>OX638303.1:38615784-39946486 GCA_951812265.1 Taphrorychus bicolor | reverse complement strand
TTGTAACTTGTAACACTTGAATTGAATAAGAAAAATCATATAAAAATGCGAATTTAAAGTTTTTGCTAAAATTCTGATTATGATTAGGGTCAAGATTAGATAAAAAAAATGAGCTAAAGCATTTGAAAATGTATATCCCCAGAGCCTCTTGTCTGGAAATTAAAATTGATTAGAAATAACTCGCCTCATACAAAAATGCAAAGTTTGACGTTTTTTAATAAAATCACGTTAGGATTCAGGCCAAAATCGGTGAAAAATGACTCAATCTGTGTAGAAATGTAAATTAAGAGCTTCTGGACTAATCCATTAGGTGATAAGGGTCAAAATGGGTTAAAAAATGACACAAAGTTTCAAAATTGCAAATTTGGAGTCTTTGGAGAAATTCAAGTTAGAGTTAGGACTAAAGTCGATTAAAAATCAGCTATTTCTTTTAAAAATTACAATTTTGATGTTTTAGAAATTCAAAATTAATACTATAGCCGAAATCGGTTAATAATTTCTTAAATGCAAACTAAAAGTTTCTGGAAAAATTCAGGTTAGGAATAGGGCCAAAAGTGGTTAAAAATAACAAAAATCGTCTAAAAACGCAAATTTGGAGCAATTGAGATTAGAATTAGGGCTATATCTAACCTGAATTCATTCCATCTTAAAATGAAAAATTTTATTATGTTTTTTTTGGACTAAAATTAAGTTTAAAACGGTGACAAATGACTCAAAGTGTCTAAACATGTAAACTAAGGGCTTCTCGACAAATTCAGGTTAGAATTAGGGTCAAAATGGGTTAAAACATGACACAAGATGTTTAAAAATGCAAATTTGAAGTCTTTGGAAAGCTCAGGTTAGGATTAAGATCAAAATTGGTTAAAAGTTTACACAAACCTTCTAAAAGTGCAAATTTAGAGCCTTTGAAGGAGTTCAGGTTAGAATCAGTAGTAGAATCCATTAAAAATGACTCATTTTATCTAAAGATGATAATTTTGAAGTTTTTTGACTAAATTTAATGTTAGAGCTTCTGCGAAAATAGAAATTAAGAGCTTCTGCAACAATTCAGATTAAAATTAGGGTCAAAATGGGTTAAAACATGACGCAAGGTTTCAAAATTGCAAATTTGAAGTGTTTGGAAAAATTCAGGTTAGAGTTAGGACTCAAGTCGATTAAAAATCAGCTACTTCTTTTAAAAATTACAATTTTGATGTTTTTAAAACTTAAATTAAGTTTATAGCCGAAATCGGTTAATAATTACTCAAATCGCCTAAAAATGCACACTAAAATTTCTGGAAAAATTCAGGTTAAGAATAGGGCCAAAAGTGGTTAAAAAATTACACAAAGCTTCTAAAAGTGCAAATTGGAGTAACTCAGATTAGAATTAGGGCTATTTCTAACCTGAATTTAATTAATCTTAAAATGACAATTTTTTATGTGTTTTGGCTTAAATTTAAATCGGTGAAAAATGGCTCAAAGTGTTTAAACATGCAAACTAAGGGGTTCTCGACAAATTCAGGTTAGAATTAGGGTCAAAATGGTTTAAAAACACGACACAAGATGTCTAAAAATGCAAATTTGAAGTCTTTGGGGAAGTTCGGCTTAGGATTAGGACAAAAGTGCTTAAAAATTTACACAAAGCGTCTAAAAGTGTAAATTTGGAGTCTGGAGAAATTCAGGCCAAAGTTAGAACTAAAGTCGATTAAAAATGATCTATTTCTTCTAATCATTATAATTTTGATGTTTTTTTTTGGCTAAAATAAGGTCAAAGTGGGTGAAACATGACTCAAAGTGTGTAAAAATGCATATTAACAGTTTGTGGAAAGTTAGAACTCTGGTTAAGATTAGGGCTCGGATTAGGGTCAAATGAAATAAAACATGACACAAAAGGTCTAAAAATGCAAATTTGGAGAAATTGAGTTAATATAGTTGGGACCAAAGTCTATTAAAAATGACCCATTTTATCTAAAAATTACAATTTTGAATTGGTGAAAATCGCAGAAAAATTACTCAAAATGTGGAAAGATGCCAATTAAGAGCTTCTGGACCAATTTACGTTAAGATTAGGGTCAAAATGGGTTAAAACATGACACAAGGTTCCAAAATTGCAAATTTGGAATCTTTAGAGAAACTCAGGTTAGAGTTAGCACCAAAGTCGATTCAAAATTAGCTATTTTTTTTTTAAAAATTACAATTTTAATATTTTCGAAACCCAAATTGAGATTATTGCCGAAATCGGTTAATAATTACCCAAAACGTCTAAAAATGCAAACTAAAAGTTTCTGAAAAAATTCTTTATTTTTTAATTCAGATTAGAATTAGGGCTATTTTTAACCTGAATTTATTTCATCTTAAAATGACAGTTTTTATTATGTTTTTTGGTTAAAATCAAGGTTAAAGCGCTGAAAAATGACGCAAAGTGTGTAAATATGCAAATTAAGACCTCGATAAATTTACGTTAAGATTACGATCAAAAGGGGTTAAAACATAACACAAGGTGCCTAAAAATGCCAATTTGGAGTGATTGGAGAAGTTTATTTGGGGAATATTATTAAATATGCCCCTTTATCAAAAAATTAAGAAATTTTGATTTTTTTTTTTGCTAAAATTAAGGTCAAAATCGAACACAAATTACTTAAAGTGTGTAAAAATGCAAATTAAGTGTTTCGGAACAAATTCAGGTTAATATTAGGGTTAAACTGGATTAAAACTTAACATAAGGTCTATAAAAATACAAATTTGGAATTTTTCGAGAAATTCAGTTTTCTGTTAGACTAAAATCTATTGACCCATTTCATCAAAAAATTACAATCTTGAAGCTTTTTTGGGTAAAATTAAGGTCAAAGTTGGTGAAAAATGACTTAAAGTGTCTAAAATATGTAAAATAAGAGTTTCTAGGCAAATTCAGGTTAGTATTAGGGTCAAAATGGGTTAAGTTAGTTCAGGTTAGTTCAGGTAGTAGCATTTTAGACACAAGGTGTGTAAAAATTCAAATTTAAAAAATTCAAAAATGACTCCTTTCATCTCAAAATGACAATTTTGATGTATTTTTTGCTGAAATTAAGATTAAAGCCGTAACAAATGACTCAATGTGTGTAAAAATGCAATTTAAGAGTTTCTGGACAAATTCAGATCAAAATGGGTTAAGTTAAATATGCATTGTAGATAGAAGGTGTCAAAAAATGCAAATTTGGAGTCTTTAGGGAAGTTCAGGTTAGTATTACGACCAAAAGTGGTTAAAAATTTACACAAAGCGTCTAAAAGTGCAAATTCAAAGTCTAGAGAAATTTAGGTTAGAATTTTGACTAAAATCGATTAAAAATGACTCATTTCATCTCAAAATGATAATGATGATTTTTTTTTGGCTGAAGTTATAGTTAAAGCAGTAAGAAATTACTCAATGTGTGTAAAAATGCATATTAAGAATTCCTGGACCAATTCAGATCAAAATGGGTTAAGTTAAATTTGCAATTTAGACACATTTTAAGGTGTATAAAAATTCAAATTTGGAGTCTTTGGGGAAGTTCAGGTTAGGATTAAGACCAAAAGTGGTTAAAAATTTACACAAATCGTCTAAAAGTGCAAATTTGAAGTGTGTATAAATTCAGGTTAGAATTTGGACTAAAATCGATTGAAAAATTAGTAATTTCACCTCAAAATTATAATTTTTATTTTCTGCTTTTATCTTCTTTTTTGGCTGAAATGGTCAAAGCAGTAAGAAATGACTCATTGTGTGTAAAAGTCGACCGCAGAATCAATTAAGAGTTTCTGGACCAATTCAGGGAGAAATTCAGGTTAGAATTTGGACTAAAAAATTTGGAAAAAAAAATTACTAATTTTATCTTCTTTGATGTTTTTTGGCTGAAATTAAGATTAAAGCGGTAAAAAATGACTCAAGGTGTTTAAAAAACAAACTAAGAGTTTCTGGATCAATTCAGGTAAATATTAGGGTCAAGATGGGTTAAAACATGACACAAGGTGATTAAAAATTCAAATTTGGGGTCTTTGGAGAAATTCAGGTTAGATTAGGCTAAAGTCGATTAAAAATGACTTATGTCATTTCAAAATAACAATTTTGATATTTTGTTGGCTAGTTATAAACTAAGATTAAAGCGGTTGTAAAGAAAGAGTTTCTGGATAACATCACCTTAGGATTGGGGTCAAAACAGGTTAAAACTTGACGCAAGGCGTCTATAAATGCAAGTTTAGAGTTTTTGGAGAAATTCAATTAGATTGAGGAGTAAAATTGATTAAAAATTAACCCTTTTATCTAAAAATATAAATTCTGATGTTTTATGAGAAAGTCAGGTTACGATTAAGGCCAGAATCGGCGATAAATAAGTCAAAATAAGTTAGAAATTATTTAAAGCATCAAAAAAATGCAAATTAGAAGTTTCTGGGCAAATTCAGGTAAAACATTACATAAAGCGTTTAAGAATACAAATTTGGAGTCTTTGGAGAAATTCAGGTTGGAATTAGGGCTAAAATCATATCAATCATCAATTTTGATGTTTTTTTTTTAAAGTAGCGTGTAAAAAACACAAATTTGAAGTATTTGGAAAAATTCAAATTATGTCCAAAATCGGTTAAACATAGCTCATGTGTTTCAATTTGGAATCTTTGGAGAAATTTGAGCGCTAGAATTATGAATAAAATTAATACAAAATGACCCACCTCCTCTAGAATGAAAATTTTGTTGATGATTTTCACATTTTGATGGTTCAAAATGTGAAAATATAACTTTGAGAGGTTTAAAAAAATTCAAATTCAGATTAAGACCAAAATCGGTTAAAAACGTATCTTAAAAGTTTCTGGAAGAATTCAGGTTAGTATTAGGGTAAAATCGGTTAACGTCTAAAAATACCACATTGGTAATTGTGGGAAAAAGTAGGTTGGCATTCGTCCCACAAGTAATTATCGGCGATAATATAAATTTCGATTATACCGGTTGTTCTTTTTAAGTGCGTATCCTACTGCTCATTCTAAAACGGCTAAGGTTTAATCGATTAATTCCATTGTATTATTGTTTGGCATTATCGATATATGAATTAAGAGTTTAAATTGAAAGTTGTTGAGTTCATAATTCATAACTCGATGTCTCGGTTGCATTAATGGAATGATCGCTTATTAATTTATTATTTAATCGCCTAACACTAGTCGTAACGCGTCGCTGATTAACCAAGTGACCTTTAATTTACATGAAAATTCGAAAACGGAGCTTGCCGCCTAAAATCAAGCGGTCTCTCCAGGAAGAATACCTCCCCTTTTAACTGGTATCCGGTATCTCCACGTTTGCTTTGAGATGAACTCTGTTATCGAAAGACCTACTAAATCATCGTAATTGACGCAATAAAGGCCACTTCCTAGTTACAACAAGCGCCCCTTAATTACCCACCGAGAGGTAGACCTGTAAATCGACATCGGAACAAGATGCTAGGCGTGCACTTCGGACCGAGTTAATTAGAGATCTTCCATTGTTAACACCTAGCATCCATCCGGAGATTTCATTCGGATTGTTATCGACGGAATTTGCGTTTCATTACACCAATTAGCCGATAATGCAAGTCAGATTGATTTGGAAAGTAATTTCTAACTAAACCATCCGGATAAAACTTAAATTATGTTTTTTCCTATAGCGAATAACTAATAATTAATCATCGATTTCCTAAGCTGCTCATATGACACAGTATCTCACTTTGGATCTCTTCATTAATTAACTTACCCGTCTCTCGCTATGGCGAAAACCACACGACTCTCTATTGCGAAATAAATCTCGCACTTCCTGGCATTAAAAGCGCAGGTGTGTACAAGGTACCAAACGGGCACAATGTAAAATTAAAGCCAAAAAGCGTGAAGCGAACATAATTCTGCGTCGTACCATATAAGTACCACCCGATGCGGATTTATTGAGGCGGTGCTCGGATGGAACTATCAGTTGTGAACATCATTTTCCTCTTATACAGTATTCCCTTCAGAGCAGCACAGAAGGATGAGGCTGATTGAGACCGAAACTTTGGGTTTTGTGAAAAAACAGTGATTGCGTAAATGGGACAGCAAGGCGTTACCTTGCAAACGTTTTTAGCATATAAAACTAAACGGACAATTAAATAAAACCCGCAATCGGCTACCAACTAAGGTAACTCGTTTAAATTATGGCCATATCTGCGTATACATCATCGGGCACATCTGTTTTCGATAAAAATTCAACGTCCTTGTTAAAAATGCCGTCGCAACGCCCTTGCAAAACGTTATTTCGGCCTCTTGACGTGGGCAAAGCATGGAAAATCGCCATATTTGTAACTCCGGGTCGTAAATTTGTTCAATTAATGGTAATGGGATTCCGATAATGGGTATGTTTTGCCATAGTTTTGTCTTTATTTCTTATATGTATACACGCACGTATTTTGTACGAAATCGGTTTTGGCATTGAAGTTTCTACAAAACCCTTTTTCTGACGATAACGCATCGAATATTCCATATTATCGAATATTCAAACCAAGGGTCATGTAAAAAACTGGTCTCTGCATTTGTCAAAAGACGCATTTTGGTTCAAGCATAATCTAGTTATTGCATCGAATATTCAAACCGAACTCGGTCGAATGTTCAAGTCTAATACTCCCACAATTATGATTTCGCATTGTTAATTAAAATTGGACTAAACACTTTGCTGAAGTTTTAAATAGCTCCTGAAGTACGATTACAGAACACAAAAAAGTAAGTTATATATGCAGCCCGAAAGGCTTTCTGATTTAATTTTGTCGAATATTCTAAATAAACCTTGTTGAATGAATGACCAAGATGAATATTTTCAGAATTTATTTACAGACTGTGAATTGAGTATCAAATGGCTCTTGCCTGTTGCAATCACCGAATATTTGGATATACATCTGAAAATGCATTCTGATTTTGCATGAATTCGCCACCCTGTTTTGAGTATTCTTAGCCCAGTTGACATATTGTTCAAGTCGAGAACTTTCAGAACTAAGTTACGGAGTATTATAAATATATATGGTGATGGTGATATATAATATGGTGAGGTAGAACTAAAAACTGCCTTAGAGCAGTGTTCCTTATTTAGAAATGTTGGTTTAACTAGCATCCACAAGCAGTACATCGAATATTCAGGGCAGATACCTCCAGAATCACAATCAGAATGGGAATATCCAAAACTTGTATGGTTATCTAAAAATCATTAAACAGCTGTTTTGGTGGATCTTTGAGTCAATGTGATTTAACGAATATTTCGCTCAAAAATTACTGTTGCAAAACATCAAAAACTGTTCTTTAAATGATTTTACAACAGATTCTAATTTAAGCATAATTTATAATTATAATTACGTACTATTACAAAAAAAAGGACGGTTTATCGAATATTTAGTGCAATTACCTCCAGAATTACAATCAGTTAATAATGTCCCCTTTCTTATCTAAAAACGCATTGTGACTTAAGAATATACCAACTATACCTTTGAATATTCAAAAGAAACGTAGTTAGTCGAATATTTTGTACGAATTACAATCAAGAATTTACAGCAAACGTCAAAAACTACTTTTCAAATTCAACCAGGAACATATTCTGATTTAAGTATAAATTAGATAACGTAGCGAATATTTCAACTAAACCCTATTGAGTGCATAATTTGGTAAAATATACTTTCAGAATTATAATGATGTTAACATGGCAAAGAGCCATCTTGCCGAATATTTTACCGAAATCCTATGTATCGAATCTTCAATATAAATATTTTGAGAATTACAATCTGGGTCTATCCAAAAACTGCCTTTGCTTATTCGCCTAAAAATGCATTGTGGTTTAAGAATAAACCAGCCCTCCTGTTGAATCTTCGAAGCAAACATGGTTCATCCAATATTTCGTTCGAATAGTTCAAGCATTACAAACGCGGAACATTAAAAACTACCTTTTAAGTTCAATTAAAAACAGGTTCTGTATCAGGCGGAAGTTAGCTCTCCTGTCGAATATTCGAACTAAATCATGTTGTGTGAATGTTTTAATTGAATAGCTTTTGCAACATTTATTAAACATTAAATAATTTAAGCATCAAAAACTGTTTTACCGAATATTTCAAATAAACACGTTTTACCGAATATTCAGTGCAATTACCTCCGGTATTACTATCAGGAAATATCCAAAATGTGCATGTCTGCTTACTTACGAACGCTTTCTTCCTATAGCTCGTATATTCGACAATTTTATTGACTGAGTGTTCAGAAAGAAAATTTTTAGAACGATAATTAGGAAACATTTATTTCCTTAAACATTAAATAATTGAAGCATCGAAGAGCTCTCTGGCCGACTAGGTATTTTAAAAGAAACACGTTTTACCAAATATTTAGTTCAATTAACTCCGGTATTACTATCAGGGAGTATCCAAAATGTGCATGTGTGCTTACTTAAGAACGCTTTCTTGTTCTTAAGTTCTTCGAATATACGAACGAACGCATCTATAGGTCGTATATTCGAACTAAATTTTATTGATTGAATGTTCAGGAAGGACACTTCTAGAATGATAAGTTATATCTATTTTTTTCTTTATGTTATTTATTTTCAAATGATGTTTTAACAGTGAACATGTCTTACATTATTACTTACATGTTACTTACATGTTACATTATTACTGAACATGTATGTTATAATTTAGAAATTCTAAAGAAGTAGAATATAGAATATCAAAAATTCGTTTTTGCACTCATCCAAGAACGCTTTCTGGTTTTTACTCGAAATAACCATCTCATCGAATATTCGAAGTATATCTTCTTCAGAACACTTAAGTGGAGTACTTCCAGGCCTCCAAAATTTTATTTATTGGGAGGTGGAATTGGGAGGGGAATTATTGGGTGGTGGGTATTGGGAGGTGGAACTAAAAATTGTCTTTTTGTGGTACTCTTTATGTAGAAATGATGGTTTAAACAACAAGCAATGCTCTTTCCGAATATTTGGACAAGGCACGATATGTTTATCGAAGATTCAATGCGAATACTTTCAGAGCAATTTTTTATTTAATTTTCTAAAATATGCATTGTTTGAAAGAAACTGAATTTATCGAATATTTTGCTCGAGTAGCTCAAAAATTGCAGTCGCAAAACATCAAAAACTAATTTCTAAATTCAACAAACAACAGATTTTTATTTGAAGCATAAATGAGCAACCCTGTCGAATATTTAAACTAAACCCTGTTGACTAAAAATTTTGATTTTAAGTATTAAATAAAATAAGCAACAAATGGCTTACTTCCCGAATATTTTAACAAAACCTTGTTTATTAAATATTCGGTGAAAATACCTCCACACTTACTACTAGGGAACATACATCAATTGGTTTTAATTATAGAATATTAAAAAGAAGAACTAATAACTGCCGTTTCCTTTGTCGAGAAACGGTGGTTTAATGATCAAACATTGCGTAATATTCCAAGAAAACACGTTTCATAAAATATTCAGTTTCCTTTGAATATCAAAAGCTGCTATACGTTAGTAATAGAATATTCGGACTAAACACAGTTGACTCGTTCTTCAGAGTGAGTGGTTCCAGAAATAAGTTCATATTAAATATTAGTTTATCGAATATTTAATTCGAGTAACTCAATAATTGCAAGAGAAAAACACCTTTTATACTCAACTAAGAACAGATTTCGATTTAATCTTAAATTACCCGGTCGAATATTCGTATTAAGTTTTATCTAGCGAATATTCCGGTCAAATATATCTGTGGGATTATAATTACGCAGTATTAGAGAAATCGTAATTTAAGGATGCAAAATTGCCGAATATTTCAACAAAACACGGTTTATCGAATACTCAGTGGAAATACCCTCAGAATTAATATGAGAAATATTTAAAATTAACGTTCTCATTCATTTAAGAACGATTTCTGGTTTAAGCGTAATCCATTTATCTTGTAGTATATTCGAATTAAATCCACTTGATTGAATGTCAGGACCAACACTTTCAGGATATTAATTATGACATATTAAAAACTGCCTTTTTCTGTTATTCTTTATTTATAAATTATGGTGTAACCAACAAAAAGCCTTTTTGCCGAATATTCGGACGAAGTAAGTTTTATTGAATATTCGTGCAAATACTTTTAAAACTACGATTAGGGTATTTTCAGTTTTTTTTTTTATCTAAAATGCATGGGGGTTCGAATATTCGAAAGAAACGTTTTCGTCAAACATTTGATAAAAAATTGATTTATTAATTGTAAATCAAGAACTGATTTTGATTTAAGAAAAAATCAGTTTTCCAGTCGAACATTCATACTAAACTTTGTTGAGTGTATAGTCCGGTCAAATCCACATTCAGAATTTAAGAATTTAACGGTATTGTTTAAAAAATAAATATTTTTCCGAATATTTTAACAAAACACGGTTGATCGAATATTTAATGCGTGTTTATCTAGAATTACTATCAAGGTATCCAAAAGTTGCTTTTATTATTAATCTAAGGATGTTTACTAACCTATAAGCATAACCTCTCTACCTTGTTGCATATTCGAACTAAATCCTCTTAATTGAATATTCAGGGTGAATATTTTCGAATGATAACTACCGAATATTAAAGAGACCTATTAACCATTTTCCTGATCTTCTTTGTTTAGTAACGGTGGTTTAAGCATCAAAGCTATTTTGCCGAATATTCAGGCGAGACACGATTTGTCGAATACTCAGAATCGTAAAGCGTAATTCATATATCCTGCAGAATATTCGAAATAAATCCACTTGAGTGATTGTCAGGACAAACACTTTCAGGATATTAATTATGGCATTTAAAAACTGCCTTTTTCTGCTGTTCTTTGTTTAGAAATTATGGTGTAAGGCACAAAAAGGCTTCTTGCTGAATATTCGGACGAAGTACGGTTTATTGAATATTCATGCAAATACCTTTAAAACCACAATCAGGGATATCCAATTTTTTTTATATAAAATGCATAGCGGTTAGAATATTCGAAGGAAACGTTTTTGTCAAACATTTGATAAAAATTTGATTTATTAATTGTAAATCAAAAACTGATTCTGGTGTAAGCATAAATCAGTTTTCCAGTCGAACATTCATAGTAAACTTGGTTGAGTGTATAGTCTGGTCAAATCCACATTCAGAATTCAAGAATTTAACGGTATTCTTTATGAATAAAATAATTGTTGTGCCGAATATTTTACCAAAACACGGTTTATCGAATATTTAATGCGTGTTTATCTAGAATTACTATCAAGGTATCCAAAAGTTGCTTTTATTATTAATCTAAGGATGTTTACTAAACTATAAGCATAACCTCTCTACCTTGTTGCATATTCGATCTAAATCCTCTTAATTGAATATTCAAGATGAATATTTTCGAATGATAACTACCGAATATTAAAGAGACCTAATAACCATTTTCCTGATCTTCTTTGTTTAGTAACGGTGGTTTAAGCATCAAAGCTATTTTGCCGAATATTCAGGCGAGACACGATTTGTCGAATACTCAGAATCGTAAAGCGTAATCCATATATCCTGCAGAATATTCGAAATAAATCCACTTGAGTGATTGTCAGGACAAACACTTTCAGGATATTAATTATGGCATATTAAAAACTGCCTTTTTCTGCTGTTCTTTGTTTAGAAATTATGGTGTAAGGAACAAAAAGGCTTCTTGCTGAATATTCGGACGAAGTACGGTTTATTGAATATTCGTGCAAATACCTTTAAAACCACAATCAGGGATATCCAATTTTTTTTATATAAAACGCATAGCGGTTAGAATATTCGAAGGAAACGTTTTTGTCAAACATTTGATAAAAATTTTATTTATTAATTGTAAATCAAAAACTGATTCTGGTGTAAGCATAAATCAGTTTTCCAGTCGAACATTCATAGTAAACTTGGTTGAGTGTATAGTCTGGTCAAATCCACATTCAGAATTCAAGAATTTAACGGTATTCTTTATGAATAAAATAATTGTTGTGCCGAATATTTTACCAAAACACGGTTTATCGAATATTTAATGCGTGTTTATCTAGAATTACTATGGAGGTATCCAAAATTTGCTTTTTTTTTGTATTAATCTAAGGATGTTTACTGGTTTAAGCATAACCTTTCTACCTTGTTGCATATTCCAACTAAATCCTCTTAATTGAATATTCAGGACGAATATTTTCGAATGATAACTACGGAATATTAAAGAGACCTAATGACAATTTTCCTTATGTTCTTTGTTTAGTAACGGTGGTTTAAGCATCAAAGCTATTTTGCCGAATATTCAGGCGAGACACGATTTGTCGAATACTCAGAATCGTAAAGCGTAATCCATCTAGTCTGCAGAATATTCGAAATAAATCCACTTGAGTAAATGTCAGGACATACACTTTCAGGATATTAATTATGGCATATCAAAAACTGCCTTTTTCTGCTGTTCTTTGTTTAGAAATTATGGTGTAAGGAACAAAAAGCCTTCTTGCCGAATACTCGGACGAAGTAAGGTGTATGGAATATTCGGGCAAATACCTTTAAAACTACAATCAGGGTATTTTCATTTTTTTTTATCTAAAATAATGCAAACGTTTTTGCCAAATTAATTCAAAATAAAAAAAAAAGATTTATTAATTGTAAATAAAAAAACTGATTTTGATTTATGCATAAATCAGTTTTCCAGTCGAACATTCATGCTAAACTTTGTTGAGTGTATAGTCCTGTCAAATTCACATTCAGAATTTAACGGTATAGTTTAAGAACGAAATAACTATTTTCCCGAATATTTTAACAAAATACGGTTTATCGGATATTTAATGGGAGTATTTCTAGAGTTACTATTAAGGTATCCACAATTTGCTTTTATTATTAACCTAAGGATGTTTACTGGTCTATAAGCACAAACTTTCTACCTTGTTGCATATTCGAACTAAATCCTCTTACTTGAATATTCAGGATGAATATTTTCGAATGATTACTACGGAATATTAAAGAGATCTAATAACCATTTTTCTGATGTTCTTTGTTTAGTAACGGTGGTTTAAGCATCAAAGCTATTTTGCCGAATATTCAGGCGAGACACGATTTGTCGAATACTCAGAATCATAAAGCGTAATCCATCTAGTCTGCAGAATATTCGAAATAAATCCACTTGAGTAAATGTCAGGACAAACACTTTCAGGATATTAAATATGGCATATTAAAAACTGCCTTTTTCCTGCTGTTCTTTATTTAGAAATCATTGTCTAACGAACAAATGCCTTCTTGCCGAATATTCGGACGAAGTACGGTTTATTGAGTATTCGTGCAAATACCTTTAAAACTACAATCAGGAATATCCAAATTTTTTTTATATAAAATGCATAGCGGTTAGAATATTCGATGGAACCGTTTTTGTCAAACATTTGATATAATAGCTATTTATGTAACCAGTTACGAAAAGTCCGATTTTGTGTAACGAATGAATGTTTGCGGGACGAGCGCAGCGAGTTCCCGCAATTTGAATGAGATACACAAAAAAGGTTTTTCGTCACGTGTTTCATACAAGATTTTTTTCTAATTTTCACTACAAATACCTACTTAGAGAGAGAATTATTATTATTAAACTTCAATATTTACTTTTAAACCACTTTGTATCTACTTAATACCGTAAAACTATAGCAACGGTGTGCCACAGCCGAAACCTGCAACTGGTGGTGACACCAACTTTTCATCACTAGTTACGAAAGATTTTACTTTTCGTAACTAGTTACGAAAAGTAGGACGTTACGTCACTGTCATCAGTATTGAAAAGTGCCACTTTATATGTCAAAATTAGAAAAAATTGATTTATTAATTGTAAATCAAAAAGTGATTTTGATTTAAGCATAAATTAGTTTTCCAGTCGAACATTCATACTAAACTTTGTTGAGTGTATAGTCTGGTCAAATCCACATTCAGAATTTTAAGAATTTAACGGTATTCTTTATTAATAAAATAATTGTTTTGCCGAATATTTTACCAAAACACGGTTTATCGAATATTTAATGCGTGTTTATCTAGAATTACTATCGAGGTATCCAAAATTTGCTTTTTTTTATTAATCTAAGGATGATTACTGGTTTAAGCATAACCTTTCTACCTTCTTGCATATTCCAACTAAATCCTCTTAATTGAATATTCAGGACGAATATGTTCGAATGATAACTACTGAATATTAAAGAGACCTAATAACAATTTTCCTGATGTTCTTTGTTTAGTAACGGTGGTTTAAGCATCAAAGCTATCTTGCCGAATATTCAGGCGAGACCCGATTGGTCGAATACTCAGAATCATAAAGCGTAATCCATCTTGTCTGCAGAATATTCGAAATAAATTCTCTTGAGTAAATGTGAGGAAAAACACTTTCAGGATATTAATTATGGCATTTTAAAAACTGTTTTTTCCTGCTGTTCTTTATTTAGAAATCATGGTCTAACGAACAAAAGCCTTCTTGCTGAATATTCGGACGAAGTACGGTTTATTGAATATTCGTGCAAATACCTTTAAAACTACAATCAGGAATATCCAAATATTTTTTTATATAAAATGCATAGCGGTTAGAATATTCGAAGGAAAGTTTTTGTCAAACATTTGATATAAAATTGATTTATTAATTGTAAATCAAAAAGTGATTTTGATTTAAGCATAAATTAGTTTTCCAGTCGAACATTCATACTAAACTTTGTTGAGTGTATAGTCTGGTCAAATCCACATTCAGAATTTAAGAATTTAACGGTATTCTTTCTGAATAAAATAATTGTTTTGCCGAATATTTTACGAAAACACGGTTTATCGAATATTTAATGCGTGTTTATCTAGAATTACTACGAGGTATCCAAAATTTGCTTTTTTTTTATTAATCTAAGGATGTTTACTGGTTTAAGTATAACCTTTCTACCTTCTTGCATATTCCAACTAAATCCTCTTAATTGAATATTCAGGACGAATATTTTCGAATGATAACTACGGAATATTAAACAGATCTAATAACCATTTTCCTGATGGTCTTTGTTTAGTAACGGTGGTTTAAGCATCAAAGCTATTTTGCCGAATATTCAGGCGAGACACGATTTGTCGAATACTCAGAATTATAAAGCGTAATCCATCTAGACTGCAGAATATTCGAAATAAATCCACTTGAGCAAATGTCAGGACAAACACTTTCAGGATATTAATTATGGCATATTAAAAACTGCCTTTTTCCTGCTGTTCTTTATTTAGAAATCATTGTCTAACGAACAAAAGTCTTCTTGCCGAATATTCGGGCGAAGTACGGTTTATTGAATATTCGTGCAAATACCTTTAAAACTACATTCAGGAATATCCAAAATGTTTTATATAAAATGCATAGCGGTTAGAATATTCGCAGAAAACGTTTTTGTCAAACATTTGATAAAAAATTGATTTATTCATTGTAAATCAAAAACTGATTTTGATGTAAGTATAATGCAGTTTTTCAGTCGAACATTCACACTAAACCTTGTTGAGTGTATAGTCTGGTCAAATCCACATTCAGACTTCAAGAATTTAACAGTATTGTTTAAGAATGAAATAATTATTTTAATAATTGAATACTCGGGACAAATATTTTCGAATGATAACTACGGAATATTAAAGAGACCAATTAACAATTTTCCTGATGTTCTTTGTTTAGTAACCCTGGTATAAGCATCAAAGCTATCTTGCCGAATATTCAAGTGACAGACGATTTGTCGAATATTTAGAATCATAATAAGGGAGTGTTGGCGAAAGATCTATTCAAATCCAAATTTATCTGCCAAGTGCATGGTAACAAACAAGTAGGTAGGTGTGGGAGAGTGTATACTTCGAGCAATTTTCTTTAAAATCCTTTATTGGCGGAGCGGTTTCGGCACAAAGGTTATCATCAGCGCCCAAACATTCGTCAAAAGGTACCTCATAAATCAATCACAGGCAGTCAATTTAAAACTTAAACAATTGGGAACGTCAATAAAACATGAAAAGGCACTAACAGACCACACGTAACTGGCACGAACATTTAAAACATGTTAAAATAGCTAAAACTTTAAAAATATTCAGGTCCGAGGAGGATTTATGTTGTGTGTATGTTTTAAATTTTCGTGCCTGTCACATACGAAGTGTTCATTATAAAACTTCATCTAGTTGGCTGTGAAATGTCAAAAGAAAAGGATGGAGAAACAAAAGTCTATTTATTTTGATTATGTCATCCTTTTCTGTCAAAATTGCATAGCCTGCTAGATGAAATTTTATAATGAACACCCCGTACAGCCAGTGCATTAATTTTAGTAGTTTTAATCCCCAGTTTCTTCCCCAGTTATTTCCACAGGATCAATTGAATGTCCACAAGGACAATTTAGCCCTGAGCTGATCATTCTTTCTATATGTGGATTCCAGTTTATTGTCTTATCAAGTGTTACGCCCAGATATTTGTATGATCAAATGACTTACCTGTAAGGAAATTTGATCCAAATTATACGAGCACTCCTGTCCGAAATTATTACTTACATTGTAGTATCGTCTGTTTTCCCGAGAAAGCGTACACTGTTTAAAGAAATAATAAGATCCGGCAACTACGCCCCAATCCCCCAGTCCGCTCACCCTCAATCCTTCGTCATTCTTGTTTGTGGCGTCACATGGACTTCAAGATCACCTGAGGGTGAGGAAGACAATGGGTGGGAGCGTAATAATTTCGGACAGGAGTGCTCGTATAATTTGGATCAAATTTCCTTACAGGTAAGTCATTTGATCATACAATTATACTTCGCACTCCTGTCCTTCAATTATTACTTACATTGTAGAAGTTTAGAAATTTGAGTGGTGATCTTGATGGATAGTCCACTTATCGCAGCAGCGAAAAAAGGTTGGATAGCTATAGGGTTGTGTTGGGAAGTCAAGTAAACTGCTTACAGCTTACGAACTTGTGTTTATAAATTGCTTATGTCAAATGTACATACAGTGTTGCACAGATAATTATTACAAATGTCTATGCGTTACATATTTATATAATATCTTATATGTAGTTATATATTTATATATAACACACAAAAATTAAAGAAACTAAACAACAACCAAACACTGACTTAAGCCCAGTCTTTAATTCATGAGGAAAGAAGTTTTATGTAATACCGTGATGTGTATCATGCTAAAGTAGTTGCGATGCATGAAGGATGGCTTTGTAGAAAGTATCCTTTGGTTCAGCTAGAGGTCTATTATAGAATTTTGCAAAAACTTCGGAATTTGTAGTCCACCCTGCCCTTTTCCGAATCTCATCTATATGCAAACCACCCCTGAGAGCTGCAGAGGAGGCGGCGTGACGAGTGCTGTGACTTGAATAAATACTAGTGTCGATGCCACTTTGTGTGAGGGTTGCTTTGATCCATCTGCTAATGGTCTGGCTGGTCGCGGCATGGTAGGGTTTTTTGAAGGTAATTAAGAGCCGGGGTTCCCCCCGTGGTCGGAGGAGTTCCATTTTAACAACATAGAACTGCAGAGTGCTTGCTAGACATAGATTTTTGTTGTCTTTGAAAAATGGTACTAAAATTATCGGTTGGGAGAAACCTCTTTTTGTGGATTTAATTGTTTCTGGGATTAAGATCTCTAATCTATCTTCAAAAATCTTTATATTCGGTATTGAAATTTTTGAGAGGGTTTGTACCCTGTGGGCCGACACTAAAGCCAGTAAAGTGACTACCTTGTAAGTTAGGGCTTTTAAAGGTAACGTTTCCAGAGGCTGCAAAGATTCAAGGTGACTTAGAACAGGGTGAGGATCCCAAGTAAAATCGTATTTGGCAGTTGGGGGCGATTTATTGAACACTCCCTTCATGTACCTTTTTAAAAGAATGCTGTGTTCTGTTGGAAATTGAAAAATTAGACTGAAAGCAGCCCTATGACAGTTTACTAAGGAATAGGATATTCCCCTGTCAGACTCCGTGTTTAAAAAGGTGATGATGTGAGCTATGCTGTAAATAAATGGGTCTATCCTGCCACCAACACAGTATGACCACCACTTGCGGTAGGTTATCCCATACTGTTTGAGGGTTTGGGATGATACGGATGCTAGCATGGTGTCTATGGCTTGAGGGGGGTATCTTCTGAGAAGCGCTTCCCTGACAAAAGGCCCGCTGCCAGGGTAAGGGTTCGCCACTGCGGGTGTGGTGTCCTAAAAGGAGAGGTAAGCATGTATTTATCTGGCGAGAATATTAAAGGTGGTTTTAATAATAACTTCCGGAAAATTGGGTACCACGGCTGGCTAGGCCAGAGAGGAACGACCACAATGCCCTTTGCTTTCTCCAGGATGACTTTATCCAATACATTATTGAGGAGACAAAAAGGGGGAAAAGCATAGAAAAAGTAGTGTGTCCAACATACGGTAAAAGAATCTATTGCTGTCGATCCTGGATCAGGCTTCCAGGACACATAGGTTTTACATTTGGTGTTTGAGTATGATGCGAATAAATCAATTTCAGGGACACCAAAGTGTGTACATATAGAATTGAAACAGGTATTGGATAGTTCATATTCTGTGTCAATATTTGTTACTCTTGATTCGTAGTCGGCGTGAGTATTGTCGTGTGTGTTAATGTATGTCGCCTGAATTATTATCCGTCTTACTTCGCAATATTGCCAGAGTTGTCTGGCTAGGGTGTGAAGGGCTTTGACTCGTGTACCTCCCATGTGATTGATGTAAGCGATAGCTGTCGTGTTATCTATTTTTAGTAAAATTGAACAATTTTTCTGGGTTTTGGCGAACGATTTTAAACCGTAGAAAGCTGCTAAAAGTTCCAGGTAGTGAATGTGTTTTTCTTTTTGTGGATGTTTCCAAAAACCATGGATATTCTCGCCATTGCATGATGCCCCCCAACCAGAGCGACTGGCATCGGAGTATATTGTTAAGCTAAATATATTTTTTGGCTTAATTAAAGCTTTGGCGTTTTGCAAATTTGACTGCCACCATACCAGATCTGCTGCGGCTGAAGCTGGTAACAATATCTTTTTATTGTAGGTATGGTATTTCTGAAGAGCTCGAGTTTTGATTCGTTCAAGTTCTTTTGTGTACAACCAGCCGTATTGGACTGCGGGGCATGCTGCTACAAGGCAACCGATAAGTTGTGCCAGTAGCTTGATTGTAGATTGATTATTTTTTAGAATGTGGTCTATTTTTTGTAGAAGGGTTTCCTTTTTAAGGGTTGGGAGGGACACGTGCATTGTGACTGAGTTATAGGTGAAACCCAGATATGTGCAAAGAGTGCTAGGATTCAGTTTGCTCTTTTCGAAATTAACGAGGAAACCAAGTGATTGTAAAAAGGATAGTGTATTCTCTCTGTCATGAATGCACTGATCCGATGATGCAGATATTATGAGAAAATCATCAATGTAAAGCACACATGTTATACCTTTTTTCCGGAGACAAGTGATGACAGGTTTCATTAATTTGGTGAAAATAAAGGGCGCAATATTGAGCCCGAAAGGTAAAGCATTAAACTCGTAACGTGAGTTTTTAAATTTAAATTTAAGATACTTTCTGTAGGGCTTAGTTATATTTACAAGAAAATATGCGTCCTTTAGATCTATGGTTGTCATAAAACAATTTTTAAACACCAGTCTTGCCAATGTTCTGTGGTCTTCCATTTTAAAATGAGGGGCCCTGATATGTTTGTTTAAAGCTTTGAGATTGAGAATAAAGCGATAACTTTTGTCAGGCTTCTGACGCAGAAAAAAGGAGGAGAGAAATTCACCTTTTTGGTGTTTGCATAGAGGTATAGCTCCAATACTTAAGAGATTGCTGATGCAACCCTCTAAAGCTGAAAACTGAGAAGGGGGAATGGGTACTTCTATAAAGGGTTTTTGAACTGGTGTATTTTGGAAGTCAATAGTAAGACCCTTGACCCAGCCTAAAATGGTGGTATTAGAAGTAATTTTTTCCCCTTCAGGAAGAAAACCACCGAGCCGCCCCGCATATTTTAAGATAGGACCTACCCCAGTTAGTTCCTGGGCGGTTGTCTTTTCGACTGCTGACCCCACTTGGTGTGTTGTTTCTTGTATTGGGGAGACCTGGAGCGTTCTCTTCGGTACGATGCTCCACGATGTGGCCGTTTTCGTGTCTTGAATCTCGGGCGCGTGGAGTTTAAACGATTGGCTTTGTTGGCAGAGGCTGATGCTGATGGCTGTTTTGAAGGACCCGCTTTCCCTAAAGCAAGTTCTGTAGAATTTTTCTTCACTTGTTGGGAAGTTCTAATGGCATCTGGCAGATTTTCCCCAAACAGTTTTGTGTCGATCGGCGCCTGGTCCAGTAGCTTTTTTTTGGCTGGGTGCAAGTGAGGGTTCAGGAGGTACCGACGATGTATGGATATGGTGTGGTGCAGGTCTGTTAAGAGCCTAGAAGCATCAACTAGACATGGTATTAGGGGGTTTGAGGCCTCTGTTGGGTTTTCTAGCAGCTTATCCATAGGTTGCGCTAAGGCTGCCAAACCACAACCTAGTTGGTTTTGCATATTTTGGAGAAAAGCGTCTTGTCTGCTGACAGAACCCTGTAGACATACATGGATTTCTTCATTAAGTGTAGGGGCCTTTAATCTTGGGCAGTTTTTAATGCCTGGGTATGTTGATTGAAGTTTGTCTCTTTCGTCTTTCCCTAGGCCACACGAAAGAACAGTAGTCCAATTGTTTGCAATTTGTTCATGGATGTCTGGGCCTTCTGGTGTCGTAACATTTTGTGGTGGGAAAAGGGATGTTAGGTAATCATTTGTGCTGGTGTTTTCTGAGGGGTCTACAATGCCAAAAATGGTTTCTTCTTCATTTGAGGGGCCCTCACTTGAAGGCAAAGAGGCCGAAGAAGAAACAGAGGAATCAGAGTCTGGAAAGCCAAAGAAAGCATCAACGCATATACTTTGAAAGAAATAAAAAGAAAAAAGGAAAAAACCCCCACAGGTTTCGTGTTCTTCCCCCCCCCCCTTTTTTGTTGTGGTGTTGCAAACTTTCTACTCTACCATACTCCGGAAAAGAACATGGTACAATTCCGAAAGAGTATGGGTGCTGAGCACACTTGGATGAACATGGTCAATCCAGTTGTTTTTCTGCTCAGCGGAGCCAAATAAGGCGCCAGTGCTTTAAGGACTAGTGGCCTTGGCAAACCGAGGAGTGAGTAGGCTCAACAATAGAATAAACATGGCTATTCTATGATGAGCCCTGAATTGGACTCGAAAAAACTGGCAACTTCGCCCATCTATGCAGGGAGCTGGGCGAGCCCATAAACGACCCATAAAGGAAGTCAATGAGAAGAAAATGTTGTGAGAAAGCGATAAATCGCCGCCGCGTCGCAGAACAAAGGCATGCGGGTATGGGGGGGGGGGGGGTGATTCGTGTTTCTCTCTATGCTTTAATGGAAAAAATGTTACGAATATGAATATGCAAAAGATTACTTGCCTGAGCTGGAGAGGGTATCAAACACTTTCTTTAGTTTTTTAAGGAACTTGTGTTTCTTTTCACGTGCTTTTCTTTTTTCACCGCGTGGCATTGTAATGTACTTTTCTGCAAAAAGCGTATCGATTACGGGTTGAAGACGCGGCGACAGGTACGTCTCGGTACACAAACGAGAATGACGAAGGATTGAGGGTGAGCGGACTGGGGGATTGGGGCGTAGTTGCCGGATCTTATTCTTTCTTTAAACAGTGTACGCTTTCTCGGGAAAACAGACGATACTACAATGTAAGTAATAATTGAAGGACAGGAGTGCGAATTATAATTCATCTCATCTACAAATGAATTGGTTTTGCCCAGCAAGGAGGGAGGCCTCAATGATTCCGATTTTCTCCTCCTTGTGAATGGAACCACCACGCTTTTGTTCGGGTTGATAGACATCTTCTACCCAAGACACCACTCGTAGATGGTGTTGATAATCTACTGGTGTATTGCTTTTGTGCGCCCTCCATAATAGCCTCGAGGCAGGAATTATATCATGCGTTGATTTAAGAAAAAACAAGCAGGCCATGGAATTAGAACAGTAGGTCTGAGATAACTTCAGAAAGAAAAGTGAAACTCGAAAATGTCATAAACTGTTCTGATTTTTATTTTTTGTTATGACTATCTCAGACAGAGAGAGACAGAGACAAACAGACAAGAGTTGTTTTTTTTTATGAACACTCGTTATATAGGATCTAATCGGTGTTCACTCTACTAAGTCGTCTTTTTTATTCTAAAGAATCCTTGGCAATTCTTTTCGAAACACCCTGCATGCATACAACTATAAACATTATGATTGTTGTGGGCAATCTGATCCGAACAAATTCCGCACGGCTTTCCTTGCCGCCTCTTAAAACTCGTTTAATCGCAATCTTCAATCTCAATCTTTCTACAGTTTCGCTAAACTGCAATAAAATCGATCGCTCTGGTAAAGTGGTGGTTTCTTTTTGTAAGTACCACGCAAAAAATGCGTTACCCTGAAGGTATTTTGATATTATATTTGTAAGGAAAAATTGTTAAAAACACCCACATGTGCGAACGAGGTTAGGTTACACAACCGTTAAAGCGACACAGATGTAATCTTCTCAGGAAAACAAAAACTTTGCCTAACAAAGAGGAAAAAATTAATTAAATGAACACTGACGAAAATTACGAAATTCTGGGATGTTTTTGTTCCTATCGAGTAATGTTGTTATAACGGAAGCAGCGGCCGCGAAATTCGTAAGCAAACTATTCGTAATTAAGCGGCACGAAAGTGGGTTTTTGCGCTCCAGTGAGGATAGTGCACAGTTGAGCCTCTTAAAGCCTAGAAGGGAATCAAAACGCAGACTTCGATACGTGTATCTTAGACGCGAAAAATGCCTTAATAAATTGCCGGGGAATTACAAGGTGCGCTTCAAAAACGGAAAAAGAAACAAAACCTTCATATACGCCACTCATAAAATGGGTGTGGTCCACCAACAGTATCATAATTTATTTTATTACAGGTCTTCGACCATGTAGGTAAAGCATGAGGAGACTGTGTCGATTTATCTTGCTGCTCCAATGAAACTAGGGACTGTAGTACTAATATTTGCAACATAAGTACCCGCTCAGGTCCAGGTGAAGTACCTGATGTCCGCTAATTAAGCCAGGCTTGGATCTCTAGGCACTTTCATACACCAATATGTGGTGGTCGGTTCCTTTGGTGGGTATGTTGGTATTTATATTTTTCTGTTTGACTTAAGAAGAATAGTGGTCGAAGATGGCAATGAAACGATCCTGATAAGAGGCAGAGTCGTAGAATTTGCACTCGGACGCCATGCGCAGCAATATGGGAGACCGGTGGCTCGAGGATCTGCGCAAAACTGCTGCTAACTGTAAAGATAATAAAAATCGAAAACACACTACTCTATGCGGTGCTAAAAGCACATCAAACATTAGACAGTCATTAAGATTCCTGTAAAGAGGCAATAAAAATACATCCTCTTTGGATACTATAGCACAAGTTGACACAATTTGCACGTAATGCAATTGAACCTTTCAAAGAGAGATATATTACCAAAAAGAGATGCGCTCTACGTGATATTCGCTCGTTCAGGCGGTACTGGTACCACCGGTACGTTTATTGGGTCGGTAAACGAAACGTGTGCATTTTTTCTAATGTCTAAATTTACCGTTTCCGCAATAAAGTCCAACGAAAACGAGATCCACGCGACTATGGTCTGGAGTTAAAAGAGCCGCACACGCACACACACCATGAAAAACTGGATAATGGTTATTTGTCCGGTTTCGTTTTTATCGACGAGATCGCTCGTTAAGGAAGAAATAGTGAAACGGACAGTGGATTTGTCACCAGAGACAACGACTAACGAATGATAGAGGAACTCTAAGGACACTGCCATGTACAATTTAAGTGAATTAGGACCAAAAAAAAAGCGATATTAGGTTTTGAGAACTCTTAACGATGTCATTTATGAAAAACGGTAAATATGCGTGTGGATATCACTCCTTAAATGAGTAACTTCCTGAATTAACTCTTTGAATGAATAACCGAATTCAGAAAGATGATTAAATGAAAAAATTTAAAGAATAAATTATGCGATTGCCACTCGGCGGTAATTGAATCTTATATGGTATTTGAATATTCGAAGTAATGTTGTTTTGTCTGAATATATGATAGAATTTTGCTTCAAACACAATTATTTGATAGGTACTTAAAAAATACGGAAAAGCAATTTTTGTTACTCTACATTTGTAATTCTGAAGGAGTTTTTGTTACTATACTTTCAGGAGTATTCGAACTGAATGTTCGGTGATATTATTTCCTTCGATTCTTTGTGGTATAGTATTTCCTTCGATTCATGATATTATAATTTTATGGCCTAATAAAGAATTTTCTGACAGATAAAAAGTTAAAAAGAGTTTTTTGTACTACGTAAATGTAATTTTGGAACACTGTTAGGATTAAATATTCGGTTAGTTCAGTTCCTTAAAAGACGGTAGTTTTTGATATTTCGAATTTGTAAAGTTATTTGAACCGAATATTCGATAAACAAGGTTTTTTCAAATATCCGACCAGGCAGCTATTTTTTCATATTACTGTTTAATTGAAATTCAGGAAATTTTCTAAATTAATTTTCGATGATCGTTGTATTCTAGAGGACACTTTTTATGCTTCAAACAGAATACATTATTATAGTAAGAATTTTGTGGCGCTACGTAAATGGAATTTTGGAACATTGTTAGTATTAAATATTCGGTGACAGTGTTTCGTATTAGTGACCCTTAGAAGACGGTAGTTTTTTTTGGAAATTGTAAAGGTATTTGAACTGAATATTCGGCAAACAGTGTTTTGTACGAACACCCGACCAAACAGTTATTATTGTCCCTACCAATTAGTTAACAGCCATGTTAGGCTTAAACTAAAAAAAAAAAACATCTTTAAAGAAACCATTTTTGATAAGGGCAACCTTTTGTATTGAACCAAAACTTGTTCTTAGCGCATCTGGTAAAAAACAGCATTTTTTTGATACATCGTAATTCAAATGCTGAAGGTATTTGAACTGAATATTCGATAAACAATGTTTCGTTCAAATATCCGACCAGACAGCTATTTTTTCATATTACTGTTTAATAGAAATTCAGTTAATATTTGAATTGAATATTCGATGATTGTTGTGTTCTAAGGACTTTTATTTTATGTTTCAAACACACTACATTATTACAGTAAGAATTTTGTGGTGCTATGTAGTTGTAATTTTGAAGATATTTGAGCACTGAATATTCTATGTTTCTTTTTATAAATTATTCACAAAATTGCTATTTGAGGCTTGAACTATAAACTATTCTTAGAGCCGAAGCCTGAACTAACCTGGACAAAATTGGAAAATAGAATTTTTTGGTACTCCGTAATTCGATAATTCCGAATCCGAATATTCGATAAACAATGTTTCGTTCGAATATCCGACCAGATAACTTTTTTTTTTCTTGAACTAACTATATTACTGTGTGTGCTACGGTAGTTGCAATTTTAGAGATTATTCATTCGTGCACTGAATATTCCATGATTTTTTCTTTTATAAACGTATGACAATATAGCTATTTGCTGCAGAACTAACCTGAACCAGTATTTTTAAAGGAACTTCATACTCCATAATTCAAATGCTGGAGGTATTCGAACCGAATATTCGATGATGTTCAAATATCCGACCAGACAGATATTTTTTCATTGAACTAACATTTTAGTAGTCTGTTTAATTGAAATTCAGGAGATATTTAAACTAAATGCTCGATGGTTATTGTGTTCTACAGCTCATTTATTTTATTCTTCAAACAGAATTACAATCTTAAATAATGAATTTTGTGGTGCTTGGAAATTGTATTTGTAATTTTAGAGGTATTCAAGCACTGAATATTCTAAGATTTTGTTATAAATTATACACAATATGAAAGAATCTTAGAGCAACCGGGGCAAAGTTGGAAAATGGCATTTTTTTGGTTGGTACTCTTTAATTCAAATGTTGAAGGTAGTCGAACCGAATACTCGAAAAACAATGTTTTGGTCAACCATCCGACCAGCCAGCTATGTTTTCTTTAAACTAACATTTTATAAGTCTGTTTAATTGAAATTCACGAGATATTTGAACTGAATACTCGATGATCATGGTTTTCTATAGATCATTTTCTTTATTCTTCAAACAGAATATAATCTTAGATAATGAATTTTGTGGTGCTACATAGTTGAAATATTAGAAATATTCGAGCGCTGAATATTCAATGATTTTGATTTTAACCAGAAAATATTGTTAAAGCATCCTGGACAAAGTTGGAAAACGTATTTTTTGGTACCTCGTAAATCAAATGCTGGAGGTGTTTGAACCGAATATTCGTCAAACAAAGTATTCTACGAATATCCGACCAGATAGCTATTTTTCCTTAAAATAACATTTTTAAAGACTGTTTAATTGAAATTTAGGAGATATTTGAACTGAATACTCGATGATCATTGTGCTCTATAGGTCATTTGCTTTATGCTTCAAACAGAATACATTCTTAGGTAAATAATTTTGCGGTGCTACATAGTTGCAATATTGAATATTGGAACCCTGAATATTTTATGATTTTTTTTTTTAATTATTGACAATACAGCTATTTGAGGGTAAGACCAGAAATCTTCCTGGAGCAACCAGGACAAAGTTGGAAAACGGCATGTTTTGATACTCTGTAATTCAAATGCTGACGGTATTCGAACCCAATATTCGATACACAACGTTTCGTTCAAATATCCAACCAGCTACTTTTTCCTTGAACTTAAATTTTATATGTCTGTTTAATTGAAATCCAGGAGATATTTGAACTGAATACTCGACAATCTTAGATAATGAATTTTGAGGTGCTACGTAATTGTAATTTTAGAGATATCCGAGCACCGAATATCCTATTTATGATTTTGTTATAAATTATACGCAATACGGCTATTTGAAGACGTAGTTGTCATTTTAGAGATATTCGAACACTGAATATTTCATGATTTTTTTTTAATTATTAGCAATACATCTATTTGAGGCTTGAACTAGAAAGAGTTCTTAGAGCAATCGGGACAAACTTGGAAAGTGGCATATTTTGAAATTCCGTAATTGACCATGCTGAAAGTATTTGAACCGAATATTCGATAAACAATATTTCGTTCGAATATCCGACCAAACCTCTATTTTTTTCACATTACTGTTTAATATAAAATTCGTTGTAGATAATCGTTGTATTCTAGTAGACACTTATTTTATGCTTCAAACAGAATACATTATTGCAGTAAGAATTTTGTGATGCTACGGAGTTCTAATTTTGAAGATATTTGAGCACTTAATATTCTATGTTTTTTTTTATAAATTGTTCACAATATGGCTATTTGAGGCTTGAACTATAAAGTATTCGTAGAGCAACTTGGACAAAGTTGGAAAACGGAATTTTTTTGGTTGGTGCTCTTTAATTCAAATGTTGAAGGTATTCGAACCGAATATTCGAAAAATAATGTTTTGTTCAAACATCCGACTAAACAGCTATTTTTACTCCTTGAACTAACATTTTATAAGTCTATTTAATTGAAATTTAGGAGATATGTGAACTGAATACTCGATGATCATTGTGTTCTACAGGTCATTTACTTTATGTTTGAAACAGAATACATTCTTAGATAAATAATTTTGTGATGTTACGTAGTTGTAATTTTAGAGATATTGGAACACTGAATATTTCATAATTTTTTTTTTTTTTAATTATTGACAATGTGGATATTTGAGGATTGAATGGGAAAGTAGTCTTAGAACAACCTGGGCAAAGTTGGAAAACAGCATTTTTTTGGTTGCTACTCTTTAATTCAACTGTTAAAGGTATTCGAACAGAATATTCGAAAAACAATGTTTTGTTCAAATATCCGATCAGATATTAAGCGAAACATCTTGGATTTCTATATTTCATGTTTTTTTTTTAATTATTGACAATACTGTTATTTGAGGCTAGAACCAGAAATCTTCTTAGAGCAACCGAGAAAACTTGAAAATCGGAATATATTGATACTTTTTAATTCAAATTCTGAAGGTATTCGAAGCGAATATTCTCTAAACTACTTTACATTCTTATGTAAAGAATTTTGTGGTGCGACGTAGTTGTCATTTTAGAGATATTCGTACATTGAATATTTTTAAAATATTTCAATAGAGCTATTTGAAGCTGCAACCAGAAGGTGTTCTTAGAGCAACCGGGACATACTTGGATAATGGCATATTTTGATCCTCCGTAATTGACATGCTGAAGGTGTTTGAACCGAATATTCGATAAACAATGTTTCTTTCGAATATCCGACCAGATAGCTATTTTTTTTCCTTGAACCCACATTTTATAATACTGTTTAATTGCAATTAAGGAGATATTCGAACTGAATATTCTATGTCAATTATTTTATCGTTCAGACAGAATGCGTTTTTAGATAAAAAAAGGTAATTTTGTGGTAATACGTAATTGTCATTCTGGATAAATTACGATAAACGTATCATAATATTTTACTTTTTGAATATTCGACAAGATGGCTAGTTTTGGCTTGAACCAGAAAATATTCGTTGGGGTAGTTTTTGCTTCGCAATAATTCAGTTATTTGAACTGACTATTCGATAAACAGTGTTTCTTTCCAATATTTGAGCGGCTATTTTATACTTGTATAAAATACATTTGTAAACGAAAATCGTTAGAAATAGGTAACATTTTGTGTTACTTTTAATTGAAATTTAGGAAATATTCTAAGAGAATATTCGACAACACGTGTTTTTGTGTTCTACAGAGACTTATTTTATGCGTAGAACAAACTAAGAGCTTAGACGAAGAAGTAATTTTGTGGCTACTAGTTGTTATTATGGAGATCAAACACTGAATATTCCATGATTTTTTTTCGAATATTTGGCCAGACTGCTATCTGAGCTTTGAACCAGTAAGTTTCATATATAGAACAACCTGAACAAGGTTGAACAACGACAGTTTTCGGTACTCTGTAATTTAAAGGCCGTAGGTACTCGAACTAATAATTCAACAATGTTTCGTTCGATTATCCGCCCATATTACTATTTTACGCGTGCATCAAAATACACGGTGACTCAAAATTCAGATTTTTTATATTCAAATATTTGTGGGGTCAAAATAAGACGTTTTTTTTCTATAAACATGGGTCTTAAAGTGAACCCCCTCCCCCTACGGGTGCTCAAAGTTTCGTCTACAGCTGCGGCAGACATTATCAAAGGCGATGAGGCAACGGGCGAAGTGATCTCCCGCGCTTCCCGACGTTGACAGCTTCAATTGTGGTGAGGTCCGTGGTATTTGTTCGTCGCGCTGCAGTGGAGGAACTGGGGTGGAAGTAGTGCTGACCCGAGGTTTCTGCGCAATTGAAATATATCGTAGAACTCGCTTCCAATCTGCTTTAGAAACGTAATTTCCAGGAAGGAAAAGTGGATACCACGGGGCTCATCACAGTCGAATCAGTCAACGTCGGGAAGCACGGGAGATCACTTCGCCCATTGGCTTATCGCCTTTGATAATGCCTGCTGAAGCTGTAGACGAAACTTCCTGAAGAAATTTCATTGCAACACGGCCCGGAAAACACTTTAAATTGTATTTTGACCAGCCGTGAAAGACTTCACAGTCTTATTGTTGACTATGTTTCGGTTTTCAGAGAATGAAACCCCGTGGCGAAGCTGGCGAGTGGCAAATGGAAGTATGGAGAAGTTCTAAGGGAGAAGGCAGGCAGATTTAGGTAGCGGCTGAGAGGAAAGAAATGTGGAAAGGATTAAGGAAATTTTAAACTGCAACATTTTTGTTTATCATGCCTTCTCTGCGAATGAGAGGCAAAACAATTTTCAGTTTCTTTCCAATCGCAAGATTATTGTTATTTATGTCCCCATAAGAGACCAATTTTTCTAACTAATCGCTTAGTTTCAAGGTTCGCTCCATTTCTAGCGCCTACATTTGCATGATACGCGTATTAATCGTATCAAGCGCTCACCACGGGGTTAGTAAATGTTCCGTAAGATATCACATCTCGACTTGTCCCCATGTCCCGGCGAGAAATTCGAAACGGACTTAATAGACGCAAAGCGTTATTAAACGGTTAATCAGGTGTTCGAGGTTACTTTTAACTTTTATTACGAGACTTCGCTTCACAGTTCGTCGCTTTTGATTCGTTTCGGTTGTTATTCCCGTTTTTCGATCAAAAATTTCTACATCGAGTAGGGCTACGAGTAGTAATAAAATGGAATTTGCGGATTATGGAGATGAGAATGCGTTATTAAATAAAGACTCCGTTTAATTTGCATATTCGGGGCGATTTGGTTTAATAGCGGTAATAGAAACTATTTTCACATTATGACCGTTCCCCTGAGGGAGAGCTGGAAGTGATGTGGAAAAATCTCGACAGGAAGCATGCTAATGAACCGACTGCGATAATAATTGTGCAAGTGCAATTATGCTTCTTTGTTTCATAATATATCAATGTGATTTATTTTCGTCGTAATTAAGACTGCACAACATTTCACACTTCATTTGGCATATTATTGGTTACAATGGCCATAAACCGAATTGCTTCCGGCTTTTTTGTTCAAACCTATTATCGAGGACCGTATGCGATGTGATGTGCAAACAGTTTTCGAAGGTTGGATTTCATTATAATGCAGCAGTTAAAATATGCAAATCAAAGGCCGAGTTTTATTCGCTTACTCATTAACTGCCAGAGAACATTGCAAGTAGGTCCCTAAAACAATACTTAAGACTTGTTTGCAAGATACAATCAGCCCGATATGGTATATATAGACGATTTCGGCTCGTTGTCGCCATAAGAGATTTTAATGATTATGCGCTGTTTTGCATATCATGACATTGACCTTTTTCCCAAAAAAATTGTTAATTAACTGAATGATAAATTTCGTTTGACGTTTGACACTCGACTGAATAGCCAATCACCTCAAATCAATTCTGTTCTCACACCCACCACTGTTATACCATTGAATGTTAATTTTCCTTCGCGGAATTTACAACTAATAGGAACTGCTGTTTAATATGCAGATTTCCTGTTGCCACTGGGTTCGAATAAAGTTTTCCAGCACAGTTAATCTAAACAAACGGCCTTTCCGTGCCCCATTCCTTAAACTAAGTACCAGAGAGCGATAAAATTGCATAGATAGCCAATCATTTTCCGGGGATGCCGAAATTTTGAACATAACAGCAATTTTCGCGTGACGACGTATATGCATGCAAATTGAGTGTTTAATTCTCGAGCTGCAGTTAAAACTTTTTAGCGTTGCAAGTCGATATAGAACGATTGGCTCGCGGGACCAGTTTTTGTTAATAGAATTTCCGAATTTAGAATCCAAGACCCGCAAACATGTACACTGGTCGCGACATTGTGATGACCTTTCTAAAGCTCAAGGTAGCGAAGATCAGTATTTTAGAATGACATAGAACTCATCAAAATTCACAGAATTAGTGATTTTGTAAATCAGCAGCAAAGGTTGGTAGATTGGAACGAAAACTGTCGTTTTTTTTTAAGTTTATCATTTAAGAATGAATTAGGGTTTAAGTATTCAAAGCATCAACAGCTATCCTGTCGAATATTCGAAGAAAACACTGCTTATTCTATTTTCAACTACGGGGAGTATCAATAACTGTCTTCTCTTAACGTTTCTTTCTTTCTTAAAGGCGCATTATGAAAGAATCAAATTTTAATCTTGTCGAATATTCGAACAAAATACAGATTGTCGAATATTTAGTTAGAGTATTTCCAGAGAGAGAATTATAAAGCATTAATAAGTGATTTGTCCTAAAGTACCAACGCTAAAGCCGCATTCTGGTTTGAGCGTCATATTGCTAACTTAATGAATATTCAAAGCAAGCAATGATTATGATCAAAATTCTGGAGATGATGGATTACACAGAAAATTAAATTCCAAAAACTGCCTATTTCTAACTATTACTATATTTTCTATTTTTTTTCAAGTATTCAAAGCATCAACAGCTGTCCTGTCGAATATTCGAACAAAACACTGTTCATTAAATATTCAATTAAGGAGAAGAATGTGGAGTATCAATAAATGACTTCTCTTAACGTTTCTTCGTTAAAGTTGCATTCGGAAAGAATGAAATTTTTACCTTGTCGAATATTCGGATAAAATACAGATCGTCGAATATTTAGTTCGAGTATTTCCAGAGACAGAATTATAAAGCATTAATAAGTAATTTGTCCTAAGGTCTAAACGCTAAAGGCGTACTCTGGTTTCAGCATCATATTGCTAACGTGTTCAATATTCGAAGCAAGCAATGATCATGATCAAAATTCCGGAGATGATGGAATACACAGAAAATTAAGTTCCAAAAACTGCCTATTTCTAACTATTATATTATGTTACTATACTTTCTATTTTTTTATTAGGAGTATTCAAAGCATCAACAGCTGTCCTGTCGAATATTCGAACAAAACACTGTTCATTAAATATTCAATTAAGGAGAAGAATGTGGATTATCAATAACGGGACTTCGTTAAAGGCCCATTCTGAAAGAATCAAATTTTTACTTTGTCGAATATTCGAACAAAATACAGATTGTCGAATATTTAGTTCGAGTATTTCCAGATACAGAATTATAGAGCATTAATAAGTGATTTGTCCTAAGGTCCCAACGCTAAAGGCACATTCTGGTTTGAACATCATATTGTTAACTTGTTGAAATTTCGCTTTCTTGCCGAATATCCAAACAAAACTAAAATATTCATCAATTAACTGGCTTGTCGAATAGTCAGGACGAAACGAAACTAAACATTGAGTTTGAGTAACTTAAATATTAGAATTACAAACTATCAAAAACTGCCGGTTTCCAATGTTCTTCAGTTAACAACAGTTTCGGTTTCAAGCTATAAAACAGCCATCTTGTCGGTTATCCAGTTTGCAAAAATTTCTAGAATTACAACTACGTAATACCTAAAAATTACCTTCTACATCTAAGAATGTTCGAAGCGGAAAATAGGTAAGTTGTAAAACACAAAACGCGAACCATCGAATATTGCGTGCGAATATTCGATGATCCGTGTTCAACTGTATCACTGAAATTCGCAATCGTCGGATTTCAGTGATACAGAATGTTGCCTTTTCTTATAATTTTAGGAAAAATTTTAGATTTTTTTTTCTTGCTTTTAATCAGTTTGAGATGATTGCAATCCCCTAAGAATGCAATAAACTTAATTGGATTAAAATAAGTCTCAAAAGATAATTTTTTTAAAATGCTAAAAAAGTCGTTTCAGAAAGTACTTAAAAATCGACCACCGAAGGAGTCCATCTTCGAAAATAAACAAATAAATAAATGTGACTTTTTTAATGGTAAGAGAAAATCTATTGAGACGTATTTTTTCATTTAAATTGTTTAACAGTAGAAAAAAACTGAATCAAAAAAGTAGATTCTTGAAAATAAACAGTAGACATTAAAAATCATGTTTCGTTGAATGTTATTCTTTTAGTACATTCAGACCGAAATCGGTTAAAAGTAAACTGTCCAAAATTGCCAATTTGGGGTTTTTGGAGAAATTCAGGTTGAAACATGTTCAAAATTCCATTTTTGTTTAGTTGCAACTTTCCCAAAAACAGTTCATTGTGGGGTGTACGCATTCAGAAACACACAAGCTTTTTTATACACTTTTAAATTTTTCCTCCACTGTTTCTACACAAAACAATTTTTGTTTCAAAACGCACTTCAAAAAACACACGCTTTTTGCGCTTTTTAATTTTTTTTTTCACTTTTTTTTACACTATTTTTTAATACTTTTTTCTTACGCTTTTTCGACACCTTTTTTTTAACACTCTCTTTTTTACAACTTTTTCCATCCTTTCTTCCACACTTTTTAAAAAAAAAAAAAAAATTTACACTTTTTTCCTTTTTTTTCTATATATTTTTATATATATCTTTTTTACACTTGTTTCACATTTTTTTTTAACACTTTTTTTGCACCTTTTCTACACTTTTTGGGGGGTTTAAAATTTCAACACAAATGTTGATATTTTAGACCCCATATTGCATTATTGCATTTCATTAAAATTGCAAACAAAAATGCGTTTTAATCATTATAAAATGTTTTTTGGGTAATTTTTTTAACTAAACAAAAATGTAGTTTTTTTTTTATTTTGAGCCAAAAATTAGATCTTTTGATTGAACGTGTGACGGTCTTAAGCAATTTACGCGATAAAAAGAATTAATAAAAATTATCTTTCTTATAAACTGTGACTATTTTGATGAATCGTGGCCCAAAAAATAAAATGTTTATAATTTTATCCAAGAAGCAAATATTTAACTTCGAAGAAGCGAAAACAAAAATGTAGTTTTTTTTTATTTTTTAACCAAAAACTAAATCTTTTGATTGAACGAATTGTGATGGTTTTAACCAATTATGACGATAAAAGAAATCAATAAAAACTGATTTTTCTGTATTACTTTTATAAAAATATTTTTGTATTATTTTTTCCAAAAAGTTTTGTCCTAGTGCCGATTTTATTAAAAAAATATATTTTCTTAGTTGATTTTGGAGCAAAAGTTGAGATTTGAGTCCACAAATTGAGTTTCATTAAAATGAAAAAAAAAGGATATTAGTCGTCACAAAATGTTTTTTGTGTAAATTTTTTAACAAAACGAAACTGAAGTTTTTTGGTTGGGAACCAAAAATTAGATCTTTTGATTGAACGAATTGGGACGGTTTTATCCAATTCACAGGATAAAAGAAATTAATAAAAACTTATTTTTTTTATTAACTGTGACTATTTTGATTGATTTTAGAGCCCAAGAAATTAATTTTTTTAATGATTTTTGTCCCCGTACTGATTTGATTAAAAAAAAACAAGATTTTCTCAGTTGATTTTGGAGCAAAACTTGAAATTTTAGTCCACAAATTGAGTTTTATTAAAATTTGCATAAAAAAATTCGTTTTAGTCGTTACAAAATGTTTTTTGTGTGATTTTCTTTAACTAAACAAAAAGTAGTTTTTTTTTTTGGTTTTGAACCAAAAACTAGATCTTTTGATTGAATGAATTGTGAAGGTTTTAACCAATTTACACGATAAAAGAATTAAATGAAAATTATTTTTTCCAAAAACTGAATTTTTGCCCCAATACCGATTGGGGGATAAAAGGAATTTTTTCAGTTGATTTTAGAGCAACACTTGAGACTTTATTCTACAAATTGAGTTTCATTAATATTTGAGAGGAAATGCGTTTTAATCGTTACAAAACGTTTTTTGTGCGATTTTTTTAACCAAACGAAAATGTACTTTTTTGATTTTGAACCAAAAACTAGATCTTTTGATTGAGCGAATTGTGATAGTTGTAATTTACACGATAAAAGAAATGAATAAAAACTGTTTTTTTTTTATTAACTGTGACTATTTTGATCGATTTCGGTTCAGGAAATTTAATTTTTTAAATATTTTTTCCAAAAAGTTAATTTTTGTCCCAGCTAGCAATTTTCTTTAAAAAAAACAGATTTTTTCAGTTTGGTTTTAGAGCAAAACATGAGATTTTAGTCCACAAATTGAGTTTAATTAAAATTGGCGAAAAAAAATGCGTTTTAATCGTTATAAAACGTTTTTTTGTGTGATTTTTTTAACTAAACCAAAAATTTAGTTTTCTTCATTTTTTAACCAAAAAGTAGATCTTTTGATTGAACGAATTGTGACGGTTTTATCCAATTATGACTTTAAAAGAAATGAATAAAAACTGATTTTTTTTGTTAACTGACTGTTTTGATTGATTTTGGCCCAAAAAATTATTTTTTTTTGGGATTTCTTTGATTTTTAATGATTTCTTCCACAAAATGAATTTTTGTCTCAGTACCGCTTTTATTAAAAAAACGAGATTTTATCAGTTAATTTTGGAGCAAAACTTGAAATTTTAGTCCACAAATTTAGTTTGATTAAAATTAAAAATGCGTTTTAGTCGTTACAAAGCGTTTTTTGTGTGTTTTTCTTTAACTAAACAAAAAGTTGTTTTTTTTTGGTTTTGAACCAAAAACTAGATCTTTTGATTGAACGAATTGTGAAGGTTTTAACCAATTTACACGATAAAAGAATTGAATGAAAAACTAATTTTTTTGTAACTATTTAGTACTGATTTTATTTAAAAAAAAAACAAGATTTTCTCAGTTGATTTTGGAGCAAAACTTGAAATTTTAGTCTACAAATTGAGTTTTATTAAAATTTGCATAAAAAAAATGCGTTTTAGTAGTTACAAAACGTTTTTTGTGTGATTTTTTTTAACTAAACAAAAAGTAGTTTTTTTTTGGTTTTGAACCAAAAACTAGATCTTTTGGTTGAACGAATTGTGAAGGTTTTAACCAATTTACACGATAATAGAATTGAATAAAAACTAATTTTTTTTTGTAACTATTTTGATCGATTTGGCCCAAAAAAATAATGTTTAATTATTTTTTCCAAAAACTGAATTTTTGCCCCAATACCGATTATATAAAAAAAGGGATTTTTTTTATATAATCGATTGAATTGTGAAGGTTTTAACCAATTTACACGATAAAAGAATTGAATGAAAACAAAATTTTTTGTAACTATTTAGTACTGATTTTATTAAAAAAAACAAGATTTTCTCAGTTGATTTTGGAGCAAAATTTGAAATTTTAGTCCACAAATTGTGTTTTATTAAAATTTGCAAAAATAATGCGTTTTAGTCGTAACAAAACGTTTTTTTTGTGATTTTCTTTAACTAAACAAAAAGTAGTTTTTTTTTTGTTTTGAACCAAAAACTAGATCTTTTGATTGAACGAATTGTGAAGGTTTTAACCAATTTACACGATAATAGAATTGAATGAAAACTAATTTTTTGGTAACTATTTAGTACTGATTTTATTAAAAAAAAAACAAGATTTTCTCAGTTGATTTTAGAGCAAAACTTGAAATTTTAGTCCACAAATTGAGTTTCATTAAAATTCGCAAAAAAATGCGGTTTAGTCGTTACAAAACGTTTTTTGTGTGATTTTCTTTAACTAAACAAAAAGTAGTTTTTTTTTTGGTTTTGAACCAAAAACTAGATCTTTTGATTGAACGAATTGTGACGATTCTATCCAATTATGACTTTAAAAGAAATGAATAAAAACTGATTTTTTTTGTTAACTGTCTGTTTTGATTGATTTTGGCCCAAGAAATTATTTTTTCTTGGGATTTCTTTGGTTTTTAATGATTTCTTCTAAAAAATGAATTTTTGTCTCAGTACCGCTTTGCACGCAAAACTTGAAATTTTAGTCCACAAATTGAGTTTGATTAAAATTAAAAATGCGTTTTAATCGTTACAAAACGTTTTTTGTGTGTTTTTTTTTAACTAAACGAATATGTCGTTTTTTTGATTTTGAATGAATGTATGCTTTGTGAGGGTTTTGATCGTCTTGGCCTAAAAAGTTAATTTTTGAATGATTTTGCAAAAGATCCCGAACAAAGAAGTAATTTATTTTTTCACCTGACGTCCTACGTCATGGATGCTTTAAAAATGGCGGACTTCCGGCCAAAAAACGGGACGGTTTGTTGGGAAATATTTGAGATTTGTTTGCTCTGTCCATATATCCTAGGTCATTGATTAACATAACAGCTTCACGCTATTTTCAATGGCTTATGGAAGTGCCCTTAGAGCTTTCGATAATTCGATACTCGAGTTACACTTTGTTAGTGATAATAAATATAAATATTCGTTTTTACTTGCTTTTCGAGTTACTTAAAAATACAGAAGTTATAATATACATACAATGTGTTTTGGAATAACTGAAGTTTGACAAAACAGTAGATGTAGTATAGAAAACAGTAGAAGAGTAGCTAGGTGGTGAAAACGTAAATCTCCTGTTGACACAGTGGATCTGGCAACACTGAAAGGATGCTCATTAAACGACTTTTAGACGTCTCTTTTTTTGTATGCCTGTAATTGTATTATATGTTTGTACATCTTAAACACATAACAAAAAAAAATGTTCTGGTGCTGTAATAATACGAGTAAAACATCTAAAGAAAGGATAAGAGAACAAGAAGTATTGAAAAAAAAGTATTTCCAGCAATTAAACCCCAATAAAACAAGACACACTGAAAGAAGTCGTCTAAGGTACTCGAATATCGATTCTACTAGAAATAAGTCCGTTTAATATTTCATCATTACACACCTCTCGTAAACTGGCACTTTCCGTCTTGCGGTATAAATCAACCGCGACTCCATATCTCCGTTTCTCGTTTTCCCGATAGCAAATAGGTTCAGTTATAATGGGATGTTCCTTATTATGGGCGTGTGTGGCACATGTTGAATAACAGACAGGTTCCAATAATTGCAGAATCGTTGACTTAACGAGTTTGCAATTTTAGTTCGCGGAACTAATTTGACTAGACTGCCAGCGGAATATATTGCACTAAGAAAAGTACGCGGTGTTCGTTAGAAAACGTCATCCAGAAGGCTATGGACTTAATACGGAAAATGATGATACAATCAAAGTAAATGTTCTTCTTCTAGGTAGATCACATTTTCAAATGAACACCCCCTTCGTGTGTGATGTGTCCGTTCTGGAGTTTGTGCAAACAAGAGTCTGCATGGGCAAAAAGTACTTTTTGCCGATCATTGTGGTCGATCGCGAAGCTACGAGGTAGAAACAAGTTTTGCAACAGGTGACAATAATATTCTTTAGAAAAACGTAACTGTTGCGCTGGTATTAATGGACTGTATTAATTTGGGTTTTAACATACATTTATTTCTGATTAAAACGGACAATCGACACTAGCCGTTCAATGTTAACAGCCATTGTTCGCTCTCTCCTCGTCGCCACGTTGCCGCTTCTTCTAATTTCTCAAATAGGCTCCAACATCCCGGCCGCCTTGGAGTACTTAGTACTTCAACTTAAAATTAATAATAAAAAAAACTTAAATATAATATATTAGGAAACCTAAAATTTCTTCATCTAACGTCATAAATCATGGTATCCCGAAACACGAGTTAGTCCAATTCAGCAACTGTTCATATCGCCTGATACATTTGGCAACACACAAAGACGGTTTATAGCTCGAGTTACTTCAGTGTTTCGTATCTTCACTCTTGCCACTCTAACGATACCGTCTGCTCCAGGAATTAACTCAGTGACTCGTCCTAGTGGCCAGTTGCAGCACAACATATTGTCTTCCTTTAACAGAACCAACGCTCCAACCTGCAACAACTCAGGATACCGTTGCCTCCACTTAACTCTAGTTTGGAGTTCAGCTAGGTACTCCTTGTGCCACCTTGTCCAGTAGTGTTGGATTATAGATTGAATTGTTTGCCATCTCTTCAATCTATTTTCGGGAACATTTGTTAAATCTCTCTCCGGCAGAGCAGTCAGCGATCTTCCGATCAGGAAATGAGCTGGTGTTAGGGTAGACAGATCTTCTGGGTCCGATGTCAAAGGGCACATAGGGCGCGAATTTAATATCCCTTCGACCTGTGTCAAAACCGTACTGAATTCCTCAAAAGTTAACGTTCTAGTTCCAATTACGCGTTTGAGATGACTCTTGGTGCTTTTTATGCCAGCTTCCCAAATACCTCCGAAATTTGGCGATTTTGCTGGAATGAAATGCCAGCGAATACGTTCGATTCCGAGCTGATTAGCAATGGCTTCAGAATGCTGTTCTAAAAATTCATAAACCTTACCAATTTCGTTGTTGGCGCCAACATAATTGGTACCATTATCTGAGTAAATGTTTGCTGGTCTACCTCGGCGGCCAACAAATCGCTTAAAAGCTGCTAAGAACGCTTCAGTAGAGAGTTCCGTCACCAACTCTAAATGCACTGCCTTGGTTGACATGCATATAAACAAACAAATATAAGCCTTAGTAATTTTTGCTCCACGAGTCTTTCGATCCCTAATAAAGAATGGACCCCCATAGTCTGTTCCCACGTTACAAAACGGAAATGTACTACTTACTCGCGTAGCAGGCAAATCACCCATTAAATATTGTAATGGTCTTGGATTAGATCGAAAACACACAACACAATTCCTAACTACCTTCTTACATAAGTTGCGACCTGATATTGGCCAGTATCTTTCCCTAACTGAACAAAGAAGTAACTGAACACCACAATGCAAAAGTCGTTCATGCTCCGATTTTAAAATTCGCGACGTTAGTTCATGATTAGAGGGCAAAATAATCGGGTATTTTTTGTCAAAAGGTTGAGTTGCATTTCTCAAACGACCACCCACACGAATTAAACCCTTATAGAAAAAAGGATTTAACGATAATAAGCTACTACTTCGGTGAACTGGTTTTTCTCTTTTCAGTGCGGAATATTCTTGAGGAAAGCTTTGCATTTGAGCGTCAACAATAAGTACCATTAAAGCATCCTCAATTTCACTAGGTACCAATAACCCGCTTTGTTTTTTCTTGCTTCTTAAATTATAAATGAATCGTCGTACATAAGCTAAAACTCTTAAGACCCTTGTTAATGATGAGATCTTACTCAATAACTCGTGCACGAAAGTAGGTTCTTTCGTTGCAATGTGCGAGACAGTCACTCGTTCTTCAGGAATTGGTTCCACGATGGCGTCACTTGAGAAATCCCAATTGCTATTATTCAGTTGAAACCAACTTGGGCCGATCCACCACAAACTAGTCTGAATCAAATTCTCTGCCAGTGCACCTCTCGACACCAAGTCTGCCGGGTTTTCTGATGATCTTACATAACCCCAATCCTTTGTATCAGTCAATGATTGTATTTCGCTAACTCTATTTGCTATGAAAGTTTTCCATCTAATTGGTGAACTCTTTATCCAACAAAGCACTATCGTGGAGTCGGTCCAAAAGTACTTCCCATCAAACCGCAAACCTAAGGACTCCATTGTTTTATTCATTAACTGACTTAACAAAACTGCACCACATAATTCCAGGCGGGGTAAACTTATTTGCTTTAAAGGAGCAACTCTGGACTTAGCACAAAACAAATGAGATGCAAAAAGTCCAGATGACAAGCTACAACGAATATACACGCACGCACCGTAGGCCTTGGTTGACGCGTCACTAAATCCATGAATTTCAATCTTGATATAATTGGAAACAATACCTTGTCTTGGCACCTTAATATTGTTGACGTTCTTCAAATCGGACTGAAACTCTTCCCATATCCTAAGAATTTCACTTGAAATGGGTTCATCCCAACCGCACTTATGCTTCCACAACTCTTGCATAATCAGCTTTGCGGCAGTCAGTAGCGGACCTAACAATCCCAATGGGTCATATATCTGACAGATCACTGACAATATAGATCGTTTTGTAGGACACTTCAAAGGCAACCTTTCCGTATTAATCTTGTAACATATTGTATCCTGATTCGAATCCCAGAATATACCAAGGGTCTTACTATGTTCTCCCTCCTTTATGTGCACTACACTGACTTCCAGGTTCTCATTCAATTCAAATTTCCGGAGTATGTTGCTGTCATTACATAACCACTTACGCAAAGGAAACCCAGCTGCATTAAGGCTACCTGTAATCTGTTTTTGCATTTTCAAAAGCTCCTTTTCGTCGTTTGCTCCAGTAAGAAGATCATCCATGTAAAAATCCCGTTTTATTATTTTACTGACATCAGGATTCTTGTCTTCAACTTCAGCAGCAACCTGGAACAAACATTTTACTGCCAAATATGGTGACGAGGCATTTCCGTACGTGACGGTATTCAGAGAAAACACCTTCAGGTTTGAACCTTGCGTTGAACGCCAAAATATTTTCTGGTACTTTCTTTGATCAGGATCAACAAGAATCTGTCTGTACATTTTAGATATGTCTGCGGTCATGACATATCTGTAAGTTCGAAACCTAAGCAGTATTGCAAAAATATCCTCTTGCAAGGTAGGTCCTATGTATTGCACGTCATTCAGCGACAAGCCTGCATCAGTCTTACACGATGAGTCAAAAACCACTCTACAATTTGTGGTCAAGCTATTTGTCTTAACAACGGCATGATGCGGTAAAAAGTAACCTTCTGAGGATTCTGCATCAACTTCTGACATATGATTAAGCGTTTCATATTCGGTCATAAATTTGACATAATCTTGTCGTAATTTGGGGTTTCTTTCTAATTTCCGTTCTAGTAAGTGGAATCTCCTTTGAGCAATCTCCTTAGAATTTCCCAAGTCTTTAATATTTGGTTTAAAAGGAATTTTAACAATAAACCTACCCTCGTCATTTCTTTTCACTGTTTTCTCAAAGAGATGTTCACAAAACTTTTCTTCTTGAGACAAAGCTTTATTCTTGCTGACTTCTTCTATTTCCCAGAATTTCTGCAACAGGTCATCAGCTGCTCTATCTGTATTTTCAACTAAATGACAATTTATCGAGTTTTTTGCATTGCACTTGGATAACTCGGTATTCCCTGCTACAACCCAACCAAACAACGTATTTTTTAATATCGGTAGGTTTGATCCCAACGCTTCATAGCCCGGAGTCATGACTTTCCAAAAAATATCGGATCCGAGCAACAAATCAACATCGTTAGCTTCATTAAAAGAAGGATCCGCTAAATTAATCCAAGGTGGTATTTTCAATAATTTTTTATTAAAACTTACACTAGGCAACTTACAAATAACATTTGGCATAACTAAACAGCGTACTTCAATGTGAAACTCACCATCACACGATTGAATCCTCACAGATACCTGTTGATTCACGTTTGATAAAGTTTGTCCTATTCCTCTAACCACATGCTTTACTGGACTTCGCCTCAAATCAAGCTCCCTGCATAATTTTTCTGACATAAAGTTCGACTGAGAGCCGCTATCCAACAAAGCACGTGCCCTCAAAGTTTTCCCTTGGCTTTCCAACAAAACCACTGCAGTCGACAATAAAACCTGCGAACTATCACTCAATCGTGCAACGTCGCAATGCAATCCATGCGCCGCATCCTTTTCTAAGTCGCTGCTGTCGCCGTCGTCCCTTATCGGCGTGGTAATGGCTGCTGCGGCGTTCCCATTCGTTTCCGGGTTAACTGAATTTTCACCATCGTTTGACGAATTCAAATCTTTTTTGTCCAACTTCGATTCCAAATGAAGAACAGCATTATGGGACTTTTGGCACCTTGGACACTTTCGCGCTTTACATTTCCAGAACGGATGGGTGTCCCGAAGACAAATTGTACACAGTTTCAACTGCCGTACCGCGAAAATACGATCAGAAATGGATAAATTTAAAAACCCTTTACACTGAAATATGCTATGCTCTTCCTTGCAATAATAACACCTAATCCTACACACGTCTTTATTTTCCGTGGACGCGAATCCGTAACTACGAGCTTTTCTGGTTTTAAAATCACTTTTCGATTCTTCTGATTTGCAATTTTCAAGCTTTTCAAGAACCTCGCATTTTTTTTTAAGAAATCCATTCATATCAGTTAATGCAGGTAAGTCTCCCGCAATTTTAAAACTTTCCCAATCGCGCCTGGTGACGGAATCAAACTTATTACATATTATATAAATAATTAAACGATCCCATGCATCTGTATTCTCACCTAATGCATTTAAAGAACGCAAATGTTTGTTAAATGAATCAAACAAATTTCTCAACTCAACATGAGATTCTTTTTGCAGTTTTGGATATTCAAATAAATCACGAATATGATTATGAACTATCATATTTTTATTCTCAAACCTCTCGGTCAGCATCTGCCATGCAACATTGTAATTGTCTGCTGATACATGCAATGAACTTATCATTTTAGCAGCCTCATTGACCAGAGATGTTCGAAGATAATAAAATCTTTGAATATTAGTCAAAGACTGATTTTCATGCACTAATGCCATAAAAATATCTTTAAATTCTAACCAATGACCATATTGGCCCTCAAATTTTGGTAGCGCTATGGGGGGTAACTTTACTAAGGATCGAACTGACTCATCCAATGACAAACCTGGCCTTGTGGCTGACTGACTACTTACACCTGAGCCCGCCACTGAACTCCCTGAATCGTCCTGGGTCTTCAAATAAGACTTTGCCTTACTAATCAACTCAAAATACACACTCTCAAATGAATCTCGCTCGATTTCGTCTGTTTCAGAGGTATCCAGTAACTCAATTTCAGATTGCAGAGCATCAAACTCTTCGAAGAGTGGCTCTATTTTCTCCAACCTGACTTGTAATTGAATATACATGCTTTCCGACTTCTCTTGATCAATAATACTATTCAAATAAGTTCGGAAACGAGTCAGTTTGGATTTTAAAGCAGCCCTCTTGGATTTCAACTGTACTAATTCAGCCATGCTTAACGATTCAATGACGGTAAAGACACAGTCGAAAGAATATCTTACAAAAAGTAAATAAAACAATCTTACTTGCTAACGACAGAGGACCCGTGGCGCAAATTTCGCGATTTCTTCCTTGCAATCCTCTTCGATCAGCTGACTGACTCTCAACTGGAATTTGTCGAGATTTTGCACTATTTTCGAGGGTTTTTCTTCATTATTTTCACTCGATGATCGGGTCGATGGACCAATGTTGCGCTGGTATTAATGGACTGTATTAATTTGGGTTTTAACATACATTTATTTCTGATTAAAACGGACAATCGACACTAGCCGTTCAATGTTAACAGCCATTGTTCGCTCTCTCCTCGTCGCCACGTTGCCGCTTCTTCTAATTTCTCAAATAGGCTCCAACAGTAACTGTTTAGTCACGGAGGTGTACCTCAAGTATTTTAGCAACAATTTCACTTCACTTGAGCGACTTTGTGCGGTCCCCAAAGGCGGGGCAGGTGACATCGAAGTCGCCCTATATAGGAATAGATAACACGTGCGAGTACGTTTTGCCATTAATTCGTATTTGCATGTGCCACCCACTTGACACGACATGGGACGTTATCTATTTTTTTACGGTCTACGTGCCATGACCCGGTTATTTTCTATGTCGTCGCTGTGTTATCCGTAATAACACAACGTTGCAGTGGGTACCTAGTAACTACGCCTCGGGCTGTTGCAATTGTCGCTTTTGCGAAACCCCATTAAATCATTATGGGTACCGTTTAAGCAAATAATTTAGAGAATTAGTGTGGGTTCGAGCATTAAATAAATCATTTGTCTTGGCCGTTGTTGATGGAGCTGTTTTATTTGGTCTATTGATAATTTACGGCTGGCCGCGTAATAACATGCAATTCCGATTGGTTACAGTTATATGGACGCACTGACATTGGTGGTATTTTGTTAGAAAGAAAAACACTTACCATTTCCATATTGAGCACTGCGTTTTGTACCCAATTACCTCGCATATGTCTGTACCGCAATAAGAAAAGGAAGAGCTACTTGCAAATATACAATCGCTATTTGTGCAGTGGTTACCGTGTCGTCTAAGATGGTACCGCCATCGCTTTATAATGGACAATTTCTAATGCTAGTGAATATGATCATGAAGCCAATCATGCAACATATCTGGAATGTATTCAACATGTGTAGTGAATGGAAGAAGAAAGAGGTTAACTTGAAATTTTGCATACCTTTTACTTAATGTTTATTAAAAATTTAACTTAAATTATTAAACGATGACACTGTCAGATTCACAATACTTTCCGCAAGTGTTAGGAACAATATTTTTTCTACGAGTAAGGACGACTTTTAAAATTATCAGAAAAACTTCAATTTGAAGTTAAAACACCAAACATGACGAACATTGCATTGTTTACCTGACAAACTGAAACAATGCAATGTACATCATATCTGGTATTTTAACTTCAAAATGAAGTTTTACTGAGAGTTGTAAAAGTCGTCCTAAAACTCTGTCAATATATTGGTATTTATTGCCTCAGCTGCGCGATGAATGATGTTTGCTTACTTTCATCGCACATAGCAATAATTAAAGAAATCAACCTTTTCATTTAAAAAATGCGAGATCGATATCCTGCCTTTTTTGCAAAACTAACATTAAAGATGCAGTACAGGTATAAGTAAGATGGTATACCAAGCACCTAATGCCATCATTCCTGACAACTATAAATCATGGCAGTTTTACTGGTTCTTATTACGTTCTTCCATTCCAACAATAGTAAACAAACAGTTTTTTACTTTTCCGCACCGAAAAGTACAACTTCCCGCACTAGGGCGGAAAAGTACAACTTCCCGCACTCAAATGCGTGCGGAAAGTAGAAAAAGTTTCAAAAGCTTCAAAATTTTAATTGATCCTGTTGACTGAACATTCGTTGTACTTAAAGAAGAAATCTTCTGAGTAAGAAAACTTCTGAGCCAAAACTGTATTTTTTATTTTTGAAGCAGAAAAAACTGTTTTTTGATACACAAAAAGTGTTTTTTGGTTTTAAAACTTTATTTAAATCTGTCGAGTACCTACTGTTGACTAAATTTTATTTTTTTTTTAAGAAAAAAGATTCTGAGTAAGTAAACTTTCTGGAAAAAACTGGAATCTTCATTTGTGAGGCTTAAACGAGTTCGCTGCATTAGTTTTTCCAGACTCAGAAAGTGTTTTTTTGGCTTAAAAATTTTATTTGATCCTGTTGACTGGACTTTCGTTGTACTTAAAGAAGAAATCCTCTGAGTAAGAAAACTTCTGAACCATAACTGTATTTTTTATTTTAGAAACTGAGACGAACTGTTTTTTCAGACACAGAAAGGGTTTTTTGGCTTTAAAACTTTATTTAAATCTGTCGAGTACTGTTGAGTGAAATTTAATTTTCTTTGAAGAAAAAAGATTCTGAGTGAGACTTTCTGAAATAAAACTGGAATCTTCATTTCTGAAGCTGAAACGAGTTTTCTGCATTAGTTTTTCTAGACTCAGAAAGTGTTTTTTTGGCTTAAAAATTTTATTTGATCCTGTTGACTGGACTTTCGTTGTACTTAAAGAAGAAAACTTCTGAGCCAAAACTGTATTTTTTATTTTAGAAGCTGAGACGAACTGTTTTTTTGACACAAAATCTGTTTTTTTTTGGCTTCAAAATTTTATTTGATCTTGTTGATTGGACTTTCGTTGTATTTGAAGTAAAAAACTTCTGAGCCAAAACTGTATTTTTTATGTTTGAACCTGAGACAAACGGTTTTTTCAGACACAGAAAGTGTTTTTTGGCCTTAAAAGTTTATTTAATTCCATTGAGTGCTATTGACTGAATTTTAATTTTCTTTGAAGAAAGAAAGATTTTGAGTAAGAAAACTTTCTGGAAAAAACTTGAATCTTAATTTCTGAAGCTGAATCGAGTTTGCTGCATTAGTTTTTTCAGACTCAGAAAGTGTTTTTTTTTTGGCTTCAAAATTTTATTTGCTCCTGTTGACTGAACTTTCGTTGTACTTAAAGAAGAAATCTTCTGAGTAAGAAAACTTCAGAGCCAAAACTGTATTTTTTATTTTAGAAGCTGAGACGAACTGTTTTTTTAGACACAAAAAGTGTTTTTTTTTGGCTTCAAAATTTTATTTGATCCTGTTGACTGGACTTTCGTTGTACTTGAAGTAGAAAACTTCTGAGCCAAAACTGTATTTTTTATGTTTGAACCTCAGACAAACTGTTTTTTCAGACACAGAAAGTGTTTTTTGGCCTTAAAAGTTTAATTAATTCCATCGAGTGCTATTCTGAATTTTAATTTTCTTTGAAGAAAATAAGATTTTGAGTAAGAAAACTTTCTGGAAAAAACTGGAATCTTAATTTCTGAAGCTGAATCGAGTTTGCTGCATTAGTTTTTTCAGACTCAGAAAGTGTTTTTTTTTTTGGCTTAAAAATTTTATTTGCTCCTGTTGACTGAACTTTCGTTGTACTTAAAGAAGAAATCTTCTGAGTAAGAAAACTTCTGAGCCAAAACTATATTTTTTATTTTAGAAGCTGAGACGAACTGTTTTTTTGACACAAAATCTGTTTTTTTTGGCTTCAAAATTTTATTTGATCTTGTTGATTGGACTTTCGTTGTATTTGAAGTAAAAAACTTCTGAGCCAAAACTGTATTTTTTATGTTTGAACCTGAGACAAACGGTTTTTTCAGACACAGAAAGTGTTTTTTGGCCTTAAAAGTTTATTTAATTCCATTGAGTGCTATTGACTGAATTTTAATTTTCTTTGAAGAAAAAAAGATTTTGAGTAAGAAAACTTTCTGGAAAAAACTTGAATCTTAATTTCTGAAGCTGAATCGAGTTTGCTGCATTAGTTTTTTCAGACTCAGAAAGTGTTTTTTTTTGGCTTCAAAATTTTATTTGCTCCTGTTGACTGAACTTTCGTTGTACTTAAAGAAGAAATCTTCTGAGTAAGAAAACTTCTGAGCCAAAACTGTATTTTTTATCTTAGAAGCTGAGACGAACTGTTTTTTTAGACACAAAAAGTGTTTTTTTTGGCTTCAAAATTTTATTTGATCCTGTTGACTAGACTTTCGTTGTACTTGAAGTAGAAAACTTCTGAGCCAAAACTGTATTTTTTATGTTTGAACCTGAGACAAACTGTTTTTTCAGACATAGAAAGTGTTTTTTGGCCTTAAAAGTTTAATTAATTCCATCGAGTGCTATTCTGAATTTTAATTTTCTTTGAAGAAAATAAGATTTTGAGTAAGAAAACTTTCTGGAAAAAACTGGAATCTTAATTTCTGAAGCTGAATCGAGTTTGCTGCATTAGTTTTTTCAGACTCAGAAAGTGTTTTTTTTTGGCTTCAAAATTTTATTTGCTCCTGTTGACTGAACTTTCGTTGTACTTAAAGAAGAAATCTTCTGAGTAAGAAAACTTCTGAGCCAAAACTATATTTTTTATTTTAGAAGCTGAGACGAACTGTTTTTTTGACACAAAATCTGTTTTTTTTTTGGCTTCAAAATTTTATTTGATCTTGTTGATTGGACTTTCGTTGTACTTGAAGTAAAAAACTTCTGAGCCAAAACTGTATTTTTTATGTTTGAACCTGAGACAAACGGTTTTTTCAGACACAGAAAGTGTTTTTTGGCCTTAAAAGTTTATTTAATTCCATTGAGTGCTATTGACTGAATTTTAATTTTCTTTGAAGAAAAAAAGATTTTGAGTAAGAAAACTTCTGAGCCAAAACTGTATTTTTTATTTTAGAAGCTGAGACGAACTGTTTTTTTAGACACAAAAAGTGTTTTTTTTGGCTTCAAAATTTTATTTGATCCTGTTGACTAGACTTTCGTTGTACTTGAAGTAGAAAACTTCTGAGCCAAAACTGTATTTTTTATGTTTGAACCTGAGACAAACTGTTTTTTCAGACATAGAAAGTGTTTTTTGGCCTTAAAAGTTTAATTAATTCCATCGAGTGCTATTCTGAATTTTAATTTTCTTTGAAGAAAATAAGATTTTGAGTAAGAAAACTTTCTGGAAAAAACTGGAATCTTAATTTCTGAAGCTGAATCGAGTTTGCTGCATTAGTTTTTTCAGACTCAGAAAGTGTTTTTTTTTTTGGCTTAAAAATTTTATTTGCTCCTGTTGACTGAACTTTCGTTGTACTTAAAGAAGAAATCTTCTGAGTAAGAAAACTTCTGAGCCAAAACTATATTTTTTATTTTAGAAGCTGAGACGAACTGTTTTTTTGACACAAAATCTGTTTTTTTTGGCTTCAAAATTTTATTTGATCTTGTTGATTGGACTTTCGTTGTATTTGAAGTAAAAAACTTCTGAGCCAAAACTGTATTTTTTATGTTTGAACCTGAGACAAACGGTTTTTTCAGACACAGAAAGTGTTTTTTGGCCTTAAAAGTTTATTTAATTCCATTGAGTGCTATTGACTGAATTTTAATTTTCTTTGAAGAAAGAAAGATTTTGAGTAAGAAAACTTTCTGGAAAAAACTTGAATCTTAATTTCTGAAGCTGAATCGAGTTTGCTGCATTAGTTTTTTCAGACTCAGAAAGTGTTTTTTTTTTGGCTTCAAAATTTTATTTGCTCCTGTTGACTGAACTTTCGTTGTACTTAAAGAAGAAATCTTCTGAGTAAGAAAACTTCAGAGCCAAAACTGTATTTTTTATTTTAGAAGCTGAGACGAACTGTTTTTTTAGACACAAAAAGTGTTTTTTTTTGGCTTCAAAATTTTATTTGATCCTGTTGACTGGACTTTCGTTGTACTTGAAGTAGAAAACTTCTGAGCCAAAACTGTATTTTTTATGTTTGAACCTCAGACAAACTGTTTTTTCAGACACAGAAAGTGTTTTTTGGCCTTAAAAGTTTAATTAATTCCATCGAGTGCTATTCTGAATTTTAATTTTCTTTGAAGAAAATAAGATTTTGAGTAAGAAAACTTTCTGGAAAAAACTGGAATCTTAATTTCTGAAGCTGAATCGAGTTTGCTGCATTAGTTTTTTCAGACTCAGAAAGTGTTTTTTTTTTTGGCTTAAAAATTTTATTTGCTCCTGTTGACTGAACTTTCGTTGTACTTAAAGAAGAAATCTTCTGAGTAAGAAAACTTCTGAGCCAAAACTATATTTTTTATTTTAGAAGCTGAGACGAACTGTTTTTTTGACACAAAATCTGTTTTTTTTGGCTTCAAAATTTTATTTGATCTTGTTGATTGGACTTTCGTTGTATTTGAAGTAAAAAACTTCTGAGCCAAAACTGTATTTTTTATGTTTGAACCTGAGACAAACGGTTTTTTCAGACACAGAAAGTGTTTTTTGGCCTTAAAAGTTTATTTAATTCCATTGAGTGCTAGTGACTGAATTTTAATTTTCTTTGAAGAAAAAAAGATTTTGAGTAAGAAAACTTTCTGGAAAAAACTTGAATCTTAATTTCTGAAGCTGAATCGAGTTTGCTGCATTAGTTTTTTCAGACTCAGAAAGTGTTTTTTTTTGGCTTCAAAATTTTATTTGCTCCTGTTGACTGAACTTTCGTTGTACTTAAAGAAGAAATCTTCTGAGTAAGAAAACTTCTGAGCCAAAACTGTATTTTTTATCTTAGAAGCTGAGACGAACTGTTTTTTTAGACACAAAAAGTGTTTTTTTTGGCTTCAAAATTTTATTTGATCCTGTTGACTAGACTTTCGTTGTACTTGAAGTAGAAAACTTCTGAGCCAAAACTGTATTTTTTATGTTTGAACCTGAGACAAACTGTTTTTTCAGACATAGAAAGTGTTTTTTGGCCTTAAAAGTTTAATTAATTCCATCGAGTGCTATTCTGAATTTTAATTTTCTTTGAAGAAAATAAGATTTTGAGTAAGAAAACTTTCTGGAAAAAACTGGAATCTTAATTTCTGAAGCTGAATCGAGTTTGCTGCATTAGTTTTTTCAGACTCAGAAAGTGTTTTTTTTTTGGCTTCAAAATTTTATTTGCTCCTGTTGACTGAACTTTCGTTGTACTTAAAGAAGAAATCTTCTGAGTAAGAAAACTTCTGAGCCAAAACTATATTTTTTATTTTAGAAGCTGAGACGAACTGTTTTTTTGACACAAAATCTGTTTTTTTTTTGGCTTCAAAATTTTATTTGATCTTGTTGATTGGACTTTCGTTGTACTTGAAGTAAAAAACTTCTGAGCCAAAACTGTATTTTTTATGTTTGAACCTGAGACAAACGGTTTTTTCAGACACAGAAAGTGTTTTTTGGCCTTAAAAGTTTATTTAATTCCATTGAGTGCTATTGACTGAATTTTAATTTTCTTTGAAGAAAGAAAGATTTTGAGTAAGAAAACTTTCTGGAAAAAACTTGAATCTTAATTTCTGAAGCTGAATCGAGTTTGCTGCATTAGTTTTTTCAGACTCAGAAAGTGTTTTTTTTTTGGCTTCAAAATTTTATTTGCTCCTGTTGACTGAACTTTCGTTGTACTTAAAGAAGAAATCTTCTGAGTAAGAAAACTTCAGAGCCAAAACTGTATTTTTTATTTTAGAAGCTGAGACGAACTGTTTTTTTAGACACAAAAAGTGTTTTTTTTTGGCTTCAAAATTTTATTTGATCCTGTTGACTGGACTTTCGTTGTACTTGAAGTAGAAAACTTCTGAGCCAAAACTGTATTTTTTATGTTTGAACCTCAGACAAACTGTTTTTTCAGACACAGAAAGTGTTTTTTGGCCTTAAAAGTTTAATTAATTCCATCGAGTGCTATTCTGAATTTTAATTTTCTTTGAAGAAAATAAGATTTTGAGTAAGAAAACTTTCTGGAAAAAACTGGAATCTTAATTTCTGAAGCTGAATCGAGTTTGCTGCATTAGTTTTTTCAGACTCAGAAAGTGTTTTTTTTTTTGGCTTAAAAATTTTATTTGCTCCTGTTGACTGAACTTTCGTTGTACTTAAAGAAGAAATCTTCTGAGTAAGAAAACTTCTGAGCCAAAACTATATTTTTTATTTTAGAAGCTGAGACGAACTGTTTTTTTGACACAAAATCTGTTTTTTTTGGCTTCAAAATTTTATTTGATCTTGTTGATTGGACTTTCGTTGTATTTGAAGTAAAAAACTTCTGAGCCAAAACTGTATTTTTTATGTTTGAACCTGAGACAAACGGTTTTTTCAGACACAGAAAGTGTTTTTTGGCCTTAAAAGTTTATTTAATTCCATTGAGTGCTATTGACTGAATTTTAATTTTCTTTGAAGAAAAAAAGATTTTGAGTAAGAAAACTTTCTGGAAAAAACTTGAATCTTAATTTCTGAAGCTGAATCGAGTTTGCTGCATTAGTTTTTTCAGACTCAGAAAGTGTTTTTTTTTGGCTTCAAAATTTTATTTGCTCCTGTTGACTGAACTTTCGTTGTACTTAAAGAAGAAATCTTCTGAGTAAGAAAACTTCTGAGCCAAAACTGTATTTTTTATCTTAGAAGCTGAGACGAACTGTTTTTTTAGACACAAAAAGTGTTTTTTTTGGCTTCAAAATTTTATTTGATCCTGTTGACTAGACTTTCGTTGTACTTGAAGTAGAAAACTTCTGAGCCAAAACTGTATTTTTTATGTTTGAACCTGAGACAAACTGTTTTTTCAGACATAGAAAGTGTTTTTTGGCCTTAAAAGTTTAATTAATTCCATCGAGTGCTATTCTGAATTTTAATTTTCTTTGAAGAAAATAAGATTTTGAGTAAGAAAACTTTCTGGAAAAAACTGGAATCTTAATTTCTGAAGCTGAATCGAGTTTGCTGCATTAGTTTTTTCAGACTCAGAAAGTGTTTTTTTTTGGCTTCAAAATTTTATTTGCTCCTGTTGACTGAACTTTCGTTGTACTTAAAGAAGAAATCTTCTGAGTAAGAAAACTTCTGAGCCAAAACTATATTTTTTATTTTAGAAGCTGAGACGAACTGTTTTTTTGACACAAAATCTGTTTTTTTTTTGGCTTCAAAATTTTATTTGATCTTGTTGATTGGACTTTCGTTGTACTTGAAGTAAAAAACTTCTGAGCCAAAACTGTATTTTTTATGTTTGAACCTGAGACAAACGGTTTTTTCAGACACAGAAAGTGTTTTTTGGCCTTAAAAGTTTATTTAATTCCATTGAGTGCTATTGACTGAATTTTAATTTTCTTTGAAGAAAAAAAGATTTTGAGTAAGAAAACTTCTGAGCCAAAACTGTATTTTTTATTTTAGAAGCTGAGACGAACTGTTTTTTTAGACACAAAAAGTGTTTTTTTTGGCTTCAAAATTTTATTTGATCCTGTTGACTGGACTTTCGTTGTACTTGAAGTAGAAAACTTCTGAGCCAAAACTGTATTTTTTATGTTTGAACCTGAGACAAACTGTTTTTTCAGACACAGAAAGTGTTTTTTGGCCTTAAAAGTTTAATTAATTCCATCGAGTGCTATTCTGAATTTTAATTTTCTTTGAAGAAAATAAGATTTTGAGTAAGAAAACTTTCTGGAAAAAACTGGAATCTTAATTTCTGAAGCTGAATCGAGTTTGCTGCATTAGTTTTTTCAGACTCAGAAAGTGTTTTTTTTTGGCTTCAAAATTTTATTTGCTCCTGTTGACTGAACTTTCGTTGTACTTAAAGAAGAAATCTTCTGAGTAAGAAAACTTCTGAGCCAAAACTATATTTTTTATTTTAGAAGCTGAGACGAACTGTTTTTTTGACACAAAATCTGTTTTTTTTTGGCTTCAAAATTTTATTTGATCTTGTTGATTGGACTTTCGTTGTATTTGAAGTAAAAAACTTCTGAGCCAAAACTGTATTTTTTATGTTTGAACCTGAGACAAACGGTTTTTTCAGACACAGAAAGTGTTTTTTGGCCTTAAAAGTTTATTTAATTCCATTGAGTGCTATTGACTGAATTTTAATTTTCTTTGAAGAAAGAAAGATTTTGAGTAAGAAAACTTTCTGGAAAAAACTTGAATCTTAATTTCTGAAGCTGAATCGAGTTTGCTGCATTAGTTTTTTCAGACTCAGAAAGTGTTTTTTTTTTGGCTTCAAAATTTTATTTGCTCCTGTTGACTGAACTTTCGTTGTACTTAAAGAAGAAATCTTCTGAGTAAGAAAACTTCAGAGCCAAAACTGTATTTTTTATTTTAGAAGCTGAGACGAACTGTTTTTTTAGACACAAAAAGTGTTTTTTTTTGGCTTCAAAATTTTATTTGATCCTGTTGACTGGACTTTCGTTGTACTTGAAGTAGAAAACTTCTGAGCCAAAACTGTATTTTTTATGTTTGAACCTCAGACAAACTGTTTTTTCAGACACAGAAAGTGTTTTTTGGCCTTAAAAGTTTAATTAATTCCATCGAGTGCTATTCTGAATTTTAATTTTCTTTGAAGAAAATAAGATTTTGAGTAAGAAAACTTTCTGGAAAAAACTGGAATCTTAATTTCTGAAGCTGAATCGAGTTTGCTGCATTAGTTTTTTCAGACTCAGAAAGTGTTTTTTTTTTTGGCTTAAAAATTTTATTTGCTCCTGTTGACTGAACTTTCGTTGTACTTAAAGAAGAAATCTTCTGAGTAAGAAAACTTCTGAGCCAAAACTATATTTTTTATTTTAGAAGCTGAGACGAACTGTTTTTTTGACACAAAATCTGTTTTTTTTGGCTTCAAAATTTTATTTGATCTTGTTGATTGGACTTTCGTTGTATTTGAAGTAAAAAACTTCTGAGCCAAAACTGTATTTTTTATGTTTGAACCTGAGACAAACGGTTTTTTCAGACACAGAAAGTGTTTTTTGGCCTTAAAAGTTTATTTAATTCCATTGAGTGCTATTGACTGAATTTTAATTTTCTTTGAAGAAAAAAAGATTTTGAGTAAGAAAACTTTCTGGAAAAAACTTGAATCTTAATTTCTGAAGCTGAATCGAGTTTGCTGCATTAGTTTTTTCAGACTCAGAAAGTGTTTTTTTTTGGCTTCAAAATTTTATTTGCTCCTGTTGACTGAACTTTCGTTGTACTTAAAGAAGAAATCTTCTGAGTAAGAAAACTTCTGAGCCAAAACTGTATTTTTTATCTTAGAAGCTGAGACGAACTGTTTTTTTAGACACAAAAAGTGTTTTTTTTGGCTTCAAAATTTTATTTGATCCTGTTGACTAGACTTTCGTTGTACTTGAAGTAGAAAACTTCTGAGCCAAAACTGTATTTTTTATGTTTGAACCTGAGACAAACTGTTTTTTCAGACATAGAAAGTGTTTTTTGGCCTTAAAAGTTTAATTAATTCCATCGAGTGCTATTCTGAATTTTAATTTTCTTTGAAGAAAATAAGATTTTGAGTAAGAAAACTTTCTGGAAAAAACTGGAATCTTAATTTCTGAAGCTGAATCGAGTTTGCTGCATTAGTTTTTTCAGACTCAGAAAGTGTTTTTTTTTTGGCTTCAAAATTTTATTTGCTCCTGTTGACTGAACTTTCGTTGTACTTAAAGAAGAAATCTTCTGAGTAAGAAAACTTCTGAGCCAAAACTATATTTTTTATTTTAGAAGCTGAGACGAACTGTTTTTTTGACACAAAATCTGTTTTTTTTTTGGCTTCAAAATTTTATTTGATCTTGTTGATTGGACTTTCGTTGTACTTGAAGTAAAAAACTTCTGAGCCAAAACTGTATTTTTTATGTTTGAACCTGAGACAAACGGTTTTTTCAGACACAGAAAGTGTTTTTTGGCCTTAAAAGTTTATTTAATTCCATTGAGTGCTATTGACTGAATTTTAATTTTCTTTGAAGAAAAAAAGATTTTGAGTAAGAAAACTTCTGAGCCAAAACTGTATTTTTTATTTTAGAAGCTGAGACGAACTGTTTTTTTAGACACAAAAAGTGTTTTTTTTGGCTTCAAAATTTTATTTGATCCTGTTGACTAGACTTTCGTTGTACTTGAAGTAGAAAACTTCTGAGCCAAAACTGTATTTTTTATGTTTGAACCTGAGACAAACTGTTTTTTCAGACATAGAAAGTGTTTTTTGGCCTTAAAAGTTTAATTAATTCCATCGAGTGCTATTCTGAATTTTAATTTTCTTTGAAGAAAATAAGATTTTGAGTAAGAAAACTTTCTGGAAAAAACTGGAATCTTAATTTCTGAAGCTGAATCGAGTTTGCTGCATTAGTTTTTTCAGACTCAGAAAGTGTTTTTTTTTTGGCTTCAAAATTTTATTTGCTCCTGTTGACTGAACTTTCGTTGTACTTAAAGAAGAAATCTTCTGAGTAAGAAAACTTCTGAGCCAAAACTATATTTTTTATTTTAGAAGCTGAGACGAACTGTTTTTTTGACACAAAATCTGTTTTTTTTTTGGCTTCAAAATTTTATTTGATCTTGTTGATTGGACTTTCGTTGTACTTGAAGTAAAAAACTTCTGAGCCAAAACTGTATTTTTTATGTTTGAACCTGAGACAAACGGTTTTTTCAGACACAGAAAGTGTTTTTTGGCCTTAAAAGTTTATTTAATTCCATTGAGTGCTATTGACTGAATTTTAATTTTCTTTGAAGAAAGAAAGATTTTGAGTAAGAAAACTTTCTGGAAAAAACTTGAATCTTAATTTCTGAAGCTGAATCGAGTTTGCTGCATTAGTTTTTTCAGACTCAGAAAGTGTTTTTTTTTTGGCTTCAAAATTTTATTTGCTCCTGTTGACTGAACTTTCGTTGTACTTAAAGAAGAAATCTTCTGAGTAAGAAAACTTCAGAGCCAAAACTGTATTTTTTATTTTAGAAGCTGAGACGAACTGTTTTTTTAGACACAAAAAGTGTTTTTTTTTGGCTTCAAAATTTTATTTGATCCTGTTGACTGGACTTTCGTTGTACTTGAAGTAGAAAACTTCTGAGCCAAAACTGTATTTTTTATGTTTGAACCTCAGACAAACTGTTTTTTCAGACACAGAAAGTGTTTTTTGGCCTTAAAAGTTTAATTAATTCCATCGAGTGCTATTCTGAATTTTAATTTTCTTTGAAGAAAATAAGATTTTGAGTAAGAAAACTTTCTGGAAAAAACTGGAATCTTAATTTCTGAAGCTGAATCGAGTTTGCTGCATTAGTTTTTTCAGACTCAGAAAGTGTTTTTTTTTTTGGCTTAAAAATTTTATTTGCTCCTGTTGACTGAACTTTCGTTGTACTTAAAGAAGAAATCTTCTGAGTAAGAAAACTTCTGAGCCAAAACTATATTTTTTATTTTAGAAGCTGAGACGAACTGTTTTTTTGACACAAAATCTGTTTTTTTTGGCTTCAAAATTTTATTTGATCTTGTTGATTGGACTTTCGTTGTATTTGAAGTAAAAAACTTCTGAGCCAAAACTGTATTTTTTATGTTTGAACCTGAGACAAACGGTTTTTTCAGACACAGAAAGTGTTTTTTGGCCTTAAAAGTTTATTTAATTCCATTGAGTGCTATTGACTGAATTTTAATTTTCTTTGAAGAAAAAAAGATTTTGAGTAAGAAAACTTTCTGGAAAAAACTTGAATCTTAATTTCTGAAGCTGAATCGAGTTTGCTGCATTAGTTTTTTCAGACTCAGAAAGTGTTTTTTTTTGGCTTCAAAATTTTATTTGCTCCTGTTGACTGAACTTTCGTTGTACTTAAAGAAGAAATCTTCTGAGTAAGAAAACTTCTGAGCCAAAACTGTATTTTTTATCTTAGAAGCTGAGACGAACTGTTTTTTTAGACACAAAAAGTGTTTTTTTTGGCTTCAAAATTTTATTTGATCCTGTTGACTAGACTTTCGTTGTACTTGAAGTAGAAAACTTCTGAGCCAAAACTGTATTTTTTATGTTTGAACCTGAGACAAACTGTTTTTTCAGACATAGAAAGTGTTTTTTGGCCTTAAAAGTTTAATTAATTCCATCGAGTGCTATTCTGAATTTTAATTTTCTTTGAAGAAAATAAGATTTTGAGTAAGAAAACTTTCTGGAAAAAACTGGAATCTTAATTTCTGAAGCTGAATCGAGTTTGCTGCATTAGTTTTTTCAGACTCAGAAAGTGTTTTTTTTTGGCTTCAAAATTTTATTTGCTCCTGTTGACTGAACTTTCGTTGTACTTAAAGAAGAAATCTTCTGAGTAAGAAAACTTCTGAGCCAAAACTATATTTTTTATTTTAGAAGCTGAGACGAACTGTTTTTTTGACACAAAATCTGTTTTTTTTTTGGCTTCAAAATTTTATTTGATCTTGTTGATTGGACTTTCGTTGTACTTGAAGTAAAAAACTTCTGAGCCAAAACTGTATTTTTTATGTTTGAACCTGAGACAAACGGTTTTTTCAGACACAGAAAGTGTTTTTTGGCCTTAAAAGTTTATTTAATTCCATTGAGTGCTATTGACTGAATTTTAATTTTCTTTGAAGAAAAAAAGATTTTGAGTAAGAAAACTTCTGAGCCAAAACTGTATTTTTTATTTTAGAAGCTGAGACGAACTGTTTTTTTAGACACAAAAAGTGTTTTTTTTGGCTTCAAAATTTTATTTGATCCTGTTGACTGGACTTTCGTTGTACTTGAAGTAGAAAACTTCTGAGCCAAAACTGTATTTTTTATGTTTGAACCTGAGACAAACTGTTTTTTCAGACACAGAAAGTGTTTTTTGGCCTTAAAAGTTTAATTAATTCCATCGAGTGCTATTCTGAATTTTAATTTTCTTTGAAGAAAATAAGATTTTGAGTAAGAAAACTTTCTGGAAAAAACTGGAATCTTAATTTCTGAAGCTGAATCGAGTTTGCTGCATTAGTTTTTTCAGACTCAGAAAGTGTTTTTTTTTGGCTTCAAAATTTTATTTGCTCCTGTTGACTGAACTTTCGTTGTACTTAAAGAAGAAATCTTCTGAGTAAGAAAACTTCTGAGCCAAAACTATATTTTTTATTTTAGAAGCTGAGACGAACTGTTTTTTTGACACAAAATCTGTTTTTTTTTGGCTTCAAAATTTTATTTGATCTTGTTGATTGGACTTTCGTTGTATTTGAAGTAAAAAACTTCTGAGCCAAAACTGTATTTTTTATGTTTGAACCTGAGACAAACGGTTTTTTCAGACACAGAAAGTGTTTTTTGGCCTTAAAAGTTTATTTAATTCCATTGAGTGCTATTGACTGAATTTTAATTTTCTTTGAAGAAAGAAAGATTTTGAGTAAGAAAACTTTCTGGAAAAAACTTGAATCTTAATTTCTGAAGCTGAATCGAGTTTGCTGCATTAGTTTTTTCAGACTCAGAAAGTGTTTTTTTTTTGGCTTCAAAATTTTATTTGCTCCTGTTGACTGAACTTTCGTTGTACTTAAAGAAGAAATCTTCTGAGTAAGAAAACTTCAGAGCCAAAACTGTATTTTTTATTTTAGAAGCTGAGACGAACTGTTTTTTTAGACACAAAAAGTGTTTTTTTTTGGCTTCAAAATTTTATTTGATCCTGTTGACTGGACTTTCGTTGTACTTGAAGTAGAAAACTTCTGAGCCAAAACTGTATTTTTTATGTTTGAACCTCAGACAAACTGTTTTTTCAGACACAGAAAGTGTTTTTTGGCCTTAAAAGTTTAATTAATTCCATCGAGTGCTATTCTGAATTTTAATTTTCTTTGAAGAAAATAAGATTTTGAGTAAGAAAACTTTCTGGAAAAAACTGGAATCTTAATTTCTGAAGCTGAATCGAGTTTGCTGCATTAGTTTTTTCAGACTCAGAAAGTGTTTTTTTTTTTGGCTTAAAAATTTTATTTGCTCCTGTTGACTGAACTTTCGTTGTACTTAAAGAAGAAATCTTCTGAGTAAGAAAACTTCTGAGCCAAAACTATATTTTTTATTTTAGAAGCTGAGACGAACTGTTTTTTTGACACAAAATCTGTTTTTTTTGGCTTCAAAATTTTATTTGATCTTGTTGATTGGACTTTCGTTGTATTTGAAGTAAAAAACTTCTGAGCCAAAACTGTATTTTTTATGTTTGAACCTGAGACAAACGGTTTTTTCAGACACAGAAAGTGTTTTTTGGCCTTAAAAGTTTATTTAATTCCATTGAGTGCTATTGACTGAATTTTAATTTTCTTTGAAGAAAAAAAGATTTTGAGTAAGAAAACTTTCTGGAAAAAACTTGAATCTTAATTTCTGAAGCTGAATCGAGTTTGCTGCATTAGTTTTTTCAGACTCAGAAAGTGTTTTTTTTTGGCTTCAAAATTTTATTTGCTCCTGTTGACTGAACTTTCGTTGTACTTAAAGAAGAAATCTTCTGAGTAAGAAAACTTCTGAGCCAAAACTGTATTTTTTATCTTAGAAGCTGAGACGAACTGTTTTTTTAGACACAAAAAGTGTTTTTTTTGGCTTCAAAATTTTATTTGATCCTGTTGACTAGACTTTCGTTGTACTTGAAGTAGAAAACTTCTGAGCCAAAACTGTATTTTTTATGTTTGAACCTGAGACAAACTGTTTTTTCAGACATAGAAAGTGTTTTTTGGCCTTAAAAGTTTAATTAATTCCATCGAGTGCTATTCTGAATTTTAATTTTCTTTGAAGAAAATAAGATTTTGAGTAAGAAAACTTTCTGGAAAAAACTGGAATCTTAATTTCTGAAGCTGAATCCAGTTTGCTGCATTAGTTTTTTCAGACTCAGAAAGTGTTTTTTTTTTGGCTTCAAAATTTTATTTGCTCCTGTTGACTGAACTTTCGTTGTACTTAAAGAAGAAATCTTCTGAGTAAGAAAACTTCTGAGCCAAAACTATATTTTTTATTTTAGAAGCTGAGACGAACTGTTTTTTTGACACAAAATCTGTTTTTTTTTTGGCTTCAAAATTTTATTTGATCTTGTTGATTGGACTTTCGTTGTACTTGAAGTAAAAAACTTCTGAGCCAAAACTGTATTTTTTATGTTTGAACCTGAGACAAACGGTTTTTTCAGACACAGAAAGTGTTTTTTGGCCTTAAAAGTTTATTTAATTCCATTGAGTGCTATTGACTGAATTTTAATTTTCTTTGAAGAAAAAAAGATTTTGAGTAAGAAAACTTCTGAGCCAAAACTGTATTTTTTATTTTAGAAGCTGAGACGAACTGTTTTTTTAGACACAAAAAGTGTTTTTTTTGGCTTCAAAATTTTATTTGATCCTGTTGACTGGACTTTCGTTGTACTTGAAGTAGAAAACTTCTGAGCCAAAACTGTATTTTTTATGTTTGAACCTGAGACAAACTGTTTTTTCAGACACAGAAAGTGTTTTTTGGCCTTAAAAGTTTAATTAATTCCATCGAGTGCTATTCTGAATTTTAATTTTCTTTGAAGAAAATAAGATTTTGAGTAAGAAAACTTTCTGGAAAAAACTGGAATCTTAATTTCTGAAGCTGAATCGAGTTTGCTGCATTAGTTTTTTCAGACTCAGAAAGTGTTTTTTTTTGGCTTCAAAATTTTATTTGCTCCTGTTGACTGAACTTTCGTTGTACTTAAAGAAGAAATCTTCTGAGTAAGAAAACTTCTGAGCCAAAACTATATTTTTTATTTTAGAAGCTGAGACGAACTGTTTTTTTGACACAAAATCTGTTTTTTTTTGGCTTCAAAATTTTATTTGATCTTGTTGATTGGACTTTCGTTGTATTTGAAGTAAAAAACTTCTGAGCCAAAACTGTATTTTTTATGTTTGAACCTGAGACAAACGGTTTTTTCAGACACAGAAAGTGTTTTTTGGCCTTAAAAGTTTATTTAATTCCATTGAGTGCTATTGACTGAATTTTAATTTTCTTTGAAGAAAGAAAGATTTTGAGTAAGAAAACTTTCTGGAAAAAACTTGAATCTTAATTTCTGAAGCTGAATCGAGTTTGCTGCATTAGTTTTTTCAGACTCAGAAAGTGTTTTTTTTTTGGCTTCAAAATTTTATTTGCTCCTGTTGACTGAACTTTCGTTGTACTTAAAGAAGAAATCTTCTGAGTAAGAAAACTTCAGAGCCAAAACTGTATTTTTTATTTTAGAAGCTGAGACGAACTGTTTTTTTAGACACAAAAAGTGTTTTTTTTTGGCTTCAAAATTTTATTTGATCCTGTTGACTGGACTTTCGTTGTACTTGAAGTAGAAAACTTCTGAGCCAAAACTGTATTTTTTATGTTTGAACCTCAGACAAACTGTTTTTTCAGACACAGAAAGTGTTTTTTGGCCTTAAAAGTTTAATTAATTCCATCGAGTGCTATTCTGAATTTTAATTTTCTTTGAAGAAAATAAGATTTTGAGTAAGAAAACTTTCTGGAAAAAACTGGAATCTTAATTTCTGAAGCTGAATCGAGTTTGCTGCATTAGTTTTTTCAGACTCAGAAAGTGTTTTTTTTTTTGGCTTAAAAATTTTATTTGCTCCTGTTGACTGAACTTTCGTTGTACTTAAAGAAGAAATCTTCTGAGTAAGAAAACTTCTGAGCCAAAACTATATTTTTTATTTTAGAAGCTGAGACGAACTGTTTTTTTGACACAAAATCTGTTTTTTTTGGCTTCAAAATTTTATTTGATCTTGTTGATTGGACTTTCGTTGTATTTGAAGTAAAAAACTTCTGAGCCAAAACTGTATTTTTTATGTTTGAACCTGAGACAAACGGTTTTTTCAGACACAGAAAGTGTTTTTTGGCCTTAAAAGTTTATTTAATTCCATTGAGTGCTATTGACTGAATTTTAATTTTCTTTGAAGAAAGAAAGATTTTGAGTAAGAAAACTTTCTGGAAAAAACTTGAATCTTAATTTCTGAAGCTGAATCGAGTTTGCTGCATTAGTTTTTTCAGACTCAGAAAGTGTTTTTTTTTTGGCTTCAAAATTTTATTTGCTCCTGTTGACTGAACTTTCGTTGTACTTAAAGAAGAAATCTTCTGAGTAAGAAAACTTCAGAGCCAAAACTGTATTTTTTATTTTAGAAGCTGAGACGAACTGTTTTTTTAGACACAAAAAGTGTTTTTTTTTGGCTTCAAAATTTTATTTGATCCTGTTGACTGGACTTTCGTTGTACTTGAAGTAGAAAACTTCTGAGCCAAAACTGTATTTTTTATGTTTGAACCTCAGACAAACTGTTTTTTCAGACACAGAAAGTGTTTTTTGGCCTTAAAAGTTTAATTAATTCCATCGAGTGCTATTCTGAATTTTAATTTTCTTTGAAGAAAATAAGATTTTGAGTAAGAAAACTTTCTGGAAAAAACTGGAATCTTAATTTCTGAAGCTGAATCGAGTTTGCTGCATTAGTTTTTTCAGACTCAGAAAGTGTTTTTTTTTTTGGCTTAAAAATTTTATTTGCTCCTGTTGACTGAACTTTCGTTGTACTTAAAGAAGAAATCTTCTGAGTAAGAAAACTTCTGAGCCAAAACTATATTTTTTATTTTAGAAGCTGAGACGAACTGTTTTTTTGACACAAAATCTGTTTTTTTTGGCTTCAAAATTTTATTTGATCTTGTTGATTGGACTTTCGTTGTATTTGAAGTAAAAAACTTCTGAGCCAAAACTGTATTTTTTATGTTTGAACCTGAGACAAACGGTTTTTTCAGACACAGAAAGTGTTTTTTGGCCTTAAAAGTTTATTTAATTCCATTGAGTGCTAGTGACTGAATTTTAATTTTCTTTGAAGAAAAAAAGATTTTGAGTAAGAAAACTTTCTGGAAAAAACTTGAATCTTAATTTCTGAAGCTGAATCGAGTTTGCTGCATTAGTTTTTTCAGACTCAGAAAGTGTTTTTTTTTGGCTTCAAAATTTTATTTGCTCCTGTTGACTGAACTTTCGTTGTACTTAAAGAAGAAATCTTCTGAGTAAGAAAACTTCTGAGCCAAAACTGTATTTTTTATCTTAGAAGCTGAGACGAACTGTTTTTTTAGACACAAAAAGTGTTTTTTTTGGCTTCAAAATTTTATTTGATCCTGTTGACTAGACTTTCGTTGTACTTGAAGTAGAAAACTTCTGAGCCAAAACTGTATTTTTTATGTTTGAACCTGAGACAAACTGTTTTTTCAGACATAGAAAGTGTTTTTTGGCCTTAAAAGTTTAATTAATTCCATCGAGTGCTATTCTGAATTTTAATTTTCTTTGAAGAAAATAAGATTTTGAGTAAGAAAACTTTCTGGAAAAAACTGGAATCTTAATTTCTGAAGCTGAATCGAGTTTGCTGCATTAGTTTTTTCAGACTCAGAAAGTGTTTTTTTTTTGGCTTCAAAATTTTATTTGCTCCTGTTGACTGAACTTTCGTTGTACTTAAAGAAGAAATCTTCTGAGTAAGAAAACTTCTGAGCCAAAACTATATTTTTTATTTTAGAAGCTGAGACGAACTGTTTTTTTGACACAAAATCTGTTTTTTTTTTGGCTTCAAAATTTTATTTGATCTTGTTGATTGGACTTTCGTTGTACTTGAAGTAAAAAACTTCTGAGCCAAAACTGTATTTTTTATGTTTGAACCTGAGACAAACGGTTTTTTCAGACACAGAAAGTGTTTTTTGGCCTTAAAAGTTTATTTAATTCCATTGAGTGCTATTGACTGAATTTTAATTTTCTTTGAAGAAAAAAAGATTTTGAGTAAGAAAACTTCTGAGCCAAAACTGTATTTTTTATTTTAGAAGCTGAGACGAACTGTTTTTTTAGACACAAAAAGTGTTTTTTTTGGCTTCAAAATTTTATTTGATCCTGTTGACTGGACTTTCGTTGTACTTGAAGTAGAAAACTTCTGAGCCAAAACTGTATTTTTTATGTTTGAACCTGAGACAAACTGTTTTTTCAGACACAGAAAGTGTTTTTTGGCCTTAAAAGTTTAATTAATTCCATCGAGTGCTATTCTGAATTTTAATTTTCTTTGAAGAAAATAAGATTTTGAGTAAGAAAACTTTCTGGAAAAAACTGGAATCTTAATTTCTGAAGCTGAATCGAGTTTGCTGCATTAGTTTTTTCAGACTCAGAAAGTGTTTTTTTTTGGCTTCAAAATTTTATTTGCTCCTGTTGACTGAACTTTCGTTGTACTTAAAGAAGAAATCTTCTGAGTAAGAAAACTTCTGAGCCAAAACTGTATTTTTTATTTTAGAAGCTGAGACGAACTGTTTTTTTGACACAAAATCTGTTTTTTTTTGGCTTCAAAATTTTATTTGATCTTGTTGATTGGACTTTCGTTGTACTTGAAGTAAAAAACTTCTGAGCCAAAACTGTATTTTTTATGTTTGAACCTGAGACAAACGGTTTTTTCAGACACAGAAAGTGTTTTTAGGCCTTAAAAGTTTATTTAATTCCATCGAGTGCTATTGACTGAATTTTAATTTTCTTTGAAGAAAAAAAGATTTTGAGTAAGAAAACTTTCTGGAAAAAACTGGAATCTTAATTTCTGAAGCTGAATCGAGTTTGCTGCATTAGTTTTTTCAGACTCAGAACGTGTTTTTTTTAGGCTTCAAAATTTTATTTGCTCCTGTTGACTGAACTTTCGTTGTACTTAAAGAAGAAATCTTCTGAGTAAGAAAACTTCTGAGCCAAAACTATATTTTTTATTTTAGAAGCTGAGACGAACTGTTTTTTTGACACAAAATCTGTTTTTTTTGGCTTCAAAATTTTATTTGATCTTGTTGATTGGACTTTCGTTGTATTTGAAGTAAAAAACTTCTGAGCCAAAACTGTATTTTTTATGTTTGAACCTGAGACAAACGGTTTTTTCAGACACAGAAAGTGTTTTTTGGCCTTAAAAGTTTATTTAATTCCATTGAGTGCTATTGACTGAATTTTAATTTTCTTTGAAGAAAAAAAGATTTTGAGTAAGAAAACTTTCTGGAAAAAACTTGAATCTTAATTTCTGAAGCTGAATCGAGTTTGCTGCATTAGTTTTTTCAGACTCAGAAAGTGTTTTTTTTTGGCTTCAAAATTTTATTTGCTCCTGTTGACTGAACTTTCGTTGTACTTAAAGAAGAAATCTTCTGAGTAAGAAAACTTCTGAGCCAAAACTGTATTTTTTATCTTAGAAGCTGAGACGAACTGTTTTTTTAGACACAAAAAGTGTTTTTTTTGGCTTCAAAATTTTATTTGATCCTGTTGACTAGACTTTCGTTGTACTTGAAGTAGAAAACTTCTGAGCCAAAACTGTATTTTTTATGTTTGAACCTGAGACAAACTGTTTTTTCAGACATAGAAAGTGTTTTTTGGCCTTAAAAGTTTAATTAATTCCATCGAGTGCTATTCTGAATTTTAATTTTCTTTGAAGAAAATAAGATTTTGAGTAAGAAAACTTTCTGGAAAAAACTGGAATCTTAATTTCTGAAGCTGAATCGAGTTTGCTGCATTAGTTTTTTCAGACTCAGAAAGTGTTTTTTTTTTGGCTTCAAAATTTTATTTGCTCCTGTTGACTGAACTTTCGTTGTACTTAAAGAAGAAATCTTCTGAGTAAGAAAACTTCTGAGCCAAAACTATATTTTTTATTTTAGAAGCTGAGACGAACTGTTTTTTTGACACAAAATCTGTTTTTTTTTTGGCTTCAAAATTTTATTTGATCTTGTTGATTGGACTTTCGTTGTACTTGAAGTAAAAAACTTCTGAGCCAAAACTGTATTTTTTATGTTTGAACCTGAGACAAACGGTTTTTTCAGACACAGAAAGTGTTTTTTGGCCTTAAAAGTTTATTTAATTCCATTGAGTGCTATTGACTGAATTTTAATTTTCTTTGAAGAAAAAAAGATTTTGAGTAAGAAAACTTTCTGGAAAAAACTTGAATCTTAATTTCTGAAGCTGAATCGAGTTTGCTGCATTAGTTTTTTCAGACTCAAAGTGTTTTTTTGGCTTCAAAATTTTATTTGCTCCTGTTGACTGAACTTTCGTTGTACTTAAAGAAGAAATCTTCTGAGTAAGAAAACTTCTGAACCACAACTGTATTTTTTATTTTAGAAGCGAGACGCACTATTCAGATACAAAAAGTGTTTTTTGGTTTTAAAACTTTATTTAAACCTGTCGAGTACTGTTGACTGAATTTTAATTTTCTTTGAAGAAAAGAGATTCTGAGTGAGACAACTCTCTGAAATAAAACGGGAATCTTTATTTCTGAACCAAAACTGTTTTTTTTTATTTTTGAAGCAGAGACGAACTGTTTTTTGAGATACAAAAAGTGTTTTTTTGGCTTCAAATTTTTATTTGATCCTGTTGACTGAACTTTCGTTATACTTGAAGAAGAAATTCTCTGAGTAAGAAAACTTCTGAACCACAACTGTATTTTTTATTTTAGAAGCTGAGACGAACTGTTTTTTCAGACACAGAAAGTGTTTTTTGGTTTTAAAACTTTATTTAATACTGTCGAGTACTGTTGACTGAATTTTAATTTTCTTTGAAGAAAAAAGATTCTGAGTGAGACTTTCTGAAATAAAACTGGAATCTTCATTTCTGAAGCTGAAACGAGTTTTCTGCATTAGTTTTTCTAGACTCAGAAAGTGTTTTTTTGGCTTAAAAATTTTATTTGATCCTGTTGACTGGACTTTCGTTGTACTTAAAGAAGAAAACTTCTGAACCACAACTGTATTTTTTATTTTAGAAGCTGAGACGAACTGTTTTTTCAGACACAGAAAGTGTTCTTTGGCTTTAAAACGTTATTTAATTCTGTCGAGTACTCATGACTGAATTTTAATTTTCTTTAAAAAAAAACATTCTGAGTAAGAAAACTTTCTGGAAAAAACTGGAATCTTCATTTCTGAAGCTGAAACGAGTTTTCTGCATTAGTTTTTCCGGACTAAGAAAGTGTTTCCTTGGCTTCAAAATTTTATTTTATCCTGTTGACTGAACTTTCGTTGTAATTGAAGAAGAAATCTGAGTAAGAAAACTTCTGAGCCAAAACTGTATTTTTTATTTTAGAAGCTGAGACGAACTGTTTTTTTAGACACAAAAAGTGTTTTTTTTGGCTTCAAAATTTTATTTGATCCTGTTGACTGGACTTTCGTTGTACTTGAAGTAGAAAACTTCTGAGCCAAAACTGTATTTTTTATGTTTGAACCTGAGACAAACTGTTTTTTCAGACACAGAAAGTGTTTTTTGGCCTTAAAAGTTTAATTAATTCCATCGAGTGCTATTCTGAATTTTAATTTTCTTTGAAGAAAATAAGATTTTGAGTAAGAAAACTTTCTGGAAAAAACTGGAATCTTAATTTCTGAAGCTGAATCGAGTTTGCTGCATTAGTTTTTTCAGACTCAGAAAGTGTTTTTTTTTGGCTTGAAAATTTTATTTGCTCCTGTTGACTGAACTTTCGTTGTACTTAAAGAAGAAATCTTCTGAGTAAGAAAACTTCTGAGCCAAAACTGTATTTTTTATTTTAGAAGCTGAGACGAACTGTTTTTTTGACACAAAATCTGTTTTTTTTTGGCTTCAAAATTTTATTTGATCTTGTTGATTGGACTTTCGTTGTACTTGAAGTAAAAAACTTCTGAGCCAAAACTGTATTTTTTATGTTTGAACCTGAGACAAACGGTTTTTTCAGACACAGAAAGTGTTTTTAGGCCTTAAAAGTTTATTTAATTCCATCGAGTGCTATTGACTGAATTTTAATTTTCTTTGAAGAAAAAAAGATTTTGAGTAAGAAAACTTTCTGGAAAAAACTGGAATCTTAATTTCTGAAGCTGAATCGAGTTTGCTGCATTAGTTTTTTCAGACTCAGAACGTGTTTTTTTTAGGCTTCAAAATTTTATTTGCTCCTGTTGACTGAACTTTCGTTGTACTTAAAGAAGAAATCTTCTGAGTAAGAAAACTTCTGAGCCAAAACTGTATTTTTTATTTTAGAAGCTGAGACGAACTGTTTTTTTAGACACAAAATCTGTTTTTTTTTGGCTTCAAAATTTTATTTGATCTTGTTGATTGGACTTTCGTTGTACTTGAAGTAAAAAACTTCTGAGCCAAAACTGCATTTTTTTATGTTTGAACCTGAGACAAACTGTTTTTTCAGACACAGAAAGTGTTTTTTGGCCTTAAAAGTTTCTTTAATTCCATCGAGTGCTATTGACTGAATTTTAATTTTCTTTGAAGAAAAAAAGATTTTGAGTAAGAAAACTTTCTGGAAAAAACTGGAATCTTAATTTCTGAAGCTGAATCGAGTTTGCTGCATTAGTTTTTTCAGACTCAGAAAGTGTTCTGTTTTGGCTTCAAAATTTTATTTGCTCCTGTTGACTGAACTTTCGTTGTACTTAAAGAAGAAATCTTCTGAGTAAGAAAACTTCTGAACCACAACTGTATTTTTTATTTTAGAAGCTGAGACGAACTATTTTTTAGACACAAAAAGTGTTTTTTGGTTTTAAAACTTTATTTAAACCTGTCGAGTACTGTTGACTGAATTTTAATTTTCTTTGAAGAAAAGAGATTCTGAGTGAGACAACTCTCTGAAATAAAACGGGAATCTTCATTTCTGAACAAAACTGTATTTTTTATTTTTGAAGCAGAGACGAACTGTTTTTTTAGACACAAAAAGTGTTTTTTTGGCTTCAAAGTTTTATTTGATCCTGCTGACTGGAGTTTCGTTGTACTTAAAGAAGAAATCCTCTGAGTAAGAAAACTTCTGAACCACAACTGTATTTTTTATTTTAGAAGCTGAGACGAACTGTTTTTTCAGACACAGAAAGTGTTTTTTGGCTTTAAAACGTTATTTAATTCTGTCGAGTACTCATGACTGAATTTTAATTTTCTTTAAAGAAAAAACATTCTGAGTAAGAAAACTTTCTGGAAAAAACTGGAATCTTCATTTCTGAAGCTGAAACGAGTTTGCTGCATTAGTTTTTCCAGGCTCAGAAAGTGTTTTTTTTTGGCTTCAAAATTTTATTTGAGCCTGTTGACTGAACTTTCGTTGTACTTAAAGAAGAAATCTTCTGAGTAAGAAAACTTCTGAGCCAAAACTCTATTTTTTATTTTTGAAGCCGAGACAAATTGTTTTTTCAGACAAAAAAGTGTTTTTTGGTTTTAAAACTTTATTTAAATCTGTCGAGTACTGTTGACTAAATTTTAATTTTCTGTGAAGAAAAAATATTCTGAGTGAGACAACTTTCTGGAAAAACCTTTAATCTTCATTTCTGAAGCTGAAACGAGTGTTCTGCATTAGTTAGTTATTCCAGACTCAGAAAATGTTTTGTTGGCTTCAAAATTTTATTTGATCCTGTTGTCTGAACTTTCGTTGTACTTGAAGAAATAAAACTGGAATCTTAATTTCTGAAGCTGAATCGAGTTTGCTGCATTACTTTTTCCAGGCTCAGAAAGTGTTTTTTGGCTTCAAAATTTTATTTGATCCTGTTGACTGAACTTTCGTTGTACTTAAAGAAGAAATCTTCTGAGTAAGAAAACTTCTGAGTCAAAACTGTATTTTTTATTTTTGAAGATGAGCCGAACTGTTTTTTTTTGGCTTCAGAATTTTATTTGATTCTGTTGACTGACTTTCGTGGTACTTAAAGAAGAAATGTTGTGAGTAAGCAAACTTCTAATCCAAAACTGTATTTTTTACTTTTGAAGTTGAGACAAACGGTTTTTTCGGACACAGAAAGTGTTTTTTGACTTTAAAACTTTATTTAATTCTGTCGAGTACTGTTGACTGAATTTTTATTTCCTTTGAAGAAAAAAGATTCTGAGTAAGAAAACTTTCTGCAAAAACTAAAATCTTCATTTCTGAGCTGAAACGAATTTGCCGCATTAGTTATTACAGACTCAGAAAGTGGTTTTTTGGCCTCAAAATTTATTTGGGCCTGTTGACTGCACTTTTGTTTTACCTGAAGAAGAAATCTTCTGGGTAAGAAAACTTCTGAGCCAAAATTGTATTTTTTATTTTTGAAGTTGAGACGAACTGTTTATTTAGACACGAAAAGTGTTTTTTGGCTTTAAAACTTTATTTCATTCTGTCGAGTACTGTTGACTGAATTTTAATTTTATTTGAAGAGTTTTTATAAGTAAGATAATTTGCTGGAAAAACTTGAATCTTTATTTCTGAAGCTGAATTTGCTGCATCAGTTTTTCCAGACTCAGAAAGTTTTTTTGGCTTCAAAATTATATTTTATCCTGTTGACTGAACAAATTTTACTCGAAACAGAAAGTTTTAGTGTAAGAAAACTTCCGGTCAAAAACTAAAGCTTTATTTCTGAGGTTGAGACGAGCTGCATTTGTTTTTCTTGACTCAGAAAGGGTTGCTGACCTATTGACTAGACTTTTATTGTTATTGAAGAAGAAGCCCAAAACTGAATTCTTTATTTTTGAAGCCGAGACCAGTCTGGTGCATTTGTTGATTTAAGATTCAGAAAGTGTCTTCTGACTTCAAAAATTCTTTTGAACCTATTGACTGAACTTCTATTTTACCTGAAGAAGAAAGTTTTCCAGTAAGAAAACTTCAGGTTAAAAAGAGGATTTTTTATTCCTGAAGCACAGACGAGTGGGCTGCAAGTGCTTTTTCAAACTCAGAAAGTGTACTCTGTTGACTAAACTTTAATTTTATTTGAATGACATAGACTCTAACTAAGGAAACTTTCGGGTAAAAACTGGTTTGTTTATTTCTGCAGTTGAGACGAGTCTTTGTGTTGAGACGAGACTCGGAAAGTGTGCTCTGGCCTCGACATTTTATTTGAACCTGTTGACTGAACTTTTATTTTATATGAAGAAACGAGTCTGCTGCTGCATTTGTTTTTCCAGACTCAGAAAGTGTTTTCTGGCATCGAACATTTATTCAACACTTCTGAGTAAGAACTGGATTTTTTATTCCTTCTACTCAGAAAGCGTCCCCGTGTAAATATTGGATTTTTTACTTCTCAAAATGAGCCAACCCCGCTGCATTTGTTTTTTTGCAGACTCAGAAAGTGTTTTCTGGGTTCAAAATATCGACACCAGATTAATTTTAACAGAAACTCTCATTCAGTAATCATCTGCCGGTAAGCTTATGCCGGGTCCTTTAATGGTCCCCCCCCACAGCCTTTAATCGTCCTGTCAATGACACTTGTTGCATCGTGTATCGAAAGAGAGAGAAAGAGAGAGAGAGAGACGGAGCGCGAGGGAACCCGTGGGCACCCAGATCAGTTATTTAATTAAATTACGGCCGATGTGGCTGCTCAGATGCCGGACCGTCCGGTCTTTGACTCTGCTGGGGCCGCGGCCCAAGGCAAGGTTTGGCTTATTGGCCAAGGAACTGGGATTGTTCGGCTGCTGGTTCACTTTTCGTACTCGTCGGTCTCGGATCTCTGCTCGATTCGACCGGTAAATTACCAGATGCATCGTAGCGCATAAAACTCGAAATGAATCGGCAATAAGGTTAAGACACCTATTCTAAACCGAAATCTATAATAAAAAGCAACTCCTAGAAACTAATGTTTTTTTCTTTGTTTCAGGTAAGTGGTACCCATCTTGGTCAAGGCGCTTTAAAAGGTAAGTACCACTTTTACTACTGCCATTGCTCCTACTGCTCTTCTGCGACTGGTAAGTAAACCAAAGTGAAAATTGTATTCCTTTAAGTGGGTGATAATAAACCTCAACATGATTAATGAAAAAGTTTTTTCTCTACCTTTATACCTAGTTTATAGTTTAATAAGTTCAACTAGTTCTAGTAAGAAAAGTAATAGCGAAGATCAAGATGTCCGACATGCACGAATCGCTAATAATTATTGTCGCCACATAAACCGATTAAAAAAGTTGTATCGCTCTGACGATGATTAGGACCTAACGGAATAAGCCTGTTATTGGTTAATAATATTCATGGGATTCGAGGAATTTTACCATTATCTCAAGATTATTAGTTATTTTCAAGAAGTTAACTTAGCCTCAGATTCAATTTTTCTCTTTATATACTACAGCCACATATTGAGAAGTAATACAAAACATCATCCTCAGTCTCAGTCCTGTATTGAACTAACTGATGAGTTCATGGTCTGGGGTATGATCTCATAGAATTTTTCTTTAAAAACTGAACATACACTAACTGAAAAATTATATATCTCAATATGCGATAGAGCAACCGATTGAGAATTAAGTCTAAACTTTAGGCTCAGTCTCAAGTCAATAATCGATTTGGATTATTTGGGCTATTGGAATGTTGGCCTCAGGTCACAGGATTCTGCTAATGAACTAGACTTAACAGCCTATGAACTGTATTCAGTTCTTAAAGCCAAATTTTAAGAACTGAGACTAATATCCCAAAATATGAGACTATCTTGTCAGTATAAGTCAGTTCCTCAACGCTCTATCTTGTTTTAATTCTCATTCTGTCAAACCGTTTCAGTTTTATTAGGTCTAGTCAGTTATTAGCAAAATTTTATGAACTAAGACTAATATCCCAAAACATCAGACTACCTTGTCAGTATAAGTCGATTACTTAACCGTGGCTATGTCTGACTTTTGTCTTTTTGTCAAATCTTATCTGTTTTATTATTTATATTCAGTTCTTAAGGCAAAATTCTATGAACTGAGACTAATATCCCAAAATATGAGACTATCTTATCAGTATAAGATGATTCCTCAACGCTCTGTCCTGTGTTAAATCTCATCCTGTCAAACCATTTCAGTTTTATTAGGTGTAGTCAGTTATTAGCAAAATTTTATGAACTAAGACTAATATCGCAAAATATCAGACTATCTTGTCAGTATAAGTCGATTCCTTAACCGTGGCTATGTCTAATGTTTTTCTTCTGTCAAACCTTGGCAGTTTTATTAGGTATATTCGGTTCTTAAAGCAAAATTCTATGAACTAAGACTAATATCCCATAGTGTGTGACTATCTTGTCAGTATAAGTCGATTCCTCAACGATCTGTCTTGTCTTAATTCTCATTCTGTCAAACCATTTCAGTTTTTTTAGGTGTATTCAGTTCTTACCAAAATTCTACGAACTAAGACTAATATCGCAAAATATCAGACTATCTTGTCAGTATAAGTCGATTCCTTAACCGTGGCTATGTCTAATGTTTTTCTTTCTGTCAAATCTTGGCAGTTTTATTAGGTATTTTCAGTTCTTAAAGCAAAATTCTATGAACTAAGACTAATATCCCATAGTGTGTGACTATCTTGTCAGTATAAGTCGATTCCTCAACGCTCTGTCTTGTCTTAATTCTCATACTGTCAAACCGTTTCAGTTTTTTTAGGTGTATTCAGTTCTTAGCAAGATTTTATGAACTAAGACTAATATCGCAAAATATCAGACTCTCTTGTCAGTATAAGTCGATTCCTCAACACTCTGTCTTGTCTTAATTCTTATTCTGTTAAGCCGTTTCAGTTTTATTAGGTGTATTCAGTTCTTAGCAAAATTCTATGAACTAAGACTAATATCCCAAAATATCAGACTACCTTGTCAGTATAAGTCGATTTCTTAACCGTGGCTATGTCTAATGTTTTTCTTTCTGTCAAACCTTGACAGTTTTATTAGATATATTCAGTTCTTAAAGCAAAATTCTATGAACTAAGACTAATATCCCAAGTTAGTCTAAGAACTAAGACTAACTATTCCTCCAGTTCTTTTCTTCACACAAAACAACTTTTTAACCCCGTTTTTTTTACACAAAAATTTATTTCGTCTTTTTTGCAGGTTAGTTTACCAACCTTTACTTAAGGCCGTGTTTTGATTCTTGGACTTGCACCTTGCTGTGTCTCCTCTTCACTTTAAACTTTTGAAAAGTTGTAACTTTCAGCTGGTCTTTTAATCATTTGACTTTATCTTAATATCAATTTTTAATTTTTTAATTTTCTTATCTTAACTTTGCTTATTCCAGATTAAAATTAACTAATTTTTTGCTTTTACTTATGGGTATTAGCAATTTGCGTTTTTCGTGAGCATTGTTTTTTCTCTTTTTTTGTTTTTTTTTTCAAATTTTCTATTTGCCTTTTTTTGTCTTCTAGTACCATCCAATTGATAACAAAGAGCGAAGAAAACACCTGCAAGGCCTCACATGCTTCAAATCACTTCAAATACAAAATAACGCTTTCACGACAACACTTCACCTTTCTCATTGATTTACAAAATTACAACTTCACAAGACAATCAAAACTGATTTTAGAGCCAACCCACCTTTCGTGGTAGGCCGTTGCTATGCTAAGAATAAGTAAATAGTAATTAATATGAGACGAGCTGGAGCGGGTTTAAGTTCCAAAACTTGAAGAGTTTTCGCAACACTGTTTACAATGCAGGGCTGTGGTTAGTGGCGTGATTGATCAATACTTCTTTCCATTCCAGTTAAATACTTAAATAAAACCTAAGGTTTTTGGGACAGAGCAGAAGTCTTGTGTTTCAGTTAGTGCTTTCAGCTACGTGGAATTCAATCATACAAATTTATGGCGTAGCCGAGGATTTGTGCTGTAACTTTTCTTCCAGTTTTTCCTTTGGACTGATGGTTAAAGATCTAGAGTGATTGGATATTAGCAAATGGTAGAATCCATCGAAATCCAATCCAAATAAAGCATGAAGCACTTTTATAGTAACAATAAGAGGAAGTTGTCTAATTCAGAACCTCTCCGCTTAGACTTAATTGATTTGACTTACTGCTGAAGTACATTTATTCAACTTAATCTCTTAACTAAAACCGCACATTAGGGTCAAATTTCAATAATTACCCCTCGACGTACGTATCACTGACGACAAATCGATGCCCTTAAACTTCGAACCACCATCTGGAACCATTCGGCCGGGGCCAGATGTGTTTACGGACTCTAATCGCTGTCGTCATCGTCGGTAAAGTACGAGAGGACCCATAAATTGGTGTAAGTGGTGCTGCCCGAGAACTGTAGAAATTATTACGAAATAAAGCGAATCCCGCATTCATTTCCTTAATCGGCTCGTTACGGATCCCCCAAACTCTTACATAAACCCGCGGATTAATTTACCTCGCCGCGGACCTGTACAGATCGTCACGATAACCCGTCTTATGGCGTACGGTGCAGGTACCACCCAATCCGAATCGGCCTTTCCTGCAGTCTATATACAGGGTCTCACCAATACACCTTCATTAAACTCTCATTTTTCCTATTACTAATAATTCATCATCTAAAACAATCATCCTTAAGCTCACCTTAACGGTACGCTTTAACAGCCCTTGAGACATTGTGCAGCAAAGTACTGGAGAAAGAAAAGGGTTTATAATATGCAAAACGAAGCGCCCTGTAGTACTTCCCAGCATCACTCTCTCTGCTGCCGCCACGAAGAAGAAGAAGATGCCCCGCTTGACCCCCCTCGTCAGCATGCAAGGCAGTACCAATGGCAAAGACGGATAAACCGATCGAGTTGTACCTCAGTGAACCGGTGAGCACTGCCGAGCAGACTCGACGTACCGCGACTTTGCTTCAAGTTAAGCCGCGTTTGTTATGTTTTAAGTTCTGTGATTCTTTGTGACAGAAAAGTTGGATATCACCCACGATTTCTGGATATCTTGGATGAGCCATTGTTGGGGTGGTTAGTGTCATTTGCTTTTTTGTGCAGTTGCAAATAAATGTGCCAACGTTGCGACCACCATCAAGACGATGATGAAACCAAATGCTCTTGAAGTTCTGTTATGATCGCTACTCTATTGGCAATTAATTAATTGCTTTTTGAATCAATTGCGATCTTATCATTTTAAGTGACTCGTGTCAGTTGGTCCAACTAAATAAGCAAGATGGATCGCCATGAAAGTTCACTTCTTTTTTGGGTTAATTCCATTTTGTTGTATCAATCTCGCATTGTTAAGTTATATAATGAGCGGGCCCGGCCTTAAATATCTCATTCGAACGTCAAACGACACTTCAGGGCATCTGAAAATTGGGTGATTGGAGATAAGAGTAGTTTGTGGATCGAGGAGGGGTAGGCTAGATAACATCCTGTTTGCAAAACTACCAGAAATCCTGTTAAGATCGTTAACACTCATCTTGTGATTACGTAGCTGCGCAACAAAAAGTCACTTCTAGCTAATTTATAGAATAACAAGGGGATGTTCATTTGAAAACGTCATCTAGTTGGGTGTGTAATGATGAATGAACTAAAGTCCATTTACTTTGATTATGTCATCATTTTCTGTCAAAAATTCATAGCTTTCTAGATGATGTTTTCTAATAAATATTATCCCTGACGATGACCCAGAAACCTAAAAGGTCGGGCTTAACCTTGTATTACTTGTTTTTCCACAATTAACAGAATATTCTATAAACCGAATGTTAAACTTCACACTATTGCAAGAAGTGTAACGAACATCGAATATTCATTTGTAATACATAACCCAATATAAGATACACCTTTTTTAGGACTTTAGTTTTCAAATGTTTTTTAGATAATTGGCTTTATATGACATTCGAATATTCCAACAAATATCGAATATTTTATTTGGTCACATAATATTTTACAAGTGTTCGATATTTTCTCATATATACATTGTAAACGACCTCTTATGAAATATGCAACTTCGGAAAGTATCCAGTTGAAGTACTGAATATTCTACGAATCAACAAATTCAAAGAGTTGAATTGCACTCGCGAAAAAGGTCATTTTTATTTCACTCAGAGCGTCCTTCAGCCAAAAAACATCTAATTTATAGATATTTGAGATTATTTAGAGTAAATCCTATCGAATATTCCCAGAGTGAAACAATATTTTAGTATCTAACCTTGTAGTATCGACTCTTTGAATATTCTGTTTAATCAGAATTGGCAGGAGATAACATGTATTATGATGCCCATAAAATGTTGACTAGTGCTTTTCTATAACTCAGTTCGAATATTTTCATAAAATAGAATGATTTGTTTTGACGTATATACATAATATTTATCTGTATTTCTTAGTAGATAATAATACACATATTTTCTCAATATAAAATATTTTATTTTGACCTAGAATATGCTACAATCCGAAACAGATCACTTGTATTTTTTTTAGGTACTTTTCTATATTTAGTGGGAATGTTTCCATGTTCTATAGAATATTCTATACACCAAAATTTATTTGATGTCAGAGGCAAATGCCTAACGAATATTTACCAGTTGGCATTCAAATATTAGGCCTCACTATTTTCCTTCTATTTTTAATTACTATTCTAGATACTTCTGGGAATATTTACAAGTTCCACAGAATGTTCTACATACTAAAATTTATTTGACATCAAAGGCAAATTTCTTTGGAATATTGTGTCAGTTGGCATTCTAATATTAGGCCTCACTATTAGCATTCTTATTTTAATTGCTATTCTAGATATTTCTGGGAATATTTACAAGTACTACAGAATATTCTACACACTAAAATTTGTTTGATGTCAAAGGCAAATATAATATATTATGTCAGTTGGCATTGTAATATTAAGCCACAATATTGGTATTTTTTTTAATGACTGTTCTAGATACTTCTGGGAATATTTACAAGTTCTACAGAATGTTCTACATACTAAAATTTATTCGACATCAAAGGCAAATTTCTATCGAATATTATGACAGTTGGCATTCTAATACTAGGTCTCGCTATTGGCATTTTTATTTTAATCGCTATTCTAGATACTTCTGGGAATATTTACAAGTTCTACAGAATGTTCTACATACTGAAATTTATTCGACATCAAAGGCAAATTTCTATTGAATATTGTGTCAGTTGGCATTCTAATATTAGGCCTCACTATTGGCATTCTTACTTTAATTGCTATTCTGGATACCTTTAAGAATATTTACACAAGTTCTACAGAATATTCTACACACTAAAATTTGTTCGATGTCAAAGGCAAATGTCTGTAGTATATTATATCAGTTGGCACTGCAATATTAGGCCACACTATTGGCATTTTATTGTTAATGACTATTTTAGATATTTCTGGGAATATTTACAATTTTGGCATTCTTATTTTAATTGCTATTCTAGATACTTCTGGGAATATTTCCAAGTTCTACAGAATATTCTACATACTAAAATTTGTTCGATGTCAAAGGCAAATGTCTATAATATATTATATCAGTCGGCATTCTAATATTAGGCGACACTATTGGCATCCTATTTTTCATAACTATTCTAAATACTTATGGGAATATTTCCACCTTTCACAGATTATTTCAGACACTAAAGTTTATTTGATGTTAAAACAAACGTCTGTCGTATTTTATGTCAGTTGGCACTCTAATATTAGGCCACATTAGTGGAATTCTATTTTTAATTATTATTCTAGATACTTCTGGAAATATTTCCAACTTACACAGAATATTCTACAAACTAACATTTATTCGACATCAAAGGTAAACGTCTATCGAATATTATGTCAATTGGCATTCTAATATTAGGACTCACTAAGTATTGACATTCTTATTTTAATTGCTATTCTAGATATTTGTGGGAATATTTCCAAACACTACAGAATATTCTACACACTAAAATTCATTTGATTACTATTTTAGATACTTCAGGTAGTAAAATATTCAGAAAACATAAAACTTAAGTGCTCGTTAGATGGCTCTACAAAACAAAACTGATGATAATTAACTGATAAATCATCAGTGGAGACTGACGATTTAAAGTTAAATAAATAATTTTATTTTAGTTATAGAATATTCGGATCGAAATCTAAATTAAAGAATAACAACTGATGTGATATAAAATTCGAATATTTCTCTAATATCTAGAATATTCAGTTTTAACTTAGAATACTCTTAGAATATCTCGGTCATTTTAGTTTTGGAATATTCTCGGTAAATTTAACGAACTGGTTAGAATATCAATATTTCTATTACTTGAATATTTATCTATAATTCTAGGTTATTCTAACTTTCTTGGAGTATTCTTGGTAATTTCAAGTAACTAAGTGGGATATTTCTATTGCTTCACTATTTCTACATTATATAGAATATTTTATAAAACAAATGCTACTTGATTTTTCAATGCCACACATGTCTGTAGCAGTGATATTCAGAATATTCTGTAACAAGTAATTTTTAGTCCAGAAGGTCCAGAATGAATCAACGTTTATTTGAGGTTTATTAAGGAGATATTTGCTTCTTGAGTTAGAGCAACTTATAGGATCTAAAAGTCGAATATTAGTTTATAAGTTTTATTAGTTAGATAATTTTATAATTCTACGTCATTTTTGTTTCGGAATATTCTTGATAATTTTAAAAGTATCAAGTTGGGATATTTCTAGTGCTTCAGTATCTCCGTAAATTTTGTTGCAACGTCCGTACATTTTTTTCACGGCCTATACGTTCATTTTCTTGTAGCTGGTTTGTATATTTTCTTCCAAACAGGACCATACATTTTTCTTCATCATGCACGTACATTTTTTAGCAATATCCGTACATTTTTTCAGAATCTAAAAATATATTTTTTACGTCTTATCCATATACTTTCTCCACATGTGCTCATAAACTTTTTTAAGACGCGTTTCTACATTTTGTTACGACCTGTCCATACATTTCCTCCATACCTATCTGTTCGTGTTCTTCTATTAATCAGTACATATTTTTATAACTTTGTACATTTTTCCATACATCTTAACATGTCCGTACATTTTCTTCCAGAGAGCATGTACATTTTTTACGACGTCCGTACATTTTCTTACAGAATATCCTTATATTTGTTAAGATTTATCCGAACATTTTCTCCTAGATGTGAGAAAATGCCTGTTCATTTTTCTACAACATCCGTACATTTTTTTACGATCTGGCTATACATTTTATCCCAACCTGTCCGTACATGTTCATACCTTTTTTATGACCTAACCGTACATTTTCTCCCACTTGTGAGAAAACGCTCGGACATTTTTGTACAATGTCCGTACATTTGTTACGTCCTGTCCGTACATTTTTTCCCAACCTTTCCGTACATTTTCTCATTATCATACATTATTCGATATATCAATCAGTCATTTAATTATTTTATCCGACACTAGTTAATTGGAATATGTGGCATCTTGGTTCGTAGTACTCGAAAGGTACTAACTCGTGTTTTGACAGTTCCTTCCAGTGCCAATTACTTATCGCAATCCATTCCTCCACTTTAATACGTATATATGGGGAAGAAACAGATTGCATATCATTACAGTCGGCTTAATTACGAACTGCTACGCCACAGGGGCCTCTCGCATGTTGCAGCTTCAACTGTAAACACGCGTTAGCGTTTGGTTTATGGGTCGGTAATTGCTGAATATCTTCAGGAATTGACGATTATGACCGGTAGTTATTTAGATAAATGATTAGCTCATTTTTATTAGTGTATAGCGTCTTATTGCAAAAGGACACCTGGTGGCTTTTGCCCAGAGCCTATTAGAGTATACATGCAATAAGAGAGACATTTAGAGATGTTTCTCTTTTCGGAGTGACGTTTATTTTAAGGCACAGCATTGAGGAGAGTTGAAATTTGGTGAGTCCGTATAAAGTTAATTCAATGACGAATTTCCTGATTGTTCATTGTCACGGTTAAATAAATAAAATACACGATTAGAATTTTGATAGCCGTAACCGCAAGACCATCCATTAGTAGCAAAGTACCTAGAAATGTCGAAATTTATGTTTATACGACCGTGGCTCGGTTTTTGGTTGAGTTAACAACTGTTCGTTTGATCAGTAATTGAAACTTAGTTGATTAATTTTAATATTAAATTTCATGTTTAGTCGACGTAGATTTTCAATCCACGGTTTTTTTCAACAACTCACCATTAAACTTTCTTCGAACCTGTACTGTGCGGGTCGATATTCTATTCGCATGTCCATAATTTTTATTTGTATTCCCAGAGATCGATGGACACGTACCCGTCGATTATTGGACACGTGCCCGTAGATTGTTGGACACGTGCCCGTAGTTTTTTGGACACGTGCCCGTAGTTTGTTGGACACGTGCCCGTAGTTTATTGGATACGTGCCCGTAGATTGTTGGACACGTGCCCGTAGTTTATTGGATACGTGCCCGTAGTTTATTGGATACGTGCCCGTAGTTTATTGGACACGTGCCCGTAGTTTGTTGGATACGAGCCCGTAGTTTGTTGGACACGTGCCCGTAGTTTGTTGGACACGTGCCCGTAGTTTGTTGGAACGTGCCCGTCGTTTCTTGGACACGTGCCCGTCGTTTCTTGGACACGTGCCCGTCGTTTCTTGGACACGTGACCGTCGTTTCTTGGACACGTGCCCGTCGTTTCTTGGACACGTGCCCGTCGTTTCTTGGACACGTGCCCGTCGTTTCTTGGACACGTGCCCGTCGTTTCTTGGACACGTGCCCGTCGTTTCTTGGACACGTGCCCGTCGTTTCTTGGACACGTGCCCGTCGTTTCTTGGACACGTGCCCGTCGTTTCTTGGACACGTGCCCGTCGTTTCTTGGATACGTGCCCGTCGTTTCTTGGATACGTGCCCGTCGTTTCTTGGACACGTGCCCGTCGTTTCTTGGACACGTGCCCGTCGTTTCTTGGACACGTGCCCGTCGTTTCTTGGACACGTGCCCGTAGTTTCTTGGACACCTGCCCGTAGTTTCTTGGACACTTGCCCGTAGTTTGTTGGACACGTGCCTGTAGATTGTCGGATACATGCCCGTAGATTTTTTGCCTACGAGCCCGTAGATTCTCCGCAGGCGTGCCCGTACATTCTTTGGTCGTACCTACTGGATTTACTCATACATGCCATTGCATTTATTTTTAAGTGACTACGAGCCTGTAGATTTGATACGGACTTACCCGTAGTTTCTTTTATACGCTAGTAATTTTCTATTTACGTACACTTATTTATGTTAAGATTGCAAGTAAATTTTTAAATCTTTCAGATCGTTCTTCTTTACTCAAGAGTTTTGTTTCACTTTCTATACCCATTTTGTCGTGATTCCATGGGAGCCATTCTCTTTTCCTCTATCGATCTGCTCAAAAATCTATGTAATCAACTCTGCAGGACCCAACCTTTCTGCTTTTGTCTCCATTTTTACCGTTTTTCCTATCGATCTGTTCATTGAACAAAATCTCCACAGCTGGCATAAACGTTATTCTAATCCCGACTAATCTCTCCGAAAAATCTTCGACTGCCTCCGATTGAAAGAGAGAGAATTAACAAGTAACGGTCCCGACCTCTAGCTGCAGTTACTACAGCGTCTGTCGTGGACATGGAGCAGATTTTGCGATTGTCCTTTTTTAATTTAGACGCACGCTGTATACAGTTAGATGTGGTAGGTACTGCCCGGCCATTACGCGGGTACTGCCAACAGGCCACGTTTTTATATTCACAAGTGATTGCGATTTCGTTTTCGTTGCATGTTGATTACCTGTTAGACCAATAATTTTATCTATTAGTGAGAATGACGAGGCGGTTTGATTTATAGGAAATTGGTCATTTGGAAAGTGCGATGTTAGTGGGAATTTTCACCATGATTTTTTTTTTTGGGTCACCATTGAGGGGACTGAACTCACTTGAACCTAGAAGTTTCTGGTATGGAGCTACAGGTTCTGGCGTTTAGTCTCAGACGTAAACCTTGTCATTTCCTCAAAAAGTGATAATGATAACGTTTCCTCTCATCAGTAAAAGTCCTAACCTCAACTAAATGATTTTAAATTATTCTGATTCTGATAAGTTTTGGTTTATCGGTTTTTAATTTTATTTAATTCAAAAATAAATCAAAATTTATAAAAACCTTGAAAAAATGTATATGCCATTCACAACTGACAAATACTATTTCTGAGTAATTTGCTTCTTACAAAAGTTGAATTGGAGCCCAATGCATGTTTATCTTTCTTTTCTGAGCCCTGAGTGCATTGACATTTTTTCATAATTCACAACATTTCTTGTTGAATGTATGATATATGATGTGTAGTTTTCTTGTAGCTTTTGTAGATCGTAAACGCATGTCAAATACGTATTTTTATATTTAACCTGTTCAGGTTCAGAAAAACTGGAGACAAAGGAAAGAAGATCATTTTCTAAACTTCTGTAGATCGTAAACTGTTATGAACACATATTTTTATAATTTAAATTGCATTATAATCTATTCTGATTTAAAAAAAATGAACATATTATGGGTGTTTTTCTGAGTTTTTTCAGATTGAAAATTCATTGCATACTAAACTGAAAAAAATTTTCTGAGCACGATGGAACGTTTTTGAAAAAAAGTTCTTATAGATCATGACGCATTTTGCAGATTATTAATTAGTATCATACAACTTTTTTGAGTCTTTTTCTGAGGTAGAATTCATATCTGACACATGTTTAACGCAAATTATTTGATATCATAGCAGGCACATGTTCCTATAATCAAATTATGTAAATAACTGTATTCAGGTTAGAAGAAAAAATGCTGGAGCTCTTCTGAGACATCTTCTGAGCTTCTGTAATAATATCTCATTCTGCAACATAATGTTTTTTTTTTCACAAAGTTACTGGAACACTGACAGAAAAAAGTTTTGCCCTAGTTGAAAATATCCTGTTTTGACCCTCAGAACCTTCATTTGCAAATGAATTTGTACTGAATCCTTGAAATTGTATTCAACTGTGGTCAGGTTCAGAAAAAGAAACTTGAACTTTTTAGAGCTTCTATAGATTGTAAACTCATTTCAGAGATACACGTTATTATGTTTAAATTGTATTGAAATGTAGTCAAACTTAAAGAAACATTCTGTTTTTTTTATGAATAATTTGCTGAGCTTCTGTAGAACGGATATTCTTATGATACTGTTTTTTTTCGCTGTTTTGCACATGTTCTCATATTTAAATTGTATAGAACTGAATTTAATTTGGTATTCAGTTAAGGGGTTCAAGAAAAAAAAACAAAAGTTAATTTCTGAGCTACTGGTGTTTTTATAATTTTGAGTTTGTCTTATATTTTATGAATTAAAAAAAAAATTTCGAATACGTCAAGTGTAGGTACTTAATTCACTTACATAGGAGTAATAAGGACATTTATCAATTTCTTTATTTGTTGTCTTTTAGAGATTTTCTTATAATATATGGAAATAAAATTTTATAATACAGCTCACTGTATTTAGGTTCAGAAAAAAAGTTTTTTGCAGATATGCTGATTTTTGTAGATAGTAAACTCATATCATACACGTTATTTTAGTTTAAATTGCGTTAAATCGTATTTAGGCTTAGAAAAAAAAAGCTGAAATTTTTCTGAGGCTTTCTGAGTTTTTATAGAACATAAGCTTGTAAATACAAATTTTCTTATATTTTAAATTGTATTAAATTTTATTTAGGTTAAGAACCAAAAAAACTGCACCTTTTCTGATGACCTATATATTGAACTTTATATTTAAATTTAAATAAAAAATGCTGGAATTTTTCTGGGTGCTTCTTCTGAGCTTCTGTAGGTTGTAATCTCATATAATGTACAGACTGTATTACAAATCCAATTCTTACACATGTTTTTATAATTGGTATTAGATTCTTTTTAGGTTCAAAAAAATAAAGTGGAATTTTTCTGAGCTTCTATAGGTCGTAAATTCAGACTAGAAACATGTTTTTTTACAAAAAGTGTATTGAAAGTGTTTGGGTTCAGAGAAAAAAGCTGGCAGTTTTCTGTGTCATTCTGAGATGTCATTTTTATAATAAAAATATTGTTAAACTGTATTCGGTCTCAGAAAAAAACTTCAACTTTTTCTAATATTTTCTGAGCTTTTGCATATTACCATTCCATATCTTACACATGCTCTTTTAATTTAATTGGACTCTATTCAGGTTCAGAAAAATAAAGTCAAATTTGTCTGAGCTTCTCTAGGACGTGAATTCAGACCAGAAACATGTTGTTTAACAAAAAGGGCACCTTTCTGGGTCATTCTTATAACAAAAATTGTGTTACAGTGTGTCCGGTCTCAGAAAAAAACTTGAACTTTTCTTCTTTATATTTTCTGAGCTTTTACAGATTGCAAATCCATGTCTTACACATGTTCTTATAATTTAAATGGTATTTGTTTCTATTCAGGTTTAGAAAAAAAAGTAGAATTTTTCTGAGCTTTTATAGGTCGTAAATTCAGGCCAGAAACGTATTCTTTAAACAAAAACTGTATTTGATGTATTTGTGTTCAGAGAAAAAAAGCTGGCACTTTTTTGTGTCATTCTGAGATGTCATTCATATAATAGAAATTTTGTTAAACTGTATTCGGTCTCAGAAAAAAACATCAATTTTTCTTTATATTTTCTGAGTTTTTGCAGATTGCAAATCCATGTCTTACACAGGTTTTTACAATTTAAATCGTATTTGTTTCTGGTTCAGGTTCAGAAAAAAAGTGGAATTTTTCTGAGCTTTTATAGGTCGTAAATTCAAACCAGAAACATATTCTTTAACAAAAAGTGTTTTTGATGTATTTGTGTTCAGAGAAAAAAAGCTGGCACTTTTTTGTGTCATTCTGAGATGTTATTCTTATAATAAAATTTGTGTTAAGTTGTATTCGGTCTCAGAAAGAAAACTTCAACTTTTCTTTATATTTTCCGAGCTTTTGCAGGTTGCAAATCCATGTCTTACACTTGCTGTTATAATTTAATTGGCATTGAACTCTATTCAGGTTCAGAAAAATAAAGTAAAATGTCTCTGAGCCTCTTTAGGTCGTGAATTCATACCAGAATCATGTTTTTTAACAAAAAGGGTATTAAACTGTATTCAGATTTAAAAAAAAACTGGCACTTTTCTGTGTCATTCTGAGGTGTCATTTTTATAACAAAAATTGTGTTACAGTGTATTCGGTCTCAGAAAAAAAAAACTTAAACTTTTCTTTATATTTTCTGAGTTTTTGCAGATTGCAAATCCGTGTCTTACACAGGTTCTTATAATTTAAATGGTATTTGTTTTTATTAAGATTCAGAAAAAAAGTGGATTCTTTCTGAGCTTTTATAGATCTTAAATTCAGACCAGAAACATATTCTTTAACAAAAAGTATATTCGATATATTTGGGTTCAGAGAAAAAAAGCTGGCACTTTTTTGTGTCATTATGAGATGTTATTCTTATAATAAAATTTGTTTGTTAAGTTGTATTCGGTCTCAGAAAAAAAATTCAACTTTTCTTTATATTTTCCGAGCTTTTGCAGGTTGCAAATCCATGCCTTACACATGTTCTTATAATTTAATTGGCATTGGACTCTATTCATGTTCAGAAAAATAAAGTGAAATTTTTCTGAGCCTCTATAGGTGTTGAATTCAGACCCGAAACATGTTCTTTAACAAAAAGGGTATTGCACTGTATTCAGGATCAGAGACAAAAAACTTTCACTTTTTTGTGTCATTCTTCTAACAAAAATTGTGTTACAGTGTTTTCGGTCTAGTTGCTAATCCGTGTTTTACACTTGCTCTTAGAATTTAAATGGTATTGAACTCTATTCAAATTAATTTGCCTTGTCGCCTTTGATAACGTCTGCCGCAGCTGTAGACGAAACGTCAGAAAGAAATTCCATTGTACCACGACTTCAAAGCCCGAAAAACACTTTAGGTTGTATATTAACCGGCCGTGAAAGCCTTCACGGTCTTATGTCAACAATATTATATTGGGTTGGGATTTAATATAAATTTTATATATTGCAACTTCCCTCAGAATTCGCAAAAATCCTTGATTCTCACACTATACTCTCGTGTATTGTTGTTTACTATACGCATCAATAACAATTAATTGTTACGCGTATTGTTACTGGCGTTGATTCATTGAATTTGGGAGCATCAAGGGCGTTTCGCGCACGAGTTTACGCATTTTTTGCAACTGCATGCATAATTGAACCCATTAGAGCGGTTATTAATAATGTTAAAGTGGTAAACAACCATCAATGCGAATTAGCACTGGCGCAATAATTAAATTCGTATGTTGCTGCTAATATACGGAAATTGAGATCTCAGTGTTAATTTGGCATTAAGAGCGGTGTTAGTTTTCCTAGGGCTAACAGTATTTTTTGTAGGATTTTTGTTTGAACGCTACAACTAGAAGGAAGAATGTGAAAAGTGGAATGTAAAAGTGCTTTATGGTAAGTTCGTCAAGCAATTTCTCGTTTTTAACCCATGACAAAGCAAGGTCGTGCTGTCGCAATACCCAAAGCAACCTTTTGTTCTAACCGACTTTTTGCTATTAAACAATATTTTTAAACTTAATCCAATCAGACCGCGTTATAATCATTTTTTTTTCACCAGCACAATCTCACTTAACCTTCGCACTAATTCTTAAGCAATGAAGACGAGGTTTAATTTGGTCGGATAGGATTACACGAGGTCCCTTTATGGAAATTTCGTGGAAGGGCGTCCATAAATTTCAGATGGGATGTTTGTTGTTGACTTTGTTGCTTTAAGGCCCTTAAGACGGTGTCTTTATTGCTAAAACATACACACGTTTAATCCCATAATAATTGATTTGATAAGTGGGCTTACTTAATAATAATAGCCAAAAATTCGATTAAATACTGAGCTGTTTTTTTGCTCCAAACGTATTTGTAATCCAATTATCGAAATCGCTTTCCAATTTGTTTACGCTTGTCGTTTAACGTAAATACGCGTAAAATTGGAGTGTTTAATGTGAATTCGAAATTCGGGTGCAAGGGGGAGGAAGAGAAATTTATGACTGCTACTTATGGTAAATTCGCGTTATTAGCATATTATTGATCGATTGCGAGTTGTTAACGTCCGGAACGAAATTGCGAGGAAACATCGGTAATGGACGTTTGCCATGTAGTGATGGCAATAAACCAGTAATTAGCACTCATCAATTACCCAAATACCGAAAAAATCGTAAATTGCAACAAGTTTCTAATGATACAGGTAATAAAACGTCATTTTGGCTGTGAAATATCAAAATAAAAGGATGAAAGAACAAAAGTCCATTTACTTTAATTATGTCCTTCTAGATGAATTTTTCTAATGAACACTGACTATATCCTTCATGAAGTAACCTGTTATTTCATACCCAACTCTATTCATAGATGTATTTTAAGGTTATTCTCGTAATTGCTTATTATTACGTTTCTTACTTTTTTTCTCCAATAACGAACGTAACGAAGATGTAAATCGGCTAATTTTCTGTAGCTGCCTTTGGGTAATCGTGTCACTGCCACGCAATTTGAATGGTTAACACGTCCGTCTGGGCTAATGGGAATGCAAATTTAAAATAATAGGTTTATGCTCCAATTACCTGGGCACCAATGTGCATGTGCTTACCGCACTTGGCCCCAAGTAGGCAGAGATACGTTCTTAAAGAAATATAATCGATTTGTTGCAGCAAATTGTTTTCTTGGACAATCTAATAATTTTGGTCCTTCGAGCCACAGTTTTCTTCCTACCGATGTCAAAATTTGAAAAATTGCATCATTTTTAAGTTTTGAATTCAATTTAATCAAAATTTCTTGGAGTTAAATCAAATAATTTATATCTCAAATCAAAGGGTGAATTGATTTTTGAGGTTAAAATTCAATAAATCAATTTTTAAATTTTTAATTAATTTATGTCTCAAATCAAAAAGTATATTAATTTTTTAAAGTTTAAACGTAATAAAACCAAGTTTCTTGAACTCAAATTAAACTAATTTAGGTTTCATTTGCCAAGGTAATCGGACTTTTTGAGGTTTAAACTTGATAAATTAAAATTTCTTGACCTTTATAAAAAATTGTTAAATATAAATAAAAGTGAATTGATTTTTCAGGTCCAAACTCTATATAACAAAATTTCTTGATCTTAAATCGATAAATAACTTACGTCTGAAATCAATGAGTAAACTGAATACACATACAAATTTTTTAATGTCTCATCTGATAAATTGATCTAATTTTTGATATTTAAACTCGATAAATTAAAGTTTCTTGATCTTTAAAGTAAATAAATAAATAAGAGAAAAATCTCAGATCGAAAAGTGAATGGATTTTTACAGGTTCAAATCCAGAAATCCAAGTTAGTAATTTTTATTTCAAATCAATAAATCAAAAAATAAATAGATTATTAAGGTTTACTTACACTTAAAAAAAATAATTTCTTTATCTCAGTTTGACAAATATTTTGTCTCAAGCCAAAACATAAACTGATTTTTGAGATTTAAATTCAATAAATCAAAGTTTATTGATCTTGAGATTAAATCAATAAATATTGTATAGTCAATCGATTTTTGGGGTTAAAATTCATTAAATCAATTTTTAAATCAATGTAGTAATTTATGTCTTAAAAAGTATAATATTAGTTTTAAAGATTTTTACATAGAAAAACAAGGTTTCTTGTTTTTTTTTTTGATTTTTCAGATTTAAACTCAATTAAATTTTATTGATTTTGAGATTAAATCGATAGGTAGTTTATAGATTAAATCAAAGGGTAAGTGGATTTTTTTAGGTTAACGTTCAATAACTAAAATTGTAAATCAATAAATAATTTGTCTTGAATCTGTAAAAAAACACTGATTTTTGAGGTTTAAACTCGATATAACAAAGTTTATTGATATTAAATCAGTAAATAACGTATGTTTCAAAACAAAAAGGATATTGATTATTAAGGTTTACTTACACCTAAAAAATAGAAAATTATTAACTTAATTTTTTTTTTGTTTTAACGTAATAAAACAAAGTTCGGTGATCTTAAATCAATAAATATTTGTTTGCTTAAATAAATAAATATTAATAAATTTAATTAATAAAAATTAAATTGATTATTAAGATTCACACTCAAAATATAAAAATTCTTAATTTTACTTCGACAAATAATTTATCTCAAATCTAAAAGTATATTACTTTCTAAGGTTTTAACATAATAAAACCACGTTTCTTGTTCATAAACCAATAGATAATTTTAGCCTCATATGACAAAACGATCTGATTTTTGAGATTAAAACTCTACAAATTAAAATCTCTTGATCTTCAGAATAAGTTAATAAGTAATTTTTACGTCACACTAAAAAGTGCATTGATTTTTGAGGTTCAATTTCAATAAATCAAATGTTAAATGATTAAATAATTTGTCTTAAATAAAAAAGTGCACTGATTTTTTTTTATTCACATTCAATAAATCAAAGTTGGTAATTTGTAATTCAAATCAGTACGTGAATTGATTACATGATTCAATGAGAGTTGATATTTCATAATTTCTTGATTTTAAATCAATAAATAATTTATGTTTCTAGGAATCTGTAAAAAGAACACTGATTTTTGAGGTTTAAACTCGATATAACAAAGTTTAATGATATTAAATTAGCAAATAACTTATGTTTCAAAACAAAAAGGAAATTGATTATTAAGGTTTACTTACACCTAAAAAATAGAAAATTATTAACTCATTTTTTTTTTTAAGTTTTAACGTAATAAAACAAAGTTCGGTGATCTTAAATCAATAAATATTTGTTTGCTTAAATCAATAAATGTTAATAAATTTAATTAATAAAAATGAAATTGATTATTAAGATTCACACTCAAAATATAAAAATTCTTAATTTCACTTCGACAAATAATTTGTCTCAAATCTAAAAGTATATTAATTTCTAAGGTTTTAACATAATAAAACAACGTTTCTTGATCATAAACCAATAGATAATTTTAGCCTCATATGACAAAACGATCTGACTTTTGACATTCAAACTCTACAAATTAAAATCTCTTGATCTTCAGAATAAGTTAATGAATAATTTTTACGTCACACTAAAAAGTGTATTGATTTTTGAGGTTCAATTTCAATAAATCAAATTTTAAATGATTAAATAATTTGTTTTAAATAAAAAAGTGCACTGATTTTTTTTTATTCACATTCAATAAATCAAAGTTGGTAATTTGTAATTCAAATCAGTACGTGAATTGATTACATGAATCAATGAGAGTTGATATATCATAATTTCTTGCTTTTAAATCAATAAAAAATGTGTGTTTTAAATCAAAAATTAAATTTTACTTATATCAAAAAAAAATTGGTTTAACAAATAATTTGTCTCGAAACAAAAAAAAACTGATTTGTGAGATTAAAAACTCAATAAATCAAAGGATAAGTGATTATGCTAACGCAAAATAAATAAATTTTTAAGTAAATAAATAAATAAATAATTTTTTGTTTATCTTGAATCAAAAATTCTATTAAGTTTTCGTAAATCAAAGTTTCTGGATTTTAAGTGACACAATAATTTGTGTCTGATCATAAAGTAACTTGTATTTTGAGGATTAAACTCGATAAATCAAAGTTTCTTGATTTTCAGATTAAATCCAAAGGTAAATTGTTTTTTGGAATTTAAGTTCAATTTACTCTCTTTTAATTATTATTAATTAACTAAATTTAAATTTCAAGAAAATTGATTAAAAATTCAATAACTAATTAAATTTTTAATCAATAAATAATTTGTCTTAAATCAAAGATGAACTGATATTTGAGGATAGAATTCAATAAATTAAAGTTAATAATTTATATATCACATCAATAAATAATTTAATTTTCGTACAAATAGAAGCACACTTTACAAGTACAGAGTGTCCAGCTTTATTTGCAAGCACATTTACCTTGAGAATCATATTCTTATATATCGTCCCTCCAATGACAAAACCACGAATGTGCCGAACTTTAGAATAGCACCTTCGTGGTTTTGGCATTGGAGGGACGATATGAAAGGCTAAGAATATATTATTTACTCATACGAACCACGTTATAGCTTTATTTACTCATGAATTAAGCCATTTTACTCAGCAGTTAAAATCAAAGTACTAAAGCATTTGGGAGTGTTCTTTTAATTTATTTTAAGGTAAACTCGGGAGTAAATACCTTAATGAGTACTAAGAAAGCAATCACACATTCTTAGCTATTATCGAGGTTTCACTCGTACCTAGTTGTTTACTTCATAGTAGTTTTGCTGTGCTGTTTCGCCTTGATTAAGAGTTCTATATAATAGCTTTACGATAATGTTTTTTTTAAAGCAAACTGCGTTTACTTATGAGTAAATCGGTTATTTATGATCTTTAACGCTTTCTTTCTCACGAGTTAAGCCATTTTGCTCAATTGTTAAATGAGTTTTTTAAAGCTTTCACGCGACCCGAGTTATTTTCCTTGCGAGTAACAACGTTTTAAATAATTTAACCAGGAAAATAATCGCTTAATAATTATCATTTGTTTTACTTGTTAATAAATAGAAAACCCAAGGACGCAAGTCAAACCGTTTACCGTCTTTCACACGAGTAAAATTTCTGAGTTTTTTTTTTAATTTTTCTTTCTTTTATATTGTTTTGTTTTCAAATGTTATGTAACAGCTTTACGGGTAAGTTTTCGTTCAAGAAAATAGTGTTTTCTCATGAGTTAATATTTTTATTAATGATCTTTAATGCTTTCGTTCTCGTGGGTTAATCCATCTTACCCAGTCGTTAATTCACTTTTTTAAAGGTTTCTCTTGCCCTCAGAATTATTATCTTCGCGAGTAACATTATTAGATATGACCTAATTACTGTTTCACTCGTGTAAAAGTGGAAACACGATTCAAGCGCACGAGTCCACTTTGACTCGCGAGTAACAACGTTACATATAATCTCACTAGGATATCAAGCATACAATAGTTTTTATCTGCTTTACTCGGGTAGCTTTACTGCTTACACGAGTCAAACCGGGTACCATTTTGTATGCTCTGCCTAGTCACAATAAGTAACTCACGACTAACAACAAGTTTTATCAACGTTTCACGTGTAAAAAGTTGTGCAATTTTTTGTACACAGAGTTGTCAGTTCTGTCGACTTTTTGAAAAGTTGGTGAACACCTTTGGCATATGGTAAAGACCATAACTCACGAGTAACAACGAGTTATCGTTCAGGTTTCATTTGTACACAGTTGTACAATTCTTGTACACAAAGTGTGTTCTATTGGTTTCATTTGTACACAGTTGTACAATTCTTGTACACAAAGTGTGTTCTATCAACACGGCGTTCTGTTTAAAAATGGGTGTTTATTTGTTATTCAAAGGGTGTCAGTGGGCTTTATTGCAATGAGTATTTGATTTTAATCTATCACCTAGCAAAAACGGCTCCACATTAGATCCAACCGCAATGCCGTTAACACCAATCTCCACTATCGAGACCGTCTGCTTATCGAGCAATTCCGGGCTGGAAACGGCACAGAAAATTCCATCTTTGGATACTTTATGGACTATTACATTATTACCCTCACCCCGGCGAGGTCATTGATTTATTGGGCCGGTGCAGCCATGAAAACTGCGCTATTGGGTGTTAAATAATTTCGAAAAGCCACCATAAATCACACCCCCCCGGACGCTTATACGTACCGGGTTACGATCGCACCTAATCTGATTACGATCGGATCGCGATATCATAAAACGTGCCTTATTTGATCCAGGATCTTCAATTTGCTCCAGGAAATCGAGATTAATAGCCAAACATAAATAATAGTCATTATAACAGCTAGAATTTGGTTTATAATTTACAGTGCCCTGATGATGTTTACCAGTGTGGTGAAAGCAATAAAATTACATCCTTGCAATATTTTCAAATTTGAAGTGTACTGAAAATTGTACTAAAGCTAGTACATTTGTTTTTAGACGTCCCCGTGGTATTTAGGATATTGCAGTTTGACTTTAAATAGAGAGAAAGGGAGAAATAACTACTAAAATCCTCATTTCCTCGTCGGGAGGGGATTATTTTCCCAGGAATATATAATACTCCAATTTTATCAGACTAAAAACAGCCAGCAGGGCGATTCAGCTGAATTTTCTAGCGGAACGAAATTAAACGCGAAGCAGGGTTGATATTTGCATTCGTGATGCAGAATGTTTGTCTTTTCAGAGTGCATTATGCGCCTCGATATGTTTTTCCCGGGAAAGTAAATCTCTTTCAGTGGAAATTGGATAATATTTGATTACACTAGTTATGGAGACGCGCTTCTACCGAGAGGAAATTTCGGACCTGCTACGGTAATTCCCTTATTCTTATTATAGTTATTTAGTAGAGATAACGGGTTTCGACTCCGAAACCTATCACGTTAATTAGAAGAAAATAATACCGGGGCCTCGTAAAAATACGGCCATAAACTACAAACACTGTATCATGTTCAACGGCCTTTGAAAGTTCGTTAAACTCGTGTACCTCCACGAATTCTGTGAATGAAATACATGATTTTAATGAGCCGGAAGATTGGATCGAAAAAAACGTCGCATTAATAAAGGCATTTATGGGAACCGACGGTAATTTCTTTCCCTGATCTTTGAATGAGTTCTCCATGCATGTCCGTTAAGGCAACATGATCGCTCTTGACCTAAACACGTACCCGCATCAGACTGAAATAAATCAAAAACCAGAAATATGTATGTAATAGCCAACAGTTTAACCTGTAGCAGATTTATCTTGGTAAATACCAGGTATCTTTCATGTTGCAAAGAACTATGGGTAAACAAGGCCGCCATATAAATGGAGGTAAAAATGTTGCACTGGAGATCTCTGGAGGATAATGGGTCGATTCAGGTTATTGCCCTTAGTGCTGCAACAGTCTCATATTTCACTCAATTAAAATCGACTTTAAAGTTGGATGTTCAATACATTTTTCTTAATCCTTTTATGAAACAGGCATTTCTTTATTCCATTACGGTTCTATGAATGGACGGTGAGAAAAGAAAAACATAAAAGGAGTTACCATCACCATCTGCCTACTGGGTTTCACGATATTTCTCTTTACTTTATGTATGTGCCTACGTTGGTTCGTATTTGAAAAGTGACGTGAGAAAATAAATATTACCCATTTCTTAGTCTACAATAATTCTTCACATCGCGTGTATTGTCGCCGGTTACCATTTACGGAAGCAAAGAGTAGTAAACTTGGCCGGATAAATGGCAACAATCAATAAAAACGAACGTTAGAAGAACCGTGGCGTATATGTACAAATTTTTTATGTTGTTTTTGATCGCAATGAGAGAATGTAATAGATTTAATTCGGGTGAAATTAAACCCATAAGTTAATTTTAATTTTTTAATCAATTGGTCCCGTTTGTGGGAAAAGAGGTCATCAAGAAAGGGGCGAAAGACTTGGATTCATTCCCATTGGTCCGATCGTTCTAAAGTTGCCAGCTACGTTGAAAATTAAGGAAAAGAAAACGTAATTTGGTCAATTTGGAAAATGCTTTATGTTTCCTGTTTTCGCTGATACTGCATCTACAGACCGTTGGTGCAGGTGAAAGAGGACATCAAGAAGAGCAAAAACAATTGGATTTATTCCAGTTGTTTTGTTTTATTCCAACCTAAATCGTTCTAAATTACAGTCGGTCAAAGTTGAAAATTGAGAAAAAAAGGGGTTTTTCCCTTTTTCCTCAATTTGGAAAAAAATTTATAAAACAATATTCTGTCCTGGTTTTGATCGGATTGGGACGTTTGCAATCTCCTAATAATATTAAAACCTTAATTCGAATGAAATAGGCGGCAAATTTTGTTTTTCTTAAAATAGCAAAAAAATCGACTCTAAAAGAAATTAAAAAATTACAAGAACGAAACCCCTTAATATTAACCCCTAAATTTTACAGATGTTGGTGTATTTTCCTACGAGAATTTCTTCTTTAGTCTATGAGCCTTTCCTTAAAACTTCTTTCGAATTAACGTGAAAAAATTAGGAGTCAGTCTCCTGATCTCCCCCTTGCACACATAGAAATATTTTTTTTGATACAAGAAAATCCGTTCTTTTAAGAATTACTGTTTTTGTTTAAAAAATGTTTTATCAGATCAAGCAAATTCTTCTTCGACGAATAAGTGCATTCTATTTATTAGAAGAAAATTGCATTTTTTAACGAATGTCTTACTTCAAATTTCATTTTGTTTAAGTAAAAAGAGACAATCAATTTTCTTTTTCTTAAAGATTCTAATAATCTTCTTATTGTTTTCTCTTACGAACAAAATATGTTTTTTTATATCAAATTTCTGTAAAATGATTATTTGATGTTATATCTAAGGGTAAACAATTACGTTCTTTTCAGAAAAAAATAATTAAATTTGTGTCTGTTTTGCACAGATTTCGAATAAAATTATTTTAAGAAAAATACTAATCTATTCTTTTTATTGACATGAATAACTAATTACATAAAATTGTTTTTTTAATTAAAAATATTTTGGTTAAAGTATGTCTTAGTCCCGAACGATAACCATTACATCTTATTTAAGCCATTTATAATTGTTTCCAATTAATACAAAAGGTCAGTCCAAGTTTTGAAACCTCGAACTGATCTCGAGATATTTACACAATTTTTCATTTTCCAAAATCGATCACGAAGTTTCTGTTTCTGGGTAAGTCACTTTTTCCCAATCAACGTGGTAGCCTAATGCATTTTTTTGGAATCTCAAGCCGTTCGCAAGATACTTAATAATTTTCTAATTTTCCAAAATAAACCCATAAAGCTTATATTCATTTTCAACTAATTATTTGAAGACAAAGGTTCAGTGGAAATTTTGAAACCTCAAACAGTTCTCGAGACATTTACACATGTTTATTATTTTTCAAAATCGATCACAAAGTTTCTGTTTCTATATAGCTCATATTTTCCAATAAACATGGTAGTTTAATGTATTTTTTTGTCAAAATATTTAATAATTTTCTAACTTTTCAAAATAAATCCATTAAGTTTGTATTCTTTTTTAGCTAATTATTTTCAATTAAAACAATGGTTCAGTACAAGTTTTGAAGCCTCAGACTATTCTCGAGATATTAACCATTTTTTTTATTTTCCAAAATCGATCACGAATTTTCTGTTTGTGAATAGCTCATTTTTTCTAACAAACGTGGAGGGTTAAATGCATTTTTTTGGAGCCTCAAGCCATTCTAAGATATTAAATAATATTCTAATTTTCCAAAATAAACCATTAAGTTTGTATTAATTTTTAGTTCATTTTTCAATCGTTTATCGAAATCTTGGTAATCTCAAACTGTTCTCAAATATTGAATAATTTTGCTCTTTTGCAAAATATACAAACGACTTAAAACCATCGTCTAATGAACTTCTTGGACCTTTATACTGTTCGCAAGATATCTATTAACGTCTTTATTGTCCGAACGCAAGTGAGGACTATAAAGCACTCATCACTCTGCCTTTTTGGTTGTAGATATTTGGTATTTTTTCCATTTCGACGCTTATAACTTTTAAACTGCTCATTTGACGGGATTTTCGTTCCAGGGGTGTAGATACAGAAATGAACTGTAATTCCAAAAAAGTGGTCCGTTTTTTGGTACGTGCGGGGGGGGGCTGACCAGTGGCGTACCAAAGTCAAAAATGTTGTTTTTTTCGGTACCCAAATTTACCGAGGTTTTGTCGTAACTCCCCGAGGATAAAATTCTCCATATATGTAGATGATACATTTTGAAGTCTAATTTCGATAAGTTAAATAGAAAAATTTACAAAAAATCGCAAAGTTGGCACGGTTTTTTGAATTTTTTTTTGTAATGGTCAACTTCTGGCCCTTCTGGACCCCCTTAGTTGAACCCGAGGGCCATTATAGGTTATACCAGCTAAAAGGGCATATCCTTGGGCACTTTTAATCCTATCCCGCCAAAGGTGTCACGTTATTACAGAGTGGTCAAAAAAATGTCCAAAAACAATTAAGGAAAAGTGTCCAAAATAGTAAGGTAGTTTTATGCGATTTTTACGAAAACTGTGGAACGGTCCAGCTTCGGTGGTATATAGGCAACTAGAAGACGTGGAGAGAAAAAAAAATCAGTTGTTAGTTTTGGGCTAGCTCTTACACCGGGTGAGCTACAAAAGTTTTTCTGTGCCGCATTTTTTACCAATTTTGGTGTACTTTTATCACGTTTCACCCTGTAGGTTCCACATTTTTACAGCAAAAAACCTACCTGAACTAACCTGAAATAATTCAGGGGTGTAGCACGCATATGGGCCCTCGATCTGGCCAAAAACGAAGGTCCTAGCTTTCAATTTCAAATTTTGACGAATTTTTAAACTTTACATTTGAAATTGCCAATTTGAGGCCTATTTGTGCCGAGACCGTGCATCCCATCGACTGGATTTCTATCCCAGGGGATACCTTGGAATGTTTTCTTTTCGGCACCAAGAAACCATTTTTTCGCTGGGACGTCGCGAAATCGTCTTAATTGAATTTCGAAACGAAAGATGCAGATTTTTGAAATTTCGGCAAAATTTCCGTTAGTTCCGGCAATTGCCTCACGAGTAAACTAGTAAACCGTGCGCTGCGATCGCTTTTTTCGACTCCGGAAATTTCTCATTTGACAGATCGAACTTTAAACACCTAGACCAAGAAAAATAGGCGGAAAATCGAGGAAAACTGTATGGCAGGTGAAAATTTGAACATTTCTAGGAAGATTACATGCAAAGCCCCCAGTCCTCGAGGTCGTTTTCACAAAGACTGGTCGATTTGAAAATTTCGTGTCGGGATTCATGATTTCCGACCACGTGGTGCCCTGTGACGTCGACGCTCGGCTGGCTACGTTTGTTCCATACATACGGGGTGTTCATTATAAAATTTCATCTAGTTGGCTGTGAAATGTCAAAAGAAAAGGATGAGGATAGATTTCTTAGACTACTAGATGAAATTTTATAATGAACACCCCGTAGTTAAAAACACTTCCCATAAGAAATACACTGTGCAATGCTTTTTAAATGGGAGGAATATAGAAAAGGTTATATTTAGGGTACCATTGATGGTACATGGTTCAAATTTGGATGGTAGGTACCTACGGGGGTATTATAAATTGTAATATAGTTGCCGTAGCTATCATAGCTACAGTAGCTGAGTACCGTTGATATTTAGAGAACTGTTAATGATACATGGTTCAACTTTGGATGCTGGGTGCCCATGGAGGTACCATGAATGGTAATATAGCTCACATAGCTATGTAGCTGACTGTAGCTAGGTTATAGCTGTTTTATGAACCGATGGTGATATCGACTTGAAAATCGAATGGTAGGTTTCCCTTATGTAAAATTCGCTAAAAATGACATTTTTTAAAATCCAAGATGGCCGCCTGAAAACGTTTGGTTTAAAGCCGATATCTCTGAAACGGTTTGAGCTAGAAAGCTGAAATTTGGTATGTGGCTACCTTATGGGACGGGCTAGAGGTCTCTAATGTCCAGAACCTTGCCTCGGGTACCCAAGGTTCTATTTTGAAAACTTTTTTAATAAAATGACACTTTTTGGCTCCAACTTACTCACTGTTGCTAAAGGGCGCTGAAGCCAAATATATCCGACGTTTCGACTTTACGCCTACTATACGCCATCATCAGGGTATTCCCTTTTATTACAAATATTGCTTTATAAATGTGCCACGCCCAAACAATCAGTTTTTCGTATATGACTGACAAAATAGCTTTAACGGAGCCCATTCGACTGGTACTAACTGTTCGATTTTATCGTTTCTAGGTTGCGAGATTTAACTGATTAAATTTCTCATTGATAGGGGTAAAGTGACATTTGCCATTTTATAGCAAAGCCATTTATGAAAATAGAACAACAGTGTCTCAATTAAGTGTGAGTTGTCTCAAATACCGCTCAACAACTGTTAAAATTTTGTAAACATTACCTAATGTTTTTATTAGATCGAAAATTACGTCAACTAAATTAAAAACCTTCAACGACAAGATAAGCAAGTATTTTGTGGTCGAGAATGCTCTATTCATTGGTGTCAATAGCATCCTTATACCATGTTTGGTTTCGAGTTTTCGATTGAAAAGTCGAAAAATTATGTTTTTGGTGCCATTTTGAAGGGGAAGGAAATCACTTAAAATTCCAAAATTGCAAATTGTATACATATTTTTGTCCCCTCTTTCATATGAAACTATTTTTGATAAAATCTATGACAATCGATTTTGGCTGAAAATTTTCACGACCTGCCCACTTTACCCACTTTGAAGATTTTGAAATTTTTACATTTTTCTGTTTATCTTGGGTTTATCTATAAATAATATGATGTATGAAGAGGTTATTAAGGGCTATCAGATGCACGTATCAGAAAGAAGCTAGCTGTCACGGTTTTCGAGAAAATTAAAAGTGCAAAATGTGTACCTTATTTTTGGGCCACTCGTGCTCAGTTACTGTTCTAGATAAAGCTTCGAAAATGGGCTCTACGTATAGCTCTATTCTTCTACTTCGTTAGCTCTTCTTATACATTTTCTGATACATTTTCATCGAAACGAGATATTAGCTGTTAAAGGCAGAAATGCACGATTTTTATCTCAAAATTTAGTTTTTTGGGCCGGTTTGAGAGCCCCATATGTTTAACATAGAATTTTCGATATGTGTCATATAAATCTATAGTAATCGATTTTATTTGTTACTTCCAGTCGTTTTATAATGAATAGGACGTTGATTTCTGTTTTAGATAGTATAGGGTGGCTCAAAAATTTATGTGGCTAATAATGCAGAGAAGGTCCATAAGCAGTGTGGATTTTATATAGAAGGGTTGGATTATTTAGAACGTAGGCAAGGCAGAATAAATTGTTAGATATAGACGATAAAAGCGTTATTAAAACTTAGTAATGAAAGCAATTTTAATTATTCAAGGAGTCTGGTGTTGTCAGATATTAGTAGTATTTACTGCAGATCATTTCCTTCGCCATTTTATCCACAAATTAAAAAAAAAAACACTAAAATTATTGTACTTTTTTGGCTCCTCATATAGCTTTTCAGATAAATCTTGATTAAAACGCGATATAAGCTATTGAAGGCTGAAATGCACGATTTTGATCCCCAAAATTAGGTTTTCGGGTCGGTTTGAGAGCTCCATATGCTTAACAAAGCAATATCGACTTTTTCCACGTAAATCAATAGTAGTCGGTTTTATTCGTTGGTTCTAGTAGTTTTGTGACAAATAGGGCGTATGTTTGCGTTTTAGATAGTATAAAGTGCCCCAAAAAAATTTTGTAACCTGTAATTTTAGGATTTTTGCATGTAGATTGATATCAATTAATTTATTGCGTTAATTCAAGTAGTTTTATGATAAATAGAGCGTTGATTTCTGTTTTAAATAGTATACGGTGTCCCAAATCCACCACGTGGTCCAAAAAGTGCTAATGCTACGTTTTATTACCTTATTATAAACACTGCCTTTATTTCTGATTTAGATACTATAGGGTGAGCAAAAAATTGGCAAATTTTACATTTTTACGAACAATCAAAGCTAGAAAAGTGAAATTTCAATTGTAGATTCGTTTCATAATCACAAACAATATATCATAAATGGGCACCTTTATATGGGTACTCGTGGTACCATTTTATATCTTTTCATGAGTTTTAGCACGTTTTTTATCCTTCTTCAAAAGCTGTTAAGTTTGCGTTTATAAAATAAAGTATTTCAGACGTTTCGACATTTCAGTTACTTTTAGGTATCATCAGATTCTTTGTTGATAATTTTACGGCAGTTTGAGCTATATCAGAGGACCGGATATTTCCTAAACTATGGGCGCTCCGCGCGCGTGGTCTTAACCCACAAAACTTCTACAGCACTTTGCCCACAAAAAACTCGCGAGTGTGACAAAAGCACACCATAAACAAACCAACTCAAGATTTATGCTGACCAACTTGTTTTTCTAACTATGCACTTTTTTTTTATTTTTAAAACAGTTTTGAGATAATTTTTCAAAGTACACCCACAAAGTTTCCATTTGATTTTAATTAATTTTTCACAACCAACACAAAAGTCTAATAAATTTTCGAAAAAAAATATTTGTATTTACGTAGCACCAACTGGACAAACTGTATATGGGATATGGCAATTAAATGCCACTAAAACAATATTAAACTTGAAAGCTACCTAATTATTATGTAAAAAAACTATTTTTTTTCCTTAAAAAAAATTTCGAAAAATTGAAATTAAGATTATGGCTAAAATCAATGAAATAATACTAAAAGCGTTAAAAAATGTAAATTTGAAGTCTTGGAGATTTAGATTAGGATTAGAACGTTTTTTTTTAAATCTCATTTCACCGAACAATAACAATTTTTATATTTTTTTAAAAAGTCAGGCTAAGATTAATGCCAATATACGTGAAAAATGTGGGGTAAAAAAAGGAGAGAGTAGGGTAAATATACAAATTTTGAGACTTACTCAAATTAAGATTACAGTTAAAATCAGTTAAAAATTAATCAAACTGTCAAAAAATTCCGATTAAAAGTTTCTAGGCCAATTCACGTCAAGATTGAGATCAAAACTGGTTAACAAATTACACAGACCATCTCAAAAATGCAGATGTGATGTCTTTCAAGAAATTTTCTTTTAAGAATTAGGGTAAAATTGTTTAAAAGCAAATCATTTCACCAAAAAAATGTTAACTTTGATATTTTTTGAAAAAGCCAGGCTAGGATTAATGTCAAAATACGTAAAGAATGACTCAACGTGTATAAAAATACAAATTTAAAAATTTGGAAAAGATTCGAATAAAGATTATGGCAAAAATCAATTAAAAATTACTAAGTGTCAACAATACATATTAAAAGTTTCTAAGCAATTTCAGGTTTGCACTAGCATTTAAAAATTACAAAGAGCCTCTTAAAATGCAAATTTGAAGCCTTTGGAGAAATTCAGAGTAGAATTAAAACTAAAATTGTTTAAAAACAACTCATTTTAGCTAAAAATAACTATTTTAATGTTTTTTGAAAAAGTTAGGCTAGGATTAAGGCCAAATTACGTGAAAAATTACTTAAAGTATGTATGAATACAAATTTGAAGTGTTTGGCAAAATATTAAATTAGCATTATTTCAACAAACTTATGTCCAATTTCATAATCATATTTAAAGTTCTTTTAATTTAAAGTGACATCAAGATGTGATATCTATTTAACTTGTGTCAGAGAAGATGACACATGCTGGGAGATATTTTAGTTACAGGGACTTTAAATTTGGTTATGAAATTGGGCGTTAATTTGAAGTTTAAAATAAAAATTAGAAGAGAAAAAGTGAAAAAAACTAAAACAAAAAATCTTATACTAAAGTTTGAAGGTAAATGAATAAATTTAAAATATTTCAATATACATATTGTATATTTAAATACTTTTTAATACATATTGTATATTTAAAATATACAATATGTATTACAAATTAACATACATTCCAATTTTGTGTCAAAATTCTCTCAAAGAAAAAAGGAAACTGATATCTTCCCTTTTTGATCCAAGAAAAAAAATAAAAGAACAAAACATTTGTACAAAACATAACAACGAAAATTTGAAAAGTGGCGAAAACAATAAGACAGAAAAACTTCGACAAAGAAAATTTACGACAAGAAAGTGAAGACAGAAATAATTATAGTAGAAGAGAACGCAAACAATTCCAAACACCAATAAATTTTGTTGGTGACTTAGAGGAGAAACAAATAACTAAATTGCCGGAATCTTTATTGCAGAACTGCCACAGCAAACAGGAGGGACAATAATTGCAATAGAAAAATGAGTAAACAAAAAGCAAGTTGTCAAAAAAAAAATAAATAAAATGGAAAAACCATGAATGAAATCCAATAAAAAGTCGTATTTAGATCAAAGAAAACAAATATCTATAAGAAAAAAAAATGCAGAAAACATGACAAAGAATAATGATAGAAAAATTATTATTATAAAAATGTGCCTTAAAAACCTTTTATAGAACGGAGAAAATGTTAAGTTTCATTCAAAAAAAGTTTTGTTTTGACATCACATCACATCACATTTTAGGTCTCTTTCAACTAAGAGAACGATATTGTAAATTCAAGACATTATTGGTTTTAAAATAATTATATTATTTCTTCCTTAAATAAATTAACTATTTGACATTTTCTTGCGTGGAAGTAAAGTTATCTGAAAGGAAAATAATAAATTTGTCTCTTATAATAGAGTATATATATTTTTTTTAAGAAAATAGTCTCATATTTATATGAGATAATGTGTGTTGAACTAATGCACTAATGTTTGAATCAAAGTAACTAATTCTGAAAAAACTAGTTTCTTAATGCGAGAAAGTGTTATTTCCGTTATATGGAAAGCAGAAAACATTTCTTTTTTGGTGTGTCTAAAACCCCTAAATTTATACTCAGAAAGCGTTGGAAGTTTCTTGATTTATGAAGCTATTTAAGTCAGCTCATTGATTATGAGTTTCGAAACGAAAAGAAAAAGAAAAAATTGACGCGCGAGTGTGACAAAAGCACACCATAAACAAACCAACTCAAGATTTCTGCTAACCAACTTGTCTACTACACCGCACATTCGATTCCATCTCGCGCGGTTCGCTGGTTTATATAGCCGGCCTGAACACACTCTCGTACTTTCGAGAACGGAGGCGACTTCCCGGTTCTCGTTTAGTCTAGAGGGGTTCCCGGGGTCGCAGTCGGAGCTCAGCGTTGCCGCTTCGGCCCGAATCTCTGTGGACCGACAGTCGGGCGTAACAGTACTTATTATTTGTCAACCAATAACGGATTAAACATAATGAAAACGTGAAAAAGTTTGAAAACAAATGGCCATCTTACAATCTGTCACTTGTCAGAAATTTATGTGGAAATTTGTCCAGGTTGTAGCGAGCAGCTGTCCAGACAGACAAACGTAAAGATATGTCAAAAGATGCCACTAATATTAGCAATTATATCATTTTTGGTCAGGTGTGAAATGACGCGAAGATGAATTATCTACTATTCTTGGTTCTTGAGATATTCGATTTTTATTCGAGCAAAATTTAGCCCATTTCCACTACATTATTTATGTATTTTAAAAGTTAAAGGACAAAAAGGTTCGTAGGAAAAAGGAGATTATAATTATATAGTATTTTTGATACACCTTTCATAAGCAAATTTTGGAGTTATAGAATAATGGTGATGAAACGCCCCTTAGCGGCAGACAAGAAGTCTTACGATGAATAGTTTCATAGAAACAGCCGCTTACCTCGCTATTGGGACATCCTGTATACTTAATCGAATTTTTTTCTGATTATCTCTCTAATACTCTTTAACGTGAGAACATGAATCTCTCTCCAAGCCAAAGTTACTGTTAAAATCAGAAATTGAAAAACAAATTGCCACTTACGGTTTCCAAATGGTCCAAATCGCAGCCAGTGTTAACGTGTTTCGACTGCTTAAAAGCGGTAATTAGTTTTGCTTTTATGGATTTAAATCCAAACAGAAATCGGTGCAAAATGTGGCCCAAGATAATTACAATTAAAAAAACCAACGGCACGTTGCAACACGAGAGGTCATAACGCCCGAAACGCGAAACGTCCTTGCTTCCGTCCTTTTCCGCACCCGTGTGCGATTTATCTCACCTTTCCGTTTACCGCATAATTACGTGTAATTAAAAGCGTATAATGGCACGGATATTTAGGAATTCCGAGTCGTGCTGTTAAGCCTTAACGGCGCTATTTTTACCGTTGGGTCCGGTGCGCCATTTTTTAATATATGCCAAAGTTGCGCGCATAATCAAAGCAACTGTACATCCAAGAGGAACGCCGGGGCATAAAGGCATATCTTACGTGATTATATTTTGTTCTAACGTTATATTTTGCTTAGAGGCGTTTTAGGTTTTACAGAGGTCACCAGTGTGTTATTTACTATCTTTTTTGTTTTTGTTTTAAAGCCCAGATTGAAGCACACAGTTATCTTATAAACAGAGAGAATGTGTGAGAAAATGGCTTATCTAGTGACACTTTAATTTGTACAGTTCAAGGTCGTGTGAAGGCTTTCACGGCCGGCCAAAATACAATCTAAGGTGTTTTCCGGGCTTTAAAGCCGTGGTCCAATGGCATTTCTTCCTGTGCTCTCTCGTGCTTCCCGACTGATTCAACTGTGGTGATCTCCGTGGTATTTATTCTATCGCCGTCGCGCTGCAGTGGAGCGACTGGAGTGGGGGGTAGTGGTAGCGCAATTAGTGGTGACGTGGGGGTGCCACCACTACCCCCACCTCAGTCCCTCCACTGCAGCGCGACGGCAGGGGAATAAATATCATGGACAGTCCAATAAGTCAACGTCGGGAAGCACGGGAGATCACTTCGGGCATTGCCTCATCGCCTTTGATAATGTTTGCCGCAGCTGTAGACGACGGGACGACGTTTGGACCTCGGCTTCAAAGCCCGGAAAACACTTTAGAATGTACATTCAAGATCGTTTGTCAAAGTCATTCAGCAATCATTTGTAGTCACATAATGTTATGACGTTTAAGCGTGACGTAATAACGCGCTACTGTACTTTCGCACAAATGAATCGAAACTTCTGGTTTACCTATCAGTTTTCGTGGCGAAAAGGATGAGTTTACGCTTAGCGAGTGCTGCCTAATTTTTGCATCCCGACGCTTACGACAGCGGGTGGTAAAGTGCGAATAACGCTAGTCGCAGGGTTGGCAACGGGCGGTAAAGTAAAAATAACTCAGCATTTATTTTTCACTGATGAAAATCAATTTTTGAACAAATATCAATCTTTATTCTATGGGCAAATATGTTTTTTGGAGTTCCGCGAAAAGCACTTAAGTGACCATAATAGAAAATATTTTTAAGATATACCTACTTATCAAAAAATTGAAGAACTGAAAAAAATCACCAAAATTATGTAAAATAGCAGTCTCCAAGAAGTAGGTACAGGGATATCACGTAACTGGAAAAAAAGTAACTTATTCGGGAGTGACTACAGTCTTCGTAGGTTTTGGAAACTAACAATAAAAAAATAATGAACTAGACCGTCGAGTCTTAGTTGCAAAAATTTGCACTCTTCATGATAGAGTTTCAAAAAATTCGACTGAACCGTCGTTCTAGTTGGAAAAAGTTTGCTAAAAACGAGTATAAACTTCGTGAGTCTATCTTGGAAATTAGCGAAGTTATCAAATATTTCGAGAACGGTTGGAAAAGGAGAAAAACAGATCGGATCAACGTTTTAGTTGGAAAAAGTTAGTTGAAAATGAGTACAAACTTCGTAAATCTATCTTGAAAATTAAGTAGGTAGTCCTTAGTGGAGTGCAAACGTCTCATTCCGATCAAAAACAGAAAAAAAATCTAAAGTTGTTTCTAACTTGACCAAAGGGGTTCTGTAACTTTAGAACAATTGGACCAATTGGAGGGAATCCAACTTTTTGCTCTTCTTGATGTCCTCTTTCACCTCCCACCATCGCAAGTTCCGTAAATGCATAATTTAATTTTCAGATATATCCCCTCTCGGTAGTGGATTTTTAAGTACTTTTAATCCAGAGCTATACTATTGTATTTCATTTTTTCGGGGAGAAATCGCCAATAATTGTTATAAATAACTCGGTTTTATTTCAAATATGGTTAAAAAATATTTTGAAGCTTTTGAACACGGAAGAAAACTGCTTAAAAAAAAATGTAGTGAAAAAAATTTTAAGTATGAAAACTTAAGATCATTAAAAAAAATCTTTTCTTATTTTGCATCGTAGATATAGCAAGTGACACCTCATTTTCAGCTGCCTTTAGCCCAGGAATTTAATGGTGAAGCTTAATTTTTAGTAGTTTAGTTTCTGAGGGAGAAATCTCTAAAAATCTTAAAAAATAATTCAGTTTTATTTGAACAAAAATCGGGTAAGAGAAAAATTTGGCGAAAAAGGTAAAATGGAGTTTTTCAATCTAAAATAAATCCAAACATATTTTCTTATTTTTTATCTTAGATATAGCAAGTAACAACTCATTTTTAGCTGCTTTTAACTCATTAATTCAATGCTAAAAGTTAATTTTTAGTATCTTAAGCCAAAAATTGATATAAATAATTCAGTTTTATTTCAAACATCGTTGAAAAAATATTTGGAACTTTCAAACTCGAAAAAAAGCGCTGACACGAAAAAATTAGCTAACAATATAAAATCGAGCTTTTCACACCTAAAATAAATCAAAAAATCTTTTGTTATGTATCATCGTAGATGCGACACACAAAGTGACACCTCATTTTCAGCTGCTTTTAGCTCAGGAATTTAATGGTAAAAGTTAATTTTTTGTTTGATTTCTGAGGGAAAAATTGCTAAAAATAAAAAACAAATAATTCAGTTTTATTTGAACAAAAACCTCCTAGGAGAAAAATTTTGCGAAGACGGTAAGATCGAGCTTTTCACATCTAAAATAAATCGAAAAATCTTTTCTTATTTTTGATCTTAGATATAGCAAGTAATACCTCATTTTTAGCTGCTTTTAACTCAATAATTCAATGATAAAATTTAATTTTTATTATCTTAGGTTCTTAAGGAGAAACCACCAAAAATTAATATAAATAATTCAATTTTATTTCAAATATCGTTAAAAAAACTATTTGGAACTTTCGAACACGGAAAAAAAGCGCGGACGAGACAAATTTAGCTAAAATGATAAATTCGAGCTCTTCACACCTAAAATAAATAAAAAATCTTTTCTTATTTTTCATCGTAGACAAAGCAAGTGACACCTCATTTTCAGCTGCTTTTAGCTCAGGAATTTAATGTTATTTAAATTTAATAGTTTAGTTTCTAAGGAAGAAATCGCTAAAAATGATAAACATTATTCAGTTTTATTTCAAATATCGTTATACAAACTATTCTTAGGAGAGAAGCTTTGCAAAAAAAGATGAAAATCGAGCTTTTCACACCCAAAATCAATCACAAAATGTTTTTAATTTTCCATTTTGGATATAGCAAGTGACACCTCATTTTCAGTTGCTTTTAGTTCAGGAATTCAATAGTGAAATTAAATTTTCAGTAGCTTAGTTCCTAAGGGAGAAATCGCCAAAAATTTATAAAAATATTGAAATTCTAATTCATTTATCGTTAAAAAAATATTTTGAGGCTTTTAAACGCGGAAAAACAACCGCTTAGGAGAAAAAAATTAACGAAAAAGGTAAAATTGAGCTTTTTTCAACACCTAAAATAAATAAAAAAATATTTTCTAATTTTTTTATACTGGATTGGTAGCAGATAGAGGACAAAAAAAAACTCTCTATCTTCTGTTGAAAAAGACCAACGTTTCCATTAAATTTAGTCTTCTTCAAAGCTATCATAGAAAGTCATAGAAGAAAGCCTTGAAGAAGACACAAATTTAGTCGAAACGTCGGCATTCTTCAATAGAAGATAAAGAGTTTTTTTTATCCTCTACTTCCTACCTATCGAGTCTAACTTACATAAGGTCGCTCGGTACTACACATATTTTTGAACCTAGATATAGAAAGTAACACTTCATTTTTAGCTGCTTTTAACTCATTAATTCAATGGAAAATTTAATTTTCACTATTTTAGGTTCTTAGGGAGAAACCGCCAAAAATTTATATAAATTGGTAATTCAGTTTTATTTTAAATATTGTTAAATATATATTTGGAACTTTCAAACACGGAAAAAAAGCGCTGACGAAAAAAGTTTGTTAAAAAGGTAAAATCGAGCTCTTCACTCCTAAAATAATCAAAAATCTTTTTTTATTTTTCATCGTAGATATAGCAAGTGGCGCCTCATTTTCAGCTGCTTTTAGCTCAGGAATTTAATGGTAAAATTTAATTTTTAGTAGTTTAATTTCTAAGGGAGAAATCGCTAAAAATAATAAAAATAATACAGTTTTATTTCTAATTTCGCTAAAAAAATATTTTGAATTGTTAAAAATGATAAAAATTATTCAGCTTTATTTCAAATATCGTCAAAAAAATATTTTTGAGGTTTTGAAGGCGGGAAAAGCTGCTTAGGAGAAAAATTTTGGGAAAAAGATAAAATCAAGCTTATCATATCTCAAATCATTCAAAAATTGTTTTTAATTTTTCATCCGGGATATAGCAAGTGACACCTCATTTTCAGCTGCTTGTAGCTCAGGAGTTTAATGGTGAAATTTAATTTTTAGTAGTTTAGTTTCTAAGGGAGAAATCTGTAAAAATAATAAAAATAATTCAGTTTTGTTTCAAATATCGTAAAAAAAAATATTTTGGAGGTTCTAAACGCGGGAAAACTGCTTAGGAGAAAAATTTTGAGAAAAAAATAAAATCGAGATTTTCAATGTAAAATCATTCAAAAATTCTTTTTAATTTTTCATTCCGGATATAGTAAGTGACACGTCATTTTCAGCTGCTTTTAGTTCAGGAATTCAATAGTAAAATTTGTTTTTTAATAACTTAATTCCTAAGAAAAAAGTTGCCCAAAATGTATAAAAAAATTTAAATTTTCATTCATACATCTTTAAGAAATATTTTGAAACGTCTGAACGCGTTAAAACCACTTAGGAGAATAATTTTGCGAAAAAGATAAAATCGAGTTCTTCACACGTAAAATAAATCAAAAAATCCTTTCTTATTTTTCAGCGTAGATATAGGAAGTGACACCTCATTTTCAGCTCCTTTTAGCTCAGTAATTTAACGGTGAAATTTAATTTTTAGTAGTATAGTTTCCTAGGGAGAAATCGCTAAAAATTATAAAAAAATAATTCAGTTTTATTTGAAATATCGTTATAAAAAATATTTTGAAGCTTCTAAACGCAGAAAAAAGGAGACAAATTTGAGAAAAAGATAAAATTGAGCTTTTCGCCTCTAAAATCATTCAAAAATTGTTTTTAATTTTTCATCCTGGATGTAGCAAGTGACACCTCATTTTCAGCTGCTTTTAGTTCAGGAATTTAATAGAAAAATTTAATTTTTAGTGGCTTATTTTTTATGGATAAAATTACCAAAAATTTATAAAAATTTTTAAATTTTAATTCATATATCGTTAAAAAATATTTTGAAGCGTCTAAGCGCGGTAAAAACCACTTGGGAAAAAAAATTTGCGAAAAAGAAAATCGAGCTTTTCACACTTAAAATTAATCAAAAAAACCTTCTTATTTTTCATCGTAGATATAGCAAGTGAAACCTCATTTTCAGGTGCTTTTAGCTCAGGAATTTAATGGTGAAATTTAAATGTTAGTAGTTTAGTTTCTAAGGGAGAAATCTGTAAAAATAATAAAAATAATTCAGTTTTATTTCAAATATCCTCAAAAAAAATATTTTGGAGGTTCTAAACGCGGGAAAACTGCTTAGGAGAAAAAATTTTGAATAAAAAGATAAAATCGAGCTTTTCAATGTAAAATCATTCAAAAATTCTTTTTAATTTTTCATTCCGGATGTTTAGTTTCTAAGGGAGAAATCGCTAAAATTAATAATTCACTTTTATTTCAAATATTGCAAAAAAAAATATTTTGAATTGTTAAATGTGATAAAAATTATTCAGCTTTTTTTCACATATCGTCATAAAAAATATTTTGAAGGTTCTAAACGCGGGAAAAAGCACTCAAAATTTAAGGAATAAGATAAAATCGAGCCTTTCACATTTAAAATTAATCAAAAATTGTTTTTAATTTTTCGTTTTGGATATAGCAAGTGACATCTCATTTTCAGTTGCTTTTACTTCAAGAATTCAGTAGTAGAATTTAATTTTTAGTAACTTAATTCTTACGGAAAAACTGCCAAAAATATATAAAAATATTAAAATTTTAATTCCTACATCGTTAAAACATATTTTGAAGCGTCTGAACGCGGTAAAAACTACTTAGGAAAAAAAATTAGCGAAAAATATAGAATCGAGCTTTACACACCTAAGATAAATAAAAAAATCTTTTCTTATTTTTCTTCGTAGATATAGCAAGTAATACTTAATTTTCAGCTGCTTTTAACTCATTAATTCATTGGCAAAGTTTAATTTTCAGTGGCTTAGTTCCCAAGGGTAAAATTCCCAAAATTTTATAAAAATAATTGAGTTTTTCTAATTTTGACATATAAAGTGGCACTTTTCAATACTGATGACAGTGACGTAACGTCCTACTTTTCGTAACTAGTTACGAAAAGTAAAATCTTTCGTAACTAGTGATGAAAAGTTGGTGTCACCACCAGTTGCAGGTTTCGGCTGTGGCACACCGTTGCTATAGTTTTACGGTATTAAGTAGATACAAAGTGGTTTAAAAGTAAATATTGAAGTTTAATAATAAATAATTCTCTCTCTAAGTAGGTATTTGTAGTCAAAATTAGAAAAAATCTTGTATGAAACACGTGACGAAAAACCTTTTTTGCGTATCTCATTCAAATTGCGAGAACTCGCTGCGCTCGTCCCGCAAACATTCATTCGTTACACAAAATCGGACTTTTCGTAACTGGTTACATAAATAGCTATTTAACTGAAATATCGTTAAAATAATTATTTTGAACTTTTTGAACGAGGAAAACGGCGCTTACGAGAAAAATTTAGCTAAAATGATAAAATCGAGCTCTTCACAGCTAAAATAAATTTGAGAAAAACTGCTTAAGAGAAAAATGTAGCGAAAAAGATAAAATTGAGTTTTTCACACCTAAAATCAAACAAAAAAACCTTATCTTATTTTCATCGTGGATCGAGCAAGTGACACCTCATTTTCAGCTGCTTTTAGCTCAGGAATTTAATGGTGAAATTTAATTTTTGAAGGAGAAATCGGTAAAAATGATAAAAAATAATTCAGTTTTATTTGAAATATTGTTAAAAAAAATATTTTGAAGCTTTGCGGAAAAAAACGCTTAGGAGAAAAAATTTGCCAAAAATAAGATAAAATCGAGCTTTCTACACCTAAAATCAATCAAAAAATGTTTTTAATTTTTTATCCTGGATATATCACGTGACACCTCATTTTCAGCTGCTTTTTACTCATTAATTAAATAATAGAATTTAATTTTCAGTGGCTTAGTTCCTAAGTGAGAAATCGCCAAATTTTTTTTTAAATAATTCAGTGTTAATTCAAATGTCGATTAAGAAAATATTTTGAGGTTTTCGAACGCGGAAAAAAAGCGTTTACGAGAAAAATTTTGCTAAAAAGATAAAATCGAGCTTTTCACATCTTATTTTTCATCGTAGATACAGCAAGTGACACCTCATTTTCAGCGTTTAACTCAAGAATTCATCGGGAAATTTAAACGAAATAGATAAAATCCAGCTTTTCACACCTAAAATATACCAAAATTACTTTTTATTTTTTTTTGTTGTTATTCCATTTCAGCTTTTATTCTCAATATGTAGTTTCTATTAACGATGCAGAACTTACCGAAAGTGCTCACGAAATGGCAGTAAAACAGGATGCTCATGGATGGGACGTCTAATTATTATTAGAGTACGTACAACTTGGGAAGTTCTAAACGGTTTAGCTTCGATCTGGCTGTGAAAAATTCAGAAAGCCCTGGACACGAACTTCGAGTCCATGAAATTTTAAAACGCTTAGATGGTGTAGTAAGCTTAAAATCATCCGGGAGTTACCTTACCATGCAGAACAGTAACAGCAACACAAAAGTGACCTTATTTTCCCTGTATAATTTCAGCTGAATCTTTAAAGATACTTCGTAAATTAGTGCAAAGACAGGTCTATTTAAATTCGTTTCTTCGTGCAACTTGGTGCAAAAATCGAGTGTTGCAAAGCAATTGGCTAGCAGTTTATTTGTCTTCAGAACAGTAATAGCAACAAAAGACAATAAGAAGAGAGCGAACGCAGCAATTTCACGCTTGAGGTGAAGCCTGATCTTGACCAAGCCAGCAGTTACTAATGGGAGGATAAACTAGATTGGTCAAAAGGTTAAGTACAAGTTACGACCTTAAGACCAATATCCTCGTTTATATCGTGTAACATGGTCTCCGATCTTTGAGGATTCATCGGGTGGCATCTGCATCATTAATTTAAATATCTCACACAACATGTTGTTATTCTGTCAAAAATTCCCCCAATTTACAAGACTAATCCGAGATTGACATTTTGCTATTGAGGTAGGCGTGTTAAGCTGGCGATAAATAAAAATACAGTAATTATTCAGCATATAAATCAGTGGCATTTAAAAGTCTGAAAATGGGATCAGTCGCCGCAGCTGATATTAAGACATAAAACCCATAAAACTGTGGGCAGAAAACAGCTTCACAATCAAATTTGCATTTCTTACAAAATTATGCAAACCGCGTTATAAGGAAGCAAATAAAACTGAAAATGTAATAATCCTTTTGGAGTTGAACTTTTATAAACAATACAAAACCGTGTAAGAACATGCTGCTGCTTGTTCGAAGCTTTTAAGTGCACTTTCCAACTTGAGGAAAACTTGGTCTTAATGTAATGGGGTTATTTAGCAAACGTGACCTTGCAGTTGTCAATTTATCAAAATACTGAGCGACAAGTGTCGAGATTTCTTTGCAACAACTGGCGATTAAAAGTGTGGCACGTAAACGAATTTCATCAATCACCGATAATGATCGGCTAAAATCGCAACTTGTGGCAGCTTAACGATACCTCTAAGTGCTTAATGAGGACACATACCAATTTATAAAGTTAATTGTGTAATATTTATTTACATTTTTTCATAACGAGACTCATTAAAACAATTTGTGAAGAAATAATTTCTTTTCTAATTTTTCCATAAAATCCATTCAACGGGAAATCCCATAAAAGTTCTTAATCTAGTAACTGTTGGTGGTATTGTACAGTGTCCCTTGGTCAAGCTGAGGAAATCTACATAGAGGAAAGAATAAAAATACAACAAAATGCTAAATATACATAATAATAACATTGTTTACGTAGTGTTACATGCTCTTTAATTTCAAGTAGAAAATGCACTAAAATTGTAAATCTACAATGCTTAGACATAAATATTCTAACCATTAACATTTAAGCATTGTACTTGAGGTAATATGCGTATACTTGCGAGGAATATTAATTTATATAACTGTGATAAGGTATCAACTCATGAGTAACATTCTTGCATACAGTGCAGACTTGTTACTCACCACTATCCTCTTTAAGATAAACTTACAAAAAAGTGTCAAAACACCTTCGTGTACATAATTTTTCACCAGTGAAACCTTAATGATGTATCGTATAAATAGTCACTCGCGAGGAAAATGACTTTATTACACACGAGTGAACTTTGCCCAAGTGTGTGCAAGAAACATATGATTAAATTGGGAAGAAAGGGGAGATTGCAAATTCACCCCAAACTTTGTCTAACTCTACGAGCCAAAATTAGGAATAGCATGCCAGTGTTGTACCAAATGCGATTTAGGTATCAGCTTCCAACTCAAATTACCTCCTAACTCGCGAACATGAACATAAACTTTGCATAAGAGAGAGCTCATGCATGAGCATAATCATTTAAACTTTGCTCTTGGGTTTGGGTACGAGATTCTTAATACCTTTTTGGCGAACATCTTTGATTTTTTTGTTGCTCAGTAGTTAACATCCGGGGTGTAGGTACAATAAACGCTTTTAACACACGAGTTAAAATTGTTGTAGTGTAAAGTGTAGTGAAAGAGCAAACAACTTACACACGAGTTTATATTAAGTGAAAAAGCACCAGTTATCATCAAAGCTACACTCGCCCAAAGTACATGAGTAAAGCGTTGTTACTCGCGAGTTATGTATTACAACTGAGTAAAGTCGCTTAACTCGTTAGAAAGAAACCATTAAAGTTCATAAATAACCATTGTACTCACGAGTCATTCAAGTCGTGAGAAAACTATAGAAACTGAGTAAAGTCGCTTAACTCACTTGAAAAAAAGCATCAACATTTATAAACAACTATACGCACGAGTAATCCTTAGTCGTAAACTTTTTTTTACAGAATGGCCTTAACAACTGAGTAAAATTGCTTAATTCACGAGAAAAAAAGTATCAAACTTTTATACTCAGGAATCATTCTAGTGGTGAGAAAGTTATACAAAATATGCTTAACAAGTAAAAAAAGTCGTTTAACTCACGAGAAAGAAGGCAAACATAAAAATTTGTAAATAACTATTATACTCATGAGTAGTGCTTAGTTGTGAGAACATTGTACACAATTGCCTCAATCAATGAGTAAAATCGCTTAACTCACGAGAACGAAAGCATTAAAGTTCATATGTAACTATTATACTCACTACATACAAAATTGCTTTAACAACTGATTAAAGTCGCTTATTCACGAGAAAAATTTATTCATTAGCATCAAAATTTATAATTAACGATTATACTCACGAGTCATTCTAGTCGTGAGGAATTTATACAAAATCGGCTTAACAAGTGAGAAAAGTCGTTTAACTCACGAGAAATAGGGCATAAAAATTTATAAACAACTATTATACTCATGAGTAGTGCTTAGTTGTGAGAAAATTGTACACAATTGCCTTAACAACTGAGTAAAATCGCCTAACTCACGAGAGAGAAAGCATTACAGTTCACAAATAACTATTATACTCAATTCATTCTAGTCCTGTGAAAGTTATACAAAATTGCTTTGACAACTGAGTAAAGTCGCTTAATTCACGAGAAATAACGCATAACAACGCGAAACAAGTAAGAAAGCATAGAAATTTATAAATAACTATTATACTCACGAGTAGTGCTTAGTTGTGAGAAAATCGTACACAATTGCCTCAACAAATGAGTAAAATCGCTTAACTGACGAGAAAGAAACCAAAAAGTTCTTAAATAACTATTATACTTGCGAGTAATTCTACTCGAAAGAAATGGTTAAAAAATTGCCTTAAACATTGAGTAAACTCACTTAGCCCACGAGAAAGAAAGAGTTGAAGTTCATAGATAACTATTTTACTCATGAGTTATTCTAGTCCTGTGAAAGTTATACAAAATTGGCTTAACAAATTAGTAAAATCGCTTAACTCGCGAGTAAGAAAGCACTAAAGCTCATAAATGAGTATTGTACTCACTAATCGAGAGTAATTCTAGTCGTGAGGAAGTTTTATGCCTTAAGAGCTGAGTAAAATCGGTTAACGCACGAAAAAGAAAGCATTAAAGTTCATAAATAACTATTATACTCACGTGTCGTTCTAGTTGTGATAAAGTTTTACAAAATTGCTTTAACAACTGAGTAAAATCGCTTAACTCGCGAGGAAGAAAGCAAAAAGTTCTTAAATAATTATTATACCCGCGAGTAATTCTACTCGAAAGAAATGGTTAAAATATTGAATAAAATCACTTAGCCCACGAGAAAGAAAGCGCTAAGCTCATAGGTAACTATTTTACTCACGAGTCATTCTAGTCGTGTGAAAGTTATACAAAATTAGCTTAATAAGCAAAGTCGCTTAACTCGCTAGAAAGAAAGCATCAAAATGTATAAATAACTATTAGACTTTTAAGTCTATGTCGTAACATGTTTTTTAAGAAACTTTTATGTCTTTGTAGTCTTTTTTGTTTTGTTTTTGTAGTCTTGAAGACTACAGAGGCGTTTTAGTTTACAAAAAGTATTGTAACGGCATGACGTATTTTGGAGTCTTTGCGATTTCTACTTCTACAAAAACAAGTCATGTTGTTTCAATAAATGTATCCGTAGCCTATGCTGGGTGTTTTTATATTATAGTTAGTAAAAAAAAACGCCAGTTTTTTTGCCATTAAGATTTGTGTTTTTGAAGTATTTGAGACATTTAACGTTTTTTTTAGAGTTTCAGCTCCTGAGTGAGCTTTTGCAGTATTCGAAACTGCAATTTAGCGAACGTGTAATCCGCACTGAACTACTATAATAAAACAGGTTTTCAATAACTTTTTCCCGATTTTACGGAACGACGAGACCCATTCATAGAGGCCTCTTAGGTAACGTTTTCATTTGCGCAAAAGGAAATGAGAAACGACTGCGTTAAATTCGCTTCGGTTTCTTTGAACAACGTAATTAGCCTCGGACGGACCGTTTTTACGAACGCAAATCTTGCGAAAGACGATTATTCCGCAGCCACGGGACGAGCAAGAGGGCAAAAAAGGCGACTTTTTACGGCTTGTTAAGTTCGTCTTTGATTTTCCGCCCATGCGAGGCTTCAAAGTCGGTTTTGTGTAGTGGGCCCTATTGTTACGTCGTTCGTGGCCTCTATTGCTCAATAATGGAGCGAAACTTTCCTCGCAAATATGACGAGAGGGTTTGTTCTTTATGTATCTTTTCTGTATGTATTTCTAGGTTGGTTTTGGTATTTTGTTGCTAAGTTCCTGCACCGCTTAAATTAATGCCTCTTTGTGGTATTTTTTTATGCAGCAAATAAACGAGTTTGGTTATAATATCGGAGATTGGGTATTCTTGCTACCCATTTAATGAAGAGATAGTTGCTTCATATCTTTTTGACTTAATATGCTAATTCTAAGCTTTCATTATGGTTTAATTACCGGGAAAAAGAGCTAGAACAGTGACTGATGGCAAGGAAGCAATTCAAATCTGAATTGCTACTTCAACCACAATATTTTAAGAAGGAAACAGGAGATTTAATTACACGAAAGCACAAATAATGTTTCATTGAACACACGTAATAAAAATTACTTAATCCGTCGTTAGCAAGGCTGGTTTATTGAATTCGAGACTACATATCACTTAAATTAAAATTTCCGTTTAAACTGTAGATTTAACCTGGAGCAACTAAATAATTTCTTGAATTTTTTGACAACTTTTGAGCAGGTCCCAACCTACTCAAAGTTGAATGAGTGTCAGGAAACTAAGACAAGCAATGAAAAATATAACCAAATGACAACCCAAACTCCAACAACCAAAAAGCCAAGTAAATTGGCAATGTTTGGTGAATTAATATGCCTCTGGCGTCTTGAAGACCCTAAAAACATAAAACTGGATATAAAATTGGACAATCTAAAGTGTTTAAAAATTTATTTCACAAAGAAAAAATACCAGAATATTCCCCACTAAAAACGGAATTAATAGCCTGCATAGACGGCTACAGAAACATTTATTGAAAAAAGCAAATTAATGATGCACTTCGTGTAGAAGTGTCTCTGAAGTAATTCAAAACATTTCATTGAGAGTTTGCAACGTTTCGTCAGTTGAGATGACTCTGTAGTCTTGAAAACTACAAAATTTTCAAAAAGGGTTGATTTTTCCGGAAAAATGTAATGTTAAAAAAAAATTTGAAACCCAGATTTTACACAGAAAAACTACTCGAGATTGAATTGTAAATTTTGGTAAGTTGAGATGCTTCTGTAGTCTGACTACAAAAACTTAAAAAAATGTTGATTTTCCAGAAAAATATTGATGTTGTAAAAACGTTAAAAACACAAAATTTACACAATTTTTGGTGAGTGGACATACCTATGTAGTCTGACTACAAAAACTTCAAAATATGTTGATTTTTCGGAAAAATAGAATGTTCTAAAAACGTTAAAAGCACAGATTTTACATAGAAAAGTACTTGAGGTTCAATTGAAAAGTTTTTTTAAGTTGAAATGCCTCTGTAGTCTGACTACAGAAACTATCTACAGAAAAGTGTAGATTTTCCAAAAATATATAATGTAAATCGTTAAAAAACATAGCTTTTTCACAGAAAAAATACATGATATTGAATTCCAAATTTTGGTAAGTTAGAATGCTTCTGTAGCCTGACTACAAAAACTTTGAAAATTGTCGATTTTCTGGAAAAATATATTGTTGTAAAAACGTTAAAAACACACATTTTACATAGAAAAAAAACTCGAAATTAAATTGCAAATTTTGGTAATTTGGGAGTACTCTGTAGTCCATCTAAAAAAACTTCTAAAAGAGTTGATTTTACGAAAAATAATAATGTTATAAAAAAAAATAAAAAATACAGATTTTACACCAAAAAAAATACTTGAGATTGAATTGCAAATTTTGGTAAGTTGAGATGCTTCCGTACTTCGACTACAAAAATTTCGAAGATTTTTTTTTTCCGAAAAAGTATAATGTTGTAAAACGTAAAAAACGCAGATTTTATACAGAAAAAATACTTGAGTTGAGATTGAATTGCAAGTTTTGGTAAGTTGAGTTGCTTCTGTAGTCCGACTACAAAAATTTCAAAGTGTTAATTTTCCGAAAAATAAAAAACACAGATTTTATACAGAAAAAAATACTTTGAGTTGAGATTGAATTGCAAGTTTTGGTAAGTTGAGATGCTTCTGTAGTGCGACTACAAAAATTTCGAAGAGTTTTTTTTTCCGAAAAAGTATAATGTTGTAAAACGTAAAAAACGCAGATTTTATACAGAAAAAATACTTGAGTTGAGATTGAATTGCAAGTTTTGGTAAGTTGAGTTGCTTCTGTAGTCCGACTACAAAAATTTCAAAGTGTTGATTTTCCGAAAAATAAAAAACACAGATTTTATACAGAAAAAAATACTTGAGTTGAGATTGAATTGCAAGTTTTGGTAAGTTGAGTTGCTTCTGTAGTCCGACTACAAAAATTTCAAAGTGTTGATTTTCCGAAAAATAAAAAACACAGATTTTATACAGAAAAAAATACTTTGAGTTGAGATTGAATTGCAAGTTTTGGACAAGTTGAGTTGCTTCTGTAGTCCGACTACAAAAATTTCGAAGTGTCGATTTTCCGAAAATTTATAATGTTGTAAAACGTAAAAAAACACAGATTTTACACAGAAAAAAATACTTGACTTGAGATTGAATTGCAAATTTTGGTAAGTTGAGATGCTTCTGTAGTCCGACTACAAAAATTTCGAAGAGTTTTTTTTTCCGAAAAAGTATAATGTTGTAAAACGTAAAAAAACACACATTTTACACCAAAAAAAAATACTTTGAGTTGAGATTGAATTGCAAGTTTCGGACAAGTTGAGTTGCTTCTGTAGTCCGACTACAAAAATTTTGAAGTGTCGATTTTCCGAAAAAAGTTTAATGTTGTAAAACGTAATAAAGCACAGATTTTACACAGAAAAAAATACTTTGAGTTGAGATTGAATTGCAAGTTTTGGACAAGTTGAGTTGCTTCTGTAGTCTGACTACAAAAATTTCGAAAAGTGTTGATTTTCTGGAAAAATAATAATGTTATAAAACGTAAAGAACACAGATGTTACACAGAAAAAATGCTTGAAATTGATTTGAAAATTTTGGTAAGTTGAGATTGCTGTGTAGTCTGATCACAAAAGTTTTGAAAAGTTTTGTTTTTCCGTAAAAGTGTAATGTTGTAAAACCGTTAGAAACACAGATTTTACATAGAAAAAATACTCAAGATTGAATTGTAACTTTTCCTAAGTTAAAGTGACTCCAAAAATCCGAAAAATGTTGATGTTGATTTTCGGAAATAATGTAATGTTGAAAAACGTAAAAATCACGTATTTTATACAGAAAAAAATACTTTAGATTGAATTGCAAGTTTTGGCAAGTCTGACTACAGAAATTTCGAAAAGTGTTGATTTTCCGAAAAAGTATAATGTTGTAAAACGTAAAAAATACTGAGTTTACACAGAAAAAATACTTGAGATTGAATTGCAAGTTTTGGTAAGTTGAGTTGCTTGTATAGTCCGACTACAAAAATTTCGAAAAACGTGGTTTTTCCGAAAAACTGTAATGTTGTGTAAACGTTAAAAACACAAATTTTAAACAGAAAAAAATATTCTAAATTGAATTATAAATTTTCCTAAGTTAAAAAAAAAGTTGAGATGGCTCTGTAGTCTAACAACAAAAGTTTCGAAAAGTTTTGTTTTTTCGGAAAAATATAATGTTGGAAAAACGTTAAAACACAGAATTGACATAGAAAAAAACTCGAAATTGAATTGCAAATTTTGGAAAATTGAGATTACTCTGAAGTCTGACCACAAAAACTTCAAATTGTTGTTTTTTTTTTCGGAAATATATAATGTTGTAAAAATCTTAAAAACACAGATTTTGCATAGAAAAAATACTCGAGATTGCATTGCAAGTTTTGATAAATTGAGTTGCTTCTGTAGTCTGACTACAAAAATTTCGAAAAGTGTTGATTTTCCGAAAAGTAGTAATATTGTAAAAACGTTAGAAACAAGATTTTACGTAGAAAAAACTCGAAATTGAATTGCAAATTTTGGTAAGTTGAGGTGGCTCTGTAGTCTCACAATAAAAGTTTCGAAAAGTTTTGTTTTTCCGGAAAAATATAATGTTGCAAAATCGTTAAAGACACAGACCTTACGCAGACAAAATACTCGAGATTAATATGCACATTTAGGTAAGTTGGAATGCTTCTGAGGTCTGACTACAAAAACTTCGAAAGTTGTTTATTTTTTGGGAAAATTATAATGTTGTAAAAACGTTAGAAACACAGATAAAATACACAAGATTTAATTGCTAAGTTTGGTAAGTTGAAATGCCTCTGTAATCTTGATGACTATAAAAATTTTACAAAAAAAATTATTTCTTGGAAAAATGTTTAATATTTAATGTAAAGACGTTCAAAACAAGATTTTACACAGAAACAATGGTCGACATTCCTGCTGACAATCGAAAAACAGTTTGCATATACGTCTACAGACACGTTATTTATTGAAATAAGTATAATAATGATGTATTTTTTAAACGTTTGGTAAACTGAGGGGCTTCTGTAGTCTTTAGGTCTCGGAAAAACTCGGAAACATGTTTAGTTACGTAGGTAACGATCTAAAAAAAAAAAAGATCCTGCATATACAACTAAAAAGACATTTGTTAAAGTACGTTCCAAATTTGTGAAATTATCATGCTTCTCTAAAGATTTGCTTATATTTTAATAAGATTATTGACTCTCTAAAAATTTAGATTTTGAAATTATCAAGTTTTACAAAAGAATTGTTTTAGTACGATTTTTTTAAATAAAAAAATTGAAGGAAAGTTTAAAATTTGTTAAATTATCGGATTTATCAGAAAGATTTTTACAGTCATAAGACTCAAGAAATTTTCCGTGAAATTGTCAGTGTTACATTTTTTTTCTGTAAGAATAAAACAGATTTAAGAAAGATTGCTAATTTTTTTAGGTAAAAATTTTAGTGACATTTTTCGTATTGAAAAAATCTAAGAAAACGTTAAAAGTGTGTAAAATATCAAATTTATCAAAAGGCACATTTTAGTAAGTTACTGAGAAAAGAAAAATCCAAGAAAGATTCTAAATGTTTTTAATTATAAGACGATTCAAGACAAAAACTACGAACTTACGAGGCTAATAAGGATTATTTCATCAAGATTTTTGACATCAAATATCCAGCAAAACGGTCTAAATATGTAAAATAAATAATTAATTTTGCACAGGTAATTTTGTTCCACTAGAAGTCACTCATTCTACTTCCCACTTGTGCCCATCGAGCAACAAACTATTAATTTTCTCCGGCATGGATCTTCACAACGCGTGTATTTCTCTTAAGGGCTTAAGGGCCTGTTTGAATATTAAAATAATGAAATTACGATCTCTTTCAATGTTTTTCGTGGCCATTTTGAATTGCCCCTTCCGGGGGATTTCTCTACGTTTTATGGAGACTCTTCTTGCGTTTATCTTTCCCTCGAGCAAGACAAATCCTGGTTGTGTAACATTTAAATATGAGTGGAGAGACAACGTGATTTCTTTCAGGTGCGGCCTGCTCCATATTAAGCACAACTAAAACCCATTTTTCAAGCCCAAGAAAAAAAAAAGTTACTATTTCTCGAAAAAACAGCCACTTAGGTAGGTGTTTCCCAGAACGGTTATGCTCAGGACCAGTATGCAAATGCGTCATTACGTACACATCGTGTAACTTAAACGACTTGCCATATAGTTATTGTCTTTTGCCTATAATGGGATTATTACGAGGCGCAGTGGACTAATTTGAAAATCCAATTGGGTCTTTGAGGGTACAGGTAATTTGAATACAGGCGCTAGTGTCAATCACTAGTTGCAAACCATGCCTTTACTCTGTACCAATGATTAGGCATTCACAAAAAATAAAATACATACAGTATTGTAAGTTTCGTCTGGTTATTAGGTAACTGTACGTTAAGAGCCAGACACAGATGCATTCGTGTCTGTCATCGACCGTATGACGCCAGATACATGCACCATAGTGCCTTATTTCCATTATGGAAATTAATTGCCAATATGCGGATATAACGGAAAGTCTTCTTTTCTGTTAGAAAAATGTAAAATCGAACTTGGCTAAGCGAGAGCATTAGTGGATAAATATTTATGTTTTCCATTATTGTTAAAGAAACTCACAAGCAATAAAAGTGCTGCAATTAGTAATTAAACTTAATGAATTCGGGCATTAGGCTCTATTTTATTGGGTGTTTTAATGAAACTCTTTATTCAACTAACTACGTCGAAAAAATAGAGAAAAGTACCCTTATCCCTCGGAAAACAAAGTAAAGTATTACTAGAGTGATATTAAATGACTTCTCAATGTCTTAATCAACTCACTCGCCATCTTTTTTTTAAATATTAGTGAATAAACAAGAGTGTTTAATTAAATAAATCAAAGTTTCTACAAAGTTCAGTTAAACTGTGTAAGGTGATTTACAGAGTGAAACTCGATAAATTAAAGCTATATTTCGATAAATTAAATTTGCAGTATTTGATTTTACATGCATCAATAAATCGACGTTTTGACTTGATCAATTAACGCATTTTCTAATTAGGTACTATCCATGACATTTTTGGTTTAAAACTGTTTAAATATTATCAGACTGTGAAGTCTTTCACGGCCGGTCATAATACTATCTAAAGTGTTTTAATATTGAACCAACAAATGAAGTTTTTTTTTTTCTGTTAAATCAAAATCATTTTCAATAAATCAAAATCAATTCATTAAATCCAATATTTATCTTCAAGATTACGTTTCGGTAATTTGATTTCGAAACTGTTGATTATTTGATTTGTTTCTGGCTTCAGCAAACGAAAGAATTTGCTACGGTAAAATTTAATAAATCAACTTCCATTTAATTATGCAATTCTGCACTCGCATACATAACATCAAGATATTTGACAAAGATCTTCATTTCGAGGTAAGCGATTCCAGAGAACACTTGTCTATTTCATCAATTCAAGATCAAAGTTTCTGCAAATTCAATCAATGCGCAAGGGGATTTACGGAAAGGAACTCGATAAATCACAGCTATATTTTGTCAAATAAAATGTGCAGTATTATGCATTTAGCATCATCAATAAATATAAATTAATAGCGATCAATTGACTCACTTTCGATTTATTAGCCATATATTTTTGGTTTTGGACCATTTAAAGATTGAACCAGCAAGTAAGGTTTTTTTTTCTGTGATATCAAAATCAATTTAATTCAAAAAATCAACATTTTATTTTTAATATTAAATTCCAATAAACTGATTTCCAAGCCTTGATCATTTGATTTGTTACTGCCTTCGGCAAACCAAAGAATTTGCGACAGTAAAATTTAGTAAATTAATTAAATTTACAATTCCGCTGATACATGAAAATATCAAAATATTTGCCAATGATCTTCTCAATATCTCATTAATGTCACTCACCTTCTTCTCTCGCTATTAATATTAGTTAATAATCAAGTGAAGTGATCTTCGAGAATCATATTCAATAAATCAAAGTTTCTGTAAATTCAATTAAAGTGTAAGGTGATTTACCGAAAGAAACTCGATAAACAAAATAAGTTGAGAAATGCAGGATTATGCATTTACAATCATCAATAGATAGACATTAATGGCAATCAATTAACTCACTTTCTATTTATTAACCATACGTTTTCGGTTTTAGACTGCTTAAATATTGAACCAGCAAGTTTTTTTTCTGGGAAACCAAAATCAATAAATCAAACTTTGTCTTCACGATTGAAATGCATTAATGTTATTTCGAAACTCTCGTACGTTTGACTTGTTATTGGCTCAGCTTTAGATTTGCGACGGTGAAATCAAATAAATAAAATTTGAATAAAGTTTGCAGTTCTGCAAATTAATATATAACTTCAAGGATATTTGATAAAGTTTTTTGGATGTGTCAGTCGTTTACATTATTTATATATATTTATCAATAAATCAAAGTATTGATATAACTATTAATGAACTACATTCAGTAAACCCAATATCCTACAACAAACAGCTGAATCAAAAATATTTTGAAGTGCGTAAGTATTGAATGTCAATAATAGAATCAATAAATCATTTTATTATCAAGAAGTCAAACCCACAAATCGACTGGAAACTTCTCAATAAATATTGAGTCGATGTATTATGTAATTTATCTCAGTCTCATTCTCAAAGTAACAAGTAAAACTTGTTTGAAGTTACTAGATTTTGGACTGTCACTTTTTTCACATTTTCACACATTTATATGATTAGACTTTTTGCGATTTGTTTTAAGTTAGAAAAGTAATCTTACTTAGCTTCTACGAGTAGTGTACAGAACGGACAACTCAGACGTTGTATGGTACCTCACAGCTTGTATTTTCATTTTCCAAATTTTATAATTAATTTATTGACAAACACTTGTGTATAATATCCTTAATAAAAGCGTGGAAAAATGTGCATAGTAAATATGTTTTCTATTATGCACATCTTGGTAATGCAAAAATCGTTCACACACTAAAACCAACATGAATAGAGGTCATAATAGTGAATAACGTGAATGAGAGGAATAGGATTTATTGTTGTACCCGGTTATATAATTTGAAATGCATTAAAACCCAACCATGCATAAGTTTTCACTGTTTCAACTTCAAATATTCATTATGTTACGTGCACAGTGGTAATATGCTTTAATATAAACATTTACGTGGGAATAATAGTTATTACTCTTATCATTCTTTAAAACTTTAAATTGTTTTAGTGTCAATTATGACTGCACGAAGAAAACGAGGCAACGTGTTTGTGGTCCTTCCAGCCTGGTCACCAAGATGCTCCCATATACTGGGTATTCATTAGAAAACGTCATCTAGAAGGCTATGCATTTTTTACAGAATAAGATAACATAATTAAAGTAAATAAACTTTTGTTTTTTTCTTTTGACATATCTTTTTAAGTGAATATTTCTTGGTTTTCGAATTTCTCTCGACGAGGCACACTTCTCAGAGTATAATGCCCACGCGGTATGCAAATATCCACGCATAAATAACTTATATAAAACGCAGACTGAAGAATACAATGGCATCACGATCGCATAATATTTACGCAATATCGTTACGTATTATAGACGTCAGATCCTACCAAAAAGTGAAACCGAAATGCCACAAATAATGCAACAAAAGACTCTCTGCAAGAGGAGTGGTTCCTTTTACTATTTTCGTTGCGTGTCGATATCCTATCGATCAACAATCCATGTTGGTAATGACTGGCGCTATAGCGTTGCTAAAATGGGCAAGGTACGACTTATGGGTGCTGGTTGGAACTACGATAATTGAATTCTTTTCGTAGACAGAGACTTAAACTAAATTGCTTCAGTCTTTATTCAGCGACATTCTTCTGGTGAATGATGCTGTTAACAAAGCGATAAATGAACATCGCTTTGTCACATCCACGTAAGCGCAGCACTAAAGCAACCGTAACCTTATTAGTGTGGTACGACTACGCGAGTTCAGTTAATGCGTTTTTAAAATGTCGAACATTCCTAAGTCTGATTTATTAGGTCGGCCGTCAATTAAAATGGCGGCTTTCAGAAGAAGGACAAAACCAACTTCCTGACGACCATAAATTTACGCTCAAGAAGAAGTTGACTTTGCTTGGGAAGGAATCGATTTAGGAACCAATTAATAAACAATTTCTGCTAAACGAAATCGGAGCAAAAACTAGATTGGTCATCAAGCTGTTTAAAACCAGATACCAATCGCGTTATGTAAAAACTATTAACGACCTGTGTCAATAAAAACTCAGACAATTAAAATTCCTAATTAACAGCTTTGATATTAGAGGAGCCACAAGTGTACCTATGCGCAAGAAGGAGGTTTATCAATACTCAGAACCCCCTTTCGTGCCCTTAGGTAGGGATTCAGGGTTTGACGTGATTTTCAAGCTACTTGACGTGATTTCAAGTCAAGTTTGAGGCAGTGAATGTCTGATCAAGTCAACTAGTTTTTCTTTCAAATACTTGAAAAATCAAGTAATTTGATAAATACTTGAGCTCGGTTTTGAGGATATTTTTTTGCTTGGTCGCTGACGCAAGTTTTTCTTCAGTTCTTCACTAGAGAGTATGGGACTCGCAGTGCTGGCTTCGAGCCTACGAACGAAGAGCCCGCCACCCTCTTAGCTAGAGAGTCGGTCCTCTCATTACCTTCGCCACCACGATGGCCCGTTAAATTCAGTTTAATTCAATAAACCATAACTTTGCCTTCGAGATTGAATTCAATAAATCAATTAAATTTACAATTCTGCAGATGCAGAAATAAGCTCAAACATCAAAATATTTAACAAAGATCTTCGATTCCAGAGAAAGCGCGTAAGACAAAAGACTAACATTAAATGCCACAAAAATTTTCAATATCTCATTAATCTAACTCACTGTCTTCTTTCGCTATCAATATTAGTAAATAATCAAGGGAAGTGATCTTCGAGAGCCATATTCAATAAATCGAAGTTTCGGTACATTCAATTAAAGAATAAGTTACGGAAAGAAACTCGATAAACCAAAGCTATATTTTAACAAATGCACTATTATGCATTTACAATCATCAATAAACTGACATCAATAGCGATCAATTAAATCACTTTCAATTTATTAGCCATATATTTTCGATTTATATTGAACCAGTAATTCTGGAAAACCAAAATCAACTTAATTCAATAAATCAAAACTTTGTCTGAAGATTGAATTTCATTAAATTTATTTTTTAACTCTAGATTATTTGAATTTTTATTGGCTCAGCAATTAAAAATATTTGCTACTGTGCAATTGAATCGAAAAGATTTTGAGGCTCTCAAGTATTGAATATATGGCTCAAATCAATAAATCATTTTACTGAAGAGAATTTTATTGAGAAACTCTTCAATAATTTTTAAATCCTGATATGAATCGGAAATGCAAATGTGGAGAAATTGAGGGTATAATTAGGGCTAAAACATTGTCATAACCACATTGTCTAAAAATGCAAATTTTGATGATTTTGGAGAAAGTCAATTTTAATAATTGCAAAACCAAATCGATTAAAATCTTATAATTTCTTGTTTTTATCAAAATTAATTTTTGGTTCAAATTATGTAAATTTGGACTAAAAATACCTTTTTTTTTGGGAAAGTTAAGTTAGGATCAGGTTCAAAAATCATACATTTGAGTTTCGCGAAAAATTCAGATCTTGATTAGGGCCAAAAATTGGTTAAAAATTTACTTAAATCGTCTAAAGATCCAAATTTGAAGTTTTTGGACAAATGCGGGGTTAGAATTAGAACTAAAATAAAAATAATCTACATCCTCTAAAAATAAAAATTTTAATATTTTTTGAATAAACTGATTATTAGGACAAAATAATGCAAAACTGATTCAAATATTCTCATATACATATAGTTTTTGGTAAAATTCACTTTTGGACTGAAATATATAAAATTTTGGAAAATTGCAGGTGAAGATTAGGACTAAAACCGGCTAAAAAGGATTTAAAACAATCGAAAAATGTAAAAATGTAAAGTTTTTGGCAAAATTCCATTTCTATAAGTTCAAAAATTCATTAAAAATTACTCAAAGCATCTAAAAATGGATATTTGATGTATTCGGAGTAATTGAGATTTAAGTTTTAAAGCTAAAATCGATTTGAAATAAGTCAAAACCTTTAAAATAGCCAATTTGGAATTATTGAAAAAATACTGGTTGTTTTTTTTTTGTTTAAAAGTATAACTCAGAGCGTCTAAAAAGAAGTTTTTGGAGAAAATGGGATAAGAATTAAAGCTAAAATCTCATCAAAATCTTATCAAACCAATCAAAATTTTAGAATTTTTTCAAAAACTTTTAGTTTTAATTTTCAGACTTTGAGTTATTTTAAACAGATTTTGGCAAAATTCCTAAAAGTTTCTTCAAACACTCCAAATTTATATTCTTATATGTTTGGTGTCATGTTTAATCAATTTTGACATCAACCATAACCTGACTACCTCCAAAAACTTTGCATTTTGGAGCTAAATATATTTTAGAGCAAAAGTGAATCTAACCTGAACTAACCTGCATTTAACTCTAAAATGGATTTTTTTTTCAAGCCTTAAGTTATTGTGAATTTGGCTTAAATTCTTACCCAATTTTCTCCAAAAATTTCTTTTTAGACGCTCTGAGTTATACTTAAACAACTTTGGTTCCAATCCTAAGTTGAATTTTTCTATAAACGCCAAATTTGAATTTCTAAACTCTTTGAACTTTTTTTAACCAATTTTGGCCCTTATCTCAACCAATATTTTTTCAGTAATTCCAAATTGGTTAATTTAAAGGTTTTTACTTATTTCAAACCGATTTTGGCTTTAAAACTCATAACTCAATTACTCCAAAAACATCAAATATGAATTTTTAGATGCTTTAATGGATGTTTGAACATTTAGAAATTGAATTTTTCCAAAAATTTTTGATTTCATTTTTAGATTGTTTTGAATCGTTTTTAGCCGGTTTTAGTCCTAATCTTCACCTGCAATTTTCCAAAATTTTTAAATCTCTCTTTTTAAACGCTCAAGTGTTTTTTCACTGATTTGGTCCTTGTCATTTTTTTCAAGAATTTTTAATTTTATTTTCAAAAGCTTTTGAGTTATTTTAAACAGACTTTGCTAAAAAAATCCTAAAATGAATTTCTTCAAACACTCCAAATTTAGATTTTTATACGTTTGGAGTAATGTTTAACCAATTTTGGCATTAATCCTAACTTGACTTTCTCGAAAAATTCCAACTCCAGCATTTTGAGCCAAATTTTATATATTTCAGTCCAAAAATGAATTTTACCAAAAACTATCTATCAGAATATTTGAATCAGTTTTGCATTATTTTGTCCTAATAATGAGTTTATTCAAAAAAACATTAAAATTTTAATTTTTAGAGGATGTGGATTATTTTTATTTTAGTTGTAATTCTAACCCCGCATTTGTCCAAAAACTTCAAATTTAAATTTTTAGACGATTTAAGTAATTCTTTAACCAATTTTTGCCCTAATCACGATTTAAATTTTTCACGACATTCCAAATTTGTACTTTTATGATTTTTTAACCTAAACCTAACTTAATTTTCCCAAAAAAAAACAAATAATTTAAATCAAAAATTTATTTTGATAAAATAAAAGAAATTAGAAGATTTCAATCGATTTGACTGGTTTTGCAAATATTAAAATTAACTTTCTCCAAAATCATCAAAATTTGCATTTTTGGACTATGACAATGTTGAAGCCCTAATTATAACCTCAATTTCGCCACATTTGCATTTCCGATTCACATCAGGACGAAAAAATTATTGAGCAACTTCTCAATAGAATTCTCTACAATAAAATGATATATTGATTTGAGCCCTATATTCACTACTTAAGAGCCTCAAAATCTTTTCGATTCAATTGCATTCTCGCAAATCTTTTTGTTTGCTAAGCCAATAACAAATCAAATCAATCAAAAAATTTAACGAAACTCAATCTTCAAGACAAAGTTTTGATTTATTGAATTAAATTAATTTTGATTTTCCAGAATTGCTGGTTCAATATTTAAACGGCCTAAAATCGGAAATATATGGCTAATAAATAGAAAGTGGGTTAATTGATCGCTACTGATGTCAATTTATTGATGGTTGTAAATGCATACTACTGCATTTGTTAAAATATAGCTTTGGTTTATCAAGTTTCTTTTCGTAAATCACCTTACACTTTAATTGAATTTGCAGAGACTTTGATTTATTGATTATGACTCTCGAAGATCACTTCACTTGATTATTTACTAATTAATCAATATTAATTTACTAATTTACCAACTAATTAAATATTGATAGCGAAAGAAGACGGTGAGTTAGATTAATGAAGTTAGAGTTAGAAAAATCTTGCGGCATTTAATGTTATTCTTTTGTTTTACGAGTTATAAGGGTAGTTCTCTCTCTGGAATCGTTTTTCACGAATCGAATATCTTTGTCAAATATCTTGATGTTTGAACTTATTTGGGCATCTGCAGAACTGTAGATTTAATTGAAAGTTGATTTATTGGATTCAATCTTGAAGGTAAGATTTATTGATAGCCGATCGCACCAAGCAATTTTTAAGTATACTTAGTTAAGGCTTCCATTATTAACATGGTTACTCATGCTAATACATATGGTTTAAGCGCCCTTAACTTTAAGTTTCCTTAAAATTTGCTTGGTGGAAATGGTCATGAATTAAACTGATTTTGGTTTCCCAGAAAAAAAAACTTCACTTGCAGGTTCAATACTTAAATAGTCCACAACGCATTTTTAGATAATATAATATGACAATGTTGTAGCCTTAATTATAACCTCAATTTCTCCATATTTGTATTTTCGGTTTTTCGTGTATTTTTTTATGACATTGGTCTTAATCCTGACCTGAGTTTTTCCACAAACACCAAATTAAAGCATTTAGGAATTAAAATTTGGACTTTGTAGAAAAATTCAACTTAGGATTGGAACCAAAATTGTTTAAGCATAACACAGAGCGTATAAAAAAAAGTTTTTGGAGAAAATGCTGTAAGAATTAAAGCCAAAATCTGTTAACAATGGCTTTAAAAAATTCAAATTTAGAGTTAAATGCAGGTTAGTTCAGGTTAGTTTCACTTTTAGACTAAAATATATAAAATTTGGCTCCAAATGCAAAGTTTTTGGAGATAGTCAGGTTATGATTAATGCCAAAATTGATTAAACATGACTCCAAACATATAAAAATATAAATTTGGAGTGGAGTTTGAAGAAATTCATTTTAGGAATTTTGCCAACATCTGTTTAAAAAATAACTCGAAGCGTTTGAAAATGAAAACTAAAAGTTTTTGAAAAAAAAAACAGGTTTTGATAAGAGTCATAATTAGTTAAAAATATTTAAAGCATTTAAAAAGAAAAATTTAGATATTTTGAAAAATTGCTGGTTAAGATTGGGGAGTACTAAAAATAATTCAGAGCAATCTAAAAATGCATATTAAAAGTTCTTTGAAAATTTCAGGTTCTATAAGGTTAAAATCCATTAAAAATGATTAGAAGCATCTAAAAATGCGTATTTGAAGTTTTTTTTTAGCTTAATAAGAGTTTGTAGAAAATTTCAAGTCAAGTAAGGATTGGGAATAAAATTGGTTAATAATAACTCAGAGCGTCTAAAAGGAAGTTTTTGAAGAAAATGCGGTAAGAATTAAAGCCCAAATCAGTTAACAAGGACTTAATACTTAAAAAAAATACTAATTTATAGTCGAATGCAGGTTAAGATTAGAGTCAAAACATGTGTTGTCTTGTCTTGTTACTCATGTTGATGACATGATTTCAAGTTAAGCTCTAAAATTTCAGATTTGACGTCCTCTTTTGGAAGTAGTAGAAAGTGCAATTAAACTTTTTTTTTAAATTCAAAATAAGAAAGGAGCAAATTGGGTAAGACTTCAAATGACGTACCTTTAGTTTCTATAACCAGAGACTAGATATTTCTAGAAAGGAATGCGGTATGTTACACAATTTTTCTTTAGGACTGAATGGCCAATTCAGTTATGAAAAACTTCAGGTTAGTTCAGGTTAGATCGTTGTCAAATACACTGATAGAAAATTATGTTTGAGTTCGCCTTGTTCATTAATTATTTTCGTTCATTAACATCTGAAGTCAATTGTATCTCAAAAAAGTCAAGTTACTTGACTTGATGTATCTCTACCGAGATCTCTACCCCTAGGGCTTAATACTACCAATATGCGATTCAGTACACATACAATCGCAGAAACTGATATCGTAAATTGCGATGTTAATTAATAATCGTTTCTAATACGGTCTAATTGGGACGTGAATGCAGCCCCCTATAACTGGCTTCGGTTCCAATAATGAATTTTCTACTCCAGTCAATATTTGCCCTGGATATGGCAGGAAAGGTAAATGAATTATGCAGAAGTCAGTGTGCCCATTTCGCCTCATCTAATGGGGTTATTATATTAAATCTTGCGCAAAAGATGGGGTTCAAATAAGAATTGTTTTATAAGTTTTGGTCTATGCGAATGAGAGAGTTTTGTCTTGTGTCAGTGCTTCTATTAATTTAAACAGTCGGCCTGGTCTTCTTGCCTAGGGTTGGAAATAAATTTAAATATTAATGAAGCAAGAATATTCAACCGGTACAAAAACATATTTCTTTGAAAATAATTTATTATTTAAATTGCTCGGCTCCCTGCATTCGAACTTCCATGTCTCCGGCGTTGCCATTTGCAATTCTTATTCCTTCACGAATCTTAAGTAACGTATTTCTTCGCAGCATTGCTTCCCTTAGTTCCATTCCAAAGAATCCCTTTAATGCCTACATAATTCAACCAATCTGAAATGACAAGTCTTTGTCTCTCTCTGTATTTATTTGTAAGTGCGTTGCGTGGGTTGACAACCAACACGAAACAACGAAAAAATATCTCTGAAACCTTCGTGGTAATTGCCTTCTCGACTAAATGACTTTCACTTTTTAATGTGCATTACAATAATAATAATTGTTATTTATTATTATTTTGAATACGGTGTTGATTAGCTACCAGCCTACGAGCTTCTCTTAACATGGCAGGCAGCGAAATGCTATAAATTATTATCGTATCAGGTACGATGAAGCTAGAAGCTTAATCCGGTTTCACTGGCACACTGAAAGCGTTTGGAGCAATTGCTGGAATTCAATCCTTTAATCAAGAGATAGCAGGATTTCCATTCCGAGAGCTGAAATTAAAGACTAACTCAATTAATCCGTTGTTGACAAGCCATGGCCATGAGTCAGTTCGTTACTGGATCCGAGTTAAATTGATGTACACACCGGTCCAATAGACCGTTGAAATGCATTGATTTTCTATGAATTTTTAGAAACAAAAATCGAATTAAATTGAAAGAGCAACCGAATCAATTTGAAACTAGAGGATTGTGCAATACTTGTCGCTAATGAAATTACCACAGTATAGGCTATGCCACTATCAGTGACTAAAAGAGTCAGGCAGGAAGGACTATTGCCTTTTACTATATCATCGCTGTAGACCCGGCCAGTCTAGTAACAGAAATTTCAGCCACCCGTTTCGTTTCTGAGCAATCTTGAAGATTGTCCTTGGAGGTGGCCATTTCTGGGTTCTATTTAGAGATATCCCGCCGACTGGGGCTCTTCAGGCGCTCTTCTTGCCTTGATTTTTCTTTCTTCGTCGCCTTTTGGGACTTCTGCCCTAAGGAGTTTGAGTTTGGGCTGTGGGTAAGGGAGGAAACCCGCCCCCCCCCCCCCCCCCTACTGAGGGGGCAGGTTTGCAGAAAGAGCTGGGTAGCACCACTTTTCTGCGGGAAGGTTTTACCTAGGCTTTTAGAGTTTTATTCTGTCACGTCTGGCCTCTGAGGTGGTCCTGGCTTCCTGTTTATCTGCAAAGAAGAAAATATAATTAGTAATTTTACCCATTATCTAGCAGCTGGTGATAGTATAAGCTAGAAACTTGTGGAAACTACAAGAGCCACTGCATACAGTCAGACCACGGTATTGGGTTACTCTAGTCGCCATCTAGCGGCAATCATAAAATTTAACCCCTGTTTTGAACGTTTCGGCTAACTGCTTAGAGTCTCATCAAGCTTTTAACGACTGATGAACCATCATTGCGCAAGCTCTAATTGTGCCCATCCCCAGACTACTTTCGCCGTTTACGGCTCGTCAGTGAGGCTTTGACACAATCAGATCTTGCGAAATTTTCGGCACTCAAGATACGTTTCATAGCAGCACGGAGAAAAGTCTCCCGATGGCGCCATCTGGGTCCGTTTGTTGAACTAACGAGGTTGCACTTTGAAACTAGTCTGTGGACTAGGGACTAAATGATGGTTCATCAGTCGTTTAAAAAGTCGAAAACAGCGTTTTCCTAGTACCGATGGCTAAAAATTGATTTCTGTATTTTACAGTAATCTGCATCAATTTCTTGAATTTTCTAAATGTAAAAAATCTTACTAAAGCGAAGCTGATAAGCCTGATAATTTCACAAATTCAAAACTTTTTTGAGTTTTTTATGTCAAAAACCCTTACCAAAATAATTCTTTTGTTAAGCCTGATAATTTCTTTCAAAATCTTTGCATTTTGCTTTATGTTTTTGAATGTCAATAATCTTATTTAAACAGGACCTTGGAGTCGCATGATAAATTCACAAATTTAGAACGTTTTCTTGGAGACAAACTTGATAATTAAAAAAATTTTGGAATCTTTTTTGAATTTTTAAGAATCAAAAATCTTTCAGGAACTTGTTTTTAAAAGCCTGATAATTTCAAGAAAATGTTTTTGAATATTTTTAAGTATTAAAAACAAGTTTTTTGAGAAGACCAATAATTTTACAAACTTATAACGTTTTCTTGAATTCCTGAGAAGGAAAAATTTTATTAAAACAAGGCTTTCGATAAGCCTGTTCTTGATATTTAACAAATTGAATTTTTTTTATCCTCATTTGTTAAAAAATTAAAAAAACTCTTCGGATAAGCCTGTGACTTTCACAGATTTAGGAAATAAGATACAATTTGGTGAAAGAAGCCTCTTGATAAGCCTGAAATTTTAGAAACTTGGAAGTTTTCAAATGTTGATATTATCATTTGAACAAGTCTTCGGAAAAGCCTGATAATTTTACAAATTTTAAATATATATTTTTTGAATTTCTTCAATGCAAAGTAACTTACTATACAGTTCTTTTGATTAGCCTGATAAATTCACAAAATTCTTTCTAAAACAAGACTTGATAAGCCTCATCCTGAAAATTTCACAAATTTTAAACATTTTCTTGAATTTAGTTTGCCATTTGATAAGCCTGATAATTTCAGAAATTTTTTTTTGAGAGTTGACGTTATTATGCAAACACTTCTTTTAAAAATAAACGATAAATTCGCATATTTGAAACGTTTCTTTTTGTTTTTTTTAACGCCTAATATTTTAGTGTATAGTTTTCCGATAAGCTTGAAAATTTCACAAATTTTCAATCTTTTTTGAAGTTTTGAAGCCCCAAAAATGTTTTCTTGAAGTGCTGGAAGCCTGATCATTTCAAGAATTTTTAACTTTTCTTCTATATTTTTTCATAACAAAAATCCTACCAAAAGAGGCCTTGATAATTTCTTAACAATAAGTGAAAGTTTGTTTTAAAATCATTAGTAAAATACGTTTGTTTAGATGCCTGATAATTTCACACTTCTGAAACATTTTCTTAGAGTTTTTTACAGTGAAATATTTTGATAAACTGTCTCTGATTAATCTGATAATTTCAGAAATTTGGAACAATTTCTCGTAGTTTTTGTGTCTTATTAAAACACACTTTTTGATAACTCTAGTAAGCTTACACATTTACCTTCTTGTATTTTTGAGTTGCAAAAGTCCATCAAAGTGAGTTTACCAATTTAACGTATTTTTTTTGTCAAAAATCTTACTACAACAGATTTTTGAAAAACTTGATAATTTTAGAAACTTCAAATATTTTTTTGCTTATGCTTTTCTTGCTAATGCAAGCTTACTAAACAGGCCTTGTGATAAGTCTGATAAATTCACGAATTTTTCATTCACAATTTTATTAAATTAATCTCGATAAGTCTAATAATTAAATTTTAATTTTTGTCAGAAACCTTAATAAAGTACCTATACCTTTTGATGAACGTGATAATTTCACAAATTGTCATTTCTTTAGAGGTAATATTATGCAAACACATTTAAAAAAAAAAAAGGTAATATAAAAAATGTGAACATTTTATTTTTTGAAAGTTAAAACTATTATGCAAACACATTTTTGAAAAAGAAACGATAAATTCACAAATTTAAAACGTTTTTTTATTTTCTTTAAAGCGTAATATTTTACTGAATAGTCTTTCTGATAAGCTTGATAATCAGTTTTTGATAAACTCGATAAATTGAAAAATTTGCAATCTTTCTTGAATTTTTTTGATTCCTAAAAGTTTTATTAAACGTTCTCTGGAAACCTGATCATTTCAAGAATTTTAAACTTTTCTTTGTTTTTTTTTGTGACAAATTTTACTAAAACAGCCCTTTTGAAAAGTTTGATAATTTCAGAAACTATAAATCGTTTAAGTGTTAATGTTATTATTAAAATCCGTCTTTCAGAAGCGTGATAATTTTACAAATTTGAAACATTTTCTTAAATTTTTCGAATCCCAAATACCTTACTAAGTAGTCTCTCGGAGTTTTTGGGTCTTACTAAAACTTGATAATTTGATAACTCCAATAAATGTACAAATTACTTTCGTAGATTTTTGAGTTGCAAAAGGCTTTCTAAACCAATATCTTTGAGAAGTTTTATCTTTTCACAAATTTAAAATGTTCTCTTGAACTCTTATTTTTAATCTTCTTAAACGAATTCTTTTGATAAATGTGATAATTTAATAAATTTTTCACTTTTTCGTTTTTTTTTTATGTTAAAAATCTTGCTACAACAGCTTTTGGATAAACCAGAAGGTTTTAAAAAATTCAAATTTTATCCGGGAATTTTTGAGTTTTGACCACCTCACTAAAACGAGCGTTCTTATAACCGAGATAATTTCGAAAATTTTTAATCTTTTTTATTTTTAAAATTCAGAAATTTTATTAATAAAAATCTTTCTGATAAGCCTCATAATTTCGTAAATTTTAAACGTCTCCGTGGATTTTTTTAGATTGCAAAAATCTTACTGAAATCAGCCTTTTGATGAACCTGATAATTTCACATATTTGAATCTTTTTTTTTTCTATGCCAAAACTTTCACTAAAACAATCTTTGTGACATACCTGGAAATCTTTTCATGGATTTTTGAGAATTAAAAATCTTGATAAAGTAAGCTTTCTGATAAGCCTAATAATTTCATAAATTTGAAAAGTTTAATCGTATTTTTTTCCGAATATCAAGAATCATACTTAAAAAAATCGATTTAAATATAATGCTTGATAATTTGGCATGATTAAAAACATTTTAATACAGGAAGAATGTTTTGTCATTTATGACACTTTAGTTGATCTCAAAAAGTTCTATTTTTTTGAAATTTCCTGAGAACTGTGCAAATTTGAAACGTTTTCTTGGATTTTTTCAATTGTTTAATACCAAATGCCGAATCAAAAAAAGAAAAACACAATTTTATCCGACCAAATTACTCTCTAAAACTCATTTCATCTCAATGCTCTTAACCCTTATCAACTTTTTTTTTAGAACTTTCAACATGTTCAACAAAACAGTCTTCCACCAGGCCCAACAGTCCATAATACGCCATCACGATCTGACCTGATGCTGACGATAATGAGGAGAAAACCCACTCTAATAGCACCTTCTCCAGTACCAAAGCCACTATGGCTGCCAAACCAGCTCTGAGTTGAAGTGATGAAGCCGTTAACGTTCGAGAACCTCCGCCGCTTGATGCGCGGAGGACGCAAGAAGAAAGATAAAGACGGCTCGTCCTTCAAGCGGAGCGACTCTTTCAAGCGGATTTCTATCAGGAAGAGCTACTTGGAGCGGGGTAAGAAGAAGGTCATTCCCAAGTTGGAGGTCGCCACGCAGACCGTCTCCGAAGAAGAGTTTTTAGCGCAGATTCCCGAGGAGGTGGTGAAGAAGGTGGATAGTTCGGTGCAAGTGGATAAAGGTGATCTAGGTGCTACGATTAAGAGTGGTAAGGAGGTGCCCTGCAGAAAACCTCCTCGGACTAGTCATGAAGGGGGTGATAGTAGTGTGGTGGTCTACAGTCAGTGGCTTCAGGAGATCAAGAGAGAAGAGCCCCCTATTGTCAAGCCGATTAAAGGTTCAGAGAGGACGATAATCTACGTACCAGCTTCAGAAGAAAAAGTTCAAATCCCAGTCATCAGGCAGCTGTCCTCTTCTCCAGTGTTTAGAAAGAAAAACACGTCCTCCACCCACATCTGTCATAGTCCCATTACCAACTTGCAAAGAAAGGAGAGCAATGACTCAGCTGTGGAGATGTTTCCATGGGGAGACTCCACAGAAGTGAAGAAAAGTCCTCTGATCAGAAGGAGATCGCGCCAAAGCCCCACCCCTTTACTACCACCACCTGACTCTGGCAGCGAAGAGCTGTGTTCACTGTCCATAAGTCTTGGCAGGATCTGGATGGACGCTCCCCAAGCCATGGCTCCTCGCAGCTTGGAGATGCCCAAAAACTCTTCCACTAACACCCCTCCAGCCCACCACTCTCTGGATAGTGCCCTGAAAGACCTTCGAGAGGACCCAATAGTGTCGAATCGCCTGCAGAAACGTTCAACCCCTCCAGTGACAAGGACGTTAAGTTCGACGAGTAACAACACCAATTCCACGGGGTTGTTCTCGAGCAAAGACTCAGGGTTTAGTTTTTCCATTAGTGCCCCTAAACTAAGTGACTTCCATGCGAACTTTTCTCCAAACGGATCAAAGGGTGGGTTCTTCAGGAAGAAGTCGAAGCCTAAGCCCAAGCTGAGTGTCAGCAGAGACGGTTACTTTAAGAGGACTAGTAGTGCGATGTTAGTGGAGAGCAGGAGGAGTTCGATGAGGAGAAGCAGCAAGAAAAAGAAGAAAGGAAAGAAGAGCAAGAAGAAGGACAAGGATAGTGGTGAGTCGTTGTTTGTAGAGGTTATGTTGCTTTTTTTCTCCAAAGTTTTTTTTAGGAACCATCCGGAGCGATATTTACCAAGTAATATGCTCGAGGCCTCAGCGGGCAGTCGCTGCCCTCAAACTGGACCCCATGATCTTTGTCCCTCCGGAGAAGCGAAAGTCTGGCTCCCAAAAACCGCCCTTCAAAACCAAAATGCAGGAAATTCGCAGCTTTAACCCCCTGGATTCCAGTATGTACTCCACCACTCGCAGCCTCGATAGTACCGATGAAGGGCTATACGAAAGTCTTCCGGGGGATTACGAGTACCTCACCGACGACGAGGAGATCAACTTGGAGAGCTTCTCCATGGAGAAGAAAGAGAGTAAAGAAGTGTATGGGCGAAGCAGGGTGGAAGAGCAGCGTTACGTCAGTGTTACGAGTGGCTATGGGGTGGTAAGGAAGTGCTGCACCAAGGATTTCCGGAAACAGTACCAGTCCAGTCCAGTCGGGGAAAGAGTGAAGGAGCACAGGTACCGAATTTTTCAAGTGGTTACGTTTTATATTATGCGTATATTAAAAAAAAACTCAAGCAGGTCATGGATTTGGAACAGTAGGTCTGGGATAGCTTCATAAAAAAAAATTAAGGTCAAAGGTTTTCAATATGGCTAGCACTAGGTCTGGACTATTTGATCCCTAAGTAGGTGATTCTTATAGTAAAAATTTTATCACTGATAACTGTTGCAAAAAACTTAGTGATAAGCTTGATAATTTCACAATTTTTTTTTATGTCAACCAATCTTATTAAAACATTTCTTTTCTCTTATTATAGCGTCAAAATCTTTTTTTTTGTCAATAATCTTATTAAAACCAAAAAAAAAAATGTTTTTGGATAATTTCACAAATTTATAACGTTTTTTGTTTGAATAAAGTTTGTTGTTTTATAAATTAAAAATTACTAAGCAGTCCTTCTGATAACTAAAATTCTTCTTGAACTTTTAAGTTTTAAAACCTTTACTAATACATGCTTTTATAAGACTGATAATATCATGCATTTTTTTCAACATTCTTGAGCCTCAGTTTAAAATAAGTCTCGACCTGATACGTCTTCTCAATAGAAATTTTACTAAACAAGCCTGTTAATCGATAATTTCAGAAACTTAAAACGTTTTTCTTTTGATTTTTTAATTGAGAATCATTTTCAATTTTAACTTTTTTTTTCATATTTTTTTTGTCAACAAATTTTATTAAAACTTACCTTTGGTTTCATGATAATTTTAAAATCTTTAAATGTTTTCTTAAGTTTTTATGTGTCATAATCTTACTAAAACAAGTTTTTGGGAAAGCATGATAATTTCACAAATTTAGAACATTTAATTGAAGTTTGTTGTTTACTAAAATAGAACTTACTAACCAGTCTTTCTGATAACTAAATCTATTCTTAAATTTTTAAGTTTAAAAAATCTTACTAAAACATGCTTTTATAAGCTTAATAATTTCATGAATTTTTTATCCAATATTTTTGAGCGTCAATATTATTATTAAAAAAAAATTTCTGGAGAAACCTGATAATTTTATCTATTTAGTACGTTTTGGAACTTTTTAAACGTCGATATTATCATTAAAACAAGTCTTTAGAGAAGCCTGAATATTAATTTTTTACCGTTTTATTTTTTTTTATTTAACTAGAAAAATTGTATTAAATTAAACCTTTTGATAAGCCTGATAATTTCCAAGAACTTGCAGCTTTTTGAATTTCGATAACATCATTAGAACACGTCTTCTGAGATGCCTGATAATTTCACAAATTTGCATCGCTTTTTTTTTTAACTTTTTTAATATGCAAGGGCCTTACTAAACAGTCCCTTTGATAATTTAAACAATTTGCAATATTTCTTGAATTTGCTGTATCCTAAAAGACTTAATAAATGTTCTCTACAATCTTGATCATTTCCGAAACTTGGCACTTTTTGAGGGTTAATATTATTATGCAAACACGTCGTTGAAAAAACAACGATAATTTTATTTACAAATTTGGAACTTTTTTTTAGATTTTTTAACGCAAAATTTTTCACTAAATAGTATTTCTGATAAGCTTGATAATTTGAAAAAAATTCAATATTTTCTGAATTTTTTTGAACCCTAAAAATCTTGATATTTTTTAACTTTTAACGTTAATATTAAAACACGTCTTTTTAGAGGTCTGATAATTTCACAAATTTTAAACGTTTTCTTGAATTTTTGAGTTGACGAAATCTTATTAAAAGAAGGCGTTTGATAATCTTGATCTTGATATTTAACATCATTTTTAACGTCTTCTAGTTTTCTTGTTTTAATGAGAAAAAAATTTATTAAATTAATCCTTTTGATAAACCTGATAATTTCAGAAACTTGCAACATTTTGAATATCGATAATATTATTAAAACAAGTATTTTGAGGTATCTGATAATTTCACAAATGCGAAAAATTCTTGAAAGTAACTTACTAAACAGTCCCTTTGCTAAGTTTGATAATTTCAAAAATTTGAGAAAAAGAAAAAAAAGACGTTTTTTCAAAATTTCGATTTTGTGCGAATATTTCCGAAACCAGTCGGAATTTTTGAGCTCAGGCAAAAGTTTTAATTCCATGGCTTGCTACGAGTTTTTTTTTATGGACACACACTATTTATGTATGTTCAAGGTACCTGCTAAAGCCAGAAGACTTGACGAAGAAGCACCAGAAACGAAGTCATCCCAGTGATAACCTGTACGCTTATCGCGAACCGTCCGCAGAGCTGGAAGACTTCTCAGAGGAAGACTCCTTAGTGTCGATAATTAGTGATAATTCTAGTGATAGCGATTCGGACGGGAAGTGTGCAAACGTGTACGTTCCCCCAGGGGTGTCTCCGGTACCGCGTAGGCGGCCGGTTAGGCGGAAAAAGTCCACGGGGCTCAGCCACAAGAGGAGCATTACCTACTTGGTCAAACCTACGATCATTAGGGCTCCGTCCACCTTAAAAAGGCCCGCAAAAAAGATAGGTACGTAACTTAGAGCGACTTTTACAAGTTCAGTTTAAACTTCAGTTTAAACTCCAGATTTGACGTATATTGCATTAATTTATCTTTAAACTAAAGTTTAAAATAAACTTGTAGAACTGAAACTTAGTCGTAAATAAGTCAAGTCACCGTGGCTCGGTTATCAGGTAAGAATTTGATATTACGTAACGATTACATCAGTGGCATAATAATAATAATGAACAGATGATGGTCAAACTATCATTAATTATGATTGGGTTTGAATGCGTCCAATCAACCGTTTCCTATCAGTTTTATAAGGAGAAGTATGCTCGGGCCGGGAGCGGTCATTGTTGCATATGTTACCCGGGCCGCCATATGTTGTTTTGATTATTGAACGCCCGTTAGGTTTGTGTTTATATTTATTGGTCGTAAAAAATTGTATTTAGTGCCTTGGTGGAAAAAAATGTTTCGGTATAAAACAATAATTATACCGTAATTTTTGCCGTATGTTCCTTATACACGGCGGATGTAAGGTTGTAAATTCCATGTAGTTTTTTTTTTGTTTGAGTGTGGTAGAGCGAATTTCAAGGCAGATTTTAGTTCTGTTTTAGCCAGGATGTTGAGGTTGATTTGGAAGTCACGTTTTTAGAAGTACCGCTTTATTAGAAAGGCAATTTAGGGAAATGTAATATAAATCTGTCCATAAAGATCTATTTAATACCATTCCATATTTAGCTCTATATTATGTCTTTAGTTGTCTGCGTAAAATCTACCGAACACTACGAGTGTGTTTCCTAAGTTTCCATTGCCTTTCTGCAAAACTTCGGATTTTTTTTTCAGTTTTTGTATGTAACAAGACTTGCCTAAATGACCTCCCCCCCCCCCCTTTACACATTTTTAAAACATTTCCGGAGAGTTTTTTTCCCGTTTTTGACCGCAATGGCACGTTTACAATCCTCTAAGAACATAACAAACTTAATTCGAATGAATTTAACCTCTAAAGAGATTTTTTTTGAAAATGATCAAAAAACGCAATTCTTAATCTGCTTAAAAATCGACCTTCGAAGGGGTCAATCTCCGAAAACATTGCACCTACGGAACTTACGGTGGGAGCTGAAAGAGGACATCATGAAGAGAAAAAAACAGTTGGATTCACTCCAATCGGTAGAGGCGTTCTCAAGTTACAGGCGGTCAAAGTTGACAATTGAGACAAAATTCTTAATACCCACATCCCCCCCCCCATTGAACATTTTCAAAAAAATTTCAGGAAAATTTGTTTCCTGTTTTGGACCCAATGGCACGTTTGCAGTCTCCTGAGAACGTAACAAGCTCAATTCGAATGAAATTAACCCCTAAATAGGTTTTTTAAAAATGGTCAAAAAACGCAATAAGTGCCTAAAAATCGCCTACCGAAGGGGTCAATCTTCAAAAATATTGCACCAACGGAACTTTCGGAGGTGAGAGGTGAAAGAGGACATCAAGAAGAGGAAAAAACAGTTGGATTCACTCCAATCGGTCCAGGCGTTTTTAAGTTACAAGCGGTCCAAGTTGACAAATTTGAAAAAAGTCGTAATACCCCCCTCCCCCTTTGACATTTTCAAAAAATGTTCGGAAATTTTTTTTTGCTGTATTTGATCGGAATGGCACTCTTGCAATTCCTTAAGACCGTGGTGAATTTAACCTCTAAAGAGGTTTTTTAAAAATGGTAAAAAACGCGATTCAAGTGCCTAAAAATCGACCTCCGAAGGGGTCTATCTTCGGAAATACTGCATCTAGGGAACTTCTGATGGCGGGAGGCGAAAGAGGACATCAAGAAGAGGATAAAACAGTTGGACTTACTACGATCGGTCCATGTGTTCTCAAGTCACAGGTGGTCAAAGTTGAGAAATGTAAAAAAAGTCGTAATACGCCCCTTTGAACATTTTCGAAAAATTTTGGAAATTTTTTTTTGCTGTTTTTGATCAGAATGCCTCTCTTGCAATTCCCTAAGAACGTAACAAACTCAATTCGAATGAATTTAACCTCTAAAGAGGTTTTTTAAAAATGGTAAAAAAACGATATTCTAAAAGTGCTTAAAAATCGAACATCGAAGGGTCTATCTTCGAAAATATTGCAGCTAGGGAACTTCCGGTGATGGGAGGTTAAAGAGCACATCAAGAAGAGGAGAAAACAGTTGGATTCACTCCAATCGGTCCAGGCGTTTTTAAGTTACAAGCGGTCAAAGTTGAGAAATTTGAAAAAAGTCGTAATACTCTCCCCCCCCCCTTTGATATTTTCAAAAAAATTTCCGATATTTTTTTTGCTGTATTTGATCGGAATGGCACTCTTGCAATTCCTTAAGACCGTAACAAACTCAATTCGGATGAATTTAACCTCTAAAGAGGTTTTTTTAAAAATAGTAAGAAACGCGATTCTAAAAGTGCCTAAAAATCGACCTCCGAAGGGTCTCTCTTCGGAAATACTGCATCTACGGAACTTCCGGTGGCGGGAGGTGAAAGAAGACATCCAGAAGAGGGAAAAACTGTTGGATTCACTCAAATCGGTCGAGGGGTTCTCAAGCTACAGGTGGTCAAAATTGAGAATTGAGAAAAAAGTCGTAATACCCCCCCTTTGGACATTTTCAAAAAAAAGCAGATCAGAGAAAAACGTTTTTCCTGTTTTTGACCGCAATGGCAAGTTTGCAATCCCCTGAGAACGTAACAAACTCAATTCGAATGAAATTAACCTCTAAAGAGGTTTTTTAAAAATGGTGAAAAAACGCGGTTCTAAAGTTGTCTAAAAATCGCCTACCGAAGGGGTCTATCTCCGAAAATATTGCACCTTCGGAACTTCCGGTGGTGGGAGGTTAAAGAGGTCATCAAGACGAGAAAAAAGATCAGTTGGATTCACTCAAATCGGTAGAGGCGTTCTCAAGTTACAGGCGGCCAAAATTGAGAATTGAGAAAAAAGTCGTAATACCCTAATACCTTTGAATATTTCTAAAAAAAAATTTCAGGAATTTTTTTTCCAGAAATTTCCGGAAATTTTTTTTCCAGTTTTTGACCGCAATGGCAAGTTTACAATCCCCTGAGAACGTAACAAACTCAATTCGAATAAAATTAACCTTAAAGAGGTTTTTTAAAAATTGTGAAAAAACACGGTTCTAAAAGTGCCTAAAAATCGCCCACCGAAGGGGTCTATCTCCGAAAATAATGCATCTACGGAATTTCCAGTGGTGGGAGGTGAAAGAGGACATCAAGAAGAGGAAGAAACAGTTGAATTCACTCCAAACGGTCACTTTCTGTTACGGGCGATCAAATTTGAAAATTTAGAAAAAAGACGTAATACCCCCCTACCGACCGTTTCGTCAATTTTGTAAAACTTCAGATTTTTTTTTAAGACATTTTTTCTTAATTTTGTCTGGAATTTCCTAGGAATGTAACTTACTTAATTTGAATAAAACAGGCTCCAAAAGTGAGTTTTTTAATAATGGCAAATACTGCGCCTATAAAACTTAACAAAGAACGTAGCAAACTTAATTCGAATATACTAATTCCCAACATTCGATTTTTTTAAAATGGCAAAAAGTTGATTTTAAAAGTGCCTTAAAATCGATTACTGAAGGGGTCTATCTCTGAATATACTGGATATCAAGAAGAGTAAAAAGCAACTAACCCCGTTTTGGGCTATTGAGTGAATTTCGCATTTATTTTTTCTCAGAAAGTTAGAGCCATTACAAAAGTTGAAAATTGACAAAAATTTGTATACCGTCCTTTTTTTTTCTCAAAAAAGTGAGTTTTTTTTTTTAAATGGCAAAGAAGTCTTATAGAAGACTGGTGCAACCCTGGCAGTCCTATTTCATCCTAATTCTATTTAACTATAAATGATTATTTTCACTTTTACTTTGATATTTTGACGTTTGTTCTTTTTTGTAATTTTTCAACCTTTTTATGGTGCATTTTTTTTATTTTTTATTTTTTATCCGTTTCTGTTCATAATGTTTTGACCTTGTGTTCTTTAATTTTCTTTTCGATTTGCTTGTTTTTATACTTTGACTGAGTTTCTTCAATTCTTATTTTGTTAGACCAAATAGCTTTCATGTTTTGGTTTCCAGCTTTCCTTTTTTTATTACTTCATAATACATTATTTCATGTTTTTTTGTGTTTTGTTTTTTTTTGTTTCTTTTATTTCTCCTACATCTCTTTCACTTCATAATTAAATGGTCTTTACAATTGCCGACCGGTATAGCCTTTAGTTCAGGTTTAGATTTGATTTCTTCTGCTACCTCTTCATTTGCTTTTCTCACTTAACACTGCTAATTTTCTTTTTCTTGTTATTTGTGAGCTCGATAAATATTATTAATTCACTCATTTTTTACTAAATTTTACTTGTTATATTCATTTTCCTGTTCACTCCCTTTTGTATAACCTGAACCAAGCTAGAGTGTTTCTTCACTTCTCTTCATATTCAAAGTATTTTATTTTTTTGTATTCTTTTCTTTATGTGTTTTCTTTGTCTTCTTTATTGATTTTCGTATATTTTTATACCTAGCTTTTCCTATTTGTGTTTGGTGTTTTTTCACATTAACTATATATGTTTTTTTTTTGTTTCTCTTTTTTTATTATTGAGCTTTAGTCTGCAACGACTTCAATTTAATCTCTTTTTGTCATGAATTTTTGTCTCAATTTATATTTTTCTTGACACTGTTAGATGCGTTCGAAAGTTTCTTCCTCTTTAAAATATGTATTATTTTATCCGTATTATAAGCCTCAACGAATTTGACAAATTTTTCTTTTTCTTTTCGATGCCCACTTTTTTATTTTTATTTTTTCCTACTTTCTAATTGTTTTTTAAAGAAGACAGGATAAACACACATTGATCGTAATGAGTTATGATTGATATGAATCTGTAGGTGAATGGCAGATAAATCTTTATCGCCAAGACGAGGAACTGTTTGAAGTGCAAATGCATCAAACCATCGTGATGAATGTCAGACCAACCCGAACAAAAAACAAAATCCTTGATGAGACATTGAAAGTGCGAACAAAAGCGAAACTGCTGTGCACGTGTGATGAGCTTTTAATGACCACCATGCCTCGATTATGCGATTAGGCGTTCTCATCAAGCTTTCAGAAGCCACAGTTTTATCTATATCTGTCAAACGAACAACATTTGCAGATTTAGCTAATAATTTTTACTTTTATGGGGAAGATAGCCCCCTTCGAAGAATCAATTTCTGTCTTTATCGGCGGGGATCATTTAGATATTTTGCGACTTAGTCCTCTCGAAATGGAACATAAAAAACGATTTAAGTATTTTTTTTTAATTGGGTCATGTTACGAACGAACTAACAATAACCAGCGGCGGAATATGAATTTTCTCTTGTAAATTGTGCCATTGTTTCCAATTTTCCCATTCAATTTCGCAATTAAATCGTATGATGGCGAATTTTATGCAATTGTCGTTGCATTTAATCGAGATATGACTTGTCACTGTTTAATATGCCGTTTTATGAGGGAATTAATTATCGTTTTTAACGGATCTTTTTTTTTTTCAGGTACGTTGAACGCTCAATATCTTTGAAATAGATGAGGAGGGGTAAGTTACATGAAATGATTATATAAGGTTATATGAAGAATCTTGCAACCAATCTTTCAAAAATAATGCAATAAAACATTCTACTAAACCACATGTTCTTGAATGGTCAATTCGGTATTTTCAACTATTTTCGTGCTGATTGATGTCACGTACGCACTAGCGTCACCGGAACATCGTAACAACCCGATGAACTTTAAATTGATTGGAGTGAGGAAAATTTAAGTTTTTAGTCACTAGATCCTTCTATATTTATTTTCTGAGTTTCTTAGTACACTTGAGGCAGAAACTTTATTTGCTAAAACGTAAAAGAATATAATAGACAATTAGGACATTAATTTGGGTCCTATTAGGTGGTTTATGCTCTGAGGATATGTAAGAAAGCAAAATTAGAATTCTGAGTTTGAGTCAATTCAAGCTACTTAGAAACTGATAGTTCTTTCGATGCCCATCATGACTGATGGGCATCGAAAGAACTATCACTTCGGACTGGAACTATCACTTCCGAGTCAATTTTTATTCGAAATTTCGTCTAAATCCTACTAAAATGTAAGGAAAAACATGGAATTAATTTCAGTAGTCACCCGGTAGAGACGCAAGAAGAAATTCCCATTACTCGTCGTAACACTTTTGCATAATCCTATACGATCAAAGAGAGTTTCAGTATAAATTCTCCCATAGTGTTACAAATTATTATGTTAAACTAAGATATCGAAACCGACACGAAATGAATGGGTATATAAATTAGACGAATCGTGAAGCAACGGTAATTATTATGTTTCCTTGAAGACATAGGAGATCTGATATCTCTAAATTAGCTACAGGGTGATTCAATAATTTTAATTAATACGTCACCGGTTTATCTCTTTTTATTGTGTTGCTTAATGTAGTATTTTTTTTTTATTATTATTCTCTCAAAGTTGAAAATTGTACTTCCGCAGGTTAAAGCACCTTCTAATATCGAATTATTTCAGCCAGGATTACAAGCCATCCTCGTAATTAGGATAAAACTCCTGTTTTTATCCCCTACATCTCCCCTGGGGTATCATTGGGCTTTACTAATTTAGCCAAAAATTGGATTAAATTCCGGCTTTGTGTCGGATATTACGGTTTATTAGATTACCTGTTTTTGTATCCGAGTGGGAGGCAGTGGCGTACCCGACCGAAGAAAGTTCTTTCTCAAAAAGTTTTCGGGCAATTGAGGCTTCAAATCGTGTCACGGACAAAGCGCCTACATGCTAAATGGTCTTCTTGGCCATTTTTCATTCCGCGGAGCACCTTCACTGTGATTTCAGCTCAGACTTGTTAATTATAAGATCAGACTATCAGACGGAGTGATAAATATTGACACCAGTAGCTGCATTAACACGACAAATTATTAAATCGTTATATTTTTTTAAATTAGACTCCTTTTTAGGACTGACGTACGTTTTTAGTCGACATAGGTTTCCATACATCTTTAGCCTACATCTCTCTACATCTTTGACCTAAGTTTTCCTATTTCTTTCTATCTACGCTTTCGTACGTACTGATAAACATTTCCGTATATTCTTTGCCTAAATTTTCCGAACATTTTCGTACATTTTCGATCAACAATTTCGTACATTTTATAACTTTTCGTATATTTCTTATCTACCTTTCCTTACATTTTTAACCTACGGTTTCGGATAAATATTTCACTTAGGTTTTGGTTCCGGTGTCCTACTTTTCCATACATCTTTGCTATACGTCACATATTTGAACTACGTTTTTGTTCATTTTTGACTTACATTTCTGTACATCTTCGACCTACGTTTTTGATTTTTTACTTAAGTTTTCTTTCAACTTTAAAGTCGACTTTTGTACATGTACAATAAACGTTTACTTACATCTCTGACTTACGTTTCCATATGTCTTTAACATTCGTTTCCGTCCATATTTGACTTGCGAATATTTTCTTTCATATTTGAGTTAGGTTTTCGTACATCGTCGACGAACATTTCCATACATATTCGAATTTCGACCTACATTTCCTTACATGTTTGACCTACGTTTTACAAAAGTTTTCTTACATCTTTGAACTATTATTCTGTACATGTTAGACCTACGTTTTCTTAAACATTTTATCGACGTTTTCGTACACTTTTGACCTTCATTTTCATAAAAACTCGACTTACGTTTTCTTACTTAATTGACCTAGTTTTCGTACATCTTTAGCAAAGGTTTTTGTACATCATCAAACTGCTTTTTTTGTTTATCTTTGAGATACATTTTTGTACATTTCTGACCTTTGACATAAGGTTTTGTACCAACTCGACTTACGTTTTCTTACATGTTCGACGTAGATTTTCCTACATTTTCAATAAATGTTTCCTTAAACTTGTGACTTATGTTTCGTACATTTTTGAACTAACTTTCTTTACATCGTCATTTAACGTGATTTGACATAATAATAAGATTTTTGATATATGTGTCCGTACATCTCCGATCTTTCTTTGCGTACATTTTTGTTCTACGTTTTCGTACACAATTTACAAACATTTACGTTTTTGTACATCTATGACAAACATTTCAGTACATCTCTAACCTCCGTTTTCGTACATCTGTGAGCTACTTTTTTGTACATCCACTACGTTTTTGTACATGTTTGACCCGGGTTTTCGTACATCCTTGACCTACGTTCCGTGCATATTCGATTTACGTTTTCTCATATATTTGTGTTCATCAAAGGTTAACATATATCTTTGACCTACGTTTTTTTTTAACCTTTAACATAAGTTTTGTACATCTAAAACCTACGTTTTTGTATACCTTTGACTTAAGTTTTCTTGCATGTTTGATGGAGATTTTCATACATTTTTGATAATCGTTTTCTTACATCTGTTTAAGTTTTCGTGCATTTTGACCTACGTTTCTTCAAATCTTTAATCTACGTTTTTTGTAGGTTTTTGACCTATGTTTTTGTACATCTCCGACATAACTTTCTGTGAATTTTTGACCTACGTTTTCTTATATATTTGACAACCGTTTCTGTAGATCTTTGACCTTCGTTTCCCTATATCTTTGACAAAAATTTTAGTACGTCTTCGAACTACTTTTCGTACGTCGTTTACATTTTGGCACATCTCTGACCTTCCCTTTTGTTCATTTTTGAACGACGTTTTTGTTTATATTTCAGACGCGTTTCTGTACATAGTTAACTTACGTTTTCGTACATCTTCGACAAAGGTTTTCGTACATCTTCAAACCACGTTTTTGTTCATTTCCGAGCTACATAAGTTTCCATCATATTAGACCTACGTTTCTGTACACCTTTGACACCTACGCTTGCATATAAACTCTATTGACCCAAACATGTTCAACCTAGATTTTCGTATATCTTCCATAAATGATTTTTTCCACCCGTGAGATATATAAAGGCACATTTTGGACCTACGTTTTTGTTCATTTTTGCATTACGTATGCGTATTTATCTGAATTTCCATGTATACCTTTAAACTACGTTTGAACTAACCTGACTTATTTTTTTCTTTCTCCCATGACCTACGTTTTCTTTCGTCTTTAATGTACTCTTTTCTGACAATGTACATTTCTGACCTGCTTCGGTCATTATTCGACTTACTTTTTTGTACATTCTTGACATACATTTATTTTTTGTTGTTTTTATAGGTCTTTGCTATATATTTCCGTGCAGTTCCGACCTATCTTTCCGCAAACTTTTAACCTACGTTTTCTCACATATTTGACAAACGTTTCTGGATGTCTTTGACCTGTCTTCGACAAACCTTTCCGTACATCTTCAACTACGTTATTTTACACCTTTGACCTACATTTCCGTACATTATCTTCGTTTTCGTACATCTCAGCCGTTCCGTTTCGTACATTTTTTACCGACGTTTTCCTACCTATCTGCCCTACGTTTTTGTACATCTCAGACTTACTGTTCTGTACATCTTTGACAGACATTTTCGTGCATATTCGATTTAGGTTTTCCTTCGACCTAGGCTTCGACCTATTCATTCGAAAACTACGTTGGTATTCATTTTCAAACAATATTTTCAATCATCTTCGACCTACATTTTTGACCTTAGGCATACATTTTTGTACATATTAGACCTACGTTTCCGTACACCTTTGACCTATGTTTTCTTACAGATGTGAACTAGATTTTTGTACATTTTCGAAAAACGATTTTTACACCTCTGACCTATGTTTTTGTACATTTTTGACAAACGTTTTTGTTGATCTTTTAATTCTGTCTGCGTATATCTTTGACTTACTACGTACACCTTTAAAATAGGTTTGAACTAACTTGACTTATTTTTCCTTACACCTTTGACCTACGTTTTCTTATATCTTTGACATTCGTGTATATTTGACACTTTTCCGTATTTTTTCGATCTACGTTCCCTTACGTCGTTGACAAACAATTTCGTAGACCTACGTTTCCTTTCATCTTTATTCTACGTTTTTTTGTACCTGTATGACATGTTTTTGTACATCTTCAAATTACCTTTCAGTACAATTTTAACCTACGTTTTTGTACATATTTGACAAACGTTTCTGTATATCTTTGACCTACGTTTTCGTACATTTTCGCACATTTTTGACCTACATTTTCGAAAATTGTTTTCGTGTTCGTATACTTCAGTACATTTTTGTCAGACGTTTTCGTACATATGTGACATATGTTTTTGAAAAATCTATGACCTACCTTTCTGCACATATTTGACATACAATTCCATGCATGTTCAAGTTATGCTTTGTTACATATTCGATCGGCCTAGGCTTTCGTACATCTTTGATAAACCTCTTCGTATATCTTCGAACTACGTTCTTACTCATACAACGTACACCTTTAAAATACGTTTCAACTAACTTGACTTATTTTTTCTTACACTTTTGACCTACGCTTTCTTACATCGTTGATCTACATTTCTGTACATCTTTGGCCTGGTTCTGTATTGTTTTGACTAATGCTCCCCCTGGACATATGTTTGGGTCGAAATATGTACGAAAACATCTATGTTTTCGTACATATTCAACAAGCGTTTCTGTACATCTCTTATCTACCTTTTCGTACATTTTTCGATTACGTTTCGGTACCTCTTCGAGAAACGTTTTGCTATATTTATTATTCATGCCTCTATTTTTTGCTGACGATTCCAACTCGAAGTTCTCCCAGTAACAATTCCAATTGTGATTCTAGTGCATCGCATTTTTGTTCATAATTTACCGTGAAAACTCGAGTATCAAACCACCTTGTCCCGGATTTCTATTCAAGTGAGGTCTCTTACACGTCGTTTGCATCGCCATGTACAAAGTGGAAACAAGAAACCAGTGGGTAATTGTACCATAATTGAGTCAGCCGTGCATGTAATGCATAGTGTAAAGAAAGCTGTTAAGTTTTCACGTTTAGTTCAAACCGAAAATCATCATTACCCCGTCAATGTATCACCGGTTTTTTTACAATAAGTGTCTTGCTAAAAGCATATTGATCGATCGCTAACTTTGTACCAAACACATCAATTATTAGCGAACGCCCTTTTGCCACTGCCCATCAGTCTTTCGCAGTTCAAGCCGAAAATGGAACTTTTGAACTCATTTGAACATTGAACCATTAAATGTGATTTACTCTCTTTCTATATGTCTAATCTCGACTCGTATTTTAGCCAAACCCGACGCAGGTGGAGATAAAAGAGGTTATAGCGAAGCAAATTATATCCCCCACGTTGGAGGGACGTAAAATATGACTCGGCCATTATCCGTAACAGCAGACGTTAACAATTATTATTACGATTATTATCGCATAATGCATCGAATTGTTGTTGTTATTGTAGTTGGGCAGGATCAGTTCTGGGAACGTCGTTCGATGCAACTATACAGCCTGCAAGGATCTGGGTCAATTAATTTTAATGGCTCAATATACACACGTACAATATTGTGCCTCGAATCAAACAGAATGTCTGTAATTGGGAAGTGGAGAGACATGAAGCGGCTAATACGCGAGATATGCGGATTATGCCGAATGGGGAAGGAAAAATGTTTAAAGTCATGTCAGTAATCAGGGGTGTTGCTTTTAGGCAATTAATAGGGCTGAACAGTATTGTAAAAATTGACAAACGAGTTGGTTATGCTATATTGTTGTTATTAGACCTTTTTTCAATCTGCCTTGCCCAAGAGCAGAAACTTCCCATCACCGACACGAAAGCCGCCCATACCTCTTTGTTGGGACTTCACGTAACCGCCGATGCAATATGCAGGAACGAAAATGAATAATAAATTCAACCCATAAAATAATAAAATAGTTTCTCGTGTTACGCCGAGTTTAAGATAATAATTACCCATAATTCAATAGCGAATTTCCCATTATTGTGTGTTTCCGGCACTGTTTCCCGCTGTAATCCTTCGCAACCATACACATATACATATCTGAATGTTAAATTGCGAAAAGGTATGCTTTATATTACGATTAGGTAAAGCATGGCAGTTTGTATTTGTATTGTCAAAAGTCCTACGTGTTACGGCCATACAATAGCATAGTACAACTAGGGTAGGTGTGATGGCCATATCGCACGAGGACGAAGCTCCAACCGGCCGAGTGCGGTATGGACAATCCACTCGAGTGCGATATGAACCCGAGTCGTACAAAAAAACTGTAAAACTCGGGTGGATTGTCCACATCCACCCTTGTTGTACAATATACTACATCGACGTGTATATTGTCTTGGTTAGCTACATACTTGCATAATTAGCTGACAGTTTGATTTTGGTATTCGTATTAGAACCAAGAAAAAAAGTAGGAATTTGAGCCAAATAGATAGAAAAGTCATATGATTCGCTTCGTAAAATTGCAAATTTGTATTCTTTGCGCTCGTAGGAAACAATTTTGTAGCTAACACGTACGGAAGTGACTATACTAATTTCAATGTACAATACCTTTTCGCATATTGTCCATTTTATGCTTCCGTACATTTTTTTAATTTACACTACATTTTCTGTCAACTATATTGTACATTTTCAACCTGCGTTATTCCATTTTTTACTCCTACGTTCCCGTACTTTTTTTTAACATTTGGTTTTGTACATTTTTATCACACGTTTCCGTACATTTTTAATCTACGTCTCCTAGTTTTACTTAAATTTCCGCCTATTTTCAATCTACGTTCAGCGACATTCATCTACAGTTTTAATTTTTACTACATCTTCTAGTTCTTACTTAAATTTTATCTATTTTTAATCTATGTCCAGCGACATTCATCTACATTTTCAATGCATACACAATACTTTTCCGCATATTATCCATTTTTCTGTTTCCGTATTTTTTTTTATTTACTTTACATTTTCAGTCAACATTCTTGTACATTGTCAACCTGCGTTCTTCCACGTTTTACTCCTACGTTCCCGTACTTTTTTCAACATTTGGTCTTGTACATTTTTAGCCCACAGTCTCGTACATTTTTAATCTACATCTCCTAGTTCTTACTTCAATTTCCATCTATTTTCAATCTGCGTCCAGCGACATTCATCTACACTTTCAATGTACAATATTTTGTGCATCCGTACATTTTTTTAATTCACATTACATTTTCAATTAACACTCATGTACATTTTCAACCTGCGTTCTTCCATGTTTTACTCCTACGTTCCCGTACTTTTTTAGTCATTTGATCCTGTAAATTTTTAGCTTACGTTCTCGTACATTTTTAATCTACGTCTCCTGCTTCTTACTTGAATTCTCGTCTATTTTCAACCTACGTCCAGCTACATTCATCGACTTTTTCATTGTACAATATCTTTCCCTACATTGTCCATTTTGTGCTTGCGTACATTTTTTTTAATTTACATTACATTTTCAGTCACCATTCTTGTACATTTTCATCCTGCGTTCTTCCACGTTTTACTCCTACGTTCCCGTACTTTTTTTAACATTTGTTCCTGTACATTTTTAGCCTACGTTCTCGTACATTTTTATTCTGCGTCTCCTAGTTCTTACTTAAATTTCGGTCTATTTTCAATTTGCGTCCAGCGACATTCATCTACATTTTCAATGTACAATACCTTTCGGCACATTGTCCATTTTGTGCTTGCGTACATTTTGTTAATTTACATTACATTTTCAGTTAACATTCTTGTACATTTTCAACCTGCGTTCTTCCACGTTTCACTCCTACGTTCTCGTACATTTTTAATCTACGTCTCCTAGTCCTTACTTAAATTTCCTTCTATTTTCAATCTACGTCCAGCGACATTCATCTACATTTTCAATGTAGATGAATGTTGTTGAGTGTTAAGTCCATTTTGTGCTGCCGTACATTTTTTTTTTGTTTACATTACATTTTCAGTCAACATTCTTGTACATTTTCAACCTGCATTCTTCCACGTTTTACTCCTACGTTCCCGTACTTTTTTCAACATTTGGTCTTGTACATTTTTAGGCTACGTTCTCGTACATTTTTAATCTACGTCTCCTAGTTCTTACTTAGATTTCCTTCTATTTTCAATATACGTCCAGGGACATTCATCTACATTTTCAATGTACAATACCTTTCCGCACGTTGTCCATTTTGTGCTCCCGTACATTTTTTTTATTTACATTACATGTTCAGTCAACATTCTTGTACATTTTCATCCTGCGTTCTTCCACGTTTTACTCCTACGTTCCCGTACTTTTTTTAACATTTGTTCCTGTACGTTTTTAGCCTACGTTCTTGTACAGTTTTATCCTGCGTCTCCTAGTTCTTACTTAAATTTCGGTCTATTTTCAATCTGCGTCCAGCGACATTCATCTACATTTTCAATGTCCAATACCTTTCCGCACATTGTCCATTTTGTGCTTGCGTACATTTTTTTAATTTACATTACATTTTCAGTCAACATTCTTGTACATTTTCAACCTGCATTCTTCCACGTTTTACTCCTACGTTCCCGTACTTTTTTTCAACATTTGGTCTTCTACATTTTTAGCCTACGTTCTCGTACATTTTTAATCTACGTCTCCTAGTCTTTACTTAAATTTCCTTCTATTTTCAATCTGCGTCCAGCGACATTCATCTACATTTTCAATGTCCAATACCTTTCCGCACATTGTCCATTTTGTGCTTCCTTCCTTTTTTTTATTTACATTACATTTTCAGTCAACATTCTTGTACATTTTCAACCTGCATTCTTCCACGTTTTACTCCTACGTTCCCGTACTTTTTTTCAACATTTGGTCTTGTACATTTTTAGCCTACGTTCTCGTACATTTTTATTCTGCGTCTCCTAGTTCTTACTCAAATTTCGGTCTATTTTCAATCTGCGTCCAGCGACATTCATCTACATTTTCAATGTACAATACCTTTCCGCACATTGTCCATTTTGTGCATCCGTACATTTTTTTTATTTACATTACATTTTCAGTTAACATTCTTGTAAATTTTCAACCTGCATTCTTCCACGTTTTACTCCTACGTTCCCGTACTTTTTTTAACATTTGTTCCTGTACATTTTTAGCCTACGTTCTCGTACAGTTTTATTCTGCGTCTCCTAGTTCTTACTTAAATTTCGGTCTATTTTCAATCTGCGTCCAGCGACATTCATCTACATTTTCGTACATTTTTTTTATTTACATTACATTTTCAGTCAACATTCTTGTACATTTTCAACCTGCGTTCTTCCACGTTTCACTCCTACGTTCCCGTACTTTTTTTTTAACATTTGGTCCTGTACAATTTTAGCCTATGTTCTCGTACATTTTTAATTTACTAGTTCTTACTTAAATTTCCACCTATTTTCAATCTACGTTCAGCGACATTTATCTACACTTTTAATTTTTACTACATCTCCTAGTTCTTACTTAAATTTCGGTCTATTTTCAATCTACGTCCAGCGACATTCATCTACATTTTCAATGTACAATACCTTTCCGCACATTGTCCATTTTGTGCTTGCGTACATTTTGTTAATTTACATTACATTTTCAGTCAATATTCTTGTACATTTTTAACCTACATTCTTCCACGTGTTACTCCTACGTTCCCGTACTGTTTTTCAACATTTGGTCTTGTACATTTTTAGCCTACGTTCTCGTACATTTTTAATCTACGTCTCCTAGTTCTTACTTAGATTTCCTTCTATTTTCAATCTACGTCCAGGTACATTCATCTACATTTTCAATGTACAATACCTTTCCGCACGTTGTCCATTTTGTGCTCCCGTACATTTTTTTTATTTACATTACATGTTCAGTCAACATTCTTGTACATTTTCATCCTGCGTTCTTCCACGTTTTACTCCTACGTTCCCGTACTTTTTTTAACATTTGTTCCTGTACATTTTTAGCCTACGTTCTCGTACAGTTTTATTCTGCGTCTCCTAGTTCTTACTTAAATTTCGGTCTATTTTCAATCTGCGTCCAGCGACATTCATCTACATTTTCGTACATTTTTTTTATTTACATTACATTTTCAGTCAACATTCTTGTACATTTTCAACCTGCGTTTTTCTACGTTTCACTCCTACGTTCCCGTACTTTTTTTTTTAACATTGGGTCCTGTACAATTTTAGCCTATGTTCTCGTACATTTTTAATTTACTAGTTCTTACTTAAATTTCCACCTATTTTCAATCTACGTTCAGCGACATTCATCTACATTTTCAATGTACAATACCTTTCCACACATTGTCGATTTTGTGCTTCCGTACATTTTTCTAATTTACATTATTACATTTTCAGTTAACATTCTTGTACATTTTCAACCTGCGTTCTTCCATGTTTTATTCCTACGTTCCCTTACTATTTTAGTCATATGATCCTGTACATTTTTAGTCTACGTTCTTGTACATTTTTAATTTACCTCTCCTGCTTCTTACTTGAATTTCCGTCTATTTTAAAACTAAGTTCAGCGACATGCGACATTCAACACACTTTCAACTATTATTTCATCTCCTAGTTCTTACTTAAATTTCGACCTATTTTCAATCTACGTCCAGCGATAATTATCTACATTTTAAATGTACAATACCTTTTCGCACATTGTCCATTTTGTGCTTCCGTAAATTTTTTCTTCACATTAAATTTTCAGTCAAAATTTTTGGACATTTTTTTTTACATTTGGTCCTGTAAATTTTTAGCTTACATTCTCGTACATTTTTAATCTACGTCTCCTAGGTCTTACATACATTTGCGCCTATTTTCAATTTACATTCCTCGAAATTCATCTACGCTGTCATTGTACGGTACGTTTCCGCACATTGTCTATTTTATGGTCCTGCACATTTCTTTAATTTACATTACATTTTCAATCAACATTCTTGTACATTTTCACTTTGCCTTCTCCTACGTTTTTATTTTCAGTCTACGTTCAGCGACATTCATCTACAATTTCAAGATGCAATACATTTCTGTACATTGTTCCTATTTTGGTTCCGTACATTTTTTAGTTTGCGTTACATTTTCAGTCAAAATTTTTGTAAATTTTCAACCTGCCTTCTTTCACGTTTTACTCCTACGATCCTGTACTATTATAATCATTCGTTTCTGTACATTTTTGGTCTACTTTTTCGTACATTTTCGAACCTACCTCTACATCAGCGTTTATTCATCTACTTTCAGCTACAATCACCTACACTTTCAATGGTGTGGAAAATGAGAAAAAAAAATGAAAAATTTGGAAAAAAATAGCAAAATGACATAACTAGTACAACGGCAAACAAATACTAAAGAATGCTTTAGATAATTTAGCACTAGTCAAAGAGAGCTACCATAATAACGGGGTTAAACAAGATCTATAATATTACGTGGAAGGTCACAAGATGACCCTTAAGGGATTGCGTCAAATGACCACTTCCCTATACACTGAAACCTTAAAACAATTTTGTGTACAAATTTGCGGTAATCAGCTACACCCAGACGGTCCAGAGCGAAAACGACCGCAAGTTCATTAGTTTCGAGCCGAGTACGATAACATCTCAGACGAGGAAGAATACCGGACATTTGAACCGTATTTGGTGGTTAGATAAGGCTGTAGAGCGAGAACATGGGCACATAAAACACACGCAGATCTCTTCGAAGAAGTTCTTGGTCATGAATAAAAATAGCTGTTAAATGATTGGGTCTTAAATGAATATATTAACAGGAGTTGTAAGGTACTTGTAAGGTTTTAGACGTCCTTTGCGTTATATGGTTTTTCCAAAAACTTCTACAGGTTAGTTCAGGCAACTTAGCTCAGCAACTTAACACTAACAGAGTGGCAACTTAACACTAACACACTTGATAACAATAACAATTAATAGTAAGTCACTGGGGCCTTTGTCATCTCTTTTTGTGATGCTTGGACATGCCACTTATGTATGGTATCTGTTGAGGAAACCCAACATAAGAAGGGAACAATAAACCATTTCAAACAGTAAACATCCAAATAAATCCTCTGCGTCTACGCAGGCAAAAAGGCATTAAATCGTGCTGATGTCCTTATATTCAAAGAAAGCCGTCGTAATCTAAAAATAGCCCAGACCAGTTTTATTTTCCTAGATAACGAGGACGTCGGTAGGCGTTTGCTGATTTTTTTCCCATTGACTGTGCGGCGTCGCGACGGATTAGTGGTATGGATCGCTTAATATGATTGGCTGATGGCTGCATAAGTGCGTTCGTTCAGCGTGGCAAACGAGAGTTCAAGTTTAGTTTTCGTAGGTAAAAAATCGCTGTGTTCTGGGCGGAGAATATATCGATCGAAAAGTAGGTCAGCAAGTTGGCTGAAAGTTCGATAATGTAATAGTTTTGTTTTGTTTGGGCTTAAAATAGAAAAAAATTACAAGCCTAATAAAAGACTGACCCGTATAATACACGAAAGACACGACTTGCTCTCACCATTTCATATTACTCAGAGATCCTTCAGGAGCATATTCTAATGTCTTGTGGCTTATTCTAACCTTTTCTCTTCAACTGTAACCCTCGTTTGAGGCTTTTTTTCTCTATAGTAACAATTTCACTTCTTTTTCTGTCTTCTATTTGATGTGGCAGTTTTTCAACAAGAAATTCTTTCGATTCAGGTAATAAATTGGACTTTTTATTGGGGAGTGTTTCATCGTTTGAGTTAATTTAGAAATCTGAGCTTTTCCGACGCGTAAACCATTATTGTTTTGTATTGAGACAATTTTGACCCATTTTTTTTTTTTTTTAATAAATGATATCCAATTGTATAACTTTCTATTCAGTTTCAATCCGAAACAGAACTTCTCCAATAAGCTAAAAATCGAAAAATTTTGGGAACCCATGGAAATTGATTTTTGCAGCTATAACCATGAACTAACTTTAAGCAAATGAAACTCGTCAAATCCATTCGGAACGCATTACTCAAGCATCAAATGCCTTTGAGGACTGAACTTTATAAACATCAAAGTTTTAAAACATTTTTTAATTAAACTCTTTACACTTCATATAAAATCTCGAATAAATTAATCGCTCCAACGTCGCAGAGAGGTTTACCACCCAAATCCCCCCAAAGGTGGGATATAGGTCTGGGAAAGGTCGGCGTCCGTGACCCGATCCAAGGCTCTAACCGAGGCCGTTAGCGGTTTTCGTAAAACCGCTAATAGCGAAACCCTCTGCGTTTTATAAATAGCACATTTGCGGGGATCTTGGTGACTTTACTCATTTGCATAGCAAATAATAATAGATGTAGGGGTGTGACCTATAATAGTTGAGGTTTGTGACTTTGGAGAGCGGGAGTAGGAATGAGTAGGAGGGGGAGGGTATGCAAAAATGAAACTTCGCTTAGATTATTATAAAACTCTAACTACGAGTGTCTTTTCATTAGTTCAATCATTTCAATCAAACATCATCTTATTTTCTACCCTGTATGATTTTACCAGAATAACTCACCTTCTTTAAACATTCTGCGTAAGTCCAGGAACAGGTCTACTCAAATTCGTTTCGTTCGAAGAATTCCCCTGGGTCCATTTCAGAATTATGTTATCTCAAACTTGGTGCAAAAGTCGAGTTTTGCAAAGCAATTGGCCAGCAATGTAGGACTTCTTCATTACTTCAATTGGCACATGCAAAATATTAGATTACTAAAGAGCAAATTGAAGATTAGAACATTAGCATAAGGCAAAAGGGTTGCATTTCTACTATTACTGCTTACTGTACCCTTAAAAATATAACGCAGTCACCGTCACAACACCGCGGAGCCACATGAGACCGAAAGGGCACGGCGCGACATGGCATCCCTTATATGAGAGTCTCAGTAATTTTCCTATTTAAATATACATAATCAAAGGTTTTTCCTTCTTCTACCTTACGACAACTAGATAACTGCATGTTTCTTTAATTTACTCAAAAACTAAAGGTTTAAAACTGGTATTTAATTGTTGGTTTGAATCCTATTTCTTAAAGGTTCAGAGCATTAGGAGAAGAGTTTCATCAATTTTCGCATGTAAATTCTCCTAAGGGAATTATTTGAGTCGCTATCGACATCGAGAGGTAGTAAAACATTAAATAAAATGAGATTTGCGTTTGCTTCAATTGCAACAGGCAAAATGTAAATTTACTAAAGAGGAAATTGAAGATTAGAAGGGATTTGTTTCTACTTACTTAACGCAGCCAAATTACAACACCGCAGCCACGTGACACCAAAGGGGCACGGCGCGACATGGCATCCCTCATATGAAAGTCTGAGTAATTTTTCTATTTAAACATACATAATCAAAAATTCCTCTTTCTTTACTCCTTATATGTACAAGTTTCCTACCGCAACTAGGTAACTGCCTGTATCTTTAAGTCAAAACTGGTATGTAATTGTTTGACAACGCGGCCAATTTAATAATCACTACATTACCTATAATCAATCATTGTTTCCGTTACAGCACTTCCAGTTAGTCGACGCCACGCTAACCCAGATCGCAATAGGAATCTATTACGTACGATTTTTGCAGCCTTCCGCTTTTTTACGACAAGGACAATGGTCATTATCATAATGATATCTGTTCGTAACACATACCTACCTAGATATTATTGGAATTAATTGCCTTTTAATACATACCGAACTGAAGATATAAGGCCCGTTACGGGGCTGACGTTAGTGGGGGCCGTAACGTGGCGTTCCGCAAAGTCTTGACGCAAAGAGCGGAACGCTTGACACTCCCGAATTGCCTGTTTGTTAGTCGACCCACGGATGAGGCTCAAGACAAGAGAATTCGGAGATAAATAAATATCTTTCCTGGAAAGATTGAAAAGTCGATAAGGGAAAAGTGGAAAATATCAATTGTGGCAGTGCTACTTCTGGCAACAACACATTGGCGGGGACACCTCTTTAAAAAAGGTTTCACACCAAGTGATTAGGCACTTAAAAACACTTTAAATGAACAACTTACGTGAGAAAGTCAGCTTGGACTAGTTATCCCGAGCTTTGATCAGTCCAGGACAGAATGCGACAACAACAACACTCTACTGGGACACACGGAGGAATAATGCACGATAGTTCACTGCTCAAAAGGATGAATATAGCATACCGTAGATTTATGGGCGCAAACAGAGACAAACTGATTTAGAAACGGGCGAGAACGATTTTTGCAATCAATTATTGCAAATAGTAGAAGAGAGTCGGTCACCATCGAGAATGACCAGATAACAGAAAACACACTTAATCCAGTACACGAGACTGCAATTTATCGAACTTTCAGCTAACTTGCTGACTTACTTTTCGACTGAACTTAAACTCTCATTCATCCGGGTGAACGAATGAATTTATGCAGACATCAGCCAATCATATCGAGCGATCCATACCATTACCATCAGCAAACGCACCCCGACGTTCTTGTTATCTAGGGTGATAAAACTGTGGGTCTGGTCTAACTCTAGATTTTTTCACATCAGCTTTTCTTTGAATATGAAGACATTCAGCACGATTGATTGCCGTTTTGTCTGCATAGAAACAAATGGTTTATTTAATATATTTACTGTTTAAAATCGTTCCAAAATTTTCCCCCTTTTATGATGGGTTCCCCAGCACACATTTTTAAAGAAACATGAAAACCTTGTGTCCTTAGTGTGTCCACCCCGATTAAACAGATACGTTATATGCATATTACCGCTTATCATCTGAAAAGGCAAAAACGTAACGAGCAAGTAGCCGTTTCAAGTGTGAATACTCGAGGCAAAAGATAAATAAACACACATTTGAACGTCTTCCAGTCTATCATTACCGTAATTTACACACGGGACGTCTGAGCATAGCAAAAAGGCCCTGATATTAAAATTACCCGGCCTTAAGGCTGACAAATGCGACTGTCGTGTAACTCTAGCCATCGCCTGAAAGGCCATTATTATGGCGAATTCACACCATCAGCGCTATCTTCCATTAGCAACAGTTGGAAGTAATTAATGTCTAATCAAAGAAATTTGTAACAGCGATGTAAAAAGTCATTCTTTTTAGCGGATCTAGTAGTTTTGTTGTGCCAATCAATTGGACACAATGGGGCACAGTTACCTTATGGGAATTTCTGGCTGGACGTGGGAATTCTTCAGTTGGCCAAGACGAAAGCAATTAAATTCTTCGACCGTCCTTGCCATTGTTTGACGCAATTTCCTTCGGGTTTTTATGTGCAACTGTTACGGTTGTTCACATTTCGACCTAGATTGAGACATACAGGAGAATTCTGTTTTTAGGCTCAAAATAGTGCAAAAAAAAATACTAGCAGACGTATCAATTTACTTAAGCTTCCAAATATATAGAATTTTGTGCCTGAAGGAAGTAGTGCGACCTTACACTTTTATTTCCAGGTTATTGTACCATTATCCCGATTATCTACATTTGTTTACTTTGTTACGTAAACTCGCGCCCCATTACTCAGACTATTTAGGTCCATCTGTATTCCCTTTGTTTAAACTAAATCTGAGATTAAACTGAAAAATTTAACAAATATCATAATATTCGTCAAATTTGGAGCTTTAGCTTGAAGTATGAGTATTCATTCGAACGATTTATCTTTAAAAATTAGAAAGTAACGAGTTTAACGAATTGTCTTAAGGGTAAATCAATTCTGAAGACGATATTGTTTTGTTACATGAAAACGAGTCACAAAGACTATATCTACAAAATTCTTGTAGCAATCAAACACTAATTTATCGACCTGGGCTAGAGAAATGTTAAATCCGAAAATATACACCTTACCTAAAAAAAATTGCTAAAAATAAGTACCGAGGTAAGTACCCTCTCACAGGGTTTATTTATTTATCGATATCACAGAAATATTATTATGCCGGAGTGAGCTAAATATATTATGTCAAATCTGACAACGGAATATTTTTTCCTGATATTACCCTCTGAAAGTAAGTCATCATCATCTAATCGAAAAACTTCAAGAGATACACTTTTATCGAACAGGGTTAGAGATACTTCATATCTGACTTAGGCATCGTCTTAAAAAATTAGAAAAATACGAAACTGGGCTAGAGATACTTCAAATCTGGCAACGGGAACATCCACTCAAAGTATCTATTTTTAAATGTTGTTTTAGCAAATTGGGTTAGAGATACGTCGATTCTAAAAACAGCATTGCCTTAGTAGACAAAAATTACCTTGAAAATCTGGTGTCTTAAAAAAACTGATTAGATTTCATCGTCCTGGGCTAGAAAAATATCTATGATAAAAACATTACCTCACTTGAAGAAGGCATTGTCTTAAAAAAATTAGAAAAATACGAAATTGCGCTAGACATACTTCAAATCTGGCAAAGCTATTGTGGTAAGCAGACCTCAAAGTGAACATCCACTCAAACGATCTATCTTTAAATGTTGTTTTAACAAATTGGGTTAGAGATACGTCGATTCTAAAAACAGCATTGCTTTAGTAGACAAAAATTACTTTGAAAATCTGGTGTCTTAAGAAAACTGATAAGATTTTATCGTCCTGGGCTAGAAAAATATCTATGATAAAAACATTATCTAACTTGAAGAAGGCATCGTCTTAAAAAAATTCGAAAAATTTTAAAAATTTTAAAACTAGAGATTTGCAAATTGCTCAAATAGATTAAAAAAAAGGCAGTGCTGTCAGATTTAACAAATTGGCCCTAATGTTAGTAATACTGTGGAATTGTGTTGGAATTTGAATTTTTAACAAACGTTTGGTTTTCTTTAAAGAGAACCAAATTACAAAGAGACTATTCGGTTTGGTGAAAACAAGCATCCCATAACCGGTTACGTATTGCGGTTTGCAAGTTGCCTGACATCTAGACATAATTTAGGCCGCATTTTCCAAATGTACGGAGTCGCTGTCATCTACACATGTCCCTGTATAGTAATTGCCGCCATTAATTCCGCCTTTCGCCGCGGCTCCGGGGGCCACGTTACTCATTATCCCGAATTTTGGAAGTTCGAAAATATTTCCGCTTCTCCATTATGGAAGGTTATTAATGCCGGGGCTGTACGACTAGAATAATGGGGCTGTGAAATTTGGGATTTGCCTTTGAAAAGTGCTACGTGGCGTGGAACTTTCACTACTATAGATAGGTATGAAGCTGAGTTCCGTGTGTTATTTATTAGTGCTCTGATTTCAGGTAAATATTTCTTTCTCTTTTTTCTCATGATTTAATTAAATTAAATGAGAATTGTGAGAGCCAAGACCCACAATACAATATTATAGCTAATGTTAACTAGATGTGCATTAACCAATTGTCTTTAACTAAATAGCCAACATTGCCAGTGAAAACTGAGCTTCATTGTGTCTGAAACATCCTAATGGAAATTACTGAGGCAATTCTCCATTATAGGCGAAGCCCAGCAACTTAAACTGCGTTTCTTGAGTTAATAAACCCCCGGAAATCCGTACTTTGTGTTCGGTTAGCCGAATGCTGGGCAAACTGAGGAATGTTTGGAAGCCATTTGTGGATTATATCTAGAGACTCTTTGGAAGTTTCTTTATCGACTAAATTGAGGTGCAAGCATAGCAGTATCTGCAATCAGCCACATAAAACCTACTTTTATACTGTTATTACCCTTATACTCACTCCGGCTTTTAAGTACTTTGCTATCTTCTGAATATTTATCATTCGTAAAAGTCTACAGAAATCCAACTTTACTGCGGCTTTTAGATTTACTTTGTAAGATTCCTTTAGGTGTAGTTTTACGAGCGAAGTTATACGGTTGCTCGAGCTTAATTCTCACTAAAAAGTTTTTTTTCAGTTTGCCTTAAATATTATTACTAAATCTCTTTCGGTATTCTCCCCTTTCGTTTCTTCGAGAATGTCACCTTTCGTGCTAATGCACCAAATAAAATCATTAGAGAAACCACAACCTCATAACTAACTGAATTTCTCCTGGGATTAGCAGGTGGTCAAATGTCCCCAGTAATATGAGAAATGACCATTAAGGTGAATTTTAAACTTCTTTCTTGACGTAAAAATATAACATTAATTACAATTACTGCAACATGGAAAAAGGAAAGCGAAACAACACTTAATAATCCCGTAATGTGCATGTCTGCTTTGCATGACATATCGCTCGACTACCTTGATGAGTGTTTGGCTAACAATTAGTTAAATTGTATCATAAATTTGAAAATGAAATTTGAGCAAAAGAAAGTGGACTGGAAGATTCTTCAGTTGCCATTTCTGAAGAAACTCTTGGACTTAAAAAAACGAATCTGTAGTACCGTAGATTATTTGTTAATTTACCAGAGACAAAACTTGTCTTCGCTTGCTTTTAAAAAATGAAATTACAACTCATCATATTGATTAAATAATGGTAGGTCATCGAGGTTAGAAATTAAGTAAAGGGATGTGCCTCTATTTGCGTCATAAGTGAACATATTAACAATGCAGAGTGTGTAGGCAAGTCTAGTTGATTGCCGCCTTTATATCTTAAATTGATAGTCTTAATGAAAAACGCTGTAACTCACTGTTTTAATATCTAATTAGCAGTTCCCAACTAACATTTCAGGTTAATATTAAGTAAATTTAATTTTTACATAAGTAGAAAATGCTTAGTGGCTTAACCTCATCTAGTTAGAAATGATCTAATTTTGTTTGCCTATTTCAATATTGACAATGCATGTGATAAAATGGCGTCCAAACAGATCTTCAACTTCAAAGTTATATTTTCTAGTTTTTATAACCTCGCAGATAAAGCTTTCTAGACGATCGTTACAAGAACCCAAAAACTCGGGGAAATTCGATACGAACTATGTAACATTTTGTAGGTGTGTTTCAAACAGAATTTTAGCGTGTGTTGGTTGCGGCCTGATGCTGCTTTTTTAGGCGAAACAGGGAGTGCAAAAAACTATTTGAGACTGCTTACGTGAAGTTCAGTAATTTTAACTCTAAACAAAAAAATTATCTCATCAAAATCTAAATGTAATTTATGTAATAGAATAATAGTTCTTTAGTTCAGGATCAATCAACTCTGAATTAGTTTTATTAACATAATTTGGATCCAAATAAATCAGAAGTAAATAAAAAAAAAGAATTTTTTTTTGAGCCAAGAACTTGTAGGATACACAACTTTGTGGCTATTTCCCTTATGAAAAGGATAATGGAACTTCCCCTACTCCACTTTAAAGTGTTTATCATGAAAAAGCCTCCAAGGAATAATCCTTTATTTTATTTTCGAATGAAATGGCCGATGTCTAACCATATGCATTTCTTACAAATTGTAGGTAAAATGCAACTTTAAAGTGAAAAAATTCGACGTTACTCAACTTTGTGGTTATTTTTTCTATAAAGTGAATAGTGGCACTTACACAACTCCAATTCACAGTGTTTAGCACGAATGAGCATCCAAGCGTCAACCCTTCATTTCTTTCGTACACACTTTTTACAAATTGATGATACATTTCACCTAAAGTGATAAAAAAAAGGTTTGTAGCTATTGTCCCTATTAAGTGAATAATGACACTTACCGTACTCCACTTCACAGTGTTTATCACGAACGAACACCCAAGCAACAAGCTTTCGTTTTATTCTCTAATAATAATAAAGGTCGATTTAAAGTGAAAAAATCCGACGATACTCAAGTTTGCGGCTATTTTCCTTATAACGTGGTTGATGGCACTTGCACTACTCCACTTCAAAGTATTTATCACGAACGAACACCCAAGCAACAAGTCGTTATTTTATTCTCTAATAAAATGGTCGATATTGAGCCATAAGAACTTCTTACAGTTCGAAGATAATGCACCTTCAAAGTGAAAACACCGCAGTATTCTCAAGTTGGTGTCTATTTTTGATTATATAGTGGTTTAAGACACTTCTGCACTTCACAGTGTTTATCACGAACGAACATCCAAGCAACAAGTCGTTATTTTGTTCTCTAATAAAATGGTCGATATTGAGCCATAAGAACTTGTTACACATCGAAGATAATGCACCATCAAAGTGAAAAAACTGCAGGATTCTCAACGTTGTGTTTATTTTTGATTCTATAATGGTTTAAGACACTTCTCCACTTCAGAGTGTTTATCACGAACGAACACCCAAGCAACAAGTCGTTATTTTATTCTCTGATAAAATAGTCGATATTGAGCCATAATAACTTCTTACAGATCGAAGATAATGTACCTTCAAAGTGAAAAAACCGCAGGATTCTCAACTTGGTGTCTATTTTTGATTATATAGTGGTTTAAGGCACTTTTCCACTTCACAGTGTTTATCACGAATGATCATCCAAGTGACCGGCCTTCATTTTATTCTCTAATAAAATAGCCAATGTTGAACCATACAGATCGAAGATAAATGCACCTTTCAAGTGAAAAATCCGAAAACTTACACTACTCCACTTTACAGTGTTTATCGCGAACAACCACCCAAGCAGCCAACCTTTATCATATTCTCTAATAAAAAGGCCGATTTTGAACCATACGCACTTTCGACAGAGAATGCACTTTAAAGGGAAAAAAGTCGCAGAATAGTCAACTTTGTGACTATTTTTTCTATAACGTGGATAAAGGCACTTACACTACTTCACTTCAAAGTGTTTATCAACAACGAGCATCCATCAAGCGTTCATTTATTCTCTAATGAAATAGCCAATCTCGCACCATACAGACTTTTTACAAATCGAAGATAAAATGAACCTTTAAAGTGAAAAAATCCGAGGTTACTTAAGATTGTGGCTATTTTCCTTATAACGTGGTTGATGGCACTTACACTACTTCACTTCAAAGTGTTTATCACGAACGAACTCCCAAGCAACAAATCTTTATTTTATTTTCTAATAAAATGGTTGATCTTGAACCATAAGACCTTCTTACAAATGGAAGATAATGCACCTTCAAAGTGAAAAAAGCGCAGGATTCTCAACTCTAATAAAATAGCCAATGTTGAACCATACAGACTTTTTATAGATCGAAGATAAATGCACCTTTCAAGTGAAAAATCCGAAACTTACACTACTCCACTTCTCAGTGTTTATCACGAATAACCACCCAAGCAACCAACCTTCATTATATTCTCTAATAAAAAGTCCTATTTTGAGACATATGCACTTTTGACAGATAGAAGGTAAATGCACTTTAAAGTGAAAAAAAATCGCAGAATACTCAACTTTATGGCTGTTTTCCTATAACGTGGATAGAGGCACTTACATTACCTCACTCCAAAGTGTGTATCCACAACGAGCATCCATCAAGCCTTCATTTATTCTCTAATAAAATAGCCAATGTCGAACCATACAGACTTTTTACAGATCGAAGATAAAATGCACCTTTAAAGTGAAAAAATCCGAGGTTACTCAACATTGTGGCCATTTTTTGTCATAAAGTAAATAATAACACTTATACTACTCCACTTCACAGTGTTTATCACGAACCAGCATCCATACTACTCAAGTTTCTGGTTATTTTCCTTATAACTCCACAGTGTTTATCACCAATAACCACCCAAGCAACCATACTTCATTATATTCTCTAATAAAAAGTCCGATTTTGAACCATACGCACTTGTTACAGATTGAAAATAAATGCACTTTGAAGTGAACAAAATCGCAGAATAGAGTTTCAAGACGTAGGTAAAAAACTGGTCAATGCATCTTTTGGACTGGTGATAACTTTTAGAGAATTTATAAATTAATATTTTAAATTTGCATTATGTTTTTTTAAGAAATGGCCACTTTTTAACTGCACCCTTAAAGTAAAAAAAAAAATTCAAGAATACTGAAGTTTGTGGCTTTTTTCCCTATAAAGTGGGTGAAGGAATTTACATTGCTCCACTTCAAAGTGTTCAACGTACTAATACGAACAAGCACCCAAATGCTTTTTACTTCGGCCACTTTAAAGATATCCAAATGCCAACCTCAAGTGTGTGTTTTAAGACGCAGGTAAGAAATTGGCCTGTGATTTAACTCACAGCTTACTTGCATCATTTGGAGTGTGTGGTAACTTTTTAGGAAATTTAAATAGCATAATTTCAAGAAGTGCCTACTTACAGATCGAAGATAAATGCACTTTTAAAGTGAAAAAATTCGATGATACTGAACTTTGTTGCTATTTTTCTATATAAGACACTTACAGTACTCCACTTGATAGTGTTTAATACAAAACATCACCCAGGTGTGGATTCAGCCACTTCAAAGACACCTCATATGCGAGTATTTTAAAGTAGAACATTGGCTGATGATTTAACTCACCGCTTATTCGCATCATTTGGAATGGTAGTAACTTTTTAGAGAATTTAAGAAAAACTTGCTTTCGTCTTTTTTCAAGAAGTAGCTACCACTATTACGTGCAAGACTCCAGTGGTGGTCCCTGTCGACCAGTACTTTCATAACACGATCAAGTTGTCTCCACTTTAACAATTTTTTACATGCTATTAGAACGTGGCGGAAACTAACATAATCACTTCCCTCTCTTCACAGTAGATTATCTGATGTGGTGGTGGTGGTAACTCTTAATTTCCCCTTATACTCTAATCTCTCTCTGACGTACCGTTCTTAAGATTCTATGACGTGCCCTTTACTTTTGGATTTAGTTCTAAGTTTGTCAAATTTGCGGAGGCAATTTGCGGAGTTTTGAAGTTTACTTTTTCATATTTTTAGAGTTACTTTTAACAGGTTATTTTTAGAAAAAATCTATTTCCTCTCTTCTAACTTTAATTCAAACATACAAAACCTCTATTCATTCTATTATCATCGAACAAACTCGGTTTGTCAGCTTGTTTCCGACAGACCACTCACCATAGGGGCTAACAAATGCTAATCCCCTCAATGTGGAAAAAATGAAACTCGTCACGTTTTAATGGAGAACATTTCAGGTTGAAATTGGGACAGTGTACACCGACTGGAATTTAATTATTGTTTTTTTTTTGTTTCATGGAAATTTATGACGTTTAATAGACCGAGAGCTTTTTATATATGACTAATTGTTACTATAAGTTATCAAAGCTCCAGTTACGGGACTTACACACCAGGAAGAGAAGGAACAACTTAAAACTGTAAATCAAATTGCCTAATGGGAAAATAATAAATACGCTTCAGGTTATTGAAGCTAATGAATCTGTCCAGTTGCCCAGCTGTAATCAAACTGTCATTAAAGCTTTTTCTCTCTGATGACCTATAAAATTCAATTATTAGAGGCCACACCAGACCAGTGCAAAATTATTAATTCCAGTTTTTGTGCTTTACATAAACTCTTCTTTTTTTAAAATTATAACTCCGATGCCAAGGGGCTTTTGCGCCCTCTTGTCAATAAATTTGAAAAGAACGAGCGTCGTCTTGGGGACCGCATTTCATACCGATTCCCCTTTGATCCCGGCATGTCCCACAGAGACAGACACTTGACCTTTTTGAGGCGCAAAGTTTGAGACACTGGGGCCTTATGGATTTTTAATGACGTCTCGGGATCGCCAAATTATAGACATCTTAAACATCTCTTCACGACTTTTTTTTATAGATCTGACTAGGAGCACCTATTGTAACAATTTATGTAACGAGGCTTCTAAGAAGACATGGTAATTTGAATTATTACAATAGTATATGCAAGCAGTCCGGTTGTGTAAGAGACCCGGTGCACAAGACGTTTCAAGCGCATTGTGGTGTTAATTGGCATTTAATCAATTATCCTAATTAAACTGGCAGCCAAAGCGAAACAGCAATGGATTGCGTTTACTTTTCGGGATTCGCTTCAGTTTAGTGAGACTATTAATTTGGCTGAAAAATCAGCTTCAAGTGGTAATAAATTTAGAGTTTTCGAATGTATTAGAAAGACTTTTACTGCTCTTCATTATTCTTTTTCCTGGAAGTTTCTCATAGAATAGACTGTTGATATCCCAGATCTTGGTGAAGTCAACGATCAGCTAGCACACAAACTTTTATTATTCTGTCTGTGAAACTGTGAGAAAATACCGGGTTAATACCACATTATCACTATGTACATGTATAAGCCACTGAGTTATTATTGTCATCAAGTGTGTGTTGGAAATTTGACTTTGACATTTTTATCGTATCTTCTCAACATGTGCTAAAAGGAGATGGGTATTAAAAAAATAAGGTTTCAAAGGTAACTAGACGACAAAAATAAGTGAATGGGTAATATATTAACACTTTTTTGGAATTTGAAAACCGAATTAGTAGATATTTGGTCAGAAAACTGAACAAATTATGAAAAAATCGCACTGCAAAATTGTTTGCAGATGCGTCATAAGGATGGTCATGTTTTGTTCACTAAGGCTGGGAGTACACACTTTTTACAACTAAAGGAAGGTTTTTATCCGTTTTGAATCATTTTAGCCCTTTTCAGTAGGACAGTGTCTTTCTTACTTTTAAAGACAGATTAAACGTATCTTTAATTCTGCCCGCTGGCGCCTTTCCGACTTTGTAAGATAAAACCTTCGAGTTTTTGTTTTTTTTTCAGTTGTAGAATTACGTTTTTTCAATATTTTCTTAAAAAACTAAATTTTTGTCAAATTAGATGTATTTTTTGCTTAGTTCGACATGAAGAGTGTGTTTTCTTCCAAATGAAACAAAGTTTAATTTATCAGATTTGATTATCTCTGTGTTGTTCTCTGTTCGATAGGAGGGTGTTTTTATAACTTTTGAAGATAGACCCTGCGAATTTTTTTATCTTTATCATTTGTGTTACACATTTTCACCCGTTATTTTCTACTAGAACTAGATTTTTATAAGTTTATACGTAAGTCTACCTCTGTGCGATAGGAGAGTCTTTATGACTTTTACTGGCTGGGTCCATATTTTGTTAGCTGTGACTACACACGTTCATGTATTTTTTACAACTATCGGGGTCTTTATCAGTTTTAAATTTCTTCAGCCCTTTTCAATAGGACCAGTGTCTTTCTGAGTTTTAAAGACAGATTAAACGTATCTTTAACTTTGTCCGCTGGTGCCTTTCCGACTTTTTGAGATAAAACCTTCGAGTTTTTGGTACTTTTCAGTTGTAGATTCACATTTTTTCAATATTTTCTTACTAAAACTAAATTTTTGTCAAATTAGACGTATTTTTAGCTCAGTTCAACATGGAGAGTGTCTTTATTTTCAAATGAAACAAAGTTTTTTTTTATCAGATTTGATTATCTCTAGCCCTGTTCGATAAGATAGTGTCTATCAGTTTTGAGTCTCTCTCTGAATTTGTTTAAGTTTTTATCGATTTTCTGTTATGTTACTTATTTTTGTGTATTTTTTTCCGCTAGAAGGAGACCTTTATCAGATTAGAAGTATAGTTAACCCTGTCCGCTAGTACTCTTCCGACTTCTTCAAGTTTTTGGTCCTTTTCAGTTGTGGAAACACATCTTTTTTCTATATTTTCTTACTGAAACTAATTTTTTTGTCAAATCAGACGTATTATTAGCTCAGTTGGGCATGGAAAGTGTCTTCTTTTCCAAATGAAACAATGTTTTTGATCAGATTTGTTTCTCTCTAGCCCTGTTCGATAGGTTAGTGTCTTTCTAACTTTTGAAGATAGACACTGTGATTTTTTTTTCTTTTTCATTCATGTTGCACATTTTCACCCGTTATTTTCTACTAAAACTAGATTTTTATCAGTTTATACGTGAGTCTACCTCTGAGGAGAGAGTCTTTATGACTTTTAAAGAAAAGACACTTTTAAAGACACTTCGGCTGGGTTCTTATTTTGTTAGCTGTGGGTACACCTTTTCATGTATTTTTTATATCTAAATCGGGGTCTTTATCAGTTTTGAGTCTCTTTAGCCCTTTTCAATAGGACATTGTCTTGCTGACTTTTAAAGATAGTTTCTTTAGGTTTTTATTGATTTTCAGTTATGTTACTTATTGTTGCTTTTTTTTCTGCTGAAACGAGACCTTTATCAGACTAGAAGTATCTTTAACCCGGTCCGCTAGTGCCCTTCCGACATCTTCAAGTTTTGGTCTTTTTCAGTTGTGGTAACACATTTTTTTTTCTATATTTTCTTACTGACACTAAATTTTTGTCCAATCGGACGTATTTTTAGCTCAGTTAGACATGGAGGAGTGTCTTTTTTTTTCCAAATGAAAGATAGTTTTTATTAGATTTGATTATCTCTAGCCTTGTTTGATAGAACAGTGTTTAATCATGTTACATTTTCACCTTTTTTTTTGCTTTTTTCTAAAACGAGATTTTTGTCAGATTAGACGTAAGTCTAGCTCTCTGCGATAGGAGAGTGTTTTTATGATTTTTAAAGATAGACACTTCGGCTAGGTACTTATTGTGTTACCTGTGTGTACACACTTTCTCCTCTTTTTTGCCAACTCAAACAAAGTCTTTATCAGATTTGATTATCTTTAATTCTGTTCGATAGGACAGTGTCGTTCTGACTTTTAAAGATAGTCTCTTAGGATTCTCAAATCTCACGGTGAGATTTTGGTGATTTTCAGTTACTTTACATATTTTGTTTTCATCATTCATCAATTTTTTTCATCAATCATTTTTGTTGCAACTAAAACGAAACCTTTACCAGGTTAGACGTATCTATAACTCTATCCACTAGTACCTTTAGAAGAATTTCGCTTGTGGATACACATTTTTTCCTACTAAAACGAGATATCTATCAGGTTAGACTTAGCCCTATCTTAGTCCAAAAGAACAGTATCTTTAAGAGTTTCAAAAATAGACACTTCAAAGCTGAGAATACAGGAGTTTATCGATTTTTTTTTCAAAAAATACGTGTTTTCTTTATCATTTTATATGCTGTGATTCTCTCTAACCCTGCTCGATAAGATAGTACGCCTATAACTCTAAAGATTTTGATCATTTTCAGTTCTGCTTAATTTTTTCTCTTAAGACGTACCTCTACCTCCGCCCCATAGAACAGTATCTTTATGCCTTTCAAAGATAGAGACTTCGAATGAGTAGTTATGTTTAGTTTGCTAAAGCTGTGACTACACAGCTTCATATATTTTTTACAACTAAAAAGCGGTTTTTATTAACTTTAGTCTTTTTCAACACCACATTGTCTTTCTGACTTTTTAATTTTTTTAAGATTTTTAGTTATATTTCAACACATTTTTTCTATTTTTGTTCCTACTAAAACGAGAACTTTCCGACTTTTTAAGAAAACATTTTGAATTTTTTTGTTGATTTTCAGTTGTAGATACACTTTTTTCTTATTTTTTCTATAGGTACTAACACAAAAATTTTACCAAGTTAGACGTATTTGTATCTCGTTTCGACATGGAGATTCGTTTTATTTTGATCCAAAGAACATCGCAGTACCCAATAGATCATGAGCAAATTTTAACTGATTTTTGAAAACGAGATCGTGAGAACGGTTAGAGCTATTTAGAATCTGATTTTACTTCTTGCTTAACTGGAAAAAGTTAATGGAACACGAATACAAACTCGATGGGATTATTCTCAGAAGTAGACTCAGATTTTAAATGGATTTCAAAATCGGAAGTTACAGATATTGTGAGAACAATTGAGGCTATCTAGATTCTGCTTTTGTTACTCGATTAATTGGAAAAGGTTATCAGAAAATGAGGAAAAGGTCGAAAATAAAAAATTTTAAATAAAACTCAAAAATGGACTTGCAGAGATATAAAAAAATGGTTCGAGTTATCTAAAAGCTGATTCTACCATTCGATTACTTACTATAAAAAAAAACTTGACAAAATTAGGTGAAAATGAGTGAGCTACTAACTCGATGTATTTATTCATAAAAATAAGAAATTTTAAATCAGTTTTATGAACAAGTTTGCAGAAAATTCGAGAACGGTTAGTGCTATATGTAAAAAAAAGCAAATTTTACTATTCAATTATTTGAAAAACTCCGCTAAAAATTAGTAGAAACTCGATCTGAAAATGAGTACGAACTTGATGGATTTATTTTCGAAAATACGACATTTTAAATGAGTTTTATGAGCAGGATTGCAGAAAAATCGAGAACGGTTAGTGTTATCCAAAAGCAAATTTTATTATTCAATTATTTGAAAAAATTAGCTGAAAATGAGTAGAACTCGATCTGAAAATGAGTAAAAACGTGATAGATTTATTTTCGAAAATAATACATTTTAAATGAGTTCTGGAAAAAGACTTGAGGGAAACTCAAGAACAGTTACTATCCAACAGCTGATTTTATAATTCGATTATTTAGGCAAAATCAGTTAAAAATGAGTAAACACTCGATAGATTTATTTTCGAAAATAAGAAATTTTTAATAAGTTTTTTAAACAGGGTTGCAGAAACTTCGAGGGTTAGTGTTATCCAAAAGCAGATTTGACCATTCAGTTATTTGGAAAAATCAGCTGAAAATGACTAAAGACGAGGATGCATGATTGAAAATAAAAAAAAATTAGTTTTGAAAATAGATTTGCAGAAAATTCGAGAACTGTTAGAGTTATCCAAAGGTAGATTTTACCGCTCGATCATGTAGCCAAAATCAATTGAAAATGAGCTCAAACTCAATGTGTTTATTTTTGACAAAAGAAGTATTTTCAAGTAATTCCCGAAAACAGATTTTTGCAGAAAATTCGAAAACGGTTAGAGTTAACCAAACGCTGATTTTACCATTCGATTCTTTTATCTGAAAATGACCAAATCGACTGAAAATGAGCACAAACTCGACGGATTTTTACAAGAAAATAAAACATTCAGTGAAACTTGAAAACGGAAGATCTCGAGAACGGTTAGAGTTACCCATTCAAAATCTGATGTTACCACTGGATTAATTGCTAAAATTTTGCAGAAATGGGTACAAGCTCGATGGGATTATTTTTCTCGTTTTTGATCATTTTCAGTTGTAAATACACTTTTTTCCTTATTTTTTATAAAAGTACTAAAACAAGATGTTTATCAAATTAGACGTATTTCTATCTCGGTTCGACATGGAGAGTGTTTTTATGTCTTTCAAAGATAGCTTCGAGGGGGTAGTCATTTTGATTTGTTTGCTAAAGCAGTGGTCACACATGTTTATGTTTTTTTTGTTTAATGCAACCGTCAAAATATGACACAGTTTGCGCATTACTGACACGTATTTTCACGGTTATCCTTCTCGCACGTCGCCCAACGCAGCGTAAAAAAAAAGTTACTGGTTACCATAGGACACGTTAAAAAAAGCCTTTCGCGCACGCCTTCAATACAGGGGTAGCAGAAAAGAACTGTGAAGCTTAATCATTTATAAAATCGTTAAAGATGTCCCATATTAGTGGCAGGTGGACTTTTATACGGTTGTAGAAAAGATGTTGTTCCTAATTCTAGCGCTTAAAGTGTCTTTCGCGCGTGCTCGAAAGTATTACTTTGCTCACTTGTTAGGAAAATAGCTATTGATTTGCGTTGATTGCTGTGTAAAATGCTTCTGCTGAGAGATTATTTTTGCTTTTTACTTCTGAAGTTTTAAATATATATTTTTTATAATATTTTACTTAAAAGTGAAAGAATTATTACTATACATTTTTGGCGATGTCTTCTTTAGGACGTTAGCTATTGAAAATTGGACTTTACCATTGAATTCCTGAATCAAAAGCAGCTGAAAATGAGTTGTCACTTGCTATATCTAAAAATTTTAATTTTTGCAACTTCGAAGCCCTGTGCCCTTAATATAAAAATAAACTTAAATTAAAAACATTTTTTTTTATCGATATAAAATATTGTATATAAAAATATTATATTATATATAAAAATTGTACCACTTCTTCTATGAAATCACTCCTTTCTCTAGGAACTAATACATTTGCCATCCTGCTTTACTGAAGAGTTTAATAATTTTTTCTAGCACTCTGTAAACCTGGCTAACGAGATGTAATGAGCATAATTCGGTGCAACTATTTGCATATTAAAATTACATAACTGTAAAGTGTGCAAAGTCTGCAAGAGACAAGTCAATTAAGAATATGTACGCGTAAGATTTCTTCATATAATGGTGACTGAGTTTTTTCCAACGAGGCGTGCTACTTATCGCGTGGTACTCTTGGTATTGGTACTTTTCAAACACTTTTTTTATGTGTTTGAGTTTGTTTCTAAATAATTTTTTTTATTGTTTCAGGTAAGAGGCCCAAACCACCGAAGCCCAGAGACCCAGATAGCAACGACAGTTCATACCCTGAAGATAACCCTCACTAACTGTAAATACCCAATAGGCCATACTATTTCCTCATAAGTTTCACCCCCCGCCCCCGCCCCCACTATCCGGTCAATCATCCCTCTTCTACTACTAGTAATTGTCGCTTTAGAAAAACAATTTTTTTTTGTACATAACGGTTGGTGATATTAATTATGTGTCTTCATTACAACTAATAAACGGTTTCCATTTTTTTTTTCGTTTATTTTGTTTCACCTCAGTCGATAGGCACTAGTAACTCTCACCTCCCCTTTCTATCCCAGGCACGTAATAATTAATTACTGTTAATCAGAAGTTGGAGTTTTGCTTGATGATGAGCGCGCGATTTAATTATAATTATAAGAAACTTTGACGATGGGGTATATTCATACACCGCTATCAAGGCAGACTTTTCCTTTGTTGGGCATAATTAAAACGTTCCCAAATACTCACTTAATTGTTGATATTGAGCTGGATGGAGCGCCGCTCTAACCTTTGTGCTCAAAGAACGAGGGGCTTTGCACTGCAAATTTTGGCACTAGAACTCGCTCTTATTGAAAATGCCCATTTCAGATATTAAACCCATAAATCAGCTTAAGTGAATGCAAGCAAATAGACCCCCCCCCAGTATTAATCACTGTTTCCATTAAACTATGGCAGCATGGAGATATTGTGTTGCTACAAGCAATTGCCGCTGTGCTGCGCAAAACAACAACAGCAACAAAGTCAAATACCTTGAAAACTAAAGGGACTCTGCGGGCCCTCCCAATAAATCAGTCGATTAATGACGGGCCTGGATCGGGGCCCATCTGGGCATTAAGGGCACCTCGGCCGACCCTACATTAAACGGGATCTGCATTATTCGAACTAAGTTGTCGTCTTGAGGGTGTAGTTTATGTGTGTGCCGTTAGGAGGGGGGGGAGGGGGTACTTTTTTGACTGTTCAATTAAGAAGGAGGTGCTTTTTTGCATTGTGCGAGGCCCTTTCACCTATTGCTCGTAAAAAACCCGAGTTATTGGGGCGTTTTTCCGATATAGGCCGTTTCCTTCGCGAACGAGGCGTCGGAAAATATTCTATAAAGCGGTTTATGGAGATTTTGCCGATAAAATACATTTTCTAGGCGTTTTACTCAAGTAGGTCGCAGAGAGAGAGGTGGCGTCGCGAAATTGAAATCTAAATACAGGACACACAAAACGTCTGAAACATGACATGAAACCAAAAAAAAATGTTAGAAAGGTATTCCGGATTGAAAAAAAAATCTAAGCAAAAACCGATTTTCTAATGCTTTCTGATACCTTTAAATAAGTAAATTTTTAGATTTTGTATAAACGTAATGTCGTAATGAGCTTGTCATGCTGCTACTGCACTAACAACCGGTTTTATATTTTTTTTCACAAAATCTTTGCTAATTCCTTCGCGACGTCTCGTCTACAGCTACGGTAAACATTATCAAAGCCGATGATGCAATGGGCGAAGTGATCTCCCGTCCTTCTCGATGCTGACTGATTCGGCTGCGGTGAGCCCCGTGGTATTTATTCCCCCGCCGTCGCGCTGCAGTGGAGAGACTGGGGTGGGGGTAGCGGCGGCGCGGAGTTTCGGCGCACTTGAAGTATGTCATAGAGCTCGTTTCCAGTCTGCATTTAGAAACTTAATTTTCTCCTTCTTGTTGAAATTGTTGTGTTTGAATATCCTATAAGAGATAAAGATTTCTTGTTGGAAAAAGAAAGTTAGCTGAAAAGCAGTTAAAAACTCGATGGAATAAAGCTTCAGTTTCAAATGAATCCCCAAAAGGTATTTGCAGGGATCTCGAGAATGGTTAGTTTTTTTTTAAATTTCATTTTATAGAAAATGAGTACAAACTCGATGAGGTTATTCTACAATCTCCTTTTATCTCTGACTGAATTGGAAAAATAAAAATAACAGAAAATCAGTTAAAAACTCGATGGAAGTATTCTCGGAAATAGGCAGTTTTAAATATGTCTTGAAAAGGGGTTTGCAGAGACCTCAAGAACGCTTAGAGTTATCCATGATTTTACCTCTGGATTAATTAATAAAAGTTAACAGAAAACAGGGACAAACTCGGTGGGGAAAATTTGCAATTTTAAATGAATTCCGAAAAGGGATTTCTAGAACACACAAGAACGGTTAGAGTTAGAGTTATCCAAAATATGTTCTTATGAATAGATTTATGGCGTCAATGATTGACGTGCAATAGATGGGAAATGTATTCCAAGAAAAGATTTTTGTTATTGAGCGAAACACCACTAGAACGATCTGAGATCGCTGTAGCCTATGTATATGGTGTTCTCGTTTCGTCCCGTGGTCTACCTTGGACTCGTTAGTAAGGCGTGGTAGATCCCTGCCTTACGCCAGTGTAATAGTTGGAACTTGCATTTAAAGACAAATTTGGCGCAGGAAACGCGGTGTGACGTTATGAAGGATTTCGACTAACGCTGCCATCTATGAGTCGGTGGATGAAGTTCCGCCAAGATAGGGGGTATGTGACAACGAGAACGGAGGTTGTATAATGGGAGAGAAGCGAGACTCATTTTGCGCACTGAGGAGACGGGTTGTGTTGCTGTTGCTTGAGCGAAGTGAGTGACGGAGTATGTGCCAGTGTTACCGAGAATGGTATCAGAGAGTGATATGTGTGACATAGTTCCGCGGTGCAGTGAGTGAAGAGAGAGTTTGCTGGATGCTGCGTGCGGTGGGTCTGAGAGAGATGCTGCTCTGGTAGTCTCGTGGCGTTGAAGCGATCCTTGTGGCGGGCTTTTGCTCGGAAGATTACGTGTTGCTTTTGTCGAGGGTTACCAATTATAGCGTCGATAATTGACGTGTCATAGATGGGAAATGTATTCCCAGAAAAGATTTTTGTTATTCAGGGAAACACCACTGGAGCGATTTGAGATTGTTGTAGCGCATGTATGTGGTGTTGGCATTTCGTCCCGGGATCTACTTTGGACTCGACAGTAAGGCGTGATAGAGCACTGCCTTACACGTCGGGATGTAAATTCATAGTTGTAAATTGTATTTGAAGACAAATTTGGCGAGCGAAAAGCAGCGGTGTGGTGTTATGAAGAATTTCGCCTAATACTGCCACCTGTGAGTCGGTGAATGAAGTTACGGCGCTGCCACCTGGTGAGTCGGTGGATGAACGTCCGCCACCGATTAATTAGTGAAGATCAACCGAAAACTAGTCGTTGAAACACACTTGTTGAGGTTACTCTTGGAAATAGACCATTTTAAATGAATCCCAAAAAAGGTATCTGCACATATCTCGAGAACGGTTACAGTTATTTAAAATCTCGTTTAGTCGGAAACTGAATACGAACTCGATGGGATTATTATTGTCGAAAATAGGACGTTTTTAATGTAACTCGAAACTGGATACAGTATTCCCTAATGCAGGCAATGAAAAACGCTATTACCCCGGCTAACTCACTATACGGATTAATTAAATCTTACTGCAGCTCGAACGTCGAAACGGGTCGAAATGCAGCGGGTATCAGTTCATAATTATCCATAAACCCGGAGTAATTCCAGGAAATGAGTGGTTAATTTTATGACGCTAATACAACTCCTTTGTTGCCGTTTTCGGAGTAGAGCGTTTGATGTTGAAATAGAGCTCTTGAATTTTCGCATACTGTTCCACTCTGGCTTTTTAATCCCTTTTATCTGTTCCATTTTGGCTTCTATTAGATTTTTGTTTCGGTAGCAAATGGAAACTGGATGTGTGTAGTTAATTATTATATATAATTCCCTACGCGTCCTCGTGGGGACGTTTAAACAGACCCTAAACGCTGATCGTACATTAATTTGGGTCAGTCCGAGAACGGGAAAAGTAACCGAGTCCATTAAGTAATAAAAATGTCGTGTTTCGTTCTGCTTCTTAAGCCACTTTGGCCAATTTATTACCGAGGTCTGATCGTTGCTCATGGCCGGCATTTTTTTCTCTTCCAGAAATGTCGTTTTCACGCTCGGCTCGGCTCAACTTCACCAACTTGTATTAATATAAATCCGGAAAGTTCTGGACATCTGCCTCGGCCGAATAAAAACCAGGGGAAACACGACGAAACGGCGATCGCTTAATGTTTTGCCTCGTTGCGGCGAATTCCAGACTTTTATTATCTTTTACGTTGTAAGGATGCTTTATCGTTATTATTTCTTGTTCTGTTGCAACATTACATGTCATACATTACGAAATTGCTTTCCGAAAAGGGCTGCTACCCCCCCTTTTCCCACCACCCGACCATTTTTCCTTCCCAACAAAGCGCGTCAATTCGCCGATATTTCTGCAGGAAATTGCGCGCTCCTGCTGCACAAATACAACAACAAATGTTTTCAACATTCTCTTCTAAAAAGAGAATTAATGTGGCACATAAATTTCCAGTTTCAAACCGGCTGAAATATTCAAGACAAAATGCGAAACAAACAGAAACACGTTTGTTTAATAAAAACGCCAAATCGTCGCGCTAACGGTTTCATGGCACAGCCGGTTGCCCTTTTGATTTCCTGAATGGATTGCCGATATTAGGTCACACAAATCTCCTGGATTCATAAAGAGGTGTTGGATCAAATTCAGCCCCAACTTGCGTGCGAAAAGTTCGTGATGAAGATGTGTTATTGAAAAGGTCAAGTAATCAAAAGATGAAATCAAGACATGGTTAACTCTAACCATTTTCGAGATCCTTAGGGACAGATTTTGGGTAACAGTGACTGTTCTCGAGATATTTGCAAGTTCGTTTTCGAGATCCATTTAAAATTGCTTATTTTCAAGGATAATCAGATTGGTTTTGTAATCGTTTTTCAATTAATATAGTGGTAAAATTAGGTTTTGGATTTCTCTAACCGTTCTCGAAGTTTCTGCAAAACTGTTTTCAAGAAATATTTAAGACTTACTATTTTTTAAGAATTAATCCATCGAGATTGTACTCTTTCACAGGTGACTTTGTCTGGGTGTATAATCAGTTTTTGGATAACTCTAGCCATTCTCGAGATTCCTAGGAAATTGTTTTTGAGAGTTGAAGTGAGGATTATAAGAATTTCTTGTTTTTCAGCTTCGACAGAATTCTTCGGTATTGTGCGTAGGTACAGAAATGAACCGGCTTTCCAAAAATGTGTTCGGTGTGGTGGCAGTAGGTGCGGGGGGGGGGGGGGGGGGAGCAATGGCTTACCAGAGTCAAAAATGCTGTTTTTTCCGGTAGCCAAATTTACGACGGTTTTACCGTAATTCCGGGACTATTTGGGTTATAGTGGATGTGGGAATCTACCTACATGAGTAGATTCCCTCATACGTGTAGATGACAAATTTTGATGTCTAATTCCTATAAGTTAAATAGGAAAATATAGAAATATTCGTTTCAAAGTTAGGACGGTTTTAAAACAAAAATTGTAATTGTCAACTTATTGGCTTTCTAGAGGAAGAAAAAGCTGTTATTAGTTTTGGTCTAGCTCTTATACCGGGCGAGCTACAAAAGTTTTTCTGTGCCGCATTTTTTGCCAATTTGGGTGTACTTTTCTCACATTCCACCCGGTAGATTCCACATTTTTGCAGCAAAATATCTGGAATAATTCAGGGAGGTAGTACACAGACGTGCCCTTGATCAGGCCAAAAATCAAGGGTCTAGCTTTAAATTTAAAATTTTGACGAATTTTTGAACTTTAAATTTCAAACTGCCACTTTGAGGTATATTTGTGCCGAGACCGTACATCTCATCGAAGGGGTTTCTATCCCAGGGGATACCTCGAAATGTTTTCTTTTAGGGACTTAGAAACTTTTCGTTGGGACGTCGCGAAATGGTCTTAATTGAATTTCAAAGCGAAAGATGCAAATTTTTCAAGATTATGGCCGAAAATCCCGAATAGTTCCGAATCACGTCTACCCCGGAGCTGTCGGGAGCTCTCGGAAGCATTCGGGTGCGACGGCTTCTGCCACTGACAGCTGAGATTTTCCGAAATGTAAACATTAACTTTAAAGGCTTAGACCAAGAAAAATAAGGCGAAAAGTATGAAAAACTGTATGGCAGGACAAAATTTGAACATTTCTAGGAAGATTATTGGCAAAATGCCCGGTCCTCGAGCACGTTTTCCCAAAGATTGGTCGATTTGAAAATTTCGTGTCCGGATTCATGATGGCTGATGACGTCAAGGCTCAACCACTCCAAGGCAGTGGCGGTTCCAAATTCGGACAAAAATGTATTTTTTCGATTTTTCGGCAGACATGGGCGGAGTTAATATTTTATTTTCGCATTTTTTCGGCTTTCGCATAAGAAATCTATTGCGCAATGCTTTTTAAATGGGACAATATTGATTTCGTCATAAATAAAAGATGGAGGCGAAAAAAAATGGCCGCCGCAGACAGGGTTGTTAAAAAATGGTGATATCTTTGAAACGAATAAAGTTAGAGAGCTGAAATTTGGTACCATTGTTCATTAGGAAATGGACTGCAAGTTGCCATGGGTCGAAACCTTCCTTATGGTACCAAACCCATTGACATTAACGAAATTTTGCAAATAAGTTTTCAGGTTTTTACACGTGTATTTTTCATAAGAAAAACGTTGTTTTTCTTATTTCCAACTCAACGTTTCGACTTTTTGCTTACTGTACATCTTGGTATTCTTTTTTATTACAATTATTGCTTTATAAATGAGCCACACCCAAACAATCAGTTTTTCGTATATGATTCACAAAATAGGTTTAATGAAGACCTTTTGACTGGTACTAACTGTTCGATTTTTTCGCTTTTAGAGATTTATTATAAATAATGCCTTGATTTCTGATTTAGATCCTATAGGGTGTCCCAAAAATTGGCAAATATAACATTTTTAGGAAACATTAAAGCTAGAAACCTGAAATTTTGCTTGTAGGTTCTTTTCACAATCACAAACAATATGTCGCTTACGGGAACTCTGATATGAGTACCCGTGGTACCATTTTTCATATTTTCGTAAATTTTAGCACTTTTTTTTACTATTCTTCAAACGCTGTTTTGTTGCGAATATGAAATAAAATTTTCCAGACTTTTCGACATTTCACATACTTTTAAACATCATCTTTTTTTTCATAACTTTATGGTAGTTTGGGCTACATTCGGATATTTCCTAAACAAAATTTCTCTATCAGTTTTCCCGTATACGGGATCTTTCTATAAAAAAAATATGCCTCCAAATGAAAGCCATAAACAAACCAACTCAAGATTTCTGCTGATCAACTTATTAAACTAAAAATATCACTCCCTCAAATTATTATAAACTTTATTAATTAGAAGCCTTTAATAACGTCTAAATGAACATAATAAGTTCAGAAACACAAACAGTTGGTTTGGTTTCACATTCTCAAGACTCGTGGATTGAAAACCGGCGAATTTACTCGAAGTTCGCCCTTTTAGTGTGCTTCTTAGTGGCAAAGTTTATTTTTGTAGCCCGCGTAGCGTCCTCGGGAAAACTTTTAATTAGAGAAGCAGTTGGTAAAAAAAAAAACGGATGAATGTGTTTCAAGTTTCGATTATTACTCAAATAATGAAAGTTTGAAACAAGTTTGCGAGCTGAAGAAATATTAGATTACCCCTAATGTGTTTCTTCAAATTTGAAATTTAAAAAAAAAAAACATGATATACCATTAGGTAATTTTCAAGAAATAAAGGAAAAATGTTTACAGCTTTTTATCCGAACGCCAGTGAGGGGGGGGGGGCTGACCAGTGGCGTACCAAAGTCAGAAATGCGTTTTTTTCACAACCCAAAAGTCTAGCGTCTTTGCCGTAACTCCGGGACTATGTGGGGTATAGGCCTTCATGTGGGTAGATTTTCTCATTCGTGAAGACGATAAATTTTGAAGTGCAATTCCGATAAGTTCCATAGAAAAATGTACAAAAATTCGCAAAGTTGGGACGGTTTTTCTAAAAATTTTTTGCAATGGTCAACTTGTCGGCCTTCTGGACCACTTTAGTTAGACGACTGGGCCAGTTATATAATAAGGATAATACCGGGGGAAACGGCATATCCTTAGCTACTTTTAATCCTATCCCGCCAAAGGTGTCCCTTTAATACAGAGTGGTCAAAAAAATGTCCAAAAACAATTAAGGAAAAGTGTCTAAAATAGTAAGGTAGTTTTTTGCGATTATTACGAAAACTATGGAGCGGTCCAGCTTCGGTGGTATATAGGCAACTAGAAGACGTGGAAAGAAAAAAAAATCAGTTATTACTTTTGGTCTAGCTCTTATACCGGGTGAGTTTTTCTGTATCGCATTTTTTGCCAATTTTGGTGTACTTTTCTCACATTTCACCCTGTAGATTTGACATTTTTGCAGTAAAAAATCTCAAATAATTCAGGGAGGTAGTACAGACATGGGCCCTTGATCGTGCCAAAAATCAAGGGCCTAGCTTTGAATGTGATATTTTGACGAATTTTTAAACTTTAAATTTCAAATGCCACTTTGAGGTATATTTGTCCGGAGACCGTGCATCTAATGCAATGGCTTTCTATCCCAGGGGATACTTTGGAATGTTTTCTTTTTGGGACTGAGGAACCACTTTTCGTTGGGACGTCGCGAAATGATCTTAATTGAATTTCGAAGCCAAAGATGCCGATTTTTTAAATATTTTGGCCGAAAATCCCGAATGGTTCCGAATCACGTCCACCATGGGGTGAATCGGAATCATTCGGCGGCCGCGCCCATCTGCATCTGACAGCTGAGATTTCCGAAATGTAAACATTAACTTTAAGGCCTCAGACTAAGGAAAATCGGCCGAAAAGCGTGGAAAACTGTCTGGCCGGGGAAAATTTGAACATTTCTTGGAAGATTATTGGCAAAATGCCCAGTCCTCGAGGTCGTTTTCACAAAGACTAGTCGATTTGAAGATTTCGTGTCGGGATTTATTTTTGGCTGAGGACCTCGAAGTCCGACCACGCGGTTTTCGTCCAGACAGTGGCGGTTACAAAATCGGGCAAAAATGTGTTTTTTCGATTTTTCGGCAGACATGGGCGTAGTTATATTTTTTTTGCCATTTCTTCGGCTTACCCATAAGAAATACATTGTGCAATGCATTTTAAATGGGACAATATTGATTTCGACATAAAAAAAAGATGGGGGCGAAAAAAAAATGGCCGCCCTAGACAGAGTAATTAAAAAATGTGGATATCTCTGAAACGAATAAAGTTAGAGAGCTGAAATTTGGTACCATGGTTCATTAGGGAATGGACTGCAAGTTGCCATGGGTCGAAACCTTATTTATGGTACCAAACCCATGGGTACCATTAACGAAATTTTGCATATAAGTTTTCAGGCTTTTGCACGTGTATTTGCCATAAGAAAAACGTTGGGCAATGCGTATTATATGGGTGGAATGTAGATTACGTCATATTTGGGGTACCATTGATGGTACATAGTTCAAATTTGGATGGTGGGTACCTATGGGGGTATCATAAATTGTGATATAGCTGACTCAGCTATCATAGCTACAATAGCTGAGTAACGTTAATATTTAGAGAACTGTTAATGATACATGGTTCAACTTTGGATGCTGGGTGCCCATGGGAGTACCATGAATGGTAATATAGCTGACGTAGCTATGTAGCTGACCATAGCTAGGTTATAGCTGTTTTATGAACCGATGATGATATCAAGTTGAAAATCGAATGGTAGTTTCCTTTATGTAAAATTCGCTAAAAATGACATTTCTAAAAATCCAAGATGGCCGCCTGAAAAGTTTTGGTTTTAAGCCGATATCTCGGGAACGGTTCGAGCTAGAAAGCTGAAATTTGGTATGTGGCTATTTTATGGGACGGGCTAGAGGTCTCTGAGGTCCAGAACCTTGCCGCGGGTACCCAAGGTTCTATTTTGGAAACTTTTTTAATAAAATGACACTTTCACTGAAACTAAATATATCCGACGTTTCGACTTTATGCTTACTATACGCCATCATCAGGGTATTCACTTTTATTACAAATATTGCTTTATAAATGTGCCACGCCCAAACAATCAGTTTTTCGTATATGACTAACAAAATAGCTTTAATGAAGCCCATTCAACTGGTACTAACTGTTCGATTTTATCGTTTTTAGGTTCTGAGATTTGACTGATTAAATTTCTCATTGATAGGGGTAGAGTGACTTTTGCCATTTTATAGCCAAGCCATTTACGGCAATAGAACAACAGTGACTCAATTAAGTGTGAGTCGCCTCAAATACCACAATTAAGCAGGTATTTTGTGGTCGAGAATGCTCTCGGGTGCATGGGTGTCAATAGCATCGTTATACCATGTTTCGTTTTTGAATTATATAGATATAAGTATTAAAATGTCGATAAAAAGTGGAAAAATTACGTTTTTGGCGCCATTTTGAAGGGGAAGGAAATTACTGAAAATTCCAGAATTGCAAATTTTTTACATATTTTTGTCCCCTCTTTCATATTTGACTTTACCCGCTTTGAAAATTTTGAAATTTTTACATTTTTCTGTTTATCTTGGAAACGGTAAGGTTTTTCGATATGCCGGTTAATATGATGTATGAAGAGGTCATCAAGGGCTATCAGATGCATGCATCAGAAGGAAGCTAGCTTTCACGGTTTTTGAGAAAATTAAGTAAAAAAAAAGTGCAAAATGTGTACCTTATTTTTGGGCCACCCGTGCTCAGTTACTGTTCTAGTCAGAGCTTCGAAAATGGGCTCTACGTGTAGCTCTATTCTTCTACTTCCTTATCTGTTCTTATACATTTTTCGACAAATCTTCATCGAAACGAGATATTAGCTGTTAAAGGCAGCAATGCACGATTTTTATCTCAAAATTTATTTTTTTGGGCCGGTTTGAGAGCCCCATATGTTTAACATAGAATTTTCTATATGTGTCATTTAAATCTATAGTAATCGATTTTATTTGTTACTTCGAGTCGTTTTATAATGAATAGGACGTTGATTTCTGTTTTAGATAGTATAGGGTGGCTCAAAAAATGATGCAGGAAGCTAATATATGCTAATAATGCATAAAAGGTCCATAAGCAGTGTGTATTTTACATAGACAGGATGGATTATTAAGTATGTAGACTAAGCAGAATAAGATGTTAGATATAGGCGATGAGAGCTTTATTAAAACTTACCAATGAAAGCAATTTTATAATTATGCAAGGAGTCTGGTTGATATATATGAGTATTTACTGCGAAATAATTCCTTCGCCATTTTATCCACAAATTGTTAAAAAACACTAAAATTATTCTACTTTTTTGGCTCCTCTTATAGCTTTTGGGATAAATCCTCATTAAACTTTGAAGGCTGAAATTCACGATTTTTATCTAAAAATTTAGGTTTTTGGGCCAGTTGAGGAGAGTCTCATATGATTAATATAGAAATATCGACTTTTCCCATATAAATCAATAGTAATCGATTTTATTCGTAGGTTCTAGTAGTCGTATGATAAATAGGGCATATATTTACGTTTTGGAAAGTATAGAGTGTCCCAAAAAGTGTTGTAACCTAGAATTTTAGGATGTTTTCATGTAAATTGATATCTGTTAATTTATTGCGTAAGTTCCAGTAGTTTTATGATAAATAGAGCGTTGATTTCTGTTTTAAATAGTAGACGGTGTCCCAAATAATGATGCAACATCTAACTTTAGTTTTTTTTTGTTTAACAATATTTTTTTGTAGGTTTTATTCCTTTATTATAAATAGTGTATTTGATTTCTGATTTAGATACTATAGGGTCACCCAAAAATTGACAAATATTACATTTTTGGGGACATCTAAAACTACAAAACTGAAATTTCAATTGTAGATTCTGTTCACAATCACAAACAATATGTCATAAATGGCAACTTTGATATGGGTACTCGTGGTACCATTTTAAAACTTTTTATGAATTTTAGCACGTTTTTTACCTGTTTACCTATTACTTAATATGAAATAAGGTATTTGAGACGTTTCGACATTTCAGTTACTTTTAGGTATATTCAGGTTCTTTGTTAAAACGTTCGGATATTTCCTAAACTATGGGCGCCCCGCGCGCGTGGTCTTACTCTGCAAAACTTCAAAAGTACTTTGCCCACAGCGTTCGGATTTCCTAAACTATAGGCGACCCGCGCGAGAGGACAAAAAAAAAAAAAAAAAAAACAGCTTTTTATAGTAATAAGACGATCAATCTCTTCTTAATGCTGCAGAATTGATTGTAGTGAAATTAGTTCTATAAGTGGATTTTTAAAAAATGTCTTAAAACCTGCTTTCAAAAATTAAAAAAAAAAGTGACCATTGCAGTGACCATTGAAAGACCAAAACTACTGACCAAGATAAAATACACCACCTGGACTGCCGTCGGCGGTATCTGGAAGAAAACAACATGAAAAGAAAAACCCGGTTGGATTCACTCTAATCCAATCGGTCGATTATTCCTCAAGTTATAGAGGTTCAAAGTTGGAAATAGCAAAAAAAAGTAAGAATACCCCCGCCTCTTTGGTCAATTTGAAGAAAATTAAAACAATTTTTTTTGCTGCTTTTTTTTTAATTGAAACCATTTCGATCCCTACTGAACGTAGCAAAGCAAATTTGAGTGAAAGGGTCTAAAAATGGAGCATCAAAGAAAGCGCCGGAAAGTAGAAAAGAAAAAAATAAAATCCTTAAAACATGTATGGCGTCGATAATGAAGTGTCATAAATGAGAAATGTATTTATTCCTAGAAAAGAGTTTTCATTCAGGGAAACACCACTGGGCGATCTGAGATCGTTGTACCCCTGCCTTATACGCCGGGGTGAGAGTTCATAGTTGGAACTTGTATTTGAAGACAAATTCGGCGCAGGAAAGGCGGTGTGATGTTATGAAGAATTTCGACTAATGCTGCCACCTGTGAGTCGGTGGGCGAAGTTTCGGCGCTGCCACCTGTGAGTCGGTGGATGAAGTTCTGCCACAATACTCCCCTCTCAGTGACAACAAGAACGGAGGGTGTATGATGGGAGGGAAGCGAACTGAGGAGTCGAAGTTGTGTTGCTGTTGCTTGAGCGAGATGAGGGACGGAGGATGTGCTAGTGTTGCCGAGAATGGTATCAGAGAGAGATGTGTGTGATATAATTCCGCCGTGCAGTGGGTGAAGAGAGAGTTTGCTGGCTGCTGCGTGCAGTGAGTGTGAGAGAGATGCTGCTGCTCTGGTAGTCTCGAGGCGTTGAAGTCATCCTTGTTGCGACCTTTTGCTCGGAATATTGCGTGTTGTTTTTTGTCGAGGGTGACCAAAATTGGCGTCGATAATGAAGTGTCATAAATGAGAAATGTATTCCCAGAAAAGATTTTGGTTATTCAGGAAAACACCAGTGGGACGATTTGAGATTGTTGCAGCCTATGTATGTGGTGTTGGCGTAGTCCCGGAATCGACCTTGGACTCGTCAGTAAGGCGTGGAAACCCCTGCCTTATACGCTGGGGTTAGAGTTTATAGTTGGAACTTGTATTTGAAGACAAATTCGACGAAGGAAAGGCGGTGTGATGTTGTGAAGAATTTCGATCAATGCTGCCACCTGTGAGTCGTTCGTTAATGGGCAAACAGGGTCTACTATCAGTCTTTTTAACCACCTAATTGGGCTAATAATGCCTAATAATAATTCGGAGAGCAAATCTATCAATATTACGAACAGCAAACACCGAAAGGCAACTCTTGACGACCGTAAAATGCCGAAAGATATCATGTCTTGGGCATATTTTGAGAAGTGATAAATATCGTCTATTACAGCTCATATTAAAGGGCAAGATTCTGGGGCGCCGTGGAGTTGGAAGAAAGCAACAGTCGTGGCTCAGAAATATTCGGGATAAGAACGGCATAAGAAGGGCTGGTGAACTTTTTGCTTGACGGAGGACCGTACAGCTTTTGCCATGGTGATCGCCAACGTCAGGGAGACCGTACAAGGCACAAGAAAGAAGAATAATTCGGAGCAGGCAAGGAGGTGTGATGTTATGAAGAATTTCGACTAACGCTGCTACCTGTGAATCGGTGGATGAAGTTCCGCCATACATGTAATAATGGGATTTTTGGGAAAATCCAAAATTATCCTAATCCATAGAATGGGATTAATAGACTTGTCCCATAAATTGGGATCCATAAATTCCATAAATTGGGATTAATGGATTAATGAATAAATTGGGATTAATGCACAGGGTCTGCTATCAGTCTTTTTCACTGCCTAATTGGGCTGTAGAAATTGATGCCACTTCATGTATAGATCCCAAAGCGTTATACAAAGTGTTATAATGTACTAAAACTTTTGTGTATAATCGGTTTTTTTTAAGCTCTGGTGTTTTTTGTTTTGGTTAATCCCTAAAGCTGATTTTGCCCTGTTTATTTGTTTTAGATTAATTTACTGGTTTCGGTAACTCAGACAAGACACACTTTCTGTCCCTTTATACTATCCAATTATTATTAATATTATTATTTTGTTTTTTTGTAATAGTAAACGATATGTAGATGCTTTATAGCGACGACATGATCATAAAACAGAGCTAAAATAGAACGTCAACTCTCGTGTTAACAATTTGGTTCGTATTACAGTGCCATCTCTCGGGAAGGAATAAAAGCTCAAGATTGAAGCTAGGGTCGAGAGATGGCGTGCTTAACTAATCATAAGTAGATTCCTAATAATTTTGTTAATTCACTCATACGTCGCTAGATGGCAGAGGATTGTTAAATTTAAATATTTGCCGCCATTGTTCAATATTCTCAAGTACCAATTTATGAAAATCTCAAATCAGATGATATCTTAGTTTGCCAGGTTCCTACTTACGGCACGCGTTTAGCAAAGAGCATTCAATAATTATATGTATTACCACCTAAAAGAATTATATGCTTGTTGGTGTTTATAAGTATTATTATAGTAAGTAGTTGCTTGACAAACCAAAATGTCGAGTGACTTGAGATTTGTTCATAAATTCGCGCCAGTTAGTATTCAGTTAGTGGTGGCTTTAAACTAGGAAAATGCATTAAAACATCACCTATTACAAACCAATCTTCAATAAAACCAATAAATATTTTTTTCTACAAACGTCAAATAATGACGCATTTTACGCTTTCATTAGACAAACGAAAACCTAACCATTTTTGAGGATCAGAATGTGAGTTTACTTTTCCGCGCGTTGCCCAGGACAGCAAGCGAAAAAGATTTTATCGCTTGCTGTCAATAGCAACTACCACCACTCAACCAAATATTTAAAACGTCATTGTCACTTTGATTTAAATTTTCAGATTGTGTCTTCATTCAAATTTCAGATTATTTGGAATTTATTGTTTGTAGAAAAAACGTTGTATGCATTACGAGCAAAAAGTTACTTTTTTGCTCTCGAGTGATTGCCGCTCTCCGCTTCGCGTCGAGCGGCAAACTTCACTCTCCGAGCAAAAAAGTTGTACTTTTCGCTCTTAATACATAAATAACTATTCACAGGTACCTCTAAGTTTATGTCTGCAACATTTTGCCCTATGAGGGCTTTAAAGGCTATGGTGAATAAAATATTATTATAAACATAATATTTCAAAAAATCAGTAATTTATTCCCAGTAATTGGTGTTTAGTGAACATACTGGAAAGTTATTATATACTTTTTGACGTTCCATTGTGAACATCCTCTCACTTCCGACAAGACTTTATTTTTGTGACCGTATTTTTGTGGATTGGGAAATCGATGTTTCGGTTCAGGGCTTCCCCAACACGTAGAAACGCAACACCTAATCGTAGACGGCATTTCGACAATCTGAAATATCATACAATTAGCGTATGTTGCTTCTCTTTGTAATTTATACAAAAGGTTTACTTTTACAATATAAAGAATATTAATATAACAATAGTCAATATATGTACTATGTGACAACTGCCGCTCCCAACACGATTTGTCCTTCGCCAAATTATGTAGATACCTAATAAAATATGGAATATTATTAAGGAAATTTTGTGCGCGAGTGATGATAGCGGTACTTTATATTTATGTACCCAATGGTACTCCCCCATAGGTACCCAATGTATGACCAATCCTGTCCGCGTACGAGTGAAACGTATTAACCCAGTAATAAGTAATTTATAGCTTACCTTAAATTTTTTAAACGCAGCACATAACCAACTCACTTTTTATCACTTTTATATACTTTATTTAACTTTATCGCCTTAAAAACCTACAATACTTCAAAAATTTCAAATTCCAAAACTTCAAATTTTGACAGTTCGGTAGCCATTTGGAGTTGGCCGTCGGGAATGGATGGAATTCATGGGGACGCAACCCAACAAACGCCGGCCGAGCGCCATCTTACGTGTTGGAATAAAAGCAAATTGCAAACCAAGTTGGGTAATAAGAGTGGATAGGGCCTGGACATGATAATAATTCATGTCAATGGAGCATCATTCATTGCTGTCATCTAAACAAAAGCAACAAGACACACAAACACTGGGTAACCGAATATCTAGGCAAATGGTACTAAAGACAGTTGTACACATCTGTGAGAAATTGTGGCGCATTAGTGCAGATATAAATAAACGCACATCCTCAATTTGGTTCTCTCGGGATATAATAGAGCTGACTCAAATTAGCGTTCTAACGGCACTGCATTCGAGACGTTAAGTCGTCTTTGGATGTCTCATAAAGTCGTTTCTTCGCATAAAAGCGCGGAATGAAAATAAAACACACACAGACAGTCGAGAGCGTTTGTAAAACAAAAGCTACACGAGGGCCTGTTAGGAGGCCAAAGTGGCCAATGATGTGTAAGGACCTCGTATTTTCGCTCTTCGTTGGATCGCAAGATCGGGCCAATTTTATGGAATATTGTGTTCTTTATGCTCGGAATTGTTTCCTGTGTTATTTGCCAGTTTTGAGCGAGCATTGGCATGTTTTGATTTCTCAGACAATCGCCTTTTTACTGCTACATTCTTCGAATTATTTTGGACAAAGATACGATTCAAAAAACAATTTTGTATATTAAAAACTCTTATTACGAAGACTTAGAAAGGTCTTTTCTATTTTTCAGGTTTTCAGGTTTAATTCTTGCTAGTGGTTCATCCCTTAGCACAGAAGCGTCGCGCTCTTGTCAAACAAACTTTACAAGAGCTAGGTGCCTCGAAACGGGTTTATTGATTTTTTCTTTGCATTCAAAAATGTTCGTATTAATTAATGAAATGTTCTAAGTAAAATTAACTCTTGATACATTAAAAGAGTTAATGGGACAAAAGTACAAGCTAAATCTACCACAAACCTGTCCCATTCTCTGCATCAGCTATCATTTATTCGTTCAATCTCACTCGCATCCTGCTAAACTCAATTAAATTGATAACCGCCCCTAAGGTATCCCCTACAAAGCAGCTTGATTTCATCTCTATCTGACAGGCCTCCTGCTGGGATTAAACAATATTACCCCTCGGCTGCCAAAAGGAAAAATTCAACAGAAACTTTCCGTTCGTTTCCAGATAATGAAAATAGACACGTGAAATCGCTCTATAGAAGAAATGCCATGATATGCCCCGTCAGGTTCCGTTTTATCTTCTTAATTCGAAAGTTTTCTTTCTTAGAGGCGGACAATTGAAATCGTTGAGGCATTAAGATGATGTTGTCTTCAAAACTTAACGAGCGTGGATGTTTAGGTTAAAAAGAAGCTTTACAAATAAAAAGAGACGGTTAACTAATTAATTGTCCGAGAGGGATTTTGTTTAGAGCTTGTCAGGCTCATTTACCGGCCATTTATTTATAACGTGACCTCTCGAAAAGCAAAACCGATTCGCTTGTTTTTGTGCCCAGCTAAATTTGTTAAATTCGGTCCAACATTGATGATTTAGCACCAGTCACTCTCCTGCTCGAAGGACCAAAACAACAATAAAGTCATTAATTTAAATTTGCCTGCTGTTCCTGGTCCGTGTAATAATGCTTCTAATATACAAAAATGTTATTTGAATCTCATCTTTCTCCAAACTAATCTCAAGACGATTGTCCGAGAAATCAAAACAGGCCAAAGTTCGCTCAGAACTGGCAAACATAAAAACAGGAAACAACTCCGAGCATAAAGGACACAATAATCCATAAAATTGGTCCAATCTCGCGATCCAACGAAGAGCGAAAATGCGAGGTCCTAATCATCAGGCCACACAGCCCCTCCTGTGGCTTTTTTTTTACAAACGCTCTGGACTGTGTTTTATTTTCATTCCGCGCGTTTATTAGCGCAATGAAAGCAACAAGAAGGCTAAGGATTTTGAAACCGGTCGAAGGGGTTCGAAACCGGTCTTCGAGACACTTCAGTCAATCACACATATCTGGTGCTTTTCACTTACTTGATAGAAACAATTCTCAAAAATTAAAAAATCAATTATTGCCATATTTCAAGCGCTCCGAAAACCGTTTTCGAGGTACTTAGCTCTCGTCAGCTTCATTTCATATCCAGCCTATCAAAACCAAGCGAAAGCAACACTCCTGTGATATTGAATCAAGAAATTAACAACAAGAAAGGAAACATAATATTTTAATAAATTTTGTCAGGTTTGTTTCATCTCCAGGTCGTCAAAACCAAGCAAAAAGCGACACTTTTGTGGGATTGAACGAACCAGTGGCAAAAGTTTGATTAGCTCCATATTTCGTGCCTTTCAAAAATCGGTTTCGAGGCGGATAGCTTCGTTTCATTTCAAGCTCATCAAACCCAAACGCAAAGCGACACTTTTGTGGTATTGAATAAGCAAGAAGCAAGCTAAGAGGCTCGAAGCTGGTCTTCGAGAGACTTCTGTCAATTACAAATGTCAAAAGTAAATTTTACTTGATTCAACTCGACTATCAATTTTTTTAGTAATAGAAAATTTTTAGTAATAGAAAAATCAATAAGCAAATTTTGCGCCCTCCAAAAACCGGTTTCGAGTCACTTACCTATAGAAAAGCACAACTAAGAGGCTCGAAACGGGTTCTCAGAATACTTTACTCACGCACAAATTTTAGAAGTTATTTTTATTTAGGATATCAATTAATTGATAAAAACATTGTTTAGCAATAGAAAAATCAATTTTGAGCCTTGCAAAAATCAGTTTCGACGCATTTAGCTCTTGTCGGCTCTTTTTCTTCACCAGCCCAACACACCTAAGCAAAGAAAGCGACACTTTTGAAGTAATTGGATGATCCACTCTAGCAGGAAAATGGCTAAGAACCTCGAAACAGAAGTTCAGCACATGACAATCAATCATAAATGTCAAGAGATATTTGATACAACTGCGAAAAGCGATACTTCTGTGGTATTGAATCAATTATTAGCAGGAAGTGAGCTTTAAGCCTTGAAGCGGGTCTTCGGGACACTTCAGTCAATGACAAATATCCAAATTTATTTATACTTCGAATTAGCGATTTTTTTTACCAATAGAAAAATCGATAACCACCATATTTGGAGCCTTCGAAAAACCGGTTTCGAGGCACTTAGCTTTCGTCAACTTCTTTTCAACTCCAGGGCATCAAGCCCAAGTGTAAAGCGCCACTTCTGTAATTTTTAATGAACCAGTAGCACGAGGAGTACTAAAAGACTTAAAACATCCCTAGGACACTTCAGTCAATCACAAAGGTCAAAAAATATTTTTACTTTGAAAACGAATTAATTGGGAGGAAATTTTTTCAGTAATGGAAAAATCGATAACCACCATATTTGAAAACTTTGAAAAACCGGTTTCGAGGCATTTAGCTCTCGTCAGGTTCGAAGCGAAAAACGACATTTCTGTGGTATTAAATGACTCATTAGCAGGAGGCAAGCTAAAAGACTCGAAACGGGTCACACTGCAGTAAATCACAAATATCAAAAGTAACTTATACTTTGATCGAAAGGATTTTTTTTGGCAATATAAAAATTTATAACGACTATATTTTGTGCCCTCCAACAACCGGTTTCGAGGCACTTAGCTGTTGTACGCTTCTTTTCATTTCCAGCCCAACAAACCCAAGCGAAAGGCGACACTTCTGAGGTATTGAATGATCCACTATAGCAGGAAGAGAGCTAAGAAGCTCGAGATGGGTCTTGGGGAGAGTTCAATGAATCAAGAGTAGAGGGAAAGGTGGCACTTTGTTTCGCCGGTATCAAGAACTCTTAATCAGCCCTATATATTATAGTAGAAATAGAATACATTATTGTAGAAACAAATTAAGTTTTCTAATATTTTTTATGCAAGCGCTAATTGTTGCAGCTCCCTGGAAAATACGACACTCTTGGTGAATTTACGACCTCCTCAACGCAGTAAAAACTCCTCTCTATTACTTAAAAGCACTAATTAATCTTGCCTATAATAAAGCCGCCAGACTCTAATTAAAGCATAATGTTTACAATGCATTTTCGCTTCGAAAAGGCTATATTTACGAGTGTCAACTAACACTGGACACGTTAAACTAATTAATACGACACGTTATAGTTATTTGAGCGTTATAATAAAGCCTCTTCTGGAATAAATTCGACTCGGCCATCCGGCCCTAGCGAAATTGTTAATGGACGTTTCCATGAACTGGACAAAACGCATTCAAAAAGAGATAGAATGACGCTCGCCTGGCGGACATTAAAAACTCTCCGGATTTAGTGGAGCAAAAACGTTGCATGCGAAATGTCCATTAGAGTCGTTGAACTTGTGGATGAATGGTTTTGGTCTCCATGTTCAATTTTGAAAGAGATAGAGATATAGAGCGAATTATGATTGTATGTGTAATGTACGCTACTACGATTGGCTCGAAGGACCAATTTTGGTGCAATGCAAAAGCGATCTAGGCATTTCCACGGCGATCTAGGCACGGGTTAGATACAAAATTTTTTATGAATAACTTGGTCTGCTTCTATCTTCAAGCTTCTATAAGTTCCTCTGCTATAAGATCTCGTGCGGTAGAGAGACTTTACCGCACGAAACTAGAAAAAATTTAGTGGCTTCCATCAAGTTTTTGATTATGGCTAATTTTTTGGTTTTGGTAAATAGAGAAGAGAACATGGAAAATAATTATAAACTTTTAAAAATTACAGCGTCTAAGTGAGTTTACCTCATACGGTTAGCTCCTGTTACATTTGTAAAAAAACACAAAATGACTCCACGTTATGGACTAAGACTCAACTGAGTTATTAAACATTTTCGAAAGTTTTTTTTTCCGAAAACTCGAATTTTCGACCTGAAATAAGAATTCTTGTAGTTTATTAAACATTCGACTTTGCTTTCCCGCGAAACATGAGAAAATCAAGTCGATAGATAAGGGCGACCAGTTTATTTACACATTTGGTCTATGATAAATTCAGTTTTTGATTAAAAAATGATTGAAAATATTTCATATTATTTCTCTTTTGGGATGAATGGATAGGTTTTAGGAAGTAGAAGGCGACTATTTATTTATCATAACGAGAGCAACCATTTTATTAAGAGCTCAACTTGTTCCTGAAATTAGAATTCTTGTAGTTTATTAAACATTTGACTTTGCTTTCCCACGAAACATGAGAAAATCAAGTCGATAGATAAGGGCGACCAGTTTATTTACACACTTGGTCTATGAGAAATTCAATTTTTGATTAAGAAATCAACGACAATATTTCATATTATTTCTCTTTTAGGATGCATGGATAGGTTTATTCCATATTAAAAACGCTTTGTAAATAGAGGGCGACTATTCATTTATCATAATAAGAGCGACTATTTCATTTGGAGCTTGACTTGTTAAGGAAATAATAATTCTTGTAGTTTATTAAAAATTCGACTTTGCTTTCACGCGAAACATGAGAAAATCAAGTCGATAGATAAGGGCGACCAGTTTATTTACACATTTGGGTCTATGAGAAATTCAATTTTTGATTAAAAAATGAAAGAAAATATTTCATATTATTTCTCTTTTGGGATGAATGGATAGGTTTTAGGAAGTAGAGGGCGACTATTTATTTATCATAACGAGAGCGACTATTTTATTAAGAGCTCAACTTGTTCCTAAAATAAGAATTCTTGCAGTTTATTAAACATTCGACTTTGCTTTCACGCGAAACATGAGAAAATCAAGTCGATACATAAGGGCGACCAGTTTATTTACACATTTGGGTCTATGAGAAATTAAATTTTTGATTAAAAAATCAACGACAATATTTCATATTATTTCTCTTTTGGGATGCATGGATAGGTTTATTCCATATTAAAAACGCTTTGTAAATAGAGGGCGACTATTCATTTATCATAATAAGATTTGGATTCTTTGGGACTTTGCTTTCACACGAAACATGAGAAAATCAAGTCGATAGATAAGGGCGACCAGTTTATTTACACATTTGGTCTATGATAAATTCAGTTTTTGTTTAAAAAATGAATGAATATATTTCATATTATTTCTCTTTTGGGATGAATGGATAGGTTTATTCCATCTTAAAAATGCTCTTTAAGTAGAGGGCGACTATTTATTTATCATAACGCGAGCGACTATTTTATTAAAAGCTCAACTTGTTCCTGAAATAAGAATTCTTGTAGTTTATTAAACATTTGACTTTGCTTTTCCGCGAAACATGAAAAAATCAAGTCGATAGATAAGGGCGACCAGTTTATTTACCCATTTGGGTCTATGAGAAATTCAATTTTTGATTAAAAAATCAACGACAATATTTCATGTTATTTCTCTTTTGGGATGCATGGATAGGTTTATTCCATATTAAAAACGCTTTGTAAATAGAGGGCGACTATTCATTTATCATAATAAGAGCGACTATTTTATTTGGAGCTTGACTTGTTAATGAAATAATAATTCTTGTAGTTTATTAAAAATTCGACTTTGCTTTCACGGGAAACATGAGAAAATCAAGTCGATAGCTAAAGGCGACCAGTTTATTTACACACTTGGTCTATGAGAAATTCAATTTTTGATTAAAAAATCAACGACAATATTTCATATTATTTCTCTTTTGGGATGCATGGATAGGTTTATTCCATACTAAAAACGCTTTGTAAATAGAGGGCGACTATTCATTTATCATAATAAGAGCGACTATTTTATTTGGAGCTTGACTTGTTAATGAAATAATAATTCTTGTAGTTTATTAAAAATTCGACTTTGCTTTCACTCGAAACATGAGAAAATCAAGTCGATAGATAAGGGCGACCAGTTTATTTACACATTTGGGTCTATGAGAAATTCAATTTTTGATTAAAAAATGAATGAAAATATTTCATATTATTTCTCTTTTGGGATGAATGGATAGGTTTTAGGAAGTAGAGGGCGACTATTTATTTATCATAACGAGAGCGACTATTTTATTAAGAGCTCAACTTGTTCCTAAAATAAGAATTCTTGTAGTTTATTAAACATTTGACTTTGCTTTTCCGCGAAACATGAGAAAATCAAGTCGATACATAAGGGCGACCAGTTTATTTACACATTTGGGTCTATGAGAAATTAAATTTTTGATTAAAAAATCAACGACAATATTTCATATCATTTCTCTTTTGGGATGCATGGATAGGTTTATTCCATAATAAAAACGCTTTGTAAATAGAGGGCGACTATTCATTTATCATAATAAGAGCGACTATTTTATTTGGAGCTTGACCTGTTAATGAAATAATAATTCTTGTAGTTTATTAAAAATTCGACTTTGCTTTCACGCGAAACATGAGAAAATCAAGTCGATAGATAAGGGCGACCAGTTTATTTAGACATTTGGGTCTATGAGAAATTCAATTTTTGATTAAAAAATCAACGACAATATTTCATGTTATTTCTCTTTTGGGATGCATGGATAGGTTTATTCCATATTAAAAACGCTTTGTAAATAGAGGGCGACTATTCATTTATCATAATAAGAGCGACTATTTTATTTGGAGCTTGACTTGTTAATGAAATAATAATTCTTGTAGTTTATTAAAAATTCGACTTTGCTTTCACGGGAAACATGAGAAAATCAAGTCGATAGCTAAAGGCGACCAGTTTATTTACACACTTGGTCTATGAGAAATTCAATTTTTGATTAAAAAATCAACGACAATATGTCATATTATTTCTCTTTTGGGATGCATGGATAGGTTTATTCCATACTAAAAACGCTTTGTAAATAGAGGGCGACTATTCATTTATCATAATAAGAGCGACTATTTTATTTGGAGCTTGACTTGTTAATGAAATAATAATTCTTGTAGTTTATTAAAAATTCGACTTTGCTTTCACGGGAAACATGAGAAAATCAAGTCGATAGCTAAGGGCGACCAGTTTATTTACACATTTGGGTCTATGAGAAATTCAATTTTTGATTAAAAAATCAACGACAATATTTCATGTTATTTCTCTTTTGGGATGCATGGATAGGTTTATTCCATAATAAAAACGCTTTGTAAATAGAGGGCGACTATTCATTTATCATAATAAGAGCGACTATTTTATTTGGAGCTTGACTTGTTAATGAAATAATAATTCTTGTAGTTTATTAAAAATTCGACTTTGCTTTCACGGGAAACATGAGAAAATCAAGTCGATAGCTAAGGGCGACCAGTTTATTTACGCACTTGGTCTATGAGAAATTCAATTTTTGATTAAAAAATCAACGACAATATTTCATATTATTTCTTTTTTGGGATGCATGGATAGGTTTATTCCATACTAAAAACGCTTTGTAAATAGAGGGCGACTATTCATTTATCATAATAAGAGCGACTATTTTATTTGGAGCTTGACCTGTTAATGAAATAATAATTCTTGTAGTTTATTAAAAATTCGACTTTGCTTTCACGGGAAACATGAGGAAATCAAGTCGATAGCTAAGGGCGACCAGTTTATTTACACACTTGGTCTATGAGAAATTCAATTTTTGATTAAAAAATCAACGACAATATTTCATATTATTTCTTTTTTGGGATGCATGGATAGGTTTATTCCACTAAAAACGCTTTGTAAATAGAGGGCGACTATTCATTTATCATAATAAGAGCGACTATTTTATTTGGAGCTTGACCTGTTAATGAAATAATAATTCTTGTAGTTTATTAAAAATTCGACTTTGCTTTCACGGGAAACATGAGAAAATCAAGTCGATAGCTAAGGGCGACCAGTTTATTTACACACTTGGTCTATGAGAAATTCAATTTTTGATTAAAAAATCAACGACAATATTTCATATTATTTCTTTTTTGGGATGCATGGATAGGTTTATTCCACTAAAAACGCTTTGTAAATAGAGGGCGACTATTCATTTATCATAATAAGAGCGACTATTTTATTTGGAGCTTGACCTGTTAATGAAATAATAATTCTTGTAGTTTATTAAAAATTCGACTTTGCTTTCACGCGAAACATGAGAAAATCAAGTCGATAGATAAGGGCGACCAGTTTGTTTACACATTTGGCCTATGATAAATTCAGTTTTTGATTGAATGAATGAAAATATTTCATATTATTTCTCTTTTGGGATGCATGGATAGGTTTATTCCATATTAAAAACGCTTTGTAAATAGAGGTAAGCGACTATTTTATTTGGAGCTTGACTTGTTAATGAAATAATAATTCTTGTAAGGACCAAAATTGGTTCTTTGAGTCGTTTTTGGTCCTTCGAGCCAATACATTTATACACCCAAATAAAGATAAATAATGGGAGAAGTGAGTTCATGATCGCATGTTTAATGTAAGCTACTACGATTGAAGGAACTATATTGGTTCGAAAGACCAATTGTGGTCCTTCGAGCTACTGTTGGTCCTTCAAGCTAATTTTGGTCCTTCGAGCCAATACATTTATACACTCAAATAAAGGTAAATAATGGGAGAAGTGAGTTAATAAACAAAATCCACCTCCATACTTAAATTTTTTCTAAACTATATTCCTGAGAACTGGATCCGGCGTTTTTTTTTTCAAATAATGACGCAGTAAAATCCAGCTGATTTACATGATTTAATGCCCTCATATTCCCCATATTCCCTATACGACCTAGACCGCGTCTAGACGCAATTTATAGACTCTAAAACTTCGCAAATATCGTTGTTTTCTTTTCCTTTTTGTCGGCTTATCCTCCTGGCACCAAATCTGATTTCAAAGGACTGCACACAGTGCGCCAGACGTCGACGTCGGTCGGTGTGGCAGATCCTCAGGAATAACATAGTCCCAAGCCAAAAACCCTATTTATTTTAGCGCTGCTGCTAAGCTTATGCTAATAAATTGATGTTATTGGTCTTAGCGACTGGGGGCTGTTTTCTTTACAATTTGTTTCCGAGGGTTTGAGGTTGATTCTGCGGCGACGAGGTGTTTATTCTCGGTTTTAGTGCAATCAGGCGAGGGAGGCTCAACAGGGTTTAAAAGACGTGAAAATTGTACACTTTGGTGTTTTTCAATTCGGACGAGGACGTTTTTTGATGTCGCTCAAACTGAAACTGCTTTTTTTTGCAGGTAAGCAGTCGTTGGTTTCTATGGTACATTGCAGAGTGTGAAGAGGTGTCTAAAATCCCAACCTATCAAGTTCGTAAGTAAACATTTATATATCAGAAATTTGAACTTATTGAAATATGAAAATAGAAAAGAAGGAGCGTCTCCGTAATTTATTTGTAATATGGAAGCTGTAAGTAAAAAGTGAGCCTGCGTGAGAACTAAGCTTCCCTTCGAGCCTCTAAGTCTCATAAAACTGCAATGAAACATTAGTTAACTTGAGTATGTATCTGACTATATACCTCCTAAAATGACTCTGCATAAGCTGGGTATATACCCCTAAGTTTTGAGCTTTAACATAGCAGGTTTTAGATTACTCATTATAATATGTTTGGCTTTGTAGCTATTCTCTGAGTAGCTTTAAGTTTTATAATAAGGTTTTAAGTTAAATCTTAGTTTATGCCACCCTAAAATGACTCAGCACACTCTGATTATATGCCCCTAAGTTTTACTGCTGATTAACAGAAAAAGTAAAGTTTTAGCCCAGTATTTACCCTTTAAAAGTGACCCAGCATATTACTATTATCTGCCCCTAAGTTTTAGCTAAATCTGAGTATACGCCTCTTAAAATGAGAGCACAATCTGATTTCACACCTAGGTTTTCCTGATGTTTTTTTGAGTAGGCCGGTGATTTCTATAAGGGCAAGTTCTAGCGGAGTATAAGCCCTTTAATGATGACTCAGCACATTTTAATTATGTGCCTCTAAGTTTTACTTTTGAGATGTTTAGTAGCCAGTTTTTGGTTAAATCTGAGTATACTCCTAAGATGACTCAGCACAATTTGATTAAAGGTAACTCAGCACATTTTTATTAGTGTCCCTAAGTTTTAGTACTATTTCTTAATTAGACTCCTGCTATCTATAGTAGCAAGCTTTTAGTTAAATCTGAGTACATGCCCTTAGGTTTTACTGCTCTTCGCTGCCTCTCTTGATTTTTATAATACCAAATTTTAGCTATATATACGCCTCTTGATGATGACTAAGCACATTCTAATTATGTGCCCCTAAGTTTTACTTGTGAGATGTGTAGTAGCAAGTTCTTAGTTACATCTGAGTACACACCTCCAAAGACGAATCAGCATAATTTAATTAAAGGTAACTCAGCATATTTTTATTATGGGTCCTTAAGTTTTAGTACTATTTCTTAATTAGGCTCTTGCTATTTCTAGAAGCAAGTTTCTAGTTAAATCTGAGTACATGCCCCTAGGTTTTACAGCTCTTCCTTGCCTCTCTTGATTTTTATAATAGCAAATTTTAGCTGAGTATAAGCCCCTTAATGATAATTCAGCACATTCCAAGTATCTGCCCCTAAGTTTTACTTTTCAGATGTTTAGTAGCCAGTTTTTGGTTAAATCTGAGTACACACCTCCAAAGATGAATCAGCACAATTTAATTAAAGGTAACTCAGCATATTTTTATTATGGGTCCCTCAGTTTCAGAACTATTCCTTAATTACACTCTTGCTATTTATAGTAGCAAGTTTTTAGTTATATCTGAGTACATGCCCCTAGGTTTTACAGCTCTTCCTTGCCTCTCTTGATTTTTATAATAGCAAATTTTAGCTGAATATAAGCCTCTTAATGATGACTAAGCACATTCTAATTATGTGCCCCTAAGTTTTACTTGTGAGATGTGTAGTAGCAAGTTCTTAGTTAAATCTGAGTACACACCTTAAAAGATGAATCAGCACAATTTAATTAAAGGTAACTCAGCATATTTTTATTATGGGTCCTTAAGTTTTAGTACTATTTCTTAATTAGACTCTTGCTATTTCTGGAAGCAAGTTTTTAGTTAAATCTGAGTACATGCCCCTAGGTTTTACAACTCTTCGCTGCCTCCCTTGATTTTTACAATAACAAATTTTAGCTGAGTATAAGCCTCTTAATGATGACTAAGCACATTCTAATTATGTGCCCCTAAGTTTTTAACTTGTTAGATGTTTAGTAGCAATTTCTTAGTTAAATCTGAGTACACACCTTCAAAGATGAATCAGCACAATTTAATTAAAGGTAACTCAGCATATTTTTATTATGGGTCCTTAAGTACTTCTTTAGTACTATTTCTTAATTAGACTCTTGCTATTTCTAGAAGCAAGTTTCTAGTTAAATCTGAGTACATGCCCCTAGGTTTTACAGCTCTTCCTTGCCTCTCTTGATTTTTATAATAGCAAATTTTAGCTGAGTATAAGCCTCTTAATGATGACTAAGCACATTCTAATTATGTGCCCCTAAGTTTTACTTGTGAGATGTTTAGTAGCAAGTTCTTAGTTAAATCTGAGTACACACCTCCAAAGATGAATCAGCACAATTTAATTAAAGGTAACTCAGCATATTTTTATTATGGGTCCTTAAGTTTTAGTACTATTTCTTAATTAGACTCGTGCTATTTCTGGAAGCAAGTTTTTAGTTAAATCTGAGTACATGCCCCTAGGTTTTACACCTCTTCCCTGCCTCTCTTGATTTTTATAATAGCAAATGTTAGCTGAGTGTAAACCCCTTAATGATTACTCAGCACATTCTAATTATGTGCCCCTAAGTTTTTCTTTTGAGATGTTTAGTAGCAAGTTGTTAGTTAAATTTGAGTACGCGCATCCTAAGATGATTCAGCACAATTTGATTAAAGGTAACTAAGCATATTTTAATTATGTGCCCCTCAGTTTCAGTACTATTCCTTAATTACACTCTTGCTATTTATAGTAGCAAGTTTTTAGTTAAATCTGAGTACATGCCCCTAGGTTTTACAACTCTTCGCTGCCTCCCTTGATTTTTATAATAGCAAATTTTAGCTGAATATGAACCTCTTAATGATGACTAAGCACATTCTAATTATGTGCCCCTAAGTTTTACTTGTGAGATGTGTAGTAGCAAGTTCTTAGTTAAATCTGAGTACACACCTTAAAAGATGAATCAGCACAATTTAATTAAAGGTAACTCAGCATATTTTTATTATGGGTCCCTGAATTTCAGTACTATTCCTTAATTACACTCTTGCTATTTATAGTAGCAAGTTTTTAGCTTTAGTTTATGTGCCCCTAAGTTTTTCTTTTGAGATGTTTAGTAGCAAGTTGTTAGTTAAATTTGAGTACGCGCATCCTAAGATGATTCAGCACAATTTGATTAAAGGTAATTAAGCACATTTTTATTACGTGCCCCTCAGTTTCAGTACTATTCCTTAATTACACTCTTGCTATTTATAGTAGCAAGTTTTTAGTTAAATCTGAGAACATGCCCCTAGGTTTTACAGCTCTTCGCTGCCTCTCTTGATTTTTATAGTAGCAAGTTTTAGCTGAGTATAAGCCTCTTAATGATGACTCAGCACTTCTAATTATGTGCCCCTAAGTTTTACATTTGAGAGGTTTAGTAGCCAATTTTTGGTTAAATCTGAGTATACGCTCCTAAAATGACTCAGCACAATTGATTAAACGTAATTCAGCAAATTTTTATTATGTGTCCCTAAGTTTTATTACTATTTCTTAATTAGACTCTTGCTATGTCTAGAAGCTAGTTTTTAGTTGAATCTGAGTACATGCCCCTAGGTTTTACTGCTATTCTCTGAATATACTCAAATGCTATTTTTCATCAGACTTTTGTGGTTTATATTAGCAAACTTAAGTTTAGTTTAAGCCTGTGCAGCCTGAAATTATTGAGCACAGTCTAATTATACATCCCGTAATTTTATTGGATTAAACGCCCCTAAGTTTTAGTAATATTTCCTGCATGGACACTTGACCTTTAAAGCATAAAACTTTTTGTTAAATCTGAGAATACGCCCCCTAAATTGATCCACTAAAATCTGATTATAGTTGCCCCTTAAGTAGTAAAGCTATTGTCTCAGTAGACCTCTTTGAGTTTTATAGTAGGCTGCACTGAGAGTCTACTATACAGTTATGTAGCTTATAGTAGGTAGTAGTGAATAGCAACGATTATATGTTTAATTTGAAATCAAAAGTGAAAATTTTAAAACTGAAAATTTCTTTGTTAAATCTTAGTGTATACCCTTTAAAGATGATGTTGATTTTATGCCTCTAAGTTTTAGTGCTATTTTTCAGCAGACTCTTGCGTCTTATATTAGCAAACTTAAGTTAAATCTGAGTCTAAGCCGCTTAAAATTGAGTCCAACATGATTATAGGCCCCTAAGTTTTAGTGGAATTTTTCCAATAGACTTCTAGGGGCAGTATTTAACTAAGTATACATCCCTAAGTTTTCGTAACATTGTTGGACTCTTCATTTTTAGAGTAGCAAGCTTTTTGTTAAATCTGAGTATTCGCTCCTCTCAAATGACCCCTAAAATATTAACGCTATTCCTTCTTGAGTTTTATAAAAGGCTAAGTAGCAATGGTTGTATGTTTTGAAAATTGTTTTGTAAAACCTTAGTGTGTACACCTTAAAGGTGACTCAGATTACACGACCCTAAGTTTTATTGATATTTTTTCAGCGGACTCTTGTGTTTTATATTAGCATATTTAAGTTATATCTGAGTCTAAGCCGCGTAAAATGACTGAGTCCAATTTGATTATACGCCCCTAAGTTTTAGTGGATTTTTCCAATAGACTTTTAGGGGCAGTATTGAACTGAGTATACACCCCTAAGTTTTCGTAATATTTCCTGATCGGACTCTTTTTGTTAAATCTGAGTATTCGCTATGAATGACCCCGTCCCTCAAATAACCCCTAAAATATTAATGCTTCCTTTTTGAGTTCTATAAAAGGCACTGAGTAGCAAGGTTGTGTGTTTTGAAAATTTGTTTGTAAAACCTTAGTGTGTACACTTAAGAGGTGACTCTGATTCTTGCCCCTAAGTTTTAATGATATTTTTTCAACAGACCCTTGTGTTTTATATTAGCAAACTTAGGTTAAATCTGAGTCTATGCCGCCTAAAGTGACTGAGCACCATCTGATTATAAACCACTAAGTTTTAGGGAAACTGGACTTCTAGGGGCAATATTTAACTGAGTATACGCCCCTTAAAATATGAATGCCATTCATTCTGTAGACTTTTAAGCTGTGAGAGTTTTTTGAAAACTTCTTTGTTAAACCTTAGTGTATACCCCTTAAAGATTACTTGCTTATATGCCCCTAAGTTTTGACGCTATGTTTCAGTATATTCTTGTGTTTTATATTAGCAAATTTAAGTTAAATCTGAATCTACGTCGCCTAACATGACTCAGCACGAGTTTGATTATACACCCCTAAGTTTTAGTAGGATTTTCTCAAAAGATTTTAGGGGAAATATTTAACTGAGTTTTTGCCCCTATATTTTAGTAATATCTCCTGATTGAATTCTTGACTTTTGGAGAAGCAAGCTCTAAAATATTTATACTATTCCTTCAATAGACCTTTGAGTTCTATAGTAAGCTGCCCTGAGCAGCAACCATTATGTGCTTTGACTTTTGGATGTCGTTTCAAAAAAGTGGCAATTATTAGAAACTTGTACCAAACAAAGAACTAATCGCGATACAGCCGAGCACTCGTAAGCATTCCTCCTCCTCGCCGTAAGCGAGGCTCCAACAAAGGCCTTGTTCCCGTCCAAAGTGGCCCCTAATTGCATTAATTCGGAAGAGTATAAATAGCTGCAATTGTCGTTACACCTTTCGCTATACAGCCCCGCAAAGTTCTGTGGCGCAGGACGAGCGTTCTGTCGGGGGCTTTCCAGGGCGCAGCCATACCGGTCCAGACGCTTCTCCTTCGTCCCGAGCGCCGATGAACTCGGCGCGACGCTGAGCGCCGTCCAGTCGTCGTCTCGACGCCCCGCGATAGTGACGCCATACTCGCTGGTCACAGACATGACACACGGGGACATGGACGTGCTACGTCACGCCAGAAGAAAACGCGTCAACCGGCTCGCAGACAGTTGTCGGGGCCGCGCCGGTCCGAGTACCGCGCCACACTTGGGGGTCCTCTTCTTCTTCGACGACACCGTCGGGTCGTACTGAGATTTTTGGGGTCCGCCACGAAAAAAGCGCCGCCCCCTCCCGGGTCCCCGCACCTGTTGATGTTTTTCAAAGTTTCGCCGTTGATCATTGTCGATTTTATCCAACGTTAAATAAGAAGTGTAAAATAGTTGAGGAGTTTTAAGAGTTTAAGCTAAATTTAGGAAAAATCGTTGTTTGGTTCGTTTTTTATAACTTTTGTTCAGTGATCGTTCGACCTAGGTGCTTCAAGTAGCATCGTAAAGCAGTTATTCTAAATGACGTAGTTTGTAGAGAGATTTAATATATAGAAAACCACCATCATAGGTAACTGAGTGTACTAGGATCAAAACCCCTAAATCCACTTTTGCTAAAAAATGTGACTAATTTAAAAATAAATTAATCAAACTAACGGTACATATTTATTAGATCGCCGTTAAAAAAAAATTACAAAATTTGTGTTTTTGTTAGAGATTATTTAAACAATTTTCCTGAAAATTTAGTTAAAGAGGATTTAGTGAGTTTTGATTCCAGTAGACTCAACTCACACTCAATTACCATCAGCACCATTAACAAGGCTTCTGCTGCAATTTTTTTCTGTTCACCACTGCGGCAAAAAAGCCCATCAAAGTACTTACAAGCTTTTGCATTTAAATTTCGTTGTCGTCTCAACTGCCTGATGATGAAAGCAAATTCACTATCAAGGTAACCGAGTGGCGCGGTTTCCGTTAAGAAAACACATAAAACGTGCTATTGATATTGTTAAATTGTCTCGCCTTAAAAGGCAGAACGACCTGTCCCAGCAGGGTGTTTATGCGAGTTTTTATGGGCAGTTATGAATTTATTGATTAAGCGAAGAAATTTCGCAATCGGTGTTGCTTGCATCAGTTTATGTCTCTGATAAAAAAATCAACTCAATTACGTCTGTCCTCTGCTGGGTTTAAAATAGCTTTTGGATCACCAAAATTAACGTTGCCTAAGGCTCAGAAAATCCTAATTATTAAACTAACAAAAATTTTTTAAAAAATTTTGCGCACATTCAAAGCATTCCATTAAAATGTGTTTTCTCAATAAACTAACAAAACAATGTCTCAGACGTCTTAAGCAAGTTTGCTCAGATAATTTGTGAATACTTTCTAAGACACTGGTTTCTTAAGATTTTTATATAAAAATGGATTCTGAAACACACAAACTGCATATATGTAATATCGCTGGGCAAAAGTCTTCGGTAAATTTGTTCTAAAACTCATAATTTATCAAATTTGTTATTATGATTCCACTTGCTGCAGGACTTGATTTTGTTTTCTGAGTCACTATGGTGTGTAATATAATGTAAATCAATTCTTAGTCAGAGCAAATTGCATACCATAAAATTTCAGCTTACACATATTTTATCTACCCCACATACCACCGCTTTACCTATTAAATTATTAAGGAGCTTATAAATTTTGTTATTAACTCAGAAAATCGTAGTTACTGTTCTGCCAAATTAAAACTTTTTCTCTTTCTGAGTAAAACAACATGAACAAAAAAAAATTCCTGGAAGTTTTAGGTAAATTTGCTCAGAAACTCATAGTTTGTGAATAAACTTTATTTCTGAGACTGAAACTAGTTTCTTAAAGATTTTTATTAGAATGTGGAAAAATTGATCCTGAAACCAATAAACTGCATTTATGTAATTTTGCTTATCTAAAATCTTGATGGATGATCAGAAACTCATAATTTATCAGGTTTGATATGATTTCTCCTCCTGCATATGATTTTATTTTCTGAGTCGCTAAAGTCAAAAACATAATGTAAATCACAGCAAATTCCATAGCTATAAAATTAATGCTCACAAGTTTAAGCAAATCGACGCAGAAACTCATAATTGTTGTTACATGCTCAGAAAATTGCAGTTACTAATCTGCAAAATTAAAACTTTCTGAGTAAAAAAGCTTCCAATGAAACGTGTTTTCTGAGTAAAATAACTAACCTAAACTAAAAAAAATGCCCAGAAATCTTAAGTAAATTTACTCAGAAACTCATAATTTGTGAATATACTTTATTTCTGAGACTAAATCTAGTTTTTTAAAGTTTTTTATTAGAATGTGGAAAAATTTATTCTGAAACCAATAAATTGCATATATATAATTTTGCCTATCAAAACTATTGGGGGATGCTGAGAAACTCATAATTTACCAGGTTTGACATGATTTCTCCTCCTGCATAAGGTTTTATTTTGTGAATCGCTAAGGTCATAAACCTAATGTAAATCAATTATTATTCACAGCAAATTCCATAACTATAAAATTACTGCTCACAAGTTTTAGGCAAATCGACGCAGGAACCCATAATTGTTGTTACATGCTCAGAAAATTGCAGTTATTAATCTGCAAAATTAAAACTTTCTGAGTCAAAAAGCTTCCAATGAAACGTGTTTTCTGAGTAAAATAACTAACCTAAACTAAAAAAAATGCCCAGATGTCTTTAGATAAATTTGCTCAGAAACTCATTTACAATTTGTGAATATACTTTATTTCTGAGACTGAAACTAGTTTTTTTTTATTTTTGTTAGAATGTGGAAAGTGATTCTGAAACCAATAAATTGCATATATGTAATATTGCTTATTAAAATCTTGGTGGATGCTCAGATACTCATACTTTATCAGGTTTGATATGATTTCTCCTTCTGCATATGAATTTATTTTCTGAGTCGCTAAGGTCAAAAACATAATGTAAATCACAGCAAATTCCATAGCTATAAAATTACTGCTCATAAGTTTAAGCAAATCGACGCAGAAACTCATAATTGTTATTACACGCTCAGAAAATCGCCGTTACTAATCTGCAAAATAAAAACTTTCTTAGCGAGAAAGATTCCAATAAAATGTGTTTTCTGAGTAAAATAACTAACCTGAACTAAAAAAAATGCCCAGATGTCTTTAGATAAATTTGCTCAGAAACTCATAACTTGTGAATATACTTTATTTCTGAGACTGAAACTAGTTTCTTAAAGATTGTTATTAGAATGTGGAAAAAATGATCCTGAAATAAATAAACTACATTTATGTAATTTTGCTTATCGAAAATCATGATGGATGCTCAGAAACTCATAATTTATCAGGTTTGATATGATTTCTCCTCCTGCATATGATTTTATGTTCTGAGTCGCTAAGGTCAAAAATATAATGTAAATCACAGCAAATTTCATAGCTATAAAATTACGGCTCACAAGTTTTAGGCAAATCAACGCAGAAACTTTTAATTGTTGTTACATGCTCAGAAAATCGCCGTTACTAATCTGCAAAATTAAAACTTTCTGAGCGAAAAAGATTACAATAAAATGTGTTTTCTGAGTAAAAGAACTAACCTGAACTAAAAAAAAATGCCCAGAAGTCTTATGTAAATTTGCTCAGAAACTCATAATTTGTGAATAAACTTTATTTCTGAGACTGAAAGTAGTTTTTTAAAGATTTTTATTAGAAAGTGGAAAAATTGATTGTGAAACCAATAAATTGCATATGTAATTTTGCTTATCAAAAGTCTTGGTGGATGCTCAAAATCTCATAATTTATCAGGTTTGTTATGATATCTCCTCCTACATATGACTTTATTTTCTGAGTCGCTAAGGCCGTAAACCTAATGTAAATCAATTATTATTCACAGCAAATACCATAACTATAAAATTACTGCTGACAAGTTTTAATCAAATCGACGCAGAAACTCATAATTGTTGTTACACGCTCAGAAAATCGCCGTTACTAATCTGCAAAATAAAAACTTTCTTAGCGAGAAAGATTCCAATAAAATGTGTTTTCTGAGTAAAATAACTAACCTGAACTAAAAAAAATGCCCAGATGTCTTTAGATAAATTTGCTCAGAAACTCATAACTTGTGAATATACTTTATTTCTGAGACTGAAACTAGTTTCTTAAAGATTGTTATTAGAATGTGGAAAAAATGATCCTGAAATAAATAAACTACATTTATGTAATTTTGCTTATCGAAAATCATGATGGATGCTCAGAAACTCATAATTTATCAGGTTTGATATGATTTCTCCTCCTGCATATGATTTTATTTTCTGAGTCGCTAAGGTCAAAAATATAATGTAAATCACAGCAAATTTCATAGCTATAAAATTACGGCTCACAAGTTTTAGGCAAATCAACGCAGAAACTTTTAATTGTTGTTACATGCTCAGAAAATCGCCGTTACTAATCTGCAAAATTAGAACTTTCTGAGCGAAAAAGATTTCAATAAAATGTGTTTTCTGAGTAAAATAACTAACCTGAACTAAAAAAAAATGTCCAGAAGTCTTATGTAAATTTGCTCAGAAACTCATAATTTGTGAATAAACTTTATTTCTGAGACTGAAACTAGTTTCTAAAAGATTTTTATTAGAATGTGGAAAAATTGCTCCTGAATCCAATAAACTACATTTATGTAATTTTGCTTATCGAAAGTCTTGATGGATGCTCAGAAACTCATAATTTATCAGGTTTGATATAATTTCTCCTCCTGCATATTTTATTTTCTGAGTCGCTAAGGTCAAACACATAATGTAAAACACAACAAATTCCATAGCTATAAAATTACTGCTCACAAGTTTTATGAAAATCGACGCAGGTACTCACAATTGTTGTTACAGGCTCAGAAAATCGCCGTTACTAATCAGCAAAAATAAAACTTTCTAAATCAAAAAGAGTCCAAACAATGTGTTTTCTGAGTAAAATAACTAACTTGAACTAAAAAAAATGGCCGGAAGTCATAGGTAAATATGCTCAGAAAGCCTTAACTTTTGAGAGTCTTAGATAGGTGTGCTTAGACACTCATAATTTATCAGTTTTTATATTATCTTACCTTCTGCATAGGAATTTATGTTCTGGGTCACTACGATTTTTAATATACGTTACGCTTACGCAAATAAACTCAGGCGCTCATAATTGTTGTAACAAGCTCAGAAAATTGCATATACTAATCACCACAATAAAACTTTCTGAATAAAAAATGTTTTAATAAAACGTGCTTTCTGAATAAATTAACACCTATAAAAATTGCGGGCAAGTCTTAGGCAAATTTATTAAAACACTCATAATATAACAATTTTTTTATATTTTTATCTTGTATTTACTGCTATACATCTGAGTATTTACACTTCTGAGACAATGGGTTCTCAACATTTTCCTTAGTTCTAGTTAGAATCTCGGAATATCGATTCTGAGTTAAGTATATTTCATATATGTAACACTGCAGGTCATAATATATCAGGTTTGATATGGTTCCACCTTCTGCATGGAATTTTATTTTCTGAGTCACTAAGTCTTTACCATAATGTAAATAAATATAGTCAATATAATGTGAATAAACAGTTAGAGCAAATTGCATAAATATAATGTTACTGTTCACAAGTTTTAAGTAAATCGACTCATAAGCTCAGAAGCGTTGGTAAAATCTCAGAAAGTTGCAGTTAAAAATTAAAACTTTCTGAGTCAAAAAGAATTCCAGTAAAAATGTGCTTTCTGTGTAAATTAACATCTATAAAAATTGTTTTGTTGTATTGTTGAAAATGCTAATTCTATATTTGGAAGCCTTACATCTTCCAGTAATTCCGGTAATTATGTAATCTAAGGTAATATACTGAATTATTTGTGGTTCGGTTATTGAAAAAGTTAAGGGTCTACGAAATTTAGGGGCTTTTAAAACTTTCCCCTTATAATTAAGTAAAAGTTGTGTTGTATTTTTTTTTTAAATAGAAAATACTAGAGTTGCTTAGAAGCCCCTAACTTTTCTTATTTAGGGGGCCAGTGTTAATAGATGCAAACATCAAATTTTATTAAGAAAAAAAACCAAAGCTTGACATTGTTTTATTTATTACAAACATTGACATAAAAATTTATTGCCTATCGTATTAGCCTTAATCGTAGTTTTCGCTACCTACTGAATTATGTGTGATTCTGTTATTGAAAAAGTTAAGGGTCTACGAAATTTAGGGGCTCTTAAAACTTCGCCCTTATAATTAAGGGAGAGTTGTGTTGATTTTTTTTGGAAATGGAAAATACTAGAGTTACTTAGAAGCCCCTAACTTTTCTTGGTTAGGAGGGCAGTCTTAATAGATGCAAACATCAAATTTGATTAAGAAAAAAACATTAGCATATTTGACATTTTTTTATTTATTAGAAAAATCGATATAAAAAATTTAGGGTCTATCGTATTAGCCTTAATCGTAGTTTTCGCTACCTACTGAATTATGTGTGATTCTGTTATTGAAAAAGTTAAGGGCCTACGAAACAGGGGCTTTTGCAGATTTCAGGGGCGATTTGATTAGATGTGTTTTTATTTATACTCTGTTAAGGTTGTGTTTTAATCAGGGGTCTATGAATCTTAGGGCCCTGTTAAATTTTTCCTGAGAATTAATGAAATACGAAACATGTTTTGTTGGAAATTGAAAATTCTTGGAAGCCCCTAACTCCTACTTAGCCACCAATTTGTCTGCTAATCTCTCCCCAATTTCCCAACTTCATAAAAACAAAATTGACATCGCCATTAATTTGTCACTGCGGGATTAACCCACTGTTGTGTCCTATTTCGAGTCCTATCGCAAAAAGGGATGTTTCAGTTGCACATTGACGCCTACCCGATTCTGTGTGTCACATCGTGTCGGATCGACAAAAGCCCTTAACCCTTTAAGCCCTCAGCTCGTTAATCGCAATTTATAACTATCGATGGCCCATATTTTCTAATAGTTACCTTGCACGCAGGCTTAAATTGGATAACGTTTTTTTGGGCAATAAACACAGAGATCTTTGTGAGTTTATTGTTCATGTCACTTAACAAAAAATTATTCAGGTCACTTGTTTCTCTCTCTCTCTCTCTCTCTCTCTCTCGGTACCAGTTTATTTATAGAGCTTATGCAATGACGGTTTTCACTAAATAATGCACAGTGCTTTCAGCCCATTAACCTAATGCTATTCCACCGACGAATTAACGACAGGGCCGGTAGGCACAAAGAGTGGACAGGATACCCTAATGAGTCACTGATTGGGCCCCGATAGCATTTTGTTAATTATTAAAAAAATAGGTGTCGATTGTGCCCTTAATTGCATTTCCGTCTCTTTTGTCCTTGAAGGTTCGATGCCACTTGAGAAAACGTGGGACTTCCAAGTCTGCCTCATGGCTAAAAATAAAAATTTTCGTATAACTCGATGCAATTTGCATAGCAAAATATGTATATACTCGTTCGTTTATACATTTATGCATATTGGAAATCTCTCTTGATGACGTTTTTCATCTTCCGCTTACAAAATGGCGGGAAAATCGTTTTACTATCAAAATATACACGATCAACGTTTACCCTAAAAATCTGCAACGTCCCCAACGTAATTACGCTCCCAGATATTCATTAATCTCTTTCGGAACAGATGGCGTCCCGGTCGATATCTATTGGCACAAAAAAAAACTCGTACGTTTCCAATATATCTTGGCAATTTTTACGTATTCGACCCTCGGGTAGGGAAAAAAAGGGTCGTCCGACGAGGGATGGGAAAAGAACAATATTAATAATGGGTCAATGGGTTCTATCTATTTTTAGAGAAAATTGCCCGACTATCGGTTATGTACGTGGCAATGTTCGAAGTGGACATCGGATGTAAAAATAGAGAGGCCACTCTGGAGTTATTGGGGTACGGCGACAACGGGAAGAAGCGATAATATGTGGGTTAGTGGGATAAAAGGGCAAAGTACGGTTTGCTTCATGTTAATAAATTAGCTTTTACGAGAAGAGAAATTGAAAAAACAATCTTCCCAAAAATGATGAAAAATTAGGGGGCTCAAGTCGAGTTTCCTGAATTTTTAGAAAAGTTCCTATTTGAGGTCCAGTTGCCTACATTTATCTTTGTTTAGTGGAACATTTTATAAGACAATAGTCTCAAAACGATATTTATTAAAACGCAAATGATTTCAAATTATTGGTTGAAGCCCCTAAATTTTTTGCCTCAGGTTCAATTGTCGTACTTTTTAACAGAGACACTGCGTATGCTCCCGATTTGATTTTCTAAATGTCATAGAATACTAAGAAGACATATGGTAAAAATGGCAAACTCATTCTGCAGCCAGTTAACTTCAAGATATCTCTCTCTTTTGTGACCCCTAAAAAAGAAAAAGCAGGTCTATTAAGTTCCGTTGATATTAGAGTTACAACTAGGTACTTCAGTCCGTAATTTTTATTTATATCGGCACCCTAAAAGCTACTGGAGTTCATATTAAACAGCAAATTACACGAGCGACACAGGGGCCAATTTTATATTATAGCGTTGCCCTGTTTTCGAATTTTCGAATTTTAGAATGTTCCTTTCATTTTTCACTATAAACAATATTTTTTTATAAAACAATATTATTTAGACTGGAAATTGTAAGTATCATAACTTAGAGCTCCTAAGTTTAATAGCAAAAATTACGATTAGGGCTCTTAAATTTTTTATTATTTTTTCGAAGAGGTAAATAAAATATCGAATAGATTTATGTTTTTTTAAATAAAATTTCATAATAGGAATCATTAAGACTGCTCCCCCCTGATTTTTTTAATAACATAGGATTTTGCATCATTCGAAAACATACATAATTGAATATAAAATCACTTTCAATCAAACTTTTCATAAAGATTGCAAACGACATACAACGTGGAAATTGGAAAATTGAGGAACAGTTGCAAGATAAAATGGTGGCAAAGTTTTACTTTTTCCTCAGGAAGAGTTGGAAGCTTCCAAGTAGGTTTATTAATTTCAATTTACAAAAACCACAACACAACTCTCACTTACTTAATTTTAAGGGAACGCCTCTAAATTTCATAGACCCCTGATTTTGTTCAACAACCATATCACACATATTCGAGTAGGCAACGAAAATTACGAGTATGGCCCCCAAATTTTCTGTTTTTTTTTCCAAAAAATAACATTTTTTGTACCTATGTTAAGTTTTTTTTATAAAGTTTGCTGTTAGAGTCTATTGAGACTGCCCCCCCCCCCCTAAATGTTTGTGATAGGATAGAACGGAAATGACATTAGCTGAGGCTAGAACCCTTAAAATTCTACCTGATTGCTTCAAATTCGAAAACACGCATTTTTTAATATAAAAGTCATCCATGAAGTTTGCAAACGGGATACATTGCGGAAATTGGAAAATTGGAAAGCATCTACCAGACAAATTGGTAACAATAGTTTTACTATATTCCCTATAAGAGTTAGGGTATTTCATGTAGGTCTAGAGTTTTCAATTTTCAAAAATAACCACATTGCTCTCACTTAATTTTAAGGTTTTGAGATCTTAAGTGCTCCTAAATTTCATAGACCCCTGTAGCCGAGTATACCGAGTAGACGCACACAACTCTCTCTTACTGAATTTTAAAGAAAAGTTTTAAGAGCCCCTACATTTCACAGACGCCTAATTTTTGTCAATAACCAAGTCACTCATAATCGTATGCGTAGAAAAAAGTTACAATTAGGGCCCCTAAATTTTGTATTATTTTTTTCTAAGAGGTAAATGAAATATCGAGAGTTTTTTTTTAATCAAATTTGGTAATAGAAATCATTAAGACTGCTCCCTCCTGAATTTTTTAATAGCATAGAATGGGATTTGCATCATTCGAGAACATACATAATTGAATCTCACTTACTTATTTTTAAGGAAAAGTTTTACGAGGCTCTAAATTTCAACCCCTGATTTTGTTCAACAACCATCTCACACATATTGGAGTAGGCAGCTAAAATTACGCGTATGGCCCCTAAATTTTCGGTTTTTTTTTCAATAAATAAAGTTTCGGATACCTATATTAAGTTTTTTTTTGTAAAATTTGATGTTATTAATTTGATGCTATTAAGACTGCCCCCCCCCCCTAAATTTTTGTAATGAAATTGAACGGAAATCGCATTAGTTCAGGATAGATCCTTTAAAATTCTTTCTGATTGCTTCAAATTCGAAAACACACTTAATTGAATAACTCATCCAATCAAATCGTCAATAAAGTTTGTAAACGGGATATATTGCGTAAATTTGGAAATTGGAAAACATCTACCAGACGAATTAGTAGCAATAGTTTTACTATATACCCTATAACAGTTAGGGGCTTTCATGTAGGTCTAGAGTTCTCAATTCCCAAAAATAATAACACTATTCTCAGCCTAGGTTTTGAGGTTTTAAGTGCCCCTAAATTTAATAGACCCCCGATTTTTTGAATAAACATATCACACATACTCGAGTAGACAGGACGGAATTTACGATTTGGGCCCCTAAATTTTGTGTGTATTTTTTTCTCACAAATAAAATATCTAATAGTTTAATGTTCTTTCTCAATAAATTTTGGTCCTACCTGTAAATTTTTAAATAAGATATAATTGGAATGGGGTTAATTGGGACCCATAAATTTTTGCCTCTTCGTATTAAATTTGAAAACGCACTTAATTGAATATAAAAACATTCTCAATCAAAAATATAATGTTTAAAAAAGGATGCAATGGAAAATTGTGAAAATTGAGAAACATCGAAATTTGATGTTAGGATGTATTGAGACCCCCTAAATTTTGAAATAAGATAAGTAAGAATGCATTTTTTACTTACTGAGTTCTAAAGAAAGGTTTAAGAGCCCCTAAATGTCACAGATTTCGGATTTTTTGCCCCCTAAATTTTTTGTGTGACTTTTTTTAATGAATAAACTATTGAATAGGTTTTTATAGATTTGTAGATTCTTCGATCTATTAAATTGAGCCCTATTAATTTTTTTATGAATAAGACTCATATCACTTAAGGCCATTAAGTACATTTTTTCTTGAACGCCTAAATCAAGGTAGATTATGTTGATTTTATGGTAAAGACCTAGCAAAACGTACTTTTCCTTCTCCCTGAATATGGGTAAATACTTCCTTGGCGAGTTTTGCTAACTGTGACAAATTACCTTCTCTATTTTGTGCCCCCTTAAGAAGTACACGTACCAACCTATACATCATATTTTTTAATAACCGCGACATGAAAAACGATATACACGCTGCTTTTTTAATATGCATCTTAATATATCATCTTCCACGACTTCTGTCTGATTCATTCACTTTGCCTTGATGGGTATTTGACGTTCTTTAAGCCGTAATAATTAAGACCAATCAATTGCTGCCTTAAGCCATCCATGATTCAATCACTGAACTATTAACTGTGAGCTATTTCGTTATGTGTTAGCTATTTTTAGCCGAACTAAAATTGATCCGATTCGTTATGCCACGTTTCATAATAATGCCAATATGTAATCCAGAGTAATTGAGTGTGAATTTATAAAAATTAACGGCCATGTTGTTGTTTTTGTCCGCTGCCAAACGGTTATTTCTGCCATTGGATACACACTGTGGATGGGTTTTTCGTATGAATGTAATAGTGAGTCAATAAACAATGAAACGTTAATTTTCTATTTATTTTAGTTTAAAGTGTTTCGATAATAAATTCATGTATTTGTTTTAAATGAGTAACGACCTGAGTAAAGAGAGCACAGTTGAATGGATCAACACTCGTATTAAAATTCAAAATGTGTATGCATGTTTGCATATCAAGTCAAATATGTCGGTATTTTAAAACATGTTGGCACATTTTTTTATAAAATCATTGTGTTATTCATAATAATGAAAGAATGTTTTATAGTTTTATATGAAAATATTTTCAATTTTTTTAACAGTTTGGGTTTGTCGTAGTAACCCCTAAACTCTTTCCGAACCCTAATAGTAGAACATGCCTTGTTGCATGGAAGGTTAGGGGCCTCAGTTGAACTATTTTGATGTAATTTGCCTGTTGCTTCCATAGGATAAGTAGATGTTGCTTTATTTGTGTAAAATACATAGGAGTTTAGGATTAATTTATATTTATGAACTGAAAATGCTTTATTTCAAATTCAGGTGCAAATTCAGTTCAAGCGTCGCTCCACGAGAGTCTAAACTAAGGTTGTTTGGCAAGTTTATTAATTTTTCCTCAAATTTGGGGTCCTTGATTTTATTAAGTTTTGATAGTTTTTCATTGAAACGATCTGAAAGAGTCGTGTATTGAGTAGAATCCGGTGGACCATTTTTTACAAATAAATCTTAGTTAGTAGTGGAAATTTAGGGTCATTAACCTGATTAAGGCTACCTGAATCCAGTTTTTCTTAGTTCAGGTTTGAGAGATAGCATTAACCCTGATAAAATTTAGGTTCTATATCTTCTATAGGAACTAATATAGAAAAGTTAGGGGCCTTAACTTGATCACCCTTCAAAGCGATCTGGCTTAAGAATTTTCTTTCTTAGTAACAACAAATGTAAAACTATTTAGGAACCATAATCGCATCGAACTGGGTTTAGGTCTTTATGTTACTGCATTGTACCCACTGAGTAATTGATTTAACAAGTACCATCTGGGTTGTGCTTTTTTTATCTTGAAAGAAATAAATTTAGGGGCCCTTTTTTTGTTAATTTTTGGTAGGAATTAATTGACAAGATTTCGATGAAACTAATTAAATTCAGGGGCCTTTCTTGTAGTGTTTGTTTTTTGGTATCTAATAATATAAAAAAGTTAGGGGCCTTAACCTGATGTAGGTTTAATTACCGTTCAAGCGATCTCGTTTACCAATTTTTTTCTTAGTAGCAACAAATGGAAAAATATTTAGGGGCCTTAATCGCATAAACCGGGTTTCGGTCAGGTCATGATGTATTTTGCACCTATGCCTATGCCTTTGCACCATGACATATTTTGCACCTACTGCCTATAGGTGATTTTAATGAGTACCACCTGGAATGGGCTTCCTTACCTTGAAAAAATACAAATTTATGGGCTTTTTTTTGGTAATATTTGGTCACACTTAATTGACACAATTTAGATAAAATGAATAAAATTCAGTGGATTTTCTTATAAATTGTGTTTCTTGGTACCTAATAATATAAGAAAGTTGGGGGCCTTATTCTTAAGGAATGACACCTATGTCTTGTTCTCAACTGGTAGTTTTCGTTCTTGCCTATTAAAAACTAAACATTTAGGTGTCTTGTTTTTTAAATTTTTGAAAACATCTAATTGACATGATTTAGTAAAACTGGGTGTCTTAAAAATGTTCTTTCTTAGTAGCAAGAAATGTGGAAATTACTGTATTTATCAAACTGTACATTTGGTACCTAATAATATAAAAAAGTTAGGGGCTCTAACCCTAACTATTTTATATAAAGGGTAATTAAGCCTACCTAGGTAGGCTTAATTACCCTTCAACCGATCTCGTTTACCAATTTTCTTTCTTAGTAGCAACAAATGTAAGAATATTTAGGGGTCTTAATCGCATGAAACCGGGTTTCGGTCAGGTTAGATTACATATTTTGCCCCTACTGGGTGTAGGTGATTTTAATGAGTAGCACCTGGAATGGGCTTTCTTACCTTGAAAAAATAAAAATTTAGGGGCTCTTTTTTGTTAATATTTGGTCACACTTAATTGACACAATTTAGATAAAATTAATAAAATTCTTATAAATTGTGTTTCTTGGTACCTAATAATGTAAGAAAGTCGGGGGCCTTATCCTTAAGGAATGACACCTATGTCTTGTTCTCAACTGGTAGTTTTCGTTCTTGCCTATTAAAAACAAAAAATTTAGGTGTCTTGTTTTTTAAATTTTTGAAAACATCTAATTGACATGATTTAGTAAAACTGGGTGTCTTGAAAATGTTCTTTCTTAGTAGCAAGAAATGTGGAAATTACTGTATTTATCAAACTGTACATTTGGTACCTAATAATATAAAAAGTTAGGGGCTGTAACCCTAACTATAGGTATAGCCCCCTAATATATACCTAGGTAGGCTTAATTACCCTTCAACAGATCTCGTTTACCAATTTTCTTTCTTAGTAGCAACAAATGTAAGAATATTTAGGGGTCTGGTTTTTAAAATGTTTGAAAACATCTAATTGACATGATTTAGTAAAACTGAGTGTCTTAAAAATGTTCTTTCTTAGTAGCATGAAATTTGAAAATAGTTTAGGGGCCTTAATAGCATCAAACTGAGCTTAAGCTAGTTCATTCTACATAGATGACAGCACATACTGTGAGTGTAGGTGATTTGAGTGAGATTAAGGCCCCTAACTTTTTCATATTTCTGGCTAACAAATGGTAAGCAAATATTTAACCAGGGACACATCCCTCAACCGACTCACTCTATGAAAGTTTCTAATACACAAAACTTTCTGACAGGTATATTAAAAAATTAGAGGCGTTGTTTTGGTTATATCAGGGGTCGTAATAACTAGTTTTTCGTTACATTTCGTTCTTAATTTACTTGGTAAGACTTGGAGATGTTAGGTGTTGTTTGTTTAATAAAAAGAAAATCAGGGGCTTAATGATTTCCCTTCATTCTTCATGTCAATATCTGCTGTTAACTTGTAAACAAATTTAGGATTCCTTGAGGCATCTCTCGAGCTTACGTATCTTCTTTTGAATGTTTAACTATTTAAATAAATTTTATAGAAACTGCTGCTGATGATTAACAATGCACTCAAGACGTCAACTTAATTTTGCAAATCATGCCTAATCATTATTCCCCATATTATCGAGCACCTACTTAATTCAAACAGCCCTAACTCTAATCTTATCGCAGACAAAGTTCCTTAGAATCTCTTTTTGTAGGTAAGAGCCGCTTTTTGCCTCGAAAAACTTTCTCCCGTCTCAAGACACTGATTAAATAGCGATTTCTTGTTAGGTCCAAGAAGTAGGTAAATTTATGCTGGAGCATCTATTCTGTTAAACATAACCGACACCATCTGATGTACAATTAGTTCGTCAAATGGTGTCAACCAAGAACTGCCAATAGAAAGTTAGGGCTATCATGTAAAGTAGTTGTTAGTTAAAAAAATATCAATGCACTTAAATTTTTAATTGACAAGAGGCGAAATCAAAATCTCAGTTTTCTTAATGAGGTTAAAAACCCCTAAATTTTCAACATTTAAGGTTTTTTTTTTAAATAACGCCAATCAAGAGAGACAAACAAGCAAGAAAATTAGAGCCTTTAAATGTGTAATTCTTAAAAAAAGAATTAGTTCACAAAGCCTACTTTGTTTTTCTTTATTATGGATTTAACCCGAATTAACGTATCACTTTATGTATCTCTAGTGAAGTCAACGCCCCTACATTTTCTATATTTCTTGATACTGAAAAGAGTGATCTATAAACACGGTGTTTTAGATTTCTGTCAATTGTAGGAGACACCAAAAATTAAGAAAATTAAGGCCCATACATTTTTAATTTTTCCTAATACAAGAAAACAAAATTCCACGTGAGGCTAATTGATGTAAAAATAAGTTACGTTCTCGAGTCCAAATGCAAAAACACAAACTGCCAATTTGAGAAAAGAACATAAATGGCATCTCTTGTAGTTAAGGCCCCTAATTTTTTTATAATATTAGGTACTCAGAAACATAATTTATAGGAAAGGCCCCTAAATTTTAAACAAATTTTCTAAATCATGTAATATAGGTGTTACTTAAAAAAAAAGCAGTGATCCTAATTTTTTATTTTGCTAGAGCCCCTAAGCCCTTTAAGGCCCCTAGTTTTTTATATTATTAGGTACTGTAAGGCATAATCTATACTTCATTTTACTCAGTTTTTCAAAACGTGTCAATTGTATTTGGGTTTGGGTTTTCATAAAGGCCTGTTTTTGTCACTCTGTTTGCGCTTTATCTATTCCAAATAACAGTTTTTGAATTCGCTACACACTACTATTATTAGAGAGCTTGTAATTCGGTTATTCATGTCATACGTTTTCAATTGCAAATCCGTAATGGAAATGCGGAAACACGGTCAAATATAAATAATTTTTTATCGTCGCGGAATTATGCGTCGTCCGGTGCTGTTAGTGTCATGTATTTCATGGGAGGCATTAAATAATTAGGCGAACAAAAACAATTCTAAATGGCTACCACGAATTAATTGCTATACATCGCTTTTTGCGCCAGTACGTACGTCGAAAAACGCACGGTTCGCATGCAAATTTACTGAACACATCAAAACGGGGCTTTGCCGAATGGGAATGAATGGCTGATTGCCCTTTATTGGTGGTATTTATGCCAGCAGCAGAAGCCTTGTGGATATATCCCTTTTGTGCAGCAATTTTCACTGAAAACCCTTTATTAATAATTCTAGGACCAATTAGGAATCACCCTCAATGCCTCACTAAGCCATCTTAGCCGTTAGTCAAGGATTCGTAGCTCTAAGCTTTGCCCTATAAAATTATCTGGCACTCACTATCTAATATAGCATAAAACTTTTAAGAAAAAAAAACTACCAGTATGGTGACTTTGAAGTGTACACTAGTGGTTGACTGGTGATAGTGATGGAAAATTTGGAAGAAGTGGCCGCGAGGGAAGAGGCCGAGAGGCAGCAGAGCCTGAGGGACTTGGAGCAGCTCTATGAGTGGCTGCAACAATTTGAGGATCCACCGCCGGCGCCCAGGCCTCCGCCTCCGTATCAATTCAGAAATGGTTCGTATCGAATGGCCAGTTTTGAGATCACTCCTTTATTTATTTTTTTTTATTGCTTACTTATGGGTATTTCGTCCCAAAACTAGTTTTTTTTTTTGGTGTTCGCACTATTTTCGCACTATTTTCGCACTATTCCCAGTAAAATTACGGAGAATACTAATTTACCCTGAAAAGGGCTTGGACGAAACCCCTGGTTAACATTTCGGCAACTTAACTTGTAACGTTGTCTATATACATCTAGTCAGACATTCCAAATGGTTCATTTTCTCCGAAACTTCTATTCAACTAAAACAATAATAGATGTCGCTCGAAGATTAAATCCCAAAATTCTTCAAACCAAAATTCTTCAAATTTTTCAGAACTGGAAAAATGTTATTGCAGAACCATCTACCTGCCTGTTATGTCTGAGTGGTTAGATAAATGAACTAAATTTGCGGTCCTCGACACTGCCATACCGTTTTTCTTGACGGAATTAGTAGGTGAGAGGGGAAAGAATTTGGATTCATTTTAATCGGTCGAGGCGTTCTCAAGTTATAGGCGGTCAAAGTTGAGAATTGAGAAAACAGTTGTACTACCCCCTTTGGACATTTTGAAAAAAAATTTCGCGAAAATTGTATTTTGCTGTTTTGGATCGGAATAGCACGTTTGCAATCCCCTAAGAATGTATCAAACTCAATTCGAATGAAATTAACCTGTAAAAAGGTTTTTTTTAAAATGGTCCAAAAACACGATTCTAAAAGTACCTAAAAATCGACAACCGAAGGGGGGTCTATATCCAAATATATTGCACCTACGGAACTTCCGGTGGTGGGAGGTGAAAGAGGACATCAAGACGAGGAAAAAGCAGTTGGATTCACACCAATCGGTCGAGGCGTTCTCAAGCTACAGGCGGTCAAAGTTGAGAATTGAGAAAAAAGTCGAATACACTTTGGACATTTTCAAAAAAATTTGAGGAACATTTTTTTGCTGTTTTTGAGCGGAATGGCATGTTTGCAATCCGCTAAGAAAGTAACAAACTCAATTTGAATAATATTAACCTCTAAAGAGGTTTTTTCAAAATTTGTCCAAAAATGAGCTTCTAAAAGTGCCTAAAAATCGACCACCTAAGGGGTCTATCTCCGAAAATATTGCACCTACGAAACTTCCGGTGGTGGGCGGTAAAAGAGGACATCCAGAAGAGGAAAGAACAGTTGGATTCACACCAATCGGTCGAGGCATTCTCAAGTTACAGGCGGTCAAAGTTAAGAATTGAGAAAAAAGTCGTAATAACCCCCCCTTTGGACATTTTTAAAAAAATTTGAGGAACATTTTTTTTGCTGTTTTTGAGCGGAATGGCATGTTTGCAATCCCCTAAGAAAGTAACAAACTCAATTTGAATAATATTAATCTCCAAAGAGGTTTTTTCAAAAATTATCCAAAAACGAGCTTCTAAAAGTGCCTAAAAATCGACCACCTAAGGGGTCTATCTACGAAAATATTGCACCTACGAAACTTCCGGTGGTGGGAGGTGAAAGAGGACATCAAGAAGAGGAAAACACAGTTGGATTCACTCTAATCGGTCCAGGCGTTCTCAAGTTACAGGCGGTCAAAGTTAAGAATTGAGAAAAAAGTCGTAATAACCCCCCCTTTGGACATTTTTAAAAAAAATTGAGGAACATTTTTTTGCTGTTTTTGAGCGGAATGGCATGTTTGCAATCCCCTAAGAAAGTAACAAACTCAATTTGAATAATATTAACCTCTAAAGAGGTTTTTTCAAAAATTATCCAAAAACGAGCTTCTAAAAGTGTCTAAAAATCGACCACCTAAGGGGTCTATCTCCGAAAATATTGCACCTATGGAACTTCCGGTGGTGGGAGGTAAAAGAGGACATCCAGAAGAGGAAAGAACAGTTGGATTCACACCAATCGGTCGAGGCATTCTCAAGTTACAGGCGGTCAAAGTTAAGAATTGAGAAAAAAGTTGTAATACCCCCTTTAGACATTTTCAAAAAAATTTGAGGAACATTTGTTTGCTGTTTTTGAGCGGAATGGCATATTTGCAATCCGCTAAGAAAGTAACAAACTTAATTTGAAAAATATTAACCCCTAAAGAGGTTTTTTCAAAAATGGTCCAAAAACGAGGTTCTAAAAGTGCCTAAAAATCGACCACCTAAGGAGCTTATCTCCGAAAATATTGCACCTACGAAACTTCCGGTGGTGGGAGGTGAAAGAAGACCTCCAGAAGAGGAAAGAACAGTTGGATTCACACCAATCGGTCGAGGCATTCTCAAGTTACAGGCGGTCAAAGTTAAGAATTGAGAAAAAAGTCGTAATCCCCCCCCCTTTGGACATTTTCAAAAAAATTTGAGGAACAATTTTTTGCTGTTTTTGAGCGTAATGGCATGTTTGCAATCCCCTGAGAACATAACAAACTCATTTCGAATGGAATTAACCTCTAAAGAGGTTTTAACGTTCTCAAGTTACAGGCGGTCAAATTTAAGAATTGAGAAAAAAGTCGTAATAACCCCCCCTTTGGACATTTTTAAAAAAATTTGAGGAACATTTTTTTGCTGTTTTTGAGAGGAATGGCATGTTTGCAATCCGCTAAGAAAGTAACAAACTCAATTTGAATAATATTAACCTCTAAAGAGGTTTTTTCAAAAATTGTCCAAAAACGAGCTTCTAAAAGTGCCTAAAAATCGACCACCTAAGGGGTCTATCTCCGAAAATATTGCACCTACGAAACTTCCGGTGGTGGGCGGTAAAAGAGGACATCCAGAAGAGGAAAGAACAGTTGGATTCACACCAATCGGTCGAGGCATTCTCAAGTTACAGGCGGTCAAAGTTAAGAATTGAGAAAAAAGTCGTAATACCCCCCTTTAGACATTTTCAAAAAAAATTGAGGAACATTTTATTGCTGTTTTTGAGCGGAATGGCATGTTTGCAATCCCCTGAGAACATGACAAACTCAATTCGAATGGAATTAACCTCTAAAGAGGTTTTTCTAAAAATGGTCCAAACACCGATTCTAAAAGTGCCTAAAAATCGACCTCCGAAGGAGTCTATCTCCGGAAATATTGCACCTATGGAACTTCCGGTGGTGGGAGGTGAAAGAGGACATCCAGAAGAGGAAAAAACAGTTGGATCCACACCAATCGGTCGAGGCATTCTCAAGTTACAGGCGGTCAAAGTTAAGAATTGAGAAAAAAGTCGTAATACCCCCCTTTAGACATTTTCAAAAAAAATTGAGGAACATTTTATTGCTGTTTTTGAGCGGAATGGCATGTTTGCAATCCCCTGAGAACATGACAAACTCAATTCGAATGGAATTAACCTCTAAAGAGGTTTTTCTAAAAATGATCCAAACACCGATTCTAAAAGTGCCTAAAAATCGACCTCCGAAGGAGTCTATCTTCGGAAATATTGCACCTATGGAACTTCCGGTGGTGGGAGGTAGAAGAGGAAAACACAGTTGGATTCACTCTAATCGGTCCAGGCGTTCTCAAGTTACAGGCGGTCAAAGTTAAGAATTGAGAAAAAAGTCGTAATAACCCCCACTTTGGACATTTTAAAAAAAAATTGAGGAACATTTTTTTGCTGTTTTTGAGCGGAATGGCATATTTGCAATCCGCTAAGAAAGTAACAAACTCAATTTGAAAAATATTAACCCCTAAAGAGGTTTTTTTCAAAAATGGTCCAAAAACGAGCTTCTAAAAGTGCCTAAAAATCGACCATCTAAGGGGCTTATCTCCGAAAATATTGCACCTACGAAACTTCCGGTGGTGGGAGGTGAAAGAAGACCTCCAGAAGAGGAAAGAACAGTTGGATTCACACCAATCGGTCGAGGCATTCTCAAGTTACAGGCGGTCAAAGTTAAGAATTGAGAAAAAAGTCGTAATACCCCCCTTTAGACATTTTCAAAAAAAATTGAGGAACATTTTTTTGCTGTTTTTGAGCAGAATGGCACGTTTGCAATCCCCTGAGAACATAACAAACTCAATTCGAATGGAATTAACCTCTAAAGAGGTTTTTCTAAAAATGGTCCAAACACCGATCTAAAAGTGCCTAAAAATCGACCTCCGAAGGGGTCTATCTCCGGAAATATTGCACCTATGGAACTTCCGGTTGTGGGAGGTGAAAGAGGACATCAAGAAGAGGAAAACACAGTTGGATTCACGCTAATCGGTTCAGGCGTTCTCAAGTTACAGGCGGTCAAATTTGAGAATTGTGAGAAAAGTCGTAATTCCCCTAAGAACGCAACAAACTCAATTCGAACGAAATAAAATGAAATTCCGGGTAAATTAGTATTCTCACTAATTTTACTGAGAATAGTGAGAAATTCGGTTTTCAACATCAAAAAATTGCATTGGGGGCGAAATACCTATGAGTAAATAACCGTAAAACAAAAACCGGTTTCGAGGTTGAACCTATACCTCAAAGTGTTTTTACATATCATTATATGCGACAACAAAGAAAACAAAAAACGACGTGTAAAAACGAGTTAATAACCTGATCCCATCTGTTTAACATGACCGGGGACCCGTGCCAATTATAAAATTCGGCCTTGGCAGGTTATTAAAAATGTGGGTTTAATGTTAATCACGAAGGCTAATAACTCGTCAGGAATTTTCTGAACCGTTATTCTTTTGTTTATAGGTCTAACACGAGTACTACTTCTTATTAATGTTTTTTTAGCAGAGTGTTGCTATTTCGCCTCCTTGAAATGTCCTCAGTAACTCTAAACATCGCTCTCATTTAGAACAAATATTTGGTCTGAAACAATAACATCGGTTTCGGTCAGTGCATTCATCACATGCTTCTAAACAAATTACCGCAAACTATAAAAAAAACCGCTCTCTATATATACCTTTGTGGTTATAACTTCTCCCAGCAGTTTGTTTAAAAGTTGCTTTTATTTAATTGTTTGAAAATGCGCTCGCAAAACACACTCCACAACAGTTCTTTGAAGTTAAATTTTCAAAGGAATTTCTGTACACAATATTAAGACTCGGCACGGTTGTTGTTTGTTGCTCATGGAATTTGATCTTTCGAGAGCGAAACGAAAATTTAATTCAAAGAATTTCTTTGTTTTAAAAACGATGGTAAAAACTCTCGCCTAATTTGAAAACGATTTTTTTGAGTCAAAATGTCAAAGTCAGAATTCCAACGCCTATACTTGATGTCAATAACAAGTGAATGGTTTATATTATATTATGTCGAACCTTATTGTCTGTCAGTTTTGAGGTATACCATACTGAAGAGCTGAAATGACTTCGAAACCGGTCTATGGTTCATTTGCTTGACAGAAAATATATTGTTTTGTTACTTCTGCAATGGAGTCACCACCTGTCGGTATAGGTTGAAGTCTCGGCCATCCGCCTCTGAATTGACTAATAGAGTAGAAAAGTGGTTTCTTGCACACAAATGTTTGCATACTCTTTGTGGAAGCACCTGCTATCGATAGATGTCTCTACATACGAAATACAACTATGTATTGTCGGTTGCCGCTTTGCATACTCTCTTTTGTGACTTTTGACTCGATATTGATCAGTTAAAAATAGGGATTATCATGTCAAGAGGCAAAAAATTATTAATTTCTCGACTAGACACGTAATACAACAAAACGAATATTAAAAATAATCAAACTCGCTTTAATACAAATAACAAACGGACCTTTAGTGAGCCCTCCATCACCGGGCTTATCAGTCAAACGTTCGGACCTTAATACCCAACGGCTCATCATTCATTCATTCGACAGTCTCAATTTTCAGGTTACAAAATTTCCATTTTTCCCGTTGGAGAAAAAACGACGCGTCAGTTAAATGGAAAAGGGTCACCCTTCTTTTTTGAAGGCTTTGTTTTATTTATTAGGCCCAATACAACGCAAATCTCAAAATGTATTATATAGTTGTTTACTGTCGGTTTATACTATTTTTAACGGCTTAAGCGACCAATTAGTTATCATCAGCGCAAAAGGCCGAAACGTCATAACAAAACACGCGCGCACGGGGATTAATCGCATTAAGCGATCCCACCTGAAAGCCGCCGAATCCAGATTTTTTAATCGCCTTAAAACTGGAACAAATGGCTTTTCTCGATGGTTTATTTAACATGTCGGACGATTTTTATTTCGGACGCTGTCCCTGAGCTCTCCGGACTATTTTTAAAGGCAGGTTTGCACAAAAGTTTAACGATAAATTTTTGTGCCATTGAAAAGCGCGATTTGTTATGTGGATGTCTACTTAGAAATCTATTTTCGTTCTATTATTGTTTTAAGAGCATCGTAATTATCGAATTTGTTGTTTTGTTTCAAGCAAATCTTGCAGGTTGCCACCATTATTCGAACTTTTAATAATATTCAAGAGTACTTATAATCAAAATAAATAGACATTTTATTCTTTGACATTTCACAGCCCACTATTATCCCACTATTATCACATTAGTATATCACATGCTTCTTAAATATTACGTCAATATTCTGATGTACTGAGTTTTACTATGGCAAATTCCCTCATTGCCGATCCAATAATCAAGCGTTTCAGAATAGCGAACCAATAATCAAGCTTTATTTAATCTTAAAGAAACTTCAATTTAATGAATTTCAGCAAAACTACTTCACTTGTTTGTTGGAAAGTAGTGACTAAGTTGAACATTTGATTTATTGATAAGCATAGATTCTTGTGTGGTAATTAAAATTTAATTGATCAAACTCGTACAATTTATTGAATTTTAGTTTTGCAAATCACCTCATCAATTGCAGAATCTAGCGGTTTGCCGTATTTATCAAATGATTAATATATTAAACACGTCAATACTGAAAATGTCTAATTATAAAATTTAACTGATTAATTATATTCATTAAGATTTTGATTCACTGATTTTATTGCATTTTCGGAAGTCACTTGGAGTCACTTGGATCAATAAATATTCAAACATTAAAAATTAAAAATAACTATATAACAAACAAAACGTTATGAAAACTGCGTTTTTACACATACATCTATAAACATGGGCTTTTCTACATTATTGAGAGGTTCTGTACCTTCGCGGAATTAATTGGTTAAACGAGACTTTGATTTAATGGATTTAACAGTAATAAATGATATTAAGTATTGATCAATATTTAACAATATGTAGTTTCCAAACATGCTGATTATTCAATCTAAAAAAAGCGTTTATCAATAAACGATTTATAGAATTTAAGTTATGCAGTTTAATTGATTTAACAATAATTTGTTACATAATAATAGAAAAACAATTAAATTTTTAGTGACCTTCATTCTTGCATATCCTTTCAATTGTTGAATCGATTATCAAACATTTCACAAAAAATTCAGTTTAACATAGTGGTGAATAAACTTTGATTTATTGAAATTTGAACAAGTAAAATGCGTTATTAGTTTGATTAGATTCAACAATTGATTACGGAACTGATTTATTGATAAAAGGGTATCACGGTATTGATAAAAGGATATAAATTTTATATATGATTCAAAAGTTGCGCATTCAAAACAGATTATTGTTTTATTGAATTTTACTCCATCCTTTAATTTATTGAATTTGGAACACGTAGAAAGCTTCATTTAATTGATTAGATTCGACAATTGATAAGAAACTAATTTACTGATAAAAGGGCCTCAGGGGTGGAGGATATAAATTTTATGTATGATTAAAAAGTTGCGTATTCAGAACAGATTTTTGTCTTATTGAATTTTACTCTAGCAAATCTCTTCAGTTGCCCATCCAATAATCGAGCGTTCCAAAAGAATTGTAGTGTTATTTAATCGTGAAGAATCTTTGATTTATTGAACTGGACTCTTAGTTTACTTGTTAGTGATTTGAAAGTAATAATTAAGTTAATCCATTGATTTATTGATAAACATAAATCTTGAAGAAACTCTGATTTATTGAATTTGGCTCAGCAAAATTCGTTTACTTGTGAGTGATTTTAAATTAGTAATTAAGTTATAACCTTGATTTATTGAATAACATAGATTTATCGAGTTTAGTCGCGAATAACCTTCAATTGTTATTTGAAAGTAATAATTAAGTTAATCAATTGATTTATTGATGAATATAAATCTTGAAGAAGCTCTGATTTACTGAATTTGGCTCAGCAGAATTAGTTTACTTGTGAGTGATTTGACAGTAATAATTAGGTGATAACTTTGATTTATTGAATGACATAGATTTATCGAGTTTTGTCGCGAATAAACTTCAATTGTGATTCGAAAGTAATAATTAGGTGATAACTTTGATTTATTGAATGGCAGATTTATTGAGTTTTGTCGCGAATAAACTTCAATTTACTGATTTTATAACACTTAAAATTGCTTTATTTAGTTGACTCTGGTCAATAGTTGTTTATTAAACTAATTTATTGATAAGTGGGCATCACAGGAGAAGGATTTAGATTTTATGTATGATTCAAAAGTACCAAATTGAATGAACTAAACCAGATATTTGATTTATTGAATTTCACTCTCGCAAATCTTTTCAATTGCCCATCCAATAATCAAGCGTTTCAAAAGAATTGTAGTGGCATTTAATCTTGAAGAAACTTTGATTGATTGAATTTGATTCGGTAGAATTTGTTTACTTGTTAGTGATTTGAAACTAATAATAAGTTATACTTTTAATTTATTGATAAACATAGATTTTTGCCTGATCTCGATCAAACCCAATTTGATTTATTGAATTTTGTCGCGAATAAATTTTTATTTAGTAAATTTGAAAGACGGAAAATTGTTTTATTTAGTTGATTAAATTGAATTATTGAGAAAGAACCTAACTTATTGATAAATGGACATCACGTGTGAAGGATTTGGATCTTATGTATAATTAAAAACCTGTAAACTCATTAAACTATAACAGATATTTGATTTATTGAGTTTCAGTCTTGCAAATCTTTTCAATTGTCCATCCAATAATCGAGCGTTTTAAAAGAATTGTAGTGCCACTTAATCTTGAAGAAACTTTGATTAATTGAATTTTATTCAGCAGAATTTGCTTACTTCTTAGTGTTTTGAAAGTAATAATTAAGTTATACTTTTAATTTATTGTTAAACATAGATTTTCGACTCTTCTCGATCAAACCCAATTTTAATGTATTGAATTTGAAAGACGGAAAATTGTTTCATTTCGTTGATTAAATTGAATTATTGGGGAAGAACCTAACTAAAACAGATATTTGATTTATTGAGTTTTATTGTTGCAAATCTTTTCAATTGTTCATTCAATAATCGAGCTTTATTAAAAGAATTGTAGTACCATTTAATCTTGAAGAAACTTTGATTAATTTAATTTTATTCAGCAGAATTTGCTTACTTCTTAGTGATTTAAAAGTAATAATTAAGTTATACTTTTAATTTATTGATAAAAATAGATTTTCGGGTGTTCTCGATCAAACTCAAACATTTGAGTTATTGAATTTTGTCGTGAATAAATTTTAATATATTGAATTTGAAAGACGGAAAATTGTTTCATTTAGTTGATTAAATTGAATTATTGATGAAGATCTGATCTTCATCAATAATTCAATTTAATCAACTAAATGAAACAAACTTATTGATAAATGGACATCACGTGTCCATACAAGGATTTGTATCTTATGTATAATTCAAAAGCTGTAAACTCAATAAACTAAAATAGATATTTGATTTACTGAGTTTTATTTTCGCAAATATTTTTAATTGTCCATCCAATAATCGAGCGTTTCAAAAGAATTGTGGTGCCATTTAATCTTGAAGAAACATTGATTTATTGAATTTGATTCAGCAGAATTTGTTTACTTGTTAGTGATTTGAAACTAATACTTTTAATTTATTGATAAACATAGATTCTCGGGTGTGCTTGACCAAACTCAAACATTTGATTTATTGAATTTTGTCGTAAATAAATTTTAATTTATTGAATTTGAATCACGGAAAATTGTTTCATTTATTTGATTAGATTCTGTTATTGAGGAAGAAACTAATTTATTGATAAATTGACATCACGGGTGGAGGATTTGGATCTTATGTAGTTCAAGAGCTGCAAACTCAATGAACTAAAACAGATATTCAATTTATTGAGTTCGATCGTTCGCAAATCTTTTCAATTGCCCATACAATAATCAAACGTTTCAAAAGAATTGTGATGCCATATATTCGTGATGAAAGTTTGATTTATTGAATTAAACTTAGCAGAATTAGTTTAGTTAGTGATTTGAAAGTAATAATTAAGTTAATTCTTTAATTTATTGATAAACATAGATTTGCGAGTGCTCTTGATCAAACCCAAACATCTGATATATTGAATTTAGTCGTAAATAAATTTCAAGATTTAGAATACGTAAAATAGCTGGATTTAGTTGATTAGATTCAATGATTCATTAAGAAACTAATTTATTGATAAATGGTCGTTACATATGGAAGATTTAGATTTTATATATGACTCAAAAGTTGCAAATTCAATAAACTAAAACATATATTTGATTTATTGAATTTTGACTCTGCAGAATTAGTTTACTTATTAGTGATTTGAAAGTATTAGTTAAGTTTATCTATTGATATATTGCTCGTCATAGATTTGGGAGTGTTCTTGATCAAACCCAAACATTTGATTTATTGAATTTTGTCATGAATAAACATTAATTTATTGAATTTGGGACTGGAAATTTTAGTTTCCCAAATCACCTAGTTTGCAGAGTTCAGGAGCTTAGAGCGTTTATGAAATTATTACTAGGTATTAAACTTATCGATATTGAATTTGGGGGGTGTTCATTTGAAAATGTCATCTAGTTGGCTGTCATATGTCAAATGAAAGGGATGAAAGAACAAAAGTCCATTTACTTTGACTATGGCATCTTTTTGTATCAAAATTTCATAGCCTTCTGGATGACGTTTTCTAATGGTCACGGGGTATCCATTTAATGAAAAGAAAACTCCATAAGTTTGAACTTTTAATTACTTAACTGATTAAGAATTGGTTTTATTGATTTTATTTGATTCTCGCTAATCACTTGACTGGCTTTGTTAATTTAATACTCAAGGGAACTCGCTTTTTCTTAAAAGGCACGAGACCCAGTTAATTTTTTTTTAAGTTCTTGGGTGTTGACCGTAGTAGGGATAGATTGAAAGTTCTGCGCCAAGGTTCTCCGGACCAATCCAGAAAGTTCTGCCCCCAGTCTGGTACCTGTGCTGGTTCTTAAGCCCAACTAAGTAGAATCATTAAGCCCCATCCTCAACGAATCAGAAGCGACTACTCCAATATAAAGGCACCATTTTTTTCTGATTGGTTGAGGGTGGTAGGGTAGGGGTTTCTGATTAGTTGGGAGTAAGTCTTACGAGCCTGTACAGGTACTAGGGAGGGAGGATGTTACTGATTGATTCGGGGAACCTTGACGCAGAACTCTGTATCTAGCTCTACTTACCTTCGACTAGACCAGAATTTTTTTAATTATTTTCAGGCGATTGGAATTATTGTCTAACAAAACATTTGAACGGACACTATTAAAAACGGTCTTTACTGCTTTATGCAGAAAAGCGCGTTCGCAAATTTAATTGGGTAAATAAATCTTTGATTTATTGAATTTAAGTAGATATTGATTTAAGAATTTTATTAGGTATTGATTAATATTCAACGATATATATTTTTCGAGCAAGCTTATGTCTTTAAGCTCTAAAACACTTTTAGCGATAAAACGATTTATGAAATTGACGTTTTGCAGATCACTAGTAAAATATTGATTAATTGAAACATTCCAAGCCTCAAATCTAAAACACAAGGACTGATTTTTGCCAAAAGTATGAGCGCGTGTAACTTACTATTTATGACATCAAGTTTTATCGTATCTTCTCAACATGTGCTGGAGGGAGATAGGTATAAAGAAATGAAGATTTCAAAGGAAAAATAAGTGAATGAGTTATAGGTATATTTTAAATTGCTGAATACAATCCCAGTCTAGTTGACGCATTGCTACTGATAAATGTCGTCTTCCCTTTGCTTCCGACTGCACAGAGACACACAAAAGAACACCTTTAATCATGAGATTAAAAAGCAAAACTTGGTACATCCCACGCAGCCAGCTCCGTACCAAAAGAAGGGCTCATTTCTATCTCTGCTCGCCGTCTAGACCTGATTAAAACGATTAAAGTTTCCGCCAATGTTAGTTATAAAGTCTGGAACTTGGGCCACAATAGGGAGCGGCCATAATTTAATTTTCAAACTTATTAGCACGTCTCCAAGTTTCCACCTCTCTTTCCCTACCATATTCTGCAGTTTTCTTAGAAAAATTCAAGCTTCTGATGCGTCTCGAGAACAATAAATTTTAATTATCGGGAGATGGCGGCGAATTGATCCTCTCGTCTCAATTTCCTTGATAACTAAATCTCCGACGTTATAAACCTCCCGAAATTAAATTTTCCGTGTTGTTACACCTGGCTCTGCAACCGCTTTAGATTCACGTTTTTGAGGGAGGAGCTCATTTATGGAAAAACGCGCGGAGCATTGCGATTTCGGTCAATTACCATTGCGAAAGACAAATGAGAGAAAACCCGGGGAATTAAGTGTTCTTTATTTCCCGGTTTTCCGTGATGGTGAATCCGTCAAGCCCGGGGACTCGTAAGTGGCTGAGGCAAATTTGCTTAGGAGACCATCAATCAACGTCGAATTTTATAAACCATAAGAGAAAACTTGGGGGGCGGAGCGAGATTAAATTAGGAGCAAAAGGGTTTCACCTAGACTTCAACTCGAATTTCTATATAAGGACTTCGTCAAAGTTGGAGTTGACATCGAGTACAAGAGACTCATGGGTTTCTTTATCTCATCGTATGTACCAGAGGCGTAGATTTTGAGGTCTTTGAATTGTTTAAATTCTAACATCTACGCCACTGGAAAAATTTGCAATTTGGTAGTACATTGTCAAAGACCGATATGTTCTATATTTTCGTCCTCCTGTATACTGCATGCCAGCCTGTATAATCTGTTCATAGTGCCAAATTCAATGAATTCGTATGAGCCTATTCGTCATCATCCAACAACGCGAAATCCAAAAAATGCCAATTCTGTTCGTTAAATATTGACCATTGGCGCAAAGGATCTTTACCCGAAAGTATTTTCTGATAAAGCACGTTTGCGCCAATGGTCACTATTTTAATGCATCATCCTGTATGTTGTACACTCGAGTTTATGTTTTATCGGTTCATGCTGCCGGTGTCAATAAATTGTTTTGACCATATTCGTCATCGTCTAACAATAGAAAATCCGAAAATTAAGATACTGTAGTCAAATGATGACCATGGGCGCCAACGTTTCTTCTACTCAATCGGTTCATGGTGCATAATTCCAATGCATTCAGATGAACCATATAAATCATTGTCACTAATGATAAATATGAATAAAGTAAAATCCAAAAAATTACAATTCTCCATGTTAATAGGTCACCATTGGCGAACATTATCTTTACCCGAAAGTTGATAGTTCGGATTATATGCTTCACTTTATATTCCATCTGGTCATCAATGAATTGTTTGGACCATATTGGTTATCGTCTAACAGTGGAAAATCCGAAAATTAAGATTATGTACGTCAAATGATGACCGTGGGTGCAAACGTTTCTTCCACTCAATGTGTTCATGGTGCACAGTTCCGATGAATTCATACGAACCATATAAATCATGTCAGCAATGAAAAATCTGAAAGGTGCAGATAGTGACCAGGGGCACAAACGTCATCCGAAAGTTGTTAGAGACCCCCCTCCATTCTTTGTATTTTCAGATAGAGAAAACTTTGCGCCAATGATCGCTAACTTAATTAATCCTGTGCATTATACACTCCATCTGTGTATGGTAAATTCAGTAAATTCGTGTCAACCATGAGTTTAAATGGATCATGTACTTTAATTCTATTTTACTTTTCTACAAATGGGACTCATCCAAGAATTTTTTTCATCTCAATTAGCTCAAAATTATATAAAAGTTCCAAAAAAACAACGTGAAAATGGAGGAGTCAAAAAGTTCACCAGAGCTCAAAAAACCTTTCTAAACACCATGTTTTTTCATTTGTTTCAACGTAGTTTTTCCAATTTTTAATGCATTTGAGGTTTTTTATAATACGTTGCCACAATCGATGGGAACACCATTTGTTCCTTGAATCTTCTCCATCTCAAAAAACGCCAAAACAATTTAGAATTATTGATTAGTAGCAAACAGTGTACAAATAAAACGCGTCTAAAAAAAATGAAAATGTAGAAATTACTGACCTAATCGAAGAAAAACCATAACTGAACTAACCTGAACTGACCTAAGCTAACCTAACCAAAGCAAAAACATAGCTGAACTGATCTGGACTCACATGGCACTAAAGGCCTCTCAGATGACAGCCCCGGGCAGTGAATTCGTATGAGCTTATTCGTCATCGCCTAATAAGGTGAAATTCAAAAAAATACAATTCTGTACGTTAAATGGTGACCATTGGTGCATATTATCTTTACCCGGAAGTTGATAGTATTTTCGGATAAGGCACGTTTGCGCCAAAGGTCACTATTTTAATGCATTATCCTGTATATTGTATGCATGCTTGTATATTCTATCTGTTCATAGTGCCAGATTCAATGTATTCGTATGAGCCTATTCGTCATCATCCAACAACGTGAAATCCAAAAAACGGCAATTCTCTACCTTAAATGGTGACCATTGGCGCAAACGATCTTTACCCGTAAGTTGATAATATTTTTGGATAAAGCACGTTTGCGCCAATGGTCACTATTTTAATACATCATCCTGTATATTTTATGTGCGAGTTTACACTCCATCTGTTCTTCAATGAATTGTTTGGACCATATTTGTCATCGTCTGGACGTTGGAATCACCTTACAAGCGTATTCCCATTGTTATGGTATGTTTCAAGTACTTTTTGCGCCAAAATGGTTTTACACACTTTCATAGGCAGTTTTTGTTCTTTTGTTTAGTGAGAAATGCCTGCAGCAACGTAGATTAATAACTCAAGAAAGACCTGATGTTTTGACATCCTTTTTTACCACTCCGGAAAATACTGCATCAGAATTACTCGGTTCGTTATGCTAAGTGAGGGAAGAAATGAAATTCCCGACTCGCATTTAAGTACATAAATCCAAGGAAATTCTTCTTGGAAGTATTCTCTACATAATGCGAATCAAAACGAAAAAGAATGCAAACTTTATGCCAGATTTTAAAAAAAATTCTACTGAAAGAATTATGAAGTTGTTGAACGAAAGAAAAGGTAATTTCCCAATGCATGATAATATGAATGAATTCGGAGCCCATAAATCCTGTCGACTTAGCGGCTTTTTCGAAATATCGGGACAGGTTTGTTATGCTAAACCGCGACGTAAAAAGGACGTTTCCCAAGACGCATTAGGACTATAAATTCGGGAAAATATCCGCGTCCTAAACAATAACGAAACTTGAAATAAAAAAAAGGTCCCGAGATTCGGTCGAGATTTGCTTTGGAAATGTTATTCCAGTTTTTTGCAAAACAAATTTTAAGCGATATCGGGCCTTATTGAAATTCTAGGGCGGATTGGGCTCGTAAAAATGCTAAACAAAAGCTTTAATTTGAAAAGGTTTTTAGTTGTTGCGATGCAGAGAAAGAGCACCGTTTTATTGCACGCTGAAAATAAATAACTATAGTTCCAGCAGTTTCCGGGATAATGAAACGGTTAATGTAAATTTTACGAGATAAAGCGCAGTTTACTCAGGCCGGGCCGTCAAACAACGTTTTAATTAAATTGAAATAGCGTCGTTTGAAATTATTGATATTAAATATTAATTTGTGTATCAAATGTGATTCCAACTAAAAACCGTGAGTCGAAACTCGTTTTGCAATCAATTCAAAATGTAAGAAAACTGGACTAACATTAAAAAAACGTTAAAATGATGTGATGTTGAAAAAATATATTTTATAGTTATAAAATATACATCAATTTTGCATGTTATTTAACATGTATTTTTCAAGTCATTTTTAATACCATCATACCTGCATAACTAAAAAATGTTTTCAATGTTAATATAACGTCATAAAAATGCTACCTACTCAAACGTCATAAAAGCGTTTCATTTACATTACCTTTATAAATCTGAATCTTTTTTTCCCAAACTTCACAGATCACATTAACGTATTTGTATTATCGACTCATAATTAATTTTACATATTGTCAGAGTAGATATATCAATAAATCATTTCCTTAATCAATAAAAATTGTTCTTTTAGAACGCTTTTGACAATTGAATGGATGTTCAAAATTCAATAAATCAGATATCGGCTTTGCATGAATTTAAAATTTTCTATCTAGAAATGTCTTCCTAAATAAAGAAAACGTCATTAAATACAAACAATAGTGTGTTTCTGCTGCTATTCGTTGCAGCAGAAACATTTATTTATTTAATTAATTTATTTTATTTTATTTATTTAATTTATTTCGACTTTTATTTAAGTCACAGTAAGACATCACATTAACATTTTATTTACAATTATCGATTCGTAATTAAGTTTACATATTGTACAAAAATGTTTGCGATATTGTAACAATTATTCTTTTAGAACGCTTTTGACAATTGAAGAGATCTGCAAAATTCAATAAATCAGATATCTGCATCGCATGAATTTAAAACTTTCTATCTAGATCTTACAAACGTGCATGATTTATCAATAAATTAGTTTCTTAATCAATTATCAAATATTATCAGTTAAGAGATCAAATCTAATCAATATTTAATGTTATACCAACAAATAAAACATTTTTGTGATTGAAATTTAATAAATTAAAGTTAATTCAATACTAATTTCAAAATAGCGACAGTAAAAATCACTAAAAATTTATTGCATATCTAACAGTTGCTGAGAGTTGTAGAGTTGAGAGTTGTAGAGTTGTCATAACATTTTATTCGTTGCACAGGTATTTGTTATTTTCATCTTTTGAATATTGACACAGCTATTCTAGTAATTAACAAGAATTCAAGAAAATCTATATATAAAACTCTAAATAAATTAAGCATAAGCAAAAAAAAAATATCAAGCTACTGTTTTTTTTTAAATAAATGGAAATTTTCAGACTTTACTGCAAACGAGGTGATTCATAAAACTTAAATTCAATAAATCGGTCATATGAGTTTGATCAATTATATCTCAAAAATAAGGACAAGAATCTATGCTTATTAATAAATCAAAATTGCAACTTACTTATTTCGTTCTAATAACTAACTAAGCACTTTTGCTGTATCAAATTCAATAAATCCAAGTCTTTTTAAAATTAAATGACACTTCAATTATCTTAAAACGCTTGATCATTGGATCTGCAATGAAAAGATTTGCAATAGTGAAATTCAATAAATCAGATATGTTTTAGGTCATTGTATTTCCAACTTTCGATTCATACATGAAATCTAGATACTGGACAAAAATAGGAGGTGGTCATTTGAAAACGTCATCTAGTTGGGTGTGTAGTATAAGATTTCCATTCATTTAAAAACATTTTTTGTTCTCTTTTGAATATTTTTTATACCTTGAATAATTTACATTTTGTCTAAAAATTGATGTCGCATTCAATAAATCGAATTGTTCAATTAAATTCGCCATACTCCAATTAAACACGTCATTTCTAGGTATTGGACACGAATATTAGAATCTGACTCATTCATATTTTCAGAAATTAATCGAGGTTAGAACTTCACCAGCCGTTTTGTAAACGTCAATGTAAAAAATATTAAGACACTGGCTGAAGTGATTTGTAGCAATTGCTTTAATAAATCAAATATTCTCGAGATACAATTCAATGCTACAATTTTTTTTTATTATATTGAATCAAATTGAAGAGTTTATCAATAAATCCTCGGTTTGGTTTGTATATGGCGACGCCTAGCATCACAGCAGTTTTATGAAATTTGCTTCCTTTGTATAACCTAGTCGCAGGATGGAGTGTCCTAGGCCATGCTGGAAAGGCAATAAACATGGTTTGGTTTGGCTCATTTGGTAACTTTGGGAGGACTAAATTACTAGGTAATGATGTAATCAATTAAATTAGAAATCCTTTATTATTGAATTGGAGATCAAAGATCAATAAATCATAGGTTAGGTTTTTTAACAAAATTTTATTCTTTTGGAAATAACAATTTCCAATAGTTTTTAATAAAATCAATTTTTCTCTGGCAGTTAATGGTGCAGACGTATTTTCCTTCATTTAATAAATTTTTCTGTTGTCTTTTGAATGTTTTTTGAATCAACTATTCCTACAATCAATAAACTTTTATTTACATATTGTTTATCAATTTTTTTTAAACCGTGTATCATTTAAATTTTGCCTAAAAATTGACGTCGCAATGAATTGTTGTATTGCTCAATTAAATTCGTCGTACTCAAATTAAACCCATTATTTCTAGGTATTAGACACGACCTGACCCATTCATGTTTTCAGAAATACATCGAGGTGTGAACTTCACCAGCCGTTTTCAATGTCAATGTAAAAATTATTAAGACACTGGTTGGAGTGATTTGTAGCAATTGCTTCAATAAATCAAATTTTCTCGAGATACAATTCAATTCTATAATTGTTTTTCTTTGGTATATTGAATTAAATTGAAGAGTTTATCAATAAATTCACGGTTTGTTTTGTATATAGCGAAACCTGGCATCGCAGGCGTTTTATGTATTTTGCTTCAATTGTATAACCAAGTCGCAGAATGCAGTATTAGAGGCCACTCTGGAAAGGCAATCAAAATGGTTTGGTTTGGCTCATTTGGTAACTTTGGGAGGACTAAATTACTGGGTCATGATGAAGATACTCTGTTTTTCTTTTAGTAAAACCTTAAAATGGTAAACGTTTCTACAATAAGCGGTGACCATCATCATCTCCGACAATGAACCTCTAAAATGGTTTTTGTTAGAAATTTCAAACTGCATTTCCTCGACCTCTATAGAGAACTCAATGTTTTTATGGATACATTACTCAGTTTAACACCTTTCCATCGCCGCCACGATCATAAACTGGAAAGAATATCCATTTACGTAGAATATACAGCGCCATCTGATATTTAATGCATGGGAAAGTTCCATGAATAATGCATTTGGCTTAAGCATGCAAAAAATCAGGATTTGTGTAGTTTTTTATCACTGTCTTTTACCTTACTACACGTCTCCTTTGATTAATGCCTCCATTTGCCATTTAGCCGCAAATACCTGAGAAATATACTCGTTTCAGAAACATTTTAAGGGATAAATGGGGTATCGTTAAATTGAATTATTGGTTATATTCAAAGCAGAGGAAACCCGGCATTTCAGTGGGAATTGTCGTTTATTTTTCCAATTTTCTTCGTTTACGCTGCAGGCGCGCCTCGTAGAAAGCAATACTTTCGAGCTTATCTGAAAAGATTTAGCCGAATAGGTTATATCGTTTCGAAAGGGGCTCCTTGGTGATAAAATACAAAAGGGAACAGTTGTCTCTATGGCAATAGCTTTGCAACGATGAAACTAGGCGCACCTTAATGCACTTCCTGAAGCTCAATGGAAAAAAGTAGATTTACGAACGAAACTTGCAGGGTGATAAATCTGGAAAGTTTAAACTAGCGAAGTTGGTTTCGAGTTGTTACCTTACTAATGTCTACAAAGAAACAAAGTAATAGGTCAACAATAAAAATGGTTTTTCAGCTACGCGTGCAACTAATTTAGCCATAAAATTGCTTCCGATTTCTGGAGCACTTAAAATTCGCGAAGAACTCGTTTGCGGGAAAATTTGCGGTCCTCCAGCGGACCACGGAGAATCAAACAACCGTTTGCGCAACGTGTTGCATATTTATCATCATGCAGATGCAGCTGTTGGTTGCATGCAGATTAATCGCATTCAAAGAAAGCGAACGATCGGTTGCGAAGCTGCAATTGGTTAGTGTTGAGTGTTCGAAAATGTTCTATTTTCACGGAATTTTTGTAATTCCACAGAAAATGCAAAAATAGCCTCTGTAAAGGCTCCTCCGGGGCTCTACACCTCACTCTTCTATAGATTTGTCTTCCCACCAAGTCTTAATACTTAAAAGTTACTAAATTCACTTGATTCTAATTTCTTTTAAACTTTTCAGCTTGCCCTGGTACAGCTCTTGTATGTGGCGCCATGGCGTGACGTAAAGTCAAAGTATGGGCACGCCATTACGTTATTCGCTCGCCCACCAATCACGACTGATATCGACGACTTTTAGTGTCAGGCTACGAGGGGATTTTAAAAACTGCTCGTTAGTTTTTTTTATTATTTTAAAATTTAATGAAAAATAAAAATAATTAATAAAACGTAAGTTTTATTAATATATGATTTATATTATTTAATTATAAACTTTCGTTTATAATTTCGTTGGCTAATGACAGGAATTTATATATGAAACAAAAGGTTCAAATTCAATGGACTAAAACGGATATCTGATTTATTGACATTTACTCTCGCAAAACTATTCAATTGCCGATATTCAACAATCAAGCTAATCGTTACGATAATTTTTTAACTAAATTATTGATAAATTAATATCACGTGTAAAATGCAAACGTTTTGATCCAGTTTAGGTATTATGTATAAATTTCAAATACAATGGACTAAAATACAGATATCTGATTTATTGAGTTTCACTGTGGAAAATTCCTTGATTGCCGATGCATTAAGCCAGCGTGTCCAATTGTCATTTCTTCCTAAAAAGACTTATTGAATTATATTGAATTGAGTTATTGAATATGTATATTGAATTATTGACGTCAGCAAAATTACTTCACTTGGTACTGATCGACAAGTAATAATTATATTAAACCAATTTTTTATTTAAATTTATTGATAAGATGTGGAGTGCTAAAGCTCTGGTAATTTAGATTTAATTGATCAAACTCGTACATTGATGTATTGAATTTCAGTTTCGTCAATCACCTGCAATCACCATTGGGTTGCAGAGTCCATGGGTTTTCAGTTTTTATCCAACCATCAATATATTGGACAATTCAATACTGCAAACATCTATTTAATTATAAATAAACTTCGTAGATTTGAATCTTTAATTGATTTATGAATGATGATGAATTTAACACGAATAAATCATTTTATAAGGGTTGTAAGAAACTTATTACGTACGGCGGGTTCTTATTTTCATCACTATGTAAAGCTTTACAACCAGAATTTTGTCCTATTACTATTTCGTACTATACTTCAATTACAACGTTATTTAGTTGCAAATCCTTTCAACTGTTGTTTCAATGAATAAACATTTTACAATAAATTCGGTTTAACATAATCGGAAATAAACTTAATTTATTTATTTTTTTTATTACTTTTTATTTATTAATTTATTGAATTTGCTGCAAGTAAATTGCTTCATTTGGTTGATTAGATCTAATTAATTGATTAAGAAACTAATTTATTGATAAATGACCATCACCTGTGGAGAATTTAGATTTTATGTAGGATTAAAAATGCATTACAACCTGGTAAAAGAAAACGTTAATTTATTGATAAATTCTTCAATTTCGTTCAATACTAAAAAAAGCATTGAATTTATTGAAGCGTTTACTACAATTATTGAATCAACATTTTTAATTGACGTTATGTATTCTCAATTTATTTCATTAAAAAAGTAACCTTTATTTACCAAGTTTAACTATATCAACCCATATGAATTTTTGAGGTCATTTAAGCGATTCAAAGCCAACTTAATTCATCCATGTCTAATTTTTCAATAAACTTAGATTTACTGAATTTTCTATTGATTTAAAAACTTAGCATCACTAATTCACTAATCAAAAATGTGACAGTAAATTCTGTAAAACGCATTCTTCAATAAACTTTGATTTATTGAATTTTGATTGAATTTATATAAAATATTACAAATATTATAAAATAGTCTTTACTAGAGGTCAGTCCAATTTGTTGTCGAATGATATCGTCGAGCTTATTCCATCGTTGCTTCCATTGTGGCCCATCAATGAATCCGAATTTTTAATTGAAATGGAACAAATATTCCGAACAATTGGCTCTACTCTCTGTTCATTGCTCTTGTGCAAATTCACAGATTGATTTCGGTTTTTGGCAAAAACAAATCAAACACACTCCGCCGCCATTGTCGTCGATAAATAATTAATTTCCTCGGAAACCCGCCGAATTGGAACTGAAAACATAACAGTTTAAATGCCAATAGGGCTGATTCAATTCAGGTTTTATTCGAAACATGCTTTGTATCGTGACCTGCAATTTTTATCGGAGTTTGTAACATAATATTTGAAATTGCTCACCAACCGAAAATACATCAGAGGAACGTTATTGATGATGCTAAACACACGAGAGTCCAAACAACATGTTCGGCTCGCAATTAGTCTGTATTTTGGTATCCGGCATTTGAAACATTATGCTACCAGGATTGCCAAAGTGGCGCGTAATGTTGCATGCTATACTGCTAGGAGATCAATTATTTCCCTTATAGCACGGCTTTTCTCAATTTTTGCTCAAAAATTTATCTTTTAAATAATTTGGCCTTGTGGGACACAAGGCCAAACCTACTGTCATCAATGGAGCAGAAGCCCGCTTGCTCTACTACTAACGATAATTTCTCTTTTTTTATCAAAATCACTAAATTATTTACTTTTCAACTCCTTGTTGACCTCAAAAATACCTAGACCCTCCAAAAAGTTAAGTTCTTGTCTCATATTCAGATAATTTATATAGATAGCACCGGGGGTCTGTGAAGCTTTGATCAATTTCCGTGTAATCTTGACTCTTCTCAATTTTTGCTAATGAAATCAACCTTTAGGTAATCTTGCCATGGAAATATCCAAAACTATTGGATGGTACCGAAGCTACGGCATTTGCTGCAGAACTAAGGGACACGCCTCCTCCCCCTCTTCACTAAAGGGGCCGAAGCCCGCCTACTCTTCTACTAACGATAATTTCTCTTTTTTATCAACATCATCAAATTATTCCCTTTTTGACCTCGTAAATACATTGCCCCTTTAAAAAGTAAATTTTTGTCTCATATTCAGATAATTTGCATAGATAACACCGGGGGTCTGCTGATTGAAAATTATGTAGATGGGGCTAGGGCGTTCGTGGAAAAAGCGGGGCCCAGTTTTCATTAGGGGCGATTTTATAAGTCGCCCTAAAGGGTTTCGATTAAAAAGCGACGGGGGCCGTTTAAATTGAGCTGAAATACGCGAATTTGCAGGCCTCGTCGGGGCTTTGATTGGGGGGCGAGCCGATGAGTAATTAGACGAGTTTTCGGTCCATTGACGCTCGGGTCGTTAAGCTGTTTTTAAAAAGGCGACAGAAAAGGAAATTGTGTGGGTAGTAAATTGCAAAAAAGCACTGATTGGTACTATTTTCCATTCAAGATTTTTTGGTATCTATATTAATTTTTTCTCTACCCATCTCTGTTTTGATAATCTCAAGAAGATTGAGCAAAATCATTAAAGTCAAATTTTCAATCTTTTGTTGGTGACTAATATGTTTTTTTTTCGTTTCAGGTGAGTCAAAAACGGTCTTCTACTGCATCGTGAACTTCAAGAAAATAGATTTTTATGCGCATTGGTAAGAGATAAGAAAAGTACAGATTATTTACAATTATAAAAATTATAGTTTAATATTAAACAAAGAGAAAGTGGGAGGTTCTTTTAGCACAAGGCTCAAAGCATATTTTTTTGGGCATTCTAAGACTTTCAAACAAAGTACCCTTACATACGTTTTTTCGAGCTTTTGAAAGCTACTTAGCTCGGATTAGAAACCAGGAACTAAATCTCCGTTTTACGTGTGATTAACATTTTTCTTTGTCACCTCTTCTTCTTTCTGTTTCCATATTTATTAATTTCAATTTTCCTCAGTGGGTATTTTGCCCCTTCCTGCCCTCCTCCCCCACCTAAGAAGTTATTATTTCTTCCTGCCTGTATTTATCCACTTTTTCAGATTTATGTTTGTTAATTCCTCAAACTGAAGGTTATGTTGAAATTTAAATATTCTATAGGTGGTTAGTTCCCTACAAAAAGAAAATTTGAGAATAAGAAAAAAATATATATTTAGTGGTTATCTAGAAATTATTCTTCATTATTCATCCCTGGCCTCGTCCCCGACTTTACAATTAGTCTTAGAAATTTAGGGCTTTTTAAAGAATATTTTAAGGCCTTGGGCAAATTTGGATATTTTATAGGTATTTAGATACCTAAAAACTAAAAAACTTAAGATTAAGAAAAAATATTGAAATTTAGGGGTTATCTAGAAACTATTCCTCAATATTCTTCTTACAGCTTTACAATTATTTTTTAAATTTAGGGGCTTTTTAAAGGATATTTTGAGACCTTGGGCAAATTTGAATAGAGAAATGATTCCTCATTATTCTTTCCCTGACTTTACAATTATTTTTAGAAATTTAGGGGCTCTATGGAGGAAATTTTAAGCCTTTGGGCAAATTTGAATATTCACTAGGTGGTTAGTTAAGAGAAGGATTGAAATTTAGGGGTTATCTAGAAATTATTTCTCATTATTGTTCCACCGGCTTCACAACTATTTTTAGAAATTTAGGGGCTTTTTAAAGGATTTTTTGAGGCCCTAAGCAAATTTGAATAGGTGGTTAGTTACCTACAACAAGACAATTTCAGAATAAATAATAATTGAAATTTAGGGGTTATCTAAAAAATTATTTCTCATTATTCATCACCGGCTTCACAATTATTTTTAGAAGTTCAAGGGCTTTTGAAAGGATATTTTGAGGCCTTGGGCAAAGTTGAATATTTTATAGGTGGTTAGTTACCTACAACAAGAAAATTTGAGAGTCAGAAAGAAAATTAAGTTTAGTGATTATCTAGAAATAATTCCTCGTTATTCGTCCCCTGAGTTTACAATTATTTTCATAAATTTAGGGGCTCTTAGAGGATAGTTTATGGATTTAGGCAAATTTCAATATTCTATAGGTAGTTACCTACACCAAGAAAATTTGAGAATAAGAAAAAAAATTTATTTAGATTTTTTTTAGATTTTTTTTTAGATTAGATTAGATTCAGAGGCTTTTTAAGGGATGTTTTGGGCCCTTAGGCAAGATTGAATATTCTAGATATGATTAGGTAATTACAATAAGAGATTTTGAGAATAAGAAAAAAATTGAAATTTAGGGGTTATCTAGATACTATTTCTCATCATTCCTCCCCCGGCTTGACGACTACTTTTAGAAATGTAGGGGCTTTTTAATGGACTTTTTGAAGCTTTAGGCAAATTTTAATATTCTATGGATGGTTTGTTACCTGCACGAAGGAAATGTGGGAATAAGAGAACAAATTTAGGGGTTATCTAGAAATTATTCCTCATTATTCATCCCCTGATTCACAATTAGTTTTAGAAATTTAGAGTCTTTTTTCCTTAAAAAAGCCTTGGGCAATTATTTTGAGGCATTGGGCAATTGAAATTTAGGGGTTATCCAGAAATTATTCTTCATTATTTTTCCCTTGGCTTCACAGTTATTTTTTGAAATTTAGGGGCCTTCTAAAGGATATTTTGAGTCCTTGGGCAAATTTGAAATTTAGGGGTTATCCAGAAATTATTCTTCATTATTTTTCCCTTGGCTTCACAGTTATTTTTTGAAATTTAGGGGCCTTCTAAAGGATATTTTGAGTCCTTGGGCAAATTTGAATATTATATAGGTGGTTACTTACTACGACAAGAAAATTTGAGAGTGAGAAAAAAATTAAAATTTAGGGGTTATCTAGAAATAATTCCTCATTATTCTCTTCCCCTGACTTTACAATTATTCTTAGAAATTTGGGGGCTCTATAGAGGATATTTTAAGGTCTTGGGCAAATTTGAATATTCTATGCGTAGTTCGTTACCTACAACAAGAAAATTTGCGAATAAGAAAAAAAAATGAAGGGCTATCTAGAAATTATTCCTTATTATTCTTCCCCCGGATTCACAATTATTTTTAGAAGTCCGGGGCTTTTTAGGGGATGTTTTGGGCCCTTAGGCAAGATTGGATATACTAATGATGATTAGGTAATTACACTAAGAGAGTTTGAGAAAAATAAAAAATTTAAATTTAGAGGTTATCTAGAAATTATTCCTCATTATTTATCTCCGGCTTTTCAATTCTTTTTAGAAATTTAGGGGCTTTTTAAAAGATATTTTGAGGTCTTGAGCAAATTTGAATATTCCATAGATGGTTAGTTACTTTCAACAATAAAGTTTTAGAATAAGAAAACATTGAAACTTAGATATTATCTAGAAATTATTATTCATTATTCTTCCCCTGACTTCACAATTATTTTTAGAAATTTAGGGGCTTTCTAAAGGATATTTTGAGGCCTTGGGTAAATTTGAATATTCTATAGGTAGTCAGTTACCTACAATAAGAAAATCTGAGAATAAAAAAAGTTGAAATTTAGGGGCTATCTAGAAATTATTCCTCATTATTCTTCCGTCGGCTTCACAATTATTTTTAGAACTTCAAGGGCTTTTGAAAGGATATTTTGAGGCCTTGGACAAAGTTGAATATTTTATAGGTGGTTAGTTACCTACAACAAGAAAATTTGAGAGTCAGAAAGAAAATTAAGTTTAGATCACTCTAGAAATAATTCCTCGTTATTCTTCCCCTGCGTTTACAATTATTTTCATAAGTTTATGGGCTCTAAAGAAATAGGGGTTATTTCGAAATTATTCCTTATAATTCTTCCCCGGGCTTTACAATTATTTTTAAAAAGTTAGGGGCTTTTGCAAGGATATTTTGAGTCCTTGCGCAAATATATTATATTATATAGGTGGTTACTTACTACGGCAAGAAAATTTGTGAATAAGAAAAAAATTAAAATTTAGGGGTTATCTAGGAAATATCCCTCATTATTTTTCCCCCGGCTTCTCAATTATTTTTAGGAAGTTTGAGGCTTTCAAGAGATGTTTTGAGGCCTTGGGCAAATTTGAGTCTTCTACAGATGGTAGTTACCTACAACAAGAAAATTTGAGAATAAGAAAATAATTGAAATTTAAAGGTTATCTAGAAAATTTAGGGGCCTTAGGATAATTTGAGGCCTTGAGCAAATTTGAGTATTTTATAGGTGGTTAGTTACCTACAATAAGAAAGTTTGAGAATAAGAAAAAAATTGAAATTTAGGGGCTTTGTAGAAATTATTCCTCATTATATACTATTTAGGGGCTTTTTTAAGGATATTGAAGCCTTGAGCAAATTCAAATATTTTATAGATGGCTAGATACCTAAAACAAGAAAATTTGAAAATAAAGAGATAATTTAAACAGGGGTTATCTAGAAAATATTCCTGATTATTTACTTTTTAGGGGCTTTTTAAAGGATAGTTTGAGGGCTTGGGCAAATTTAAATATTTTATAGATGATTAAATACCTACAACAAGAAAATTTGAGAATAAGAAAAAAAATTAAATTTAGGGTTTATCTAGAAATTATTTCTCATTTTTCTTCCTTCGTATTGCGGCTTCGTAATTATTTTTAGAGGTTTAGAAGCTCTTTGAAGAATATTTTCAGGTGTTGAGCAAATTGAATACTACCGCTGTTTAGTTACTTACAACAAGTAAAGTTGAGAATAAGAAAAAAATTTAAATTTGGGTGTTATCAAGATATTACAATATAAAGTGTTTGCCGGGCTTTGAAGCCGTGGTCTAATGAATTTTTTTCCTGACGTTTCGTCCGCAGTTGCTACAGACATTATCATAGGCGATTCGACTGATTCCACTGTGGTATTTATCAATATATATAATTCCCCATTATTCCTTCCCCGGCTCCATAGATATTTCTAGATGCTTAGGGGTCCTATAAAGGAGAGCGCTGAAGCTAGAGTAGGAGCTGAATCAGCGCTCAAATTACAGAGAAAATAGGTTACAAAATTGGTGATTAAGGAAATTAGAACCTCAATATCTCACAGAATGACGCACGATGTGAGAAATGCCTTATTTCAGTCGCAAATCAGGAGCCGCGCTACTGGACCTCACGACTTTGGCTACCCTTGGGTCGTAAACAAGGCAAGAAGACGTACCGTTAGTGTACAAGTTACGACGTATTCGGGAGCATTTCCATGGCAAAGGCCGGTGATGTTACAACTTCCGTCAATTGGAACGAAACTCGAGCACGAACCACAGCCTATCAGCAGCATGTAAAAGTCGATTTTATGAAATACGTCGACAAGCAGTACCAAGAAGCAAAAACGGGATTTATAGGTAACCGTAACGATGCTACAAGAAGGAGATACGAAAATAAATTTTCAGCTGTCAAGGGAAGACAAATGGCTTATCAGTAGCAATTTTCGAAGTGGCTGCTTAAAGTAATTCAGCAGACACCTTTTTCCTATATATATACTCTAAGTCATGAGCCCTACCCCTTTTATATAACAACAAAGTACAAAATCAGGGGGGGTGTATCATAAATAATCCCTAATTTATAAGGGTGGTGGAGGAGATAAAGAGACGTTACGAGACACAAAAGAGAGGGTCAAGCAGGGGATTTTGGGGGCTTTTATTATGTGTCTCCGGCTTGGCATAAAAAATAATAAAGTATGATGGAAAATACGAACTTGGATGACAAGCTGAGCCGGAAAAACGAAAACAAAGTGACCTATAAAAACTATAGTTGTCATGTATTTTTAGACGTTCATGGGGTTACACAAGAAGAGATGTTTTTAATACAATAAAAAGAGTAAACTAAAACTAAATGCATTTCCTTTGCGCGATGGAAATCGAAACAAGTAGTTGAGCTGCACTTTGAAGACATTAATATTAAACAAAACAACATCTGGGTGTCATTCGTTTCGGCTGTCTAGTTCGCTTTGAGGATGTTTCCTTAAAGTTGGACAGTTAGAGACAGTCTAGAATAAATATTTTATTTAGTTTTAACAAAAATTCTATTTTTTCCTTAGTCCAAAAAGCAGCTCAAAAAAAATTTCAACCTTTATTAAAAATATTAGTTCAGATGTAGGTGTTCTGGCTCTAGAGCCTCATTGAATTAGACTAATTTTTATATATTCTCTTCTACATAAAGCTTCGTATAAATGACGAGAAGTTGACATATTTATGGAACCACAGCGGTTCTTAATACGAATAATTGCCTACTTCTTTCTACTTACGAAACTAAGCTCTTCTTTATCACCTGTCAAATGGGTTTCGAAACAAACTTTTTATATACTAAAAATGTGGTGAATTTATTATGAAAAGTGTTGTAGTAATACTTTTTGTATTTTTTTTCTGAAATTGTTTGTGACACAAATACGGTGTCTTCATTAGAAAACGTCATCTAGAAGGCTATGAATTATTGACAGAAAACTATAATCAAAGCAAATGGATTTTTGTTCCTTCATCGTTTTCTTTTGACGTTTCACATCCAACTAGATGACGTTTTCAAATTAATACCCCTTATTACAATGCAGTTGGTGATGAGTAATATTTCTTAGCCATTCTATATAATTGTCCATTCAGGTTCTAACTGAAGACACTCTAGGAAGATGGATGTAAATGACCCCGTATTTATTATCCTCAGAAACTAATTTTTATTAATTTATCTGAGCCCCTAAAATATTCTTGATAAATATTTTGTTTCAAAAGCAGGGTCTTTCTAAATTTTTCATTCACATTCCAATTTTTGACCCCAAAAATAAACGAAATCGAGAATAAATATTTTCAAGTGTAAAACTTAGGGTTTCTAGCACCAGAACCCCTAAAAATGTTTCCTGATGATCCACGTTTGGACATAACTTTTTCTGTAATTTTTTGATTATTTGAGGACTTTTGAGACCGTGTTTTTTTTTACGGTATGTTTTCTGATTTTTATACGTTTTTGGCCCAAAATACATCTTTTTCAACGAGTCAAAAAGCATTTTTCAATGATAAGGCTTTGGGTCGATTTTTTAAATTTTAGATGATTTTAGCCCAAAATTTGAATATTTCGGTTTTGTGCGTTTAAATTTTGCACTTTCTTTTCTCCTAATTTGCTCGTCCTTTTCTTAACTCGGTGTTTTTATAGTTTTTTTCTTGTTGCTCATTTATTCTTCGTATTATTCTATACTTACGCTTTGCCATGTTTCATTGAATGTTTTGTTCTTACGTTTTTTTTATCAATCTAAATTGGACTTTTGCTTGTGTTTTAATTATTTCAAGATTTTTTTCACCTAAAAATAACCATAACAAAGAGTCAATAGTTTAAAATCAATTCCATTGAGACAATTTTGGCACAAAACTGTGTTTTTAAGCAAATAGTGATTCCTGATTTTTCAAGTTTTTATACAGTTTGGCTCCGAAATGGAAGTTCTACACCGAGGCAAAAACCGATGAATATTGAGAGAATTATGGTCACCCCGATCGGTCGAGGCGTTCTTAAGTTACAGTTGAGAATTGAGAAAAAAGTATTAACCCCCTCCCCCCCCCTTTAAAGATTTCAAAAAATGTCGGGAAAATGTTTTTGCTGTTTTTGAATGGATTGGCACATTTACAATCCCCTAAGGACGAAAGGAAATCAATTCGAATTAATTTAACATCTAAAGAGATGCTTAAAAAAATAGTGAGAAACGCGATTCTAAAAGTGCTTAAAAATCGACCTCCGATTGGGTCTATCTCCAAAAATATTGCACCTACGGAACTCCCAATGGTGGGGGGTGAAAGAGAACATCAAGACCAGGAAAAAGCACTTAGATTTACTCCGTTCGGTCTGGGTGTTCTCAAGTTACAGGCAGTCAAAGTTGAGAATTGAGAAAAAAGTCGTATACCCCCCCTTTAAACATTTTCGAAAAAATGTTAAAAAACTTTTTTTGCTCGTTTTGATCAGAATGACACGCTTGCAATCCCCTAAGAACGTAACAAACTGAATTCGAATGAATTTAAACTCTAAAGACGTTTTTTAAGAAATGGTCAAAAAGCGCGATTCTAAAAGTGCTTAAAAATCGACTTTCGAAGGGGTCTATCTCCAAAAATATTGCACCTACGGAACTGCCGATGATGGGAGATAAAAAAGGACATCAAGAAGAGGAAAAAACAGTTGGATTCACTCCGATCGGTCGAGACGTTCTCAAGTTACAGGCAGTTAAAGTTGAGAATTGAGAAAAGAGTCGTTAAACATTTTCAAAAAAATTTCGGATAAATTTTTTTGCTCTTTTTGATCGGAATGGCACGCTTGCAGTCACCTAGCAACGTAACAAACTCGGTTCGAATCAATTTAATCTTTAAACGAGCTTTTTAAAAAAATGGTCAAAAAACGCGATTCGTAATGTGCCTAAAAATCGGCTTTCGAAGGGGTCTATTACCAAAAATATTGCACCTACGGGACTTCTGATGGTGCGAGGTGAAAAAGAACATCAAGACGAGGAAAAAACAATTGGATTCGTTTCGATCGGTCGAGGCGTTCTCAAGTTAGAGGACGACAAAGTTGAGAATTGAGAAAAAAGTCGTAATATCCCCCCTCTGGACATTTTCGAAAAAAAATCGGAGAGAGAGAAAGAGAGAGGGGGGGGATCGAGAGAGAGAGAGAGAGACAGAGAGAGAGAGAGGGGTGAAAAAAACAGTTGAATTCACTCCAATCGGTCGAGGCGTTCTCAACTTAGAGGACGACAAATTTGAAAATTGAGAAAAAAGTCGTGATACCCCCTCTCGTTAGAGGACATTTTCGAAAAAAAATCGGAGAGAGGCAGAGAGAGAGGGGGAGTTAGAGAGAGAGAGAGAGAGAGAGTGGGGGGATAAAGAGAGAGAGAGAGTGAGACAGAGAGAGAGTGAGGGGGCAATATTCTTGGGTGAACACAATTTATCCAAAGACGGTAAAAAACTTTCGAAAAGATAGACAACTTGAGAAGCACAAACTTCTTTTACTAATCAAGGATTATATTGCAAGAATTTCATGGTCTTCTCCATGAAGCGCTATTTTTCTTTTTCCTTTTTTAAAGTCCAATGAAAACTTTCCGGCTTTAAGGACTGCGAAAAATCGATCCTATCATTGAAGGGAATAGGGTCTTGAAAGGCTTTCCAGTTAACGACGTTCGCAAAACTTTCCGTCGAACAAACAGACGAGCTTTCGTTGCATCCCAGTTTTATCTTTCCAGGTAACTGGAAGCTTATGCGGGTTCGATTAAGTGCTTACCGACTGTTTTAAAAGGGCCGATGTGTCACCGAAAACAAAAGTTTGTCTTGTCAAACGCGCTGTCGAGATGAAAATGCAAACTTTTGGATTTGCAGGAGGACGAACTGCGGCTCCTTTCGCTTCCCGCTTGAATAAACGTCAATCAAGCGACTTCTACGTGTGTCACCCGAATCAAGTTTGTTCGTGATTTATTCATCCGAAGTGGGAGCAGATACTGAAATATACTTTTCCGTTTTGGGGGTTTAAATATTTGACCTACCCTTCGGGGGAAAAGTGATATATGCAATGTATCCACGTTGTAAATCAAGTCATTAGGGTAGCGATAAATCAGTTTTCAGGTGCATGTTCGAAGCTTCGAGCTTTGTATTTCAATTTGCCAGGAGATTTGATTTCTGCCAGTTTTCTTTAGTAATACGAAAGTTCCTTATTTTCTTTTTCCAATGGAAGACATCTTTATGGTCTAGCACAGTGAAGAAAGAGTCTGAGGGAATATATACATAACACCCTAACGACACCGTATTTACTTCATTCAATACATGCGTAACAAACAAATGACTGAGTAAATGTACTAACTAGTTACGGTTATGTTAACGAAGTTCTAAGCAGTTTTTTTTATTTCCACTTTGGTTTAAACTGTATTTATGTCGTACTGAGTGAAGTCACGTACGTACTTCTATTAATCAAAAATCGCAATAGCCTGTAAACAGTACATTTAAAAATTATTCTGTCTCTGACAACTTCACTCAAGAACATGCCGCAATCTGGCTTTATGCCTCATTCACAATGTTCATAAACATAATGTGTACTTATGCATACGGTATGCATACAATAACCTTAAAGGGATCTTAAGTTCTTTTATGTTCACAATGGGGGTTGGTCAAATACATATGCGTGTGCTTGGTTAAACAAACACTTTTGACAGTTTCATTGTCAAAAAGTCCTTAGATTTTTACATATCAATAACATAAAGTTCAATTTTAACTCTTACGTTTACGTTTATGCTTATGTGCTTTTTACGTTTATGTTCATTGTGAAAGAAGCATTAGAACAGATTTCAGCCTCGGATTATTAAAAAAAAAGAAAATCCACCTTTAAGTCCCAAGGGCGAACTCACACAGTCCACTCGAGATAATAGGGCAGAAAACCATTATTTTCCGCCTACCCCACCCTAGGCCTGTCTCGTTCCTTCCTCGATTCATAATGCGAAGAAGGCCATTAGCGTATCTCGAGGATAATGTTGAAAACTTCGAAATAAATAATGCCTTTCGCGGATGAATAATCGGGGTACAAAGTTTAGATGCGCGGTCTTAAAAAGGGTCTCTCTATTAGTAGTTAACGCCGAGTGTATTGTTGGATGTCTATAGCAAGTTCCATGAATCTAGGGCATTATTCCCGGGCGGTTTTGGCAAAAAGAGAAGTGGCTTAATGCAAGTGCTTCCTTGTTATGTGAAGATCTGAGGAGGCGTATTACCCATGATGTTTCCATTGAGAATGGAAAGTAAGATGCTTTTCATGCGGGATTAGTTAGACAGGATTCATTAAGTGAAGCCTGAAATAGTTTTGATAAGTTTCAGTTTGACACTCCGAAATACTCTCGGCAACTGTATTGACTCAAATTACATCAAAAACACGTTAAAATTACGTGATACTGAAAATGTCAGGAGTGAAATTTGACGTGACTTATGCTTAGTCAGCGGATTAATAACGTTAGTATTTACCATATTTTTGAAACATTATAATAACATCATACTTACTCGCAATCCTAAAAATGTCTTTTCAATGTTAATATTATGATAATGCTATGAAAATCTTTTTTCAGTTTGGCTCCCAAAGAAATAAATTCCTGGTATCATCTAAATTAATAGAGAGCAAGAAACCACCCACTGAGTCAAATTACGTCAGAAACACGTTAAAACTGAAAACGGCAGGAGTGAAATTTGACGTGACATATGCTTAGTCAGCGGATTAATAACGTTAGTATTTACCATATCTTTGAAACACTATAATAACAGCATACCTACTCGCAATCCTAAAAATGTCTTTTTAATGTTAATATTATGATAACGCTTTCTAATGTTATAAAAATGTTTTTTTCAGTTTGGCTCCCCAGAAAATAATTACCCGGTATCGTTTAAATTAATATAGAGCAGGAAACCACCCACTGAGCCAAATTACATCAGAAACACGTTAAAATTACGTTATACTGAAAACGTCAAGAGTGAAATTTGACGTGACATATGCTTAGCCAGCGGATGAATAACGTTAGTATTTATCATAACTTTAAAACATTATAATAACATCATAACTACGCACAATGCAGAAAGCGGCTTATTACACGCTTCCGTTGCAAAAATTTGTGTATTACAGCACTCCACTGTTGCCTGTGACATTTATTCGCAAAGATAACGATTATCAGTCTGGATTTATGGAAGCCAAGCGTTGCAAAAAAATGTTAACGAATCCGAAAAACATAATGTTACGATTTTTATTGTGTAATGTTATTTCGTTTAGTTCGGTCCTGCAGAGGCAGCGGACGACTATCAATATTAGGGTTTAATTAGTTGAACTTTTGTGACTCTTTACAATTTAAGGGAGATAGGCTGATTTTCTATAAACATTAATTTATATCTCTTGATGAACTTTGTAATATTGAAGATGATGGAAATTTAAGTTAACAATTTTTATTGAATATTTGTAAATAACAACAAAGGTGTAAAACGAAACGGGAGTCGTGATTGGCTAAAAATAGTGAACATGTTGTAACGTCATGCTACTCTCTTCCAATCAAAATGGTGCAAAACATTTAGTACAATTTTGCTACAAAATAGTACCTTCAAACAAGTCTTCTCCTTTGACCTGACTTTCTTTTTTTTTTTGGTCTTGCTTACCACTACAAAATTTCCTTCTAGAAACTTCTTCATCTTCTGGCTCTTGGCTAAGAAAGCTGTGCTGAAGATTTCGCTCTGCGGATTTTTGAGAGTGTAAAAGAGTGTTAAATTTCCAGTATACTAGTGAAGGTTGATACCTTATAGTCTTTGACTGATTTTACCATACGGAATAATTTAATATCTCACTCCATTTGAAAAAAAAAAGGAAATTTGCCAAGTGTAGATCACGTGGTAATTACCATCAGGCCACCCTCTAACCCCAGGTACGTAGCACGTTTTCATTGCGATCAATAGTATCGATCTAATTTGCACCATATGATTTTAATCCGTCACCGTTAAATTATTGCATGAAATATGATTACCTTTTCATTCATTTTCATTTGCGGAATTTGATTTGCATGGGGCCATTTCTATCCAGGCCTGCTTGCTACTGCTTGATACTGCTCCATACTGCTTGATACTGCTCCATACTGCTTGATACTACTTCATACTGCTTCATACTGCTCCATACTGCTTGATACTGATTTATACTGCGTCCTGCATCCTGCTTCATACTGCAGTAGACGCTGACTGCATGGTCTGAATCATCCCTGGTTGCTTGACACCACTTTTTGCGTGCACAGCTCATTCGCTTGGACCTCTGGAGCAACACAGGAAACTCAGGTGGGTTCTTTCCAGTTTATTTACGCCGTGGAACACTCGTAGTGAATAACTGAGATACGCACACTAAGAATTGAACACTTAATTTATCATAACATCTGTGTAAGCCCTCCATATATATATGAACGGTATTATTTTTTTTGTCTAGAAACTGGTGTGCATTATTTAGTTTTACTTGACTTCAAGTGCAACCCAACTGATTCTACCAATCACTACCTTTTAACTGCTATTTCATAAAGTTTACGCTTCATGTGGAGCACACATTACACTTAACCTCAGTTACGCGCACACCTTTGTTTAATGTAAATTAACCCACACTTAAATATTCACTTCGGTTCTATCACGTTAAGAACCAAATTTCCTACTGGAAGCAATAACAATATTTGGGTTCAAATTCTTAAGTGATTGTAGAAAATCAGCTGCTAGGTGCTAGGTACTATCAGTTCTCTACCTGTACTTAAAGGGGCCCTGACCCTCGCCCGATAGTTTAAACCTTTATATTAATACCTCATTTTTTTTATGAGAAAGGGTCATTAGTTTATTAAACATCATTTTAATTGTTGACGTTTTTGTTTATTGTTTATTCCAATTTGAGTCCTGGTAATTACAGCGTTATTTTATTTTCCCGTTTTTGAGGCTTCTGTCAATTAAGTCGACTTGCTGATCCCACTGTGGGGCTATAAAATCGGGTGGCGCCTTTTATAAAAAATCTACTACCCCACGACCCCTCTTCGGCGTAAGGTAGTTAGCGGGTATTTTGCCTCAAAAGGTCAGCAAGATCTTGAGAGTAAATTCAGGCTAAAAAGGAAGAAAATAGTAACAGAGCTAATAATAATCGTAATCCACCCAACCTTGCTACGCAATACCAATCACGCACGTAGCAATAATAACGGACCGAGATGAATAGCGGACGTCCTTCAGGAGGGGATCGTTTTTAATTGCTGTCACCCTTGGGGGCCGTACAAGGGGGAGAATCTGAATTTTAAAAGCGAATCGTTTTAGCGTTTTTTCTCATTTCGATGGATAATTTATGACCTGGTACCTTATCCCTGAAAATGAACCAATATTTTGCCACAAATTAAAATTTTATTTTTGCTTCTATATGGTACTATGTTTTTAATATGAGAGTTATTATGTAACTTAAAAATATATAAAAATGTTTTTTAAGTTTTCATTTTTTAGTTCTTAGAAAAGTAAATACTTGTGACTTTGAAAACATTAATGTCACTAAATTTTTATCACCACTTAATAGGTTTACAAGTATTTATATGTTTTATAAGTATCGTGTAAAGTTCTTGAGGCAACAACAACGTACTTGGACCTTTATGGTGGCCTTAGTGATTAACAAACTTTTGAAATATTTGTTATATTTGGTTTTGGTCATTTTGAGAAGCTGGATCGAAAATCTGCTATAAAACATGAAATGTTGCTCTAATTGAGAATACTTCGGTATGTGCCTTGACTTTTTCTGCTTTATAAGTGCTCTGAAAGGTTTAAGGTAACTACAATGTGTTATTGCAACTATTTTCTAAAGATTAACAAAAAGCTTTTTATACAGTGATGACACATAGTTATAAAACTTGCGCCATATAACTCTTAGAAAGATATAAGACGAATAATACTCACTCAAAACTACTTCATCAAAAAATTCAATTTTTTGTCAAAAATCCTACTTTGCTTCTGAGTTTCATCAGAATCAGCGAAGCGCTTTTTTTGACGCAAAACGTCACATATATGATTTCCAGTCTTCTATTGATGACTCAGAGACTCACTAAAGGCTATACCCATAGCTAAAATTTGGCTCAGAAAGGCCCAACTGGTCTCTAAACATTTCCAGTTAGAATTCTCAAATATTTCATCTCCTTTATCAGAAAATACTAGTTTTAGTTAGAAAGTCTCGCTTAGAGTTCTGAGTTCATCTGAGAAAAAAAAGGAATATTTTTGCCTAAGAAAGTTAGACCTAAGATTCACTACTGTTTTGACTCAAAAACTCATTTGAAACTTAGCCATGGATGTTACTTAAATAAGTAGGCTCAGAAAGTCCTAACTTCTGTCTTCCACTTCGTGCTCTCATATATATTACCTATTCTGTCAGAAAATGCTATTGTAAGTCAGAAAGTCTCTCTTGGCTTCTGAGTTTTCTCTCATTGTAGAAACCAATTCAAAAGAATAATTCAAAAAAATAATATAAAAAAAATACTCAGAACTTCAGGTTTCATCTTTACTATTCTTTTAACTCAAAAATGCATTCAAGTTTTTAGTCTTGGATGTTATTTAAATATGTGGGCTCAGAAAGTCCTAACTAGTCTCAGAAAGTTTATAGTTTGGGCTCTCAAGCACTTTACTTTTTCTATACAAAATTGCAAGTTGTTTTGAGTTCTGAGTTTATCTGAAAAAAACAATATTTTTGTCTCAGAAAGTTAGACCTGAACTTCACTACTCTTTTGTCTCAGAAACTCATTTAAAACTTAGCCATGGATGTTATTTAAATAAGTAGGCTCAGAAAGTCCTAACTACTCTTTTACATTTTGGGTTCTCAAATATTTTATCTATTCTATCAGAAATTTCTGTTCTTTGTTAGAAAGTCTCAATTGACTTCTGAGTTTTCTCTCTATGTAGAAACCAATTCAAAAGATTAATTCACAGAAATAATATAAGAAATCTGAAAAAAAGGACTCAGTCAGGTCTGATCTTTACTTTTCTTTTGACTCAAAAATCCATTAGTTTTTCGCCTTCAAATATGTCGGCTCAGAAAGTCCTAACTAGTCTCAACAGGTTTATAGTTTGGGCTCTCAAGCACTTTACCTTTTCTATACAAAAATGCAAGTTGTGTTGAGTTCTGAATTCATCTAAAAAAAAACAATATTTTTGTCTCAGAAATTTAGACGTGAACTTCACTACTCTTTTGTCTCAGAAACTCATTTAAAACTTAGCCATGGATGTTATTTAACTAAGTAGGCTCAGAAAGTCAAAACTTGTTGCAGAAACTTTCCATTTTGGGTTCTCAACTATTCTCACTTAGCTTCTGAGCTTTCTTTCAATGTAGAAAACAATTCAAAATTTACTTCACAAAAATATTTTAAGAAATCTGAAAGAAAAAGACTCAGAAAGTCAGGTCTGATCGTGGATGTTATTTAAATATCTTAGAAAGTCCTTATTTGTCTCAGAAAGTTTATAGTTTGGTCTCTCAAGCACTTTACTTTTTCTATAAAAAAATGCAAGTTGTTTTGAGTTCTGAATTTATCTGAAAAAAAAAACAATATTTTTGTCTCAGAAAGTTACACCTGAACTTCACTACTCTTTTGTCTCAGAAACTCATTTAAAACTTAGCCATGGATGTTATTTAAATAATTAGGATCAGAAAGTTCTAACTTGTTGCAGAAAGTTTCCATTTTGGGCTCTCAAATATTTCTCACTTAGCTTCTGAGTTTTCTTTCAATGTAGAAAACAATTCAAAAGATTACTTCACAAAAATAATATAAGAAATCTGAATGAAAGACTCAGAAAGTCAGGTCTGATCGTGGATGTTATTTAAATATCTTAGAAAGTCCTTATTTGTCTCAGAAAGTTTATAGTTTGGTCTCTCAAGCACTTTACTTTTTCTATAAAAAAATGCAAGTTGTTTTGAGTTCTGAATTTATCTGAAAAAAAAACAATATTTTTGTCTCAGAAAGTTACACCTGAACTTCACTACTCTTTTGTCTCAGAAACTCATTTAAAACTTAGCCATGGATGTTATTTAAATAAGTAGGATCAGAAAGTTCTAACTTGTTGCAAAAAGTTTCCATTTTGGGCTCTTAAATATTTCTCACTTAGCTTCTGAGTTTTCTTTCAATGTAGAAAACAATTCAAAAGATTACTTCACAAAAATAATATAAGAAATCTGAATGAAAGACTCAGAAAGTCAGGTCTGATCGTGGATGTTATTTAAATATCTCAGAAAGTTCTTACTTGTCTCAAAAAGTTTATAGTTTGGTCTCTCAAGCACTTTACTTTTTCTATAAAAAAATGCAAGTTGTTTTGAGTTCTGAATTTATCTGAAAAAAAAACAATATTTTTGTCTCAGAAAGTTACACCTGAACTTCACTACTCTTTTGTCTCAGAAACTCATTTAAAACTTAGTCATGGATGTTATTTAAATAAGTAGGATCAGAAAGTTCTAACTTGTTGCAGAAAGTTTCCATTTTGGGCTCTTAAATATTTCTCACTTAGCTTCTGAGTTTTACTGTTTCTATAAAAAAAATGCAAGTTTTGAGTTCTGAGTTCATCTGAAAAAGAACTTGTCTCAGAAAGTTAGACCTAATCTTCATTACTCTTTTGTCTTAGAAACTCATTTAAAACTTAGCCATTGATGTTATGTAAATAAGTAGGCTCAGAAAGTCCTAACTTGTTGCAGAAAGGCATTTTGGGCTCTCAAATATTTTTCACTTAGCTTCTGAGTTTTCTTCCAATGTAGAAACCAGTTTAAAAGATTAATTCACAGAAATAATATGAGAAGACCGAAAAAAAGGCTCAGAAAGTCAGGTTTGATCTTGGATGTTATTTAAATATGTAGGTTCACAATATTTATAGTTTGGGCTCTCAAGCACTTTACCTTTTCTATCATAAAATGCTGTTTTTACTAAGAAATTTTAACTTGACCTCTGAGTTTTCTTTTAAAGTAGAAACTAGAAATGTAAAAATAAAAGATTTTTGACTCAGAAAGTCAGATCTGATCTCGACTATACCATTTTCTTAGAAACTTTTTCAAGACCATTCTTTTAACGTAAAATCTCATGCAAGACTTCAGCTATTTATATTATTTAAATAAGTAGGTTCAGAAAGACATAACTTTTCTCAGAAAGCTTTCAGTTTGGGCTCCCAAACATTTTACCTTTTCTATAAGAAATAGTTTGAGGAATTTGAAAAAAGAACGATATTTTTGACTCAGAAAGTCAGATCTGATCTCTGGTATTCTTTCGACTTTAAAACTTATTCAAGACTTTAGCCATGGAGTTTATAGAAGTGGAGTATATGGGCATAAGCCATGGAGTATATATGTAAGTAGGCTCAGGAAGTCTCGATTTATCTCAGAAAGTTCCCAGTTTGAATCTGAAATATTTCACCTCTTCTATTTTTAGTCAGAAAGTCTCAGTTTGCTTCTGAGATTTTTTTAATGTAGAAACTAGATAAATTTATAGAGAAACTCCCTAGAGTAATGTGAAGAACTTAAGAACGATTTTGCCTCAGAAAATTACGTATATAATTTACACTATTGTTTTGACTCAAAAACTTACTCAAATGAAAATCCTAACTTGTCTCAGAAAGTTTCCAGTCTAGGCTCTCGGTTCTCAAATACTTCACCTATTTTATCAGAAAATGCAGTTGTTAGTCAGAAAGTCTCACTTGGCCTCTGAGTTTTCGTTTGAAGTAGAAACTAGTTCAAAAAAGTTAACACACTAATAATAAGAAAAATCTGAAAAAAAAATACTCAGAACGTCAGATCTGATCTCCACTATTCTATTGACTCATAAACACATTCAAGACCATTCTTTTAACGTGAATAAATAGACTCAGAAAGTCCTAACTTTTCTCAGAAAGTTTTCAGTTTGGGCTCCCCAACTTTTTACCTATATTCTATTAGACAATGGGATATTTAGTTAGAAAGTCTGGCATGGCTTCAATGTAGAAACCAATTCGAAGGATTATTTTAGAGAAATATTATGAGGAATCTGAAAAAAAAGAACGATATTTTTGACTCAGAAAGTCTGATCTGATCTCTGCTATTCTTTTGACTCGAAAACTTATTCAAAACTTTACCGTGGAGTTTATAGAAATTGTGTAAGTAGGCTCAGGAAGTCACGAATTATCTCAGAAAGTTCCCAGTTTGAAGCTCAAATATTTCACCTCATTTATTTTTATCAGAAAGTCTTACTTTGCTTCTGAGTTTTTTGTTTAACGTAGAAACTAGATACATTTACAGATAAACTGACTAGATTAGCATAAAGAACTAAAGAACAATTTTGCCTCAGGAAATCACATATATAATTTCCACTATTCTTTTAACTCAAAACTTATTCAATTGAAAGTCCTAACTTGTCTCAGAAAGTTTCCAGTTTAGGCTCTTGGCTCTCTAATATACTTCACCTACTCTATTAGAAAATGCAATTTTCTCACTAAACCTCTGAGTTTACTTTCAAAGTAGAAACTAGTTCAAAAGTTAACTCACGGATATAGTATGAACAATCTGAAAAAGAAACAATTTTTTTTGACTCAGAAAGTCAGATCTGATCTCCACTATACTATTGACTCAGAAACACATTCAAGACCATTCTTTTAACGTAAAATCTCATGCAAGGCTTCAGCTATGTAAGTTATTTAAATAAGTAGGGTCAGAAAGTCCTAACTTTCTCAGAGAGTTTCTAGGTTGGACTCCCAAACATTTTACTTATTCTATCAGAAAATGGAATTTTTAATTGAGAGTCTCACATGACTTCTGACTTTTCTTTCAATGTAGAACCGAATTCAAAAGAATAAATTCCAGAAATAATATGAGGAATCTGAAAAAAAAACAATATTTTTGACTCAGAAAGTCAGATCTGATCTCCGCTTTTCCTTCGACTTTACAACTCATTCAAGACTTTAGCCGTGGAGTTTATAGAAATTTTGTAAGTGGGCCCTGGAAGTCTCGACTTATCTCAGAAAGTACTCAGTTTGAATCTTTTAATTATTTCAGAAAGTCTCACTTCGCTTCTGAGATTTTTTTTAATGTAGAAACTAGATACATTAACATATAAACTCTCTAGGTTAGTAAGAACAATTTTGCCTCAGAAAATCACACATATAATTTCCCCTATTCTTTGACTCAAATACTTACTCAGCTGAAAGTCCTAACTTGCCTCAGAAAGTTTCCAGTTTAGGCTCTCGGCGCTCAAATACTTCACCTATTCTATCAGAAAATGCAATGTTCAGTCAGAAAGGCTCACTTGGTTTCTGAGTTTTCTTTTAAAATAGAAACAAGTTCAAAAGGTTAACTCACAGAAACAGTAGAAAGTCAGATCGGATCTTCACTATACTATTGACTCAAAAACACATTCAAGACCATTTTTTTAACATAAAATATCATGCAAGACTTCAGCTATGTAAGTTATTTAAATAAGTAGGGTCAGAAAGTCCTAACTTTCTCAGAGAGTTTCCAGTTTGGGCTCCCAAACATTTTACTTATTTAATCAGAAAATGGTATTTTTAGTTAGAAAGTCTCACATGACTTCTGACTTTTCTTTCAATGTAGTCAATACAAATTCAAAAGATTAATTTGCAGAGATAGTATGAATAATCTGAAAACAACAAACGATATTTTTGCCTCAGAATGTCAGATCTGATCTCTGCTATTCTTTTGACTTTAAAACTCATTTAAGATTTTAGCCGTAAAGTTTATAGAAATTGTGTAAGTAGGCTGAGAATGTCTTTACTTACCTCAGAAAGTTTCCAAATTGAATCTCAAATATTTCACATCTTCTATTTTTATTCAGAAAATCTCACTTTGCTTCTGAGATTTTTTTTAACGTAGAAACTAGATACATCAACAGATAAGCTCTCTAGATTAGTATGAAGAACTTAAGAACAATTTTGCCTCCAAAAATCATATATGTACTGTACACTATTCTTTTGACTCAAAAACTTACCCAACTGAAGCTTGAGTTGTTAAGGATTAAAAGGTCCTAACTTGTCTCAAAAAGTTTCCAGTTTAGGCTATCGGCTCTCAAATACTTCACCCAATCTATCAGAAAATGCTATTTTCAGTCAGAGAGTCTCACTTGGCTTCTGAGTTTTCTTTCAATGAAGAACCCAATTCAAAATATTATCTCATGGAAATAGTCTGAGAAATCTGAAAAATATCTGGACCCAACCCCTAAACACCCTAACGTCTTACATTCCTTTTAATTGCACATATACAAACATTAAGTGTAGTCCCTTAAAACCCTTTTGAAATTGACTTTCGACTTAGATAACACCGAAAGGATTAACCCCGAAGATCAGCTAGCTCGAGGAAGCGCATATCCTTTAGTGGCCCCCAGAGCTTTTGTGCTATACTCTTCTAGCGCAGCTGCCAGCAGATAGGAAAGTTTCCAGTTTTACATATGTAACTTTTATTCGCAACTTCTGAATGCTCCCCGATAGAGCTGCTTTCATCGCTCCACTCTTTTATGTTAATAATTTGAGCAAAAGCTCGGAAGGTGGAACTGGAAAAATATATACTTTATTAGTCCTGGGGGATGGCCCTGCATCCCTCAACTGAAATAACCAGGCTGAACTTTCCAAGCTAACAAGAGCACAAGAGAAAATGGAGTAAATCCAGCCAGGTCTGGAGCGGTTATTTATGGAACGAAGATAAATAAATCTTTGTCAAGTCACTTTGTGTTTATAGACCCTCAACAAATTTTCTGAGGAAAAATTGTATATCTCTAAATGTTGTAGCTTTCCTATCCATTTTCCAGATAACGGTTTTTCCTTTTTCGTTTTTATTGAGCACCCCTCACCATCACACCTTAAATGTAAATTTAAGCCCCACGTGGCATCCCTCCCATTAGACACAAATGGATTTTACGTGTTCCTTGGTTTTGATCGCTTTACTACAGGGTAGCTGTATCACGTGATTGTAAATTGCAAGCTCTGATTGGGTTTCCAAACTCGCCCAGTTTCCAAAACCTGAGCCCTGTCGTCTAACAACTTAAGCCCTGCGAGTAAATAGAACCGGTATTTCATCCTGTCGCGACTGCTCGCATTTTAATTCGTCTCACTTTGACTTATTTACGATCCGATTGGTGGAAATTGAATAGTCGCGAGACTTTCCTGCAACTTGCTCAGAATTGATCCGAATGGGTTATTGCAATGGAAAGGAATTGGGGTCGATCGTGCCTAATCGGCGTTTCGCGAGACGCCCGTTTCGTCGCCCGATTTCACGTGTTGTCGAAACTGCTGGGAATTTTATCCATAATCTGCACCGGGTTGAGCAAATGCGCTCCAGGTAACGAGTTTGTTGCTGCGAGAACGCTATTAGTTATATAGATCGTCGCGAATTCACTTTGTAGAGCTTTATCGATGCTACTAAGTATAACAAAATAGTCGCGCCCAGTAGGAGAATCAATGTAAAGTACATGCATACGCAGCTCTTTTTGAACATCTACTCGTCGTTCACCTTTATAAAAGTTGTATAGCGCGAGTGGGAGCTCTTTGGCAAACTTTATAAATATAAATAGTTCGCAATAAGACACTTTGATTGCCTCAAAGTTTTCAGAACACTTATAAAGCAGAATAGAATTGCATACTCAAATTAGAGCAGCGTCACAACATTCTTCGTTTTCCTTTATAAAAGTCATATATCGCGAGTTTCAAAAGAGGTTTTGTGAGAACTTTTTGGCAAACTTTATAAATACAAATAGTTCGCAATAAAACCTTATGATTGCCTCAGATCTTTCAGAACACCTACAAAGCAGAATAGAGTAGCATACTCAACTAGCTTTCCAATACTCGCCGTTTATCTTTATAAAAGTTATATAGCGCGAGTTTCGTGGGAGCTTTTTGGCAAACTTTATAAATACAAATAGTTCACAATAAAACATTTTGATTGCCTCAGACCTTTCAGAACACGTATAAAGCAGAATATAGCAACATACTCAACTAGAGCATCTTTACTATACTCGTCGTGTACTTTTATAAAAGTTACGTAGCGCGAGTTTCAAAAGAGGTTTTATGAGAGCTTTTTAGCAAACTTTATAAATACAAAGAGTGCGCAATAAAACACTTTGATTGCCTCAGCTCTTTTAGAACATTTATAAAGCAGAATATAGTATCATACTCACCTAGAGCAGCTTCAAAATACTCATCGTATACTTTTATAAAAGTTAAATAGCGCGAGTTATAAAAGAGGTTTTTATAGCTCTGTGGGAGCTTTTTGGCAAACTTTATAAATGTAAATGATTCGCAATAAAACATTTTGATTGTCTCAGATCTTTTAGAACATTTAAAAAGCAGAATATAGTAGCATACCGAACTAGAGCAGCTTCACAATACTCATGGTATACCTTTATAAAAGTTAAATAGCACGAGTTATAAAAGAGGTTTTTATGGCTCTGTGAGAGCTGCTTGGCAAACTTTATAAATATAAATAGTTCGCAGTAAAACATTCTGATTGCCTGAGATCTTTCAGTAGGCTTATAAAGCAGAATATACCAGCATACTTAACTAGAGCAGCTCCATAATACTCGCCGTTTAGCTTTATAAAAGTTTTGTAACGCGAGTGTGAAAAGAGGTTTGTGAGAGTTTCTCGGCAAACTTTATAAATATAAATAGTTCGCAATAAAACATTTTGATTGCCTCAGATCTTTTAGTTCACTTATAAAGCAGAATAGAGTGGCATACTCAACTAGAGCATCTTTACAATACTCGTCGTGTACTTTTATAAAAGTTACGCAGCGCGAGTTTCAAAAGAGGTTTTATGAGAGCTTTTTGGCAAACTTTATAAATACAAAGAGTGCGCAATAAACACTTTGATTGCCTCAGATCTTTTAGAACACTTATAAAGCAGAATATAGTATCATACTCAACTAGAGCAGCTTCACAATACTCATCGTATACTTTTATAAAAGTTAAATAGCGCGAGTTATAAAAGAGGTTTTTATAGCTCTGTGGGAGCTTTTTGGGAAACTTTATAAATGTAAATGATTCGCAATAAAACATTTTGATTGTCTCAGATCTTTTAGAACATTTAAAAAGCAGAATAGAGTAGCATACTGAACTAGAGCAGCTTCACAATACTCATGGTATACCTTTATAAAAGTTAAATAGCACGAGTTATAAAAGAGGTTTTTATGGCTCTGTGAGAGCTGCTTGGCAAACTTTATAAATATAAATAGTTCGCAGTAAAACATTCTGATTGCCTGAGATCTTTCAGTAGGCTTATAAAGCAGAATATACCAGCATACTTAACTAGAGCAGCTCCATAATACTCGCCGTTTAGCTTTATAAAAGTTTTGTAACGCGAGTGTGAAAAGAGGTTTGTGAGAGTTTCTCGGCAAACTTTATAAATATAAATAGTTCGCAATAAAACATTTTGATTGCCTCAGATCTTTTAGTTCACTTATAAAGCAGAATAGAGTGGCATACTCAACTAGAGCATCTTTACAATACTCGTCGTGTACTTTTATAAAAGTTACGCAGCGCGAGTTTCAAAAGAGGTTTTATGAGAGCTTTTTGGCAAACTTTATAAATACAAAGAGTGCGCAATAAACACTTTGATTGCCTCAGATCTTTTAGAACACTTATAAAGCAGAATATAGTATCATACTCAACTAGAGCAGCTTCACAATACTCATCGTATACTTTTATAAAAGTTAAATAGCGCGAGTTATAAAAGAGGTTTTTATAGCTCTGTGGGAGCTTTTTGGGAAACTTTATAAATGTAAATGATTCGCAATAAAACATTTTGATTGTCTCAGATCTTTTAGAACATTTAAAAAGCAGAATAGAGTAGCATACTGAACTAGAGCAGCTTCACAATACTCATGGTATACCTTTATAAAAGTTAAATAGCACGAGTTATAAAAGAGGTTTTTATGGCTCTGTGAGAGCTGCTTGGCAAACTTTATAAATATAAATAGTTCGCAGTAAAACATTTTGATTGCCTCAGATCTTTCAGTAGGCTTATAAAGCAGAATATACCAGCATACTTAACTAGAGCAGCTCCATAATACTCGCCGTTTACCTTTATAAAAGTTTTGTAACGCGAGTGTGAAAAGAGGTTTGTGAGAGTTTCTCGGCAAACTTTATAAAGATAAATAGTTCGCAATAAAACATTTTGATTGCCTCAGATCTTCTAGTTCACTTATAAAGTAGAATAGAGTGGCATACTCAACTAGAGCAGCTTTGCAATACTCGTCGTTTACCTTTATAAAAGTTACATAGTGCGAGTTTCAAAAGAGGTTTCAAAGGACGAAATTACGTTTCTAAGTGCGAATCAGTCAACGTCGGGAACCACGGGAGATCACTTCGCCCATTGCCTCATCGCCTTTGATAATGTCTGCCGCAGATGTAGGCGAAACGTCAGGAAGAAATTCCATGGCCACGGCTTCAAAGCCCGGAAAACACTTTAGATTGTAAGCTGTTTTAAGGTCTATTGTTAAGAGTGTTTTCCTCAATTATCTACCTACTTTAAGCTTCCATTTTTTCATTAAGTCTGTATCATCTACTGGATTGAAATTCCTCTCATTTCTTGAAAATAAATTAAAGCGCAACTGTAAGACCGAAAGTGGGTACGCAAACACTCTGATTGCGAACTGGTTGCCTTAATACGAAAGGCAAACGTTTTGCGGAAACCTCTCTCGGGTTTTTAAGTCGGTTCTGATTAAATAAAGGCCCCCGAGGTTTTTTCCTTGCAGCATCGGACCGAACCGGAAACTTTAAGTGCCACTCGCTCCGATGGGCCCAAAAATTTCCAATTGACTCCATATACCAAACACAAAGTTTTATGGCATTGCTCTGCAGCAATATCTCTTTTATCTTGTCCGCATAAGAACTATAGCCTTGCCACAGCGGTATAAATCACGTGTCTGGTCCCTATTAGCTCGGTCTATTGTTTTTCAGATCGGAGGGTCATTTGTCTTTCTTTCCAAACCTAAGCATCCATCGCGGACCGCCAATTAAAGAACTTCGGACGTAAATGGACTTTGTTGCAGGAGAAAAAAGTCGTTTGTGGCCGATGAAATGATCCGAAAGTAAAGTTAATTTTCTGCCAGGCTGCAAGTGCAATTATTCCATTGGAAACATATTAAATTTCCTCTCTTCTGCTCATATTCAATTTTAATACGAATCTTTTATTAAGCCGGGGAAACTGCTCAGCTCGCTGAATAGGAACAGGTCTCCGGGGGCAAGTAAAGGAGATGTATGCGATTCGAGGTGGGTACTTCGTTATTGTTCTCAAGACGAGTTTAGTTTAACGCATACACTTACTCTATGCTTGGAGTTTAGTTAGAAAGTTAACTCACTTGAGGGAGCATGTGTCTACAAAGTAAATTAAACTGTAGGATATTGAGGAGTTGCCCCAGAACTCGGGTGCATAAACCGCATAGTGCAACTACTAATGAATTTTGGTCTAAAAGCCTCTAAGTGTATCTACTTCTTTCCTTTTCCTTATAGAATAGATTCCGGCTGTTACACTGTTCGAGCTGTTGGATGAGATGTCGACAGTCATTTTATAACAAAAATATAGTTTAGTTAGAAAGTGGGACCATTTCTCTAGAAAGAACATAAATTGAGGGGATTGTCCCAAAACTATGGCGCATAACCCTCATAGTGCCACTACTAATCTCAAAATAGTTTTGCTTTCGTTTCAGAGATCCAGACTTTAATTTGGCTTTTTTTTTTGCAAAAAGACTCGAGGTCAAGTGCTTTTGACTATGAGCCTCAATATTTCTAAGCTCTAGTTTCAGAAAATGTGGATTTTACTTGGAAAGTCTCAATTGGCTTCTAAATTTAATATCAAAGTAGAGACCAACTTGAATATTCCTTGTATCATCAGAAGATAATCACAAGTCAAAACCTCAGAGAATAGTGAGAATTAGATGGTTAGAAAATAGGTAGATATGAGAAGTCGCTTAGAATATATAATGAAGGTTAAGACATTTTTAAGGTCTTGATTATTGAATCCACTAATGAAGTTATTTTTAAAAGTTTGAATTTGACTTCAAGAAGTCACAGTTTTTACGTAATCAATTAAAACAACAAAGTATATCAATAAGTTGATCAATATCTGAAATGATTCACTACGTTGATCTTAAATAAGTCTTAATTATATTAACTTTTAGGCAGTTAAGTGGCATTTATTGAACATTAAGTAAAAATTCAATAAATTAAAATTTTCTCCCGTTTAATTGAGTTGATTTTGAATGGTTTGACTATTAAACAATGGATAAATCAACTTATTTCTGATAGCAAAATTCAATAAATCGCACTTTTCACAAAATCTTTACATCAACGAAATTTAAAATTTCTTTCTACGTGGAACTTGAATGTACCAAAAGCATGTTAATTCAGTGAGCTAAAGCGAGTATCTACAAAACATCAAGCACGTAAAATTAAAAAAAAAAACAAGGTTTTTTTCGAGCCGGTTTAATTGAATTGATTTTGATTGCTTGGAATGTTGAAACAACATCCCAAGCAATCAAAGATTTTCAAACTTTGATTTTGTATAGTTATGACTATTGAGTGACTTTCAAAAGACACATTCAATAAGAGATGCTATTTATCAATTAATATATTAATGACTAAGATACTTCAACTACTATCAAAACACAAATATGACTAATAGAATGAAAAAAATGTTATTCAAAGTCCTGTTTAATTCAATTAATTTTAATTGGTTTGAAGTGATTGATTTACTTAACTTCAATAAATCACATTTTTACTAATTCAATAAGCACTAGCAAATGGTTAAACAATACTTGAAATGATACACTATATCATTCTTCAATAAATTTAAGTTTTAGTTCTGTTAGCTAAATCTGGAATTTATTGAATATCAAGTACGCACCAAAATGTGAAATACTATAAGTCGCAGCATTGTTTTTTTAACTTGAACTTAGTTAAGTATCTGGAAGAATTTAAAAAAGTTAATCTTGTAAAAGAAGGCAACTGAACGAATATTCTGAATTGAAGAACAGTAAAGAGTACTTTAAAGGGATGACCTCAATGTAGCTTGTCAAAATTACTTGAGAACTCAAGATACTGAAACTTAAGTAACTATATACCTAACTTATATCTTCTTGGTAAAAGAGACAAATTGAAGAGATTGCAGAATTTTATCATTGAAGAATGTAAGGTTAACCATAAGGTAATTGACATTTACCTCACCATAAATCATTGCAATAAAAATACACTCTGATTTCCCCTAAAGTGTGACACCATGACATTTCTACCGCTCAGCTCAACTTTATCTGATTCCATGGTAACGAGAACTTTCAAGTAACTGTCGCGCAGTGTTTCCCCCGCTAATGATAATCCGTAATAATCCGTTTAATCGGTGGTTGCGTGGGGGCGGCTGTGTTCGCGGCTGCTGCCGTGTTGCCGCCGTGTCTGCGGAGGAGATTCGACTACGTGGATGTTCTAAGTCCAACGTATCTTCTCGCGCCAAATCTCTTTTGCCACGCTGCAAGGGGGGCCCAACTCTTGGAAAGGATCTATTGTCCCTTAGGTCGCTAATTTAAATAATATAAAATTTAATATTTTTTTGGGAATGCCAGCAAGGTTTTATTGTTTAAGCCAAAACCTGCAAAACGCCAAAAAAAAACTAATTCAATAGTAATTAAGGAAGAAAAAAAAATAAAAAAAACAATTCTTAGTTTTCTCAGGAATCTGAAATAAAATAGCGGCGGACGTGAACTCTTCGCGACAAGCTCAGTGGTCCCCAGAAACGTGCTTAACGGGTACACGATTTCTTACTAACTTGGAAAAACACAACAAAGAAAACTAAACTAACCACGCAGTGTAGAAGAGAAAGGAATTCTGCCAATAGCTGGGATCCTCGATATTATGGAGAGCACAACACTACTATAATATACTAAAAGTTTCAACTTCTACAACTACTCTACAAATACTTAATTGCCGGTAGTCTCCTGCGTCTGCAAAGTATCCGCTATCTGCAAGAAAATGACCTATTCAGGAAAAGGGCAGAGGTGGGTTGACACTAGATGGCACAACCGAAAGAACACTCCACGAAACTTTTCGTAGGCGAGCAATAGCCGAATTAATTGTTTTGGCACTAATTAAAAAATACAATCAATTAGCGCGGTGTACTAAAACGGGATTCAAAAAAGGAAAAAAATTACGAATTGGCGATAATCAGAACGGCGGAGCCAAGGACTTTTCTCGCGGTAAAATTCGAACTTTCCCGTCTTCCCGGTTGGATCGTCGTTTTTTAGATCGTAACTCTATAGAGTTCAAAACGCGTCTTTCTCTTTCGAGTGTCGAAGATCTTCTCTCTTTTTCCCACCCCCTCGGTACCTCGCATCCCCGAAAGGGTACTGCCGAAAAAATGGATACCACCCTGACCAGTGGCGATTATATGGCGCTTCGGACAGCGCGGGCATAAATTTAGAAAATGAGCTTTTCTGAAAAATGTGCTGGAAAAAGAAAATTGAAAATGTGATCATTGGACAGAAGAAATGATGCTCTTCAAAATGACACCTCACATGACATAGTTTAATTGACAAAATTAAAGCGGTCTATTTAAATATATAATATTAATATAATATTATATAATATAAAATTAACGGTTATAATTTCCTGGCCCAATCAATTAAGACATAAATTGCTTGAATTTACATTCCAAGGATGAAAAATTAAAAGCTCCATCTGCTGAGAGAATAAGATTTTAATTTCAATTAACGATATTCGCAAAATCGCTTTAATTACTAAACTATTGTTCGGGTCACGTACAGGGCTGAAATTCTTTCAAGGGCCATAAACCATTAAAAGGGCGCCTTTGCCGGTTACAGAAGAAGGGCAATTGTAGGGTATCATGTTTTATGGCCGGAATTCCCAAGAAATTGTGAAAGTGCCTGTCCAACACTAACAAAAGAAATGCTCTTGACGAAAATCAAAATTATTGCAAACATATGTACATTTGGGGCATCGTGGGGCTGGTTTATTTAGAAAACCGAAAAATAGAAAAAACTTCCATAAGATTAAAGCTTAAAAGCTTCGAAAAATGGCTTACAGAGTTGCCACGTTTCCACACATGAACTCATATGCAAACAGAGAGGTCAGTTTGCATAACATAACCTAGGCCCCTTTGAAAATAACCCTACAGGGAGCACATGACATTTCACTTTACCCACAAGTCACACTAAATGCATAACTTACATAAGAAAGTCTTTTTGGATTATTTATCCTGAATTATCATTAGTCAAGAACAGGAAATAGTGCAGTTGTGCGACAATTTTTACTTGGATACACAGAGAGAGAATCACTCTTTATGCAATAAAATCAAGCTCATTTATTGCGAACTATAAACTTCACACCCTGGATATTTTGACATTGATACATATCGATCGAATTTTTTTTGCCCGAGAGACGGCGGTGTTTGCCATACGAAATCTGCACTTGAACCCTCTTTTACCCCGGTGAAGGAATGCATTTATGCAGACATCAGCCAATAATATCCAGCGGTCCATACTATTAATCCGCCACGACGCTGCACAGCCAATGGAGAAATCACCAAACGCATACCGACGTCCTATTTATCTAGGATAATAAAACTGTGTCTATTTTTAGAATTTATTACGACGGTTTTCTTCTTAATATGAAGTCATTCGGCACGATTTATTGTCGTTTTGTCTGCATAGAAACTGAGCTGTTTGCTGTTTGAAATCGTTTAAAAATGCGTTTTTTATTCCCTTCTTATGTTTGGTTTTCCCAACAGGGGTTTTTCATATTTATTTAATACTCGTAGTGTAAAACCAGCTCATCAACTTAAGATTTTACAAGCACTAGAGAAGCTTGTTGTGGAAACTTTGGAACGCTACTCCACTTATTGAACTTTCCAACTTGTGTTTAATCGAAGAGACGTTTTCATGGAAACTTGGTGCTAAAGAACTCCGGTGCCCCGATAAGGCTTCCTCAGACATAATAGCTCTTCGGTAACCCTCTCGGGACCCCGTAGTAATTACCTCGCTTGTCAACATGTTCTTCTTACACTAACGCTCGTCTTTTTTAGCCAAGTTCTATCGAGATCATATTTTCCAACTTGGATCTCATCGCGACATTTTTCGTGGTACATCTGGAAATTGCCAAATAGGAAATTTAATAAAGATTAAATTGAAAGTTCCGCAAGAATCTCCCGGACATTTTCGGAATTTCGCCGATAAATCTTGTCCGGGCCGTTAGTCATTTTGTTTGTGGTAGCGGAACGTCCCACCCATATAGCCAATGCCCCAATTTTATTTTAAGTGTCCTCGGGGCTTAGCAATTTACATTGCTTTGCCGCCATAAACGAAGCAATTTTTACTTTAAACCAAGTTTATCGATTCTCTCGGATAAGTTATGGGCTCCCAAGGTAAAGCAGCTAATCTCGTATGGGGCCCGAACTGCTGAAAGCTGGGAAAACACTGCTTTCGCCTCGATAAGCCGGATAATCTTTTTGTTTGTGCCCACGTCTATTCTTGGAAAAACACGCACATAGGGCGACAACAGTCTTCCAGGTTTCGGTTTCGAGCCTATCAAAAAAACAAAACGACAAACTAAAGTCGCCCTATAGGTTTGTTCGATGCCCTACAGGAAAAATATATTCAGCTCTCAAAAGGCGTTTTGCTTTTCTTGGGGGAAAGTTTTAGTTTTGTTGCTCAAGTTTCTGCCACTTTGCACGCTCCAATCGGGCACACGTGTGCGATTCCGACCGAAGATTTTATGCTCTATAAAGTCTATTTGGTTCAAACACGAGCCGTGGGATTTTTGTCTCAAGGCGGGGGCACATGTATGATAATGCGCCTTTTGAGAATTGAAGTCGGAAAAGCAATAAACGCACGTGACATTTTAATTTTTTTTAGGTATTTATGTCCAGTTAAAATGTAGATAACAAGAGTAAACTTTGTAGACAATCAAGAAACTATGTGCAACCGGAGTGGTGGAGGCAGAACCCTCCTAGTTATACTACTTCTTTTTGAACTTATTCAGTTTTCATTTTATGAGCTTTGTAAATTACTTTTGTTATTTTATCCTTTTCGTTTGACATTTTACAGCCAACTAGATGACGTTTTTAAACGAACATCCAATAAGGAAGCAGCAATAAATTTAGCCTCAAAGTCAAACTTGAAGCTTCAGCTCTACCTTAAATTATTGATCTGAAACGAGATTCGTCCCGGTTTTTATTCCCCCAAATTGTGCTTTAACTTTTTTCTTGCGTGACGATCATAAAGCCGTCCCCCACTTTATTCGAATTTAAGGAAAATCGATTTAAATTTAAATTAGACCGAAAATTTTGGGCTGAAGTCGAACGGTGGGTGATAAAGAGAATTAAATGGTCAGCTCGTGTTACATGGTGTAGTAATTTAAAAAATCAAAAAAGATTTATCGTCTTTCTCGAGGAAAAATGTATTATTTGCTTATTTTTTTTTATGTGAAACTCAGATGGATGGGCGTAAAGTAAATATAAAGCTCTCAACTTTCAATTATAAGTTTAAAGGCTCGTAAGACAATAAATTTTGTTTCAGTGATGTGGGCTTATCTTGAAAAAAGTTGTCTGAAAATTATTTTCTTGTTTGTCGAGAGTTTTACATAAAGCTTCAATATCAGACTTCCTGAAAAATACCGAAAGTTCTGCAACTACACTACTGAAGATTAATGCATTACATCTATTGTCTAAGCTTCACAGGAAAAGTTTATTACAAGTACCCACTCTAAAGGTGTGTAGAAAAAAGCCTTTCATGTAGGTATGTTTTTACTGGATAAGAAAGAGAGAGACAGAGATACATTAAAATTGACGACAACTTCTTCTTAATTGGAAGAAATTAGCTTAAAATGAGTACCCACTCGATTGGTTTCTCTTTAAAGATAAGAAATTTGCGATTTTCCCAAACGAGATGAGAGATACGTTATATTTGCAAATGATTTTATGAATGTAAAAAAAATTAGCCGACAACGAATAGATGGGTCAGGAGAAACGGCCTTTAATGGGTGTTTTTTAAAAAAAGTTAAAGTTAGGAGTTTTCCAAACGAGATGAGAGATACGTCAAAACTGACTACAGCATCTTCTTAACTGAAAGAATTTTTCACTTTTCTCAATCTGGATGAAAAATACGTCAGATCTGAAAACGGAAATTTCCTATAAAGAAAAAAATGGCTGATAACTAATTCTTGCTCCAAGAATCTGTATAAGAGTTCCTTCAAATAGGTACTTTTTTTAAAGAAAAAATTTGATACTTGATAATTACAAATTTCGGATCTGGGTGATAGACCCACCAAAATTGACAACTGCATTTCGTTAACTGGGAGAAATTAGTTGAAAATGAGCAGCCCCTCGATAGGTCTATTTTTAGAAATACAAAATTCCATTTTTCTCAATTTGATTAAAAGTGCGTCCGATCTGAAAACTATTTTTATATTAGGGAAACATTGGCTGACAACTAATTCTTTTTCCATAAGAGTTCTTTCGAATAGGTATTTTTTTAAAGAAAAAAATTATTGAGAGTTTTTTGAACTGGGTGATGGATACATCGAAATTTACAACTGCATCCTCTTAATTGAAGGAATTTAGTGGAAAATGAGTAGCCACTTCATAGGTCTTTCTTTAGAAATACGAAATTTTTATTATTCTAAATCTGGATAAAATGCACGTTAGATCTGACAACGGTATTATTAGAGGACTAATTCTCACTCCTTACTCCAAAAATTTATATAAGAAGTGTTTCACATAGGTACTTTTCAAAGAAAAAATTTAAGTGTTACGAATGTTTTAAACTGACACAGATATGAACATCAAAATTACAGTTATCGCAATAAATTAAAGTTTACAGTACATCAAGATTGATATTGATAGGTCTAAGTTTAATAATAAGAAAGTTACGATTTTCTCAAACTGGATAAAAGATATGTCAAATCAAACATCGAATACTCACTCTATGGGTTTGTAGAAAATGCTTTTCAACTGGTCATTTTTTAAAGAAAAAAAAATGAGTTACGAATTTTCCGAACTGAGTGAAAGATACATAAAAACTGACAACAGCATCTCCTTAAATCCAACAAATTAGATGAAAGTGAGTACCCACTCGATGGGTCTGTTTTTTTTCGATCGATAAATTTTGTTTTAAAAATTACGAAGTTACCATTTTCTCCCAGTGGATGAAAGGTAACTCGAATCTGACAACGGTGTTCTCTTAGTAAGAAAAAATTTGGTGACAACTAGTGCTTACTCCAAGGATCTGTATAAAGAGCATTTCAAATATCTAGCTATTTTTTTAAAGCCAAAATTCTAAAGTTTTTTTGGAACGAGTTTTTGCGCGCTTCTAATTATTTTTTCGCTGTTCTAATTAGAGGGGAATTGAGGACATCAAAAAGAGGGAAAAACAGTTAGATTTACTCCAATCGGCTGAGGAGTTCTCAAGTTACAAACGGTCAAAGTTGAGAATTGAGAAAAAAGTTGTAATACCGCTCTCCATTGGATATTTTCAAAAAAAATTTGGAAATTTTGTTTTGCTGTTTTTTTTATCGGAATAACATGTTTGCAATCCCCTGAGAACATAACAAACTCAATTTCAATGATATTAACCTCTAAAGAGGATTTTTTTAAAAAATGGTCTAAAAACGCAATTCTTTTTTTAAAAACGCGACTATTTAAAAAAAAACCTCTTTAGAGGTTAATTTCATTGAAATGAATCCAACTGTGTTGTCCTCTTCTTCCAAAAAATTTCGAAGTTTTTTTGAAAATCTCTAAAGAAGGGGGGGGGGTATTACGACTTTTTTCTCAATTCTCAACTTTGACCGCCTGTAACTTGAGAAAGCCTGGACCGATTACAGTGAATCCAACTGTGTTGTTCTCTCCTTGATGCCTTCTTTCACCTCCTACCATCGGAAGTTCCGTAGGTGCAATATTTCCGGAGATAGACCCCTTCGGAGGTCGATTTTTAGGCACTTTTAGCTCCAATAGGTCGAGGCGTTCTCAAGTTACAGGCGGTCAAAGTTGAGAATTGAGAAAAAAGTCGTAATACCGCCCCCCGTTGGACATTTTCAAAAAAATCTTGGGATTTTTTTTTATTTTTTGCTGTTTTTGATCAAAACGACACGTTTGCAATCCCCTGAAATCGTAACAATTTCAAGTCGAATTAAATTAACTTTTCTTTAGGGTTTTTTTAAAAATGGTCAAAAACCGCGATTCTTAAGGTGCTGCCCAATCGACAACCGAAAGGGCTAATCTCCGAAAATATTGCACCTACGGAACTTCTGGTAGTGGGAGATGAAAGAGGACATCAATAAGAAAAAAAAACATTGCATACAGGCGGTAAAATTGAGAATTGAAAAAAAAGTCGTAATCTGGACATTTTCAAAAAAATTGAAATTTATTAGCTATTTTTAATCGGAATAGCAGGTTTGCAATCCTCTGAAATCGTAACAAACTCAATTCGAATTAAATTAACCTCTAAAAAGGTTTTTTAAAATTTTTTAAAAATCGTCCTCCGGAGGAGTCTATCTTCGGAAATATTGCACCTACGGAACTTCCGATGGTTGGGGGGTGAAAGAGAGCATTGAGAAGAGGAAAAACAGTTGGGTTCACTCCAATCGATCGAAGAATTTTCAAGTTACAGGCGGTCAAAATTAAGAATTGAGAAAAAAGTTATAATACCGCAATCCCCCCAGAGAACGTAACAAACTCAATTCGAATCAAATTAACCTCTAAAGAGGTTTTTTTTTAAATAGTCAAAAAACGCGACTCTTAAGGTGCTTAAAAGTCGACCACCGAAGGGATTTATTTCCGAAAATTTTGCACGTCCTACGGACCCTCCGATAGCGGGAGGTAAAAGAGGACATCAAGAAGAGAGAAAATCAGTTGGATTCTCACCGATCGCTCGAGATGTTCTCAAGTTACATGCGGTCAAACTTGAGAATTGAGAAAAAAGTCGTAATACCGCCTTTGGACATTTTCAAAAACAATTTGGGAAAATTTTAATTTTTTTGTTTTTTTTTTTACCGGAATGGCGTCGTTTTTCATTTAAATTGTTAATTTCTTTTCGTTCTTTTAGCCTTCTTATTTATTGTTATTCTTTTTTCTTTTGCTGAGTTATAAAACCAAAAATACTTTCTACATAACTATTTTATTAATTATTAATGTTATATTTTCTTTTAGTATTTCCCTCATTGTTTTGCAATAGATTTTTTTGATTGGGGTGATCTACAATGCGACATCATGAAATTGCCCACCTGTTGGGGAACCCGTTGAATATCCAAGCAGTTAAGATAAAATTTTTATATAGATTAATTCAAGAATTTATTCAGTAACATTACAAAAATCGTTAAAAATTTAAATACTAGGGGGTCATTTTTTTAATCTTAATTTTTGCATCCTTACATAAAATTTCCTGTCAAAAGTCAAAAAGCTTTTTTGCTAGAATGAGCACGTCTAAGTCGCATCGAAGTGTCGGAGTAAAATGCAAATGAAAAAGTAAGAACAGAAAACGAATAAAATGAATAAACAAAAATTGATCAAAAAACTAACTTAAGTAGAAATAAAAAAATCAATGAAATTAATTTGAACGTTTGCTATTGTAAAAGAGTTGAAGAGTCATGCATTAAGAGGTGTTAGTTCTGGTTGTAACATGAACTAAATTATGAACGTGTTTGCTCTTAAAAGAAAGAAATAGGGAACAGGGCATTGGAACCACATATACAAAAGAACAATAGACGCTCAATTTCTATGCGGTCTCTCAAAAGCGTTATAAAAACTGAAAAATAATGAGACACGAACAGAAACCTCTAAACTATCATCGGCAATAAAATATTTCTCCTGTTTCGGAATAATTTTTTTGCTCTTTTTGATCGGAATGGAACGCTTGCAATCCCCTAAGAACGTAACAAACTCAATTCGAATGAATTTAGCCTCTAAAGAGGTTTTTTTTTCAAAAAGGTCAAAAAACGCGATTCTAAAGGTGCTTAAAAATTGACCTCCGAATGGTGGGAGGCGAAAGAAGACATCAAGACGAGGAAAAAATACATGCGGTCAAAGTTGAGAATTTAGAAAAAAAGTCGTAATACCCCCCACCCCCCGCCCCCTTTAAACATTTTCGAAAAAAATTCGGAAAAATTTGCTTGCTCTTTTTGATCGGAATGGCACGCTTGCAATCCCCTAAGAACGTAACAAACTCAACTCGAATGAAAGTCACCTCTAAACAGGTGTTTTTAAAAATGGTCAAAAAACGCGATTCTATAAGTACCTACCTAAAAATCGACCTCCGAAGAGGTCTATCTCCAAAAATATTGCACCTGCGGAACTTTCGATGTTAGTAGGTGAAAGAAGGCATCAAGGAGAGGACAACACAGTTGGATTCACTGTAATCGGTCCAGGCTTTCTCAAGTTACAGGCGGTCAAAGTTGAGAATTGAGAAAAAGTCGTAATACCCCCCCCCCCACCTTTGGACATTTTCAAAAAAATTTCTGGATTTTTTTTTTTGCTGTTTTTGGTCGGAATGGCACGCTTGCAATATCCAAAAAATGTAACATACTCAATTCGAATGAAATTAACCTCTAAGGAGGTTTTTTAAAAATGGTCCAAAAACGCAAAGTCGACATCCGAAGGGGTCTATCTCCGAAAATATTGCATCTACGGATCTTCCAATGGTGGGTGGTGAAAGAGTACATCGAGATGAAGATAAAACAGTTGGATTCACTCCAATCGGTCAAGGCGTTTTCAAGTTGCAGACGGTCAAAGTTGAGAATTGAGAGAAAAAAGTCGTAATAACCCCCCCCCCCCTTAAAAATTGTCAAAAAAAAAATCGATAAAATTTTTTTGCTGTTTTTGATTGGAATAGATCGTAACAAACTCAATTCGAATCAAATTAAAGTTTTTTTTAGGGATTTTTAAAAATGGTCAAAAATCGCAATTCTTAAGGTGCTTAAAAGTCGACCACCGCAGAGGTTTATCTCCGAAAATATTGCACCTACGGAACCTCCAATGGTGGGAGGTAAAAGAAGACATCAAAAAGAAAGAAAGACAGTTTGTTGTTATTTCTAGCTCGATCTGACTGAAGTCACGTACGCCATTTTGCCAAGTTTTGAAAACCTACGGGATTTTTTTTTTAACAGAAGGTTCTATCAGGCTCATCCTGTCCTCTCCGAATGAAATACCGTCCATAATTTCCTGGGATATCGCCTAACAGCGATGACTGGGATTGATTTACTGCTAATTGGGTGCGGTGCACACGACGTGACGCTAACATGTCAGATAAACAACGATAACGAATCTGGGAATATGCGAAAATCCCTTTTAGTTCGCCTATCGACGCCCTCTGCATTACGTCGCTTTGGCATCCCGGTGACCCGTTTGTTAATTAATTATTACTGTAAACAAACGTAAATCAGACTCCTTGATTCACCCAGGCCCAAATGGGCCATTGAGATATCCAAGACTGTGCAAGGTGCAATCTGGCATGTGGGATTTTATATGAAAATTTATTGCAGCCATATCGGTCTCCGTGTGTGTACTCCTTGTTTCTTCACAGTTGTTTATAGCTGTGCAAAAAAAAAATAAGAAAGTTAATTTAGGTGAGTTATGGGACACCTATAAATTTGAAGTCACAACGGGGCACAGTGGGTAAAAACTGGAGGTTTTCGGAAAAAACTGTTTATCTTTAAGACAAATGTTGCTAAATTCATATAATTTTAAAATTTTTTAATCGGACTCAAATGCAAGTTTTGATTTTTATTCAAATATTTTTTTTTTATTTTTTCTTTATATGAAAAAAAACAGCTTTTTCTCTTGCAATAATCAACTACAAACAAAATATTAGTAGCGATTTTCAGAAATCTTCATTTTATTAACTACTCTTAACTCGCGATCAATTAAATAGATAACATCTTAAATTCTCCATTTTTAAAGTTTTTTATTTTATGTATTAGTTCTGAAGCAACAGATATGTAGTCGAAACGTTATCTAGGTGTTTTGTCCCAGCTTTTTTCAGGGAAAATTAATATTTTCAGTAATTTTACTGGGAATAGTGCGAAATTACTTGTCTGAGTATACCTTAGTTGTGCTCATATTCATGACTACGATAAGCACTTTAGTTTTATATAGATACTACATTTTGTGTGTATACAATTATCTAATTTCCATTAGTTTAAAGCACTGACACTTGAAAATTTTCTTCAAAAACATTACTTAAAAAATAAATGTTTTCTCGTATTTCCCACTGTGCGGTATGTTACAGTGCAAGGTGGTATCACTGATAGTGATAACAGATATAGAACCTAATGAATTATGGAAAGCTAAGAAGTTAAATATAATAATACCACGATAAGTAAACGTTTGCAGGTTCTTTATTAAATTTGTACTTTTTCGTCGGAGACGGTGGGGATTAAAAGAAAGGCGAGATTGGAAAACTTTTCCAGGCTCTTTGGTCTTCAATTTCATTATTTCCTCGGCTGGAAAGTATCGACGGGAGAAAGTTGCCCAAGGGCCTTATTTATTAGAAAACTTACCAACTCATTAGGGGTGTAGGGTTCAAGGTTGATGGGGAAATATGTTTTACCTGCTTTTCGTGCGAGTGTCCAGCTACGAAACTGACCTGGGCAAAATAAACAACCGATCAGGGTACAGCGAATATGCCAGTAATCAATTCCAATAAACGTCGGTTGCAAAACGTCCTGTCAGACGCGATCCCGGATTTCTCCACAACCGGGTTTCCAGGAGGCGGGCCAGGCGAGCCGAATGCAAATTGCTTTCGGTTTACACAGAAGTTTGCGGATGACAACAACTACAACAACTCTCGAAAAATACTTAAGTAAATAACGGGTCGAAATGGAGTAGAGACAAATTGGAAAATTCCCTAAACTGCGCTCGTTTCCTGGCTAAAAACGTCGAACTAACTGACTGGCACGTTGCAATGGAAACCTCTCTGATTTCTCAAGAGAAATTAAGAGCATTCACTTAGTGGGAGTAACGAACCGGAACATGTCGCCCTTAGTTGGCAGGGTGTTGCTAAATGAACTCGTTAACGTGTCTGATAAATAATTTGTATTCTTGATTCCTGCTAATGGAGAAAGGGCTTCATCAGGGCAACAGTTCAAATCTTTGTGACTTGATGTTGCATTAGAGAGCACACCAGTACGCATTTCTAAAATTTTGGGGTTCTCCTATTAGCAACTAGTATCTTTAGAATTAGGTAAGTTATTAGTTTATTATATTTCTTCTACTTTTAAATAACTTCAAAACCCCAATTATCGAAAGCAAGAGAGGGGAATACTCTCTAAAAGCTCGGTTCAAATCCAATAAAACATTGCAAGTTAGGTTTTGCTTTTCTCTCAATCAAAGACAATATAACTTTTAGGATCTCCAATAAATAATTCTCTTTCTAGACAGTTTTTCTAAAATATGAAACTTCTGCCTTTTTAATGAAACCACGATTACTTCTCTCGCAAGTTCTCTTCCCTATAATTCAAGAATAGGAGTCCTGGAGGAGTTCATGCTGTAATAAAGCATTTGAGTGCGTTTAAAGTAGATTCACAAAATAGAATAGTATTGGAACATTCACATTTTTAGAATAGCTAAAAATATTAATGCGCAAAAGAAACAAAAGACAAACAAATTTCTGACTTTTCAGCATATGAGAAAACCCAAAGTTGCCATTCCAGAGTCTCACTGATATTTCTGGGTTGATTAAATAAATGATAATAAATAAAATGTGGAATAAGAATATTTAATAAATTGAGAAGCTATGAGAAAACTTGAAAAATCAATGGCTCGAAGATTTAATAAAACCAGCAAAAGGAAAATTTTATAAATTTCTAAGTAATTCCGTCACGAGTTCTTCGGGTTCTGAGCAAAAACAACAGTTACCACTACAGATATTGATATTTGTGGATTGATAAAAAATATGATAAGAAGTGCAGTGTGAAATAGGAATATTTAAGGAACTAAAAAGCAAAAAAATTTCCTTAAGAAAAGAAAACTTGAATAGGCAATGGTTTGGAGATCTAATAAAACCAGCAAAAGAAAAATTTTACAAATTTCTGAGTAATGCCATCACGAGTTCTTCAGGTTCTGAGCAAAAACAACAGTTATCACTACAGATATTGACATTTGTGGATTGATAAAATAGATGATAAGAAATGCAGTGTGAAGTAGGAATATTTAACGAATTGAAAAACAAAGAAATTCTCTTAAGAAAAGAAAAGTCAATGGCTTGAAGATCTAATAAAATCAGCAAAAGGAAAATTTTACAAATTTCTGAGTAATGCCGTCACGAGTTCTTTAGGTTCTGAGCAAAAATCTGATATTTCTGGATCGAGGAAATAGATGACAAGAAATGCAGTGTGAAATAGGACTATTTAACGAATTGAAAAGCAAAGAAATTCCCATAAGAAAAGAAAACTTGAAAAGTCAATGGTTTGGAGATTTAATAAAACCAGCAAAAGAAAAATTTTACAAATTTCTGAGTAATGCTATCACGAGTTCTTCAGGTTCTGAGCAAAAAAAAACAGTTATCACTACAGATATTGATATTTGTGGATTGATAAAATAGATGATAAGAAATGCAGTGTGAAATAGGAATATTTAACGAATTGAAAAGCAAAGAAATTTCTTTAAGAAAAGAGAACTTGAAAAGTTAATGGTTTGGAGATCTAATAAAACCAGCAAAAGAAAACTTTTACAAATTTCTGAGTAATGCCATCACGAGTTCTTCAGGTTCTGAGCAAAAACAACAGTTGCCACTACAGATATTGATATTTGTGGATTGATAAAAAAGATGATAAGAAGTGCAGTGTAAAATAGGAATATTTAAGGAACTGAAAAGCAAAGAAATTCCCTTAAGAAAAAAAACTTGAAAATTCAATGGTTTGGAGATCTAATAAAACCAGCAAAAGAAAAATTTTACAAATTCCTGAGTCATGCCATCAGGAGTTCTTCAGGTCCTGAGCAAAAGCAACAGTTATCACTACAAATTTTAATATTTCTGATCGATAAAATAGATGATAAGAAATACAGTGTGAAATAGGAATATTTAACGAACTGAAAAGCAAAGAAATTCCCATAAGAAAAGAAAACTTGAAAAGTCAATGACTTGAAAACCTAATAAACCAACAAAAGAAAAATTTTAAAAATTTCTGAGTAATGCCATCAGTAGTTCTTCAGGTTCTGAGCAAAAACAACAGTTGCCACTACAGATATTGATATTTGTGGTTTGATAAAAAAGATGATAAGAAGTGCAGTGTGAAATAGGAATATTTAAGGAACTGAAAAGCAAAGAAATTCCCTTAAGAAAAAAATAACTTGAAAAGTCAATGGTTTGGAGATCTAATAAAACCAGCAAAAGAAAAATTTTACAAATTTCTGATTAATGCCATCACGAGTTCTTCAGGTTCTGAGCAAAAAAAAACAGTTATCACTACAGATATTGATATTTGTGGATTGATAAAATAGATGATAAGAAATGCAGTGTGAAATAGGAATATTTAACGAATTGAAAAGCAAAGAAATTTCTTTAAGAAAAGAAAACTTGAAAAGTTAATGGTTTGGAGATCTAATAAAACCAGCAAAAGAAAACTTTTACAAATTTCTGAGTAATGCCATCACGAGTTCTTCAGGTTCTGAGCAAAAACAACAGTTGCCACTACAGATATTGATATTTGTGGATTGATAAAAAAGATGATAAGAAGTGCAGTGTAAAATAGGAATATTTAAGGAACTGAAAAGCAAAGAAATTCCCTTAAGAAAAAAAAACTTGAAAATTCAATGGTTTGGAGATCTAATAAAACCAGCAAAAGAAAAATTTTACAAATTCCTGAGTCATGCCATCAGGAGTTCTTCAGGTCCTGAGCAAAAGCAACAGTTATCACTACAGATATTGATATTTGTGGATTGATAAAATAGATGATAAGAAATGCATTGTGAAATAGGACTATTTAACGAATTGAAAAGCAACGAAATTCCCTTAAGAAAAGAAAACTTGAAAAGTCAATATCTTGAAGAACTAATAAACACAACAAAAGAAAAATTTTACAAATTTCTGAGTAATGCCGTCAAGTTCTTCAGGTTCTGAGCAAAAATAACAGTTATCACTACAGATATTGATATTTCTGATCGATAAAATAGATGATAAGAAATACAGTGTGAAATAGGAATATTTAACGAATTGAAAAGCAAAGAAATTCCCATAAGAAAAGAAAACTTGAAAAATCTATGTCTTGAAAAACTAATAAACCAACAAAAGAAAAATTTTTAAAATTTCTGAGTAATGCCATCAGGAGTTCTTCAGGTTCTGAGCAAAAACAACAGTTGCCACTACAGATATTGATATTTGTGGTTTGATAAAAAAGATGATAAGAAGTGCAGTGTGAAATAGGAATATTTAAGGAACTGAAAAGCAAAGAAATTCCCTTAAGAAAAAAAAACTTGAAAAGTCAATGGTTTGGAGATCTAATAAAACCAGCAAAAGAAAAATTTTACAAATTTCTGAGTAATGCCATCAGGAGTTCTTCAGGTTCTGAGCAAAAACAACAGTTGCCACTACAGATATTGATATTTGTGGATTGATAAAAAAGATGATAAGAAGTGCAGTGTGAAATAGGAATATTTAAGGAACTGAAAAGCAAAGAAATTTCCTTAAGAAAAAAAACTTGAAAATTCAATGGTTTGGAGATCTAATAAAACCAGCAAAAGAAAAATTTTACACATTCCTGAGTAATGCCATCAGGAGTTCTTCAGGTCCTGAGCAAAAGCAACAGTTATCACTACAAATATTAATATTTCTGATCGATAAAATAGATGATAAGAAATACAGTGTGAAATAGGAATATTTAACGAATTGAAAAGCAAAGAAATTCCCATAAGAAAAGAAAACTTGAAAAGTCAATGACTTGAAAACCTAATAAACCAACAAAAGAAAAATTTTAAAAATTTCTGAGTAATGCCATCAGGAGTTCTTCAGGTTGTGATCAAAAACAACAGTTGCCACTACAGATATTGATATTTGTGAATTGATAAAATAGATGAAAAGAAATGCAGTGCGAAATAGGACTATTTAACGAATTAAAAAGCAGAGAAATTCCCTTAAGAAAAGAAAACTTGAAAAGTCAATGGCTTGAAGAACTAATAAACCAACAAAAGAAAAATTTTACAAATTTCTGAGTAATACCATCACGAGTTCTTCAGGTTCTGAGCAAAAAAAACAGTTATCACTACAGATATTGATATTTGTGAATTGATAAAATAGATGACAAGAAATGCAGTGCGAAAGAGGACTATTTAACGAATTAAAAAGCAGAGAAATTCCCTTAAGAAAAGAAAACTTGAAAAGTCAATGGCTTGAAGAACTATAAACCAACAAAAGAAAAATTTTACTAATTTCTGAGTAATACCATCACGAGTTCTTCAGGTTCTGAGAAAAAAAAACAGTTATCACTACAGATATTGATATTTGTGAATTGATAAAATAGATGACAAGAAATGCAGTGCGAAATAGGACTATTTAACGATTGAAAAACCAAGAAATTCCCGTAAATAAAGAAAACTTGAAAAGTCAATGGTTTGGAGATCTAATAAAACCAGTAGAAGATAAATTTAAAAATCTCTGAGTAATGCCATTACGAGTTTTTCAGGTTCTGAGCAAAAATAGTAGATTATGTCACTAGGAGTAAAAGTGGGTCTTTTCGTGCTGAGCCCAGAGATTGACGGCCGAAGCGAAGCTGAGGCCTGCAACTGGGCGAAGCACAAAAAGACCTTTTACTCCGAGTAACATATACTATTTTTTTTTCAAGCATGCAATAAATAAGAAATCTATTTAAAAGTGGTTCAGTTTTGCAATTTTCTCTCATCCTCTTTAAGCGGGTCTAGGTACTTACCCAATTGTGTATATTATTTGTAAAATACACAGAATATGTTAGAATGGTGGTTTTCAATGTTCAAAGGTTTTAATGTATTAAATAATAACCAATGATTATGGTAAACTAAGAATTCGTAGCATTATTTTCAATACTAAATTAATAAATGTCACATTGACAGATAAATATGATGACGCGCATGACATTTAACAGACGAATTCAGAATTCGAGAACCTATGCGATTTCGACTAATAACGGTTTCGGATGGGGCTCTTGAGTGCTCTGAGAGTATTTCTGTCCTTTGTTTTTTCAACAAGAATGTAAATATGGCAATACACTCAGATCGGTTTATCTGGTGTCATCTATTATTAAAATAATTTTGGTGAATGAAAATCGTTTATATATGCACCACCATGACACTAGCGGTGACTTTTGACTTTACTTTTACTGCCTAGGACTTTTTTGCTACTTTTTTGGTCTCAGGATTTGAAAGCCCACTTTAGGTGTGCGTATGGAGAAAACAAATGACGTACTTTTAGTCCGCTTGAAAAAAAAAACAGTTATCACTACAGATAGTGATATTTGTGAATTGATAAAATAGATGATAAGAAATGCAGTGTGAAATAGGAATATTTAACGAATTGAAAAACAAAGAAATTCCCTTAAGAAAAGAAAACTTGAAAAGTCAATGGTTTGGAGATCTAATAAAACCAGCAAAAGAAAAATTTTACACATTTTTGAGTAATGCCATCAGGAGTTGTTCAGATTCTGAGCAAAAACAACAGTTATCACTGCAGATATTGATATTTGTGAATTGATAAAATAGATGAAAAGAAATGCAGTGCGAAATAGGACTATTTAACGAATTAAAAAGCAGAGAAATTCCCTTAAGAAAAGAAAACTTGAAAAGTCAATGGCTTGAAGAACTAATAAACCAACAAAAGAAAAATTTTACAAATTTCTGAGTAATACCATCACGAGTTCTTCAGGTTCTGAGCAAAAAAAAACAGTTATCACTACAGATATTGATATTTGTGAATTGATAAAATAGATGACAAGAAATGCAGTGCGAAATAGGACTATTTAACGATTGAAAAACCAAGAAATTCCCTTAAATAAAGAAAACTTGAAAAGTCAATGGTTTGGAGATCTAATAAAACCAGTAGAAGAAAAATTTTACAAATTTCTGAGTAATGCCATCACGAGTTCTTCAGGTTCTGAGCAAAAAGAAACAGTCATCACTACAGATATTTTTATTTGTGAATTGATAAAATAGATGAAAAGAAATGCAGTGCGAAATAGGACTATTTAACGAATTAAAAAGCAGAGAAATTCCCTTAAGAAAAGAAAACTTGAAAAGTCAATGGCTTGAAGAACTAATAAACCAACAAAAGAAAAATTTTACAAATTTCTGAGTAATACCATCACGAGTTCTTCAGGTTCTGAGCAAAAAAAAACAGTTATCACTACAGATATTGATATTTGTGAATTGATAAAATAGATGACAAGAAATGCAGTGCGAAATAGGACTATTTAACGATTGAAAAACCAAGAAATTCCCGTAAATAAAGAAAACTTGAAAAGTCAATGGTTTGGAGATCTAATAAAACCAGTAGAAGAAAAATTTAAAAATCTCTGAGTAATGCCATTACGAGTTCTTCAGGTTCTGAGCAAAAAAAACAGTTATCACTACAGATAGTGATATTTGTGAATTGATAAAATAGATGATAAGAAATGCAGTGTGAAATAGGAATATTTAACGAATTGAAAAACAAAGAAATTCCCTCAAAAAAAGAAAACTTGAAAAGTCAATGGTTTGGAGATCTAATAAAACCAGCAAAAGAAAAATTTTACAAATTTCTGAGTAATGCCATCAGGAGTTGTTCAGATTCTGAGCAAAAACAACAGTTATCACTACAGATATTGATATTTGTGAATTGATAAAATAGATGAAAAGAAATGCAGTGCGAAATAGGACTATTTAACGAATTAAAAAGCAGAGAAATTCCCTTAAGAAAAGAAAACTTGAAAAGTCAATGGCTTGAAGAACTAATAAACCAACAAAAGAAAAATTTTACAAATTTCTGAGTAATACCATCACGAGTTCTTCAGGTTCTGAGCAAAAAAAACAGTTATCACTACAGATATTGATATTTGTGAATTGATAAAATAGATGACAAGAAATGCAGTGCGAAATAGGACTATTTAACGATTGAAAAACCAAGAAATTCCCTTAAATAAAGAAAACTTGAAAAGTCAATGGTTTGGAGATCTAATAAAACCAGTAGAAGAAAAATTTTACAAATTTCTGAGTAATGCCATCACGAGTTCTTCAGGTTCTGAGCAAAAAGAAACAGTCATCACTACAGATATTTTTATTTGTGAATTGATAAAATAGATGAAATGAAATGCAGTGCGAAATAGGACTATTTAACGAATTAAAAAGCAGAGAAATTCCCAAGAAAAGAAAACTTGAAAAGTCAATGGCTTGAAGAACTAATAAACCAACAAAAGAAAAATTTTACAAATTTCTGAGTAATACCATCACGAGTTCATCAGGTTCTGAGCAAAAAAAAGCAGTTATCACTACAGATATTGATATTTGTGAATTGATAAAATAGATGACAAGAAATGCAGTGCGAAATAGGACTATTTAACGAATTAAAAAGCAGAGAAATTTCCTTAAGAAAAGAAAACTTGAAAAGTCAATGGCTTGAAGAACTAATAAACCAACAAAAGAAAAATTTTACAAATTTCTGAGTAATACCATCACGAGTTCTTCAGGTTCTGAGCAAAAAAAAACAGTTATCACTACAGATATTGATATTTGTGAATTGATAAAATAGATGACAAGAAATGCAGTGCGAAATAGGACTATTTAACGATTGAAAAACCAAGAAATTCCCTTAAATAAAGAAAACTTGAAAAGTCAATGGTTTGGAGATCTAATAAAACCAGTAGAAGAAAAATTTAAAAATCTCTGAGTAATGCCATTACGAGTTCTTCAGGTTCTGAGCAAAAAAAAACAGTTATCACTACAGATAGTGATATTTGTGAATTGATAAAATAGATGATAAGAAATGCAGTGTGAAATAGGAATATTTAACGAATTGAAAAACAAAGAAATTCCCTCAAGAAAAGAAAACTTGAAAAGTCAATGGTTTGGAGATCTAATAAAACCAGCAAAAGAAAAATTTTACAAATTTCTGAGTAATGCCATCAGGAGTTCTTCAGGTTCTGAGCAAAAACAACAGTTATCACTACAGATATTGATATTTCTGATCGATAAAATAGATGATAAGAAATACAGTGTGAAATAGAAATATTTAACAAATTGAAAAGCAAAGAAATTCACTTAAGAAAAGAAAACTTGACAAGTCAATGGTTTGGAGATCTAATAAAACCAGCAAAAGAAAAATTTTACAAATTTCTGAGTAATGCCATCACGAGTTCTTCAGGTTCTGAGCAAAAACAAGAGCTATCGCTACAGATATTGATATTTGTGGATTGATAAAATAGATGATAAGAAGTGCAGTGTGAAATAGGAATATTTAAGGAACTGAAAAGCAAAGAAATTCCCTTAAGAAAAAAAAACTTGAAAAGTCAATGGTTTGGAGATCTAATAAAACATCCAAAGACAAGTTTTACAAATTTCTGAGAATTAGGATCACGAGTTTCTCCTGTTCTGAGCCAAAATAAAAGTCACTCCAGATTCACCCCAATATTGCTGGTTTGATTAAATAGATGATAAGAAATAAAATGAAAATTAAGAATATTTAGCGAATTGAAAATCAAAAGAGATACAGAAACTTGAAAATGCAATGGCTTGAAGAACTAGAAAAAACCTCCAATAACAAATTTTACAAATTTCTGAGTAACTCCATTAGTAGTTATCAGGAACTGTGGAAACCCAAGTTGTCATTCAAGTCACGCATATTTCTGGATAGATAAAATAGATCATAATAGATACAATATGAAAAGAGAATATTTAACGTATTGAATAAACACAGTTCGATGGAATATATATATTTATTTGGCACGGTTAATGATAGTAAGTGCTTCCACAAACAGCATGCAAAATTATGTATTTGATTTCCGCAATGAGGTGGCAACTCTAGAGTAAGCAAACTGCGTTTTCCATCCGGCAGAAGTACTGTAGACTAGTTTCGCTATCATTTCTAGTAATTAGCATGGTTTTATACCTCAGACCTAACAAACAAGTGCGAGTCGTAACCACCTAAATTGTGAAGATAAAAGAAGGTACCACTTCGAAAATTACCAGTGAAATGATCGTGGTCTACCAAGTTTCAATTGTCTATATCTAGATAGTTTAACTTTTACATCAATTCGACACAGATTAGCTGTTTTTGTAAAAACTTTTTTTGAGTATAAAAAAAATAAATATTTAAAATTTTTGTTTGTGGAATATTTCATGGAAAACAAGACGTGGCTTCGTAAAATTCGGTTTTTCCAATTATGCGGAGGTCGTCAGAGCAAATTGTCTGGACAGTGCTGACGGTTCAGTGCTGTCGCGACGAAGTCTGGACAAACATTTTAATGAATGCAAATAGGTGTGGACGCGACCGGGGCGTTGGCAATTTCCACGTGGAATGGCAAATATCTCCTTGAACCGAAAAGTGTATGGAAAACAACCGAGCGTGTTGTTTGTTTTCTATCAGCCAAATTATCCGGGGCCTGGATGGTTAACGTCGAAATGAAGGCCAATATTCGTTGCTCTGTTTATATAGAAAAAAGTTCATCGGCATGTTTCCATGAAAACGGGTTGGAACAATAGGTTGTGATTGGTTGGTGTGGTTGTCTAAGCGATTGGAAAATTGTTATAAATGGTTGGGCTTTACATAGACAGGATATTGCCATCAGTTGTTGGTTTATCCCTCACAATCGGGATCATTTTAAGCAAATCTCTGGAAAGTCTGCATTTAAAATCGATATTTTGACCCAGCACCGCCTTTTAATAGTAATTATTGTTGACAGTCGTTTTATTGCCAAACGTGAAAGCGGAAACACTAATCCAGATCAGAAAGGCAAGTGCTTTGATTAACTGACATGGATGGGAGCGCACTCCAGAGCTGACGTGAGGGATTATTATCTATAGCAAAGTTTTCTCTAATCCCTGAAACTGGACAAGTGAATGATAGGAATAAATCTACTTTACCGTCGCGACAGTTGCATAATTCGCCCCTTTTCATATTGTGATTTATAACTGCCCCCACGTCTACAGCCTGTTGTGACATTCTGTTCATTCGGCAATAAGCGGTTTGATGGACTCATTAATCACTTTTGGCTATTAATAATTTGTCACAAGTTAGTTAGCCGAATGACTAGTTCTTGATAAGGGTCCCGGAGTATTAGCTCATACAAAACAACCTCTACGTCGTCGTAATTGCCCCAATGGAAACTGAAATAAAATGGCGCCGTTTTTGCCATATACAATTACAAGACCTGTGTGAACCCCGGCTGTCCTCGGCAGATGTTTCTCTCCATTATCTAATTTCTTCCGTTGATAGGGAACGCTAAGAAAAGTGTTCGTGCTCGTTTCGTGATGTCATTCGCAACGGTCTGAAAAGTTTTGATATCCGGGGGGTCTAGGGATGATGTCTTTTTTCGCTCTGACGGCATAGGCCTCCATTACTCGCTCCAGAAAAGTGGATAAGGGGAAAGTCTTTCGTATATTCGACTCGGCAACAATTTGAGTTCTTGAAAGGTAAACTGCTACCTAAGGTGTTTGGATTTTATAGAACAGAACTCTCGATGAAACCAAATTATAACTTTTTAATAATGAAAAATGGAATTCCGAGTTAGTCGGCAGTCTCTGGAGAGATAATTTCGTTCATCAGTTAAGCCAGAAAGTTTTGATTAAAAATCCGTTTTATTAGCGAGTTATCGGCAACTACAACTACAAAATCAGATGAAAACGTTCCTGTCAGGCGCGAATAATAGATTGCCTCGGGGAAAAAGTTTCTCCTTGTGCACTTGGCAGAGCCGAAGAGATCGAGATCTAATTTCAGTTAAAATGCCTATATACACACAACTTTCATAGCCATTTTGTTATCAAAACTTCACTTATTTTTTTCATTTTATGAAACGTTCAACTTTAACTGGTATTAAGAAACAAAATCGTTCTATCTCAAAACGTCTTAATGAGGATGACGAAAAAGACGTCTTTATAGAGCTGTAAGGTTGTAAATTATCCATTGGAGCTACGGGAAGCAAAAACGATCCACTTTAACAATATAAACCCTGCCTTTAGGTGAAGGGTGACATTAATTAAGAAACCCCCCCTTTTAGTCCCGGACGGGGAAGAGTTTATTAATTTTATACATTCGTTAAATGTAAAAAGGCATTAAATTTCTTGGTAAACGTGCCTCGGTGTGCTTCAATAAGATTTTTTTTCTACAACCATCAAAATATGACAAGGTTTGCGCATTATTATCGGTATGCAAACTGACACATATTTTCATGTTCACTTTTGTTTAACGTCGCCCATGGCAGCGTGCAAAAAAGTAACTCGTTGCCATGGGAAACGTGAAAAAAAGTTTTCCGGGCACTCTGTCGATACAGGGGTGGCAGAAAAGAACTGCATTCCTTGGTAAAGTTTTATAGACTAGGAAATACAGTTGAATTACCCTAGAGCTTTTTTTGAACAGTTGTAGATAAAATGTCGTTCCTAATTCTTGCACGAAGTATCTTTTGCGCGCTTGACTGCTGTCCGAACTCGGCTTCGTGTCGTTCGGGCAACGGCAGTCGCATGTGCGAAAGTATCACTTTGCGCACTTGTTGGGAAAATAACTATTTTTATACTAAAAAAAAAAGTTTTTACAAGAAGAGGTAGATAATCTGCTTCTATTAAGACGATAGTTGTTGTGAGAATTGATGTAAAATTAAAAACTACCTAGATATAGACAATAGAAACCTGGTAGACCACTACCATTTCATTGGTAATTTTCGGGGTGCTACGTTCTTTTATCTTCACAATTTAGGTGATTACGACTCGTACGTGTTTGTTAGGTCTGAGGTATAAAACCATGCTAATTAGCAGAAATAATAGCGAAACCGATCTACAGTTCCTTTGCCGGACGAAGAGGTAAGGGACGTTCGAGCAACGGCAGTCGCGTGCGCGTGCGAAAGTATCACTTTGCGCACTTGTTAGGAAAATAACTATTTTTAAATTACACTGAAATTTTCTTCAATGTAGACCTTAAGTTCGCAACTGATAAGGTTGAAAAAGCAATTTGACTGCGTAGTGTCATTCCTGTATAAGGATTTAAAAAAAGATAAATCTGTAACCTTATTGAGCAGTATGATAAATATGACAGTGATTAATATAGTGACGATACTACATAGTCCTCAAAAATGGGTTTTTCGAAGGAAGCGAAAGAGTAGGGTCCTCCCTAGCTTCTCTACTGCTCGGTTTTCTTTTGTTCTTTTGTCCCAAACAAGTCCCCTAAAAAGCGTCCTAAGAGGTGACAAAAGGTGTAATTAATCTTCATGTATGGTAAAATCAGGGCGAAAAGCTGCACTTTGCAAGGGCTGACAATGATGTTCTAGCTCTGTGATTTAGGATCTCTTCAGCTGTTGAAACTAAGGGTCATTCAAGACTAATTGCAGCAGGTTTTAAAACAAATTCACTGAAGAGCCTAAAAAAATAAATCGAAACGTTTGCCCTAATAAGAGTTATAGTTAATTATCTAGAAAATAAAAAGTTTATCGATAACGATTCGAGCTTAGAAAAATTGGAGTAAACTACTGTTTTAATTGGAAAAAGTTAGTTGGAATGAAGGACAAATTGAAAGTAAACTTGTTTTTTTACTAGTTGAATCTAGTTGCAGTTGTCACGCAAATTAAAATGTATTTTAATGTTTCAGGCGACATCACACAAAAAGGATATGAAAAGAAAAGGACACGTTTGCTGACCCCGTATCTGCCTAAACAAAACTCGGGTAAGTTGAGTCGGTGGCTTAGGGCCGGTACTTCGGTGTGTCTATACAGTAAACCACAGTTAGAAAAACAGGTTGTGTCTAGTCGTGCTGCTTTCGCATTACATTGAAGAACCGTTTCTAAAGGCCACTTTTATATCTCAAACTTAACCCCTTTGACTTATATCACATTGTTCATTTTTCGAAATCATGTTTCGTTTAACCGTAAACGATTAAAAACATTTTTAAATTAGGGATGTAAAAGTAGTGGTGTTTAATTAATAGTTTCATAGCACTGATCCTTCACCATATTATCAAGAATTCAGGTCTTCAATGTGTCTATACAGTAACTCACATTTGCCACATTTAGAAAAACAGGTTGTGTCGAGCCATGCTGCTTTCACATTACGTTAAAGAACCGTTTTTAAAGGCCACTTTTATATCCCAAGTTTAAACCCTCTGACCCATATCACATTGTTCATTTGTCGAAATCATGTTTCGTTTAACCGTAAACGATTAAAACATTTTTAAACTAGGGATGTAAAAGTAGTGGTGTTTAATTAATGGTTTCATAGCATTACTCCTTCACCATATTATCAAGAATTCAGGTCTTCAGTGTGTCTATACAGTAACTCACATTTAGAAAAACAGGTTGTGTCGAGCCATGCCGTTTTCACATTACGTTAAAGAACCGTTTTTAAAGGCCACTTTTATATCCCAAGTTTAAACCCTCTGACCCATATCACATTGTTCATTTTTCGAAATCATGTTTCGTTGAACCGTAAACGATTAAAACATTTTTAAACTAGGGATGTAAAAGTAGTGGTGTTTAATTCATAGTTTCATAACATTGCTCTTTCACCATATTATCAAGAATTCAGGTCTTCAGTGTGTCTATACAGTAACTCACATTTAGAAAAACAGGTTGTGTCGAGCCATGCCGCTTTCACATTACGTTAAAGAACCGTTTCTAAAGGCCACTTTTATATCCCAAGTTTAAACCCTCTGACCTATATCACATTGTTCATTTGTCGAAATCATGTTTCGTTTAACCGTAAACGATTAAAACATTTGTAAACTAGGGATGTAAAAGTAGTGGTGTTTAATTAATAGTTTCATAAGATTGCTCCTTCACCATATTATCAAGAATTGACGTCCACGTTCTTTGTCCATATGAAATAGAAATAGTAGTCAGTTGGCTATAAATTTTTGACAGTCAACCCTAAAAATGGACCGTTTGTTACTTCATTATTTTCTTTTGACAGTTTGTAGCCAATTTTACGATTTTTTCAAATGAACAGGTGTTACTCACTCACATGATGAGAATGAGTTTTAAATTGCATAACTCTCACCATTTTCTCGTTTCTTTTGTTTTTCAAAATATTTGATAAATAATTGCTCATCATTACCCTTCATCCGAAATTCATGAATTGTACCTTTCATCAGAAATTACGTATCCTTTTACTTGACAGGCACAAGTCAATAATGGCTGTGTCTGTCAACTGTAGAGTCAAACTGAAAAGACACTGAAAGTCCTTTATTATACAATCGAATATTTTCCAAAAAATATGTTAGTATACTCGGTTAAATGCATGTCTGTGACCTAAAAAGTGTTAGGGTACTTCGATGCAGCAGGTGGTTCTAACCGTTGGCGTATGCATTTCCTAACACTAACTCATAACCATTAGTTGACAAGCCTACAGATCACATTGACCAACTTTTTCTTAAGGGCCTCTTTTATTACTCAAGTTGAAATCCTGCATGAAGCTTTAAAACTCCGGATTTGGCTTAGAAACATTGCTATGGGTCAGTGCTTCTGTTTTTAACCTTATATGAACTTGAAGGTATAAAAGTTATCTTAGTCTATAAACTCTTAACTCTGTTCCTTCACCATAATATCAAGAATTAATAAGGGCTTGAAGCTAAATTACCGTGTTTACCCTTCATCTTATGATAAGAATGAGTTTTAAGCTTTGGCTTGAGCCTCTCCCACATTTTCCCCTTTTCCCTCTTCTTTTTGTTTCCGAAAATATCTGGTAATTAATTGAACCGTTGACAACCCGATGTGCCAAAGCAACAGTTCCGCCAAAGCAACTGGTGGCCCGCATCCGAAATCAATGATGCCTCTATCCTCGCATCAGGGATTACGATATCCTTTAATGCACTTGACAAGCAGTAAGTCACTAATGGCCAAGAGGAATCTCAAACTGAGTAGATAGTAATGAGGTCCTTTATGCAATCCAAAATATGTATTTCAGTGTACCTAACTGAATTTCCAGAAGCACACGAATTATTTGCTTTCGCAAACCCCTACTTATTCTCCATATATTCCCTCGCAAAACAACTCCCGCAACTCCTGTAGCCAACCTGTGGCTGTATTTATCGACAACCTCATAGTAGGCAATAACCAAAGTATATATCGGAAATAACGTTTTGATAGGGGAAACTCATATAGGTTCGGCATGCCCCAAATGTCTTACAAAATGGTTAAGGGTTTTATATAAAGCCGTTCAATAAAATACCTCACATAAAAGTGGCGAAATAGCCCGTAAAGTTTAACGGTCCAAATAAACGAACCTTTCTTACTTGGTTTAACTTTAGATAGGAATAGGGTGGTGGGACTAAAGGGGGTGGTAAAAGGAAGGTATCGATTACGCTTGTGTTGGTTTCAAATAGAAAGTATCTCCCTTTAAAGGGAAAAAAAGTAGCACGTTTGAAGATGAAAAGCCTTTGCTGGAATGAAATTGAATTAACCAAGTACCTATCCATATGGCAAGTCTATGGGCGTTTTCAAAGGTAAAAGCTCAACGAAGTGCTTTTTAGGGACTTGTTGAGCCGCAATTTACCCATGTGTTACTTTCCTCCATTCCTTAGTTATACTATAGGAATAATTTTTATGTTTTAATAATTAGAGTTTGCACTGTTTGCAGAGGTAAATTAATTTTTAAGTAAGCACAATATAAGTTTACTAGTAATAATTCAAATATCCCGCCTTGGACCAAGACTGTCTTGATTTCTCAATTGAAGCTCTCACGATCACATCACGTCTTTTTCTATTGCATATTTATTAACGCCAGTGAAAAAAGAAGCCATACAACCCAGTCCAGTCTAGCTATCTTTGTTCATCTTTATCGATTATTAAAGAGCTACCGCTGTCTCAACGCTCATCGAGACATCCAAGACCGACGCGTCGACGCGCCAAGAAGCATTTTGATTGGCCGATGCGAAAACATTATAATCGGAAGCTTTTTTTGTATTGAAGAGATTTGATCCTTTTCGCTGCGGTTTTTGTGAAAATTTTATTATAAAAACAAAAAAGGGTCGTTTTGACTTTTAAAATGTTCGATAAGCCTTTGACCAATGCTTAGTTACACGAGGATTGTGATTTCGATGTTCTTCGGTTGGTTTTAAAAACGATTTGCTGAATTTCCCATGAGCGCCAAGTCTACCAGCCAGGTATTTGATTTAGTGAAGGAGGGTATGCAGATTATTCCAAAGTTTTGAAGGTAAATTGTGCTGAAGTAACTGATAAAATGAAAAAATATGGCTCAGTAGTTTAGTTTTTTTCTGTTGATCAAAATCGTTTCTGCTCTTTTGCATCCTTTGCTTTTTACTGGCACCAGAACTCATTGAGCATATGTATATTCCTTGTTAGCTCATGGTGTAGTGGTAAATTAATTTCAAAGAATCAAAAAATTCAAATGTGCCGCCTTAAACCATTTGACTTGGTTTCTCGTTTGAAGTGTTCACGATCACATTAGGTCATTAGGTACGTCTTTTTCTATTGCATAATTATTAAAGGTAGTGAAAAAAGAAGCCATATAATCCAGCCCAGTCTGGTTGTCTTTGTTTACCTTTATTGATTATTAAAGAGAGGACGCTGTCTCACCTCTCATCGAGTGATCCATGCTCGACCAGAAATGTTTTGATTGGCCGATGTGAAAACATAATCGGAGGCGCCATGTTGTTTCAGAGTTTGTTTGTGTTGAAGAGTTTTGTTAATTTTTGCAGCCCTTTTTGTGAAAATTTATTTGTGAGAACGATTGTTTTGCCTATTACAACGTTTTATTACTCTTTGGCCAACGCTTAGGTACGTGAGGGTTGTGATTTCGGTATAGTACGGTTGGTTTTAAAAACGATTTGCTGAGGTTTCTAAGCGTCAAGTCTACCAGCCAGGTGTTCGATTTTTTGGTGAAGAGGGGTATTCATATCATTCTAAATGGAGGGTCTTAAAGTAATTATGACTGAAAATGACTGATAAAATGAACAAATATGGCTCATTGGATAATAGAGATCGGTTTAGTTTGTTTTATGTTGATGAAAATTATTTGTGGTCTTTGCCTCTTATGCTTTTAACTGGTTCTACTAAAACTTATTGAGCATATGTCTATGTCTATCCTTTGTTAGCTCAAGCGAATTATAAGGATAGGAATACAATCAGTGTACCCTAGTCCTAGTGCAGCAATTGAAAATTGATATAAACATTAAGCCCCCTTAAAAGTTTGGGGTTCATTTAAATTATAAAGTAAAGCATTAACCACCAAAAAGACAGTGTTTCCCACCTATCCTTTTATAAATTAAGAACGTAGTTAATGATGGCTTACGCTATTTTACGCAAGCGAAATGAATAGTGTTTTTAGGTGGTGGTTCTAAAGCGCTCTGAGAGTATTCCCATCCCTTGTTTTCTCAATAGAAATTTAAGGATGACAATGCTCTCAGAGCGATCTCCGGAAAACGTTTGTTTTGTCATTTTTCTATGTTGTGTCAGATTGTGCAGTTTTTGTTTTGGTTTACAGAGTTAAGTGCTCAAATTTTAATGGTGTATGGTACCTCAGGAAGTACTCGGTATTTTTTAGAAAACCTCATCTAGAAGGCTATGAATTTTTGGCAGAAAAAGATAACATAATCAAAGTAAATGGATTTTTTTATCAATCGGACTAAAAGTACGTCATTTGTTCTCTCCATACGCACACCTAAAGTGGGCTTTCTAATCCTGAGACCAAAAAAAGTAGCAAAAAAGTCCTAGGCAGTAAAAGTAAAGTCAAATGTCACCGCTATTGTCATGGTGGCGCATATATAAACCATCTTATTGCCATCTTTACATTCTTGTTGAAAAAACAAAGGATAGGAATACTCTCACAGCGCTCGAGAGCACCACCCGAAACCGTTTTTAGTCGAAATCGCATAGGTTCTCGAATTCTGTTAAATGTCGTTAGTTGTCATCATATTTATCTGTCAATGTCATTTTTAGTATTTTAGTATTAATAATAATGCTATAAATTGTTAGTTTACCATAATTTACCTCAACCACCTAAACCATTGGTTATGATTTAATACCATTAAAACCATTGAACATTGAACACCACCATTCTAACACATTCTATTTATATACACCACTAATTGGGTAAGTACCTAAACCCGCTTAAAGAGGATGAGAGAAAATTGAAACACTGAATCACTCTGAAATAGACTTCTTGCATGCTTGAAAAAAAAATAGTATATGTTACGCGGAGTAAAAGGTCTTTTTGTGCTTCGCCCAGTTGCAGGCCTCAGCTTCGCATCGGCCCTCAATCTCTGGGCTCAGCGCAAAAAGACCCACTTTTACTCCTAGTGACATAATCTACTATTTGTTACGTCACCCTTTTCTTTTGACATCTCACAGTAGATGACCCAGGTTTCTTAATTTCCATTATTAACAAAAATATATTTGGTTAAATAACTTTTATTGCACACTTTTACGTTACTCTTTTTCTCTATAAATAGACCTTTTTTAGATGCTTTCTGTACTTAAAAGTTACACTGCAAAAATAAACTTGACAAAGGAAACGTAATATTATATTAAACGACCTCATTATTCTTTTTTACTTTTCAAATAAATTTTTCTTCATGGTCCAAGTAAATATTTTTTATTAAATCCTCATTAAATGGAGAACCCTCCTGTTTACGCTTTTACGTCTGAACCACTTGAAATTAATTGGAAAGCAGATTTTAAATTAGAAAAATAATCCTCCTCCAGAGAAAAAAAATACAAAATCGCTCAAGCCCTCTTGACTGTTAAAATTGACTGTTTAACCTTTTCGAGCTGCCATGTTTTTTTTTTAATAAGAACACAAAATTTAATAGTTTAATACTTACCATAACAATAGTCATAAAGCACAAAAATGTCGTGCTCGTTTATCTCAGTATTCTTTGCACGGTCGAAAATTATAATCTTCGCGTTCTCGACTCTATTTTTCCCACAATTACTTTCGAATTTTCCCCTGATATACGATAATGGCCGTGCAATTTTCTTCGCCATCCTCTAATACCGTTTACTCTGATAAATATGGCTTTAGCTAAACTATTTTCCCCATCTCTAACGTCTGAGTCACGCTTCATGAAGCTGGGGGCCCTATTAAGAGCAGAGAACGTGGGTTATTAGCTCTTGGCCATCTTTTTCCATATGGTCCATTATGGGCAGCAGCTCTCATCTTTCAGCTTCATTACTTCCTTAATTTTATTTAATATTTTTGTCATTACCCATATTTAAAACTCACATTTTACCTTACTCTTTTGAAGTGACACGGGTCTTTTGGAATTGCTATATATTCCGCATATAATTTTTGCTAAGTTTAATTAAGTCCTCGCGGTTGGATCATTGTGACTGAATTAATTCGGAAATTTCCCGCTCTCGTGGAACCATTAGCAGAGAGGGACTTAAGCGAACAGTCGCCCTTAAATTTGAATAATGGTTTAAATGCCAAAGTCATGCTTTATTAAAGCAGTTAAACAGTGTCTTAACTTTATTATTAAAGGATCCGGCCTCTTGATATTTCAAGCACTTAATTCGGCCGGAGGTGTTGTTTCGACTAACTTACTGCCAATTATCGCGCGAAAAGGGGAGTTTGTTTGTTTAAATTTTAATTTGTTTATTGAGATTATTGAGGTTTACCAAATTATGGATATTCAGTAGGTACTCGAAACGTTCAAGGTTTTATTTCAATTAAATGATTTTTTTTAATGTAAAAAAAAAATATGTTGCAGGTGTGGATCGAACCCGCTAGTTCTGAGCGTAAAAATCACACTCCCCTTTTCATTGGATCAAGTTAGTTGCCATTTACATTCAGCTTAAAGCGCTCATTTTAAGTAACATATGCAATTATTTGCTTACATTTTCTTCTATGGTAGATTGGTGTCAGTTGCCTTTTACTAACACACTAACCTCTACTTTTCTGCTCTTGCCTCTAGCCGGCAGTGAACCCGAGGGTGGAGGAGGCAGTGGCGGCGGCAGGGGTAGCGACAGGGGTGGCGAGCGGCACCCTCAGCAACATACCCGTCGTCGAACTCAGCGACGCGTTACGCACAATGAGAAGCGCTATCATTCAGGTATAGCGCTTTTCTGTCTTGACCCCTATCTGTTGCTAAAGATACCTAGTAGTTTTTGCTTCTTTTTTAAGTAGTGGTATAGGCTTAGTAAGTACGTACTTATAGGTAAGTTAGTTATATAATAGTTTATTTTTGTGCTTTATTTGTGGCTTTTGTGTGCTTCTCATCTCCATGTTTTTTTTTTTATTTCATTCGTTCCGTTTACCATTGAAAATTGTTGAACCTTCTCACCCTGAATTTGTCATTTTTATTTTTTCATGTTTAATTTTTTGTTCATATTTTTTGTTTGTTTGGCATGTGCTGAGTATCGTTGTTGTGTTGTTGCATGTGCAGATGTTGCCAACGAGCAAGGAGGCCCTGTGGCACGACCGATTGGTCAGGAGGGACTCAGCGCTGCTGCCAGGGCAGCCCGTAGGGGCAATCGAAGGCTTACCAGGAACGAGAGCCGCTACCATTCCGGTAAGTCAATATTTTTGCAACAATGTGCTTGAAGGAAATAGTCCACATTTTTTTGTTTTTACTCAATTACCTGTTGGTACCTCCTACAGGATGTCACGCCATCGACTGGATAAAATTTTCACTAGCTACAGGGCGATTCACTGATGCTTTGTTGCAACATTGAAATTGATGTTGAAACAAAATATTGGGAATAAAAAATTATATAATAAACCGGAAACCCTTCGTCATAGACCGTGATTGGTCAGCACAATTCAGGACGTTCGCCATCTAGTGATAAGGATTTTTACTAAGCAAGCATCGATAGATTATGAATATAAAGACAATGGTTTAGTTAAACACGGTGCCTATGCAAGATGAGACACCGTGAAACAAAGTTCGTTGACATAATACAATACTTTCTGCAATTTATAAGTCGTTTGACCTTTAATTCATACATAATCGCTTATCAAGAAGGCCAAAGTATACGAAATGCAATGTCATATTTTCATTGAAATCGTCGGTGGTAATCGAGCCTATTGTTTGTTTCTTCATTGTTTTCTAGATGCAGTTAACACTGTAATAATAGCCCTGCATGAGACTTTAAGCATTATAGAACAAAAAAGTTTTGCTCGAGGTTTTGCACAAAAGTAAATTCGTTTTTCTTTTAAATTATAAGGGTTTTTATTATGTAAACTACACATTGTTTGACATCTTTGTTACACGTTAATTAACAACATTATTTCGCTGCATCTCGTGTTATTCCAGAGTATTTAATAAAAAGTAACCTACAGTGAAGTAAAAGCATTCACCAAAATATTCAGAACCCTTAAGGCCATTTTACGATTAGAGATAGTAGATCTTAATTCACGATTGTTTTACTCAGTTTGCTCATAGTTGCAACTACTAATTACTCCACAAACTTATAGTATTATTAAAACAACGAAATAAACTCTGTGGTGTTCATTTAAAAACGTCATCTAGGTGGCTGGGACGCAAAATTCCCTTGTAGTGTCCATTCTTCCGTCGCTATGCCAAATTGCAAGATGGATAGAACGCCTTCAGCGGTACGATTTTAAAATTGAACATCGTCCAGGCAGATCTCATGGTAACGCAGATGCATTATCACGCAGGCCTTGTAAAGAGGAATGTCGACACTGCCATCGAGAAGGACCAAGCGTTCTTAGGAGAACCAGGATTGACGTCGACGAACATTGAACCACTGAACAAATGAAGATCAAACAAACAACCGATAATGCTGTGGGGTTAATACGTCAATGGAAATTGGAAAATCAACGACCTGATTAGAAGAACATAGCAGATAATAGCCCGGAAGTAAACTGTGTGGGCTCAATGGGACTCCTTGGTGATTCTGAATGGTTTACTGAAAAGGACTTGGGAAAGCCCCGACGGGAAAAGTGCCGCGCTCTAGCTTGTCGTAACAGAAAGTAGGCGGAAAGATGTCTTGCGAGAAATGCACAATGGAGTGTCTGGAGGCCATTTTGGAGTGAATAAGACGCTGGATAGAATTCGGGTAAAGTACTACTCGGTGAATTGCCGAGATAACGTCGAAGAGTGGTGCAGGAATTGTGATACCTGCTGCTCCGTAAAGGGACCCCAAAGAAAGACTAGGGGTCAAATGGAGCAATACAATGTTGGCGCCCCATTTGAAAGAATTGCGATCGACGTGGCAGGTCCTTTTCCAGAAACGGACTATGGCAACAAATATATCTTAGTTCTCATGGATTATTTCACTAAATTGCCTGAAGCTTATGCACTACCAAATCAGAAAACTAACACCGTGGCAAGAGTCTTGGTTGACGAATTCTTCAGTAGATTTGGCGTACCACTAGAGCTTTATTCGGACCAGGGACGGAATATTGAATCGCAACTTTTCAAGAATCCGCAAAACAAGGACAACTCCGCTCCATCCACAATCAGATGACATGGTCGAGCGTTTCAATCGAACCATGGAACAATACCTCTCAATGCAAAATGGTAGCGGACCACCAGAAAGATTAAGTCAAATTTCTGCCTCTTCTAATGATGGCTTACAGAGGTGCAGTGCATAATACGACAGGACATACCTCTGCGAAGGTTATATTTGGTAAACAACTTCATCTTCCGGTAGATTTGGTGTACGGATCACCAGAAGAACCGGTGCAAGATGTCCAGAACTATGCTGATGAACTTCGAGAAAAATTAAAGGAAATCCATCGAAGCGTGAGGACAAAGATAAAGATTGCCAGCGATCGGATGAAAGCCAGATGTGGATCTGGCTTTAAGGCAGGGGACCTGGTGTGGCTGTAAAATCCACAGAGGAAGAAAGGTAGGTCTCCCAAGTTGTCTCCAAGTTGGGAGGGTCAATACAGTCATCAAACGGATCAACGACGTGGTATACCCTGTACCCCTAAAGCAATGATGAAAGTGGTTCATCTTGAACGGTTAAAGACTTACAGTCGTGGAAATTTCTCTGATCGGGACTAGACCTAAGATGGGGAAAATGTTACGCCCGACCGTCGGTCCACAGAGAAGCGCCAACCGCGACCCCGGGAACCCATCTAGACTAAACGAGAAACGGGAACGGTCGCCTCCTTTCTCGAAAGTACGAGAGTGTGTTCAGGCCGTGTATATAAACCAGCGAGCCGCGCGAGATGGGATAGAATAGATAGTGCAGTGTAGTAAATAAGCGAAGTGGACAAGCGAACGGTGCGAATTGTTAGTAGGGAGTAATTGTGTTTTAATCGTATTGTAATGGACGATAAATTATTGGAACCCGTATCGCGTAACATTATTATTTTCACTCTATTTGTGTCAGAATTGGAAGATAGATTTTAGCCAATTGTAAACAGGGAGTATAAACACTTTAATAACCACGGGGACAAGCAAAAAACAATGGTAGAAGCTTACAACGAGTAATAACAAAAGTTCGCGTGGTAAACAACTTTTTGAATTATTCAATAGAAAAAAAAAAGAAAAATGTTTATTAAAGAAAGAATTCCTGAATACATGATAAATTATTTTTTTAACAATTGCAGTGAGTGAAACCTTTAAACGCCCATTAACTTCATCCTGGAATAGTCGCCCCTCTAATTTCTCATCGTTTCCACTAACTCTAACGTCATCATCGGCCCGTAAAAATCTATTTGCGACACTAAATCATCCGTTTTATATAGACTCCGCGATTTTCTTCGGCAACAAGGAAATGAAAAATGGGAAAACTCGCGGGAGAAACAAATTGCACTTATTTCCTCTTAAAGAGCGCGGGTGTTAGTTCGAAATCAATTACCTTACTTTGGCGCACATAAATCTTCGTCTTTTTATTTCCACTAACTACCTAATTCTCAAAGAAATATTAATTTTCAATCCAAAGTGTTTTCCGGGTTTTTAGGCTACAAGAGAGGCCATTGAGATCTTTAAACAGTTTCAACAGGAGTGAGGAAATTATGTTTCTAAATGCAGACTGGAAGCGAGTTCTACGACATACTTCAAGAGCGCCGAAACTCCGCGCCACTACCTCCACCTCAGTCCCTCCACTGCAGCGCGACGACCGGGGAATGAATACCACGGAGCTCACCACAGTCGAATCAGTCAACGTCGGGAACCACGGGAGATTACTTCGTCCATTGCCTCATCGCCTTTAATAACGTCTGCTGCAGTGGTAGACAAAACGTCAGGAAGAAATTCCATTGGATCAGTTGATGTCAATAATAAGTGAATGGTTTATAGTAATTTCATTTTATTATGATTGAAACATGAGATAAGGCTTTTGTAAGTAACTAGATTTTAAAACAAAAAAGTCCGACCCATTTTGGCGTGTCCATCAGGGACCTTTTTTGCCAGTCTCAATCCCGAAGCCTAAAGGGAGCCGGCATTAATCACATTACGTCCTCCCGGAGCTACATTAATATCCTGAGGAATACATCGGCATGAAATGCCTTTTAAGTGTAAAGGAATTCTCTCCTGAGATGGCAACAAATCGAAATAAGCTCTAGGTAGTTTAGAGCGAAATTAATATCGGCGAATTTATTTCTGCGCTTAGGCGAGTAGGGAATTTAATCCCGGAAACATTAAAAGAAATTGCTTTTCTAGTGCCTCGCTAAGAGCTGCCTTGGATAGCAAATTTGCTCTCTTTCGTTTTAATAGCAGAGCCGTTGAATTGTTGCTGGTGGCTGATGGACGGTCGCGTCACCCTGAGTACAAACACAATTTTTTCCCTTCAAAATACGGCCCACGCTATGACTATACAATGTGGGTGCCGAAGCCGGTGCACACGTTCCACATTCCCGTTTGGAATGTAAGCGCCGCCGCCACAAATACACCGAATACGTCTCTGCATATTTATGGGACACGGCAAACAACTTTACCCTGGAACTGGGAAGCGAACGACATGGAAAAGGGATTCTGTTCACGTGTTATGTACACCTACGACAATAACGAGATCCCCAGGGCCCGGGGACATTAGTATTGACGACTGTATCCTCTTGCAGCGACTGGAAGTGCATACACAACTTCAACGACTCCAATGGCAGGGATTTTACATATAATAGCACTTATGGATTTACCAATATGGAAGGAGCCGCGTCGATAAAAACTTAATACTTCTGGAATGCATTCTATAGTCTAGAGTAATATTAACATAACGTGTAGTTGGTACGTTTAAACTTTGCGGCGGTTATTTGTTCCGTAAAAACACTTTGGGCATTATTTAAGCGAGTTTTGAATTTTCTGCATGTTTTGGTGAACGCGCTTAATGTACAGTGCGTGTGGGCTTCTTATTCTATTATACAGGTGGTGACAAACTTTTGGGAGCTATAGAGGACGCCAAATCATATTTTTTCTTTATAAACCCCTATCCGCAAACGCACCTTTTTTTAGATACAGGGTGTCAAAAAAATATCTTTTTATGAGCTTTATGGTAAACCTACTTGGTAAATTTACATTCACCAAATTGTCAAAAAGGAAAACCTGTTATTGATTGCATGTTGTGTTATTGGCATGCTTCCTAGGAAATAGGCTCCTTAATTTAATAATAGGCTGACTGGTTGCTCAACAATCAAATTCTTCAATTTTTGTTTGGCACGCAGGAAATTGAATTAGTCTCGTCGCATAGCAATGAACTAAGAGGAACAAAATCCTTTCTTGCGAATAAAATTATTCTTTAACGAGTATTATGTAAAAAGGGTTTCTCAGACTGCCACTTTAATTAAAATTGTGAAACAAGTATTGCATCAACAACTTCTAATGCAAAACTGTTTACTTTAGCTAGTGCAGAGCACTTAGTACAGATTGGTTTGCGCTGCTACTCTAAAACCTGCAATTAGCAAACTTAAATAAATTACTACGAAGTCAAGTCACTCGACCTCAACAAAAACAGTATTTTTATTTTCAAAATAAATAATAAGCCTCTCGTGTCGGCAGCTGTTACCTCCTGGGTCATAAATTAGCCCCGGTGACATGGCTACTTTAACTCAACACCCCTTTATTTGCTTTATTTGCAGAAGTGCGACAAGAGGCCGTCCAACAAGCCCTGGCTCAAGCGATGCAAAACAGGCACAAGCCCTCGATGCCGATGCCCTCGAAAAGGACGTCGGTCATGGCCCGGAGTCCTGATAGGGAACGACACGATTCAGGTGAGTTTTACTGTACTTTCAATTAGAAGATAAAAAAAGTGCAATTTATCTTTAATTAGTTACACTCACCTTTTACACGAAAATGTTTTATAAATAAAGTAATTGTTTCCTTTTAACCGGAGTAAAGCTGTTAATCTCCGGGGTTGGATCAACAATGGAACAATCGATTTGTCAACAACAAAGGAACAGCTCTTTATTGTGTAGAACTCGGAGCACTTTACTAATTTATTAAGATCAAAGAGGATATTTTGCTATAATTAAAGCTTCCGAGAATTATCCGCAGTAAATAAAAAAACGACCTTTGATATCATTAGGGACCTTATCATCAACCGCACCTCTTGAGCGGCGCCAAATCAACGGGTTCACACCTTTCCCAAATCGAGTTATTTTTATGAGGTTCTTTACGGGGCTTGGGATACATCTATACGCACCTAAAATATATGGGAGACATAAATCAATTACATTCTTAATCCTAACAATTAATCTCAATTGTTGTTTTTGCTGTTAACTGGGATATTGGATTGGGCTTTACTTATGGTAAAGATTGTTGTTGCTATCAGGTACCGTAACAATATGAGGCGAGGGTGCAGTTGAAATGTAATTCTGTGAAAAAGCTCATTTTTGCCTATCGGTTTAAGAGTTAAGGAATTACGTACAGAAAGTTTCCTCGAAGTTGTGTTGTCATCTTTGCAAGTATTTATCATTCAAATGTTTTTTCTTTATGTGTTGAATTAATCATGTTTATTGTAGAATTGTAGATAGCCAAAACAGGCCCGCTATAATAGTTATTTATGTATCAAGACCATTAAGTAGATGTTTATGCCTTGTAGGCGACGGGCTTAGGAAGGTCGAGGGCCTCTGGCCCTAGGGTTTCTAACTCACTCGAAGGCCCTTTTAAAGGGCATAGCGTTTGTTATTCCCTGATAGAATAGTTCTTCTCTAGAAATGGAATACCCTGTATATTTATTGATTTTCGGATTCCCCGTTGAATTCTAAGTAATTAACCGTTTCTCGGTTAAACTCTTACCGTTTTCGAGAAATTTGCGCCCGAACTTTCCATATCATCAATAATAAATGTGGATTTTTATGGAAACAAATCAACATCGATTAGCCTTGATTTCATAAACTACCATTGTTTTAGGCTCTCTATCATTAGACATTAAAAAAAGTGTTTCCAACTAGGAGGTCATGGAAAAAATTTGTAAATTGATATTTTGAAGGGATTTATCTCCATAACTTCCAATGGAAGCTCCTATTTTGCTCCTACTATTAGGATTCCTTATTTTATTTCAAACGTTATTTCAAATTTAAAATGTTTGAGTAAAACCAAACAAAAACCAAACAAAAAAATCAATTCTACATTTTTTCCATGACAAGTTGGAAAGACTTTTTTTAATAGAACTGTAGATAGCGGGTGTAGGACAAATAAGAAGCTACTTCACAGTTGCGAATACGCCAACGTTTCGATCTTTATTTAGATCTTCGTCTTCAGGGCTTAATTCAATTTGAAAAGTATGCCTACCGGACATGACGCAAAAACAAAACAATGAATCCACAAACAGACGACCACATGAGTTAAGGACAAACAATACACCAGCCGCCAGGAACAAAATAAACATTTAAAAATAAACAAACAAATCAACAAAAATAAAAATTTATTTTGTTCCTGGCGGCTGGTGTTTTGTTTGTCCTTAACTCATGTGGTCGCCTGTTTGTGGATTCATTGTTTTGTTTAGCTTAGATGACATACTTCTCAAACTGAATTAAGCCCTGAAGAAGATCTAAACAAAGATCGAAACGTTGGCGTATTCGCAACTGTGAAGTAGCTTCTCATTTGTCCTACACCCGCTATCTACAGTTCCATTGCATTAGAAAGGACACAAAGCATACATATAATGTCACTTTTTTAATGTCTATTGATAGAGAGCTTAAAAAAATGGTAGTCTATCAAATCAGGGCTGATGGATGTTCATTTGTTTCCATAAAAATCCACATTTATTATTGATATGGAAAGTTCGGGCGCGATTTTCTCGGAAACGGTAAGAGATAGGCATGCGTTATGTTACATGTTAATAACTTAATATTTGACTCCGAAATGAATCCAAAAATGAAGAAATATACCAGGTGTTCCATTTAAAAAATGAAATATGGCGGTATTTCCGGTTAATACGGACGTCGTGCCTAAATGCTTAAAACGGGTTCTGAAGCGCATTTACGACTTATTTATCACCTCCAAATTTGAGATTTTTAAAATAAAAATTGTGGAAACGTTGGGTGTTACATACATCTTGTGGCACCCGGTATATAAAGTGCACTTTACATATTTAGTTACTAAGCAATAAATACACAATAATGAACTAAATAAATTCAAGATTTCAGCCAAGAAGTTTAGCATTTTTAGTTTCTTCAAAAAGAATAAATTATTGGACTAAAAGGAAGAAAAATGTCACAATCACAAGTTTTAGAATATTTTTTTTATTTATTGTTGAAAAATGATAACAAATGCAATTCTGTCCGTCACTTAAAGCCGAGATTTGAACTCTATTTTTAGACCTAACCTGAACTAAAAGAGTAAATTTTTAGACTAAAATTTGAATTTCTGGGCCAAAATTGATTAAAAAAATAAAGAAAAGAACAGTCACCAAAAACATTTACATATCGTTTCAGCATAACAAAAAATTAAAATTTTCTAAAAATGATCGCAAACTCAATTTTTTTCTTGTCTTAAAGCTGAGTTTTGACCTATTTTTTTAGTTTCACATTCACACTAAAAAACTCAATTCAAATAGCTCAATCTTTAAATTGTAGCTAAAATTTTTAATCAATAGAAAATGGTAATAAACGCTTTTTTTTCCGTCTTCAAATGTAAATTTTTAGCTCAAAACTCCGACAAATAAGTTCAATTTTTGAGCAAAGAAACTTAGCAATTTTAACATATCTTAAAAGCGCAAATTTTTTAACTAAAATCTGAACTTTTTGATCAAAATACATTAAAAAATCGCCATTATTAAAGAAACTAAAAACGAAATTAATTAAATTCTCGAACCAAAATCGATTAAATTCTATTCTTTAACCAGGAATTTTAGCACTGTTGCTTCTTCACTAAGGGTAAATTTGTGGGCTAAAATCTGAACTTTTTTATCAAAATTGATTTTAAGAAACGTCGTTTTTGAGAAATAGACTGTTTCAAAATAAGAAAGAAAGTAGCAGGAATTTTTGCATTCCTATTTTTTAAATAAAGATCGATAACAACCGCAATTTTTCTTGTTTCTTTAATTTTAGCAATGCTGCTGTTAAAGAAAAACTATCACAATCGTCTCAAAAAATAAATAATTAAATAAATAAAAAAACCAATATGTTTACTTAAGTTCGTCTAAAAACGATGACAAACGTAATTTTTCCTGTTTTATTTGTTGTCAATTTTTCTCGTCTGTTCAAGCTGATTTTGAAACTTAATTATTTTTACGCCAAAATCAATTAAATAAAATTGACTTTAGAGTCAAAAAAAGTGCATTTTTAGCTCCTTTTAAAAGAATAATTTTTTGGACTAAAATCTCAATTTTTGGGTCGAAATTTAAGCCAAGAAAGTCAGTCTTAACTAGACTCACAATCTTTTGAGGATAAATAAAATTCAGTTTTTTTTTTGTTTAAAATTACCTAAACATGATAAAAAATGCATTTTCTTCGTCTCCTAAGGCTAAGACTTTAGACCAAAATCGACTAAATAAATTAAATTGTTATGCCAAACTTTCTTTACTTTTATTTGCTTTTCAATATCCTATTTTTTTTGCTTTTTTTTATATATATTTTTTTTTATGTTTAATTTTTTACTTTCTGGTACTGATCTCTGTGACTTTTTTATGAAGAGAACTGTTCTCTGGGACTTGTTCGGCTATGATTTTTTATTTGTTTTTTTCAGTTTTTGTGTAGTTTCCAGTACTGCTGCTTTTTAAACAAAGCACTCATACTATTTTTTCGCATTTTTAAACATCTGTAAATAGTCCTTAACATAGAAATGTCATTCAAAAATAAGGTTTCATGTTTGTTTCTGAAATGGCATTCATACAAGTTTCAAATGCCAATAATGTCAGTTGCAAATGTGTTAATGTTAAAATCGAGAGCAACCCCAGTTTTTTCCGTTTCTTAAATTTCACCATCTTTAGCATTTTCTAAAAGGGTAGTGTCTGCCAGTTTTCATTTTCAAAAACCAGTTTTTTGGTGCCCTTTTTAGGAGGCACCAAAAATCTTAACAAAGCAGGGGTTGCTCAAATGAACAAAATTTATATCAAACACTCCTGCTAATTATGCGGACGATAGGCACTCTTTGCCGCAGGATTACGGAACCTATTTTAGCGTGGTGTATAATGTACTAATTCGTAATTAGTTACGAAAAGTAACAATTGTTTCGAAATAATAAAAAAATCAATTTTTTGACTTAAGTGGTTCAGAAATCATGACAAAAGCAATTTTTTTCTTCCCTTAAAGCTGAATTTTAGATTCAATTGGTAATTAAAAATCGATTAAATACATTCAACATTTGAGCCAAGAATTTTAGCATTTTTAGTTTCTTCAAACGTAGTAAATTATGGGGCTAAAATATGAATTTTTGGATCATAATTAAATTTAAAAAAGTCCTTTTTGAGGAGAAATATCACAATCGTTTTAGAATTAAAAAAAAACATTTTTTTTTTATTTAATATTGTTAAAAAATAATGACAAACAATTATGCCTGTCTCTTAAAGCCGAGGTTTTAACTCTATTTTTAGACGTAACCTGAACTAAAAGGGTACATTTTTAGACTAAAATTTAAATTTCTGGATCAAAATTGATTAAAGAAAAAAAAACTATCACCAAAAAAATTTATATATCGTTTCAGAATAATAAACAATTCGTTTTTATTGTTAAACTCGTCTAAAAATGATTGCTAATTCTATTTTTTTTCTTAAAGTCTGAGCTTTGACCTAATTTTTTAGTTGGTAATTATCGTCACTGTTTGGACCATAGTGGATCAAAAAAACTAAATTTTCGATAAAGCAATAATCAAAAGTAGCTCAAACTTTAAATTGTATTTAATTTTTTTTGTCAATAGAAAATGGTAACCAACGCAATTTTTACTGTCTTCAAAACTAATTTTTCACCCCAATGTTAGAGCAAACTCCGACAAATAATTTCAATTTTTGAGCAAAGAAACTTACCAACTTTAACATATCTTAAAAATCTACATTTTATTTTGTACTTGGAGTAATCTTTATATTTTTTTTTTCATTTATTCCTTTATATCATTCCTTCCTGCTAGTGTACAAATATAACTTTAAATTAAGTATTCCTTATGTTGTATTACTCTAATGAAGGCACTAATTTGTGTCGAAACGTCAAAATAAACAACGAAGTTAGAAGCACCCGCTGTAACTTATTTTAATCAAAAGGACCAGAACCCAAGATAACAACCAGCCATATCTTAAAAGTGCGAATTTTTTAACTAAAATTTGAACCTTTTGATCAAAATGTATTAAAAATTCGCTATTCGCCAAAAGAACGCCAGGGAAACTAAAAACGAAATTTATTCCTTTGTTAAAACTGAGTTTTGTTCTCATTTGTTAGCCCAAATTCGATTAAATTCGATTTTTCAACCAGAAATTTTAGCACTTTTAGCTTCTTCAGAAAGAGTAAATTTGTGATCTAAAAACTGTTTTTTTTTTTATATATATAAAACAATTAAATTGATTTTAAGATACGTCGTTTTTGAGAAATAAGCCGTTTCAAAATAAAAAAAGAAATAGGAAACTTTGCATTCTTATTTTTTAAATAATCTTCATTAACTTTAAAAACATTCTCTACAAAGTATTTTTTTCAAAAATTAAGGCGCGTCATTGTCAACGTGACACCTCAACTGTCAATGAGTTCAGTTTGGTCAAATTTCAACACTTTTCTGAGGCCCGGGCAGGCAAAATATACATGATTTTGTATTATATCACCATTTTCCATGGTGTTTTATAAGATTAGACCAGTTAAATCGCATTTAATTGGCGATATACAGGCGAAATTAGAACAACTTACTTTGACGAAAGTTAACGTTATGGGATTTTCTCTCAATAGAGACGAAAGATATGTTTTCGGCTAGGGCAAGGTATGACGAAAGTTGGTTATTTTTGCATGGTCGTAGAAAAATGCATTTTCTTCGTCTTCTAAGGCTAAGACTTGAGACCAAAATCGACTAAATAAATTCGATTTTTATGCCAAAGTTTCTTCATTTTTGTTTGCTTTTCAGCATCCTATGTTTTCTTCTTTTTTTATATATATAATTTTTTTATGTTTAATTTTTGCTGTCTGAGACGGTTTTTTAATTTTTTTATCAATGCAGTTCAGTTCATTTCTGGCAGTAAACTGGTTCTTTTCAATGAATTTTTCTTAATTTTTTCACTATTTCTTATTTGTTCGGCTGTGACTTTTTATTAGTTTTTTCAGTTTGTGTGTAGTTTGTAGGTCTATTGCTTTTTAGGCAAAACACTCATTCTATTTGTTCGCATTTTTAAACTTCTTTAAATACTTCTTGACATAGAAATGACATTCAAAAATAAGGCTTCATGTTTGTTTTTGAAATGGCATTCATAGAAGTTCCAAATGCCAATAATGTCAGTTGCAATTGCTTAATTTTTATCGACTAAAATCGATAGCTACCCCAGTTTTTCCCGTTTCTTAAATTTTACCATCTTTAGCATTTTCTAAAAAGTAAAGTTTTGGCCTAAAATCAGAAGGTTTCGATACAAATTGACTTAAAAGACGGCTTTGTACAAGAAAGAACTATCATAGTCGTTTCAGAACAATACAAAAATCCAATATTTTAACTTAAAATCGTGTAAAAATTATGACAACGCAATTTTTTTTGTCTCTTAAAGCTGAATTTTAAAGAATTTGAAAATTGTATAAATTAACTTAAGAAATAAAAATTAAGAATAGATAATAAAAATTAACAATTAAGAATAAAAAGTTCCATAAACCTGGCCTTGATAAATCTCAGAAACCAGAGTTACGATGTGGGTCAAATGAGGAAAGAAGCGGTTTTAAGAGGTCAATTCAAAATCACTTCCACAAATTATTTGATAAGTCTTTGACAATGATAATATGCATAAATATTAAGAGGTTATTCCTTGGCGAAAATCAGGAAGGATGTTTGATATAAAAATTCGTCATTTAAACAACCCCATTACGGTTTAAAAAAAAATAAGGTTTTAGGGAACACTAACAATTTACTTCTTAAATGTCTTTTCAATGGCTTGAAGTGTCTCCCAATTTTCATTTCCGTAACTCATTTAGATTTTTAGAAAAACTCAAGATCCACTTTTTTTATGAAGCACTAGTTACGAAAAGTAAAACGTGACTTCGTCATCATCAGTGTTGAAAAAGGTCAATTTGTATGTCAAAATTAGTGAATTGAAAAGTTTTGGCCTTTGTTATCGCATTAATGAATTAGAAAGTTGAATTAAGCATTAGAATGACGAATTGGGAATCAGAAAGTCGAATTAAATATAATAAAAGCGCTTTGTTTTATATTAGTTAAATGCCCTAGTTTCCTTATTATCTTTCTCTGTGGTAAGTTCTACAATCAATGAAAGTCTCTGATGGCTGACGAGTTGTCTACAGAACAATAATAGTTGGGCACAAAGGACTAGGGTTAAAAAAGGTTTTAGTGGAGTTAATTCAAATGAGGCAAAAAGAGATTTTTTCCACGTATAGCCTATATCTGTGTGCAATGTTATACTCTGAACATTTTAAAGTGTTTGAAGAAATTCGTTAACTGAGCTAGTAAGATTTTGACGTAATCCTAGCAAGGTCATCATTTCCAAGAAAACTTGCAAATGTATACGCGAAGTTCGGTATATGAGACATTATACCAGTTCTCATATCAGTTTATAGTCAACCTTTCGTTTTATCAAACGGCGCATCAGTACCTACTGCAATCGGAGACCAAGTACCAGTACTAGTACGAACTCGAACCCAAGGCAACTCAACTCAGTCAGTTCCGTACGACCGAGTAAGAGTGAGACGAGGCAATCGAGATTTAGTTTGAAAATTCCGAGACACAGTCGGTACTGGCAAGGTACCACCGATGATTCGTCGTGCAACTTGATTTATTAGAAACTGGTAGTTCGGTATAGGGTATGGGCAAAAGTGTGTGAAATTGTGCGGTTAAAGGTTGAATAACGATCTGTTGTCAGTTCCTGTGAATTGTTGTAATGGTCAGTGAATTGTGACGGGTGTTAGTGTGTATGTGTTGTGGTATAAGCTACGAGTGTGCTCGCTCAGTTTCGTGGTTTATTGCATTGCAATTGGATCTTTCGTTTTTTTCCCATGATCAGGTAATGAATTTTTTCTTTAGCACTGAAAGCTGAGCTTCCACATATATTATTTGGAACAAGAACTGTTTAATGGATTCTCATTTAAAAAGCAAACACTGCAGCTATATTTACCCCTCGTTATCATCAGTTTATGTTTCTTCTGTACATGTGGGATGCGCCTCAGTATTTGTATATGTAGTTGTTTAATGGGATACGGTTTCCGGTATTTTTCAAATATTTTTTAAAAATACGGTGTTAGTGAATAATTATTAATCACCGCAAAATGAAGTAGATTATGTATGGCACAATTTTCTTTTTGCTCGCCCGGTTTAAAATACCAAAACAGCCTTCAAACTGCTAATAGGTATTTTCAGTTCGCATTGTTGTTCTTGCACTTAATAGAGGTTAAGTAATACCCAACTACCTGAAACAAATCTTTTTTTCTTAGATAATTGCCCAGTGAGTCAGGCATTTCAATGCCGTTTTACTGCCATTAAGTTATTAATTTCATTTTTTACACCTATCCATAGGCAGAGGTTTAATGTTTAACGATTAGATTAATCATTCGCCATTGAACAATTAAATGTAGGTATTGTTCAAATAAAATTATCAGATGTGAAAAGGTGGAGTGTTATTTTTATCAGTAGGTAATGCTTTTGTCCCTCGTTTTGTCCACATTTAAAAAATGCCTAACAATGAAAAAAAAAGATATAATTAACGCTACGAAAGTAGAAAGATTCTAAAAGAGTTGATAGTATTGTTAAAAATTTGTTTACTCTTTTAGTAATTTAAAATCGCTATTTGCTAAATATTCTGGATTTTTCTGCATTATCTTACCCCTTTTTTAATAAATTTTCCTTTTTTATTTTTTTATATGTCTAAATTTTCATAGTTATTATTAATTTTTGTAAACCAAAAATTAAGTCCTTGAAGTTTTAAGACATTCAGCCTCTCAGCGCTTTTTCTTTGAGTTTAGTAACTTCAGCTTCGTACAGCTTCGTTTTGCTACTTTTTTTTACTAAAATTACAATACTTAAAAAAATCTTTTTCCGGTGTTTAAGTCAAAACAAAACTTTTTTTACCTTTTTTGAGCTTTTAGTGTCATTTAAATATTTTCTTTTTCGTTTGTTATTATACGCCTTTTTTTAGTTTTTTATGTCCTGTTAATCCCTTTCTTCCAACACTGTTGTTCTGTCCTCGAGTTTTTCCATTTTTTTCTGTTTTTAATCATCCTTTGTGTTATTGACATTTAACAATAATTGTGCATACTAAGATGCTTTTCTTCAAATACCTACTCTATACATATTGCTGGTCATTCCAGACCATGACAAGGATTAAAATCTTCGCAGGTTTCATTTCTTTCTAACGGTGCTGTTGAATGTCTTTTCTCTTTTTACTTTTATTTTTTATATTTTGTATTTTTTTTATTTGTTTTCTTTTACTTTTCTATCTCGCTGTTTAGGCTCCTTATTCATAGTTCTTCATGGACCGGTTGTTTTCTTCTTTTTTCATTTTTTGCCAGTTCAATTGTTTGTACTTAATCATTCTTTGTGTTGTTGACATGTAACGATAATAATAATTGTGTGTACGAAAATGCTCTTCTCTAAAGATTGAAAGTCTTTTCCGAGGTCTTTTCAGTCCCTGACAATTTTTTTTTACTGCAAATGGTAATCATTACTTTATCTGCTTTGAGCTTTTTTATTTTTATTTGTGGTTTTCCACTTTTATATTTCACTGTTTTTCTCATTTATCATTTTCACCATTCTATTGTTTTTTTTTTAATTTTTTTCTTATGTCAGAATTCTTGTTTATAGTGTTTTGCCTATTATAGTTGTATATTGCCTTCGCTTCTAGTTTCTCCAATTTTTTTATTTTCAACCATCCTTCGTGTTAGCATTTCACAATAATTGTCGATACGAAGTTGCTTTTCTTACACATTGCGGGTCTTATCCGGCCCTGCAAGGCAGTTAGTGTCTTCTTTTTTTTATTCCTTTCTAATAAAATTGTTCAGTTATGTTATTTTTGATTTTATTTTTTTTTGTTTTGTATCTCGCTGTTTTTTCCTAATATTCATAGTTTTTTTTCTTCTAAATTTTAGTCTGTTAAATTCTTATTTGTACTGTTCTGACTGTTGTATTGTTTTTCCTCGAGTTTTTCCAATTACTTTGTTGGAGAATAGTAAATATATCTAATAGAAAACTCTACTTATTTTTCGATGATTTAGCACCAGCTAGATTTTCAGTAGTTCGATAACATCCTGTATAAAATCTGTAACAATAAAAAATATATAAACGTCAAAAACAACGAGAACTAATAAATCAAAGAGAAAAATGATTAAGGAATTTTCAGAAGGAATACAACACAAAAGAAAATAACGATTATATTTTCTGTTTTTTTTTTGTTTATTTTCTTCTACTTTTGTTTTTCGCTGTGTTTCCTCCTTATTCATAGTTCTTCACTGATCTATTGTTTTTTTTTTATTTCTTTTTGTCGCTTAAATTCTCGTTTATACTGTTTTGTCTGTGGACCGCATTTTTTCTGTTATAGTTTCTCCAATTGCTTTGTCCTTGATCATTATTTCTGCGTGGTTGTGTTGATACGAAGATGCTTTTCTCTGAAGATTGCAAGTATCTTCAGTCGCTGACAAACGTTCGTGTTCTTCTATGTGCATACTTCATTGCCTCTTTTGCTTCGAGTTCTATTTCTTTTCTTTTTGTATTTTTTATTTGTTTAAAATTTATAATAAGTTGTTTATTTTTGTGGTTTATTTATTTTTTTTACTTTACCTTTGACATTTAATAATAATTGTCTATGTGAAGATGCTTTTCTCTACATATTGCGGGTCTTTTCCAGTCCCTGCCGGGGTGAATGTCTTCGTAGTTTTTATTCTTTTCTAATGAAATTGTTCAATGCAATTCAATACAAATCAATTTACTTCGTGTTTTATTTTTTATAATTTGTAATTTTTCTTTTTCATTGTATTGTATTAAATGTGAGTGGACTTCTACAGTCCTCCACCGCGACCTATGGTCTATTGTGGCTCACTCGAAGTGTTACCAGCAAGGTTTGCCCCTGCTAGCTCCACTAGTTGTCACCCGTTTTATGCCCAGACCCTCAACGAATCTGATGAGTCTCTTGGGCGGGCGACACTGCTTTTGCAGCTTGAGGTTCAATCCGAAGAGTGAGAATCTCTATCTGCCAATAGCCAGGCAGTAACATAGGACGTGTTCAACTGTCTCGTCGTCCTCCAAACACAGCCGACACTCCTGTGTACAGTGCAGTGACCACTCTGATTTGTCTCCTATTTAGTTTGAGGACTCTTTGGGCTTTTGCTCTCCCTGTTCCCGTGATACATTTTTGGAGGGTAATAGTCTGGGTAGGTTGTCCCACCAGTCCTGGGACTTGGCATTGCTCCATTTCTGGGATGGCGCTATCAAGTAGTCCAGCCTCTTCCTTCGAGTAAATGGCACAATTACCGTTTTTCTAAGGTTTATTGCTAGGTTTTCCTTTGAACATCAGCTGTGAATAACATCCAGCACCTCTTGCAACGTGCTGGAGATTTGTTGGTATAGGTGGTTTCTTGTAAGGATAACGATGTCGTCCGCATATGCTTGAACCTCGACTCCCCATAGTTCCAAAGTAGCATGATAGTCTTCCACTAGTAGGGACCACAGAAGTGGTGAAAGAGCTCCGCCCTGTGAACAACCTCCCTCTGTTGTGAATCAGATAGTGTCATCGTTTAATGATGTATTTATCAGTCTGGATTCTAATATCTTGCGAATCCAGTTGGTTATTGTTGGTTCGATCCTTTTCACTTTACTGGCGCTGAGGAGGGAGTCTGTAGATGCATTATTAATGGCCCCTTCGATGTCTATGAAAATACCAACTGCGACCCCCTTTGAATCCAGGGTATCTTGGATTCTCACCACCAGGTTTTTAAGTGCTAGTTCTGCTGATTTGTTAGCCTGTATGCATACTGTTCCGTATTAAGGGGGTACGTGGTTAGCGCTCCCTTCCTTATGTATAGGTCTAGCAGCTTTTCCAAGTTTTTCAGCAGAAACGAGGTTAGTTCAGGTTAGTTCAAAAGAATGGGATTTATTATTTTTATTTAGCGTATGGCGTTTCGACATACGCTAAAGTCAAGTATACAATAATAACAAATATAACAGACTTAGGTAAATTTACAAACAAACATTAAGGTTATTTATATATTCTATCGCATCTGGCGTTGCAAGCAGGAACTCCTCGGGGCTGCCTTGGTATGATCGATGGGGACATTCCTCTATTATGTGTGCAATCGTTTGGACCTCTCCACAATCGCATGAGGGGGATGGTAGTTTTCCCCATTTGTTTAAAAAGTATGCACATCTGCCGTGTTGGGTCCTAATGCGGTTTAATGTACACCAGGTTTTGCGTGGTAGATTGAAGCCAGGGGGGCTTTCTGTTATGCAGGGCAAGTTGCTGTTTGGCTGAGCTCTCGACCATTCGTGCACCCATCTGCTTGTGATGTTAAACTCAGTATCTGTGGCAATTTTTGCGGTGTTTGTTGGTGGTTTTCTAGAGCGTAGTCGATTTTTGTTGGCGTCTTCTATATAATCATGTATTGGGAGCTCTCTGTTGTTAAGTATCTTCTTGTATTCGTTTGTCAGCAAATTGATTCGGCGCAGATGAGGCGGTGGAATGTCGCTTAATACCGGTAGCCATTGAGTTGGGGTGGATTTGATTACGCCAGCGATCATTCTCATGGTGTTGTTCAGTTGCGCATCTATCTTCTTCACGTGAGCACTGTTAAGCCACACTGGTGCGCAGTACTCCGCGGCTGAGTAGACAAGGCCTAGGGCTGACAATCTCAGTGTGGATGCTGATGTTCCCCATGTCGAGCCACAGAGTTTCTGAATAATGTTATTTCTGGTCTTTAATTTTTCCGCAGTGTTAGTTAGATGTACATTAAAGCTTAGCGTTCTATCAAGAGTGATACCCAAGTATTTTGGGTTTTTATTGTGATTAAGTAAGGTGTTATCAAAGTAGACTTTAAGTTTTCTATCAGCCATTTTGTTATTTAAATGAAAGCAGGTTACTTCTGTTTTTGAAGCATTAGGTTGCAGTCTCCATTTTCGAAAGAAACTTCCCATTACGTCCAAGTCATTGGTAAATTTTCTTCGGCTTCTTCCATTAATTTAGTTTGAGTGGTTAGAGCCCAATCGTCGGCGTAGCCAAACTTTGTTGATGTTGTTTTGGGCATGTCCGCAATATATAGGCTAAACAACAATGGCGAAAGTACTGATCCTTGCGGCAGTCCATTCTTAAGCTTTCTGGGTTTGCTGATTTCTGATCCCATTATCACCTGAAAAACTCTGTCGTTAAGCATGTTTTCTATTAATCTTGATGTGAATTTACAGGGAATTTTGCGTAGGAATTTGTATATAACTCCTTCCCTCCATACGGTATCATACGCTGCTGACAAATCAATGAATGCGACAGAACTTTTTAGTCCCCTTTGAAAACCGGCTTCGATATATGTGGTTAGTGACAATACTTGGTCGGTGCAGCTCCGTTTAGGTCTGAAACCCGCTTGTTCAACTGGGATATCTCTAAGTATTACCGGGCTTATTCTGTTGTAGATCAGTCTTTCCATCAGCTTGTACGTTAATGACAGAAGCGCAATTGGTCGGTAACTTTTTGGTTGGTCTGCTGGTTTACCTGGTTTTTGGATGGCTATTACTTTTGAGCGTTTGAATTCTCGAGGAATTTCACTAGTCTGCATGATGTTTGTGAAGAAGCACGCCAACCATCTCTTAGCGTATTTTCCGCAGTTAATAAGGTTGAAGTAAAAGAATGGGAGATCTATCCTTATAAGAATAGCTGTTCTTGGTTTACCATCCCAATCGCAGGCAATAATCTTACTCTTGGTTGTAGTACCATGTTAGAAGTCCATGGTTCCTGAATGAGGGTTATATCCACATTAGTTTCCCTGAATCTCTTCCCTAAAAGGTATGTTGCTGCTTTCGAATTCTGTAGGTTGACCTGTAGAAATGTGGTCTTACCTGCCATCCTACGGCTCCTTCTTCGAGACAGGTTTTGAGGTCTTTCCTCTCCACCTTGTTCTGATTTTTTCCTGGTTTAAGCCGTTTGGTAATGGGTTTACCCTTCTCTTTGTACTGCGCCTGCCTAGGTGTATTGGGTTTGTGGCCCTTCCCCAATGCGTCTGGAGCAGCCTTGGATGTTTGGCCGGCTTTGGCTCCGGACATACCAGAGCTGCCAAGTCTATCCAACCGCTCCGCTTGTGCCTCAGCGGAGGGTGGTTTGCCAGAGCCAGCTTTTGTCCTCGTGGATCTTGCCCGTGGTTTGACCGCCTTGCTTCGGTCTGTGGCAAAATTGGATCCTTTCACAACCGAAAAAGGGTTTGAATTCCATGCCTGCTAGCATCGTCTATGGCAAAGGTCCAGGTTTGTCCAGGACCCGCTTCCACGCGATGTAGGATCGTCTACTCGCTGGTGTTCAGCTCATGGTTCCTAAGCCGCAGTTTTACGGTTTCAGGCGTTAGTCGCTGGTGGGTGATGTCATCTGGTATGTAGGCTACACAGATGTTGGTTTTTGGCATGTCTGATCCCTTTACGAGTCTGAGACGAGGGCCATCTCAGGGTTGGAGCCCGTTGACCGAAGCTTTCATCCGCGCGGCACACTCTTTGTCCTCGCAGGTGACCTGTAGCCAGCCAGGGCGATGGGTGCAGCCCTGGAATCTTACCTGTGGTTCATCTTCCGACAGGTTTTCGACTGCATCAAGATTGCAGCCTGTATCAGCCGGAGTTGATCCGGGCTCAGAGTACCTAGCTCTTGGGTAGTCTGGGTGGATTATGCCAACCCTGTGTTACGCCAAACTCTATCCTCTTTAAGTTGGCGGATAACAAAACGAGTTTTACGAAAACCAGATTGAATTATGTGTTAATTAGCTCGGCTACATTCATTGGAGGTGGTCGTAGGTGAAATAACTTGCAATCTATTAATAATTGAAGGTATTTGTATTAACAATAAATTAAACAACGGTTATCATGAAAAGAATCGTACAATTACTCTTTATGGGTACAACTTTCAGGGAGCTCTCAATTGTTCTAAAAATCGATAACAGTATCATCTGTTTGCTATTTTTAACCCATCAAGAGTTGTGTGCTAAGACTCTGTTTAAATACCTAGTAGGTGTAATGGCTGTGGAAAATAATGTATTTTAGTTTCAGTAATAAGGTGCGAAAGTCTAACTACAGTTATGCCACAGGTATATCACTAGTGCAAGCATATAGCTATAAGTATTATGTGGAGTTATATCTGCCAAGAGTGTAGGAAACTAACAGAGTGTATAAGCTAAAATGTAACACCAAAAGAGACTTACCGGTCATATATATATGTCTGGTTCACAAATATTCCCATAAGGTAATGTTGATTAATCAGAATAGCTTATTGCACTTAATTTACTACCGTTTGTTATTCGCCTCAGTTAATTGAGGGCGTTGATGTAATTCAAAACAATTGTTTGTTATTTGGTTATTATCATTAATTGGTACCCATATAGGCATCCAAAAGTGCTTGAACAGGTAGTTGGTCAGTCATCTCCGAACAGAAAGAATAAAAATGGAACAAACCCACCTTGAAACTTCCGGACCAGGTTGCAGCCTATGCCTCGAGGTCTGGTGTGTACATGTGTGTTGAAGTGTGTGCTGTGGTGAGGTGTGCTCGCAGGTATAGTGCTGATGATGAGTGAGTAGTAGTTCCCAGTGGTACAATGCAAGAGGGCAGCCAGTGATACCAGTAGATGGCCAGTGAGGTGAAGTGAAAGGTTGAAAAGTGAAATAGCAGAATAGAAGAATACGAGAATAGAAGAAGGCCTACAAGAGAATATGAAAACGAGGAGCGGGCATTGATTTGGTGGTGAGACTATTAATACCATGAATTTCAAAGTTAGTACAGTCGATAATAAAGCTTTACATACCTAGGGTTGGTGTGTGGCCTTGAAGTGAAATACCATGTGCTAGCTCTGTCACACGGGTATTTGGAATCCAGAAAATAACTGTCAATTGCTGCCAATCCCTCGTCGCAAAAAAATCAGTCTCCTGACTAAGAGGTCCACAAACCACATATAATGAGGAGGTGGTAATTAACAATTAATTCAAATCCGTTATAAACGCCATTTCCTTCAGCCCAGCAGCATTGCCAAGAAGCCCAAGGAAAAAAAATGTGTCAGTCAAGTAAAAAAATGGATTAGAGACCAAAAGGTGAGGGCATGCCAATTTGTACTAACTTTTCACCTTGAACCCTGGTTCCTCATTGGTGATAAATAAAGAGGTCATATGACCTTTGAAAGTGAGTTGACTGTAGAGTGTAGGTTAAAGGACAATAAGGTGTCCTGAAGCTGTATAACTTTTGCAATGAATAAACAAACAAACAAAATGGCGGATGGAAGGTAAACAATTAATTTGAAAGATAGTAAATATTTAAATAAAATAATTGTACGATTTTTATGTGAACAATAACATAAACAAATGAGGCTAAATTATTATACAAAAAAAAAGTGTAACACCTGACCCCCTTTAGGTGGCCCCCACGGGCACCCTTCTCGGCTTTTTCGAAGCTTGCTGTGGTGTGCTACCCTCCGACCGTTGGCGTTTTGCACCTTCGCTGGAGCTGGCTGTAGGATCTGTTTTCTTGCTCCTGTCTCTCTTCGAGTACTTGTTTTAGAGCGGTAGCATAGTTAGTCCCATCTCTCATTAATTTTTTTAATTGCCTCCGTGCAGATTTTTGGCAGCCGTCTTCTCTTGAGAGATAACCCCCCAAGAGCATCGGCCGCCTCACTGTCCGGATTAGCTTTTTCGTCTTCCGAAGAGGATTCTAGAAGCTTCTCTTCGGAAGTTGTATTGTCTGCTGTTGAGGTGGAGGGCTGGTTTGCCTCCACCGCAGTAGGTTGTGCTGGAGCCGACTGACCGGTCTCCATAGATTCCTCAGTTATTTGAGGATTATCGGACGTAGAATTATTATGCTCCAGGTTTTGTTCCCACGAGTAGCAAGGGAAATAGGGCAAGGGCCTCGCATTACTACAGCAAGGCTACTTACTACCAGGGTTCGCCCATTCCCTGGAGGTGTACCTCTTGTGGCACAATCACCCCTTCAGCACGGTATCACACCTTGACTTGGGGGAGTTTATCGACCTGCCTTGTCTAAATAGATCCAATGTTTTCAGTTTTGCAGCAGGGGCATACTTCTTTTTATTTGTTGTTTTCTCCTTTTGTGTTTTGCTGTTTTTTTCATTTTGTAATCAAAAAGTATTTTATTTTATTTTCTCTATATTTTAGTCTGTTGATTTTTTATAGCACCATTTTGTCTGTTATTGTTTTCTCCTCGAGTTTCTCCAATTATTTTGTTTGAGAAAGCAAACTCTACTTAGATATTATACTCTACTTATCAAACTCTACTTAGATAATATACACCAGCTTGTTTTGGTAGCAAAGCACGCTAAAAAGAACGAGAACCAAAAAATCAAAGGGAAAAATGAATGTCTGAAGGAACACAACAAAAGAGAAAAGAACGTTTGAGAGTGATTCTTCGAAATGCTGTGACGCCTAAAGAAAAGCACGAAAGGCGCAAGTAGAGAATGGATAATGGAAACAAAAAGCAGACGATTCTACAAACAAAAAAAAAGAGAAAAAATTTATACATATTAAGAATTTATGGAAAACTCATTTCAAAATATACCCCCTTCAAAATAATTTTGAAGGGGGTATTTTTAACTATCTATTATATGACTAGAAAAACGGAAAACTATGTGAATTAGAGAAAAAGGCAAAAAACTTTGGGCTCTGCTTTGAGTGTAGAAAAAAAACATTGAGGAACGCCTGTCGTATACTAAAAGTTCAGTGAGAACTGCCTGGGCCCGACAACGGAAACCCATCATGACTCTGTACAGCTTAATAAGATTTAAAAAAAACATTTTGTTTTATATTATTTAGAAAAATTGCCACTTCTCACTGATTTGCAATTCATTCCTGACATACATATACGCAAGGTTCCAAAACATTTCACGCCTCATCTAGCACTACCAGAAAACCATTAATAATTTGTCATGTTAAGAATAACTCTCCGGCTTATGGCCAACGATTATTGCACACACCTGAGCAGTACCAAACTAGAACCACTCATTTAAATTTGACACCAGCAGCAACCGTTCTAGGACATAATTTCTGGACTGATTCATTTCGCTGATTTATAGACATACTTTCTCTCGCCTCTCTGTCTCTCGTATATCCAAGATTACAAAAGGCGAGACTAAAGTGGGCGTGTTTCGTTCTCGTCTTTTACAACCCGCTTATGCAATATGGGTAGATTGGAATTCCACCTCGGGGTATGCCGTCTTTGGGTGTCGCGGGGACACTTTCCGATGCTCTCTTAAGCAAGACTCCATTTTGAGGTCGACTAAAGATTCTTAGTGCCATCGAATCTAAATTTAATGCCCACCGATACACCAGATTTACTACCTGGTGAGGCCTCACATCGTCTCGCTATCAAAAGGATATCCTGTGTATCTTTGCCTGTCTGCGTGCAACGGTCGGTATACCTTTCACCGAATGCGTTTAGTTCTGTTTAGGTGAATGAAAGGTTGTGCCTGAAATAGATAATGGTTTCTTTTTGTTTGAGCGTAGTACCACTAGCGGAGTTTTTATTACTGGAGAAAGTATTGTCGAATAGTACCATCAGCCATTCTTCAAAGTGAAAGAGAGTCAAGAGGAAATGTTCTATTCGATGTGAAACTAGTGGGTGAACAATTTTTTTTGTGAAAACTCTTGAAAATTTTTATCCACATTATGCACGAATGGAAACATTTCAATACCTACAAATTGAGATCTTTCTCACCCACACCCATCTAGTTTTAATATAATAATAGAACCACTGTAAAACTTATATGGTAAACTCGCCAAAGGTTATGCACTTTTATGAGAAATATTATTGTTCGTTTTATCGTGGTTCGCATATCAGTGATGTTCATAAAACGATAAACACGTCAAGTGCCACAAAGTTGCGCTGATAATCCTAAGTTCTTTGTATTTGCGGCAGCTTTGTTGTGGTATAAAATGCTCACATTTTGTCCATTGTAGAATTAACTCCATATATAAATTTCCAATTTTTTTGGTTTGAGCTTAAAAGTGTATTGCGTCACAGGTTGTTCAAGGAATATTTTTTATCATAAAAATTACAATTTTATGTTTCTCTCATTAGCTCATAGTAGGTTGACACTATTTGCTGGTGACGGTGTCTAGAAAGTAAAGAATAGTTCCCGAACAATTTTCACATTGGAATAATTACGCCCTAGGGCGTAAAAGTTTGTCATAAACGCAGGCCAGATATAAAATTGGTCGCACTAAATAGTGTATTATGGCACTTTCCGTTGCCACCTAATCTCTTCATCGCTCATGGTTTAGATGATAATTAACTTAATATGTTATAATTAACGCTATCCTGATACTTAAACTATTAAAAACATTGTTGAAATTTGTTTACCAAACAGATCATTAAGACTAATTAGTCCAAGTTTAAGCGAAAAGGTCATGATATCACGAATTTAGTGGTATTCTATTGAATTCATACAGGAGAATGTCAGTCAAACGCATCATCGCATATATACTATTCTAAAAAAGAAATCGTGCGCATTAGGTAGCAGGTGAGGGAATAACCATTCTCATTACAACCAAGAGTAGAAATTTTTTATTACGCCTCTAGGCAAAATCATATTTTAGCGGACCAAATTCGTGACGTTATAAATCGAACTGTCAAAAGATGACAGGCATTGGTCAAATATACAGCAACGTTGCCACTTGACATTTTACATTTGCTTCTAATCGTCCGATATGTCCAGTTTACCATGTTACCGTCAGTGGTCACGTGTTTCGTCTTCTAAATAATTTTGACTATAATATACATTGTACGTGTGTGTGACTCATACACCATTCAATATGATTTATTATTAAAATACCGTACTTTTGTTTTTAACTAGATAAGGTGGGTGGAAGACCATAACTGGTTTATCTTCGGTTTTCAAAAACGCCAACGTTTCGACTTTGTTTTAGAGCTTTTTTACAAGGCTAAACAGTTTTTAAACTTAAAATATTCTTACAAAAGAAAACTCAGTTTTTCTTGTTCTCTAGCTGCTTTCGATCCTATCTGTTACACGTACTTTCAACTTTATTGCTTTTTGACAGATGGCAAAACACTTAACTGAGTAAATATATGATTTTTTGTCAGATTTGCAACATTTGTAGCATAATGTATCTAAAAGGGGAAATATTTGCTAAAATGCCTTATCAGCTTGACAATTCAACGCACTGAATACGTCACAAGGACCACCTTTATTACTTCCCATAAACACACAAACCAGACGTAAGCCGTGGGCTACTAAAGAAAGGAAACTCATTTTCGAATGCAAATTCGTTAGTAGTACCTTAATGACACATACAACAGATGATCCGTTCCGTATGAATCACCGGGTCCAAAATCGCCTTGGGTCAACCTCTCAATATCGAACGAGTTACCATAGTTGGTACAGTGCCTTCTTAGCTTCTTACCTTAGAAAGAAGTACAAAAAATATCAACTAAGAAGGAATGTCACTTGTCACTTGCCGCCTTCCAATACGATCAAGGAAGCGCATAGTTCCCTAACCAAATAGTGATGATGTGCGTTTGTTTGTCTTGGCATCTTGTTCTTGTATCTCGCTGCCGCAAGTTCTTTTGTCATTTTTTCCAGTACGAGATGTTCTCCTTTCTCAATAAAGATTTCAGAACCAGTTTCAGCAAGTCAACCTATGATTCTCGTTATGAACTGGCCTTACCTCGCACACCTATCTGCCGCTAACCTGTGATTAACCGCGGATAGTGCAGAACTCGTAACGTACGAGCGTTAACGTGTTTGCTTTAGCATCATATTTCGTAACAAGACCAGTAGTAGTGGGCTGATTTATTGTTCGTCGGTGATAATGATCTGGAGTAGTGATCGATTTGTGTAGGTTAAAAAAAAATATTTCACTTTTTTCTTTGAGAGAACAACAAAGAGCTGTGACTCAGCCCTGGTAGGTGCCAGGCATGAAGTGTCGTTATTCTTATGGGTCGGAGGACATCGGCCTTATGCAACATGCAAATTACCTGCTGGTAACGTTTAAACTTTTATTTGTTGAGAGATGCATTTCTATGTTGGTTTTTTATAAATGCAGATGCACTAAAGCAATAATGAGTATTTATTTAACAGCGTCCAAAATAACGTTGTTCTTTGCAGTCAATGCAACAATACCTACTAATTAACTTTTGCTAATCGATTACCCTCGCTAATAATTGAATTTCTGCTATTTAGTGCCAGTTAATTGATTTTTGAATTAATCACAAACAGTAATTACACCACCAATTGCATTACCGAACTGAATAAAGATCTCTTCTTTTTTTTTCAGAATCATCTTCAGACGAGGACAGCCTAGCCAATGACGAGACGCCGACCGTCGAAAGCACCCCGGAACGAGAGAAGGCCATCATGAGGGGCGGCAGCGGCGGCGACAGGGGCCACCACGGGTTCCCCCCACCCCCGCCGAGCGATACCTCGAGCGCCGGTTCTCCCCCGCCCCTGCAACGAAGACCCAGGGCGCCTCCTCCCATTTGGGGAGATCAGCGAGGCAGGAACCAGCAGGAAATTACCGATATCAGTGATGTCATGCAAAATTTTAGACCATGTAAGTCGTCCTAATTTTATTTATAGAAAATGTCAAAATTACTAGTTTTTCAATTAAAAAAAACATAATTTGATTCACCCGCGTTGATTTTGGATTTATCAAAGTTATTAGCCCAACAACTAAAAAGTTTGGGTTAGTTGTCAAGATAGCAGAAACTCCTTAGGTGGTTGTGAGAAGCATGAAGAAGCAGTCGACATTGTAATTTAATATCCGATAAAATTTCTTTTTGGATTAAGTCTATCAGAAAAACAAGAAAACAGTTATTTGTCAAAGTCTAAAAATTAGTTAAGCAGTTGCTAGAAGTGAATTAAATGTGTCAGATGTAAGAAGACCTTAGATACTATAATCTAATTACTGGTAAAATGTGGTATTTTGAATTAAATCTAAAAATGTTTTCATAGTCAATTTCTTTGTCAAGTTTTTTGTCAAAATCTAAAAAGTTAGTTAGGAGGTTGTCAGTAGCGTGAAGGTGTATTAGGCACTTTAATTTATTATTCGGTAATATGTCTTTTAGATGAATTCTATCAGAAAAACAGAAAATGGTTTTTTGTCAAAGTCTAAAAATTAGTTAAGAAATTGTCAGATGTGTCAGGAGGTTATCAGAAGCATCAAGAAGCATTAGACGTTGTAAGTTAATATCTGATAAAATGTCTTTTGGATTTAGTCTATCAAAACAACAAGAAAACAGTTTTTTGTCAAAGTCAAAAAATTTGTTAAGCACTTGTCAGGTGTGAGTTAGAAGTGTCAGAAGTAAAAAGGCATTAGACAGGGTAATTTAATTTTTGGGGAAATGTAGCCGTTTGGCTTAAGTCTGAAAGTTTCTTTAGAACTAATTTCTTTGTCATAATCTAAAAATTCGTTGGGAGGTTATCAGAAGCATGAAGAAGCATTAGACATAGTAAGTTAATATCTGATAAAATGTTTTTTGGATTTAGTCTGTCAAAAGAACCAGAAAACAGTTTTTTGTCAAGTTCAAAAATTAGTTAAACAAATTTTTGGTTGAGAAGTGTCAAAACTAAGTTAGAAATAACAGAACTGATAAGACAGTAGGCTCTGTAATTTAATTTCTAGTAAAATATAGCCTTTTGAATTAAGTCTAAGAAAAGTCTATCAGAAAAACAAGAAAACGGTTTTTTGTCAAAGTCTAAAAATTAGTTAAGCAGTTGTGAGAAATATCAGAAGTGATAAGGCATTAGGCACTGTAATTTAATTTCTGGTAAAATCTAGCCTTTTGTATTAATTCTAAAAGTCTCTTCTGAACCAATTTATTTGTCAAGTTCTTTGTCAGAATCTAAAAATTAGTTAGAAGGTTGTCAGAAGCTTGAAGAAGCATTAGCACTATTATTTAATTTCCGGTAAAGTGTAGTTTCTTCGGTTAAGTCTTAAAGTTAGTTTTATCATAAGAACAGGAAAACAGTTTTTTGTCAAAATCTAAAAATTAGTTAGGAAGTTGTCAGAAGCGTGAAGAAGCATTGGACACTGTAATTTAATGTCTGGTAAAACATCTAAGAGTTTTTTGTCATTGTCTGAAAGTTTCAGCAGAATCAATGTCTTTGTCAAGTTCTTTGTCAAAATCAAAAAATTAGTTAGAAGATTATCAGAAGCGTGAAGAAGCATTAGGCACTCTTCGGTTAAGTCTAAAAGTTAGTTTTCTAAGAACAGAAAAACAGTTTTTCTCGAAACAATTTTTAGACTTTGTCAAAGTTAGGGAGTCAAAGTTTAAAAGTTAGTTAAGAGTTTGTCATAAGCGTGAAGAGCCATTAAGTATTGCTATTTTATTTATGTGAAAATTTAATCTCTTAGATTAAGTCTGAGTGTCAGTTTTATTAGGACAGAAAACAGTTCTTTGTCAAAATCTAAAAATTCGTGAGGAAGTTGTCAGAGGCGTAAATAAGTATAAACCACTGTATTTTAATTTCTGGTTAATCGTAATCTGTTGGGTTGAGTCTGAAGGTTAGTTATATCAGGAGAACAGTAAACGTTACTCTTTGGCAAAGTCTAAAAATTAGTGAGGATAGTAGAAACGTAAGGAGACTTTAACAGTATTTCTTACAAAATCTGGTTTCTTGGGTTTGGGGTTTCTGGTTCCTCCTTTTTTTTCACATTATCACAACATTTGTTGAAGACAGATTCATTTTTTAAGAAATCCAAATAAGAGCTTCGTTTCGGACCCTTAGAAAACCGATCCTAGGAACCCGAAGAACCGTACCCTGATTGGATAATTATAGTGAATGTTATCAGCTGTTTGTGTTTAGATTCCCAACCTCCAGATGTTACCAACAATACCGCCCAAGGCGGTCGTAGAACTGGCGCGGACAGAGTGAACAGGTACAATTCTTCGGCCTCTGAAGATGGTACCATGGGCACGGGCACGGGCAGGTGGAAGGTGAGTTCCTTATATTGAACTTGATTGATATGCTCTTTTTTTGCTCTGTACTCCATCTATATCAGTTTATTAAAATTTATTATCGTCAGGCCACTTTACATCAATTGACACTCGAAAAGCAAATTTAATTCAGCCAGTTGAGCAATTTAGGATTATAATTTGTTTATAATATGAATTGTCCGTTTGTTGGGTATTGTAAATATCACTGAGCAAATACAGGGTGGTCCAAAGAGACGCCCAATTCCAGATTATAGGCACAGGTACGAAAAGATATTTGAAATATTGCTCATTATTTTTTTAGTTCAGTTTCAAGAATTCGTTGCTCTTTAGAACTGCAAGATTAGTTCGGTGAACATCTGCCTAACAATCTCCCAAAAATAATGGAACTTAAAGAGTCATATCGTTGACACATCTCCACCTGTGCTATCTATTCAATAGAAATGTATTTGGCCAACCAACTAAAATACCCAACATATGATAATGTAAACTCATTCACTTAGTTTTTGACATCTCGTTTCCTTTGAACTAGAACTTTTCAATCTTTATATTTCTCCTTTCAGCACATGTTGAGAACATACAATAAAAATTTCAAAATCAGATTTCTAACGAGGAACAAATTGTTCCAAAATTTTCCAAACATTTTCTATCAGTGAAACGAACTTTTCAGGTTTCTGCCAAAATTCAACAACTCCTGAACACGCTAAAGCGGCCTAAACGACGACCGTTGCCCGAATTTTACGAAGACGACGACATCGAACTGGAACTAGCTGCCAACCCAAAGGACCCAAATGCACCCAAACCAGAAGGTAAATCGAACAAAGTTTTTTTTCAGTTATTTAGTGTGTGACAAGAGAAAGTGTCGAAAATGTTTAAACAAAATATTCAATTGAACGGGAGGGGTGGGAAGTTGGATGATTTTTTTTGTGCTGACAGCGACTCTCAGCTTTAATGGATAATACTCCAGAAAGTGGTAATCTTTAGAATTTTACTCTAAAGGAAATTTCTCATTTGTTTTATGATTACGAATCGTCAACCAAGCCCAACAAAAGTTGACAAAACATGTCATCAAATTGTACTTTCCGAATCACCCTCGTAGCAGTGATAGTTAGCCAATCAACGAAGCAATCCGCTATAGTTTAAGTATGTGATACAAGATGGCTCCTAAAACATTTTGTATACGGGGGATATTGGATAGTATAAAACTTTATGCCGAAGTGTCGCTTGAACTCCAAAGTTTTCTTAAATTTACTTTTGTATGTTTTGCGTGTGTGTATGTAGAAGAAGTACTCTCCACAAGAAGTTGCTTAATGCGTAAAATGAAAGAAAGTTTCTTGTCTGATATGACCTTAAAAACTTCAACAACATTAAGAATTTACTTGCTCAGAAGAAGAACAGAGTAGAGACTCTCTATATCTTTTTGTGTTCCTTTCCGCATTAAAACATTCCCGTAATATTTACTTTTTAGGTGGTTGTATGTCGCCAGCCGTAGGCGAACAACTGACGATACCATCGGGGCTACCCAGGAACCTCGAGGCCGCCATCCTCAGATACGGAAACGCCAGCTATAAGGCGCCGGTGGCCACCGTTCTAGACCCTAACGGCAAATTAACAACGACTTTAACATACGGCAAGTAAAAGTTTATCGATAACAAACGATACTTTCTTCAACACTCATATATTGTTTGCTCAATATTTCATAAAATTCCCAACCGCAGTTCTCTCTCTATAAACAAATGTAGTCATAAAAGTTACATTTCTACCACAATCAGATTCGGAAATGTGCGCATTATTAGTTCCAAATTAGGTATCCAAACAAGCTAATTATACTCTGGACTAATCATCGTAATTATGGGCATTCTACATGTATATAAATGGCAAATAAAGCCGCAGAAATTGCAAGCAACGCTAATTGGCCATTAGTTCTCTATGTAATATTAATTACTTACTCTAGAGCAGTTCCTGTTTTAGGGTGTTGCTTTGCTTCTCTCCAATTTTAAGCCAATAATAAATTTGATTTATATAGGAAAACTGCTGAGTAGATCACACAAGATCGCCTACGCCTTGTTGACGAAGTCCTTCAGCAAAAACGGCGACACCAGTCTGAAGTCCGGCGACCGGGTGGCTCTGGTTTACCCTAACAACGACCCCATTAACTTCTTGTGTGCGTACTATGGATGTATCCAGGCGGGAATCGTCCCGGTTCCGATCGAAGTACCGATTACAAGAAGGGATGCCGGGGCGCTGCAAATCGGGTTCCTGCTTGGAAGCTGCGCAGTCCAGGTAAAATTTCTTTGTTTACACTGCGATTTGAACCACTTAATAATACTGTGTATTGGGTAGGGTTGATCTAGTACTATACACATTTTTACAAGTTTCTGTTCACTGTCTATTGTCTACGTTCATTGTTTTAATATAATATTTGATTTTAGGTCGCTCTGACTTCCGAAGCTTGTCTGAAGGGGCTACCGAAAACCACGTCAGGAGAAGTGATACAGTTCAAAGGTTGGCCAAGGCTCACGTGGTTCGTCACAGAGCATTTGGCTCGTACTCCCAAGGACTGGTCGCCTCAACCTAGGTGAGATTTAACGTCTTAACTATCTCTGTGTAAGCGGGAAACTCGACATTTTGGTCAATGCTATAGAACAGTAGCACGTATATTATTTTTGTTTAACAAAGCTTCATAAATAGAGAGAGACAGAATGCCGGTCTCTTTTATTAATACTTTTTTCTTATGTCTTTTCTCTCTTTATTTCGATCGTTTTCAGGGTAACTGAAGAGACACCGGCCTATATAGAATACACGACGGATAGGGACGGATCAGTGATGGGGGTTACGGTGGCTAGAGCCTCCATGATCCAACATTGCAGGATGCTGACCATGGCCTGTAGTTACACTGAAGGGGAAAACATGGTCTGTGTACTGGACTTTAAACGAGAGGTGAGTTTAAAAGGTCATTTTAGTGAGCCGTTTCTGTAGACTACTATCGGAGCGTTCACTATAAAACGTCATCTAGAAGGCTACGAGTTTTTGAGAAGAGGATGACATAATCAAAATAAATGGACTTTTGTTGTTACATCTTCTTATTTTTTACTTAGCCAAAAGTCGGAAGAATTAAAGACAAAAAGCGTTTTCGAGTGACACCTCTAGAGCGCTGTGAGAGTATTCCTATCCTTTGTTTTCTTAATAAGAATGAAAGGAGGGAAATAGTCTCAAAGCGGTCTAGAGCCACCACCCAAAAACGCTGTTAGATACCCGACCGCTGAGTGCGTTTGTGAATAGCAACTTTTAATGGCGTTTTCCATTGGGATTTGTACGTTCGATTGGTAAATTTCGTGCAGTTTGGTATTGTTTCGGGATACGGGTTCCAATAATTTATCGTCAATTAACTACACACTTTTAACTATTACAACACGATTAAAACACAATTACACTCTACTAACAATTCGCACAGTTCGCCTATTTCGCTTATTTACTATATTGCTCTATCTATTCCCCATCTCGCGCGGCTCGCCGGTTTATATACCCGGCCTGAACACACTCTCGTACTTTCGAGAACGGAGGCGACTGTTCCCGGTTTTCATTTATTCTAGATGGGTTCCCGGTGTAGCGTTCGGCTCTTGGCGTTGGCGCTTCGGCCCGAATCTCTGTGGACCGACGGTCGGGCGTAACAGTATTTTTTTATTGGGAAACCAGTGTAGCGAGTTTTACACTGAGTGCAATGCAAATGCGAATTGCGTGTTTTATTGGAACTGCACCGGGGCAAATATTTGAAGAAATTGGAATTGCCCTGCAGTCGACGCGGTGCAAAACTCGTTTTGCCAATCGAAAAGGCTTTAAGTAGATGAGGTTCAATACGTTCCATAAGAATAATTATCAACTATGATTTTCCTTATTAATGAATTAACTATAAAATCCGCTTATAGGTGGGCCTATGGCATTCGGTGCTCACCAGCGTCCTCAACGGCATGCACGTGATCTACATCCCGTACGCTTTGATGAAAGCCAATCCCGCCAGCTGGATGCAGATGATCACAAAGTATCGCGCCTCGGTGGCCATAGTCAAGTCGCGGGATCTCCACTGGGGCCTGCTGGCCACCAAGGACCACAAGGACATCAATTTGAGCTCGTTGAGGATGCTGCTGGTGGCGGACGGCGCTAACCCGTGGTCGCTGAGTAGCTGCGATCAGTTCCTGTCCGTGTTCCAGTCGAAGGGCCTGCGCCCGGACGCAATATGCCCGTGTGCTAGTTCTAGTGAATGCCTAACGGTGAGGAATGTGTTATTTTTCTTTTTAAACACCTAATTCTCGGTTAATATTATCCACGTTCTTTTTACAAAATTATTCTGTCGAGTATCAGATTTTCACGAAGTGGCAGACCACAAAACTGTAGGTGGAGATCGTAGGTTTACAAAAATAATCTTTACTATTCTGTCTAGCATTTAATACATTTTTGGGTGTTAAATAAACCAGTCAGTTTTATATACACCAGAAAAGTGTATTTAATTCTGGATATAATGGTGAAAGTCATTTATTTTTTGTAACCCTACAATCTCCACCTTAATGACAATATTGTACGCCCTAGAATAGTGCAAACCATACATTTCATTGTTATTATTCCTTGGATTTGGATACTTACTGTAGGCCTACTTGTAGGTCTCGGTACGACGCCCGGGCAGAGCTGGGGTGAACTCGACAGGACGGGGGGTTCTTTCTATGCAAGGGCTCAGCTACGGCGTAGTTCGAGTTGATCAGGAGAATAGTCTGACGTCGTTAACACTGCAAGACTGTGGTCAGGTAAGAACTAGTTTTATATCGTTGATAAAACATGTATATTTTTTACTCAGAAAATTGGGAGTTCTTTAAAACGAACGTAAGTGCTAAAATTGAACGATCAACCTGGGAATTTTCTCTTTTTTTTTAAATTAATGCGCATGCGCGTAAATTTTCACTTTCACGTGGTGCGCAGTAAAATCTTCTCGAACATCTACAATATTTTCATAGCCAATTGAGGAGTTAAAATTTTTTATCTATGGTGAAGGATTGACGTTTTTTCAGCCCCTGTAAGCCGGCCCCTTTTACCACCCCATTTTTTGCATTTGTTTTATACAGAAAAAATTAAGTGCATTTGATACCTCCGCAAATCTTCCGGAAACGGTGAGAGAAGGAGGCATTGAACAGGGAATTCAGATCTTTAGGACGAAACGATGATTGGCGGACTACAAAACTAATTTTGGGACATCCTATATAATATTGTAATATTTAGGTCATGCCTGGCTGTGTCATCGTCGTGGTCAAAATGGAAGGGGCGTCGTTCCTGTGCAAAACCGACGAGGTCGGCGAGATTTGCGTCAATTCGGGAGCCACGGGGACCCAATATTGGGGCCTGCCCGGATTGAGCAACACCACGTTCAAGGTGCAGCCTTTGGGAACCGATGGAAAACCCGTGTCGGAAGCCGAATACACACGAAGCGGTTTGCTAGGTTTCCTCGGGCCAGGCGGATTGGTGTTTGTCTGCGGTTCCCGGGATGGTTTAATGACAGTTACAGGTATGTTTTATGTAATCCGGCAGGGCTATAATATTGAATTTCTCTTATTTTGTCAGAAGTTTTATTTTCATTCTCAAACTGTATGGAGTCCGGCTACTGATAAAGAAAGTGAACTTTATTTATCGCAAAGACCTCTTGTCTTACTGTTTCACGCTTTGTTTTGAGCCCAAAGTTTTGATTTGCCAGACGGCGCTTAATGAGTTTCCTGGAGGAAATGGAGTGATTGCTCTGATGTGTGATTATTATTTTCTTTGAATTAAAATTTTGTTTTCATGTAATACGTTTCAACGAAGTTATCTATTTCTGGTTTAACTTGTACCTGATACAAGTTTTGAAGAACCCTCTTGTTTCAGGGAGAAAGCACAACGCTGACGACATAATAGCGACCGTATTGGCTGTGGAGCCCATGAAGTTCATCTACAGAGGGCGAATAGCTGTGTTCAGTAACCGTGTTTTGCGGGACGAGCGGATATGTGTGATAGCCGAGCAGAGGCCTGATTGCAGCGAGGAAGAGGTATGTAGTTTATCTTCTTGTATTCTCTAAAGAGCGACCTTAATACATGCGCAGTCATTCCAATGGATGTCGCGAGTATTACAAGCAGTCGACTCCATACACCAAGTGGGAATCTACTGCTTGGCTCTGGTTCCACCTAACTACCTCCCGAAAACGCCTCTGGGCGGCATCCACCTGTCCGAGACGAAGAGGAGATTCTTAGAGGGCGCCCTACATCCCGCCAACGTGTTGATGTGTCCTCACACGTGCGTTACGAATTTGCCTAAGCCGAGGGAGGTGCATTCAGGTGAGATCCTCTCAGTCACTCATTCATTTATTCATTTACATTGTGAACTGTCTTGAAGTTAAAAAAAAAGTTATTTAACTAACAGTATTGCGGGAATATCTTAAGTAATATATATTTGAATGATATAGACAGAAATAGGGTTTGGTGTTGGGCCGTAATGTACCTACATGAAATATACAACCAAACTAACCTCCTTATCACCATCAACAACTTTCGGTTATGGTCTTTAAACTTTTTTATTGAATGGTACCTTAATGTATAACTTCAAGTGTCTATTGATTGCCTCTATCCATCCATCTATCATCTCATTTAACATACTAACCCCCACCGATCACGGCATCAGCTTCCGCTTTGAGTGACGTCGCGTCCTTCTGTGCGTTTCAGCAAGCGACTGTGTTTCAGACGTGGGCCCCGCGAGCGTAATCGTGGGCAATCTCGTCCAGGGCAATCGGTTGGCCAGCGCCCAGGGCCGGGAAGTTGGCGGTTTGGTCGAGGAGGACAACGAATCGTCCAAAAAGGTAATTTTTTAACATTTTTACTTCAATATAAGGGTTTTCATTAACTTTACACAATCACCAACAAGGTGGCGTGTGTTGCTACATTTGAGTATTTAAAAATATGAATTAGCGCTTTCACCATTTTATCCACAAATTGAGTTTTATAGGCAATGGAGTTCTTACACAGATTTTTGATAAAAAATGTAACTGTATATCTCGGTTGCGAAAGGAAATTGAAAATAAAAATTCGAAAAAATCTTAAATTTAAGAGGCAATGAAAAACGATTTTAATTGGTTTGACTCATTACACAGCAATATATTGCCAGATTTATGGGCTAACGGCGTGGATGCCAAGAGTATCTGTTAATTATACTGTTATTGTACAATGTCTTTTTGACTACTGAAATAACAAAGGGTTTATTAAACTTCAACTTCACATAGCTAAGAGATAAATCTGAAACAAATCATACGATAATGCAGTGTAATTACTGAATTCTAATAAACTTACAGCAGTTGAAGTTGTTCAGGTTTACGAACACGCTCAGAGCACACGCAGTAAGCTTTTGTTTCAATTTTTACCATCATTTGTAATAAGTACGAGAGAGATAGACCGCTAGCGTTACTGTTCTCGTCGGCAATCAACCAACCAGAAACCAATCTGTGCTTTATAACTGACAACATTGCTCTCTGCCTTGACACTGTAAGAATGCATAAGTTCCGCCGACGGCAACAGCTGAGAAGTTTAGTCAGCAAACCCTGAAATTGGCCAATCAGGTGCCGATTTTCAGCGTTCGCTGACTAGACTTCTCAGCTGCTGCCGTCGGCGGAACGTACGCATTGCCTGAACTGTAAGAATAAGTGCTGTGGTATTAATTCCATTTCTTGTGTAAGTAAAATAAGCATAAACGTCTTATAAACCTTTTACCAGTATAGAATTTAATCATACTTATATCAAAATGATTCTAGCAAATATACTACTTTTTATGGAAATAGTATTAGGATCCCTGCCGATAGCTTCAAGCCATGCAAACCTGACCGTAGGTTTATCTGTAGGTAAGAAGAAGATAAATTCCTTGTTTGGCATTAACAAAGAAGTATTTTTGCAGCTTTGCACAAAGCATCTTTCTGCGTTTTTGCTCAAAGCAAACTCAACGACAAGTAAGGGTTTGCAAACAACAAAGAAAAAACTTTTAATACTTACAATACTTAAGTTAACCTAATGGCAAAACTTAAGTTCTAGAAACTCAAAAAAGTCTAGATTATTAATTAAAGTTTTAAACTTTTAATTTTAAGCGGAAAGGAAATTGACATGTGATAAAATAATTTTATTACTCTTATTATACTTCATTAACGCACTATTTTTCTCTTTCTATTTCTTTATTTAAATGGCGCTTTAAGCAAAGACAAACATAAACGCGTTTCCTGTCAATTTTTATTTAACAAACGTCAAAGCAAGTACATTTTTTAAACCTCTAACAGTTAAATTTAAAACGATATTATGGCAACATCGCCCGGGAGTGAGTTTCCACGTCACAACCCACTGATTTCGTCAGAGGCGTTTTGGCGGGAATTTGAATTTCTTCGCTGTTTTTATAGCATATGAATCGAATGACACAATAAAAAAAAACGTGCAAGAACCCCATTGCGCTCATCACATGCGTAATTTGCTATTTGAGATGGTACTGGATTTGGGTTGTTTTTGCCATTGAAATAATGAAATACACACTCTTATACTTATAACGCTAAACTCGAATTATTACTATTTCATAATACGTTTTCATAAACTGTTCTGAAACTTTTTTTAATCAAGATCCGTGCAAGTGTTTTTGCTCTGGGCATTTTGAGAAAAAATGCGCATCCATCATTATGTCAAGACTATTTTGAGTGTAGATAAAAGGTGATTTTTTTATAACATATTCTATATTTTACTCCTATATTCGTCAATCTTTACCCAAGTACGCAACAAGGTGCCTAAATTTGAGTATTTAAAAATAGGAAACGGTACGTTCGCCATTTTATCCATACATCTTTGGGTGTCCTAGGGGATAGGGCGCATGTGGCTCTTTTTACTTGCGCAATTCCTGTGTTAAATGGTACTGGGTTCAGGTTGTTTTGGCATTTAAAAGAATGAACTACACACTCGTTTACGAAGTGTTCATTAGAAAACGTCATCTAGAAGGCTATGATATTTTGACATCAAAGTAAATGGACTTTATAAACGCATTCACCTTTATATTAAGACTTCAGTTGAGCCAGCAATAATAGCTGTTCCAGGAGAAAAGTAGCGGGAGAAGCACCCAAAATAAAACTTCTACGCTTCCGCAGAAATTGCCGAAGTTTCGACGTTTATTTTACGTCTTTTTCGAGGCTATTCCATTCAAATTGCAGAAGTTTTTCGTCAGATAGTAAAGAGGTTTATTGTCCATTAGAACAACCGCGGGGAGTGACGTACATTGAAACAAAAACGGACAAAGCGTGGACAAACATAAGGGAACCGTTTGAATGCATTGGATACCTGTTACACACTGCTAAGCACGGTTCCCTTATGTTTGTCCGCGCTTTGTCCGTTTTTGTTTCAATGTACGTCACTCCCCGTGGTTGTTCTGATGGACAATAAATATCTTTACTATCTAACGAAAAACTTCTGCAATTTGAGTAGAATAGCCTTTGAAAAAGATGTAAAATAAACGTCGAAACGTCGGCAAATTCTGCGGAAGCTACTTTTCTCCTGGAAATTAAAATCTTGAGGACGCTACACCTAAACTACCAAAAACTCTTATAGTTGAGGACAATATGTAAATGATGATGCCTTTTTAGGCGAAACATGTGGCCCTGAAGAACTAAATTAAATTATTTGAGACTGCTGACTTAGAGTCCCATTGTCTTCGACCTTGGTTTTTTTTAGAGAGAAAAATGGACTTTTTCTACGAGTTTATAATTAAATCAAACACTTTCTAGCAACAAATGATCGCTGAGATCTTGCGATGGCGCGCACAAAGCACCTCGGACCACGTCCTGTTCACCCTGCTGAACAGCAAAGGGGCGGTGGCAAGGGCGCTGTCCTGCTCGGAACTCCACAAAAAGGCTGAACGGATAGGAAACCTGCTGGTGGAGAAGGGACGCGTCAACACCGGCGATCATGTGGCTCTAATCTTTCCTCCGGGACTCGATCTCATTTGCGCGTTTTATGGATGTTTATATGTTGGAGCGGTAAGTGCATTTGATCATCATCACTTTTCTTTAAAATTAAAGAGTGGTTGTAACGTCGTGAAGATCGTCACAGTTCTAATTCTTTTAACTATCCAACAAAAATCATTGCTATCTTGAATCGTTTGAACCGGGCAAAGTTTGCGTACGTGACTGTAGTCAGTACCTCATTTAGACACACCCACATTTAGAGACTGTTTGTTATTGCTTGCTTTACTCCATTTTTGTGTCGATTGCAACGCTGTGGTTAACATAGATAAAATGTAGGTACCCGTTACGATACGACCTCCGCATCCGCAAAACCTCCAGACGACGCTGCCGACGGTCAGGATGATCGTGGACGTGTCCAAATCTGTACTGGTACTCTCAACTCAGGCTGTGATCAAGCTGCTTCGATCGAAAGAAGCGAGCAACGTAGTCGATATTAAGTCTTGGCCCATCATCCTGGACACGGATGACATGCCGAAGAAGAAATTACCCGTAGTTTATAGGTGAGTGCTCGTATCAACTAACCTTGAGATCAAGGAATTTAACTCCTTATTATATTATGAATTTCAAATGAGGTTTTGGGATCAAAAACATGGTTTTCCTTCTTATTTGTTCTAGGGCTCCTACTGCTGAAATGTTAGCTTACTTGGACTTCAGCGTTTCGACTACAGGGATGCTGGCTGGAATCAAAATGTCCCACGCGGCCGTCACGAACTTGTGCAAGAGCATGAAACTCGCTTGCGAACTCTACCCTAGTCGACATATAGCTCTATGCTTGGACCCCTATTGTGGCTTAGGTTTTGCCCTGTGGTAAGTAAAGCACACCAGGATATTTTTTTCCTTAACCATTAGGCCCCTTATCATTATGTACAGTTGTAATTCTTTTATATTTTCTCACGCTTCTAAATAATTATTACGGTGTTAATTTAAAACAAATTCAGTACATGGAACCAAGTGCGGAATGCCACTTTTTGAACGTCTTATGTTTTGTTATGCCAGAATTAGAGCCGGTTTTGTGTCTTGCTTTTAGATTTCTGTTTAAGCTCCGCTCAATCTGACCGATTACGATTTATCTGACAGAAACATTTTAGCAAATTTTTCACTTTACAGGTGCTTAAGTAGTATATACTCCGGTCACCATTCAATCCTAATTCCTCCTTCTGAAGTGGAGGTAAATCCGTCTTTATGGCTGTCAGCGGTGTCCCAGTACAAGGTGCGAGACACGTTCTGTTCTTACGGAGTGATGGAATTGTGCACAAAAGGGCTGGGCTCGTCGGTGACGCAACTGAAGACCAGAGGTGTCAATTTGGGCTGCGTTCGAACGTGCGTAGTTGTGGGGGAGGAGAGGCCTAGGATCAATTTGACCAGTAGCTTTTCCAAACTCTTTAGCGCCTTAGGTAAGACTTCAAAACGTTTTTAAAAAGTTGCTATCACTGTAACACAATTCGACTAATCAAAATATTATTTTTATTATTTTTTTTTAGGCTTAAGCCCGAGAGCAGTTTCTACGTCCTTCGGATGTCGAGTAAACGTAGCCATCTGCCTGCAAGGCGCTTCCAGTCCCGAACCGTCTACGGTCTACGTAGACTTGAGGGCTTTACGGAACGACAGGGTCAGTTTGGTGGAACGTGGCAGTCCACACAGCTTGTGCTTGATCGAGAGCGGGAAACTTTTGCCTGGAGTGAAAGTGATTATTGCCAATCCAGAATCTAAAGGTGAGTCAGTGCCTTTTTTTGGTTTTTTTATTTACCACTAGTGTAAACCGCCCTTCAAATCCGAAATCAAAGTAAAATCAACTTCTTGCGACAAACGTATAATCAAGATTGCTTTATCCTAATAATTCTTCCTTAAAACTTCACACGGTTCCTTTCCGAGACATTAGCTCAAGTGCACTATATTCTAAACAAAAATGTGGTTATCAGGACGGTCCCACGAACATAAATCGCATGGCACCTTCCCGATAACAAGAAAACTATTTTAAACCTAAAATAACTAATGGGGAATGAAGTGCGAAGAAATGTCTCTCCCTGGATCGCTTATACCAGCAATGTTGTTGAGATTTATAACAAAGAATTTGTCTTTAGCTATTAAATAAATCGCCGTTTTAGCGCCATCTTTTGAAGAGGCTGTAAACCCCATGCTAGAGAGAAAGAAGATTTTTATGTCTTTGTCGTCATCGTTATTACTTGCAGCGGTGTCTGCATGCTGTCAGCTCGATTAGAAACATTGTTGTCTAACCAAAATAAATTCGTTTTAAAAGTAATTTTTATAGTACACTTCCAACATACATCAAACATCGAACAAACGTAATAAAACGTAAATGACACTCATCCATTTCTCTACTATAAGGACAATGCGGTGATTCACATCTGGGCGAAATTTGGGTGCAAAGCGGTCATAATGCCAGCGGCTACTTTACCATCTACGGCGACGAGTCGGAGTACGGTGATCATTTCAACGCGAGGCTAGTCACGGGAAATACCGGGGAGGTCTACGCCAGAACCGGATATTTAGGATTTTTAAGAAGAACCGAAGGAGTTGAAAGGTAAACATGATTTAGTCTTGTAATGTTATGTGTACATTGTTCATTTTTTTATTATATGTTGGGTTGAACGGTACTGAAGGTTTCTGGTAACGAAATTACTACTAAAATTATAATATAAAATATTATAATATTCTACCGTCTGAGTGTTTAATCCAGAACTGCTACGATTTTTCATCGACCCATGCGAGGAAAAGTGTGTACGTGACTTCAGTCAGCACCACACAAAAATCCATAAAAAAAAATAAATAATACCGATGTAGTCAGCTTGATGTTTTATTATTTAATGAATCCTTTCCTCTAAGAAGCTGTACAGAAGAAACAATCCTGAACCAAAGCGACAACGAATCAGTCGGATCCTCGCACCATCTGGTTCCGACGGACTCTCCCGAGTTGCACGACGCCGTATTTGTTGTGGGCGCTCTCGACGAAACGATCATGTTAAGGGGGATGCGCTACCATCCCATCGATATCGAGAATTCAGTGCTGAGATGCCATAAAAAGATCGCCGAGTGGTAAGCAACAATAATGAAATTATCGCCAAATTCATTAATCCAAGATGTTTAATAACAAGTCAAGTTCCTTTTCTCTCCACAACTTTTAGTTAACTTGATGATTTTACACACAAAACCACATGACATATGTTATTTCCAGTGCCGTCTTCACCTGGACTAATCTTCTGGTCGTCGTAGTCGAACTGGACGGCAACGAGAGCGAAGCTCTAGACTTAGTACCGCTGGTAACTAACACGGTTCTCGAGGAGCACCATCTCATAGTGGGTGTGGTGGTCGTGGTTGATCCGGGAGTGGTGCCGATCAACTCCAGAGGCGAGAAGCAGAGGATGCATTTGCGCGACGGTTTTCTGGCCGATCAGTTAGACCCCATTTATGTTGCGTACAATATGTAAAATGTATTTTGTTACACAATTATTCTTGGACAAGTCACGGGAACTGCCCTTAGGTTCTAAAACGTAGCTAGAGAATTAGGTTTTTTGATACCAAAAAGAGTATTACAGTTAAAAAAAGCCCACCGGATATGTTGTATTACGATTACGGCACAAACTTCGTAGAAATGTAGAAGGTAACGGACGTGTTGTTTTTATACCCAAATATCTGCCATATTTAAAGTGATTTCTTAGGAATTAGTTTTGATAATGTATTTATTTACAGTACGCTACTAGAACCTCTATTTAATGTCTCTAATTCCGAATTTGGCTCAAACGTACAGGGAGGCCAAAAACATGGACCTATTCCCTTCACTCCCTGTAGATTATCAAGTGTAGTAGGTAGAATTGCATACGAGGCAATACCCTTAATGTACCACTTTAATGACCGGCAAGGGTCTTATCTCTCTTTGTATAATTTTATGTAACATTTAGACGAAAGTGTACAGTCTTTTGGACTTTTTCAACGTCGCTATTGTGCAATACCAAATGTGTTAAGTTTCAACGCCCGCTCGTAGACTTTGACGACCCTGTAGGGACCAACGAGTTTAGGCGCCAATCATAGGTCCCGGTGTTTGAGATTTTTTCGCGTCGCCTTATTAAAATTGACGTTTATTCTAGTCCAGTGGTTTTTGACTTTATTGGCTGCTATTAAGAATTTCTAACACGTTGTGTGTAGAATAACAAAAAGCTCAATTAGACGAAATGATTAATAGACCGGGTATTATGAGATGCTCTTACGCACTATCAGTAAATTGCATCTTTTTCATATTCTACATTATAGTAACAACCTTGTATCATCGTGGTACTACCGAAGCGAAAGGAGAAATAATTTGAGGCTGTTCCGTTTAAAAATACTTGAAAAAAATAGTTACTTTTTAGCCTGGTCTAGCTAACAAAAACGAAAGAAGAATTCCATGAAGCTATGGATTTCTCCTTCCGTTTTCGTTCTTTCGCTAACTGTTTGAATTTTAATGGTATTTATTATGACGTTAATACGCTAAGTACCATTTCAGTTTTCTTTCGTTGCGCTTTCGTTAAGCACAAAATAACTCTTTTTCCGAGTATGACAATAGTTTGTCACAATTTTTAATTTTGTAAATATTAGTTAAATTAATATAGCGACTTTAGAACTTTTTAATTACTAGTAAGATGTATTTGATTATTTTCTGTTAAAACGATATGATAAATTATCTACGTACATTGTGAACACGTTGCAAATAATAAATGTATCTTTATACATAGATATTGCCGTTTTATTAGAAACAAATCGCTAAGCGCGGAGTTTCACGTATTGTGTCAAAATGGGGAAAGCGTCATATTAAGTATCATATTACATGGTCAATAAATACATAGACCGAGCTTCTTTGATGGGGGAGGAGCCTATAAATATGTGGGCGGAGCTTATGTTAAAGTAGGCGTGGTCTAACTGTCCAGTAGGAGGGACCTACTCGGGGAGGAGTTTATTTATTCGTGGGAGAGGCTTAATTATTTATGGGAGGAGCCTAATTGTTTGGGGGATGAGCTTAATTATTTGTGGGAGGAGCCTAATTGCCTTGGGGAGGAGCTTAATTATTTGTGGGAGGAGCCTAATTGTCTTTGGAAGGAGCCTAACTATTTGTGGGAGGGGCCTACTTGTTTGGAGGAGGAGCTTAATTGTTTGGGGGTGGAGCCTAATTATTTGGGGAGGGGTCAGGTAGATGAGAAGGGGGTGCCTATTTGGGGAGGAGTCAACAAACGCTTGGGGACGACCTCAATTATTTGTGGGAGGAGCCTAATTATTTGGGGGGAGGAGTTGTCAGGCGGGTAGGAGGTGCCTATCGATTGGGGAGGAGTCAACAAACGCTTGTGCTAAGTTTGTATCCACGAAAGTGGGAGGAGGTTAATTATATGGGAGAGGAGTCAGCTAGACGAATAGGAGGGTTCTATTTGGGGAGAAGTCAACATTTAATAAAATTCCAGACAAAATTTTTATAATTTAATTTATTTCTACTACAAGAAATTTGTTTTATGTACAGTTAAACATCAGAACGTTTTCTAGACATACTTTAACTCGACACATTAGTCTAGAATAATATACCGGGTGTTCAGCACAACCCTGGACATAGGAGATTAACATGGGAATTCGGTTTTTATTTTTTTGCGCCTGTACGGTTGAATTGATTGAAAAACTTTTAAGAGTAAAGTTGTAAAGCGTATGGTCAGCTATCATCTGTAATTTTTTCAATACCCCAGTTTTGGCCGTTTTTTGGAAAAACGCCTCGAAAAGTGGAAAAATTTGAATTTGGCGCGTCACCCCCCCCCCCCCCCCCCCCTTATGCATGTGCAGTGTCGCCAACATATTTTCACTGCATAATCACGTTAATTACTATGTACATGACAGTCCCTGAAAATAAATAAGAAAGAAAAATCGGCTCTGACTGTTGACATAAGAAATTATATGTTGGCGACACTGCACATGCATGGCGAGGGGTGACGCGCCAAATTCAAATTTTTCCACTTTTCGAGGCGTTTTTCCAAAGAACGGCCAAAACTGGGGTATTGAAAAAATTACAGGATGATAGCTGACCATACGCTCTACAACTTTACTCTTAAAAGTTTTTCAATCAATTCAACCGTACAGGCGCAAAAAATAATAACCGAATTCCCATGTTAATCTCATATGTCCAGGGTTCTGCTGGACACCCGGTATAAAGGTTTGCTCTATGACATGGAGTGGGTTCTTAGTGTACGGTTCTAAAGATGTTAAAAAAACTACAATAGTTTTTGTATATCTCTTACATAAATGTTTCGATAAGAGATGACATCTTCATCAATACTCGTACATAAGATATTCTTATGATTGTCAATAAGGGAGAAAGAATCCACTGAAAAAATCCATCTTGTATGAATATGTTGGTAGAAAACTATTGTAAACATTTTTGTCTTAAGAAACACAGCCTAGGAAGAGGATATACCTAACTCGACAACCCTAATGCTGTAATAATACAAATTATTATTGTCAATATTCATAAAACGAGTATTTATAAAGCAATGCACTAAGGGTTAATACTTTCCCAATAAGACGCAGCAGCCTTTGGCCTTTTAATCAACACTCGTTATGAAGGCTTTTTCGTACTGTTTTTACATTTGAATTTTTACTTATCCCATAAAGTTTAATCTTAAGCGTTATCCTAATCCCAGCACGTATTTAGGCACTTGCATCGTTAGCCGGGGAATGGACATTATCACGGAAACTCTAAAAAATTATACATCATAAGTCACAAATACAGAAAGATACTTCTAAAAAAAAGTAAAAAGTAACTAATATAATGAATGAGGCAGTATTTTAATCATGTTATGATAAAAGAGGTGTTTTGTTAATGAAAGGGAACCAACAAGATGTTATCAAAAATTATGTATTATATGCACCTACCTTGTAATTCTATGTGGGTTTAGCGATAAGGCTTCCTACACCACGCTATAATAAAATGATATTAGTAGAAACGACGTATTTACAAAAGAGTTTCAGAGGGAGTCCATCCCAGCACCATTTACAAAAAAATTAACACACCCTATACTCACAAGTTTCAATAAAGTATAATCTTAGACTTGAGTGAATCACCATTAAATTAAAAAACGTAATTATGTACTTACGACACTGAAATGGTGTTGTAGAACCACTCCCTCCACGTGGTAGTGGAGGAGTCAACCCGAGACTCAATGGACTGGCATAAATTTTTGCGGTCGTGCGACCTTCCAGAGTGCAGGTCACACAATATCTTCTTCTTACAGTCGATGTCGCAGCTCGGTCTAACTGGACTCGCTTTGTAATAGTACCTTAAACAAAGCCGTAAGTTACACATGTAGACATAGTAATGTAGACATATGTCTACGGTGTACTGGGGCTACTCTCATGTCTCGTGAAATTAGTAAGCTATGATACTACGAACTATAATCCCTGTTAATATGTATTTAGCGCCAACTCCAGAGTTTGCATAAGTTTCCAGAGTTTGCATAAGTTAGTAAGTGCCATTCCACAAAATGGTATATAATTCTTGTAATTTATTAACCAATATTATGAAAATCATCTGCTAGTGCTACAAAGATTCGAGAAGCCACTAACTTGGGTTTTATGCTTCATACTTTCTGCTCGCCAGGATTTTTTTCCTATCAGTTGATTTTCAAACAATCGGACTGATCTTCCACGGTAGGCCAAAAAGCGCAATTTCTTAAAAATCAGCTATAGGAATCAATCCTATCCAGATCATAGGCACTAGCAATACTAATATACGCTGTGCATAGTATTGGTAGAAGGTAGAATAATCCCAATGACGTCACAGCTGTAGCATTGACAGTGACATGTCGATGCGTCAAGCGACCGAAATGACGCCCTGTCAAGTCTGCCATTGTCAATGACCCATGGCACCCACTAGTGCGATATTGAAACGTTTCATATTTTCAGAAAGTGCCAAATTTTTAGGCTTGAATGCTTCAACTGTTTGTAATGGAAGATCTCAATCTAGTAGTTAAGTTTATCTATGCTCTCTATTGAATTTGGGTTTTATAACACCGCAAGTGAGGTCACTGATATTATATTCCTTAAACTCTGCCGCAACAGCTGACGATCGACCTGCCTACTTATTCGAAAAAGATTAACTGCGCATCTGCGAAAATTTTAAAACGTCACATGGTGCACAGTAAACATGCGAGGTTAAATCTTTTCGACCAGTTGAGAGATTTTCATAGCCAATTGAGGAGTTCTATATGGAAAATTTTAATATCCACCCTAGCTCAACTTTACCAGTACTGAAGCACGCTAAAAAAATCGGAATGTACCATATGTTAATAAATCATAGCATGGCTTAAGAAGGCGTGGCCACAATTTGATCGCGTAGGACTTAAAAACTCGCCGGTTAGATTAACTAAAGAAGCGTAAACGGAACTTTTAATAAATTTTGCACGAAATATTTATACAAATTTTAGACTAAAGAATTAAACTTACTTATAAAATAACTCGAACAATTTGGGATCGCTGGACATTTTAGCGACTAAATCGTCCCAGTCTCTAGGCCTGAGGGCGTCCATCCCGAACGACTGCCTTGCGCTGTACAACTGGAACCAAATTGGGTATCCATAGATGTTCGCTTCTCGTAAGTTCATAGTCCACGTTTCATGGTCGACTACTGCCTGGAAAGAGAAAATGACGGTCATTACCTAGATGCAAGAGTTGCGTTAGCGGTGTACCTACTCTGGTTGTTTTGTCATGATCGCCGTCCACATAGTAAATTCTATAGCCTGGGTTTAAGTCGTAGTAAGGGGAAACTGAAGGTCCTACGTATGCGACACTAATAGGCCTCGCTGAAATGTATAAAACGGCCAATTTAACAAGTTACTGAAAGTTAAGTAGTTAAGAAACTTTTTTACATAATTTAAAACATTTAATGAATTAAGTTGACGGGGCCTCGTACTAGCAAAGATCTTAAAAACTAGTGAGCGTAGTTTTGCCATCTAATATACAAATTGATTTAGATCGCAAAAACAGCGTGATGTTTGTAAAGGAAATAGAACTTACTCAAGTCGGTGTGGTCGTAGAATACTTCAAACTCGTCAAAATGGGTGTGACCGAAAAATTGAGCAAGAATGGTCGATTCATAACGACTAATAATGGCGTAGTAGTTTCTGGACCATACCTTGAGGCAGTCGGAATGGCCAGGAGGAATGTGTCCTAAAAAGGTAAATGAAATGGAGGGTAAAAATATGTAATAGTTAGTTACTAAACAAGTGCGGCAAGTGGTTCTTTACCGTATGCGTAAAACGACGCGTAGCGGAGCAATCAAGTTTCTGTAGACAATTCCGCACTTGTTAAGTACAACATTTTTCCTACGAGGGGTAATAAGTAAAAAAGATATTTTGCCGGCCCAAACAGCAAAAAGTACAAAACAAAATCGGCAGAAGAAGAATTAAACTCCTATATTTAAATATAATTTTTGTCTAACTGTGGAAGTTTCAAGTTTCTTCTCTCCCTGATAATCTTGAGCTCTGCACTACTAATAAGAAGAAGAATGAAATAACTTACCGATAACATGCACCTTTTCACCATTAAACTCGGCCGACTGCAGTTCGTAGATGAACCACTGTAATTCCGTGGCGGGGTCGGTACTATTTAAAAGTAGCCACCTGCCAAAAACACCCAATTACTCTATTTACTTCAACGTCGAAATCTCTAACCAAACGTACCAATTCTTATTGTTACAATAATTCATATTGAGAGAAATCAGTCTAAACCCGGGCCTCACTAGGACTGAATAAAAAGCTCCGCGTCTTACAGTGTTGCTAACAGAGCTCGGCAGCCATTTGCGCCATTGTACGTCTAATTCGTCGTAGAGCCATGCAATAGAGCTGTCCGGGGAGCTCACAAAAGGTGGAGGAAAGCTGCAAAAATTTACTTTTTTGATATCCGTAAGTCTCTTTCTGCTGTTTCATATATGACAGTATTTTCCAGTGACTTTGTATACTAGACCCAGGCACGGCGACACCACTTGTTGTAAATATAGCATCGACGTATTTATATAAGCCTGTCTCTTTCGTCGTAACAAAATTCCCAATATTTTGTCATTGTCGTGGAACCGGTACAATTAGTGACACCAACGGTGACATACGAATTTAAAAATTGACCATTCCCATGCTTTGGTTTCTTACTAAGAATGTAAGGATAGCAATACTCTGAGAGCAGTTTGCCGAAAACGCTATTTATTATAATAAAGAAAAGTCAGAAAATCAGGAAACGTCATGCATACGTCGGTGCTTGGATCGTTGATTTGACAATAAAGGGTGCCACAAGAGAGATAAGCTTAACGCAGATTCCATAATGTAGAAAGAGATGATCAGAAAAAAGAATGTTGGAGGTCTTGGGGCATTATTCTATAGGAAAGAGTGAAAGTGAAAGTGAGAATTTTGACAACCTTGATTGGTCAAAAAATTCTGTTGGCGAATACCATTGGCCAGCAACTCTCACTTTCACTTTCACTCTTTCCTATAGAATAAGCGTCTTGGAAGCAGAGTGTATTTCGGCGACGTATAGCCATACTTGAGTCTAGTAGTACAAAGTCATTGCGTACGTTCCGCCGACGGCAGCAGCTTATACTACAAACTTCTCAGCTGCTGCCGTCGGCGGAACGTACGCATTGGTATTATCCAAACATATAATCAGTTAGATAACTCGGTCGTCAACACGCTTGATAGCCGAGTTCGGTAATTCCATCCGATCGCTCCGGACACAGACCATCTTCCAAAATCTTAACAAGGTAGAGTGAGGTAGACTGATATCCCGAGCGCTCGAGATGTAATTACCGAACTCATTTGTTTCGATGGTCAAAGTCGAAGTGACATTAGAACCATTATGGCGGCCGCATCAGGGCGACCAATGACCTAGAAGATATGGACTGAGCCAACAAATGCCGATAATTCCCTAAACATGGCCCTGTTTTTTGGCCGGAAGTCCGGCACTCTTAAGGTTCCCATGACGTAATATTGTCGTCAGCACAGGCCACACAAGCCGGACCTGATATTGATTGTTGACTGTTTTTGTGAATAATGACAGTCACAACTGTTGCAATAATTTAAGGAAAGGATTTTCTCAGGTGATCGGTCAGACCTGAGAAAATCCTTTCCTTGTCGATTAACAGTCGAGAACAGCTTCAATTTTGCAATAATTTAACGTAAGATGTCACTCCCGGCGGATATCATCACCAGTTCAAAGGTTCCCACTGCTAAAAAGAGTGGTCAAAACTGTAACAGATTAGCTCGATGAGAGCGATCATAATAGTTGGAACCGTCATTTGTTTTGTTTGTAATTTCCAACATGGCGGTGTCTGCATGCAATTCGACTTATGGAATGTATAAAGAAAAAAACAAAAGACGCACCCTGAATAATGAATATTATTCACGGTGTTCCAGTGCAAGGGTTATAACACACCATATTATGTGTGACAATTTGTGCCGAGACCGTGCACCCAATCAAATGATTTTTTTTTTCACAGGGGATACTTTGGAATGTTTTTTTTTCGACACTTAGGAACGACTTTTTTGCTGGCACATCGCAAAATGGTCTTAACTAAATTTCGAAGCGAAAGATGCAGATTTCTGCAAAAAAGGCGAATGGTTCCGATTCACCTTCACCACGAAGGTTCGAAACTGCTCGGAATTTTGGCTCCCCCTAATGAACTTCATCTGACAGCTGAATGTTTCCGGGACGTAAACATCAACTTTAAAGGCTGAAACTGAGGAAAATCGGCTGAAAACCCAGGAAACCTAAATAACCGGTGAAAATCTGATACTTTCTTGGAAGATTATTGGCAAAATGCCCAGTCCTCGCGAACATTTTCGCAAAGACTGGTCGAATTGAGAAATTCTTGTGGGGGTTCATGTCAAAATCACGTTTCGAAATTCCGATTTACTTCAGAGGGTGACCGGTCTGAGAGTATTCCCATCCTTATATTCTTATTGAGAAAACAAAGGATGGGAGGACTCTCGGAAGGCTCTGAGCTGCCACCCGAAAACGCTGTTACATCAAAGACCTTTCCCGGTTTTCCTGACCGATGTAGAAATGCAACTCCAATATAAGAATGAAGCTAAAAGTACTTTCCATCAACATGGCCGCCATGTGATTAACGCCAGTGATATCTTTGAAACGACTAAAGTTAGAAAGCTATAAATTGGTATGCAGCTTACTTAACAAGATTGGCTACAAGCCGCAGTACGACGTTTCGACAGGTCGTCCGCTATACGCCATCATCGGCTTTTACATGTGTGTTTCTAATAAAAAAAAATCTTAGAGTGACTTTTACAAGTTAAGTTTAAACTTAATTTGGAGATAAACGAAAAATTTTGACAGGTAAGCAATGCAATATACGTCAAATCTGCAGTTTAAGCTTTGGGTAAGGTTCAAACTCGACTTGTAAAAGTGGCACTTAATTCATTTTCTACCACTAACCTCTAGTTACTCTCACAGATTCTTTAAATTTTTAGTGCTGCCCTCGTAGCTCACATACAAAATTTGATAAAGTTAGAACTTTACTCACCTGTTCACAGGGGCAGCCTCGTGATTGCCCAAGGCGGGAAAGATGGGAATCCCCGGAAACATGAGCGACATCTGCTTAACGGTCTCCTTGAGGATTTTGATATTTTCGTCTTTGGTTTGATTCCAAATGTCGTGCGGCGGCAGGTCGCCCGTCCACATAATGTAGTCTATGTCCTGTCAGTTAACGTTTAGTCTGGAATTCAGATAAAAAGCGGTCACTAGCATACTCACAGGGTGGGTGTCTTGGATGTGCTGCAACATGTTGTCGACGGTGATTTTCGGAGTGTCGCATTTTCGGTAATCACCCCACCTAGACAATACGTCATCATCAACAAGGGCAACCACAGACCTTGTATAACTAGACACAAACATAGCCACAGCCACAGAATAACCTCTGTTGCCAAAATGTCCCTTTTTTTTGCTACATATCTCTTTCTACATTGCGAACTCTATTAAGGTTGTTTCTCTTTATATATGACGACAGAGATAGAGAAGAAGTACGCTATATATTTTGGTAACTAAAAAGTTGTGTCGACATGTTGCTGTTTTGATTTCCCTTAAACCGATCTACGGAGTTATTGTTAACTCTAGAGAATTGACGTAGTAGTGGAAGTAGAGTAGTTGTAGATAATTTTACTATGAGTAAGATAGGTTAACCGATTTTTTTTAATGTTGGTAACTTATTATTAACATCAAGTAGGCGCTGGAAATTTGACTTCGACATTTTTATCGTATCATGTTAACCTGTGCTGAAAGGAGATAAGTATGAAAAATTTAAGATTTCAAAAGTAACGAGATGTCAAAAATAAGTGAATGAGGTATAGTTATCATAATTTTCTTTCGCCAGATAAAAGCAAATATTTTTAAAACACGCTAGTACTCTGTTCTTACTTTCCAGCTGCAGATTCTTTAGTCAAAGCATGTCCGTTGGTGAGTCGACAGCAAAGAGGCTCTGAGCAATCAGCGTTGGCTCCTTCCATGTAGTAAGGATCATAATGAGTGTCGGAGATGTGGAGAACTTTGAACGTTGGCGCGGTGGCCTACAGAATATAAAAAAAATCAGGGGTTTGAAATACAATTTAAGCTGTAATAACAACAGTTTAGCAAGTTACGTGGTACCTTTTAATAGGTATACGACATCACGTAGGTACGATTTTTTTGGGTTAATAAATAAAGATTTAACTTAGTAAACCTCAGTGAAATTGTGGGTTTAGGACGAGAATACTAAAACTCGACCAGTTTATTTGTTCTTATGCCTTGAAGCTTGAAGCCAAATACATCGGTCGAAACGTCAGAGCTTTATAAGAGAGGATTTGCTTCATTCTTGTCCAAACCCCACGATTTCACTAAGGTTTACTTTCCTAAGGACTGGTTTCTAAGAAGTTTTGGACAGTGGACAAATAAAAAAGCCTACTACATATATGTGAATAGCATTAGAAAAACGACGATCGGCAGTACCTACTCACAAAGATATTTTTCGACTTAGAACAAAATTAACTCAATTTTCATATTTCTATGAGTAGATACCTTAAAGAGCATGCAAAAACAGGTAAAATATAAATACAAAATAGAGAGTTTGGAACAAGAAACTCACCTCTGGTATTTTCGGTTCTACCACGGTGGGTTTCGGTACTGGTGGGAAAACCACTTCCCATTCGTGGTAGGGGTTGTAGACGTCGCCGCAAGCATCACCGATGACAAAGCTGCAAATTTCGTCAGGGCCTGAAATCAGTGAGAACTGTGATTAATACTTTTGTTTCAGGTTAGAAAAAAACGTTTAGTACTACTAGCCCTAGAGACTTAATTACTAGAAAGCAACATGGAGATACAAAATATAAAACGTACCTACTTCTTTTAACCTATTTCTTTCGTCATTAAAAAAACTCGGATGTTTTATCTTTGATTTTGGCACCGGGCGCAAAGGATGTCACAAGAGAGATACAATTATTAGTGATCGTAATGTAGAAAGAGATACGTAGCAAAAAGGATGTAGCACATTTTGGCAACAGACGCTTTTCTGCGCCGTATGGCCATGTTTGTGTCTACTAATAAAAGGTGTTTGAGCAGTACCTATTGGAAAGGAGTCCGGCCACAGTTCAACCATTGTTTTTATAGTCATAAAAACTCTTCGGAAATGGTACACACAGCTGATTTTCAGGCAACCGGATTTATGACCAAGTCAATTCCATTGGTTGAACACCAGCTGATAGTGAACAGGATTTTCGGTTTCCGAAAAAGGCTAAAGCATTGAGGTAGGACTAGTGTTAATAAATAAATGCCAATATTTTCTGAAAAATTGATCTTGTTTTGTGGTCGAAAGTCTGCCATATTTGTGTGATATGTGACGTAATGTCGTCGATAGAGCACAACAATCCGATTGAGTTTGCGAGCGATTTAGAACAGAGCGACACAAGACGTCACTTCCTGCCAATGTCGCCCTCATATTCGGAGCTAAAGCTGTGAAACACGAGGGTCACTCCACATGTAATACACTAGCTCGTTGGGCTAAAAGTTCGTTCACACGGTGCCACTAAAGGGTGACACTTGCTGTCGCGGCACTTAAATATGGCAACAGTGTCATCGTTTGAACTATAGTGTCGCGTATCAAAATGTTTTGATATTGTGACACCGATGCTGCGGCACTAGCATCAAATTTCTCGTTAGCTTTCGATTTTTTTTTGGATAAGGTATGATACATCGTGGTATCAATTTCGTCCTCTTTGCACATGATGCAACGAGGATTTTTTGTACTGCGGGACAAATACATATGTTTTTGGACCTCTGCTTCACTCTTTCATCAAAATACACAATTAAAAAATAAAGAAATACATACATTCTAAGTTGTATTATTTTATGATACATCTTGATTTTTTACTTAATTATCCAGTCTCGGTATTATGTAGACACGATCGAATATTCCTTGCATGACGCAAGGCATAACAAAGCATAGCTACAAAAGATTAAAGGATTCTAGCTTAGAATGTATGCAATTTTAATTATACGGGGTATGATGGGTTACCATACTTCATACTTGACTATGAAAGGAAAATAAATCGCCTTCGCCATTATATCCAGAAATTTGTGAAAAGCCGGACACACGCGCATTAAATGTCGCGACACTGATGTTACCGAGTGAACTACCTCTAGTACCGTGACACAGTGTTGCCAAGTCAAGGATTTTATCCTTAGATCTAAGGATTTTTAGGAACGTTCAGGATTTCGTAAAATTTATAAGAATCTGAGGATTTTTTTTGCAATGACGACTTATTTTGCAATGATCTTCAAATACTGGGCGGTTTGGGCGATATTCCAAAATACATTTTCTTCATTTACATATTTGGTTGCATAGGCGAAATTTTAGGCAGATTTCTAATTTCTACATTCTCTACGTCAACCTGTCCTGTCAAAAGTCAAATTATTGAAAAGTCACTTTGCCACGTCACCTCCCCCTCCCCCGCCCTCGTTAGGAGAAAAGTAGTTTATGTTGGTTGCAATAAATTTGTTTGAATTTCTGAGGTAAAAATTCTTTTAATAACCAAAATCTTTGTAAGCGAGAACTACACCATTATAACTATTGTCCTCTAGACGCCGCTTTTTCTATTTTTTCTTTTAAGTTGACAATTGGGTGACTTGGGCGATATTCTAAGAGCGATATTTGCGATTTCCACCGAAGATTACTGGCAACCCTGTGTTGTTACTCGTTACTGTCGTTCGTATTTCGAAAATTAAAAAATATTTGTAAAAATTTTGCAAAAAATGGGCGTTGCAGCGTGGCAGCTAAAAGAATTTTCGCCTGTGGCGCAATTTTTTTTTCTCGTTTTCTTTTATTTTACTGAACATATTTCAATCATTCAATCTAAGGAATTCTAAGGATAAATCCTGCTTCCACTAAAGATTTTTTCACATCACATGTTGGCAACACTGCAGTGACATCAGATGTCAAGCACTATCACGGCACTAGATGTCGCGACAATGATGTCACCGTGTGAACGAGCTTTAAATTGTAGCCATATCCATACTAGTTAATAGTCATATGGGGTGTTCATTATAAAACTTCATCTAGTTGGCTGTGAAATTTCAAAAGAAAAGGATGGAGAAACCAAAATCTATTTATTTTGATTATGTCATCCTTTTCTGTCAAAATTTCATAGTCTGCTAGATGAAGTTTTATACTGAACACCCCACCCCGTATACTACGAGCTAAAGATGGCAATTAATCTCAGAGTGTGCAAAATTAACGGTTAGAGCTGGGAGGAGCTTAACAAGCGGCGGATGCGCATCTATTGCTTTTCGACCTGAGTTTTCAAGATTCACTTTCTAAAGTTACGTTCATATTATATTCAATTGTTAATTATATAAATCTCTCAGTCTATCAATGTCTCGTTAGTAAAAATCGTGCTCTTATTATTCACATCAAGTAGGAGTTGGAAATCCAACTTTGACATTTTTATTGTAACTTCTCAACATGTGCTGACAGGAGATAGGTATAAAAGAAATTAAGATTTTAAAGGTAACAAGTTGTCAAAAATAAGTGAATCAATTATACGGGGTGTTCATTATAAAACTTCATCTAGCAGGCTGTGAAATTTTGACAGAAAAGCATGACATAATCAAGATAAATGGACTTTTGTTTCTCCATCCTTTTCTTTTGACATTTCACAGGCAACTAGATGAAGTTTTATACTGAACACCCCGTACGTGGCGAGCATCCCGAAGTCTGTGCTGACTAATCGCGGATGTAGGAATTCCGGCATATATCTATCATTTTTCTCATTGTCGGTTTTAAATATTAAATTTCAATGCCAAGTGTAACCTCTATGAGTCACTCCAGAAACCTCAATGAATAACTATTTCTGATATCAAAAAGACCGATTACTTGAACGAAATAGGCCAGTTTAAGAAAAAATGCCTAAGTTTAAAATAGCAAAAATAAAAATCACGGTTTTCAGCCCTATAGTAAACATACCTACACGTTTCTCTGTTAATGTAAACGGCCCTTCCCGTTACATCACTACAGTAGGGCAGAAGCAAGTGACGTAATTTTTCCATTCAGTTAGGACCTGAGGACAGCATATTCCTACTAGTTATATAACTACGAGCGTCAATCTTTTCCCGTGGATTTGAAGTGCAGCGTCAAGTCAAGTTATGGAAACCAAAACCAGGTCGAAATTTTGCTAATCCGCACATCTTTATGAGCAAGACGTGCAACAACGACACGCCAGCGTTTTCGGTTGGCGGCTCTAGAGGGCACTGAGACTAATCCCGTCTTTTGTTTTCTCAATAAGAATATAAAGATGGCAATTACTCTCAGGGCGACGTCACATACAGCGGAATTTGGTTAAAAGCGGGACGGAGCGTAATTTGACAGTTGTTTTTAAACCAATCAGATAGAAGCTAATTGACATATGTAATGACGTTATTGACATGTGTAATGACGTTATTGATATGTGTAATGACGTTATTGACATTTCTGCTTCGTTCCGTTCCGCTGGACGCTTATGCTTTAGGGAAAAGTGAAAGTGAAAGTGAGAATTTTGACAACCTTGATTGGTCAAAAAATTCTGTTGACGAATTCCATTGGTCAGCAATCCTCACTTTCACTTTCACTCTTTCCTATAGAATAAGGCCCCTGTATGTGACGGCGGCCTCAGAGTTTCTCAAAATTAAGGGGCATAGCAGCCGGAGCATGTGGATCTGTTAGTTTTCGAACTGCACTTTCTAATGTTACATTCATATTATATTCAATTATTAATTATATGGTCACAACATCCTCCAATCCGTCTAGACCTTCAGAATCAATGGACTAATCGGACTGAATTCAATTGTTTTTTACCCTTCTTAATGTCCCCTTACTGTAAGCCGAATTATCATTGGTTCAATAGAGTTAAAAAAGACCCCTTCAGTGGCGAATTTTTAGGAATTTTAAAAATAGACTTTTTGCTATTTAAGAACTTGTGTCTAATTTAACGATAAAATAAAGTTTGTTACATTCATACCCAGCCGACCAGGAAGTTACCTATGACGTGAATATAACGTGATTATATTGACCTAAATTGTTGAGCGTACACAGGTGCCTAAAAAATCTGATGCTAAATAAATAATAAAACCAATATAAACGTCATTAATGTGACTGAAATATAACCTTTAAAATATTACGTTTATTCTACGTCAAATTTTTATGATAAAAATTCACCTTCCTGATAGATACCTGATAAAACCAAGCCAATGACGTTTACTAAAAAAGAAAAAAAATCTTTCACGGAAAGAGCTCATCTCTACGACACTGCTGGCACCGATCATTATTAACTAAACGCTTTTTACATTAATTATTCATTCAATTGTGATTTCGCATTAAGTTAATGGCATTCTTGAGTAAACCAAATTATAAACATAAAAATTAGGTCTGGTGATTCATACGTTACTGCACCTGGTTGGCCTGCAAACTCTTATTAGGTATCAGCGATTGGTTTCCTTATTGATTACGCGTCTATTTTAATTCTTTATTGTTAAACGATCAAAATCTAGATACCTTAGTAAGTGGATACTTTCCCAGAAACGTAAATCATTCGCCTCATTACAGAGAATATGAGCCTCTAGGAAAAGAGCTCATTAAAAAGGGGTAACACTTGGATTTAGTCTAATTGGTATTTTCGTTCTAAACTTATCGATTATCTTGCTGATTGAGGAGTGCAAAAAGTTGACTTTATTTACTCTAAAGCTGTCAGAATCTATGTATATAAACATACCCACATTAATAACCGACTTCTTTTGCATTAAACAGACGTGTTACTATACAGACCGCAGAAAAGTTTACTTTGTAGAATTCACAGTTTAAATTAAGTCAAGGACGTCACTGTATCGAAAACAAGCAAACTTAAGTCTGCGACATTTAAAAAGATACAAAAACATTATTTCGGAAGCTGTCGAGCCGAATTAAACGCCCCAATTAGCCGGATAGCAGATGCTCCGCACTTGCCACAGATAACCAAATAACCGCAAAATAACGTTGACCTCGACTGAGATCTAACTGACTATGATAAGAACAAGATAAAAATTATCCGGTTCATGTGCACCAATTGTTAAATTTAATTTGTGTAATTACCTATATTAACTTTTCCTAAGACATAGATGACTTCGCCGGCGAACAGCTCGGTGATGCCCTCGCAGACTCTCGGAGACTGTATCTTCAAGTTGACGCAAAACTGGTAAATGGTCTTTTTGATTTCCTTTTCCGATTTCCCAGTCTTCGTGTAGTGCTGCAGAAGACCGGCACCTGCGAAACCAAAGTTTCAACCAACCGATCAACAATGAAAACTTAGAAACGAACCTGCTCTGCAAGCGGTGCAGGACACTTTTGACATCACGGAGTTCTCAATTTCGAAGGCCACCTGCTTGAGGTTCAGCAACTTCAAGGCCTTGTCCACTAACGGAGGTAATGAGGTTTTGTCTTGGTCTAGACCCCACATTAGTCGCCCCTATACAAAATGTTGATGTAACCCCAAAGGAGAGTGCGAAAGTACCTTATTAAAACACTAATTAACGTAATAAAATAGCAGATAACCATGTAAGTACGTATATGATGACTAGGGAAACTGATAGCGAGTATAAGAATAGGGTAAAAAGGCGACAGTTTTAAGTAATTGCAAGGATAATTCTACTTTTCTTTTATTTTTTAACATTTAAAATTTACATAGTTGCTAGATGTAGCGTCCTCAAAATTATACTCCAAAGGTTATCGGGAACAGGGCAAAAGAAAATTTCCACAAATTAAGCAGAAACTGCCGACGTTTCGACGTTTATTGACCTCTTTATAAAGGCTTTTCTACGAATAGAGTGGAAATTGTGTCATAAAACTCATACTCAAAAGCCATCAGCACAGGCGAGGAAGAGCAGGCGATGTGGAGTAAACAAGGCGACATAAAACCGATGTGGGTGTTTATTATATTAAACGTCGAAACGTCGGTAGTTTCTGCTTAATTTGTGGACATTTTCTTTTGTTCTGTTCCCGATAACCTTTGGAGTATTTAAAATTTACATTCTGTATATGTTGGTATTTAAGGTTACATTGTTAAGTAATTATTTTTAAGAACTCAGTGGTGAAGTAAACTGGGGCAAACGCACCAACAAGAAATGCGGCTAAAAGTGCTTAAATTACATCCAACTTTTCATATAAAAAGAGATAGACAAAATGAGTACCTACTTACAGTACTGCCACCTGCCGCGGGCGGTAACGTGTGATTTCTGATTAGCGACGACAACAGTGGTACTTTGCTGTGTTCGACCCTGTAGTTCCAGTCGTCCCGGAACACCTGCTCCTCCGCGGGTTGTACCACGAAGCCCACCTCGTTGGTGTAGTTTACTGTGTAGCCGACAGGAGACGCTGTAAGTGTTAAAATTCTGTCAGTTCAAAGAAACAGTGACGTCATTAGAAAGTTGGCGCAGAGGCTCTGTTAACATAATAAAATGGGTTCGCTCCAACAGAAAAGAATAACCGTCATAAATTTGCGCAGTAACGGTTTATAGGACGCCTTTCATATGTTTTCGGCTGTTTTTAGTCATTATTAAAAACAAAACAACATTTCTGAACAAAATGGCGAAGGCCCTAAATCTCCTACCACAATCTAGTAATTTATAGCATTATTAAATTGCTTGCTCACTAAATTTGCATACTTTTTCTGAGCTTGCTTTAGGGTAAAGATGGCGCAACGCGAATTTTGTTCCTCGGTCCAAGTTATCAAATATCTCGAGAACGGTTGAAAGTGGCTTAAAGTACATTGCACTAGCGTCATAGTTGGAAAAAGCTAGTTGAAAACGAGTACAAACTTCATAGATTTAGCTTTGGTAATAACAAAATTAGTAAATATCTCGAAAATGGCTGGTGGTAGCAAAAATTAGACTGAACTGTTGTCTTGGTTGGAAAAAGTTAGCTGAAAACGAGTAAAAACTTCATGGGTTTACTTTTAATAATAACGACGTTAAGAAATATCTCGAAAACGGTTAAAGATAACAAAAATTAGATTCGACTACTGTCTCAGTTAGAAAAAGTTTGTTGAAAACTAGTACAAACTTAATAGGTTTATCTTAGATAATAACAAAGTTAGTAAATATCTCGAAAATGGTTGAAAGTAACTTAGATTAAACTGCACCGTCTTCAGTTGGAAAAAGTTATTATCTTTGATAATAACGAAGTAAGTAAACATGTATCTTGAAAACGGTTAAAGACAGCAAAAATTGGACTTAAATTACTTGGAAAAAGTTAAGTGAAAATAGTAGATTGAGAACTGCTGGTACTCCCGACCTCTTACAAGTTTTGTGATCACATCGGTATTGAAAGATGTTATTAAAGGAAATTGTAAGCGACTAGGATGTTATTGTTTCGTGACTGCTTACGAAGAAACTCTCGTTCACTGACTTATTAACAGTCTTGGTGAAAAACAAATAGCTGAAATGTCAGCAAAGTGATGCAATCTCTGCCCCCAAGACTCACTAGAAAGTCAACTTGTTATTTTACATTAGTGGTACCTTCGTATCTTATTTATAACCTAACAAATCCAGAAGTTAATTGCCCACATACTGTATTATTAACTGAGCTTTCTCTACAAAACACGCCTTACCTTGAATGCGGGTGTTGCAAAACGCACATACGGCCAGAAAATACAATTTCTGCAACATGATGGTGGTCTGAAACAAAAGAAAAATTACATAAGCGTCGCGCATATAGTGTATTGTTTCAGTTTCAACAATTGCGGACAAAAGGGTTCCATCGGCAATAGAAAACATCTGTTTAAGATTTTATTACCAATTCCGCTCGAATTCTCATCGACCTTCACTTGGCATTTCAGACGAAGGAAGTACTTTGTTACAGCTTCGTTAAAATTGTTGTTTCCTGAAACGTAATGAGTGAGAGGTTCGTAACAACGTGTGAGTGGCCTCACTTTGTTTTTTTACACCTGGGGCCCGACTTTTCACCTAAAAACAAACAAGGCTCTCTCTGGGAGCAATGGTAAACCTTAAAATAAAGTATTAACAAATACACATCATTCTTCGAAAAAGTGTTACATTTAGTTCATCTTTTCAAGAATCTGGCTCCTATAGACGGGTGCAGATGACGACATAAAAAGCAGAGCGAAACGTCGGATTTTATTGACGGTACGCCACTGATATATTATAACTGCTCCGGACGAGACAAATAAATTAACCAAATAATTTAGGATAACTGTTATTTGCTGTTTTTGATTCGAAACGCACTGACCTGACTACAGTGGGTTGGTGTGCTTAATAGCGCTTTTTACTGGCGGTTAATTGGGCAGTTTTTTTTAATGTTAATTTATGTATGTTTATGAGATTGAGTTATTTAATTGGTCCCATAATAACGGGGTCATCAGAAATGTGTACATCACTGTCAATAAAGAATTATTTTGAAATAATTCAAGACACAGAAATTACTGGCCTAAAAAACTGCTCATATTCCACTTGCAGAGTATAGAAACTTCAGACATTTTTACACTTTTGAAAATTACTATTCATGGCTGAAAATTGCACTTATCAGATGGTGCAGACCAAGGGCAAATGTAACAACTGTACTGATAATGAACTGAACACCACTTTTTTGCTGTGATAAAGAGGAGAAGAACAAAAAATTATTAAAGTAGGAAAGACAAATCTTATCTAAAGCCTTCACAGTCTGATAACACAAACCTTATTAAACAATATGACCTATTTAACAATCACTTGTCGTGACTTTGTAAGGACTTCTTTAAGAAAACACATTTACAAAATATTCTAGTGACTTTCTGAAGTCACTGAATTTCTATATTCTGTAAGAAAGTGATTAAAACGTAGGTCTCTAATAACTTTGTAAATGGTTCTGGAAGAAATATGGATTTAAAAAAAAAATTCTTGTGACTCTGTAACAGTTACTGTAAGGACACTTATTTCATGGTTACAAATTCACACATGGTTACAAAATCACTTGTCGTGACTTTGTAACCACTTCTTTAAGAAAACAAATTTTTATTTTTTTTTCTTCCAGTAAATTTCTGAGGAATGATTAAGAAAAAAACATAATTTTTATTGTATCTCTATATTCTGTAAGAAAATGAATAAAACGCAGGTTTCTAATGACTCTGTAACAGATACTGTAAGAACACTTATTTAACAATTACTTGTCGTGGGTTTGTAAGCACTTCTTTAAGAAAACAAAATTTACAAAATCTGCTCGTGAATTTCTGAAGAACGTTTAAAAAAAACAAATTTTTATTGTATCTCTATAATCTGTAAGAAAATGATTAAAACGCAGATCTCTAATGACTCTGTAAATGATTTTGGAAGAAATATGGATTTAAAAAACTTTCTTGTGACTCTGTAACAGATACTGTAAGGACACTTATTTAACAATCACTTGATGTGACTTTGTAAGCACTTCTTTAAGAAAACAAATTTACAAAATCATCAAGTGAATTTCTGTTTAAAAAAACAAAAGTTCTTTAAGAAAATGATTAAAGCGCAGGTATTTAACGACTTTGTAAATGATTTTGGAAGAAAAATTACTTTACAAGACTTTCTTGTGACTCTGTAACCGATACTGTAAGAACAGTAATTTAAAAATCACTTTTCGTGATTTATAATGATTTCTGTAAAAAAAAAACAAATTTACAAAATCTCTCGCAAAATCTTCTAGAGATTTTCTGAAAAATTTTTAAGCAAAAAACATTTTTATTGCATCTATAAATTATGTAAATATGTGATTGACACGCAGGTCTATAACGACTCATAAATGATTCTGGAAGAAAAATGACTTTACAAAACTTTCGAGTGACTTTGAAAGGGATACTGTAAGGTCAGTCATTTATAAATTACTCATCGTGACTTTGTAAGCGCTTCTGTAAACGTGTAAACGAGTTTAAAAAATCTACTAGGAACTTCCTAAAAAATGTGTAAAAAAAATTGTATTCTATCTATTTCTAATTCTACTTCAACAAATTCTATATATTTTCTAGAAAAGTAATCAAACGCAGGACTCTAAGAACTTTGTAAATAATTTTAGACAACAAATGACTTTTAAACTACCGGAATCAAATGACTTTTGTAAAGAATTATGTAAAGAAAAGACTCAAATATTGGCTGTTAGAAGCCAAATGGAACAACCTGTATACATGCAAAATAAATCACGTATTACGACGTAAGTTAAAGAAAATGATGTTAAAAAACAAGAGTGAAAGAGCTACATCAAAGAATCTAAGGAAAAGAAGACAAGATAAAAAAAAACAAATAAATCAGTAATAAAAAACATCACAGCAATTTTTTGACAGAGAAGGATGGGGTAATGAAAGGTTGTTTTGTTAATGCCTCGTGGTTTCTTAACGACTCAGTGCCACCTTGACAGCTGTTAGTATTGAACAGCCTTATTACTAATATATATTCCAATTATGATGTCGAGGAAAGTAACAACTCTAAAGTTGAAAGCATTGTTATGTTTTACTGAATGATATCGAGGTAATTTGATATCCGTCCTGAACAACGGCATTAACACAACATAAAGTACTTAATACATTCTTGGCGACGATATTGGACATTTTTTTTCCGAATGTCGGACCATCGAACCTCTTGAACAAAACCAAAAGACTATGAGTCATAACTGTAACCAAATAGTTTACAATATGGCTAAAAGACATGATGGCCATCTTTATGGCCTTTGGGAGGTAAACAGTGGGTCTATGCCCCCGGTGCAAGGCGAATTTCGGTTATCGACCACAACCCACAACATTGAGAATTCTTTTAGCAGCAAAGTCATTGCGGTAAGATAAGCACGTCTTTAAAACCGTTATATGGAAAAACCACAAAAAGGTTGTTTTAGTAAACAAAAATGCATGACTGAAGAGATAAACTCACCTTAATACAACACGTACCACCACCACCACCATGAGACCAAATGAGAAGAATAAGGAAACGGAGTCCTTATTTAAGTGAATTCCTGGTCAGCTTTGATTGGTCGCGGAAATCATTCACGAAGTTCAGTAAACATCAGGCCACTTTTATCAGAGCTGCAGCACACTATGAATGCTTATTTAGATACAAATTAATTGTCTTTTGTGTATAGATGTTTATGAAGAAGACTATTCTCACCTGAACCAGAGAGTGAAGAAGCAACAAAAACACTCAAACACAAACTGGAGCGAAACTAAAACCAATATCCAACTAAGTAGATATGCAAATGTGCGGTTTCTAAATACTATTTATACTCGTCTTTAATGATTCCACATTTGGATAAAGTTTATCGTTATAAGTAAATTTTGCGTTACGCGGGTCATTAATTGGTTGATTGCCTAACCTCATTCAAGCAAGAAGAACGTCTATTTCGAAACGACTGCGGTGATAAGCGGTCCTGCTGACATCACACACTATCTGCTCACAAGCATATTTAAAAACGTGATTGACAATTTACAAAAAAAAAGTGAAGAATGCAGTTATGGAGAAACGAAAGTGTGTGCACTCACCAAGGCCGAGATATTCACGGTCAGCTAATAATCGGACGCACGAAACGATCGGAGTCTGCATTTTCTCTTTTTTTTCCATTATTGACGACGATTAAATATCAAATTGATAAGGTAGACGACCATCCGAGGTGAATAAACCGACGTGGATGGCTAAAACCGAAATGGAAATTTACCAATGGTATGGTAAACAGTGAAAACGGTAAATGGGTTTAATGTAAATAGGTACCTACTGGTAAGCAGAGAAATTTTCGGTTATGTAACTACTTGAAGAAACTTGTTATCTTACATAAGAAAAATAATAATATTTAGATATTTTCAAACCATTTGGTGTGATTAACACCAAATAATGGTTTTGAATGGTATGAAAATTGAATTGAATCTTACATATTAATGTGTTATTCGTTTACTAAAATAGAATAGTTTCTTTAAGAATGTCAGTAGGACGCCAAACCAATAATTGCCTAATTGAATATTCAGCAAGAAGAGCGAAATTCCCAGACCTCGAACAAGACAATACGCTTTTTGCATATATAGCAGCCGCAAAAAGAAAAAATAACGGTTTTTCTTCTATAAACCTCAAAACGATAAAAAAAACTGGATGGCAAACCCTATGATGAAATCGAAAGTATAAGATATTTTTACCTACTTCTTGTATATTAATAAAGCAAACGGGACCATTTTAAGAATCTCATCTGTCGTACTATAAGAAATCGAACACTTTCCCGAGCTCATTGTCGTCGGTTGTACGTTTAGAACTGGCTCTTAGATAATGAGAAAGTAAAACTAAAATTATGTGTTTTTATTTTTAAATCACGTGTGTGTAAAGCTCGCTTTCTTTCGCACATCCGGTCCAAGTGTGGGTGCTGTCTCTGTTTGTCGAACTTTCCACACATTCTGTCCACTCCACAACCGAATATTACTGGTTCAGCAATATTAAAGTGAGAGAGAAAACATATGCAGCATCAGCATCAGGCATCAAAAATCTAGTTTTTGTCCCGAAATTTTTTTCCATTAAAGCTCTGTGGAGATTCTCCAAAATGGAGCAGAGTAGTTTCAAAGAATCCGGTTATGACTAAGATGTTTTCTTGGTGAAACCTGTTCTTCAAATTAACCGATGATTATTCAGAAGACACTTTCTAAGTAAAAAAACTATTCAAGAAAAATGAAAACTCAGTAAAGTTTTAGAAAATATAAAACCTAAGACTAAAAAGTCTAAAACAGCTATATTCTCAAGCACTGGCATGGCCTTAATGAAAACTTAGTTGAAGATGAAGGATTTCTTTACCCATAGTTTTTATTTTTCAAAAAAACTCCCGTTTACATAAAACTTGAAAACTAGAAAACACTTTTGGAGTACAAAAAGGCCTTTTTGGCAGCATTAGTTTCGCACAATTCCTCAACTCCTATCAAGGACTTAGTAAGAGTTTCAGAAAGCTTCTACTCCAAATAAACCGTAAATAAAAGTCAGTGATACAAATGCAATTTAAAACCTAGAAGACACTGTTCGAGCGAGTTTTAGCTACGAGCATCAGTTCTGCACAATTTCTGACCTCCTGATGACCGTGACATAATAAGAAACAAAGGAGGAAGAGTATACTCGGCTCTAAGCACGGCTCTAAGCATTTTTTAAGTTAAAGCTAAGACGTTTGTTGTTCTCGGAAAGTGTTTTTATTCATATGTTTATATGTATTAAAAAATCTATAAGATATGTTTAACAAGTCCATTTGATCAACTAAATACCTCAGAAATTACTTCATTTATGATCGCTCTAACGCATATGTTTAGCTTGCTTCTTAACTTATTGCATTGCTTATTCATTGTTATAACAATTTCGAAATTCAGTTGTTAATCACTAGAGAGCATCCTCAAAGAATTCAATATGCTATTTATTATTTACTTTTTCTGTGTAATTTTATTATATGGGCAAAAGAACTTGTTCCGCGCCTGAAGCAACTATTTCAAAGACCAAGTGTTGAAAATCGTGACTGTCGGATGCCAGGAGCTTGAGTCATTAGAGCGAAATAGACCAAAAATGTTCCTCGAATTCTATCGTAGAAGTGTGAATTTTTAGAATTTCTTTTGTGTCTATAACAAATTTGAAACCTTAAGAGTATGAAATTGTGAGGAATTGAAGGCAGACATTCAGCAGTTTCTTACAATACGAATTTTGCACTAGACACAGGCAGCATTTGCACATCAGAACAACAGCATTCCTGCATGCGCTTTATTACCCATCCCGTTAGGAACTTTTTCATTAAGTATGCAGTACGTCAAAAGTTTTTATTGACCATTAAAACTATTAAAGACAAAATGACAATCATCTTTACAAACACACGACGTTTAAAAGCAAATTATATCCAAATAAAAAATAATTATTATATCTTGTATGTACTTACCTATATAGGCTTAAAATTTTTGAGTCTCAGACAAAAGGGCTTAAATCGGCCAACGCATGAGCGGACCCCGATCTCCTCGTTGTGTCCTTGTATTATCCTGACATGGGTTGTTGCTGTTGCGAATCAGCTGCACATTCGCAGGTACGTGGTATGGTACCGACGGAACCACCGCAAAAGCGAGAAAACGACGGGGCCGTATCGACCTTTCTCTCGGACCGTCATTCGTGGACTGGCGAAGACAGTGGCGGTGTGACCTCTTTTCCATCTGGGTCGCCGATATATTTCGATAATCGTCACCGGCACTCCGGCGACGTGCAATTTCTCCAAAAGTATTTGTTTTCATAGGTGTACCTGCTCATAGCGCCCAGTTTCCTGCAAAAAAAAGTAGCACTTTTTACGTCTTCGCGAGGCGACATTGACCTTGTCAGTTGAAAGTTTAGCGAAAGTACCTACACTGCAACGAGAGCAAAATGAAACCCACCCTTTGTGTGTAAGTAATAAGCTGATCAGTAAGTCATTTCTATGTAATAATATCGGCCGTAGGATTAAGCGATTGTTTGTCCTTCCAAATATCCTGATTTAACGTCTTTAGATTTTTTTAATTGGCATTTTTGTTTGTATAAAAGTTACTAGATTTTTTATTCCTTATTAAAATTAAAGGAGGGACACTGCAGCTTTTCATTTGAAAATCTAAAGTTAACCTCGGTATGACTTTAAAAACAAAGTCACGATCAAAAACCTGTTGACGCAGTTGACACAGTTTTTCATAAAATGTGTCATTAAACACTTTCTCAAATTAAATGCAGACACCCAGTATACATATATCTCTAAAACATTATTGTTTTCAATAACGATTCACTAATAATTAGAGATTAATTTCAACAGAAGTTAGATCGCAACATACGATATATCTCCTGATGTGATTTTAATATCGCCTATTTATCCTCATGGATAAAAAAATTCGGTTTTGGTATAGGACATTCAATGTTTAGTGAGCTCAAACGAGACAATGGGTATCAGTGAAATGACAGGACGGTTTAGAAAAAAACCAAACGCACTTGGAATTTTTTGGGTGTTAATGGTGGTGTCTTTTGCAGAATGTCAATGTAAGTAGTTACCTACGAGATTATTCTGCATGCTAAATCTATGACAATGATAAAGGCTTTCAAATTCCATGTACAGGGTGGTGACAATTTCGTTGCCCAATATTGGTATCTTGGAAACCGCAAGAGATACAAGATCGGATTAGAGAAAAGTTTCACTATGATATTACATACTAGAAAATGTTCTACACATTATGGTGAAGGTGAAATGTGCATTCACCATAACGTCAACATATTAACTTTTTTCCTATCACCACACCGCTTTGAGAACATGTTTAATTCAGAAAAGGTTGGAAAAACTAAAATATACCTGAATTAACACAGAAAACAACTTTTTTTTAATTTTCGTATACCTAATGGCTTTTCTACTAGGCACTTTCTCCTGAACAAATGTACTCATCAAAGTGAGTAATACAGGCGTGTATAAAAGGTTGCATAAATTGACGCGCCCAAGCAGTTAAAATCAGATGCGTTTACACCGCAGTAAGCTTTGATGGTATCAACAAATTTTAACAATAACATCACAAAATTAGCAAAAAAAGTACCTTAGGATACACCTATTTTTAAGCCTCTTAACTACGTTTAATAGCAATAATCGAAGCATCAAAGTATACGTATGTACCGATAAACTAGCGCAACCCACGATCAGACTATTTCATAGGACACAAGGTCACCGTTACGTTTAATTGAGTGGCAAATTGAGCGAAACATGACCCGATCAGCTTAAATATAAACATATTCTCTAATATTTTCATACACGACATGATATAATATGTTTCATTATTCACCTTCTGAAGTTTGTCAGAGTACTTTAGAATACCCTGTCCTGTATAAGTGCCACCTCACAAAAAAACAAAATATATTTCTACGCAAACCTCCTGGCCTCCGTAATTAATTAGTATCAAACACCCAATGTAACTATATAATACTAATATAAACAAAAAACCTCAAATAAACCATAATACGCTTTTAACTTTTCAGCATCTTCAGAATCAGTAGAAACTGAACTGAACGGAATTCAAACCACAGAAAGCTCAGTTAATGAAGAGACAACATTCAGCTCAACCACTTTTTCAGTTGAAGAATCTGAAAAGGAAACTGAAACCTCCACAGCGTCACCCGAAAATTTAACAACTAACGAAGAAGTTACACCACTAGCCACTGAAACTGATTCTAACCAAAACACTTTACAATCCCGAACAATTACGACTGGCCTCCTCAGAGAAAATGAAACTTCCACAATACCCCCAGAAACAACTAACGAAGGAGTTACATCACCAACCACTAACCAAAACACATCCCCATCAGGCATTACGATTGGTCTTCCAACAGTAACTGAACAAAAGACTTTGTCGACTGAGAGTGAAAGTGGAGAAGAAACCACCCTCTCGCCAGAAGAAACATGTGGGGAGAACGAGGTTTATGACTGCCTTCCTTTATGCCCAAGAAGGTGCTCGCTACTGTCTAAAATAGTTTGCAGGAAACTTCCCACATTTATTCGCCCGTGTCATAAAGGCTGCACGTGTAGGCCCGGCTACTCTCTAGACAGGCAGACTGACAAGTGTATTGAACATTGTTGAATAATAAAAAAAAACTATATCAGTATGAAACAAAAGTAAAAAAAAAGTTTAATTATCACATGAAAAACTTACTTATTTACTACTAATCATCTTTAGCCAGAACAATCTCTTCTTTTAAGTTCAGAATCTCTTCCATCAACTGGTGGTTATTTTTCTGCAAGGTGTTGATAGTAGACTTATAAATTTCCTCATTGGTTTTGTACTTTTTTAGCAATTTCAGGGCGACCTCATTAGTTTTAGTATCAGATGCTGTAACGCGTTATATACACAACCCTGCCAAAACTAGTAGGTACTTACATTCTCACTTACAAATACCACTGCCACAAATCTCCTTCAATCTGTCAATTTCTATCTGCATTTTACGTAAATTGTGCTCAAACAACTGCTGCTTTCCACTATGCGTCTTCTTCAGATGTTCTATTTGATTCTTGTAACCTTTTTCAAGTTCCTTCAACTCCGTCACCTGCCTATCCAAAGCAGCCTTAGAGTTCTTTAATCTGATACAGCTCTCCCTTAGGGATTCCCAACTATCCTTGTACATATCTATTTTATTCTAAAATAAGACGTATCTTGAAAAGAACGATGTAATGTCAAAAGAGCAATTATACATATAATTCCCTATGTTTTTTGTCACGAGCCACAGTTTCAATGTTTTTGTCTTTAATGAGTGAGAGCGTATTGCGGTGAATGTGCACCAGATCTCTGGAAAAGCGGACCACTTGTTCTAAGATTTGCGGCGTAGGCGATTGGAGGTCGATCTCAGATAGACCTAGAGAGTCAAATTCCTGAAAACCACATTAAAACATATAAATAAAAGTTTTAAATTCAGCTTAATTTTTTTGCATCATAAGGTAATAGAACTCTCAATCATCCCAAAGAAGAAGGATGAAAGAAGAAAAGATGTACTTTGATTGTCATCTGTTTCTGTCAAAATTTCATAGTCTTACAAAGAGGAAGTCTCATTTTGGTGGGTCGATGCGGTGGGTAAATTTAACTTTGTCATCAGAGCTGATCCATGAATGGTTAGAAGAATTACAGTTTTAGCTTTACTGATGTTTTAGATAAGGAGTAGTTAGCTAAAAATGAGTATAAATTCCAAGAAAATATTTTGGAAAATTACACAGTTTTCAAATATCTCCTAGAGGAGCTCGATGGGAATATTTTGAAAAATAACAGTTGCAAATGTCTCCTAAATGGCAAGAGGAATAAAAATTACTTCTTTACTGGTGTTTTAGTTAGAAAGGAGTTGAGTTAGATGAGATGATATCAGTTAGAAGAAAGAGTTTTTGAAGGTGTAATATTAGCCACCTCAATGACACTTTTAATTACTTTGAGTTTTTGGCTAGGAGGGCAGCAAACCTGGTAATTATGGGCCCAGAATTAGTACTAGGAATCCTGCATTTCCTGGTCCAAGGCTAAACTTCAAAAATGAACCAATACCAAGCTTCAGGGTTGGTAGAGATAACAAAACTACAGACAAAATAGTCAAGCTGGCACTAGATTAAGATACTTATTGTTTGGAAAAAGAATCAATGATGTGATGAACCGCCTTAGGACCGTCACCTAAAAGGTTTAGCAGATTCATTGACAGCCTAGGCTTAATGGGAGAAGTAGTGGGGCAAATGAGGATAAACTTGGTTGCAACCCATCATATAAGCCACAATAGACCACAAGTTGCAATGAAGAACTGCACAAGACCACTCACATAAAACACAAAACAAAACATACAATAACTTTATTACTTGACACCATGGTCAGTGTACAAATAGCCTATTTTGACTATGTTTAAAGCACAGAATAAAATATATTTATATATTTTATTCTGTGGTTTAAAGTTTATTGCTCAATGTTTTACAGGTAACCACCAAACTTTATTTGGTCAATAGATTTGGTATGGCAGAAAGCAGGCTCATATACCTAATCTATCAGCCATAAACGAAATAAAAGGTGGCAATTACGATTAGATATGTACCTTGGAAAGAACAGCTAAACTCTCATACAATGAAATTGGAATCTTTGGACATTTCCTGTTGATTTTTGGTGTGTATTTAGCTTCGATCTCTTCTAATTCTTTGGATATTTCTTCCATATCGATCCCCGCTTTGGGGCCGCAGGAATCCATGTCAGCAAATGGGCAATAAGCAGCAAAAACTATTTTAAACAAAAAAAACAGAAATAAAAATCACAAAAAGCAAGAAGTTTAACCGCTTTTTCTAGTTTTGAAAAAACATGGGGTTATGTAAAGAAAAAGGATTAATCGATTAAACCACTAATCCGTGTTCGATCAGGTTCATTCACTCCATTTCTACGGTCACAAAAAGGACGGAAGTCGGAACGTGACATGAAACAAAAGTCAAACCTCATTATTGACAGATGTAAGTCGTTCTCAAAGGCAACACCGCAAACGAATTTTCAAATACAAAGTTCAAAGTTCTTATTTCTATAGTCGTTTTCAGGAAGATATTCATCTAGCCAGCCATGGAAATATCGGTTTTGTAGTGGCAGCCCTTCTTCCAAAAATTTTTCAACTGAAATCTGGGGAAATTCTTATTTTCTATTGGTATTAATCACCTTATGTCAAAATTTAAGAAATGGCATGACACTTACGTTCTATCCTTGTCTTCTGCAGGTATTTTGGGAAAGAGAGCGCAATATTACGTACGTCGATTCCTTGGAAGCATCTTTGTAAATATTGTGAATTTAATTCTCATATTTCTTTTTTTCTTATTCCAATTTTTGTGAGTAATTTTCAAATATCTACACTGCCCATTATCATCAAACAGTCCTTTATATGACTACTTTTATACTCAACAACTTATATAGTGAAAGCAGAAAGTGAAATAAACCTACGACCTACCACGGATTTGATCCCTTACAGAATGAAGCTATTCTTTAACAATTTCCTTAACTCCAGTAGCAGAGCTGCACCTGCATGCATCGGCTGCTTTTTGACTTTGCCATTTGCAGACAATAATAAAACAAAGAAAAAAAAATAATTGCCCAGTATCCAGTATTCTCAAGTCACATCTTCAAGGAGCTACTGAATGATTTTGCATTATCCAAGATAAATGAAGAATGACCATTTGACCATCTCAATTATCTGTGAATGTACCAAAGGAAAGATGGACTAACCTGAACAAAAAATGTGTGTTTCTGTTTATAAATTAAGTGTTCTGTTAAGTGAGTGTATGGGAACCAATTTGAGGGTGACCATTGTGATCTCAGTTATACAGAGTGCTAATTATGTAAGTGTTAATCTCTCTGAAGGATGCATATAACATTTGTCAAAACATTTTAAAGAGTTGGTAGTCACCAATTTGTCGATCAACCCATCTGCATAGTAGTTTCGGAGTCTACTCCTCATCAGTACACCTTTGGCTGGTGGACAAATTGGAGACCATGTGGATGCGGCTTAAAGCCAAAAATCTATGGCTACTCCGTACAACATCTCACCATTTGTCAAAATAACACTAAATTTTTATATTTTATCATACTCCTGTATATCATATTAGATATATTCATTTTTTGCTATTGTGATTGCTAAGGACTGGACCTCAAAAGGGCCTCTTGAAGTTTAAAATCACCATACATTTTAAGTGTTTTGTATAATGTATTACCAAGTGGATCTTCCATTTTTAGAAGAAAGCCAGGAGAATGTGTATGTAATTATTTTCTTCTGCAAATATAATTTTCAATTATACTTGAGATTTTAACAGAAATCAAGCAGAAATCTTTTATTTTATGTCAATCATTCTTTCTCATAACTCATTTCACTAAAAACTACAAAACAATACAGGAGTTAGTTTGAAAGTTTGTATCCAAATCACAAACTATCAAGTGCATCTTTTGAGCCCAAGGTATGTCCTAAAGCCCACATTGAGAGAAAAATGTTTACGAACAACTTGGTGACCTTGACCTGCTCTATACACTTCCGAAATCATGGTATGGTAGACATCCTGTAGTGGAAAGTAAAGTCCTAATATCCAATATAAAATATTTATACTCTATTGTAATCAATAAAAAGTACCAATGTATGTGTTATAATTTTTTAAATATCATCCAAAATGTGTACAGGTTGGTTGTGAAGTTTTCATAGAATATATAGAACAATGAAAGTAGTTGGTTAAAGTACCAGCTTACTACTTGTTTCTAAAAGTTACTTCAAATTCTATGCATATAAGTTGAAACATTTTCAACTGAGTATATAAGAAATGGCCCCAGCTTATATGCCATTTAGTTTAAAACAACTGTAGCTCTCTTTAGTTGAAAAGTTATTCCATTTCACCAAGAAACCATTCCATAATGATCTATCATTCTTGACAACTCACTGATATGATATTGAAATAAACAATGTGCTTGTTCAGAGTGGTTTTGCAAACGTCAAGATGGTTCCTCATTTCAATTTGAAATGTTTGCTAGTGAGTTGGCCAAAATAATTTTTTAAAGGTTCTGCAATGGTTCTCTAGCATGTTAGAACAAACCTTCATATTAAATCACTACACAAATGTTTTAGTTTCTTGATATTTAGGTAGTTTAAAAAATTAAATGCTCAATTAGGCAAGACATCTTTTGTGTAAGTAATTTATAATGTAGAATCAATAATCATATATATTTAACAAAACAAAAATACACTTCTCTAAATACCTACACATAACAGTAAATTCATCTGGTAGAAAATATTCTTTTCTTTATCATGGGGAATAATCTCGACTAATATTAACTGAAGATCCATAGTGATCATCGAGGAACATTATGGATGGTGTATGGATATAGGAATTATGGATGGCATATAGGTAACCTATATGAAAAGGCCACTGGAACTCTCACCACGGATCATAATCACACAATCCAAATCATATGGCAATATTTAAATTCAGTCTGGTAGAAACATAATCTTTTCTCAGGTGATTTTGCTGCATTTGGAACAATTTTTACTTGTCTGCAATCTGCATTCAATTTTAAGCTTGGAAAGTGGTAAACTATATAATAGTATGTAAAACATAGGCATAAGCATAGTTAAATATATGGTCTATTCCTAGGGCATCTGGACACTAAGGTAATTTCTGGGTGAGTATATTTGGAACTTTTGGAAGTCTTGTTCATGGTTGATGGTCCAGTTCAGTTCTTCACTCTGCATAAGCATACTAATTTAACGCTTGCTTTCGCTGGTAATAATCAATCATCAATAACTGCTTGAATGTGGTTTTCGTGTCTCAATTTTTGTATCTCTACTCTAGCATCTTATTTTGCAGAAGTTGGAGGTTGCAGATGAGTTTTCTGGGTCATGCGATGAATTGTGTTAATAGTTCTATGTGGTAGTTAGTCGCTTATTAAGCCAGTTTACTTTTTCTACATTACAAACGCAGCATAACAATTGGATTTGAGCAAAATTTGAGAAATTAAGTAGTTATGTTTGAAAATTACAAAATTTGAGGTTAAAACCCGATAAATTCGTTCGTTAAGCTCGATTCGCAATACTCTCCGATCTAGTAACTTTTCTGGTAACTTTTCAATTGTTTTTAAAAGGTGCGTTTACAATGTCATGGGTGGCTAGATGAATATCTTCCTGAAAACGACTATATTTTCTTTATTTTAAAACTTACAAATAAAAAAAGAAGTCAAAACTTCGAAGAAAAACAAAGTATAGTTTGTAAGCAATTTCAAAAGTAATAACAATATATAATTAATCTTGAAAATTAAAGACATAAACACATTCACTCATTTGGCAACATCACACAGATATGACGTAATGTCGCATCCTCCCCACCCTCAGAAACGTCAAACTAAACGTCAAAACGTTTCACCACCTCCACTACTTCACTTTTCTCCAAAAAAATAAATTAAAATAATGTAACAAATTTCGCGATTGCCCTAAAAGCATAACATGAAGCAAATTCCCATCTTCTTGACTAAAAATGCGGTACAGATACGGTTATTTTATGTTGTTTCTGTTTGTTGAATGCGTGGACGTATCCCAGTCGACCCACCTAAAAGGATCTTTCAATACAAAGGACTTTTTTAAGTTTCTGATCAAGTTTGGATTCCAGAAAACCGATACACATTCTCCGGATATCTCGCACGGATACATCTTTGGGAATATTACCTCGAAGCACAACTTCAGCGTGCCAGTTACGTTTGCAGTTCTAGATAGGTGGCATTTTATAAATTATTACAAGAACCGAGTACTATATGATAAGGATGAGGCCTGCAAACGGATGTTCAGCACCCTTAAGAAGAGGGCGTATGATCCTCAGTGTAACGATGAAGGAAAAGATTACTTGAGGAAAATTCCATGCCCAAAAGGAGGACTATGCGAGGACGAGTCCAAGCTGAATATTGTCAAGAACCATCAGTTCACATATGTTGTGCAGGATTTTAATGAACCAGCGTAAGTGCCTATGTTGTGAATAATGTAAATTTTACTTGAGCTGAGTTTATAACTGTTAGTCCCATTGCTCCTTAATTGTTATTTGTGATTTTTGTTCTTTAGAAACTAAACAAACAGAGGCATCCACATCATTTTAAATTTTTTGTTGACACTAGAAACTTACAAAAACAGGCAATGGGAGCAACAGATTTTATAAATCCAGCTTTAGTTTTATTACTTATATGTATTTTCCCAACATAACTCAAGTAGGTATGTATAGTTTCCAGTGGTACTTAACAAAGTAGTGTGTCAATCATATACTGACCTTGTCACAGCCAAAACATCACTCTCCACCTCTCTTTACATAAGAAATGCTCAAAAATCGGTATTGAGTGCTGTGGAACTTTCCATTAGTAATTAACAGAGAATGGAAATAACATCCAAATGGTGCCAAAAATAGCAGTAGTAGTCAGAACCCTCTAGATAGTGTTTTATGTATTATTTTTCTTTTCAAGTTTAGAGCTGGGTTTAGTGATACCCAAGGTGCTATTTAAGTACCTACCTTAATTTGGTGTTCACTTAAAAAAAGCAGGAATCCTGGCAGGAATCTCTATATCTAAAAAGGAATATTGAATATTATGCATATTATTGTGCCTTGCAGGAATTTTTTCTTCAAGTTCTTTGACTCATTCTTTAACTATATTGTAATGAAAAGTTGCTTGCCATAATCTACAGTTGTTTATTTGTTATTTAGTCAACCATAAAACTGTAACTGATATCTATTGCTTTATTTTGTTGCATAAATGTCTGAACTTTCTAATTTGGTCTGGGTTATGGAATAACTTATAAATAGATATTACTATCCCAGAGATATTCTAAGGTCTCTTACTACCCAATTATTAATATTTGTAAGCTTGTGTCCAAATAAACAAAACCAACAAAAAAAAAAAAACAAGCCAAAAAGTGAACTTGACACAACCCAGCTCAATAATAAAAAATAGAGAGATATTAGAACACAAATGTAGTCCTTATTTTGACATTTTTGTATGCAAATTTTACTTGCATTTAGACATGACAATCAAGTCAAGGACATATGTAAATAGCTATTTATGTAACCAGTTACGAAAAGTCTGATTTTGTGTAAGGAATGAATGTTTGCGGGACGAGCGCAGCCAGTTTCCGCAGTTTGAATGAGATACACAAAAAAGGTGTTTCGTCACCTGTTTCATACAAGATTTTTTCTAATTTTGACTACAAATACCTACTTAGAGAGAGAATTATTATTATTAAACTTCAATATTTACTTTTAAACCACTTTGTATCTACTTAATACCGTAAAACTATAGCAACGGTGTGCCACAGCCGAAACTTGCAATTGGTGGTGACACCAACTTTTCATCACTAGTTACGAAAGATTTTACTTTTCGTAACTAGTTACAAAAAGTAGGACGTTACGTCACTGTCATCAGTATTGAAAAGTGCCACTTTATATGTCAAAATTAGAAAAATGTATTTTGACATGTCCACCATGCAAGTTAATTATATAAACAAATTTCATAATTATTAATTGTGCATGTCCTTATTTGTATACACCTTACCAATCCCCTTTTATTAAATTAAAGTCTGTTTGAATGACAATTTTCAGGGGTAAATGATGGCAGTCATTTGTTTTTTTTTGCAAATTATTGATTCTTTATAATGATATGGTTAAGAATGACTTTTAGAACTATTAGTACAACTTCAGTTTAAAGGTCAGTTCAAACTTTAGATAAAACTTGGAGTGAAACTAAAGATATGAAAAGATAGGGTATAATATGTTTCAGTTAAATTATTATGTTCAGTGTGATGATGAACATGAACTTAACTGTCATTTACATCCTGTGAAGGTGCTAACAATAAAAAGATTTTGCCGGGTCAGTATTGATTAAACTTCAGTTTCGAGATTACGATAGATTGTAAAAGTTGTTTAGTTTGAAGATAAATGCAAGATTTTGACCTTGACTTTGACACTTAAACAATGCATATAGCAGATTTCTTTAGAACATGTTTACCAACCTTTAGGACCAATATTACCCTGATTTTTACATCTCAAAAATGGAGTCAAGCAGTTGCAGTTTCAGACAGTAATTTGCATTATTTTTTTTATAGAGAATAAAACAGAACTTAAGCTCTGGTGGTTCATTAAATTGATTTTTCATAGGAGCAATGTCATTTTACGAAACAATTAACCAATCACCCTCAAAAAAAAATTTGATGTTATTGATAATAAAACTGATTTCTAAGGATTACTTAAGCAAAACTTATTCACAATCAGTAATAAAGACTGTTATTTTTTTTTCTTTTGACAGCTTCTGGTATGTATCATTGGTGGCCTGTTACCACACAAACACCAACACTTGCGATTGGCGCCATTACGACGCCAATGCTGAGATTGAATACGACATCTGGCTAGTCAATGGCAATCCGAACAGCTCAGCTTTCAGCACATATCAGTTCTCCTTCGATAGGCAAAACACACTAGAACTCTACATAATATTCTGGCTGTGCTATGTTGTATTGGTGCCATTGCAGTGCCACGCCGTGAAGATTCAGAAACATCCAGTTACCAGGTAAGCACATAAATAACTGTATATTAGCAACTGTTATCAATTTGGGGTTATAGGTTGTTTACTGCCAGTCTTATACTAGAATTTGTGGCGCTTTGTTTGAATTTATTGCACACTTTAAAGTTTGCTCTAAATGGGGAAGGATTCCCAAAGATCCAGATGACGGGGGATATTTGTGATATACTTTCAAGGGTAAGGGATCCAAGTCGCCTTAAAAGTGGTTTAAAAATGTGAATTGTAGACCTCATTTATGTTGTTGTTACTACTACTAGCCAAAGGCTGGGCAGTTACTCGGCTAGAGCTAACGTGGAAACCTCTAGTGTTTGCCATATGGTTATGTTATGGCATTGTACATATTTTGTTGTATGTTTGGAATTTGGTAAGAAGCTACCATGGCTCTTGCTAAAACTTTCTTCATAAAAAATATATTATAGACTGAGGTCGATATTATAGAGGATATAGACGAGTACCAGACATGGCCAGGTTGGCTGATAATAGTTTTCAGATCCCTCATAATGTGCTGGTTCCTTTATGAGCTCCGCACAACGATGCTCTATGAACACAATACTCAAAAACTCAACTTTCTATTGCATTTCGGGGCGTCCAGCCTCGTTTGGTTCATCTATCTACCGATTTTAGCACTCATAGCTCTACACGTTTCCGCCTTGTGGAGATTTAAATTACTTTTAGGTAATGTACTCTAGATTAAAATCCTTCAATGTATGTCACTAGTTGAAAGTTCCTTCGCAGGTATAACATATTCAGCAGACCTCTTCGCCTACTGCGTCATGGCCCATTTACTGTGGCCCACGCGGTCGGAACAATATTTTCTTCTCAAAGGACCGTCTGCGGCCGACCTGGAGGAATTGGACGAGTTCAACGAAGCTCCTCACATAGTTAACAATTCCTATACATCTCTCAGTAGCGTAGGCTCCATGGACATTGCGGGGTACGAAGATCGTCCCGGGGGAAAATCGGAGTTGTTGGCGTGAGAGCGCATCATGTTATGCTTGAGGACGTTGTTGATACTAAAGTGTGTTAGGCGCAATGTGCATTCCTAGTTTGGTTTGGAAGTTGAAGCCAATTCTTGTGGGGCTTATTGCCATTAGTTCACCTAGTAAATTCTAGATTAGCGAGTATTATGGTGTGTCGTCTTATAGAAAATCGGAATTGTGCTGGGAAATGTTAAAGCCGGATTTATAGATCGATGTAGCATAACACAACACAATGTAGAGAAAAGCACAGCCTAGCACAAGCTATACTTATGAAGTAGTTGTAACTTTCCAACGCATAGGCATTCAAAACATTTTTTTTATAAACTTAAACATTTACATGAGTTTATTTTCGATTCGTTACTTGGTCTTGTTGTCACAAGCGATCACAAACTAGTTTCCAATTACCCATCACACATTGATTCCTTAGAATTTTTAGTGAAATGCCTTTGAACTAATTGGTGTCGGATTATTAATTGGAAACTGGTTTGTTATCACTGTGACAAGAATTGCTAACCATAACCAGAAGTAAGTGCCACTTTCACAAGTTCAGCTTAAACTTTAGTTTGAGTTTTAGTTAAACCCCAGATTTGACGTACTATGCATTGTTTATCTGTCAAAATATTTAGATCATCTTCGAAGTAAAGCTTAAACTGAACTTGTGGAAGTAAACTTCCTAAGGGTTACTTTTACAACTATCAGTAAAACTTCAGTTTGAACGTAAATTGCATTGTTAATCTGACAGATAACAATGCATTTTAGGTCATATCTGGTGTTTTAACTTCAAACTGAAGCTTTACTGATAGTTGTAAAAGTCGCCCTAAGGGGCGAATTGAAAACGACCTTTGCAGCACATTGAAGAACTGGAGCTTAGACCCGAACTATTATACCGTTTTTCACTGGCTGCTCTAGTGCGCACTGAGTGTATTTCTATCTTTATATTTTGCTTGAATAAACAAAGCATAGAAATATACTCATAGTGCACCAGTGCTGCTAGTGATAAACGTTATTAATCTGCTGTAAACAGGACCCTGGTTTCCATGGAAACAGAGCAACGAACCAATCAGATCAGTGTCCTCCATTTTAAAGCCTACGAGTATTCACCATTTTAAAGCGTACAGGATTTGTTCGCCCAGTATCCCCATAAACTTAACTGGTGTTTATTAATTTGGCTGTAAATGTTGCTTTTTCAACAATAATATGAGAGCTTTGCTTGAGTATTTCCCTACTAACAATTCTTAATATGATCTACCTTAAGGTATCTGGATGTTCTCATCTTAGCATCCGCCACAAAAAGGAATTCACTAGGTTATGAATGGTCTCTAAAAAACCAGCCAACCATCTTTTAAAGGGGGCCGAAATATTTTTAGATAGTTTTTTGAGCTCTCTGGATAAAATTTCGTTCATTCTGATAATACCGTCAATACCGGTCAATACAACAAACTGCGGCAAACAAAATGGCGACGATTGCGCATTGGACTTCAACTTTTCAACGACGGCCAATCGAATCGCTTCGAGGCATAAATGAACTACCGCGCTTTCACTTCGAATTTTTAAAGATAGACAGAGACAGATTCATCCTAATCCTAATCCGCGTGGATTAATATAAATATATCTTTTTCTACTATTTCGTACCTACTAGAAAAAGATGCCCGGGAAATTTTAATTTTTATTATAGGGGTTACGGATAGCCGCTCTAGACCGCTCTGACCGTATTTCACTCTTGAGGACTTTCTTTGATGAACACCAAAAACCAATTTACCGTACAAAGTCCGATTTTTTATAGGATGAACTGTAAAATAGGGTTCGTTTGGGGCTAATAAAATCATGTGGGTCTTTTATGTTCTTCTGCAATAATCTTGCAGAACGAAAAGGTCTCGCATGGCACCAAATACTTTCGTCCGTTCAATCTTATGAATATGTTGTGTATTGTATCCTACTAAGTCTAAACACACTTAGGTTCTACGTTTTAAACCAAATGATTGTGATTTTTTTATTATTATAATATATTAGGAATTAAGGAAGTACCCATGTAGTTGTTAATATTGTTTAAATTAAGCGATAGTTTTACTGCTCTTTAGAGGGTTTTATTTCTTGATGTTATATTGTACGAGATTTATATTAATTCACAACTTACTGTATCGTGTAACTACACGTGTTTTTTCATAAGTGTAATTGCTGAATGAGTATATATATTAGTTGGAGAGTATTATAATTTATAGGAGAAAATTGAACCTAGGTTCCCCCTAGTGGCAGCGAATCATTATTTGCGTTACGCTTTAAGTTCTATCTAGTTTTCTGTGATTGTAGTTAGTAATTTGTTTATTTAAGCTGGTTGCTCAACCTACAATTTACAATGTTTTACCTCCTTTTAGAGAAAAAAAAAACATTTATTCCATTTTCATCAATTTCACCTTATTGCTGTAACAGAGTGCCAATTTCAACAGAATCTTATAGTTATAAAATTATATTCTAAATGTTTTTAAACTCGTAAAGTTGAAGCAAGTGGGTTCCAGTTAAAAACCCTAATTTCTTTCAATTTTGTACTCTTTTAATAGAGCCTTTATGAAGATAAATTAAACCCATGCAAAACAAAACTTATAACAAACTGGAAAATTTGTAAATATCTATTTGTTTCAAGCAGCACTTTTTACCAGTAAACTAACACCAACTGCTGCTGTTTCTATCCTTGCCAACGTAAAATAATTTGTGTCTTACACGGTCAATTTTAAAAATTCCACATCGATCAATCAGAACATTATTATACCTTATATTCTTGTAAAATAAACACTATAACAACTTAAACTGGCTAGTTATTTTATCAATGTCCGCTACCTTACCTGGCCCTATTCCCACTACCGTTAAACTGCCGCTGTCCACTTGAGTTTTTCCGCTATCCAGGACTCTACAGACGGTAAGTTTCGAGTTCAAAGCCTTCGTATACACCTTCGACATTTCCTCTTCACAGTTTTTGTCCACTTTAAGCACGATCTTCGGTTGTCCCCATCGCAACCAAGTGTTCAGGTAGGGATTGCTGTTTTTCACAGACTGCTTGTAAAGCTGAATAGCCGCATGCGCTACTTGAGAGGCAACTTTGCCTTTGCCCATTTGCAAGTCTGTACGAACTAGGAACACCATTTTTGTGCGGGCAAACTCCACAGGTTGAACTTTTTTAAATAGAAAACTAAACATATTGACTAGCACCCTGGTAACTGACTGGCCCATGATGCGAAGTTAAAAGGTCAGGCTTGTCCCCTGAGTTTTCTTTCCTGATATTTTGCCATGCAGTTTTTGAAGTCCGTCACTTGGTTTTGGCACTTTCTCCAATCTTGCTTTTCAGCAATACATTCCTTAAAGTAAAATTTAGTTGGTTAAAATTAGGTTACCACCCATTCTGAATCAAAAATGCAAAACTAAAAAATCTGGGATTGCCATATGTGTAATGTAAAACCACGCACTTAAAAGAAGTGAAAATGAGGTGGTACCGAGATAGTAAACTGTTATTGTGTGGCAAGCGCAGCCCTTTTTTTCCAAAAATTTGGTGTGTCTTGTTGGAACTGAGGTTGGAAGGTTTTTGGACAGTGGATTATGTAATATTTCATCGCAACATAACAAAACGTTTTTTAACAAAAAAATTAGGTCGTGCCTGGATAGTAAACTACTACCATATTCTTTATTCTCTCCTGCAAATGAGCACCTTCTGCTTTTGAAAGTTTTTCCTTTAAATTGTTATTGTTATTGTACACTTTTCTATTGAACACTTAACCACAGTGTAAAATACTGCAGGAAGTGCCGAATAAGGTAACAATTTATTAGTAATAAGTGAATTATCCGAGGAATTATCACTTTTAACGTTTTAAACTTTTTTGGTACCTGAACTTTGTAGTGAAGTTCCATGCAGCCGGTCCTTTTTAACATCTGTTCCACTGGGTCAGTTATTTCTTGTTGACCATGGGCGGACATAGTACCAGATTCAAATACCTTGAATTGCGGCAGGGCTTAGTTCATGACTAAACTATATTTTCTCTGGATTTGCCAAAAATATTATCAAAAACTAAAAACCAACCAAGAACAAGTTTCAAAAATTTGAGGTTAAGTTAAATTTGACGTAACTGTCAATGTGTAAATGCGGTCTCTCAATAGATGGCGCGGCATCTGACAAGAGCTAATCAACAAACGCCTCATAAGCAACAAGTGCGTTATTATTGTCCGATTTTTCAAACTCCCTATCAATTATAATGTTTACAAAATGATTTGCTAAACACGATTCAAGCACAAATTACTGCAAGTAAAAAAAGTATACTATCAATTTAACCCCTTAAACAATAATAATTGGGCCACTCTTACTCTGCTTATACTTATTGATAATAATGTTCAACAGATGATTAAAAGGCAAATTGATTAGCCCTTTAAAGAGCTCGTCCAAGTGCCCATAAACTGCGTTTACGCTCAGGGCGATCTGCATAGCTTGCGCGAATCGATCTAATGCTAATTGAAGATCCGCATCATTAACAATCACCACGTTTGGTTCCTTGTGTTTCAGGTCTTGGTAATAATAGAAAAGCGGGTGAACAATGGCGGTAAGATGCTGCACATTGATCGCCCTTGGAGGGTTCATTTTTGGAATCTCTGAAATGCTGATTAGTAGAGCCAGATAAAGCTTTGAGTATAATTCTTCATGTTGATGGTAAATTGGTGCTAAAACACACCAACGTAAGAGACCTAAAATAATAAGATTGAACAAAAAAACTAGGTTTGTAAGTGCAAACCTATCTAACCAGCAATAGGAGTGGTTGCTTCCATAGGGATAGCACCTGGAGGTAAATGGGGCAACCTTAACTGAGCTGACATACATAAGGTAGAATTGTTAGTGATCTGCAAAAAACTTCCTTAATAAGGCATTTTGGGCATTTAAAACTTTTTTTGTACCCATTCCGCTGCACAATTTAGTAAAACTGGTGGTGGAAATAACTCCTTTTTATACACAAAATAATTCTCAGCCACTGCTGTTAAGAGATTGGCAGTAAATTCTGGTGCAATGGTAGGCAAGTTTGTTAGTCTCTCTTCTGGATTAGGTGCTAGATGTGCATAGTCAAAAACTAAAGCCTCAGCAAGCTTGCAACTAGCAACAGAAGTATTGCCTAAAACCTTTTCCTAATGCAATTAAACTACAAATACTGTCCAAGACAAAACATACCAAGTTGTTGCATCCAAGTGCTAGCAGATATCAAAATCAAAGAACTAGGGATGCCTATTGCTAAAGAAACTAATTTGCTTAAAATGCCGACTCTTGTGTGAACAGTGCTTGGGCTGAACAAGTTCAAAAACAAAGTATTCCTGGCTGCCTCTTTTGGGATATTGTTAAGGAACTCATACAGTATTTCCAGTAGCTGGAGCTCCACTAATGGTGTCAGACCCTGCGATCTTTTGTTGCCCCTCCTGTCCACTTCATAAAACACAAACTCTGCCATCAAGTCCAGAGACAGGTCCATGCTTTTTATGTTGGTGACTCTGGCACACAAGAGTTCACCTAAAGGCAGTCTGATAGGTCGACTACAGGAATGAGGGGAAAAATGTAAAGACTTACCGATTTTCTTTAAAGCTTCTTGAGCACAAAGGGGGTATTCCAGTTTTCTGAGAGTTTGTTTCAAGTTGACCTCTGAGGTTGAGCCCGACATGGTATCTAAGTTAATTTAAGTGTAGATTCCTATTGTTATTGCAGGAGAATGACAAGACAAGCAATAGAGAGTGAAGGATTATGCCGCAAAGGCAAATAATTATAACTATTAAAATTTAATATAAATTTTTTTGTGCAAAGAAAGATATTCAAAATGTAAATAAATAATAAACTCTACCTAACCTAACTTTAACCAAAACTTAAAACAAATCGCGTTGTCTTTATTTGTTAGGGTGCCTAAACAAAGACGGACATATTGGATGCAAATGACAGTTGAAGATTGTCAAAACTTCACTGTAATCAACGTAGAGAAAAAAAATATTGAAAATAATCATTCAAGTTTAGCTATTGGGATCTAAAACGAGATAAAATTAATACGAAACCGATTCAATTTAGGAAAATTTACGCATTTTGCGGATAAACTAAGCACAGAAATTGTTACAAGTATCAAAAGTTCCTACTATTTCTGGGGAATCTGGATTTACAAAAAAAATGAAATTTTTGAAAATAGTTTTTAGTTTTTTGTTAGTTTATTATTTTAGAAAGCTTTTTAGAATTAAATTATAATAACAATTAATTTTCTCAATTAGAAAATCCCTCAATCCATACAAAATGGTAAAATAAATTCGAAATAAGACGTTTCGACTTTACTTCACCATGATATACAGGTAGACGAAAAACTCTCTGTACTTATTAAAAATAACAAACAAGCAGAGAGAGTAAAAAGACAACTTTTCTTTTTTTAGTTGTTTGGAATATGTTACGATTATTCAGCCTGTAGCACCACACACTTTAATTCGATAACATTAGCACTTCCCTTTTAAAATACACGTAGGTAGACACCCAGTCATTTTAAACGATTTTTATCTCGCTAAAGGCAAATGAACTGATTCCACCTATATTATAGAAATTTAACGAGATTCTACGAGATCCTACCTTTAATTATAGAAATTTAAGAAGGTATATACACCACACCCTTTTTGTCAAAACAACCAAATAGTAAAAGTATGATTTTAGCCTTTGTGTAGATAACTTTGTCTAGATAAGCTACCTACCACATGAAAACACAATAATTACTACGAACAACAAACCAATTGGAAAATCTGGGTCAAAAGGGCCGTTCATATAACTAACAGGTAATTCGAAAATGACGGCAAAACGACGTACTCAAAAATACTCTCAGACCCAAAACTAGGTCAGATTTGCATCCTTGAATTATTATTTAATTTACACTAAACTAAGTGCATCATCAAATTGACCAGCCACTGATGTTACACATGTGTGTGTGTGGGGGCTATTTAAGTGGCTATTCACCGCCAGGTCATCGGTCATTTCTTTAACTCTGCGGATCTATATTCGTAACGCGCACTTGAAGACCGAATCACTTTTTTGCAAGTGCCCAGCGTATTGTCATTATAAATTATTAGGAATAAGATGAAGCTGTTTAGAACTTGTGCCATTTCTTTGTCTTTGTTGATGATGGTGTCTTTGTGCGTTGTTGCAGCCATGCCATTGGCGGACGTGGACCCAGTAAGAATATTTTATTACCTATCTGCATAAAAAAATACTTGAAGTTACAAAAAAACACAACGTAACCAAAACGTGACTATAAACAATACAAAATTCAATGCATTCAGAATAAATATGCCACTTAAGTAAACGTTTAGTTCAGTTTCGTTCAATAAACGTGGTTACAGCAGAGTTAAACGGTTGCAGAGAGAGGACGCCAAGTCATATACAACTTTTGCTTATAAATCCCTATACGCTAACGCACCGTTTTTGTGATACAGGGTGGCAAAAAAGTATTTTCTTTTATGAATTTTTTGGTTATATTTCAGGAACTAATGTGTGCAATTGTGGAGTAAAATGGTTGTTTATGATGAAAAACATGCGTAAAATGAAAATTATTTATTTTTCCTTACTTACGATATTTGATTTTGTTATTGACGATTATTTTTTAAAACGTCACTAACAATTTAATTTCAAAAATATTTTTTTAACACCCTATATCTTAAAAACGTGCGTTTGCAGATAGGAGTTTATTAGCAAAGTTGGATGACTTGACATCTTCTACAATCCCCTAAAGTTAGTCAGCACTTTTCTGAAACCCCCTGTATATATTGCACAGAGAGTGTGATTTATCTGTTTAAGCTGCTGCAGATAAAGATCATAACAACCAATTGAAAAAGTCTATTTAGTTAAACCTAGAAAAGAATTTGTTTTACTGTTATACCTACTATTTCGACGTAGAATGTATAATAGTTCATAGCAGTTTAAATAATAATAAAAACTTATTATTTTAATCATTAACTTTCAGGTAATCAATGCCATGCTTCAGGTACCACAGTGGCACTGCATGAGGTACCGTAAACTGGAATTGGTGAGGCGATGTCGAAGTTACAAGAACGGTTTAAGGGCGAGAAGAAACTAGTTCTGAAACGTTTCTACCTGTTTTGCTACTTATTTCTCTACTTATTTTGTAATTATTATTTATTAGCTACGTCTATAATACCCCGTGTGCATTCGAAAACGTTATCTAGAAGGCTAAGACTTTTTGACAGAAAATGATATGGAATTTTGTTCCCTCATCCTTATTCTAGACAATTCACAGGCAACTAGATAAAGTTTTTAAATGAACGCTCCCTAGTAGGTATAGCTTATTTCTTGTAATAATTGTATTTACATGTAATGTATTTATATTTATATGCCACTGAGTCTCTAGTAACTACATATTATGTAAGTCAAATATTTAACCAATAAAAATATTTAAGAGGGAGCATTGAGTTATGAACCCTGTGGTGTATATGCTCCTCTAATGTTTTTCCACTTAGTTTACAAAATATAGGAATTTCTAGTTTCAATTAAAAAAATTAGTTCTAAAGTCAAAATTTCATATCCATCACGTCAAAGGGAGCACTTCTTAGTGGAATTAGTTCGAATCTATCCAGCTGCCTTAATGAAAAAAAAGTGGATACATTGCTCTTCTAATGAGACTTTAATTGAAAAAAACATTGACTTTGATAAGATGCAAGGGTTATTGAACTAGGCATCGACATGTCATAACTTTCTGAATTCCACTTCGAATGGAAAAAGAAACATTAAAATTTTTCAATATTCTTATAAAAATTGAAAACATTCTTTCACAGATTTAAGGGCAAGATGGATGAGTTATTGAGCTATCTACCGATATGCTACAACTTTCTGAGCTCCATTTACTTTTTGAAATATCAGAGTTTCAAACGTGATGTTCAGGTATAACAAAAACCGCTATAAGAAAAATATTAGTTCTGAGGACAAATACCCCCTTCTCTCCCTTTACTACCCCACTCAAATGAATAATAATAAAACAAAACACTTACCAACCAACTATAGGTCTTCTGGCTTAATGGCTTAAAACTGAAACTACGGCTTCTGCTCTTGGGGTCTAACTAAACAAACGAATAAAACGATTATTTTCATTCTTTTATTTATAAGGATTTATAACAAAAACTATTTTATACAAATATCTATTTATAAGTACACGAAATGAGGAGAACATAATTTTATTTTCCACGGGTAAAAGGGAAAATTGCGTCGTAGGTATAGGTACAGGGCATGCTAGAGATCGGGGTGGCTTTTTTTTATTTAAATATAAAATCAGTGCTTGTTTTATTCTGTTTTACCCTGTATTAAAAAGAATTACTGTACCTTTTTTTTGATGAATAACACGGACTAAAACTAATCTGCTTGAGAGGGAGAGGGACATACTTAACGCGACACTTTTTTTGTAATAAAATATAATGTTCATATATGTTCAAGTCTTTGTTTACAATAAATCTTCAAAAAGTCTCTACTTCATATAGAGCTAAGCTAAGTCATTCTTTACAGAGGACACAATTATTTATTATTATAATATTTACATCGATCTAAAAACAGTCTTGCAAAAATTCATCTCTGAGAAACGATGCTTCTTTTAATAATAACAACTGGGTGAACCAAGAAGATCTTTTGCGCTTACAAGTGAGTTTGTCTGGAAATTCTATGTATACTGAAGAGGAAGTACTGATGCACGTAGAAAGCGTCTAAATCCTATTTTTATTTGGCACTGTTTTGAGACATCGACTTGGAAGATTTCATTAATTATCATTGTGTGTACAAGTAAGAATTTTGCCGCTCTCTCGGACGTGTTAAGTTTTTTTTATTTGAAAGATTCATTCCTATCTAATGAGTGAAAGTAGCTACACAGATAATCTACAACACACATATTTTGAGTACATGGCTGGTTATTACAAAAAAAAGGTGAACACCATGTACCTCTAGAGACCATTGAAGTGATCACTTGGACACGAGCTAAAAGACTCCATTCGTCTTGACTCTTGACTGACTAGCAAAGATCTGCCACATAACTATTCACAATTTTTTTTATACACTTATATAAAAGACTATGTACAATACACAGATTAAATTCCTAATTCAGTATTTTGATCTCACGCCACTTACAATAATATACCGTTTAAATCTTAAATCAACAACAAAGTACTAAAAGATACACAACAATAACAAGGAAAATCGATATGCCTATTAACGTTGAAAGATGCAGGTTTCGTTATGCAAAGTAAAACATGAAGTGTAAATAATTTTTTATTACTGGTGTCAATCAAATGTGTAGTTTATAGTGAAAATTTTACGAATATACCGCAGGTGAAATAACACAAAACACAAAAAAGAAAATCTGAAAGAAAAAAGGTAACAAGAGCTTTAGAAAGTGTATACTGCACTGAGTCTATACTTCTTCAAGGTCTAACGAATGTTGGGCCCATACAGAAAGTTCTTGTGTGCGCAAAAAAAAACAAACAAAGCAGTTTATCTGTGAAATGTGCTAATAATTGCCAAAATCAAAGTTTCTTAAAATTTCGTTAAATTTGTTTTAGAAATAAGTCTTAATTTTGATGTTTTATTTATTGAAATTGACTTACCAATAATTTGTAATGTTATGAGTCAAGAAAATGGTGGTAAAAAAACGTAAAAGAACTATTCCCTTTAGAGGCAAGTGTTACACATGAAAAATATTTATTTATTAGTAAATTAGAAGAGTCACCCAAAAGGGTGTTTAATTTAAAAAAAAATATTTTCCGTTTATTTCAAACTTATAAAAAAAATTGAATATAAGATCAGTCATGTCAGAAAAAAGAATGCTAAAACTGCCGGGAACCCTTACAACAGTAGACTAGATATCCGTTGCGCATGCGCGAGTTCATGGACTGTGGGTTGCCAGCATTACTACTATTACCAGAATATATATATAATATTATAAAGTATTAAGTATATTCTATGAAAGTTCACATTAGTATTAAGTATGTCCAAGGAAGTGCTTCATATTTCCGGTCTATCCTAATATTCTTAGTAAAAATATTATATTTTATTCATTAAGGGTAATGTGTTTGATATTGACCTTAGGAAACATTTTTTAAGAAAGTCTCGAAGACTGTGAATGCGATTTGGCAATAATGCAAGTGATTTAGCGGCGTCCTTTTCTATTCTTCCTTATATATTTTAACAAACCTTGGCATCTTATAAAAAAAATTAACATAATAATAACATAATAGCATAATAAGCAAACACGGTACACGTTCCTTTTCCGAGAATGGAGACAACTTTAGCGGCAAATTCAAAATGCTTCTTTGAAGAACATTTGGACTGGAAAACACTCCGTGCGGGTATGAGTCGAGTTGAGTGCGTGATATGCCAGGGGCATTATTCTATAGGAAAGAGTGAAAGTGAAAGTGAGAATTTTGACAACCTTGATTGGTCAAAAAATTCTGTTGACGAATTCCATTGGCCAGCAATTCTCACTTTCACTTTCACTCTTTCCTATAGAATAAGGCCGCTGGATGAATGAGGGAATATTGCTAAATGTTAATCGACATATGCCTATTCTAGCTTACCCGTACAAAAGACGATATTATTAGTCAGTTTAAATGCACCCTCAATAAATTCAATGCACATACATACAAACATACAAAATTAGTAAAATATATGATAAACATCAATTAGTTGTCAAATCGACGTCAAAATCGGGTGCGGGTTGTGTAAACATTAGAACAGCGTTTTCGGGTGGTCTTTCTAAGAGTATACCTAATCTTAATTTTATTTGAAAAAAAAAAGGATAGAAGTACTCTCAGAGCGCCGTTGAGCCGTCACCCGAAAACACCATTTAAAATCTCGCGGATGCGCCGTTTGTATCAAACCTACTATTGGCAATTCCAATGCCTACTAATCCCTAACATGGGCTCCATAGGAGACTGGCCGTATAGTTCTAGAAGGTATTTGATATCAAGAAAACTGCGAGCTCGGCAACAACGCCCAAAGTGGGAAGCTTTTTGTGAATTATGAATCTGGAAACTGAATTAGGAAAGGAAAAAATATTTATTATACACCCTGTACGGCATTACCTTCTTTGTAAAATAGGGTAATGCCGCGCGGGGCCTAGAAAACAAAATGGCAAAAGCAGGTCACTGCAACAAACACTAAACTGCTATTAAGATGTTACAAGAGTTACGATAAAACAAGTTTCAAAATTAGGATGAGTTTCTCACACACTGCAAACGAAACTTTAGTTTAAAGAAATCACTGGCAGGACTCCTATATGTGAATGATTTGAAATGCACCTGAAACTAACCTGAGCAACAGAATGTTTTGTTCATGTTTTACCTTGCATATAAGATCTTTTTTAATACTATCGGATGTTTTTTGACAGTTCAAATTCACTAACCACATTTCTGAAAAGGTGCCTCTACACTAAATCACAAGTCCCAACTAAAGCAAGCACATTACGAAAAATATAGTCATTAAAAAAGAATCTCTAATGGTAAGCTGCACATACTCTATACTCAAAAAAAGTTTTCGTCAATGAGAAGTGATAAATGGTGTAAGAGGTACGGGTGACAATTAATCCAATTAGTTTTTAATCTATTAGTGAATTTAAACTGCCCTGTCGCGACAACTAAATTGAATAAACACTAAAGTAGCTACCATCGTTACCTTTCCTCAACATCAGTTGTACACAATAGCTTTCAAGAAGGATCAAGGGAACTTTGAGGGGACCCAGTCCCTACGAAATGTCAAGGATAAAGGGGCCTACAATATAACGTGTAAACGGAATGTTTACTATACCGTTTTAAAAACAGCGTCTTTAACCCGACTAGCAGCTCTGTTTTGCTCGCGGGAACTGAGCTAAAAGGTGAGCAAATCCTAACATAACTTCAACCATTAAAAATGTTAACTATAATTGACAACCAAAAAAAAAATAAAATAAACAATATGCACTGCAAAAAAACAAAATATAAAGTAATGGAGAACAATAATTTTTGGACTACATTGACACTCCAACCCATCTCATAAGCAGCCAAAAAACCTGGTCCCATAAGCCACAAACCCCGTAAAAGGATATTAACAATAATTGAGCAACCACTATTAGAAAAAAATAGAGCAATGCCAAAGTTATGTCTAGAACAAATCCCAGCAAATAGAGCTGCTTAAGTCGGTTTCCCTTATTCTCTCCCCTCTTAACAAAATTACCGCGCTCACCGAAAAAAAAAACACCTACTATAAGGATTCTCTCCGGTCTCTGATACAGAGAAACTAATCGCAATAGGGCACTCAGTTATCCCTGAAATATAAAGAATTAAAAAACATTCTTACCTTTGCGGGTGGTAACTAACCTGCGACAAGAGTGCCCTCTCCAACCCTATACCGAAATTTCGTAGTTCATGTCGTAAACGCTCGTGCGGTCGGGCGTCGGGGGGCGCTGTGTCATAGGATGCGAAGAGCACTGCGAGGTTTGAGAGGACATCTCTACGTTGTCAGACATCTCTAGCGCTCTACGATAGAGCAATAATCAGCCCACGTTATTTTCAGCTATGCTGACGCCCTACCTTACGAAAGACATAGGTCTCCGCCTATTGTCCCCTACTGTGGGCGGGTTTGTGGTAATTTTTCTATGTATTTGAGGACTAGGGGGCGGGTACACCGGAACTCCGCCCCTCATTGCCGGGTGATAGGTGCGCGTAGAAGGGGGCGGAGCGTACATTTGCTGCTGCGTTGGACTAGTCGGGTTCGACCGGTAAAAGTCTGGCTGTTGAGCCTGAGAGGGATAACCTACCAAAAAATAAATACTGTCATCGAGTTTGTACTCACTTACAGCTACTTTTGTCCAACTAAAACACCGCCGTTCTCAGATTTAACTTATTTCTCACGTAGTTCGAAAATAAAACGTAACTTTCTTATTTTCAATGGTTCATCAATCGAGTTTGTACTCATTTTCAAATAAGACAATGCCGTTGTCAGATTTGACTTATTTCTTACGTAGTTCGAGAAAAATGTAACTTTCTTATTTTCAAAAATCCATCGAGTTGGTTCTCATCTTCCCAAAGTACTAAATATGTTATATAAGAAAAGAATTTCTTATGCAAGAGAATTTTCTCCAACACCATAATGTCAAGAAAATTGCCTGGAGGCGGGATATGAACTGGCAAATATTAACCAAAAACTTATATTTTTTATTCAGATACGTGAGAAAAGTTATTGTAAGGCCTGCATGGTTAGTGAAAAACAATAAAACTGGAAACTATTAACATCTGAGAAAGTCAAATTAGAAAACAAAGATTAACAATGGTCACAATCAGGTGTTCTTGATATCCTGGCGAATGCGCAAATTGTCTTTCGTAGAAAACTCGTAAAAAATAGCAAAACACTTATATATTTTGGTCAGAGACGTGAGAAAAGTTATTGTAAGGCTTGCTAAGTTACTGAAAAACGGTAAAACTGAAAGTTATTATATGAGAAAGTCAAATAAAGAAACGAAGAGCGAACTAAACCAAGTACAAACATGATTAATTGCCAAACTCAGAAATTACATTTAAGAGAAAATGATGAATCATCTAAGAAACACTGAACAGTAGTAAAAAATATGTTGCGCACTCACATTAAAAGCAGTTCATGCTCTCTCAATCTCCTACTTACCCGAAGGCGACGTGTCCTTCCACATATACACTCCCCTCTGCGGCGAATTGGCCAACTCCCTAATGTTATCCACGGTGTTGTTGGACCGCGGATAGCTGAGCTGCTGCTCCTGCCGCACCAGCTCGCCCTCCGACAGGAACCGCCTCTGCGGGCTCCCGCCGTACTGCATGTGGCTGGGCGGTTGGCCGCCGCCGCCGCGCATGCCTGACGCAGCATCGGGTGGCTGGAACTCGTAGTACGGCTGGTTGGGCGCGTAGACCACGCCTATGAAGTCGGGCCGGCGCGGTTGCGTCGGCGTGCTCGGATTGGATCTGCGAAATGCACAAGCGACTACAGGAATGCGTTCGAAAATTTCTCTGGTCATGGAGTTATTAAAAGGGTTTGAAAACTTTTTTCGAGGTTTAGAATTCAAATTTCGTAAAACGTTTGACGGGTAGACGGTAGACGATTGGTTAGTTAAACTTTTCGAACGCTTTAATATTTTACTAGCGGGCGGGGGAGGAGGAGGGACGGGCGGTTCGGGGACAAGCGGTCAGGCGGTCGGTCAGGTCCATCTGTAAAAGGACAGAGAGTGAAAGAGAGGCAATGAGATGGTGAGGCGATGAAATGGGTTAGAGGTGATCCTGATGGGGGTGAGGCACTCCCTGGTAGTGGTAATTATCGACCCGTAATAAAACTGGTGGTGGCGTAAAGATGAAGTTTACTGTGCAAATGAACAGGGTCTTTAGAACCTTTAAGTAATGCAATTACAGAATTATATAAGTAAGGTGTATACTTACCTTATTAATGTTACAAAAATAATCACTGGTAAACATATATTACACTGAAATTGCTGTTTTCACTAATATGAATATGAGTTGATACTGATCCCAATTACCAAAAGTTCTAAAGACACGCTATGCGCATGCGGATTATTAATTGTTCTAACACACTTGGGATGTTAATAAAAAAACATGCAAAAATAAAATATAAAAGGAAGGCAATAAAAAGAAAAAGTTTGAAAACAGGACGTTTTATTTACTACGTCTATTATTGCTAGAATATCCGATTTATAAAAATATTCGCTTTGTGTGTATATTGTATATACAAGTGTTCTAATATTACCTATATATAATGTGCAACAATAATATGCTCTATACAAGTACCCTCTAGATACTGAGGTATATTCAGGAGCCCTATTGGTTCTCTAAAGAGTGTTATCCAAAAATAACTTGCACGTAAGACGTAAAGAAATGCATATAAGGCAGAGTTATTTCAGCTTAGTGTACCCAAATTCACACATCTACTTTGCCATTCAATTCGGAATAAGAAATAGAGGATATTCGTTTGTATAAAAAATACTTCTTATGAATCTTTTCCTAGATTGAAAATAAAGATTCGAAACCCCTAAAACCAAAGTTGGCTAGAATTTGATTAGGATAGATTGCAAAGGTTGTTAAAAACAAAATTTGGCACTATTGTTATAGGTCTGTAATGTAAGTAATAACTGTAATTGTTTATTTTTTGTCAAGAAGTAGCGGAGCATTTAAGTCAATTCTAAGCAAGATTCCCTTTTGTATTAAAGTGTATATGGTTCATATACACTGAGTCTACAAGATCCGGATCCAAAATGTTCAGGTTAAACTGCAATCGAAATCATGCAAACCTGGCTCATATCCATAAATAAGGAATTTACTTACGAGTTTAAGTAAAAAGGAAATGTTTCAAAAAAATAGAAAGATTAAACTCAGCAATAATTGTGTTCAGCAGTAAGAAAATTTTCTTGTTATGCTTATCTACGTCCAAGATCCCGTTCGATTTCAACAACGTAGCACAAAATAAAAACATAAAAACCTAATATAAAAAAAGAAGAAACTAAACAATAACTAAGTAGAATCACGTGTAAAAACAAACAATAAATAAATAAAAATATCACTCATCGGCTTTACCTTCTCACAGGACTAGACAATGCTAAGGGCGTGGGCACGCCCAGGGCCTTAATTCTCTGTTGCATCGTTGGTGACGCCCTCTGCGGACCTTTAAATTGAAAATGTGCATTATCAACTCACAATGTGACTGATTTAAAAGAATTTTAATGGAAATTTTACCGGAAATTATAGAATAATAACAGTTAAAATGACGTGTAACTCGAACCAACATTCCCAATAAAACCAATTCGGATCTCACTTAAAGGGAGATAGATTTAAGTTGTGAAGGGACTTTTCTGCATCCACTTTTAAACAAAATTACCGTGTCGCCCTTTCTGTTTTCGCTATTGAATGGCTTTCATATTAGAGAGGGGAATTCTGAAAACGTCCATTTTCATTTCGAAATCAGAAATTTTCCGTAGAGAAAAAAACTGTTTAAGGAAAAGTTGTGAACGTTTTCCAAAAGTTAAGGCATCATTATACATATATGAAACATAACGAAGTAGTAATTAAAAATTTACCAGGAACGTCATCAACCTCATTAGGTTGATGTAGTAATAGTTATATCGTCTAACAAACCTATCATATCGGGTTATTTTCGGATGTAAAATGCGTGGTTTAAACATTGCCCCTTTCTCATAAAGCACCTTAAATAAGCACAATTTTGTCTTCGTTTTCCGACTGCAATCACAAATCGACAACCTTTGTAACACAATACACTTACCTAAATTATCGGGTGTCCCGCCCCGTCCGCCCTCCATCACCCTGGGCCTGGGGTGCGGACTGCCCCTGGGATAATGCTGCGACGGACGCAATATGGGCGGCCGACCCGGCGACTCTTCGCCATTCTGTCCCATCATCGGGTTACCCATTTGCGCGTACTGGCCGCCCATCGCATTTATGGAGTTGGGCGGCAGGAAGAAATTGCTTTTCGAGCCATGCCGCTGCAGAGGCGGCGTGGGCTCGCAGTCTTGCGACTGGGACGCAGACGGCTCCATGTCCAGATCCATGGCGTCCCTGCCGGGAGACATCTAAAAGTGATTGGGAGCGTAAAAGCTAAGAAGAATCAGTGTTGTGTGGTGTACTTTTGACCCCTATGAACGTAACGAACATAAGAGTAAAATTAGTCCATAAGTAGACTTCTTTCTAAATGCCTAGAAAGCACATTCTAAAAGTACCTACAAATCGACTATTGAGAGGATCTATGTCCTAAACTATTGAACCTACGAGACTTTCTTTAGTGGGAGGTAAAAAGGGAATTTTGTTTTGGCACGATTTTCCTCAAAGAGAACGTAAAATGTTTTGTTATATATCAATATAATTGATTGATTTGTTATAATCAATATAAAGCAAAAATAAACGGCGACTGGGACACTTACCGTCAGGCCCTAACTAACTACAACAAGCGGACTGCTAAAAGAGAGTCCTGGAGAAGGTTCTGTGGCGGGATTGAAGACCTGCCAACAGGAGCCCGAATCCATAGGGTTCTCTCCAGGGAGCCATGTCAGGTGCTTGGATCGATAAAACGATCAGATGGCACCTACACCTCCACTGGAAGAGAAACGTTAGAGGTCCTGGAAGCTGTCACTTTCCGGGTAGCCGATTGATAAATTTGGAAGCTAACACAAGCCTCTTGGGACGATTTAAACGACCCAATAGGGAAGATTGGGAGCTTTCCAAAAAAGTGATCAGACCAACTCTGCTAGAATCCACAATTATGGCTTTTCAACCATACAAATCCCTTCGAGAGGATGGATTGTTCCCGGCACTTTTACAACAGGGCTTGGAACAACTCGCACCCTCACAAATAAAGTTCTTTAGAGTGAGCGTTGCATGGAACTTTATTCCAAACTGTTGGTCCAGGGTGAGGGTCGTGTACATACCAGAGATGGGATGTAGGGGAAAGGATCCTAAATCGCTCATGCCAATCAGTCTAACCTCGTTCCTGCTGAAAAGCCTAGAAACGCTGCTAGACCTGTACTTGAGGGAGGGGGCGTTATCAACGTACCCCCTCAGTACGGAATAGTATGCAAACCAGGCTAACAAATCAACAGAATGATTGACAATGGACTATGGACGTGTAAGAACCTGTGCGGTAAATCATGGGGGATGGGACCCCAACAAATTATGTGGCTATACGTGACGGTGATAAGACCGACAATCAAGTATGGGGCCATAGTTTGCCATCGGAAGAGCAGACAGAACCCCATTAGGGCGAAACTGTCTTCTCTGCAAAGACAAATATGTCTCTGCATCACGATAGCAATGAGAACGACGGCCACAGCAGCCATGGAGAGCGAAGACTGGGACGAACGAGGCGAAGATCTGCAAATGGCAGGTAGTACCTGGTACACAGACGGATCCAAGACCGATGAAGGTGCTGGCGCCGGAGAATCCGGGAATTCGGATGGTACCTGCATAGCATAATGCCTAGGCCGACTGAGCACAGTACTTCAGGCAGAAATACAAGCCATTGAGCTTTGTGCCCGACTTCTATTAGAGGAAGGACACAATAGATCAATAAAGATCTGCTCGGACAGTCGGGCAGCACTTTTAACGCTGAAGTCATTGCGCTGCAGCTCCAAAACAGTTTGGAGCTGCAGCAGGGCTTTGAACATCCTATCGCAGGAGAACAACGTCACACTGGTATGGATCCCAGGGCATCGAGGGCACGAAGGCAATAAGAGGACCGACTCCTTAGCCAGGAGGTCCGGACTCCGCACTTGTCGTCCCGGACCCGGTGCTGGGGGTCCCATAGTCCCTGGAATGGTGGGAGAGCCTATCCGGGCTGACACACTTCAAAAAATTTATCACAGGAACAGGGAGGGCAAAAGCCCAAACATTGCTCAGACTAAATAGGAGACAAATCAGCGTGGCTACTGCATTCTACACGGGCCATAGCCGTCTAAGACTCCACATGTACAGACTCGAACTGTCCGAGGAAACGGAGTGCCGGCTGTGCTTGGACGAAGATGAAACAGTCGAGCACGTTCTCTGAAAAAGCGAATGCCCAGCTGAGCCTCAAGATGCAAACGAAGTGTCGCCCGAAAGACTCATCAGATTCGTTGAGGGTCTGGGCTTAACGGGTGACAATTAGTGGGGCAAGCAGGGGTAAACCTTGCTGGCAACACTTCGGGTGAGCCACAATAAAACGCAGGTCGCGTTGGAGGACTGTACCTACGTCCACTCACATCGAATACAATATAATACAATACAATATCTTTTCTCCCTAGATTTATAAGGCAATTATAGTCCGTTCAGTAAATCACTAGTCAAATTTATCTATCGCGGAAATATCAACCTGATAAATAAGTTTCGTTTTCACTGGTCAACCTGCTGCCCTTCCACGAAAATTACAGATACAATTTGGGACACTCACCTTATTATAGGCGTGTGAATTAACATTCCTAACGCCATTGCTGTTGTCCATGTACGTCTTCACCTGGCTGTCATTCGTGATCGTTGCTATGGGCCCGTGTGGGCAACGCTTTCGTTTTATGTTGTACTTGTATGGTTTAATTAGACTACAAACAAAAAAACAATGGCATATAAAATATACCGAGTAGCACAATTGTCTTTCACCTAGGAAACTGAGGGCCGAAGTGAGTGTAGCAGCAGTTGCGCAAGCAGCCCCTGGAAAACGGGTTGTAACCGCCCTTGAACTTGCCGGTGACCTGTTCATTGGTGGTCCTACCCCTCGCCACCAGCACCATGTGAAATCCCGTGAGACCGAAGATCGGGATTGCCAAAAGTGTTACTATGGCTATCAGGGCCATACTGAAATAGTGTGAGTTAAGGAAATAAACTTTCCAAAAAAAAAAGCCGAGCTCTTTTAGAATATTAAATACCCCCTAAGAGGGAATATAATAGCGTTTCCGTATGCCCGCTTTGGGGAGCTCTGAGAGTATTTCCATCCTTCATGTTCTCAATAAGAATGTTAAGGATGGCTATACTCTCAGAGTAGTGACCCAAAAACGCTGTAAGAAAAAGGATACGCTACAATACATTCCGTGTTTGTCAGAGTCTGTCGGTGATGGAGGACGAAAACGAGACTTAAACCAAATATGCTAATCATATGTACGCTGAGTGTTATCAGGAAGAAAAAGAAGAATCTGTAGTTCCGCCTGCCGATGCAGTTGTTCACCCACGGGCAGTGGTGGTCGAAGGTCTGAAACAGACAGGAAAGTCTTGATAAAGCATGCTCTAATAAACTGGCAATTTATAATTAATATAATTAAAGTGAGTCAATGCATGTTCACTCACGCAGGATCAAGAATCTTTAATACGCTTCATTTTGCATTAGCAATGTAAAATACTTTGTACAAATCCATAAGGATCAATAAAAATGTGGTTCAAATGCAATATGTGTGCATGATAATACAGATACTTTAACTATAATTAGAATGATGGAAAAGAAGGTGTAGAAGTTCAAAAGTGGAAATCTCTAAAAAAAGAGGGTATCCTTCCCCCATTTACCCCCAAAATACAGTCTGCGGCTTAAGTATGAACATATGGAAACTAGCTAAGTTAATGATCACGAGCAGAGAGGCAGCCGAGGATCCCAACTTACAAATGTGTACTTCGGATGTTTTCTCCACGAAATATAGGACTAGGGCCAGGAAGTAAAGACCCGCAAAGGACAGGCAAGAGCAGCCTTTAATAGATAAGACACAAATACCATGACCATGACCATGACCATCGTAATCTCCACCTGCATTGTCCCCCTATTTGAAGTTGAAGAAGCTGGAGGTATTTTGAAATAAAGCTCTAGCTTCGTACGTTCAGAATTCCATGAACCGAAATCAAAAACACCAAGTGTTGACATTGCATGAATAAAGGCTGGAACAAGTTAATGAAACCACCTACTGGTTATCACGGAAAGAAAGATCAACAGAATACCTGAAAGAAGAAAGATATCCGGGTTCAAAAACCTCAATAAATGGCTCCGCCGGATGCACATTGATTCTCAATACCAAGCAGCCGCTTTCAAAACATTTTTGAGAAAGTTTACCTTTACTTAATTATGACAAATTAAATAAAACGACCTTCGAAAAACACTAAAAGTTTTAGTCATTTTAGATGCAAATGGGAATGGCATGCACTTAAAATTGTGACTGTGTAGTACACGCAAGTTTTAGAACCGAACATGACAAATACACTTCCTCAGTTTGAACAAAAGCTTGTTACCGATTACAAAACAAAACAATGAATGGAATTCAAACGATTACACGCTCGTAAAAAATGTCATGGACAAATTATGAGTGGGCACCTCAATTGTGTCGTAAATCAATAAAGGCACTTGCGTTAATCGCCTTAGCTTGAAGAGCGATTGGGATAACAAAATTAATTTGTAACCAGCGTAAGAGTGATGGTTTTTTAATTGCACTTACACATAAGGAAATTTCGGAATTCATTTAGCCTGATAATAAATTGATAGAGGAAAATCAAGTTTAATAATAGAAATATAATTGTTTTTGTTTAACTAACTTTAAACAAGTCCTCTACTAAAATACTACTCATTAACATGTAATTCCGGACTGTTATTGTAGGCTAAAGGTACGACCTTGGACTTCGAGGATTGGAATCATTTTTATTTGGCCCGAAGGCATCAGTATGTACTTAGAAAAAGAAAATCAATAAATAATAAAAATGTCTTGACTTCTTCAAGCCTTAAGGCACTTCATGGTGAGATTAGAATCGGTAATTAAGTGGTAACCTCTCTGAAGCGTCTGTTTACAAACTAACACAAATCCGAGCCTTCCGCCTTAATTCGTAGCGGAAAAAACTATTCTAAAAATATGTGAGTCCTACTTAATCTCCCTGGTTAGTTCTAGAGACTTCACTAGGATCTTCATTTTGGTATTATTTATAGAACTCAAAACGTCTACGTTTTACGCTAATTTGCACTTGACCGGTGTTTTGGTTTTATTTTCCTTCAACTTAAACGCGCTCAAAGTATTTATAACTCTTCTGAAGGCAATTAAGGAAGCGCTTAGACTTAGACAAAAATAAGAAACGGTTATTACTTAACCAGACACATGCTCACCTCTATACAATGATTACACACGCTGCAATGCGAACACCTAGGTGGCCTGTAAAATTTGCACGTGACACACCACTTCATCCTCACCGTGATGCCGTTTATGTCGGCGTTCTTGTAGAGGGGCGCCCTGAAGTCGTCATCCCTGTCTTCGTCAGGAGGGGCTGCAACATACCCATCACCAAGACTTATCTACTTGAAAAAGCCTCTAACAAAAGCAGTTACCTGGAGGGATAATTCCAGGATCCATGAAAGTGGCCAAGGTGAAATTGGCCAGCACGAAAAATGTTAATACTACTTGGCACGCTGGAATCCATGGGTAGGTGGGAAGGTAGTATTGTGCCCTAAAAGAAGTTTGCTTGTATGTGCAAATAGATACTATTAAATAAAATAAATGTCTCGACATAAAAAGTTGTTTTTTGTTCAATAAATGACCTAACGATCGTCATAATTATTAAAAGCAAAGCAACCAGAACGTTTCAAGGTCTCAATTAAAACATCAATAATTAAAGACTAATTACTGAGGTGACCAGATACCTGGATACTCAATGGTGAAAACTAGATCTGGTTTATAAACGGTATTTTTTTAAGCATCAATTGCTTCACAAGGCGGATCTCTAAAGAACGACCCATAATGTAACACAATTAAATAAATATTCCCACATCTCTTTGTAACGTTATGTAACAATGATTTTTGTAATCTAAAAAAACTTAATGGCTCTTATCAGCTTTAATCTTGTGTATAAACATGTTAGTCATAGTTATTTGAGTAAAGCAGTGACTGTGAACACGGGACATAATCAGAAACCAAACAACTCACTCCCAGAACGCTATTAATGATAGGATTTGGAAAAAATAATGTTGGTTCCTATAATGGTAAATTAAATATACACACTTAATGCTGAAAACTGGTGCTACACTACTATCAGGTTTGGAAGTCCTTATGGTGCCAATTTAAGCTTAAGTATGAACCTAACAGTTGATTCGTAGCTACCCTCATAATTTCTTTTCTGATTCATGTTAACTGAAAAGATTTAAATTTTTTACCTTAGTACCTCCCAGGACTAGGTAAGATCAGATTAGTAATAGTAAGAGACAACTGTTTAAACCTCGGTGTAAACAGTGTCACATTAATCATTACTCAATTTGTTTCACTGGACTTTCATCAGAACATTTTCTATACCATCTTCAGATGCTTATGTCCAGCAGACTGTTTGGACACATGTGTCACCTTAAACTTACTCATAGAAACATAATATCAATAATCAAAAGTTCAAAACTCCCCCTACCATGATCCTCCTCCAACTCTAGTCTGGCTACTCAATCTTTTTCAGAAACAAATATCTGGTTAAAACTCCAACAAACATACCACTCACTAAATGAAACTACTGAACCTTCTGTAGATCTGACTTGAAAAAATGACTGAGTGTTGAGGTTAAGGTCTCTTTTATATCTTCAATTTAAATCCTACCTAAGTTTAAACTCTAGATTTGACATATATTGCATGGTTTATTTGATGGAAATCTTTCATTAATTTTACATGGAGTTTAAACTGAACATAGACAGTATTCTTAATTGACTAATATGAACAGGTGAGAGTGTTCTCAGGTATTCGGTCTATTTCTAGCTAAATAGTTTTATTCTACACTGCCCAGACCAAATACCCAAGAACACTCTCACCTGTTTAAATTGAACCTGCAAATGTGATTCTTATGATCTCAGTTCTAGTAGTTTAGTAACATTAAGGATTCATCTGTCATGTAGTAATTTTTCATAAAATTGACACCAACTCTCTTCTCATAGAAAATTATTAGGACTGGGAAAGCAACAATCATTCTTTTTGGCCGTTACTAATTTTGCAATATCATAAACAGATCACAATTGTAGAAGGCTACTTGATGGGAAACACTTGCAATAAAAGCAAATAGTAGCACATCAATGAAGCGAAAAAAGGCTAGTTTGGTTCTAAATTCATTAAACATAGTATGTCATACACTTATAATATGCACTTAATGGTTTTGCTTTTGCATCAATAAACTGTTTTATTATCAAATTTATCTTTTAGAAATTAAGAGAAGGAAATGATAAGGATATTGCAAGGGATATTGTGTACTCTCACTTACACTTACAGACTATGTATATAAATAACTTAAACGTTAGAGCAAATGTTTTAAAAAAAAGTCTTTAGATATGCCCGGAATATAATTATAAGATTAAAATAAGCCCAAAAACCTGCAGAGCCTAACAAACTTAATAATTCTTTGGAAGTTATTATTTTTATATATTATCTCATCATTTCTCAAAAAAATATAGAAACGCACAAAAGGGGCAAAAGATTGAAATCAGTCTTAATCACAATGGTCCATTCTGACTCAAGAGATTAGTAATCAGTAGTTTTTTTCTTGATAATGGATAGAATTTGTAATTTAAAGGAGTCTTGTTTATTGTTTTAAACCAGGCCCCAAGATTAGCTTACAGATGGATTTAATATATCTTCAATTCTCATTACAATAAGTACCTACCCTCTGTAAAAAGGGTTGTATTGGTAGATACCAGATAATAAAGTACCTATAGGCAAAGTAATGTCTTGAAATTCACATTTTTAAGTATCTGTTTAATACAGCTCAAAACACGTAAATGGAGAATTAGGCCAAGAAAGAAATCCGAAACCAAATCCCTCTTTCGGGAAACACCTTGCTAATGACACATTAGGTCAACAATCTTATAAATAAACTAATGGCATTTCGCGGTTCTACGGGGCGCTTTGGCACCGTTTTGGTATTGAAAAACACCGGCCAACATAACAAATTGCAAATATCAACATTACAAACGGGTCGGGTGTGCAAAACGTAAACAGCAGTCAAAAATAACTCACGGGTAGTAAAAGAACAAAGTGGTGGCTACAATGAGCAACGTCCATGCAAATGTGGCCGGAATGTATCTGGTTTTGGCGTCGCACTTGGACATGGCGTCCGATACGGTGGAACAGCCTCAGAGTTTCATTAAAAGTCGGTAATTTGGTCTCGAACAGGTCAACATGGCTTGAAAAGGGAAGAAAACACCATTCACGAAACTTGCAAACTCGTTCGTTCGACGATGAACTCTGAATGACTTTGACGTCTACGCAGCACGCATGTGCCAGCATAAACGTCACGTTGAGTGACGTTTCTTATCACTAATGTCAATCAAAGTCAAGTTCGGAAATTATATCCGAGTGGCGCTCAAAACTCCTCGATCTGTGCCCGACGCGAGCCATCTTACGACTTCTTCGCAAGCTAGAGTGAGATAGAATCATGTTCGCTCGGGAATTTATTAGTAATAAATTTCTGAACTCACCTGTCAAAAACGCCTGTCAAAATGCGCCATCTTATTTTATTATAAAATTAAAATTTAACTTTGTGATTTTTACAAGGACATAATATACTTATGCTGATGCTACATAAATTTTGAGTCAATACGATATAATTATTCCTATATCTCACATTTTAAGAAAAAGTTAAATTGTCAGAGTCACAATGTTTTATAGGAAAGCTACTTAACAGTGTTTTCGGCTGACCGCTCTAAGTCTAAGAGTATATCCCTCCTTTGTTTTCTCATTAAGAATTTAAGGACGGCTATACTCTCAGACCGCTCCAGAAACAGAAACCACTACACTGGTCACTCAAAACCTCAAAAATGCTGTAAGTTAAAAAATAAACATAAACATTTAAAAAGAGGTAAAGAAAATGACAAAAAACCATTAAATAACTCTGGCTGGAAAAAGGCCCCATCGCGCCACAAATCAAGTTTTCGAATTCTCACTACACAATGACCCAACCGCTCGACTCCAAGAGAATCTGGACCCTCAGCCAAAAAATCTTCCCCATTCTCAATGATCTGAACCCCTCGGGCAGTCAGGAAGAGTCCTTTACCAAAAACGAATTTGAACACGTGTGCACCTACATGAGGGAGAATGGCTTGCAGAAACTGCTGCAACAGCTCATTGTAGACAAAATTGAAAAACAGTTGAGAGATGAAACTGTCCCTGAGTTTTGGGCTTATTTTAAAAGGGCTGAGGATGTCAGCAATGGAAAACAGTTTTTAAATGCTGTTAAAGTTCTGTACAGTAGCTACAAGGAGTTGGAGAACATTATGTCTCGTTTGGAGCATTTTAGGCAAAGTGTGGAGTTATTGCCAGTGCCTTATGAAGAAAGCAATGTGCAGGATTCTTTGAAATTAATCTTGAAAGCAACACTTTTTGCACAGTTGCAGGTAGATTATCAAATTGTTACTATGGGTTTTTATGAAACTGCTTTAAAAATGGAGGATTTAGATGAGAGTAATTCAGACGAACAGTGTATGTTATGTGGTGAGGACAATTTTCACTGTAATTGTATCTACCTCTTCCAGGAAACTAATCGGTAAGTTTTTGTTTAAATCCTGAACAATTTTTAACTTCAATGTTTTCTTTTAGTAAGTTAGGAGAAATGAATTTGTTGGAGCCTTTAGTAGGACGGACTCTAACAAATTTGTGTTACAATTATATCAATTCTCATATACAAAAAGTATGTAAGGATAATTATGACTCATTTATTATTAGTTTAGAGAAGGTATTTATAAGTTTAATGTATTCTTCTTTGGGTTACCTTCTTCCTTTTTAGTGGTTGCATTCTATTGTGCTCATATGGCTAAAAAAGATCTACTACTATGACAAATCACTCTCTTTAGAAGAATCAATGCAGACATTTGAAAAGAAGTTACTAAATTATTTGTATAATTGCTACACAAAAGTCAGAATAGATCAGCTGTTTAACATTGTGATAGGTAACTTTTGAGGCCCCTATAAAAACACAAAACTTTTATCTAGTTACTTTAAGAATACCCTGAGTCTCTACCAGCTCTTGAAGACATAAGGCTGTGCCTACCAAGAACCGACTTGAAATCGCTGTTGACTAAAAAATTGCAAAAAGCTATGGAAACTAGGTTGTTGCACCCAGGAGTCAGCACTATGGACATACTTACTGCCTATGTGGCTACTATCAAGTCTTTGAAAGTCTTAGATCCTTCTGGGTTATTATTGGAGACTGTTACTTATCCAATTCATCAATATTTGAGAAGCAGGGAAGATACAGTTAGGTAAGTAGGCTTTGTTTTGTTTTAATAAAAATCAATATGAATTGAAGTTCAGTCTTTGTTCTTAAGAACAAAATGTCATACCAACTTGTTTAATTTCATGTAACTAAACTAAGATGATTTATACAGGGTAGGTAGTGCATAATGAGTTCAAACACTGGCAACAGTTTTTTGATGCTGACATCAAGGCAGACACATTATCACCACTTGTAATTCCATAAAATAACGAGGAAAAAAGCAAAAACCTAAATCCAAATCTCCATAACATGTACCAGTGCATGAAGTACTATTTCAACAGAGCTCTGCGCTCAGCTTAAAAAAAGCCCTGATGAAGATAGAAAATTACAATCGAAATGTCGGCAATTTTTGAACAAAAACGAGTTCTCCTTTGTCCTACACCTGCAAAAACACCACCATCCGCTTTAATTTATTGGCTTTAAATCTCAAAAATCAGTCTACTCTATGATAATGTAATATAATGTATTTATTGATTTAAGGTCAACAAACTTTGATTTATTGAGTTTAAATTAAAAAATGAGTTAATTTTTGATTTGATAGAAAGTATTTGTTAAATTGAAGTCAAGAATTTGTAGTTTTTTTGGGTGTAAGTAAACCTTAAAAATCGATTTACTTTTTTAATTGAAACAAGTTATTTATTGATTTAAGATCAAGAAGTTTGATTATCGAGTATAGTATGAACCTCAAATATCAGTTTACTTCTTGATTTAAAATATAAATTACTAACATTGGTTTATTGAATTGAACCGCAAAAAACAAATAACTTTTTGATTTGAGCTAAAAATCTTTCTACATTGATAACCATGAAACTTAATCTTGAATTATCGGAATATCCAAAACCGCATGTGCGGATTTGCAGGTGTGTGGTAAGCAGTTTAACTGAAGAGGGACCCAACGACCTAGCGGAGGAACTTAACAGGGGCGAGCCGGTTGACGAAAATACGCCGATTGACGAGGAAGACGAGAATTGGGCGAATTGGACCCCCGATCCATTGGATAGCGTTCCTTCCAAAAGTAAGTAACACCCCTATCGAGTTGCTTTTTCACCCGTTATACAGTGTTACCTACCCGACTTCAATATGAGTTATCTAAAGGAGCTAGCACTGATCGCTTTCAGAATCGCCCAAGGAGCAGATCGCAAACCGCCGAAATGTCGACATAATTACCATGCTGGTGAATATCTACGGTAGCAAAGAATTGTTTGTCAACGAGTACCGGACTCTCCTCGCCGACCGGCTTCTATCCCAAGACACCTGCGACACCGAGAAAGAAATTCGTTACCTCGAGCTGTTGAAGCTGCGTTTTGGTGACTCGCACCTGCACTTCTGCGAGGTAATGCTCAAGGACATCGCAGAGTCCAAGAGGATCAACCAGAGGATCAAAGACACCGAGGAATACAGCGAAACGACGCCGCTGTCGACGATGATCGTTTCGCAGCAGTTTTGGCCCCCTTTTAAAGAAGAGAAACTGGAGTTGCACGAGAGAGTAGTTAAGCAGATGGAGAATTTTACTAAATCGTTCGAAACGTTGAAGGGCAGCCGAACGTTGTGCTGGAAAAGCCATTTGGGCGTGGTCAATATAGAGATCGAGCTAAACGATAGGATTGTGAATTTGTCAGTGACGCCGGTGCACGCGACCATTATGATGCATTTCCAGGACAAAAGTATGAGTTTTTAAAAGGGTTTTAGAAATGTTTTGAGTAACAAATTCTAGGCTCGTGGGACCTGGAAGAGCTGAGCAAGGTGATGCACTGCCCGCCGACGATCTTAAGGCGCAAGATTGGCTTCTGGCTGTCCCACGGCATCTTAACTGAAACCAGCCAAGACGTGTTTGCAGTTTTGGAAGAAACGGAGAACCCGAATGCTAATCAAGAAGATTTTTATGTGGAAGAATTCGAATCGGAGTCTGCCATGGCCAGTGTAAAGGATCAAAAAGAGGAGGAGTTACAGGTAAGTGTCACTTTTTTTATTTATCAGTTTTGACAACATCGATCGGATTTTAGAATATCTGGTCATATATTATCGGAATGTTGATGAATCTGGACAGCTTATCGCTAGACCGGATACATCACATGTTAAAGATGTTTGCATTCCAAGGTCCCACCACGGAGTGCAGCCAATCGGAGCTTAAGATATTTTTAGACAGGAAAGTGAGGGAAAGGCTGTTAGTTTACGCAAACGGCTTGTATAAGCTGCCTAAGTAGGGGTATAACTATGTACATTTTTTGAATAATAATAAAAATATTGCAACAGTAAATTATTACTTTTTGAGTCTTATTGCCACATACAAGTATATATTGCAACAGGAACACTATTCTCTGACTAGAATTATTGGAAAGTTATTAGTAATTAAATGGTTATTGTCAAACACTAATACGATATTAATCTCGAATTCTGGAAAAATAAAAGCATAAGAACTCAGCAAATATTTCTTCTAAATTTACTTAATACTTACCAATCTTAAAGTTTGTAGTCATCAAAGTGGGACAGGTAAACAGGCGCGGGAAGACCATGTAAACGGGTATTGGAATGTTTTGAGCCACGTCGCCATCACCAATTTGGAGATTTTGGATCTCAGTAGCTGAAACACACGTTTAAACTTAACTTCAAGTCAAAATCATCGTCTTAAACTCGGTTTTAAGTGTAGGTGGAACTTAGTAAAGCCGGATCTAGGTCTAAACCAATACCTTCTTTAGCGTAACCTTCCGCACAACCGCAAGTCTCAATTCGAACCAACTGAAGCTCGATCGACCTTACTGGAGCAGCGCATCTCACCAAAGTCAGCTGGCCTTTGAAAGGCTTGGCAATATTGCAGCACACAGTTTCCAAATAACCCCTGAGTAAAAAATCTGGAGCCCCTAATTGTAATTAAACACAATGAAAGTGCTCACTAATAACGCCTTCATCTCCTACCTGACGCTCCACTAGTCAGTTTGGCAGGGCTCAATTCGAAGGATACAGGTTTGCGGTTATCCTTGAGCGGCAACTGGGGGCAGTTGTTCAAATGTGGCTTGTACTGGATCAGGAATTGTTGGCACTTCTGCAAGTCTTTGGAAAGAAACGACCTCTTTATGTCGCATCTTATCGAGTAGCTTATATTGACGTAAACCCCATGGTACGTCTCATATAAGACTCTGTTAGCTTTGGCTTTTAAGGGGATTTGAAACGGAATTTCCGTGACGCCGGAAGGCACGCGGCCGGGACCACTCACGTCGCACGTGATATTCAATAGTTGGATTGGCTAAAGGAAGAGCAAAGTGTGATGAATTGTTGCGTTAGGGGCATTGTTGCGATGGTACCTTAACCGAATTATAAAACGCTTCCAGGACTCCCACATTTTTTGAGCTAATTTGTAAGTTTACGCAGCCTTCGACTGTCAAACTTATGCCGTCGTGTTTAAAATCTGAGTTTGATGAGATTGCTATAATGCCGCTTATATTCTCCTGAAAGAATGTGGAAAAAAAAACTCTTTGCATCTCCTAATTTTATGAGTTAGGCACAGAAAGACTTATAAGGAAAATAAATAGTCAATGAACACAGATGAATACAATCAAGACATATCCTCCTATATTTTTAAGTAAAAAAAAATATATATATTCTTTTTGGTATTCTGAAATATTTATAATCTATTTTTTCTACTACTAGCTTTAATACAGACCATTAAAGGCCAGCAGAATGACAGTAAAGTAGGTTTTCTTGTTTTGCTTATAAAACAATTGAACATAAGCAGTCTATAATGACAACGATATGGATGATTATTTCCCTAGGGAGATAAAGCGGTCAGTTGTCACGCGCATCAAGCGCCGGGATATCGTCATAGGGCGATTTTGTTTATCGGTTGCCAGGGAAAAGAATCCTCCATATGGACTGAACGCGCCTGTTCTTAGTAATAAAGAATGTGGAGCCCTATCATACTAATTTAGGCAATTTTCAGTTGTAGATTTATCGAATCTAGTAGTGGAAAAAATCGTATATACACTACAGTTGGGAACTATACTTATGACCCTCACGTCTTAGATCCCTCAGCTCTACGCGCTTCAGGATTTAAACTTGATGTTTGGGTCATAATAATGTACTTCACAACCTTGGTATATAATATACTATTACCTATTTTTATTATGCATTTGGTAACCTAAATTGTAGCCTTAACAAATAGTATTTTCAAATAATAATATTAGGTATGTATTTGGATTTAGTGGTTTTCTTCTTTTTCTACTCTTTGCTCTGATATTTCTCCAATAGGCAGTACAGAACAATTCTAAGGTTGTTTTAAGTATACAGGGTGAATGATATTTCAATGGATATCGAACATGGATATGTAAAAGATTTCAAAACAAGTTGCTTTTTTCTTATACCAATATCTTGGCAACTATACCTTTGGGAGAAAAAATCATAGGAGCAAAGCCAGTTGTTTTAGTGTCTTCTACACACCACCGTGGACACAGTCCTGAAGATAGGGTGTACCAACAAGAAGAATGTGCACTCACCTTTAAGAACACAAGCATCTTATTACAAGGCTTGTCTGGGGGACAAGGGGACTCTGATACACTAATATCAAACTGCACTTCTCCTATCTCTTTCAAACTAGGTAGGTAAATAAAATTTACTTACCCCTTCACTATAAACTTTATCAGCTCGTTTGAGCCTCAGATCCAAGTTTATGGACATTTCTTAGAACTTGGCACACCACTTTGTCTTATAGTATAGTTTGTTAAGACCTGAAAAATAAAGTGTTTTCAAATGTTAATGAACTATTATAAAAAAATTAAAAAATAAAATTATGTTTAAACAAACTAAAGCCATTTAACCTCAAAAAATGCCAAAACAAAATGTATGACAAGAATGACAGTATTGACTGACAATGCGTAAGTTCCGCCGACGGCAGCAGCTGAGAAGTTTAGTCAGCGAACCCTGAAATTGGCCAATCAGGTGCCGATATTCAGCGTTCGCTGATTAAACTTCTCAGCTGCTGCCGTCGGCGGAACCTACGCACTAACTTGGCTCTGACATTAATTACGAGCATCGCACCAGTTACACTCATTCCCTATCTTTTGTTCCATTAAAAATTAATAGGATTAATTTTGTAGTACTGTTTCAAGAGTTCCATTATCGATTACTTAGCAACTATGTATGGATCATATCTAACTGAGAACAACAAATTTTGTATAGAAAACGTAAGAAAAAAAAAACATTGAAATGTGTTGCAGTGGGAGCAGTCGGGGTAGGTCCTGTGAAAAGGTCATTTCAATGATTTTGTAACCTAACCTCATTTCAATTTTTGATGTAGAAACAAATAAACATTAAACAACAAAAGTTAATAAAAAAATGGTTTTTTATGATATATTTTTTATTGAAAATTAACAGTTTCGTTTCACTAATCAAATTACACGATGGAGTTCCTCATTGCCAACGTAGAACACTTTAAATTTGACATAGAAGTCGCCCTAGATGAGCAGTATGGGGCCCTTCCACTACCCTTCAATGGAATGGACAGTAAGTATAATGGAAATAGAATAGTGCTGCTCGGTAAATTTGTCGAGTAAACTTTTAACATTGCTGTATATGTGTCACTCTCAAATTATGATCAATGATAAAAAGTTATTGTGTGTGTGTGTCTGGTGAATGTTCTGTGATATTTAGGAATGCACCCCAGATCTTAGCAATTAGGCAGAAGGTTTCTTTGGTTTGGTCAGTTCAGTTTCAATTATCCTTTAGGTTAGTTCTATTATGTCTTTCCTTTGGTTTGGTTATTTCAGTTTTGTCATTCATGGCGGCCCTCCAAGGGTGGCCTTTTGAGACTGCTGCCCTTTAAAAGCCTGTTAATTGGCGCACATAAGAGTGGGCTCTGTTGGTAAGGTTAGTTCAGTTTTACTTTGCCTTTGGTTAGTTCAGTTCTGTTTTTCTTTTGGTGTGGACAGTCCAATTGTACCTATTGTCCTTTAAATTTGATTTTTTTTTTAATATTTTGTGGTGCAAATATGAATATTCCGCAATTTTTTTGCTGTAAACTACTTAATTTGATGCCTTCTTTGTTGTAAATTTCAAAAAACTTTGAAACTCCCTACTGCTTCATACTGACCCAATAGAATTATCTTTTAAGTTGAGCTAGCAGGGCTTGAGTTCCTGAGATTAACACCTAGGAATTCTGATACAGTGTCATGATTCTGTAAGTTCAACAGGTTGGTCTGAATCTGTTCATTTATTTAAATTTGGTAAGTAGTTATTTATCCAGGCACCACAGAGAGAGCAAAGCAAGAAAGGAAGAAAGTGCAAATCGATGCACCATCTAATTTTTTGTTTCTTTGTTATGGTTATATTATGGTCAACAGCAGAGAAAACTCAAAATATTTGCAAAAAGAGTGGTGCTTGGATATTAAATAATTACTGCACAGTACACAGTAACACTTTACTATCCACCGCATGTATGTGATTGTGGTGATATATTTTTGACTGGTAATGTTTTTGGTAATCAACCCATGGGGTAATAATGACTTCCAAATTTGGAGAGCTGTAGCTCCTTCTTTTGTTCTTCAAATTTGACATCCATCCTTTATAGCAATCTTCTACCTATTCCTTTTGTATCTCCCTCTTCATTGTGTGTACTTTTCCTATTCCATTTGTTTTTTGGTTACAAGTTCATAACCAACTTAATGATTTTTTCTATTGAGCCTCTTATACATCACACTTACCATTGTTATAGAATCAACCTCTGCAGTATGTCAGTTCTACAGTTCACCACAAGGCTGCAGCAATGGCGTCAACTGCCCTTTCCGGCATGTTAAGGGTGATAGAACCATTGTCTGCAAACATTGGCTAAGGGGACTTTGTAAAAAAGGTAAGTTGTACTTCTGTCAAAAAATTCTTAATTAGTGTTTATGTAAATCTTAAGATATAGATCTTAAGATTTATATATTTTTTATTTTATTCTTGATAATAATAAATGAATTTGCCAAGGAATTTGCTTATTCTTGTTTTTTATAACTCATTATTACTGCTTGTGTTTGTGAGAAGAAGAGAAGTTGAAGAAAGAACTGTTCACTAACACAAAGCATGCTCCAGTTATTGCAAATTGTCAATATTTTGGGACCTACATTGCCAAAGGTTAGGTTTAGTAAAAAGTCTATGTTGTGTTAGTGGGCAACTTGTACTGGAACAACCCTTTTTTTAGAGCTATTCTCCAACTAAAAATGTATATCTCCTCAGGTGATCAATGTGAATTTTTACACGAATACGATATGACGAAAATGCCCGAGTGTTACTTCTATTCACGGTTCAACGCCTGCCACAACAAAGAATGCCCTTTTTTGCACATTGATCCTGAAAGTAAAATTAAAGACTGCCCTTGGTACGACAGGGGATTTTGCAGACATGGGCCGCACTGTAGGCATAGGTAAGCACCTGTTAAAAATGTCATTAAGGTCCAAACTAGGATAATACTATTAGCTTTAAAATGCCCTGTTTTAAATAAATTCACACCTAGAGTACAGAGCTGGTCACTAAAGGGGCTTTCCCGCATATTAACAATTAATTCCGTTTGTGTTGTGTAGCTTGGAGACAAAAGACCGGGATTTAATTTAATAAACTATTCTGATCTTATTCATAAGGACAAGCCATTAATCTGATTTTCATTTTATATTAACAGGAACTTTATCTTGAAAGCTTTTCAGGAATTTGACGTTCAGTGCTTTTTTCACCGAGAAAATTGAACTCTTTCAGGCACGTCCGAAGGGTACTGTGCACCAATTACCTAGCAGGTTTCTGTCCAGACGGTCCCAATTGCAAATACATGCACCCCCGCTTCGAACTGCCGGCTCCCCCCGACCAAAAGCAGCAAGACAAAGGCAAACCCCCGGTTATTATATGTCATTTTTGCGGCGAGCACGGGCATAAAGCCATCCACTGCAACAAAATGTCCGAACACCACCGGCACAAAGAGATGCAGGCGATGTTGAACTCGGACGACGGCAAATCCAAGGAGATATTCGCGCAACGGCCTCAGATGAAGAAACTGGAGGACGTCACGTGCTACAAGTGCGGGTCGAAGGGCCACTACGCAAACAAGTGCCCCAAGGGACATTTAGCCTTTTTGTCTCAGAAAGCTAATCAGCTCAAGAATGAGCAGATAGCTGCGCAGAAGGCATTGGAGGAGTCGCAGAAAACCGAAGAATCGGACATAAAGCCCACGTAGAGGGTGAGAGTAAGGTAATTTAGGTTTTAAGATTGGATGAGTGAAGGTATTGTTATAAATAAGCGTTCTGAATAAAACAAATTGAACTTTTTAAGTAAAAGAAACGTTTTTATTTTTTATATATTATAATATCATCCATCTCTTACGTCTAATATGAACAACACATTTATATTATTTATCTCGGTAATATAACAAAAATAATTCGGTTTAACACACTTATATAAATATCTTTAGATTTAACGTATGTCTACTCTGGGTGATACAGATATATAATGGAGCGATAAGCAGGCAAATATCACATTCGCTTAATAAAGTCCATCCAAAAAAAGACTAATTTACCCACTTATGCGCGAAGAAATGTTTATAGCTAATAGCTTATGTTATGTAGGTACTTAAGTTTAACATCGTGGCACAACTATAGTCACATTTTATTTACTTTTCTTGATTGTTTTATACCATTTAATGCTGGGCATTGTTGTTTTCACTATTGTTTGTTTTTTTCAGAGACCTTCAATGCAGAGACAACATTATGGCTATACAACCTGTTACCAAAATATCATGCGTTTGTTACAAAATACAACTCGAGCAGGACATGGATATAGAACAGTAGGTCTAAGATGACTTCATACAATAATTGAAAGTCGAAAACGTCATAAAATGTTCCGATTTTCATTTTTTTTATGAACTTATCTCATACAAGAGTTTTAATTCCATGCCTTGCTGCGAGTTTTTTTTATAAACGCTAGTTACAAGGCGTACTTCTTTAAATCTATCTCTTTTATCATAAAGAAACTACAGTATTTTGTCTTTGTCTGACCGGGCCACGAGAGAGATAACTTTACCAGAGATCGTAATAAGGAAAGAGATGTGTAGAAGACCCTGGATATTTTGGCAACCCAGTGTATTGTCCTCCGTATGATAATATTGGTATCTAGCAATACAAGGTCTCTGGTTTTTTGGAAGTTGCACAGTTGGCAATGGCTTAAACAAGGTCAGTTGCTTGTGGCGCCTAAACATAGCATGACAAGCATCTTTATTCTTTAATACTTTTTCTCTCTCTGAATTTTGGAGCAATTAACAGGTCACCTTGTCAACTACGGTAACGTGAGGTATATACAAAAAAACTGTACATCACATGACAAGATTGTCACTAGCTAAACATGTATAAGTGGTGGATATGTCGACACTGATTATAATAATACAAATACCCTTATGCTAAAAATATATATATATACGCATGGTATAGTATATTCTAATAATAATTCACCTTTGGCCGAACTAACGGCCGACACACTAGGAAATATAGAAATAACTACAAGTAGTAAAAGATTGTCATTTAGTCAAGTCATTATTAGGCCATGTGAAAATGTACATTGTTTTAGAAATGACGCTATAGATATATATATATATATTCGTGTACTGGGGATTCGTTTCTACTGCGTTCTGCGACACCTATTCAAATTCACCAGATACTTTTTACATTGTTATTAACTTAATGCACACAGAGCCATGCATGGGTCATACTTTGCGCACCCGAAACTTAACATCTTTAGGTTGTGAACACTTACATCTCTTACTTTGTGAATATTCAATTTAACTCTTGGATATTCGAAATTTTTTTACTTTCTGCTCGTCACTGTTGATGTATTTAATTTTATAGCCATTATGGGTATGCTTGTACCCGAATGCCCCAGCATGCTGTTGACGTTTATAATGGGTCCTTTAATGTTGTGGGCTTTCATGTTTTTCACAGCTTCTCTTGTCGCTATCGCTAGGCCTAGAACGTTGGTGTCCAACATGGTCTTCCACTTCGATATCTCCATCTATGATCGTTCCTCCGAGACGTAAACCTGCGTTGTTTATTAATATGTGGATAGGACCCAATTCTTCCGTAATTTTTTTGAATGTTGTTAAGATTTCCTGCTGGTTTGTGAGGTCAGCTTTAAATGCGTGAAGTTTTCCTTTTTCGATAGAAAGTTGTTTAGAATGCCCCTCTATTCACTCTTTTCTTCTCGCTACTCCAGCCACCGTTACTCCATATTTCATCCTTCAGGGATAGCTTTACCAATTCCTAAAGAAGCACTAGTTACCACAACAACTTTACCGGTAAATCTTTCCAGAGGCAAGGAATACGCCATTGTTTTTTTTGTCTTGTTACCGCACTGATTGTAATATAATTACATACAATGTATGATCATCAAGAGTGACTATGCAAATTCTTTTTGATAACGGAGTACTTCTAAGATTAGTACTGAGAGTATACAAAGGATTTGCGAACATCTTTGACTGAACTAAAAAGTAAAAATATTTGTATCTATAATAAAGGAGAAACTTCGTCTTAAACAATCTGTTATTGTAAGATTTAGTACCAATAAACACAAGAAAATATGTCTAGATTAGACAGACTTTTGTCCCGTTAAATCTGGAAGAGTATTTCGTGTTAATAGTAGAAACTCAGTTATTTTGAGGTCCTATATGTTATGTTTTCGTCCATATATGTCCAGGCACAGGATTTTAGCGGTGCTTTTATTTCCAAACCCATAGCTTCTTCAGATTTCACAAAAACCGATTCAAACGTTCGTTTTTTGTTAGTCTGGGATTGCGTAAAGTATGATCTATAGCAATAACATACTAAAGCTAAAAATATCTCTGAAGGTACTTCTACAAAACCACATATATTAAATGCTCATTTCGTCCCCTTTCAAAATTCTGCGACTTAGCCAACTTTCACACTTAAGTACCGGTTTAACAAATTGAAAAGGGACACATGAGCATAATGTTTATATTAAGTACTGCTTTTTTTAAATTGTGCACTGCAACAAGATTAATTTGCTGCTTTTGTATAAATATTCCTTAGAAATGATTGATTAATATGGAGTTTTAAAGGATTACCTACCTACCCACGGTTTTCAGGTGGGCAAGTCAGGAATAAGTTGTATAACATACCACGAATAAAAGTGTGTTGATTCAGCTTATAGAAGCGTTCAGCTTTTCCATACCGTATTTTAAAAATTACATAGGTAAATTTAATAATATATTCTAGATCTAAGTTTTGGTGTTAAACCCTTACAGTAAAGTGTTCTTTGAGAATAGCACAACCTATATTTTTTCTAAAACCTCTAATAATGGTTACATTAGTACTATTATAAATGTAAACTATTTAACCAGCTGATGGAACCTTCGGTAGTTGCTTAATAGGTTTTTAGCTACACAATTCGTTCTTCATCAAAAAATATTGAATTGTTGAAACCTAAACGCAACATTTTGATTCCACTGTGCTTTGATGGAATGGGACAGCATTTGGCGCCTTTGCTCTGCATTAGATCTTTTTTTCTTCAAGAGAGTTAGGTTGCTAATTGTTTATCTCAAATCTGCTTCATTCAAATTACATTCAAAAGGTCCTAAGTAGATGTGCAGCTTTAACAATCTAGTTGCAACAGTTTTAGGGCAATTTCAGGCAGTTTTTTTTTGAAACTTTTGATAACTACCATTAGCAAATCTTTGCCACTGTATATCGTCTTCTTTTAATATGCTCAGTAACTAAATTGCCCAGTCGTCAGGCGTTTGGTCGAAGCGCCTTCACCATCGGGTCAAGAGTAATGCAACGGTTGTCTGCAAAATGAACCTTAGCTTCTCTTACAGGAATTAACACGGAAAATTGTCTGAAAACTGTGTAACACTGTTGCTACACATCTGCTGTTCTAATGCGTTGTCTGAAAGGGATTGTATCTTGTATCTTATCGTTAGTACTGTCGCATTTAGAGATTTTATTATAAATATAATAGAGTTGTGTAAAAAAGAACAGGGATAACTATAGAAATTATACGAACTGAAAAGAAATTATGTTAATGGGGGTAAATGAGCGGTTGAAACAGTTATTATTATGTAAGGTTGCTTTGCTCGTATATAATACGTCTATTTACCAGAAGCAATAGTTCGACCACTGACGAGCAGCAGTTCAAAGTTACTGAATTCACTGCAATTCGCCTGAAATGGTCAAGAAGTCAAGATGCTGCATTGCTGCGGGTTTCTGATGATTTCTTAAAGGGCGTCCACACCTGACGAGACAAAATAAGCGCATTTTGTCTCTTTTTGAGCCCGATTTTAACAAGCCCTGGATAAGCTTTTTATAGTTATTTACTGAACGAATCTATAAACGAGGTCAAGTAATAACTGAAGTAGGGATAATTTGAGAGTTCTGCAGCAAGCTCCTCCCGAGCATTCTGATTGATTTAGGACAGGAAACGGGGTGGGGGAAAGTTTCTTATTGGTTTGGAACATTGGGTAGGAGTTTACTGCAGACTGCCCCCAATTAACCAGAATGGTTTGGGACAGAGCGGCAAAGCCTGCCGCAGCCAATAAGAATTCTTGGAAAAATCGGGAGGGATTCTGCGGCAGAACTCTCAACTTATCCCTACTAATTGCGTTTATCTAAAAAGTTTTCGTACCGTAAACCAATTCGTGCCGATATTGAGAAAGAAGTGATCGAAGTCCATGATAGTTATTAAAAAAGGAGCTGTAGAGTTTTGTGGGTGCACCCCTCAAAGCAAGCAAACTACTCCAGAGCTTTTTGATTGGTTTAGGAGCGTGCACAGAAAATGGGGTGGGGTGGAAAGTTTCTCAATGGTTTGGAAGATAGAACAGGAGCTTTCTGCAGACATCTGGCTCGATCAACCAGAATGGTTGAGCACAGAGGGGGCGGGGCCTGCCGCAGAACTCTCAACTTATCCCTACTACTTGCGTTTCTCTAAAAAGTTACAACCTCAAACGCAATTTGTGTTGATTTTGAAATGACCAGGATCCCTAAATCGGAGTGACTAAATAAGGAGTTTTGTGGAATGGTATGGATGAAACCCGTCAAAGCAAGAAAATTACTTATAAGATTCATAATGAGGTCGCCACAAGATCATCCTTATTGGTCAAGGTAGATTCAAAGAAAAGTGGTTGGGTAAGTACTTTTCCAGTAAACTGTGAGACTTGAGTGTAACAGTTTTCAATAAAAAAGTAGTTCCACTGCTTTCATCATACTAGAGGAAGAAGGTTGGTGTCCTAGTGACCTGGCTGGATCACATTTTGACTCTCAGGTTAGGGTTAAATTTTGATTCTTAGCAGTAATAAAGAGGTTGTTCAAACCTGTGGAGAATTTGCAAAATTTTTTGCAACTCCGCATTATGATATATCCAAAAACAGGCGCAGTGCCATGCTTCTAGCTTTAGGAAAATCAGCAAGAAATCTTGCTGAAAGCCAATGAATTTTTGGTTTGATAGGAATTTTTGAGTATGGTTTAAGGCTCCTCATAGCTTTTGTTTTTGAGGCGGATTGGACAAGCTTTTTTTAGGTATTTAACGAACGAGTTTATGAATGAGCTTCATTAACAACCGAAATAGAGATAATTTAAGAGTTCTGTGGCGAGCTTTTCTTAAGCATTCTGATTTGTTTAGGAGCCTGCGCAGGAAACAGGGCGCGGAGGGAAGTGTCTCAATGGTTTGGAAGTTAGGGGATGGGCTTGCTGCAGACTGCCCCCAACAAACGATAATGATTTGGGACAAAGGGGCAGGGCCTGCTTCAGCCAATCAGAATGCTCGCGAGGAGCTTGCCGCAGAACTCTCAAGCTGTCACTACTGATCGCGATTATTTGTCATATTAGAGCTGCAAAGGTTTTAAGCTCAAAAGCAATTCCTGCCGATATTGAGAAAACAGTGAAAGTTTTGAAATCAGATTTATTAAACGAGGAGCTGTGGAGTTGTTTGGGTGAAGCCCCTCAAAGCAAACAAATTACGTCTGGTCGAGTGTGGACACACCTTAATGTTTCTTAAAAGAGCTGTTTGTCGATTTTCATCTTTCACCATCATGCAGTGAATTCATTCAACCACTCTAGCGAAAACCGCAAAACAAAATTTAGTTATTTATATAGAAATGAAGAAGGCTCTACTATAATACTTATGGTACTAATAGGTACACTTACCACTGGTGCCTTTTTACTATTTACTTCTACTTTATACATCGAAGACAATTATTATTACAATTACAATTAATACCTAACCGAAGCCTATACCATATAGCGGCTCTCATTCGGTGCGGTACAAATTTGGTCCTCGCCAAGAATCCCACCAACCAATCGCGAGAAGACTTTTTGGATATAATAATATATATACCATATAAATTACTTACCCTAATATTAAATTCGCCAGCAAATTTATCAAAAGAATGGATCAAGCACAATCGTTTTTTTGGTGTTTGCTTTTTTTTCTCGACTTTAACATAGGCCGACGGGATACAGAAGAAACACCATAATCCAGAGGGTGTTTGTTACTCAGTCCGCGGGCGAGTCATCCCCGGAGTCCCCGCCTCCAGGTCAAGGCGAATCGTTGGAGTCGCTGCCCAGGGAGTGGATCGGGAACAGCGGGTACCAGCCGATGTTCAGATGGGTCAAAGTGAGCGAATCCAGCCCGATTTCCGCCCCGCCGATGCCCTGGTTGTGCTCGAAACCGCTTTGTTTTTCCCAAAGCATGACCACCTAAAAAAGGTCCTTTTTACTATTTATCAGTTCATATAGGTATACTATATAAACTCTGTGAGCAGTTATTATCATTAGATATTAAGCAAAGTAATAATACCAGCTGCACTATAAGATTTTTTTCTATTACTTATACGCCGCCGGATAACAGTAACTTGTTACTTAGTCACTTGTTAATCACTTACTTGTTACTTCTTACTAACCATACCAGTTATTTAATTAAAACCGTTAACTTAATGCTTTAGTTAACTTCTTAACACATGCTGTTCAGCTCTTGCTGTTGCTTAAATCCAGATTCTTGTAACGTTACTTAGTTACTTGTTACTCTCTAACTATTGATAACCAAATTTGCGGAATAGTGAAACTTTACTTTTACTAATCATGAAAGTTACTTCTTTGGATTGGAGACTATATTTTTCAATAAAGATGTCTGCTCGTTAAGCCTTTTAGTTCTTCCCTAGGATGTGCTGTTTTATTAATGCATTCTACTTACTTGCTAGGAAACGCTGCCTTGTTAGAATATTTCCTATCTTGCCATAGGAATTCATAAACCTGTTATTTAGTTACTAGTTATACATTTGTTACTTAGTTACCTGTTACCTTTACCACCAGTTACCTAGTTACCTACGCTTGTTACTTAGTTACTTGTTATTTGGTTAATTATCTTAGTTACTAGTTACTTTGTTTCTTGTTACCTATTACTTGGTTGCATGTTACTTAAATTAACTTTGTGAAAATGTATTACTACTAATTAAATAAAGTTCTTGATAACTTACCAAGCTACGTCCCAGTACGTCACAGGCCTGGTACTTTAAAGTCTGCCTGAATTGAGGCTCGCAGGAGTGCCTGCTCACTCTTGTTTTCTTCTTCTGAAGCCAACGCTCTCCGTCTCGCAAGTAGCACTTGACATACGTGTCTGGCGGGGACTCTCTCGAGGGAATATGTCTTGCGCACAGAACCTAAAAACATCTTTTCCCTTTAGGCTGTTATAGGGGGTGTTTATTTGAAAGCGTCATCTAGTTGGTTATGAAATGTCAAAAGAAAAGGATGAAAGAACGAAAGTTCATTTACTTTGATTACGTCATACTTTTATGTCGAAAATTCTTAGCTTTCTAGATGACATTTTCTATGGACACGAAGTAGATGCGTTCATGGCAACACATCTAGCTGACGCGATTGGGAGAAGTACTGCGTTCGTAATTTATAATTAACTAGTAGATGTGCAGGGCTCCTTCTAGCTCACTTTCCGCTGCTTTTATATGTATTATCTCATAAAGTTGGTTCTGCTAAAAATTATACATCGATCGTTCTTCGGCTGCTCAGAAGAGTTGCGTTGGTTAAGTGAAGTAATGTAGTGCTGTGGGACGTGATGAGGTGGAGTACTGTAGTTCAAAAGAGCGTTAGTGAGTTGGGTTTTTTTTTTTTTTTTTAGGGGTTAAAAGATCTACTGAACGGCCGTTACGATTTGGACCAGATTGAAACTTAGAATACCCTGTAGGCTAGAAGCCCTGCTATATATCTACTGACATCTATGGTATGGTAATGTAGATAACATCGCACTGACATTCAATCAATACACGTCGTTTTTTTTTACTCTTGTTGCCAGGGATAATCGATCTTGTTCCAGGGTCACGTTTAACTCAATGAATTGCCACCTGAGCGCTTTTTTTACTGACAAAAAACAATGAAACAGTAAAACGTGCTTTGATCGATTTGCCCCTTTCCCCTTACATCAACTTCCAGCTGCCCCTTGGTCATCAACAGCCCCAGTTTAATCTCCACAGGTTTGGTGGTGGCCAACTTGAATCCTCTGGGCTTGATCTGGCCGGGTCCCAGTCCGGGGGGCGAGGACCTTTCAGGACTGCTCGGCGGACTGGCCTCTTTCTCCTTGTTCTCCACCACTTCCATAACGCTGTTTTTCCGGTTGTCGTGGCGCGTGGAGGCCGCACTTGAACCTTTCGAAGGAAAAAGTTAACGATTTGTATAAGAAAGGGCAAAGAATACTCGAGTTTGGAGTTTTTAAAAGAAAGCGGTATGAGGGGGTGTATTTTTGTGAAATATACCCAAATGTAAAAGTAATATAGATAAAAATATATTAATTGTTTCTTGTAACGCATTAAAAGATAGGTACCTAGTAAATGAAACCCCAAACATGCCCTTTTGTGTTACCCAACTAGTTTTACGTTTATTCCTAGTGGTGGTAAACGTTTCGACTCTATCTTAATCAAGTATTTTTTTCTTTCTGTCCTATCTGCTTGAGTTTTGCTTAAGTTTATCATCAAATATCGACTTCGGTATGTGAATAAAATTTGTTTTTTGTTTTCCACCTTGTAATCGCCACATGTGAGAATCTCTATTAGTACAACTAAGGCGACTAAGGAAAAGAGTAATCTAATACTTTTCTATAAAATAAACTCTACATTATCAATTACCTACTGGCGTCTTTTATTTAGCCGCTTTTATGAAGCCACAGACTTAATTAAGCTTTGGGGTTGATATCAGGGAAAGTCTGAAATTTTGCCAAGATACTTTGTAAAAATGTTCTAAAATAATTTCACATTTTTCGAATCTAAATTCGAGGCAAAATTTCAGTTTCATCTCGACGGCCTCTAGGCAAAGCAATTTGCAAAGATAACAAACAATCGTATTTTTTTAATACCTCTGTTCCTCGTGATAACTTGGGATTTAAGGGAGAAGCCAAAGATCAAGAGCAACAGCAATTTCTTACCGATAAAGTGCGGCTATAGATCCGCTAGAAACGACAGGTAAGTAAGTGTGAAAACAATAGTAGAGAATAAGTAAAACAAACAAAAACATTTGAAAACGAAGAGAGGAAAAAGTAGTTAAAGATAAGGAAGAATGAATTAGTTTAGTGACTTACGCCGCCTTTTGTCGGCCGTGAGACTCATGGTCCTTCCCAGTTCGCCTTTGACTGCTTTCAGGGACTTCAAAATCTCCTCCGGGTCTCTTAACATTCTTGTGCAACTGCTGCGTCTGCGGTCTCGGCTGTAGGACGCTGGAGGCGGTACTGCCACTTGTTCCTATTGTAGAGAAAGAACAGAATAAAATGGTCTGTTGGCGCAGTCGGTAGGATTGGCCTTAGGACATAACACTGACTGCGAGAAGGTCATCTGGGAGGCACATCTCCAGATTTTCTCTACGATTAAATGAAATGAACAATGATTTGTTTTATTTCCGAATGAATATAGCGCACCTGAAGTATACTTCATGGTTGTATGCACAATTCTGTCAAGTCAAACTTATAAATTACTCGCACTAAAAAAAAAACATAAAGTGGTGCAGTCAGTAGGATGTCTTGCTGATATAGTTTTTCCGTAAAATGAAAATTTTCGCAGGATTACCTTAGCCTGCTCTCCGGCCTGCTCCTGAGCACTTTGAAACGACGACCGCCTGGAGCCGGGTAGTGACCTGGAGAAATCCTTCCCCAGCTGATACACTTCCACCTCCAATTGCTCGGATTGCGAAGAACCCCTGCGGGAACCCCACGCGTGGTCTGGATGCAACAAACTGGCGCACTCCCCTAAAATCACAGTCATCATCTACTAACCACCCTCTCGGTGCTAAAGACGTAAAGATTAATTCAAGAAAAGTTTCTATAAAAGAAACTGCTCTGAATTCAAGGGAGTTTTTAATTGCCTTAAACGATCTTCGCACTTCTTTTGCCTGGCACAAAAACGATGGGAATAATAACTTTTCCTTTTCAGCAATCCAAGGAAACGAATTATAAGTTTAAATTAAGATGAGCGACGTCATGTCGCGTCGCTAAGGGAGAATGGAGATATTAATAATAAAGGTACAAACAATTTGTCAAGGATTTGCACAAAAGACGGGGCTTTATCCCTCGAAGAAAAATACTCGGCAGCTTGGGAGAACTTAATTGGAAAACAAAGAGCATTCGCCCTTCGTCGCTCTTTGCAGCAAGATAACACGGGGCTTTGGAGCTTATGATAATGCAACACTAATTCGTTTTGCTGCTTAGCTTTTTCCACAAAAGGAACTATGTTGACACGATTTCCAGGTCCCGAAATGGAAACGTTGCGTTGGCCCTTCAGCTCGCAATTGTTTGCAAATGAAACGAAAAATACGACACGTTAAAAGCTAGGAGGAAATCGAAAACTTCCCCATTTATTAGAATTAAAATTTTAACGCGCCATTAAAACGCGGATGGTAAACTTTTTAATCACCCTATAAAAACCTCCCCTGGACCGTCTCGGAGGTGCTAAGTTTGAGCACTTACGAAAGTTTACCTCGTAACCGGAATTAAAGTTTAATACGTAAGCACCCATGTGATGTTTGCCATCGATGATGATGACCTGAGATGGGTAGGAATATATTCAACACCATTAATCGAATATTCGGTTTGTGAAATAATATAAATAAAAATCGCATTTTGTACCATGTCGTACTACCGCGCTTGGAATAGGGGCCACTAAAGTACCTCTATATGTACATCATCAAATAAAAATTAATGATTTTTTTGTCGTCTAACGTATGACAAACTAAGAACGTGAAGAATTATATGGTCGATTTAGGTTGCAGCAAGTATGAGCCACCCCTCCAAAAATGCCCTGCTAAGTGGCAGTGATTAGGGACGTGGTCCCTAAAGGTTAGTTCATAATTTAGAGGCAAAAGTTTTCGAATTGAAGCATAATGAGGTGATTGAAGAACTTACCAATTGAGTCGACGTCATCCGACACGCTCCTTTGGTCCCCGAAGTTGTTTCTTTTTCCTGCACCCGCTATGGAGCCTCTGGGTGACGTGTGGGGCGATTTACCTCGAAGCTGCCGCGGGTCCTCAAGCCGGCACCAAACGGCTCTATCGTCAAGAAAAGCCTGCAACGCAAAAAAGACACTAATGTCTTTCATATCGCTTATGATGAATGATTTTTGGGCATTCCATACTCATCACCATCATCAGACGTTTTATTTCACATCGTGTACTTTTACGTTTTTAGGTTTGGCCCTCTACATCCCTCACATTAAGAGGCCAAATCACGCTTAAGAGCACTTATCGCCGCAAATTGCTGTCTACCGCCTCGATTAGAGACTGAAGTTTTTAAATAGAGGTCCTTTGCCTGTGGGGTCAATGCAACGTGAGAGCGAAGCTTCGGGTCTTTTGCTCTATCAACTACCGTTTAGCCGAATATTACATTACCAAGACATTTTCCAAGATAATTTATATAATTATGCAGAAATATATGACCTTGTTTTTCCATTTTACCTTTTGCAAATCCACGGAGCACTCTCCCAGAAACGCGTGCTCATTATGCGGTGTAAGGTCCCATAAGGTAATTTCCAGAACTCGCTCCATTAGCTCGTCCCCAGGCACGTTCATAAAGCTCAAATTCGCGTTCCATATGGGATTCTGGCTGGCAGGGGCCACTTCGGTTTGCTGGCAATGTTCCTCGGTCCTAAACAAATGATAAATTTATTTCAATTATATCTAAAATGAAGAATTTTGAAGATGGGAGTAAAGATTGATTCTAATTTCCAAAATACTTTGTGATTATAGTTTTGGAACGGTTCAAACTAAATATCCAATAACCCGTAGCTTCAGTTCTACAGCATGTCGAATAGAATATTCGGTAAGCCGTGTTCTGAGCGAATATTCAATAATATTGTTATTTGATGCTTACACGAGAATTAATAATATTAATAAATCTTGTTGAAGAACATTGGGATAACTTCATTAAAAATGACATGAAGAGGCAGTTTGTGGTATTCTGTAATTATACGAATATTCGAACTGAGTATTGATTAAACATTGTTTTGTTCGAATATTCAGTTGTATATTGCTATTTACAACTACAAACAGAAAACGTTCTAACATAAAAAAACCGTGAGTTTTTAATATCTTTGCAATCGTAGGTATTGGTAAAGAATAGTTGAAAATATTCGAACTGAATATTTACTAAACGAAATTGAATATTTGCTAAACTAAGTTTGCTTTATACATAAATTTGTTATTAAATTAAAACTATTAAAATGCGGTATTGGTTATAGGCAGTTGTACTTTTGAATATATTTGACAGAAACATTCAATGAATGGCGCTTTATTCGAATATTTGGCATTATAAATATTTTACCATTAGACAGCATGGCAGGCTTGTTTATGCCACATCAGTACTTGGAATTGTGGAAGTATTCGAACTGAATTTCGTGATGGTGATGTCGACCGTGATTTGTTCGAATATATGCAGTGGCATTGATATTTAATGCCACTCCACACTTCTAGCACAGTATAAGGAATAATACATTATATCAGTATCGTCAGTTCGTGTCGGCACTTTTAATATTTCTAAAACTAAAGCGTACCGCGCGCGACTACACCCCGCAATTTTCTCGAGTAGTTACGAGGGACTTGTATACGGATCAAGCACCAGCGATGCACTGCCAAAACCGGTTTGGGGGTGCACCGCCGGCGGGCGGGCGGACGGGGCAAGGGGAGGGGAGTTTCAATTTTTCGACCGACTGACGTTACTCATATAATGTATTATTCCTTATACTGTGCTTCTAGGTATTGATGAGTATCATAATAATCTTCGGCTGAAGCATAGTCGAAAGTAATCGAACTAAATATTCGATAAACTGTTTTTCTTTGAAAATGCGATAAGATAGCTTTTTGATTTGTTTTAACGACTAAAGAATAAACTATAGTTTGACATACAATTTGAAATACAGTAATAAAAGAAACGTGAAAAAAGTGAAGTTCAATATAATTTTGATGACATTTTGAAAGCAGTTAAGCAGGTAAAAATCGTATAACATCTATTGTGGAAGACGATATAGCAATGTAGCAGGAACTCAATGTTAATTATCAATTAACCTTAATTGTTGCTTTTCTGTGGCATAGCAGGGTGACTTAGCAATTAGCAAAGGAAATCAAATTACTCGTATCATAAAGCTTAAATTAACTATAAGTTTTAGGTCCCGTAGGTTAGTAGTATAGCTAAGCGGCTACTTGACCAGCGCGGCGATGGGTTGTATATCAAAAAAATGACTGATGACGATGACACTCCTTTTAAGAAATTCATCTCTCTTCACAGTGTAATGAATTTTTTTTTGTTTTAAATGTCAAAATGTCAACTAAAATTAAAGCTCAGTGTGTAGGCGTATCCCAAGAATAAGCTTTAGTTCTTGAAATATATCAAGGCCTACTAACATAGCTTGCTAACATTAGGTCTAGACTTGTTGAGACATTCCCCGTTCATGACGTCAATAAACAATTCCCGAGCGAGCTCACCCCCGAGTACTTAAGGATATGAAACGGGATATGCCGACTCTTATTAGAAACCCACGCAACGTCTCTGTTTCCTCCTGAAGACAAATAATATCTATATTCGTACCCAACTGTGTTGTACTCGTAATTTGTTGCAGCATGATGTATGAAAGTTGAAAGAAATTTTTTTTTCAACATAATGTATAATAATCAATTGATTAATTTGTTATCGGTAAGTCGCCGATCAACGTTTCAAAAATGATTTAACAGGCGCCTCTATTTTCTCTATAGGGCTTTATTCTGAATCTGATAACGCAATTTTTCAGGCCGCGTAATCCCCACCGGGAATAAATTCCTGCCTCAGGTAAATTCACCTGCTTAATCCCTCGACTTAATTAGAATCCCGCGGAACGTTCCAAGCACGCTAATTCATTTTTTTTTTGTTTTTTACCCATACCTCGTTAGTTATTTTAATTAGTTGCATAAGAATTTTTTTTTTGCCACAGAGAAAGCTTTTTGTCGCCTGCTGCTTTGAAAAACAATAAACAAACTAGATGAAGTTTTTTAAAGAACACATCGCATAATAAACATAAGACTCTTAACCATTAACTTTCTCAGCATAATGTTTGTATATATAATTATGAAAAGTATTTGGAAGGCTTCCATATTTCAAAGTTTGTAGCCCGTTTTTTCGTCTTCTTGAAGTTTTCTTTCCCCTCCCACAAACGGAAGTCTAATTAGTTCAATACTTTCGGAAATATGCCCACTCAGTAGTCAATTTTGAGGCACTTTTATAATCGACTTTTTACAATTTGTAAAAAATCTCTTTTGAGGCTTAATCCGATATCTGCAAGGTCTTAGTGATCTCACAATTCCCCACTTTTACCCCCCAACCAAGAACTGCCCACAAAGGCCACGTAGCCATATCTCCATGAAGCCGTGGGCCTCTATATAGGCGCGTATGTAGGGTTGCCGGACGCATGGGGTCATCAAGAGTACGTTTACGTTTTAAATGAATGATGGTAGTCCCAGATCTTTGACTTGTAATTATTACAAGTAAAAATGGAAATCAACGGGGTTAATGTTTTGTCGTGAAGGCGTTTGGATAAAACGAAAATAATTTTTGGGTCAAGTTTGATCCAATGCAAAATAACCAAGAAAATAAGTAATTTCTGCAGAAAAAGCTTTTTGTAGCCTGCAGCTTTGAAAAAGAATAGTTAAACAATGTATATCTCCGTGAAGCCGTGCGCCTCTATATAGGCGTGTATGTATGGGTTGCCGGTCGCATGGGGCCATCTAGAATACGTTCGCGTTTTAAATGAATGATGGTAGGCCCATTTCTTCGACTTGTAATTATTACAAGTAAAAATGCACTTGTAAAAATGGAAATCAATGGTGTTAATGTTTTGTCTTGAAGGCGCTTGGATATACGCTCATACAGAATTATGTAGGTACATAGTGACTAAGTTGTGCCCCACTGCAAAAATGAGGGACGCAAACCTATAAAATATGAGGGGTTCTCCATACATGATTTTCTTTATTTCTATTACTATAAACCATTCATTTACTATTGTCATCAAGTAGGCGTTGGAAATCTGATCTTGACATTTTTATCGTATCTTCTCAACATGTGAGAGGGGGGGAAGCGTGATAGTGAAGGGGATAGGTATAAAAAAAAAGATTTTCAAAGGTAACGAGATGATAAAAATAAGCGAATGAGGTCTATTTCCCAAGTCAAATTCTGTGTATCCAATATGTTTTTTAAATTATTATTGTATTTGTTATTTAAATTATTTCTGAATAAATTTTTTGTTTTTGTCCCATGTTATGTTTATGAAAATGCATTGTTTCTCCTTGAACCGCAGCTAATAGTAACAGAACTACAGGTGCAAATTCTGTTATTATACATCTGCGTGGCCTTTGTGGGCAGTTCTTGGTTGGGGGGTAAAAGTGGGGAATTGTGAGATCACTAAGACCTTGCAGATATCGGATTAAGCCTCAAAAGAGATTTTTTACAAATTGTAAAAAGTCGATTATATAAGTGCCTCAAAATTGACTACTGAGTGGGCATATTTCCGAAAGTATTAAACTAATTAGACTTCCGTTTGTGGGAGGGGAAAGAAAACTTCAAGAAGACGAAAAAACGGGCTACAAACTTTGAAATATGGAAGCCTTCCAAATACTTTTCATAATTATATATACAAAACATTATGCTGAGAAAGTTAATGGTTAAGAGTCTTATGTTTATTATGCGATGTGTTCTTTAAAAAACTTCATCTAGTTGGCTGTGAAATGTCTAAAATAAAGAATGGAGAAACAAGACTCCATTTACTTTGATTATGTCATCCTTTTCGGTCAAAATTTCATAGCCTGCTAGATGAAGTTTTCTTCCGGTATGTTGGTGAGATTCAATAATTTATAGAAAAACATATAATTCAACTTACGTCAGTGGCAACAAACAAAGCCTCGCATAAGCTTCGGGCAGGGAACCGAACCCTAAAGTGTCATCTCTGGGTGCCAGGTCGTCTGCAGCCAAAACGGCCACCACCAGCTCCTTCCTTTCGTCGTGGTACCACACCTGAATCTGGATTCTTCCGGTAACGGTGCGCTCTTTCGCTAATTGTTCCTGTAAATCAACATTTGTTAATAATTACTATGAATCAGCTGTATACGTATGGAATTATGATTACGTGCAAAAACCCAAGACTAAAAGACCTCCTTTAACTATTGGTTTTTGAGTTAACGTTAGCCTCGAAATGCGTCCTGGGGGATTGTGTGCACCAACTTTTGTTTTTTTTTCTCTTATGTTTATGGCTGGATTTTTCTTCTAAAGTGAATCAGCAAAATTACATTATTTATACTTCATTCAGGATTTATTAGCATCTTAACAGCCAAGGAATGCTCATATTGTCTCCACCCTATTGCTTATGTCAAAACAACGTCAAAGTCAAATTTCCAAAATTAACGAGATTTTGTGAATAGATAATTGATGATAATTTACACTAGTTTAAGATAGCTTCTGATCATTTCACTGTCCCATTCAATTGCAATACCTATGACAGGGTGAACTATAGTGGACTGAAGTGCGCTAAGAGATCCAGTGGCAGTTCCATCTTTATTGATCCTGTGAAACTATCTACTATTATAAAAGTACGGGGTTTTCATTAGAAAACGTCATCTAGAAGGCTATGAGTTTTTGACAAAAAAAAGATGATATAATCAAAGTAAATGGACTTTTGTTTCTTCATTCATCATTTGAAATGTCAAAAAAAGAAGTTTTTGACATTTCACAGTCGACTAGGTGACGTTTTCAAATGAATGCTTCCAACATTATGAGCAAAATAACTGACCTCTGATCTATAAAGCGTTTTGTACAAAACTACGATCTATAGACTAAACAGGCAACAAGCAACAAATCAAGACAAAACAGAGGGGTGACAGTAGCATGTCAAAAAACGTGCCAGTTGGGACAGAGAGTAGCGGGTAATCAGTAAGTGAAATTAAAAAAAAAACACGGCCACCCACCTAAAAATTTGAATTAATTTTGTTTATCATTTCAAAATCGGTTAAAATTCAACTTTTTTTGTGTGTGACCATCCAATATAAAAAAACAAATCGCGTACCTAATTAGGAAAGAGTCTCCTGCGTGGTTCCATCGAGTTTAGACGACGAAGGATGGCATTTGCGGACATAAAAACGGTTACTGTTGTTGTTGAAACGTTTTTAATAATAACTAGTTGCACACATTTTTTTTTTTAATATAGAGCACCTAGGTATGAGACAACACTGTCCCAGCTGACACATAAGATTGAGCCAAGGCGCTGCTTCAACCCATCGCAACCTTGATCACTCTCTACTGGATTGTCCACAACACAGAACTGAAACAGGGCTGTGCCTCTATAATTTTTTTATCAACTACTTACACACTAACTATCTAACTAAACTTAACACTGATTGTAACGGCTTGCTAAACATTTAGTCATTTTTGTAACGCTAACATTTTATTATTATTATTTTTAGTATCTACATCAATAACCCTTAGAGATTTGTCTTTCTCCTAAAGCTAGACGATATGAAGATGACCTAACAAATATTGTCGTTTCGTATAAAATAGTTTTTGTTTTAAGTACAACTATTAGGTTAGAGTTGGCCTTAAGAGAGTTTAGTCAGTCCTAGAAGATTAGCCCTAAAGATAAGAATAAAAGGCCAATAGTAAGTGTCCGTTTTTTCGTTAGAAGTTAGCGTCTGCAACAATACTACAGCTACAAAGACTTGCTCAATGCAAAAGCAACACGAAACATTGATCACAGTAAAAAAAGGAAAAACGGACACTTACCAAGTACATCGTTGTCATACAGCGAACTTAACTTAGTGCGGGAAGAAAGGTTGGTTAGGATTTATTAAAGGTTTCTGTATATGTGCTTTGGCATTATTCAACTTGTCAGCATAGTAGAAACATTAATTTCTGGTATAAATGAACACACATCTCTTTAAGTAATGGAAGAGGGCGATTGTGGCACTGTAAAATAAATTGGAATATTTCCAAAAAGCCTAATTGCTGAGAACTGTAAAAAAATTACGCTATTAAGCCATAAAAAAATGTAAAAAAATTGTGAAATGTGTGTTTGGTTGATGGTAGAGGATACATATTTGGCTATAATTTACCACTAAAGTAACTGCAAAGTACTTAGTTATTACAGTTACTAGATGCCCAACATAAAGTCGGTAATATTTAATTTATTACAATTCTCATGTCGTGCTGACTGAGGTCACGTAAGTGTTTTAGTGTGGTTTAATCATGGGTAAAGCAAAAAAATTTAGGAAATAATGTTGCTTAAAAAAAAGTATTTTATGGTTTTGGGTGTTCTTTCTGGCCTCATCAAGCCAATGAGTTATTATTTAATATACACAGATCTGTAGTATATACAAAGTGTAGTTTATTTGTTTGAAGTAACAGAAACAAAAGCAATTTCTTATGAAAAAATATATTTTTGGGACTTAAATAAGACGGTTTTTCAAAACCACCTTATAGATTTTATTTTTAGCTATAGTTACAATATCTAAAGCTCTAAATACATTAAATATCATTCTGGGCTTAAAGAGGAAAAACTTTCTTATCTTGTTTTAGAAAATTCTAGAAGGACGTACAGTTTTAATTTTGGAACTATTGACAGATTTTATGAAAGAAAAGTTTTTTTAAGAATTTATTATTTATACAAAACGATTTTTTTTTAGGTTACAGATTAGAATTTCTACACCTGTGTTCTAGAACATTACAAATATCTTCATTAAAAAAAACTTAGTGTATTTTGACTGTTTTAAACATGTCAGCTGTTTGCATATTTAAAACCCAAAGATAAATAATTTCTAAAGCCCAATACAAGAAATCTTTTTCTGGTCTTGAAAAGGAGAAACTTTTTATTTCCAAAAGTTTTCTTTTGGTACATTAAGTCCACCGGAATCGAACGTTCTGACTGAAGTCACGTACGCACTTTAGGTTGGTATAATCCATTAAAAATCGCAACCGATTGGGGCTTGAATTATCTAATTTGTTAATACAAGTTGTGTAAGAGAGTAATTTCACCGTATTTTGTAAATTTAAAATACCTCGCTGCATTCTGAAAGACTTTCGATAGAAGTGTTGAGAATCTAAATTGAATCTCTTAAACGAAATTTCCCAACCAATTTGTATCCTCTAGCACCAACATCCTGCACCGCTAATTTTATTATACAATATTTTGGACTGTGTGCATGACATTTATATAGAAACTGTGTTATAAAGAGTTATCAAAAATAATATTTAACATAGTGATTGTTATAGGTGTTAAGCAGCAGTCGATTTAAGAACAGTAACCTTAACGACCTAATACGGGTTGATAATTATTTATGCATATAGATGATTGCACACCTCATCGTTATTATATTGGACACATGAATGGGAACTCAGGAAGGAATACTATTATAAGCCTGCAGTAAAAATATTAATAAAAGTATTTATACCGGTGTTTTGGGAAGTTTCCTTCTTGTCGGGGACGTGGGTGCTTTATCATTTTCCGGATCTGAAACAAACAAATCTGGATTGAATTATTATCTCCCAGAAAACAAGTTATACAACTACATAAACATGATCAATATATTCCGGTAAAAGTAAAATTCAAATGAATTTAAAACAGACACATAAAAATGTAGTTTTTGGATGTTTGAAGTAGATACAGTGAGCTAATTCATTAGTGTGAGTTGTCAGTAACTTTTTTTATTAACATATTCGTGCTGTCTGAAGTCACGTACGCACTCTCGAATGATTCAAAATAAATCATAATTACGTCTGACTCTTCTTAATTTGTCCTTTATAGCGTAGAACCATTCAAAACTATGATCTAGTCAACCTTAACCTATAAATTAAATGCGGCTTTCAGATCTAGGTTTCCGCCCCAAAATTGGCCGACCGAGAAACGCCGTGGGCTAATTGCATTAGCATTTCCTATCCAATTATGATTTAAGAACGGTCTCGGAGGGCTAAAACTCGACTCGCTTTTCAGCCCTTCAATTAAAACTTACTGTTACAAGATCTCTAATTATTGCTAATAGTTTTGTAGCACAAACATCGGTTTTTTTAAGCATTAATTTCCTTATAGATGTCCTGTCCTCCTTTTGGGACTATAAAATAGCACTAAGCGGACCATTAATCTCCTCCGATAGGAAGACGTCCCAGGAACGGAGTGCTTTCCGCACGCGGTCCGAGAAAAATATGTGTTTCTTCTAGGGTTTGATGCAATATCGCATACGAATGGGACATGCCGAGCAAATAAATTAGAAATTAAGATTGATGATTGATATGCTTTGAAAGTGAAGAAACGGCTATAAAGCCGAGAAAACACCGTTTTGTTTTTTTTTTGGGGAATTCAAAGGGAACTAGGACCTTGAGAAATTTAAAATTTCTCAAGGTCCTTTGTGAAGCCAAGTCCATACTTCAAGTGCCCTGAAACCCCGCGCAACCACTACCTCCACCCCAGTCCCTCCATTGTAGCGCCCCGGCGTGGAATAAATACAACGGAGCTCACCACAGTCGAATCAGTCAACGTCGGGAACCACGGGAGATCACTTCGCCGATTGCCTCATCGCCTTTCATAATGTCTGCCGTAGCTGTAGACGAAAACACTTTAAAATGTATTTTGACCGGCCGTGAAAGCCTTCACAGTCTGACGAAGAAATGTTAAATAAATACTACTTCGGGACTTTTTCCTGTTTTATGTATACCCCAAGGTAGGACATTTCTCTTTCCGTTCTATATGGGGATGTTTTGTGATCGACCCTATCCTTTGAACTTTCCTTTTCAAAATATTTTACATAGATAGATCACAAGTATTGCGGGTGTGGGACTTGAAAAATGCACTTCACACTTTCGAAATTACCAACGTTTCGATCCTTTATTGGATCTTCATCAGGGCTTTTTCAGTGCGTGGACTAGCTTCAAGTCCACGCTAAGGCTACTTGAATGCCGCATGTTCTTAAACCAGCCATAGACTTTAAGAGAGATTTTTTTAAACCTCACAACTCGACTATCTTCATTCACTGAAAAAGCCCTGATGAAGATCCAATAAAGGATCGAAACATTGGTAATTTCGAAAGTGTGAAGTGCATTTTTCAAGTCCTACACCCGCAATACTTTCTACACCTATATCTATAAGGACGCGAAGTGTCATGATTATACATAGACAAAGACTTTTGTTCTTTCATCCTTTTTTTTGACATACCACAGCCAACTAGTTGACTTTTCCAAATGAACATCCCCTACTCACTGTCCAGCAGTACGTGTGTTAAGGTATAGGAAAGTGCGGCCCTAGGGATAACTTTCTTTCCTTCCCATCTTCTTCTGGCAAATAGGGTTAACTGATTCACCTTGAAACACTAATTATTATAGCTCTAATTGCAAGTCATAAGAGATTTTGTGTCCTGATGATGGATGGTCTGCCGAAACTGTTGCCAATAAAAGTTTTCTCCGTTCTATATAATTATAAACCTCTCAAGCTCAATGAGTCTTTTTAGGAGAAAAAATAATTTAACTATTACATAAATCTTATCAGTGTCTTCAGTCGTAGGGCAAACCTTTCTCAACTTTAACGCCTAAACGAACATGAAATTATCATTTTTTGTTCTTCAGAAGACGAAAACAATTTGATTATAAAGTGTGTTCATAAAAAAAATCTCCTAGCAAGCCATGGAATTAAAACTAATGTCAGAAAATCGGAACGTTTTATGACGTTTTTCCATAGCCTACTTGAGGTTTTAATTTAAATGAACGCCTGATATTTGCGTTGAGTGATGAGTGTCTGCTTACCAACATATAGAGCAGTGATATTCGCCTCCGACGGTTTTCTAATCGAAGGTGGAGGTAAGGGAGGTTCGTCCAAAAAGTCGCACATGCGCAAATCAGTCGCGTGCTCCACTAACAATTCCACAGTGTCGCCGGTGTGGTCCATGATGGCGCAGACTTCCTCGAAGTTGCGATCGATTAGCGACACTCCGCCCCACTCGAGCACCTTTAACATTCGAACTCAACAACTTAGCACTTTTGACAAGAACTATGAAAGGAAAAGGGTACCTTGTCACCCTGTTGCAAGCCGCCCTTTTCTGCTGGGCCTCCCGGTACGGTCCACACGATGTAGGCAAAGAGGTGGCCGTCGGGACTGGTCTTGCCACCCACCACTCTCATCCCAAAACCGCGGGCTGCAACAAAACCTTCTTTGAATTTCTTTACACATGACCCACGTAATACAATGGGTATTCAGAGTTAATTCAAGGACGTATATACGTATAGGTATATATTTATAAGTTGGGTTCGGTAATTACATCCTGAGCGCTCGGTATATCAGTCTATCTCACTCTAGCTTATTAAGATTTTGGGAGATGGTCTGTGTCCAGAGCGCTCGGATGGAATTACCGAACTCCGAAGCTACAGTAGGGAGTGGTAGAAAATGGCTTATTATTGACATAACAGCGTCACGTGGTTTTCAATGGCTTATAAAGGTGCGCTCAGAACTCAGAACTATTAGAACAGGACGACACTGCGAGAAAGACGTTTGCCAGTATAATTTGAGTTCGGTAATTACATCCCGAGCGCTCGGGATATCATTTTATCTCACTCTAGCTAGTAAAAATTTTGGGAGATGTTCTGGGTCTGGAGCAGGAAGACCGGACGAAGGAAGCAGAGTAAAACAATAGAAGGGACGACCAGTGCTGCCAATCTGAGAGTAATTACTTCATTTGGGTGTAATTTCTTTATGCGCGGGTAAAACGGGTACTGGGGGGGGGGGTAATTAATAATTTGCTGATTAGTGATTTTCAACCGATTGGATTGACCGGCCTGGCATCGGTCCTGAATCTGGTTGCCTGAAAATCAGCTGTAGGGATCAATCTGATCGAGAATCGTCATTTCCGGAGAGTCTTACTGATTCATTTTGGGACTAGGAGTTATTGGAGCTAAACGAGTAAACAAAACGAACACTATTTAGCAGTCAGGTCATTAATTGATTTCTGTATTAAGAAAACACTAACAGCGTTTTCGGGTGGCAGCTTGACAGAGCTTTGAGATCCTTTTTCCCATCCTTCCATTCTTGTTGGAAAACAAAGGATGGGAATATTCACAGAGCGCTTTAGAGCCGTCACTCGAAAACGCTGTTATATATAATATAGAGTCTATTTCAAATAAATATTCATTGCTGAGAAATTGACATATAAATGACACATTTACATGAATAGAATAGGACAAATCTGTCAGTTCCTCAGCCTGCTAGATGAATATTTATTTGAAATGGACCATATATTTTAGGAAATTTTAGTTTTTTCTCTATATTGTCATGTTATTCTGAAACATAAAAGAAATAAATTTACTGAGTATAATAAGTACAAGAGTGGAGTAAAGTTGGGTACAATTCAGGCACATATTAGGAGTAAAAGTGGGTAATTTTGTTACAGCAGCTTGGCAGCACTGGGGACGACACTGCCAATCGATAACACTACGCATGCCCGAACTCGATAATATCGAATCTTAAAAATTAATAAAAAGGAGATATTTTACACAACAGAAACAAAATAATTGAAATTTTGAATGCCACCCAGAGTTTCGTCAAATAATGCCACATGAAACAATGCCAAAAGCCATTCAATTAATTAATTAATTCGCCAATCACACAAGTATATAGTAAATTAAGCCTACAGCCACAAGAATAGCACAGAACCAATCGAAAGGGCGACTAGTGAAATTTGGCATGTGACAAGTGACAAGACAATTCGCAACAATGGATTACTCGAAACCAGCGCCTTTATTCTATAGGAAAGAGTGAAAGTGAAAGTGAGAATTTTGACAACCTTGATTGGTCAAAAAATTCTGTTGACGAATTCCATTGGCCACCAGTTCTCACTTTCACTTTCACTCTTTCCTATAGAATAAGGCCCCTGATTGCAAGGAGCAACAAAATCACTTAAAGGCAAAAGAATATGACATCAAGTAAGTAAAGAATAAGGATGGAGATAAAATTCAACTTGCAAAATGTAATTTAAAAATATTAAACCCTAACCTCACAATCTGAATCGATGTAAACACAACAAACAGGTGCAAAACGAGAATCTGGGATAAACTGGAAAGTCTGGAAGCATCCTCAAAGAAAATGTGAGTCTAACCAGAAAATACAAAATAAAAGTTAGAAAACTAATCTTGGAGAAGCAGTGAAGGTCGCTCTAGCTAAAAACTGAAGAAAGTGGATTCAAAACAAGCAAAGGAGATAAATTTTATTCACAAAATCTACTAGTAAACCCAGAATCATTGAATTTAGGTTTAGTAAATTAACACAAGGTACATTTTAGTGGGTACCAGCAGGCACCCAACAAGTCCTCTCGAGAACCAATGTACGTCATGTACGTGTTGCAATGTACGTCACTCGCCTTGGTTGTTCTGATGGACAATAAACATATGTTTACTATCAGACAAAAATCTTCTGCAATTTAAGTGGAATAGGTAAGGAAGTTCGTATTTATTGAATTTTTAATTTTTAATTTGTTTAGTGTAATTTTTAATTTTTAATTTGTTAAGTGAGATGTGTTTGAGTAATTTTATCTCGTCTTCGTTAGTGTGTTGTTTAATTTTTTAGCCTTGAAAAAGACGTAAAATAAACGTCGCAACGTCGGCAATTTCTGCGGAAGCGTAGAAGTTTTATTTTTAGTCCTTCTCCCGCTACCTTTCTCTTGGAAAGTAATTCATAACAAATATAAGGGAATGCGTAGTGAGAAAAATGACCGCGACAGGAAATAAATGTAAAATTTTAGACAGATACATCCGGAGGACTTGTTTTAGGTGATAAAAAGTTCTAGGTAGCATTACTCTGAATTTAGACCTAAATAAAGACTTTCAAATGATTATTTTACCCACGAATTATGGAACATTTTACGCCAGCCAAGGCTCTCCGCTTTATGTACACTCGAACACAATGTAATAACAGATCCCTTCGAAAATTCGTAACCACGTTCCAATTTTGCCAGAGTTTCAATAAGCAACCCCGACAATGGATGTTCCAAATAAGGGCTTTGAGTATTGAAAACTCACAAACAGAAAATTTCATTATCGAAGAAACTTTGCAATTGCCATGCCATTGTCTTATGTCAGCAAATCTGCCGCTAACAAGCGCGAAATGTTTTCATTTTGATAGCGCGTTGCGGGAACTTTTAGTATTATTTATTAAAGTGTCTTTTGTATGGTCTGCTTGTTTTTTTTTCAGCATAATAGCAGCTTTTGTGTAGAAAGACCCAAGAAAGAATAATTGTCGAACGCCTTTTGTATAAACGTAGAGTTTAAGAGTCACGTTTCGTGGAAAGAAATTCCATAACTCAAGAATGCCCGTCCGCCTTGCTTGTTGGCTCGATATTGAGGGAGAAGAGGCAGGCAAATAACTTTTGCATAAATTTTCTTCAGCGACTCGATTTGCCAGTTACGTAGTGGGTCCTCTCTTTGACATAAAACTGAGTTGACAACATATTACGTACTGCAAAATGTAGCCGACCCGTTTTCCCAGTCCAACAGGCGCACAGTGGTCGGACGGACTCAATTTTAGGCTCACGAATTTTTAAATTTTTAGACACTTAATTATAAAAGTAAAAAATTATCATTGTTACTATAAAAAAAAAGCATCTACTACCAATTACTAAAATAATTAGCTGCGTCTAGTTGTGCCTAAGCTATTTTGACCTTGGGTGTACTTTTTTTCATATTACACCTTTTAGATTCCACACTTTTCCAGAAAAAAATGAAATAATTATTTCATAGAGGTAATACACATAATATGAGCCCTTGATGTGGCCAAAAATCAACATCCTAGCTTTCAAGATTTTTGTGTAGACCCTGTTGACTAATGACAAAATTCAGGTCTGACCGACCACTGTGCGTCGTCATAAATAATAACCGTACTTATTTCAATTTTTTTTGGGTAAAAAAAAATAAATATAAGGACAGTCGATATCAGAAACAACTGTTACGATTCGGTTGGTTAAATGATAAAGTTTATCTCTAATGGAAAGGTAAGTTGTCATGTCAGGCAACCGACAGGGCCTTGTCACCTGTCACTTGTCACAGTTTGGCAGATTATTTTGCCTTGTCAAAATCGTGTCTTCAGGGCACTTATTCAATAGAAAGGTCTGAAAGTGAAAATGAAAATCTCTGGCCAAAGGAATTGGTCAATAGATTTTTTTGCCCAATCAAGGTTGTCAAGATTTTCATTCTCACTTTCACAGCTTCCTACAGAATGAGGGTCCAGGGCGCTTATTTTTAAGGAAGGAATGAAAGTGAAAGTGAGAATCGCTGGCCAATGGAATGCGCCAATAGAATTAAGCTTAAAAATAAGCGTCCAGTTGATTGACATTGATATTTACGTCTATTTGGATTGACCATTCCAGAATTACGTCACTTGACATGTCTGTCCCTCAAGGCAACATTTTGGGTGTAAATACCGCGAATTTTGACTTCGGCTGTTTTAATTATCTCAAATGAAAGATCGGGTATATTAGGTATGTCTTTTTGTTCATTTGACATGTTTGTGCATCAAGTTGATTTGCTGGTTAATACATTTTTAGTACTCTTTTTTCCCAAATCATGTTTTTTACGTTGCAACACTTCAATACTTGAGAGCTTATTTTAAGTTCGTTTAATGGTATATTCAAATGCTTATATTTTGTATAAGAAAGCCTCAATATGCATGTGTATTTGTTTTTAATAAAGCGTCGTCATAGAAAATAACCGTAATTTTTTCAATATTTGTGGGTAAAAGAAAAAATATGGACAATTGATATCAAAGACAATTATTACGATTTGGTTGATTAAATGATAAAGTTTAATATAAATCCTTAATGGAAAGGTAAGTTGTCATGTCACGGCAGGGCACAGTGTCACTTGTCAGCCGTGCTATCTCCGAACACGGACGAGTGTACACGGCATTAGAGAATCTTATTCTCGTCTCACATGTTTCAACAGAATAAGGCTCCAGTTTAGAACTGACATTGAAATTTACATCTATTGATCATTTCAGAATTACGTCATTTGACATGTATGCCCCTCAAGGCAATATGACGGACCAACCTTTTAAAATATCAGACAAAACTTATAACTTGATCTTGATCATCATGTTTCATGTTTGATTTGAGATATATTTATATTATATTGTCAATCTGTCTCTTTTAGATAAAAGTCCAACGAAGAATTTATAATTTTGTAGGTGCAGTCCTAAAGAAAATCCTAAAACATCAAAACTAATGTGCCCTCTATTTCAATAAATTGGCTGCGGTGTTGCCGTTCTTACTATTTTCTTCTAAAGTTAAGGAACCAACAAATGCCGATATTTCCCTAAAAATGGTCTCGTTTTTTAGCCGGAAGTCCAACACTCTTAAGATTCCCATGACGTAATGCTGTCGTCAGCGTAGTCATACAAACGTCAGAACTACTTGAAGCCGGACCGAATATTGATTGTGTCGATTGTTTTTGATTTTTGTTAGGTTGGAATTTAAGTTATAGAAAACTTGGAGCTAAGTCAACTAAGGGCTAGGAGCCCTAGCGCTCTAACTGGGAGACGAATATAAGTTCGATATTCGATTGGATTGGAAATTAGAGGTAATAAAAATAATGACGTGACAACTGTTTTGCAATAAATTGACGTAAAACGTCATGATGTCATCGAGACGTCACTTCCGGCTGAAGTTGTCTTCAGTTCGAAGGTCCACTGCTAAAAAGGGGAGCTAAAACTGGAAAACAAGAGCGGGTCTCCAGATTAGCTCGACGGTGCAATGAATTCTGCTGTCATTTAACCCGAGAGTTTTTGACAGAAAGTGTTACGCCATTATTTTTTAGAGATGGGGGAAAATACGGCCGTTAGTAGAGATGGCAAATAAGCGAGTTGCGATTACATGTATTAAAATTTGCATTTTTCGACTTATGGCCAGCTTCTCAATACGAATACTTCTCTGTGCGGCGCCCGATCGAAGCATAAATTCAGATTTTACGAGTCACGTTCCGGTAAAGGCCGTAATTTAAGAACAGTCCTTCAAGGCGTATTCCGTGACTAACCCTCTTGACGCAAAAGTGTAAAATAAATTGCCATTTCCATCAGCCAAAGCAAAAATTTGAAATTATAATCCGGAAAAACTATTGCTCGTAGAGCATCAGGCAGGATCGGAAGTGCAATATCTCAACTTTTTTAATTTCGCTAATGAGGTTCGGAAGACGGCTAAATAATGGAAAGTGGGTCTCTGGAGGCGGCGATCGACGAATGCCGGGAGATACCGTAGTTAACAGTCACGTACCGGGAGGGAAATTCCATAACTGAAGAATGCTCATTTGGGTGTAGTTGTTGGCGTTATATTGCCGCCTGTGGGAACAGGGAGAGGCCGGGAAAGAAGGAGGCTTCGTGCGTTTAAAGACAGTGGGGAAATTTGCTCTAGACCGAGGACTTAAACTTATTCATACGCTGATAAATAGCAAATATAAAATATAGCAAAAAAAAGCAAAATGGCACCTCACTGTGGTTTTCCAGAGAACCCTGAGCAAGGCCACAGTGGTCCCGAAGCCTCCAACTATACCTACTACTCATTTTAACAAATCTGCGAGCTTAGTTAAGTAAATAGCGTTTTCGGGTGGTTGCTCTAGAGCGCCCTGAGATTACTGCCATTCTTACAGTCTTAATGAGAAAACAATCGATGGGAGTACTCCATAGCGCTTTAGAACTAAAGTGCTGTAATTTGTTTAATTCTTCTGCAAGCCCTCACAAGTAACACACTTACTTCTATGTGCTTTATCACTGGGATCCCTCCTCAGAATCACCCTTTTCTGGGCAGCCGAGGCTGTACCGCTGTCTACGTCATGAATCACGATCCTAATGGCTTCTGCGTCTATTGAAGCTTGTCGACGAGGAACCGCCTCCAGGTCTTCCAGGGCAGGGGTTGGTCTGGCCGGTACCACTGTCCTTAAACCGCCGATATCAGGCCTGAAAAAAATACTTCTTTCAATATTTCAATAATTTTAATAGTCACATACGTAATGAGTAAACATGTTGTGCAGAATAAAAAAGTATGTTTGACCTTAAGGATATGCAGTCAGCTCATCAGAGCTCATAATGTTTCACTCCAGACAGTTTCCTGAGTTGATGGATCAGTAACTATAGAAAGAGAATAATTTCGAACAGGACGACAAGAATTTTAATCAAGTAGAAGAATCAAACCGCTCAAAATTAGGTAATAAATAAACCGAAGATAGCAGGATTAGAACACGGGTTACACCTGTTAGTTCTTTTATGGCCGACGTTTCGACTAGTTATTTAGGTTATTATAGTGAAGAAGAAGAAGAAGAGAAACTATATTACAGTGAAGTGGCCTTATATTGATTTGGCTATTGCCAATGTGTACGTTGTTGAATACAGTTCACTTATCCATTATGTAGTAAGAAATTAATTTTCTAGCACCAGGAAAAAGTAACTCTGTTAATAGTCCTTCCTTTGACGCGCAACAATTGAATCAGTGACGGAGCACTAAGCGTAACGTTCGCCATTTTTCACAAAGCCTCGAGTCAGACCATCCGCATTTCCACAGTTATTGTGCAAGGTCCCCAATTCAGCGTCTAATTCAGTAGAAAAGACTTGAAAGCTTCCTTTATGTAAAATACTATTGGAGAAGCAATATCCGTGAAAGGGTCCATAAAATCCGGAAAATAGTTTGCATATCGGGGGGAGAAATCATTAAATGGCAAACAAATCTTTGCCGGCAGTCTCTCTAAGGGTATAGGTAACAAAAGAAGTGTATTCCGAAGGATAGTTGGAAAAGTCACGTGATGATGTTGTGTCCATCAATTTCGCTCCTACATAATAATATTTACTTTAACCAGTACCAGAGAGTGGAAATAAAAATGTAATTTCAAGGGAAATATTTATGTCCATATTATTCGCTTGAGGGCATGCATTGTTCTCTCGGCCCAGAAGCAACGTAATTCGTTTAAGTTTTACGCAATAAAGCCGGCTTTATGTCTTTAATTAAAAAGTTAAGGAACATCCGTCGAAACGGAATTATATAATAAAGGCACTTCGGTAATTTAATAACTTGGATATAATGTTGCCGTCGCTGCTTATGCTTTGCCAAACACAAAGTTTGCCCTAGTGCGAAAACGTCCTCTCGCTTTTAGCAAATCCAATTTGCATATCTCGGTCAGTGTTTTAAAACCGTAGTTGCTTAAAATGAAAAGAACTAACTTATAGCTGAGAACTTCTCACGACTAAAACACAACGGACCACTACCACTTTTAAGGTTACTTTCGAGGTTTGACCTACTAGATGAACAAACTTCGTTCTAAAAACTGTCAAAATAAAAAAAATGCAAAGTTCTTACCAGAGATTTTGCTCCCGCTTTTAACAAATCCAGTTAGCGTTTGTCGGTCAGGGTTTTAAAGCCAGGTTAAAACGCAACGGACCACTGCCACTTTTAAGGTCACTTTCGAGGTACAACTTGTCAGATGGGGCATATTTCGTTCTAAAAACTCTCATTCTTAGTGGTTAACAAATTAAAACATTTTATGCAGTTTTTACGAGATTCTACTCAATAGCCAACATCACTGAAAGGGCTGGAAAAGAAACTCTCACTTTTAACAAATCCGATTTGCATTTCTCGTTCAGTGTTTTAAGGCAATAGTTGCTTAAAATAAAAATAGCTATGATTTCCCCATGATCAAATGATTAAACCTAACGGACCACTGCCACTCTTAGGGTCACTATCGAGGTTTGACTTACCAAATGGGGCACGTTCCGTCCTAAAAATGATATATAAATAATAATATTAATAATAAACGCAGTCAAAAACAAGCAACATTAACAATATCCAAAAGCAACGTGAATAATGTTAAGGAGTTTAAGTAACGACAGTGTATCCTCTCCTTCGCCATAATTTCAAGAATATTTTTTCAATGTTAATCTTGATATTATGGTGAAGGAGCCGCACTCAAAATGTATTAAACAAGTCAAGAATCAAGAATATCAATGTCAAGAAATGTCAAGAATTTTCAATTTTCTTCAATTCTATACTTCCTTTATGTACGAGTGAAACTTTGCAAGATGTAGTGTTATACAGCAAAGATCAGCTTTAAAGAGGGTCAAAGTTGAAGCCCTTCCGGACCTCCAGATCCTATCTTTCATTGTAATAACCCTTCTTAGAGCCCATATTTCGCACTCCATAAGGGGATTCTATTATTTTCTGGCGCCCGAGAATGGGCCCATAAATATCTAAAGTTTCCTCTTTAAAAGTTCTTATGCGAGGAGTTGGTAGCGGATCGTAACCTTGTTTTTGTATCATAATCGTTTTACATCAAAGTGCATGTTTATGGAAAGGTGCTAAGCTCACTTTTTTTTGTACATCGCATTACAATCATTAATTCACGTTATTAGCACCCTGTGAGGGGTAAAAATCCGCGCTCGGGATGCCACAGGACGTCTTCTAAACATTTTGTTAATTTAAACACTATCTGGACCTTTAGACGCATCCATCTCTGGGTGACAGCTCGTCCGGCTCCGGGTGCTCAAAAAGCGGCCTCCGGGTATCCCGACAGCTACAATAAAAGTCGAAAATTATAAATCCGGAACAGCAACAGGGAGCAGGCGAATACGGTCCGGGAATAATGAGAGAGATTCGTTTTTTATCGACCGAGGATTTATTTTTTCAGGTTGCTTCGCAGCCATTTTCTTGTTCCCACACTTTTGTTTCCGGATTAGCTTTTGTTCGAGATTTTATATTTTAGTTAAGCCCATCACGGTGAATTTGGGCTTTTAGCCGTGTGGCATAATCAGAGTCTTTGTTTTATATATTTGAGTAAAAACACTGATTGTGGCCATTCACCATAATTCAGATCATTAATCTTGATATTATGGCGAAGGACATTAACTCAATTTTCTTCAGCATTTCTGCTGCTCGTTGTAAAAAGCCAAAATATAATTTGCTATCACATGCTTTCTTACACAGTGCGAGACGATTCTTAAGCCTCTTCTATAGCTTTATCAAAATCTTGCCAAACTTTTCTTGTTTGTGCACCTTGGCAGGCACTTTTGTCGTACGTCAATCGATAACTGAAGCTTTTATGTTCTCGCCTAAGTTACATTGCATCTGTTGCTGACTGCTGAATAGCGATCGCAACAATAACAGGCTCCATGTTGAAGGGCCTGTGTACAAACTTGTTGAATATTATAATAGCCTTACAAATGCGAACATATTGCATAGCTGAAAAGTTTCATTATGGGCGGATTTAGAGGGAAGGTCGTGTCTCTGCGGGATTACATCCGATAAGCCTTTAGTTCGCCAGACATAAATCTCCGTTTATTTATTTTGGAGAAGACGGGAGGTAAACAGTAAATGACGAAGCCCCTGGAAATCCTCTTAAGTAGCTTTGTTTTCTGTTTTCTTTCAGGTTTGCGAAGACGTATCATCCAGAGACACGACACCTTTGTGATTATTTTTTGATTTTTCGTGTTGCGTGGCGTCTAGAAATTTTACTGAGGCTTATTAAAGGCAGTAAATGTGTACCAACTGGCAAGTTTTATCCTGGACCACTGTCACTTTAAGGTCAGTTCACAGGTATGGTTTCCTAAATTTGCCAAAAATCATACTTGAGGAGAGAGATATAATAGAAGGTAAATATGATTTTTTTTTTGTCTTGGAGACCAAGGGCTTCATTGTAATTGATGAGCGACTTCCCAGTACTGTTTTCTAGACCAGCAGATGTGAGCGAGTTCTGAGACTATTTCGGCTGGCTAGTTCGATGTTCTTTCTGAGCCTAAGTCTTACTAACAAATTTTAATATTCTACCAATGGTTCTGAGCTTCTAAGTTTTTATTACTTATTTTTTATTATCTTCTGAGGGCAACAAATTTTAATTTTCTGGGCCTGGAAAGAACTCTAGTCAAAACGAAATTAAACATAAGTGTTCTATGTTGACTCAGCTCAAAATTGTTCTTTATTATTCTGAACTTCTGAGATGCGTAGAGATTTTTGGTTTACTAGACTGTCGAGTTCTAGGCACCTTCTGAGCAATCTTAATATAAAATTAGAAATCTTTCCTAATATCGCGATTTCTTAATGAAACTTTCTAAACCGTCCAATTTTCATTATTCTCCGAGGCTTTGAATCGTGATTATCTTCTGAAGATACGAAGTAGCAAAAGAGATTCTATAAAATTTACGACCGAAATATCCACTGGTTTGGAGCCGGAAAAACGTCAGAAAGAATTTAAATTTTTCTTTTATTGTAATTCGATTTTCTTTAGCGAAAAGCTGATTAGGTCAGGTAGAAAGCTTTCTTAACTGAGTTTTACTTTAAAAAAAAAATTAACCGCAAAAGATAAAAATTAAATATGACTGTAGCGCAAGTAGTAGAATAAGCAGGGTTCTAGGTCAAAGATCAAGAGCTCCCTCTATTTCATGTTATGACTTTTTCTTAATTCCAGATTTTCCTACTAAAACTTTGCTAGAACAGTGATATAGGAGGTCTATAAAAAGAAAAACATAGGAAGCATAGGAGGTCTATAAAAGAAACCTTCTACCCCCCCCCCCTTACGTCGCACATCCCGCTAATGACAATAAAAAAATAATTACAATTGTTTTTCAATATGTTTCTTTAGAACAAAAATTATATTGGTTTTTATGGGTTATAAAAACAATGAATTTTGTAAAGCCACTGATAATATTCTAATCTAAAGTAACTTTTGATGTGACAGACCCCTAAGCTGACCTATTAAGTGGCAGTGATCCCGTAGATATTTGAACAATATTGAGGCAAATTATTAAAAAGATATACCAGATCTGTTACTTATTGCACAGACCGCTAGGCTGACTTATTAAGTGGCAGTGATCCCGTAGATATTTGAACAATATTGAGCCAAATTATTAAAAATTTATACCAGATCTGACGGTTACTTATTATCTTTAAGCTGTAGGCAATACAAACAATTTTGCCGGCTAGGTTTTTTGATTTGCTCGCAAGACCGCTCGATAATCTCTGCACTTGTCAAAAAATTGAGAGATAAACGGGGGATTTATGCCCCAAAGCCGCAAAAAAAATGTCGCTCCACTAATCGGAGCCTGATTTTCCCCTAAAATTGACTTATCCAGAAGGCAAACCGACGGCACGTTCCTCGATATTGGATTTCCTCGATTAAGGACGCGATTGGATCCGCGGTCTGCAGAACCGCGCTCAATAAATACCGGAGCCGCACTTGGAATGCAGTGTGTTAACCCCCCCGAAACGCAGTGTGATTAAAGTTCTTCAGTGCGATAAAGGGGAGCACCACCCGCCCTGTTAATAAATGTAAATTTTTTGCCGTAGTTGCAGCTAAATTTATTACCTTTTTTTTCGTTCGCGTCCTCATGAAAACTTTTTGAATTAGCGTGGCGCAAAAATTAACGCCCATTGTCCCAACTGTTGCTTTTAGATAAACTCGTTTTGGACTATTAGCGAGCGAGTAAATTCGTCCTTTTACGGAGCTCGTTGAAGCCCCGCTAAATGAGTTTAGTTTTCATTCGACTGATCCCTAAACGCCGCCCTTTTTATTATACAGGACCTTCACATTTGCAGCATGAACAGTACAAATTGCAGCGGCAAGCGGCAATTAAGCTCTCGTCGATAAATTCGCACATTTACAAAGCCAGAACAAACCACCCTAACCCCTCTTCGTTGTGCATTATTTAACAGGCCAGTTGCGGTTGACCATCAGGTATGTCTGGCCATAATGTACCTGACCGCAAACTGCGTATTTCTAGTTCCGGGGGCGGACACTGACGTCAGTACCGAAGTTTGCAATTGCCTTTTAATACAGGTGCGCGTTGTTTGTCGTCCACGACTACCTATAAATCGAGCTATGAAAGCGAAATGAGGCTTTCGTCCCTCGGGGGAAAGTCGTCAATGAGTGGTAATTTTGAAGAAGGTGAGGCGTGGAATGAAAACTACCTTGGGAGAAAATGTTGGATTTCGAAAATGTATTGAATTCGAGTGTGTTCTTTGGCTTTAAGCAGTTTTTTTGCTAACAGAACTTGCTAAAAATATTAAAAAACCTGTGTCTATGTCCAGTGAGATCTAGATTAAATCTAAATTAATAATGCATTTGTAATTCGTGAAATACAATATTCGCCCCCGAACAACACCGAAGAATATGCAAGCATTTTCCCTTTTTCACCGCACGTCCTGATAATAACATAAAACAAAAGTTTATTATTAACATTCAACAGTTTAAATTCCTTGTACTTTAACGAACAATTTTGATGTTAAAATCAAAAACACTTTTTATGTAATTTCATGTTTGCAGACTGAAAACTGCGAGTGAATATATGTGACACACTTAATGTGCAGGACCCCCACATATACCCTAAAAATGGAAATGATCTTCGCAAAAAAAAATTAAGTGTGAATGATGATAAACTGGTTCCCTTTGTTACGTTATATAAGGCGTAAGCCCTTTTTTCCTGAAATTCTTCTAAGCAGACCCGACATGTGCCAAGTAACAATATCAATGCCCATATCAAAGGTTAGAAAATAAAAAATGCAAACATATTTGTTCCGGACCATTTTTACTTTTCTGGTTATTTTAGGAGAGCTTTCATATATTTTTTCAATTTCATATTAAATATTCATATTTTTTTTTTCACAATTTTCAACGGTTGAGGTGAGTTTGACTCTAACTGTTTTCAAGATACTTTTCAAGACGTCAAGCTATAAACGTGATTTTGGATGACTAACCATTACTGTTAAGGCACAGTGTTATCAGTAATGATAACTTGTGATGTAATCAGTGCACTGGCAACACACGATGCCCTGGACCAATGCCACGTTTCTGGTCGCTTCAGAGGGTGGGTTTTACATATTTCGAAAAGTTGACGTAATGTGGCTAGCGAGAAAACGTGACGCCTTTATGATTTAATCGTGATTTACCCAAGCTTGAAGACAAGAAATTAGGGCAGAGTTTGGTTTCCAATCCTTGCAATTTTACAAAAACGCGCAAAACGGCACGAAGCAGAAGATATAGATGTTGAAAATGAACAAAAAACGAGCCACATCATTAATCTTTAATCCGGAGAAGTAAAAAGTGCATTTTCGACGTCCGGAAAGCCTTCACTGTGGCAAAACTACCGAAAGTATCGCATTTGTACGAAATTCCGTCTATTCCGCAATTTCGCTCCAATGGCCCCGAAATTCGGTTTGGCCCGAGCAAATCCCCCCGGCGTCTCGGCGAAACCCCTGTTGCTTTATTTCCCTACTTCTTTCCGGGGCGAGCTTTTCACGGCCAGAAAACGGCTGCACGCCTAAGCTTTTCCCGTCCCGAAAGCTCCTTAGTTTTATTTCGACCTAACCTTTTTCCCCGAGATCTCAAAACCTAATTGTGCGTGGCCAATAAGGAGTGGCCAATAAGGAGTTTAAATATTTGAGAGTACACATTCCGTTTAAGTTTTATGTTGATAGAAGGGAACGGGTATAAACCATTCACTTATTATCAACATCAAGTGGGCGCTGGATATCTGACTTTGAGATTTTATATCGTATCTTCTCTCTAGGAAAGGAGATAGGTGTAGAAAAAATAGATATTTTAAAGGTAACGAAATGTCAAAAATTAGTAAATGGAGTATAGATGGGTACTTACAAATAGGAGCTTCTTCTGCGGTTCCTTCTGTCCTCTTCAGGAGCGACCAGGGCCAGCGTTGGTGCGGTGTCGGGACTGGGCGGGCTCGACGGTTCTTGCGGTGGTACTCTGAAGGAGGCCCGTCTTCCAGTGTTTGTTGGTTGGGTAACGGTACTGAGGCCGGGAACTGAAATTTCAACATATTCAGCCAAAGCTAATGAGAAAAGCAAACTTTCAACGCTTACAATTTTGTCACTCATACAAGAATTTCTTTTTTAATTTCCATTTTTTGCGAATATTTCCGAAACCTGTCGGAATTTTTTAAATTTTAGGACGTTATTTATGTAGACATCTAATTGCGCAACATTACTCTGAGTTAATTTTCTCCTCATCTCTTCAAACAACCGAGATCCCCATGGTTAAACTCTCGAAAAACGGTCACCCTGTATACCACACCAATTGTAATTTATTGTTAACAAACTTTCTTGCATTAACTGCAACAAATATTATGTTGGTCAAACAAAACAGTACCAAAAAAAAACTTAAGTAGGTTAGTATGAATGTGACTGTGGAAAGAACTAATTTCTTACCAGAAAACACATCGTAAGCTGAAGCCCTCCTGGGCATGGGCGGTGGCAGACCAAGACCTCCCTCCCCTCCAGATCCACCTCCACCGGGAAGCAAAGTAGCCTTCATTTCGTCATCGTAGCTGTGCTGACGCGCCACTCTGGAAGCTCTTCGGGACCTGGGAGCCGCCGGAAGAATGTCGGAGCTCTTTGGGGGACTATTTGCACGCGATCCAGCTCTGGAACGACCGCCGCCGCGGTTCCAGTCCGAGTCTGGAGTTTTGGAACCACCTCCTTTTAACTGAAAACAAAAAGTTAAAATAGTTTACTAAACTGCAAATAAATGCTCGTCATAAGGTATTCCATTAAAATAGTTGAGCGTTTTGATGTCGAAAAAAGCCATGTTTTTCTACTCCCACTGAATAAGAGGCAACAAAATTTGGTATCGACTAGAAAACAACTTTTAGAACAAAAGAAAAGGAATCGTACAAACCGCAGATAGCTTGGTTTAAAAGTTTGAAGCATTTCAATGGGTCTCTCTCAGTTGGGACATCCTGTATTTTGAAGAAAAAGAATGACGTAAACCGCAGGTAGCTAGCACGCTTGGTTTAAAAGTTTTAAGCATTTAAAATGGGTCACTCTCGGCTGGGACACCCTGTACCGGCGAAAAACGATAATCGTATTGGGTTAGGAGCTACGGGAAATTCTTACAAGGTTACCCTCTACCTTCGCATTATCAAAGCTTAAAGTTCGTGCGTATCAACGATAGAGGGCGGCGCTGTAAGTATTTCCTGTAGTTCCTATCGCAATACTATTAAAATATCGCTTTTTGCGTGGCAAGATGAACCAAACTAATAACGAAAAGTTAAATTATAACTCTAACCATGAAAATCTAATTACAAAAGCTTTCAGCCTGTAGTATTGGGTTACGAGCTACGGAAAAATCTTACAAGGCCACCTTCTATCTTCGCATTGCCAAAACTTAAACTTCGTGAGTATCAGCGATCGAGGGCGCTGCTGTAAGTCTTTCCTGCAGCCGCTAAACTAACACTAATATAATATCGCTTTTTTGCGTGGGAAGATGAACCAAATTGACAACGGAAAATTACATTACAACTCTAACCAAGTAAAGCTAATTACAAAAGCTTCCAGGCTGTAGTAATATCGGTTTACATTTAATTAAATTCAACCTCAATCGTTCTTTATTATTAGACAAAAGTCATGTTTAGCACATTTGTGTTAATGTTGCGTTACAATTGCGCGACAAGTAATTTAATTTTCCAGCCTCACAACACAAAATATTTTGCTTTGACGTATTGAAAGCTGCGAGGTTGTGCGAATTGAACTGATTTCCAAGCGAATTGTTTTGGGTGATGTTTGTCGTTCAAATATAAAACGTAGCGCGCATTTAGTACCTAGCGAATACCAATTTGCAGGTTTTTTCGACGAATGAATGGCCCATTTTTATTCATAACAGATTTACCCCAATTCCGGGCATTTTTGATTGCACGGCCAGAGATCGGTGGTTTATTATTTACTACGTTTTCCTAAACGAACCGAGTATATTTGGTAAATTTAGTCGTCTAACTAAGTAAATAGCTCTATATCCGTTTCCCGACCAAAATTTATTATTTCAGTATATGCATACTGCGAGGTAGGAAAGCCACTTAATTCAAGAAGGAACAAGTTACGTATTTACTTTTTCTATGATGATACTACAGTGTACCGGCGCTATTAAGTAAATTCTCCATTAGATCAAACATATCTTTTATCCCTGTTAGGAGCACTCACAGATGAAAGTTGTGGAATTAAATCTCCTTTTTTTCTCGCCTTGTCCACTTACCTTTTCAAGTTCTTTTAAAGATGCGGGAGACACGTCAGAATGCCTTCTCAACTCTGGACTCCGTGGAGGGGCCAGCCCACTGCCCACACTCCCCACCGTCAGACTCCCCCCTGACGACCCCAGCCTCGCCTCCGAGTGCCTTCTCTGCAGCTCTTGCAACGGAATTTCTAACAGGCTTTCGTTTGAATCTTGGGTTATTATCGCAGCCCTCGACTGCATTTTTCTGAAAAAAAAAAACTTGAAATATTAATTTTTTGCAGCACAAGTTGCGAAATTACGATAAAAGTATCAAAAAACAGATTTCCAACGTCTACTTGATGTCAATAATAAGTGAATGGCTTATATGTGTGCTGCCGCCTACCTTCTACAAACGCTACAAGTCCAATTTGCAGGATCTTCGTTTTCGCCTAATTTACTATAACTGGCACAATCTTCGCACACGCGCTGCGTGCAGGTGGCGCAGGTCCTGCTGAAGTCGTCCGGTTTGAACGCCTTCAAGCACACCCTGCAGGCGCCGGCCCTGCTGGGCGGTTTGCCCGGTTCCGCCTTCTGGGTAGTGGGCGTGGGTTGGTTGGTCTGGATCGTAGGCTTCTCATCTGCGGGTGGAGAGTGTTGGTCGCCGGGCGTCAAGTCCGGTATCAGCGACGGCCGTGGACCCATTTTTACAACTGCAAAGGTACAAGTAGATAGTAAGAGTCAAAATTGAGAAAATGTTTGTATAAAGACCGAAATGACAAAAAGACAAAGTTTTAAGGTCTAAAATTCAATTTGCACTTGCAAATTTCTAGAACTGGTATGCAAGATTTTAATTGAAGATTGACAAATTCAAATTTCAGTTATAAAGAACTTAAGCTGCAAGGAACAATAATTAGATACAAGAAAAACTTGTAAAAATTAAAGCCTCAAAGATCAGTTATCCTCATAAAGAATCATGATGAAAGTCCCAGATAAAATATCAAGGTTCGGATATCAGTTATCAAAAATTAAATATTCGGGGATAATTGTAACGCAAAGGACGACACACTGAAACACTCAAGAATCATGAATCAAAGACGGAATATTAAAGCTCAAAGACTAGTACTCAAGAATAGAGAATCAATAGTGAATTTTCTGAAATAAGCACATGGAAGTATCAATGCTCAAACCGAAGTTGAAATATCAATGATCAACGAGTGAAGTTTAAGCACTGATCGAGTCTTAATGTTAATTTTAAGAGTCTAAATCAATGATCATTGGTCAAAGAGAAAACAATGAAAGATCAAAAATAAAGATTCAAGAGTCAAATGTTCCTTCCTCAAAGGTCAAATTGGGAACAGAAGTATTCGCTATCAAAAGCTAAACGACAAAAAATGATCAAAAATTGAATATTTAAGTTTTATTAAAGTTCACAACTGGAGTCTAAATTTTCAAAAATTTAAGATAAAAATATGGAAAACCAAAAGCCATTATATTATATTTAGCGATCAATAAAATTATTAGAAAAAGATAAAAATCAACTATCAATGTTCAACAATCAAGAATTAAATATCAAGGTTCATGTGCCAGTTATCAAGATTCAATTATCGAGTACTGCTCAGGTCTCATCTGTTAAATCGAGGATCAAAGACTTAAGGACCAATTATTAAATTCGGAAATAAAAAAATTATGTCAAAATAGAGACAAATATAGTCTCAAAGCTGAATCACTGTTAAAGATAAAAATATCGAGGATCAAAATATTCCAAAAACCCAAGATTCCAGTAGGAAAAATAGAATATCAAGAGTGAGCTGCTCTGAAAAGCTAAAAATCTCAATGATCACAGATAAAGAGTCAAGAATGAAAGAACAATGATAGAATAACAATCAATTAAATCTGAATGACCAGAGATGAAATATCAGTTCACTGTATTAATAACCAAGGATTACATCCTTACGGACTAATTAACAAAATTCAGGAAAAAAAATCCCGGTTCAAGTATATAAGCTAAATAAGCAATAAACAAATGCTCAAAGCTTAATTGTTAAAGATAAAGATATCAGGGATTAAAGAACAAAACTTAAGACTCAATAAGCAAAGATAGAATATCAAGGATGAATCACTCAAAGCTTATTTCTTAAAGATAAAGTTCTCAAAATCACCAAGCATCAAGAAGAAATTTTCAAATCAATTATCAAAAATTGAACCCAAAATATGAATATTGAAGTATTAATGAACAAGAAGGAAAGCTCAATAATACTTGATTATTTTGTGTGCAATGCTCAAGGAATAGTTACCAAATATTTAATTAACCAGGATCAACTATCAAGTTTTTTGAGTTTTAGAGTAAAAAATCAAGATAATAATATCAACAAATATCAGTCTTATTGAAGTACCTATCACATATTAAGGATTAATCGTGGAGCCTTGGTAAATAATTAAGATCAATAATCAAACATAAAATTCTGAAGTCATATATCAAAAATTGAATCTAATATATTAATATTCAAGTATTATTGAATTTCAAGTACCATGAGCTAAGCTCAATAATACTTGAATATTGTATGTGCAAAGCTCAAGGGTGCAAAGCAACCAGGATCAACTATCAATTTTGTAGAGTCAAGAAACACAGTCTGGAAAAAATCAAGGTAATAATATCAACAAGTGTCAGTCTCCTTTAAGCCTAAAACATCAAGTATTGATTATTGAGCCTTGGATAATAATCAACACTCAAATATCAAAAAAAAATATTTTAAGGTCAATTATCAAAAACTGAACCTAAAATATAAATTTTCAAGTATCAATAAAAATGCAGTGTATTTAAGGCTAAATAATTAAGATAAAGTATTAGGGATCCAAAAAAGGCTTGAATATCAGTTATCAAGTATTAAAAGCTACAAAATTAATATTATTAAAAATCGAGATTCAAGTACAGAGAAAATTCTGTAACGTTTATTAAAATATCAAGTTTTAAGTAATATTGAGCCAGAACCTAAACCAAGATTAAAAATGCAGTAAATAAAAGACGAAATAATCAATATAAAGGATTAAGGATCAAGTACCAAGGCTCGTGTATGAGTTATCAAGAAAAGATCAGGATCAAAATAATAAAAATCAAGATTTAAGTGCAGAGAAAATTCTGTGACGGTTATTAAGATATCAAGTATCAAGCCAGAAGCAAAGCCAAAAAATACCAAGGCTGGAAATACAGTAAATTAAAGACTAAACAATCTAAGATAAAGTATTAGAGATCAAATATTCTCGATTATCAGTTATCAAGTATAAATAAAATCAAGATTTAAGTGTAGATAAAATTCTGTGACGATGAATAAAATACCATGTTTCAAGTATTATTCAGCGAGAAGCAAAGCCAAAGTACCAAAGTTTGGAAAGCAGTAAAATAAAAGCTAAATAATCAAAATAAAGTATTAAGGATCAAATATTAAGGCTCGTATATCAGTGACTAAAAAAGTAGCATAAAAGCTACAAGATCAATATTATAAAAAATTGAGATTCAAGTGCAGATTATTAAAAAATCAAGTTTCAAGTATTATTGAGCCAGAAGCAAACTAAAAGTACTAAGGTTAAAAATGGAAGAAATTAAAGATTAAATAATGAAGATCAAGTATTATCAAATCAAGATCAAGTAGTATCAAAATATCAAAGCTCATATCAAGTTATAAAGCTCCAAGATCAATATTTAAAAGAATCAAGATTCAAGTGCAAAAGAAATTCTGTGACGATTTCATCAGTTAACGTAATTCGATAGCAGTTTAAAGCGAACTGGGTGCCTCGCTATAATTGGTTGAATAATAATCCGTTTTTATTAACGACGTTTTCCCTTCTGAATTGCGAATGGTAAGAAAAATTAATTTTTAATTTGCGGCTTTCGCAAGACGAACTTCGGCCGTAATTTAAAGTTATGAACGAACGGGCTAAGCCGGGGGATTCAGCTCTAAGTGAGATAACTTCCTCTCTCGGATTCGAATTTAATTGTTATTTTAAGCCGTTTTCATCTCTAATATTGATAAAGGACCATAAACTTTTCAGTTCAGAATTTCCGGTAGCTTTCGCAATACATTAATTTTATGTCTCCCCTAAAAGGAAGCCTATCTGTAACACCTACCCGAATTACGGTCTCCGACAAGGGGATAAGTCAAACATTCTTGTAGCCCATTTCCCATATTTACATTGCGTCAAAAGGAAACTAATCGATACCTGAAAGGGATTCCTTTAACATGTATATCCGAGCTTACACTTTTTGCACGTATCGTGCACAGAGCAAAAAGGATTTGAGTTTCCAGTTTACTTTGACGGGAAGTATCAGATCGGAAATGTTTACTTTTTGAACGGCCGGGAAGGTCAATTACATTAAATCTCATGCTGCTGTGCATGTTAGTTTTTTTCTAACCTCAATCCCAGTAAAATGTACTTTTTAACAGACGATTGAAAAATCAGTCCTAAAAGTTACTTTATTGGCGTGGGCATTAAGCGAAGGCAACGAGGAAGAAAATAATAAAATCCCCACTTTTTGAACAGAGCGACCAACTTTTCGGATTAGAAAACTTTTATTGTGTCTTAATGTAACGAATTTTTATTTATCAAGAGAGAGAAGGGAGGGGGCTCTTTTGAGTTTGATCATTGAATAGAGGAAAGTTTGAAACTCGAAGGTTTAATTTGGGAAGGTTTTGAGTTAATTTAAGGGGACCTAAGACGACCCTTTGAATGAATTTTCACTTAAAAAAAGTTTATCATAGGTTTACGGTTTTTTTTAGAACACTGCAATAAAATGAATGAAATTGGGGAGGTTTCGACTTTATCAACTCATAGAAAGCCAAATTGAATAAATGAACAAAACTCACTTGTGGTACATACAGCAACTTTTTCTCTTTAGAGGCAAAATAATGCATTTTTGCTACGGACCACTGCCACTTTCAGGGTACATTTCGAGGTGCTGCTCATCAGAAAGTGCTTTTTTCAAAGTAATTTCCTCAGATATTTTCATATTATATTCATAACGTTTTTCATTAAAATGTACAGTGTTTGTTCTAGATAAGTCTGCTTCTAGTGGCACAGTTGCTCCTATTACACAAAGACCCCAATATAGCACATAGGTGAAAAAAATATTCCGAGTCCTCGTTAAAAAGAGACAGCCCATGGTGATAAAGAGACCATTAGGGTAAATTAGAACCATTTCATTTCCTATTTGATCCGATCAAAAACCGATAATTGGGGTTTCAGCAAAAACGTGCCCTTCATATAAATAAAATAAAAGGCCGTGTTGTCGCCGCTGAATTGGCGGAACAAGGGCGAAAAACGATCTTTCTCCTCTTTAAAAATTGTCTTTTGGACTTGAGTAATAAACAGAGCACAAATTCCACTTCAAGCAATTTATCCAAAATTACTGAGAAAATTTTCTCGGATGTTCGGTCGTCAAAGCAGGTGTATTTAAATTCGAACCGAATTTTATTTTCTTCCAGAAACTAAATCTTGAATGATGAGAACTGAAAGCAAGTCTGGTGGGTAGTTAAAATTTTTACAGCTTCAGCTTTCAAGTCACGTTTTTAGGAACTTTCGCAATTAAATTCCTTCGAAAGTTGACAATAGTGACCTAAAAGTGTTGGTTCTCGTCTGCTCGTGGACGCTTCGTAAACTCGTTTTTAATATATTTTTTAAACAATTTTGAAAGGATAAATGAAGGCAAAGTGAAGGCTAGGGGATCTCTGAGGTCTTTAGTCGGTCTCAAGCTCAATCACAATACAACAGAGCTTGTTGTATGGTAATTTTTTAAAATTGGTTTTTAAAAATGGCAAATTGGTTATAAAAGCCACTAGAATGATAGTCCCCCAATTTTCGACTATTAATGAGTTAGTGCAAATATGCTAATTATGCTTTATACATAAGACTTGCTCTTAAAAAGCAACGGTGGAGAGGAGGAGGTAGTACAAGATGATTACAGTTCGCAGAAATCGCAAAATCCACATTGCCACTCTCTAGAGTCACAAACTAACAGAACTGATTATGAATGCAAACTAGTTTATAAGCTCTAACCTGAGGTGGAAACAACTGAAAATTGCTGAGTTTGGTGATGTTTACCAAGTGGGTGAGTGATGAATCTGGCAGGTAGGTGCTGAACTGTACTGTAACAGAATAATCCACATTGGCATTCTCTAGAGTCACAAACTACCAGAACTGATTATGAATGCAAACTAGTTTGTAAGCTCTAACCTGAAGTGAAAACAAATGCAAATTGCTGAGGTTGGTGAGGTTTACCAGGTGGGTGTGTGATGAATCTGGCAGGTGGGTGCAGATAATAAAGAACTAGAGAGGAGGAAAAAGTACAAGATCATTAAAGTTCGAAGGGTACTGTAAAAGAAAAATCCACATTGCCACTCACTATAGTTAGAAACCAACAGAGCTGAATATGCTTTAACCTGAGTTGGAAACAATTGTAAGTTGCTGAGGTTGGTGAGGTTTACCAAATGGGTGTGTGATGAATCTGGCAGGTGAACAGTACTGCAATAGAAAAATCCACATTGCTACTCTCTAGAGTCTGAAACCAACAGAGGTGATTATGAATGCAGACTAGTTTGTAATTTCTAACTTGGAGTGGAAACAATTGCAAATTGCTAAGGTTGGTAAGGTTTGCCAGGTGGGTGTGTGATGAATTTGGCAGGTGGGTGCTGATAGTAGAGAGCTAGAGAGGAGGAGGTAGTACAAGTTAATTAAAGATTGAACGGTACTGTAACAGAAAAATCCACATTGCCGCTCTCTAGAGTCTGAAACCAATAGAGCTGAATATGAAGGCAAACTATTTAGTTTGTAAGCTCTAACCTGAGGTGTAAACAATTACAAATTGCTGAGGTTGGTGAGGTTTTCCAGGTGGGTGTGTGATGAATCTGGCAGGTGGGTGCTGATAGTAGAGAGCTAGAGAGAAGGAGGTAGTACAAGTTGATTAAAACCGAACGTTACTGTAACAAAAAAACCACATCGTTACTCTCTAGAGCCAGAAACCAACAAAGCTGAATGTAGAGGTAAATTAGTTTCTAAGCTCTAACCTAAGATAGAAACTATAGCAAAATGCTGAGGTTGGTGAAATTTGTTCTAGAGACACATATGTGACTAGTCGGTTCGAATATAGCAGGTGGGTGTGTGATAAAGATAAAGGCATTATTAATTAACATGTATTGAAGCAAAACAAAACAAGTTACAAACTAAAAATTATTGGATGAACTTAAGTAATGGTAACCTCCAACAAAATAATTGCACTAAAGTTGTATTTGCGACTATAATATACTGCAAGAGGTCTCAATACCAAAGACAGGAACAAGGACCACTTTTTGAGATTAGCTGAGCTAATGTGTGTTATACCCTGTGGCAAAGATAGTTAAGTTGATCAAACTTATAGTCTACTCCAGAATAGGTTACAGCTTCCCAAATGCTAATCTATAGGCAATAACGTAAAGAGTTTGTCAGAAAGGGAAGAATGAAGATTTGTTGAAGAGTATCTATCTGCAACAATTTAGCCACAGCTTAACAAACCTTCGAGTGGAATTAACTCGAAATTCTCCAATATCTATTGCCGAACATTTTGGTCTATATTATCCGATACGTTTGCATTTGCAGCCCGACAGGCATTTTATGCTGATTATCAGCAACAATCGACAAAACCATAAATCCCCCTTCGGGCTGATGCATCATAGAATTCCTCATCGACTCGTGCATCCGACAGATTTGGTTTGCTTCGAGCAGCCGCTACGGATTTCGGGGGACGGCTGTTGTCAGAACAACTAATTACTAACCCGCCGGGAAAATTATGGCACATTAACGATTAGAGCTTTGACAATATGTTTCAGTTGCAGCAAAATTCAAAACTTGACAACATAAAGCGATATATCTCCAAGCACTCGGTGGTCGTCTCGAGTTGGCGTTTTCGTCCTTTGAGGAACTCTACCTCAATGCTGATTGTCCCCTAAACGTGAGACGAACGCCGCCGCAAAAGATCCTCGAGGTTAGGAGTTGAAACTTTAATGAAAGTCCCATTGCACTAAGGAGTTTCTTGGTATAATCGAGTTGAGACAATTATTTTAACAAGTAAATTTCCAGCCACTTGGCCTAAACAAGAAGGAGGTGAGTCGCGGCAAACGAGATAAGGAACTCGAGGGAATAAATCTACAGTTTCGAATTAAATACGACCCTACTTTGTGAAGAAATTTGGATCTATTTATAAAACCGAGCCTGAACAGAAAAAGTACTATTAAAATAATTCCTAAAATACCTGCTAAATAGGGATTCGAGTTTCCTCGAAATATCCCGTGGAGAGCATATTAATTAATGGGCCGATACTCTAGAGAAAGAAATTCCAGGAAAGTTAACTAATTTAAAAACCAGATGTCTGGAAAATGTTTACTTGGAAAGCCCTTTATTTAATGTTCTTAAATTTATGATGCATTTAAAACGAATTTTGAGGCTGCAGATACTTTCTTAAGAAATCCATCCATTATTACGTTAAGGAGAATCTGCAGTTAAATGTTATTATCAGTAATTAGGGAAAGCGATGAACAAGACATCCCTAATTCCTAAAGGATAAATGGAAATTTTAGTAGTGACTTTAAGTGTCACTTAAATTATACTCAACCAGATGTTGTGTGTACTCAATAAAAAACCTTAAGTTTCGTATTAAAATAGTATCTCATTCATATGTCTTTTGAATTCTATCAAATTTGACAGTGTGAAAAAAACAATTTTTTAAAACTTTTTTTAGAATTGGTTAAGCATTTTTTTCTATTAAGTTTTTGGTCATTTTTATCAGGATTTTACTATTTCTTAAGCTAACAGATATTTTGATATTGACTTTAAGCGGAACTTAAATAAGACTTAAAGTGTATAAAATCGGCTTAAAAATTGACAAATCAATGCTAAAACCTATAAATTTCGAATTAGATTATTTTCATTCATGATCATGAAATTCCGTCCGAAGATTTCTTCTGATAATTAAGTAAATGGACTTTATATTAGTGACTTTAAGGCCCGCTTAAATAATACTTAACAAGATGTTGTGATATTCATAAATCCTTTACCAATTATCAAAATTGTATATCTTCAATTCTATCAAATCAATAAGGATTTTGTTTTAATATTAGTAAAAGTAAAAGGACATTTCATTGGTTACCTTAAGTGCAACTTAAATAATACTCAACTCATGATGTTGTATATGAAAGTTGAAAGAAATTTATTTTCGGCGAAGTATGTTAATGATCAAAATTTTTAGCTTTTTACAACATGATGTTGTATGTCCTCAACAAAAACCTTCAATTTCGTATTAGAAAAGTTTCTTTGGGGCTCATGAAAGCGGACTAGTATTTACGTGTCTTTTGAATTCTATCAACTCTGATTTTCCGCAAAGACATATATATTAAAGATTCTTTTTTTAATATAAGTAAATGAACATTTTGTTAGTAACGTAAAGTCAATAAGAATCTATTTACATATTTAAGTAAATGGACATTTTATTTGTAACTTTAAGTGCCACTTAAATAATACTCAACAAGATGATTGTGGTGTGTACTCAATAATTTCGTATTAAAATAGTTTCTTTGGGGCTCATAAAAGCCATTTTATTATTTATTATATACTTGTGTGTTTTTCGGATTCTATCTGTGTCGAAAAGACAAATTTTTGGCAATTGTTTAGATTTTGGTAAAACAAGTTTTTTTCTATTAAGCGCGAGTTTCTGATCGATTCTGTCGGGCTTGTAACTATTTCTTAAGCAAACAAATATTTGTTAGTGACTTTAAGCGAAACTTAGATAATACTTAAACATTGTAAAATTGGCTTACAAATTGACAAATATATGTTAAAATATTAAATTTTGGATTAGATTATTTTCATTCAAGATCATGAAATTTTATCAATTATCAAATCTCTATTCAGTCAATCTGTTATCAATTCAATTCAAATCAATCAAGATTTTATTTTAATATGGACATTTTAATAGTGACTTTAAGTGGCACTTAAATAGTAGTCAACGAGTTGTTTTGTGAACTCTACAAAAACCTTCAATTTCATATTAGAATAGTTTCTCATGAAAGCTGTCTATTTTTTATTAAATATTTAGGTCTCTTGAATTTTATCAAGTCTGACTGTGCTGAAAGTACAATTTTTGCAATTTTTTAGATTTTGGTTAAGCAGATTTGTCCTATTAAGCACGAGTTTGCGATCATTTCTGTCAGGTTTTGAACTTTAAGTTTGACTTTAAGCGCAACTTAAATAATACTTAAAAATTGCTCTAAAATCTAAAAATATTTCTTTGATTCCTAAAAGCCTTCTATATATAGTTTTAATATTTGAGTCACTTGAGTTCTGGCAATTTTTATGTTTTGTCAGCTGTTCAGTCACTTCTTATGTATCGTCAGCTTTTAGGTTGCTTCTACTAAAAATTTTGAGGTCTCCAGAATCTGAAGCTGTAGCAATATCTTCATTTAAAAATTGTTCGAAAACATTAACTTCAAGAACCTTTAGGTCTACTAGTAGCTGATTGCCTTCGGCTTGTGCCTTCAGCTTTGGGTTAAATTGGTGCTTCTGAAAAAATCAGGAGTGTCCAACTTCTTTAATTGTTTTAAATTTCACAGGAAAATCTGTCTTAGAGTAATTTCTATGGGACAGTTAATTCTGAATTTGCCATGTCTTCAATATTTTCGGTTGGCTCTGTCTCAGCAGGCAAAGAGTTAGTTCGAGCAGCTTCAATAGAACATTTATTTTCCCATGAACTATCTCACTTTCTGCTATTGCTTCGATTTTATTTACCCCGGCCTATGAGCATTATTGACCTTCTTTAGCCGTAGAAAATGTATCTTCTACATTAGCTGAGAATACTCCTTACAATGTTTAAATTTTGCAAGCAATGCAATCACACGCTTCTAAAACTTTATTAGCAGTGACATTTTCATTATGTTCCACAACTACTAAGACACTTTCTACAGCGGCTGCTATAATATATACCATTTATAAATTAGCTAAAATTTTAGTGACAGTTTCAAATTTTCGTGACTATTTTTTCCGACATCACTTCGGATACCCTCTGCACTACCTCCGTGCTGAATTGAGCTTCAGCATTATTGACCTTCTTCGGTCATAGTAACTCTACTGCTAATGGGCCAGAACAACTATAGCCATACTACTACCAACACCACCGACCACTACATAGTGCCAGTATGCTTCGCACTGATGTTTCAAGATTGGTATAAGCACCGAGTCAAGAACTTTTTTTGTTCACAAACTATATGGCTTGTCTCTCCTAATTCTTACTTTTAACTAATATTTCCAAAACAGACCAACAATAAGTGGACCCGAATTGATATTTCAGCAATAATTACCATGCAGAAGTGCAGTAGTAGTGACTTGGACAGCCTGACCAATCAATGACAAATCCAGCGCATTAACAATTTATGTAATAGTGTTAATTCGAATGAAATTCCTAGCAACTGTCAGCCAGTTTAACGCTCCGGCAATCCAAATTGACCGTTTCCAAAAACCTTTGGTACAGCAGTAATTAGTAAATGTCATTTTCTACTGGACCATTAATTTGCTCCGACAAGTGTCCTCAAATAAATCATTTTGTGGACCTGGATTAGCGACTGCTCGAATCAAGTTAAATCGGTCAGAAACTGGAGTGGATGAGGAATTTCTGTATTGGTCAAGATGTACGGCCTTATTGAGGGCCATGGACAGCAATCAGGCAAAAATATTGCGGTAATGATAATGATCCTTGGCACTGCCCAATTAACATCCCAATAAATTAGCTGGCCCGGCAGGCCTTAGTGGCTGCTCAAAGCACTCCAAATCTGCCTGAAACAAGAGTATTTGGAAACAGGGTTATTATGGGAAGGCAAGAAACTGTATCCATATCGGCGGCTAATTTGTACTTTTTATCGATAGAATGTAATTTAGCTTGGGGCTTTCGTCGAAAATTTTGGCATTTTTTTATTTTTTTCTTGCTTATCTTATATTTTCTACTATATAATAATTTCCTCGCACTTTGTCAATCCTGCTCCATTCCAAGTTTACTGATTGTACTATTTTTTTTTTTGGTCAATTGTACATTGACTTGTGTACTCTCATATACTCAAATATGCGTTTTTCAGTACACAATACATCGGCGTAACATCCCTGGTGTTGTTATAGGAAGGCAAAAAAAATGTACTCATATCCGCGACTAAATTGTACTTTTTATCGTTAGAATGTACTTGTAAATATGTGAAGTTTGACATTTGCAACTTTTTTTTACTTCTTCCTTGCTACCTTATATCCACTACTATATAATAATTATTTCGATAAGAAAAATTACGATCAAAATGTCGAAGTCAGATTTCCGAGGCCTCCTTGATATCAATAAAAAGTGAATGGTTATTCATAGACGTAACATCGCTGACGTCAATTCGCCTGTTTTATTTACGCCTTGTTGCCAAGTTTTTTTCTGTTAGGACCGCAATGGTGTACTGTGGAGAGCAAAGCGGCCCTTAAGGGCCGCTGATTCACTTTGAGAGGCCCTTTAGTTAGGTTAGTCTAGGTCAGTTCTGTTATGTTTTTGCTTTTGTTAGTTGATCTCAGATATGTTTTTCCTTTGCTCAGGTTAGGTCACTCTCTACACTAGTTTGAACAACTTTTAATTTTTTTTAATACCTGACGCCCTTGTACCACACTCTGTTCAAAACTCTTGTCAATAAACAGTTCAAACCTAGATGTCTCTATAGATTTTAAAACTTCATTGCAGTTTTCTCAGACAATTAATTAAAATTCTCATTAAGCATGTTTTAGTTTCAAAGGGATTTCACTGTTCTGTACCCTTAGCAATAGATTTAGAAAGACTGCAGAGGCATTTTATTGCTCGAATAACTTGCCTAGAGACGTTTTTTACTGTTATTGGTGGAAATTCTACTTTAAAAAAATGTAATTTTTTTTGAAAATTCTGTGTTTCTTTAGCATTCAAAATTCCTGTCAAAAGACAGTTAGAAGCTCGATGTCTCTGTAGTCTTTAAAATTTCAATGTAGTTTTTTCGGACAATTAATTAAGATTGGGATTAATCTTGTGTTAGTTTTGATGGATATTCAGTGTTCTGCAGGGTTAGCAATGGATTTAGAAAACTACAGCGGTATTATGTTAACCGAATAACTTGCCTAGAGACGTTTTTTAATTTTATTGTTGGAAATTCAGCTGATTACACTACTTGAAAAAAAAAATGTAAATTATTTTGAAAACTCTATGTCTCTGTACCATTCAAAATTCCTTTCAAGGGACAGTTAGAACCTCGATGTCTCTGTAGTCTTTAAAACTTCAATGCAGTTTCTTCAGACAAGGGGTTAAGATTGTGATTAAGTTTGAGCTAGTTTTAATGGGACTTCACTGTTTTGTAGGGTTAGCAATGGATTTAGAAAGACTACAGAGACATTATATTGCATGAATAACATGCTTAGAGTCATTTTTTTACTATTATTGTTAAAAATTCAGTCGATTGTACTATTTTGAAAAAATTTTAATTTTTTTCAAAACTTGGTGTCTCTGTAGCCTTTAAACTTCTTATCAAAAAACAGTTCAAACCTTGATGCCTCTGTAGTATTTAAAACTTCAATGCAGTTTCTTTAGACAATTAATTAAGATTGTGATTAAGTTTGAGCTAGTTTTAATGGGACTTCACTGTTTTGTAGGGTTAGCAATGGATTTAGAAAGACTACAGAAACATTATATTGCCAGAATAACTTGCCTGGAGACATTTTTTATCATTATTGTTGAAAATTCAGTCGACTATACTATTTAAAAAACAGATTTCAATCCAATTTTTTCGGACCATCAATTAAGTTTGTGATTAATTCTGTGTTAGTTTCAATGGGATTTCACTGTGCTGTAGGCTAAGTATTGGATTTAGGAAGACTACAGAGGCATTATATTGCCCGAATAACTTGCTTAAAGACGTTTTTTTTTGCTCTGCTTGTTGGAATTCAGTTGATTACACTACTTTGAGAAAGTTTTATTTTGTTTTAAACTCGGTGTCTCTGTAGCCTTCCAAATTCCTGTCAAGAAACATTTTAAACCGAGATGTCTCTGTAGTCTTTGAAAATTCAATGCAGTTTTTTCGAACAATTAATTTAGAACGTTATTATATTGACCGAATAACTATAAGGGTTTTCATTTTTTGGAAACTTGGTGTCCCTGTAGCCTTTCGTTACAATAAATATGTGAATTTTTTACATTTTCAACTATTTTTTTCCTTGTTATCTCATATCCACTACTTTAACTAATTCGCTTACTTTTGACATCTCATTACCTTTGAATCTTTATTTTTTTATACCTATCTCGTTTCAGCACATATTGAGAAGATACGAAATAGTACTTGTGAATGATAACAAGTGAATGGTTTATATGTAATAATTATTTCCTCGCACATAGGTTCTTGATCCGATTGCTAGTCGTGCTTTGAATCCTGCTCCATTCCAAGTTTGTTGATTGTACTATTTTTCGGTCAATTGTACTTGTATACTCTCATAGGGGGTGTTCATTATAAAACTTCATCTAGTTGGCTGTGATATATCAAAAGAAAAGGATGGAGAAACAAAAGTTCATTTACTTTGATTATGTCATCACTTTCTGTCAAAATTTCATAGCCTGTTAGATGAAATATATATATAATACATAAATATGATGAAATACATAATATAATGCGTTTTTGAGTACACAGGCGTAACATCTCTATTTGAGAAATTTCAGGACGTCAGCTCAAAGCGAAATTTATGGCCTAATTGGAACTTAGCGATAAACCGCCGACGATCGCAATAAAACGCCTTCCGGGGACGTAAACGTCGCTGTTTCAGATAATGCCGCACGTTTCGACATATTTCTAGTCCCATTTGCGGGTGTTTTGGCACCCGCAAATGGGTGCTCTTCAGGTATCGCGACTTACCCTTATCTTGAGCCGTTAATAGAGAAGAAGACAGCGTCTGCCTGAGTTTTCCAAAAGCGGTGCCCCCTTCTGGAGCTTCGGACGCTGGATTGGGGGGCCCGGGTTCTGCAGCCACCATCTGCAAAAAACAAATCGGGTATGTTATACAATTTTTTTAGAGCTGAGCGGAGCAATTCAATTTTGAAAAACTTCAGGTTAGTTCAGGTTAAGTTTATTACAGTCCTTATAGACTTTTAGAAACTACGGATTCGTCTTGTTCATTAACTAATTTTGATCAAGTAGTTTGAGAATACTTGACATCAAGTCAAGCTCTATTATGAAAAAGTCAAGTCAAATACTGACTTGTAAAGTGTTTAATTTTTCAAGTCAAGTTAAGTATATCTAAATAATATCAAGCTACTTGACTTGATAAACCTCTAAGCTTAATGCTGGTGTCACAGTCGAACGGCTATTTCAAATTGTGCCATAAAATTTCCCCTTTAATTGACTATAAAAATATCTCTTTGTGAAAGATATTATTTTGATGATCGCAGATTCCGAAGTAAAATACCTTCGAGCTGAAAATAAACTTCGTCGTTAAAATTTTAATTTAACTCCACGGCAGCATCGGCTGCCGGCTTGCAGGGGAGACTTCTTTTTAGGTATTTTGTTTTTAATATTAAGACAATGTCGCTTCCAGGGATTCGATCGAAGGGTATATTAAAGAAAAAGTTCATTTTCAGCAAGATTGTAGCTTAAGGGTCAGTTATTGAGGTATAAAAGTTCGGTGGAGAATGTGCCCGGACATCTTTCAGTGTAGGAACTTGTATATATTAAATATGTAAGAAGTTAGACCAGAAATATATGAGTCTTTCCCTGAAGACCACATGTGGATCTTAAAAATTACTGGCACGTATAGACTCTAAACCCAACGGCAGGTAGATGAAGTAAAAAACTTGTGGGTTAAAGGGGACTCAAGACCACTTTACTTCTCGTTCGATAAGCGTAGCGATAAGAGTTGCATCCCTTTATTTCAGTTAGTCAGGCAGGTAGCAGGATTAGGAGAAAAAAACTCCCTTGTATTGTACTTAAAAGAGATGCAACGTTTCGACGTTGCAAATCAAGACATGTGCACAATAACGATAGAAAATACTGGAAAACATATAGAACAGTTAAAAGGACAATTATAAATTATTATGTTACCTGTAAATACGAGTGTAAATATAAATCAGGTGGAGAGAGTGAAGCGATTTGGATATTTGAACCTTCATTGTTGTTGGGGTGTAATTTAAATCTATTGCAGCCTTGAAGAAGACGTTGATTGAACGCCGAAACTTTGGCCATTTTTCAAAATACAAAAGAGTTGTGTTTATCCTCATCCTGCTACCTAACTGAGCTTTGCAAAATTCGATCAATTTGTGCAATTTAGAGGTTTATATTTTGGGTGGGTTTGTAAGCCATGGGGCTCCGTTGTAGGTAAAGTAACAGCAAGCTCAATGGGCTTCAATTATTGTGGTCAGTTAAATTTGAAGTCAATTAATAAATTAAAGAGAGGAACACCTTAGTTTTATAAAAGACTAGAGTTGTAAATAAACTGCAACAAAGGTTCATTGGTGTTTGTTGTGTAAAACAAATAGTATTCGAAAAAAGTGATAAATCAGGGTATCGTTTGCTAAAAAAACTGTCCTAGTTGGTAAAGCCATTGTCCCGATCTCCTTATCAACTGGAGGCGCTTTTTTCTGTATTTTGTTAGCTATGTTAGATATGTTAATTTGCATTAAGGGTGACTTTTACAAGTTAAAGTAAAACTTCAGATTGAAGATAAAACTCCAGATATAACCTACATTGCATTGTTTATCTGTCAGGTAAATAATGCAATGTACATCAAGTCTGGTGTTTTATCTTCAATCTGAAGTTTTACTTGAACTTGTAAAAGTCGCCCTAAGCTTTAAAATTTTCAGGTTCCTCACAATCTAAAACTGTAGCAATATATTCAGTTAAAAACTCTTTCAATTTATTAACTTCAAGAACAAACCAATTTATTGCCTTCGCCTTGAGCAACTACACTACACGAGTGTTTTGGGTCAAACTAGTGCTTTTGAAGAAACATCTTCTATCCAACTTTTGTGATTGATTCAAATTTTACAAGAAAATCTGTCTCATGCTGATCGTTTCAAAGCCATCTACAAATTTCATGGTTGCCACACCTTCAACAAAACTTTCAGTTGGCTCTGTCATGGCAGTCTAAGAAGCTTCAATAGGGCTTTTTGCCACATGAACTACCTCACTTTCTGGTGTTGTTTCGAATTTATTTACTCCGGCCTCTGAGCAATTGACCTCCTTCAGCCCTAGTAAATGTGTCTTCCAGATCAGCTGAGAATGTTCGTTAGGATTTTTTAGTACTGCAAACAATTTAGTCACCCGCTTCTTCAACTTTACTAGCAGTGATATTTTCATTATATTCCACTGCTATTGAGTCACTTTTTACCTTACTTTGACTGTCTTACTTGTATCTCTTTATTAAATTTATGCCAAACATTTGAAACATTCACTTTTACTTTCACTCTTATAACTTTCGATTTTTGCTCCATTTACTCCTGCTTTTCACTCACTGAGGGAACTCTCTTGCTTTCGTGCTGCTCACCGTAGTTTGATTCCCATTGGCCTGTCTTATTGTTATGGAACTATTAGTTTATAGTGCTATGTAGTTTATAGTTACTATTCAGTAAATAGTGCCTTTGTCGTACCTTTGTTTACAACGAAACACCTGTTTCACACCTGTTGCAGCTACGCGCATGTTTCTCAGGGCTTGAATAGTAATTTTATTTTTCATTCAGGACTTTTAGATTAGTTTTTATGTGAGGGGGGAGGATTACTAAACTTTTCCGAGTTGATTCGATTAATTTAAATTAGCAATGGCAAATGGGCTTTTGCCAAATGCCCCAAATGGGCCCCCTTTGTTGCTGATGTTTCTTGTTTTTCTTATTGGCATAATGACATTGGCACATTGGCGCTGTCTTTGTTTTGCCTAATGACATTGGAGTGTGCTTGTGTTGAATAAGAATGCAAAGATCCACGCACTCATCACGTTTTCTTCAGATTTCCAACCAAGTTTCCATCGCCCACTTGATGCAATAATAAGCGAATGGTTTATATACACCATTCACTTATTATTGCCTTCAAGTAGGCGTTGGAAATCTGACTTTGACATTTTTATCGTATCTTCTCAACATGCGCCAAAAAGAGATAGGTATAAAAAAACGAGGTTTTCAAAGGTAACGAGATGCCAAAAATAAGTGAATGAGGTATATTTCCTAGGTTTTCAGAGGTTTGTTGGAAAACGAAGACAATTCACTTTTTTAATAGTTTTTTTTACTGGGAGCACTGATGCGCACTATGTTTATATCTATCCTTTGTTAATTCAAGCAAAATATAAAGATGGAAACACATTCAGTGCGCACTACTGCAGGCAGTGAAACACGCTATGAGACTGTAAAATTTGTTCATTTAGCATCAAAGTCTAGTTAAAAAGTGTTTATCTAAACAGTAAAGGGTATTTATGAATTTATGAAGCATTAAAACATAATAATAATAAAAATACCTTGCTAGATCCTTCTGAGTGCTCAGACGATTGGCGCAAGACGTCAAGCGACGTCATTTCATGCCTACTCCGCCGCCATTTTTCTGTTCGCACAACACAACTTTAAATTCGAGTTTTTAAAAAGAAATTCTCGTAGTGCCACTTTAAAATTACACTTATTGTGATCGAAGAATTTCAAGAAACAATTTAATACCACTTTTGCACACTTCCGTGAAGTTTTTATCGGTAATTGGACAAGATTTTGAAGAGCGCCGCGGCAACCGACTCTGGAATCAAAGTTTTCAGACGGGCACTGCTAAATGCTAGGTTACACTCTAGAGGGCGCTACGCTGAGCAATAACCATAGAAAAAGTTACACCATAATGTCAACTCACGTATGCCGCAATTGCTCCATAGTGACTGGAATATATAACAATTCAACATTCGTTATACGTTAGTGTTTTGTTTACAATATTTACATGACGAAACGATGAGTGTACCTAGTAAAAATGTAGAAATTGTATTTTATATAATTTGTCTTTTGTGGAGAGTTAGGAATGAGTCAGTGAAGCCCATGAAGGTGGACTGCAGTTACGGTCGTCCAATGTCCTCTTATTTATTATAATTCTGCAAAATTCGCCTATTCGACGTTGAGTGACGAAATTATTAATTTGTTAATTTCTTCTCCTTCTCCTGACTTGTTTCATGCTGATTTATGGGGTCGGAGCAGTCCATATTCGTACTAGTTAATATACTACGAACGTCAATCTTTCCCCACGGATTAAAAGTGCAGCTTCTACTAGAAGCTGCACTTTTATAGGTCACTAGAAGCCTTCTATGGAAAACCTATGAAAACCTATGGAAAAGACCTATGGAAACCAAGACGAGGCTCACTGCTTGCTAATGCGCACATTCTTCTGCGCAAGACATATGCGGAGGACACGCCCACTAAAAAAATTGCGTTTTCGGCCGGACGCCCTAGTGCGCTCTCGGAGTATTCTCATCCTTCTATTCGCAATGAGAAAACAGAGGATGGTAGTAATGTCGCAGCGCACAGAGCAGTCTACCGAAAACTCCGAAACAAAAGTTTGGGGTTAGGTCAACTCTGAGTATTTTTGGACATGAAAAGAACATTTGTAATAACGAAAGATCGAAGATTTGTTTTTTTGATTATAGGCTCGTATTTATTTTAAAACAAATTAGTGTAATAAGTAATAAATACTCATCCGGCGGCTTGCAACATCGCTTGGTGGTAGTGAAAGTGGACCGTTGTTGTCAAAAATCGCGTAGGTTCAAATACTTTGTCCTACAATAACACCAAGACTATCAAGTGTATTATGTATTGATTTCTTGATACCTGACTCGTAAGCCAAGGCAAGGAAGGGCGACAAAAGACTATCAAGTGTATTGTGTATTGATTTATTGATACCTCACTCGTAAGCCAAGTCAAGGAAAGGCGCTAATATTTTATAGTATGATTAGACTTTTTCTGAACATGAAAATGGTGAGTATTGGGAATTTTTGAGGTCTTATGATTATAATTAATTAAATTAAATTACATTATTATGGTTTTATTATCAATATCAACTACTGACTAATGTGTAAATGTTACGCGCGTACCCGCCAAAAAAAACCTAAAAAGTTAGTTGACGTTGAAAGCATTACGGCATTGTCATATGTAAATTATATTAAGGAATAGAACAGAAGCTTATTTTAAATTAATTATGAGTTTTTAGTTTTTTCTTACACCACACCATGCTAATTTGCCAAGTTAACTAACAGCTCAAACATTTTAGAAACTAAAAATAATTCTTAGTATTTTTTATATTGTTTTTATACATTATTAGATATTTTATATTTCTGCGAAAACTTAATAAAACATAAAGCTTGGCATCGTCGATTTTTCAAAATTAAGGAGCGGAGCTTGCCAACCGCACATGCGCTTTTGTTGCCACTGAGGCGGACTTTCTCGGGCTGAACTTTTTAATGTTACGTTATAATTATATGTCAATTATTATTTATATGGAGCAGTCCTGAGTTGTTTATTACTTTTGCTAATTTTAACTTCAGTTAATAAATATTTATCTTCAATTCGTTTCAGCTGCTGAGCTTGGATCATGCGCGATGTCGCTATTAATCGATTCCTCTGATTGGCCATGTGACACGTGAAAATTCACCGGGTCTTCTACCGATTAAGCTGGTCATGTGATGGCCATCTAGCAACGTAATGGATTAAACAGGTGACTGATCTACCAGGTAGATGATCTGGTGAGTTTTGGAATTCTTAGTACAACTGTACTAGATCTAGCCCTTTCGCATCTCAGTCAGTACCCTAGTACCCACAGCCCCAAATTTAGTACAATTTTCACAGTTAACGAGCACACTCTGACGGCACAAAGGATATGACAATGTACTCAAAATTATACGTGTTGACGTCAATCAATTAAGAACTCAGTTAAGTCAAGAATGATTCGTTTTTGTTAAATTTGAAAATACTTAAATTTAAAAAAATATATTTAAAATTTTTATATGAAGTTTCTAAGTTACGTTTTACTTAATTTTATTACGGTTACAAAAATGAAAAGTATTTTAAAAGTGATTTATTTTATTATTATTCAGTAGTCTCTGTGAGAAGAACCTTTTTTAATTTTCTTAATTTTTATGACCCAGCTTAGTTTTAGTACCTTAGAAGGCACTATAGTACAATTTTCGGTAAATTTTAGTACTTTTTAAACATATCAAGTTGGTAACATTGCTTTGCTTTTTTTTACCTTGAACTTCCTCGAGAGACTCAGGTCGCCGTCACATACAGCGGAACGGAACGGAGTGGAACGGAGCAGAAATGTCAATAATATCACTACACGTCATTACACATGTCAATAACGTCATTATACATGTCAATTCCTAATTTAGCTTTTATCTTATTGGTTTAAATTCAACTGTCAAATTACGCTCCGTTCCGCTTTTAACCAAATTCCGGAACGGAACGGAGCGGAACGGAACGGAGCTGAACGAAGCAGAAATGTCAGTAACGTCATTACACATGTCAATTCCTATTTTAGCTTTTCTCTGATTGGTTTAAATTCAACTGTCAAATTACGCTCCGCTCGGCTTTTAACCAAATTCCGCTGTATGTGACATCGCCCTCAGCCAAGGACTCGTGCTCAGCGCTCTGCCCTTTCATCGCCCTTAGATTTCGGCGGATTTGGGGCCCGGTCCATATTGTTACGATTCGCAGCAACGCCGCATGGGAGGCGGGGCAACGCATGGGAGCGTGTTGGTTGGTGGAGCTTCGCGACCTATCCGCGCTGCGTCATGGCTGACACGAGTGATTTATTGCTCGTCTGGCTTAATCTAGAAGGCAGTTGTTTGCAACCGTTTTTTTTTATGTGAGATTATTCAAGAATTCTTATAAAGAACTTTCTAGGTTTTTCTGTAATTTTAGGATTGTATATAAAAAGCGTATAGAGCGCGCAGGAGAGTAGTATTATTTTAAGCGAGCTATAAGTAAGCTAAAGCTACGAAGCGATAACAGAAGGCTACAAAGTGTTAAGTAGTGAGTTATTTAGTAGTTGAGTATATTTGTGGAATAAATAAATAGTGTTTTCGTGTTAAATCGTTGCACTGGAATTTTTGAACCCTAGTTCGCAACAATATATTGCTGTCTGTGGCTTTTATTTAATTGAGTTCCTTTTGTTTTCTACGTTAACAGACAGTTTATCGGCTGAAAAATTGCTGATTTGGTGGCTGACAAAACTCTTGGCTCGGTAAGTTGAACACCACATTTCTGCCATCGCCGCCATTTTACTAAATGGTTCTGGCACGTTTTGCAGTTCGGGGTTGAAGCACCAGCGGCCGTACCTACTACCAGTACCACCCCTAGGGTTGAGCCCCACAGGAGGAAGAATGTTTTTTTTTGAATAAAAAAAAACCCTCAGTGAGGTAATTATTGAATTTTTATTGTTTTTTAGTTTTTTTTTATCAAGCAAGTTTTTTTTCCTTAATAAAATTTTGAGTTTGCTAATTTAAATTTCACATAATTCGACTTTCACATATTTTTTTTTTATCTGTAACTATTGTTTTGATGTCTTGAAATTTAACATTATTCTCTCTTCTTCTCTCTTCTAGTTTTTAAATTCTAGATTTAATGCTATTACTAGAAAAGTAATCACCTGCTTTAAGGGAAAATTGTTTGTATAACAGGTTTTCTTTTCTAGGGTTTTTTGGGGTTCAATTAAGCATAATCTGTACCTAATATCGAGCCGCCTACTCTCACTGATGTAGGAAGACAACCAGCATCAAAGACTATATGTAAGCTAACACCCATAATTATACACAGCAACTAGAAAACTACCAAGTGGATTTTTTTTGTCCTTACATTTTGGTTTGATGTTCCAATATTCCATCATTGGAGGTTTCTGGCTTTACTGGCAAAACGAGTGGTGCTAATCTACTTCACTCTCAACTTAATTTGTATTTTAGTTTCCTTACCTAGCATTCGTAAACAAACCTTTCTCTATAAGCAAGACTGCATCCTGTAGAAAAGGCGTGGCAACTTATTACACCATTCATCATTTCAACATTCAGTTGAGTGACAATTTTTGCTACAACACTTTAGACATCCTCTGCAATTGGCTCGGTGCTCACTTCAGCTGCAAAATCGTGACTATATTCCCTAGCCTCTCATATATTAACAAAATTGCTCCATTCCTATTCTTAGCTTCTTGTTTGACAGAATTCTCTACATTTGCCCTCTCAACTTCGTCTATACCTTCTCCCCTAAGATCTTCTTTAACGTCTTTGCCCAATCCTCTACCAGAAGTTTTGTTACTTTCCCCAATCTCCTCAGTTATCTCCAAGATATCTTTCTCGTCTGAGTACTTTGTATTTTAATTGCCTCCAACACATAAAATATAGCAAGACCACCTCAACATTGAGACTTATAACATATTACCGATTTATTAGATGTCACGTTGTCGTTATAATGATTTGTTCGTGCGATAACACAAATGGTCAACTACTAATAAAATATCTTCTCTCTTAGGGCTCTTGTTGCCGCGCCCAGATTGTGGCAGTTTTATGGTTTATATGGTCGTCACTAAACTGAGCCCTCGACAACGTAATTGCACAGAAAATTTTCCACCATAAACTTCCAGGTTTTATTAAAAGAGACGCGTTATTCGCAGCTTTGAGTTTCCACACCCCCTGTCATTTCCAACTAGTTCATGTCATGTTTTTTTTTAGTAAAGAATCGACAAATATCACGTAATAGAAAAAAAATTTTATTCTCTATGTTGATTGAAATTTATTACTTATTTCTATGGCGACTCCAGGAGCAATAAATTCCAATGCAGTTCGTGTGTTTTTCTCAACATTGTTTCTTATGGAAATATTACGACAATAATAGTTTAATTCCGGTATAGACTGAAAGGAAATATTGCTTGTTTTTTCATTTGTCTCGAGCAAAAAACTTCACACCAATCCTCTCTTTTGTTCGTTTGAAAACAAAGAAAATTTATTCGCTTCCCCTCTTGCACGCACTCTCGCTCAAATTTACATTTTTATTTACGTCTCCCCTTTGCAATTCAAAAACATGGCAACCACCTTTACGGTTTTTGTCACCTTTTATATATCTTATTATCTGAGAAAAAAATCCCAGGATATTGTTTATCTCTTTACCGGAAATCCCGCGGCTTGACAATCTTTCGTGCGTAGGTTTGATACGAAGCATTTATAGGCACAAGAAACCTCGCAGGAATGAAAAAAAAACGGTTAACCATCTGAAAGTTAGCCATCTGAAACTAAACACAATTTGATACGTTATATATTTAGTCAAGTACTAAGAAATTTCAGAAAAATATATATAGGTATTATATACTGATCCATTATGGTGGCAGGGGGGGGGTCACTTCAACGTCAAGAATGTCAGTGTTAGCTTGATTTCAAAGTTTCAAGGTACTTTGTTGTATGTACGTTGCATAGTAGTAGATTGTCACTAGGAGTAAAAGTGGGTTCTTTCCTGCTGAGCTCAGAGATTGACAAATGGACGAAACACCAGAAGACCTTTTACTTCAAGTAACCTAAACTTTATTTTTTAATTATGCAGGAAATAAGAAGTATACTTCAGAGTGGCTCAGTTTAGCAATTTTCTTGCATCCGTTCCTTTAGGCAACTCTCAGTTGGAAAATTTGTAAAAGAAGATTATTGATAGAAATTACTTCAAGTTGGCAAAATTTTGCAAAATTCAATTGTCATTTATTACATAAAAAACTTTACAAATCAGACTTAATGAGAGCTCATCTTTCTCTGAAACTAATTCCTTCTAATATTGCTTCAATAGCTGAACTATCGAAGAAATATTAAAAGGATGTATTCACAATAAAAATCGACAACTATCTGTTGGGAAATTTGTGAAAGCTGGCTAGTGGTAGAAATTACTTCAAATTGGCAAAATTTGGCAAAAATCATTCATTTATTATATAAAAAACTTTACGAGTCAGGCTTAATGAAGGCTCATTTTTCTTTGAAATGTCGAAAAACAAAACTCATAATTCTTAAACTGACTCCTTCTAATACTGCTTCAATAGCTGAACTACCGAAGAATTATTAAAACGATGTATTCACGAGAAAAATTGATAACTATCAGTTGGAAAATTTGTAAAAGCTGGCTAGTGATAGAAATCTTGCAAAATTCAGTTGTCACTTATGATATAAAAACCTTTACGGATCAGACTTAATGAGCTAATCGGGACACTCTCCTGTTTTACAGTTTTGATAATTTTGTACAATTTATTGCAAAATAGTTGTCACTGTCATTATTTTTATTACTCCTTATTTCCAATCTAATCAAATATCGAACTTATATCCATCTCCTAGCTAGAGCCCTAGGGTTCCTAGTCCTTACCTGACCTAACTCCAAGCTTTCGAAAACATAAGTTCCAACGTAACAAAAACCAAAAACAATCGACACAATCAGTATCCGGTCCGGCTTTAAGTTGTTATGACGCTTGCATGCCATGCGCTGACGACAGCACTGACAGCAGTACGTCAGGGAAACCTTTGCAGCGACGGACTTCCGAGCAAAAAAGAGGGGGCATTTTTAGGGAAATATCGGCATTTATTGGCTCTATCCATATTTGCTAGGTCATTGATTATAACACACAATCACAACGACAGATAAATATAATGACGCGTGTAACATTTGACAAACGACCCGAGAACTCGAGAACATATGTGATTTCGAATAATAGCGTTTTCGGGTGGCAGCTCTAGAGCGCTCTGAGATTATTCCCATCCTTTGTTTTCTCAATAAGACTGTAAGAATGGCAAAAAACTCAATACGTTTTTTCCGATGCCATCTAGTGCTCAAATAGTTTTGATTAATTCTTGAAAGAAAACTGTTTTTTTGTTGATTTCAAAAAATGACCCATCTAGTGTATTTAAAATCGCAAAAGCACCCCAATTAAAATTAAACCTGAAAAGATTTGGCTAATAATTGTTACATATTAGGGATTACAGTAAGTTAGCGCAGTTATGCGTCTATTTGCTGGTAATAAACCCCAGTTTTGCTAGCGTAATAGCCCACCATAGCTGGTATTAAAATATTAATGGCTCTTGCTTTGTTATTGTCCTCCAGGCAGTGGGCGAACCTAAACATGTAATCAATGACTAAATAAAGCACTCGCGACACTTAATTGAGTGCCTTTAGTCGGAGGGTTTACTGCGATTTAATGCAAATGGGAAAACAAGCGTAATAAATTGGCACAGTTGAAGTTTTTGTCACTAGAGGTCGACTCACATAGAAGTTACACGCGGATGAATTGTCGCTTGAAGAAGATTTAAATCAAATATATGAACGGTTTTCCATACGTCATTAAGAGGAATCTCTCTCAGTAAAATAGAGAAAATATAAAAAAATGGGAATTTTTTTAATGTATATATGGAAAACGTAACAAACTTAATTCGATTGAAAAAGCCCAAAAAATTAAATTTAAAAGAAAATTCAACAAAATTGATCCTAAAAGTATCCAGAAATCGACCACCCAAGGGGTTCTATCACCGAAAGCATTTAACCTACAGGTCTTCCGTTGGTGTGGGGTCAAAGAGGACATCAAGAGTAGTTATAACAATTTCCGGATACTTTTAGAATCAATTTTGTTGCCATTTTTTTAAATTTATTTTTTGGGACAGTGCCACTCTCAAAAGGGCGCTCCTTTTTAGGCATGTGCAGAAATTGCAATATACGAGGTATTGTGTTTCCATCCCCTTTTGCAGTCGAAGGCCAGCAATGTAAAAGATAGGCAATGTCCTGTATGTTATGAAAGTATGTGAGTTAGACCTACGTGCAGTTAGATTCACGTACTCTCGACGAATCACGACCAAATTCAGGTTTTTTTGTTTATGAATAAGTAGATTTGTATCGCTTCCAGATATTTCAGTTTAAACAACACTCTCCACTAAAAAGGAAAATTTAATACATTTATCTTAATTCAAAGCCCAAGAGTTCCCGTGAGATTCCCCTCTGGTTGACACCGTTTCAATAAAGCTTTTTTGAGGATTCGTCGAAGATACACGCGTCATTTGCATCGCAAGAAACCACCTCCACGGTCTCAAGACAATACAAAAGAACGAATGATTTATCACTCGGGCCGTCTATAAATCAATAACCCTACGTTTTCATACGTGCTAACGGAATCTGAATGGGATTTTTTCCCCTGACACACGAAGTCGGCGTGAATCTCTAAAATCGCTGAATCTCATTGAACCTTAGAGCAGGCCCCTTGTTCTCCCTTCTTCTTGAGGCTGCTCTGAGCCTGAGCACGTCCCTTATTTTGCATAGCTATTTATGCACACACACACAATATATTCGTATTCAGATCCTAGCTATAGCTACAAGCTGAAACCAACAGTATTTTCGTGGATTTTTGGGAGAGATAGGGAACAGATTTCTTTTAAGTGTGATGGGCGAGGTTGTAGGACCTGACTAGTAGTTTATTTAGGTCAAAGTTTTTACATACGGTTTGCCGTGTAGGTGAAAAGAAACAAAACAACGTTGCTCAAACAAAAAAACAAATAAATCTGTGAGACAATGGGGAAGTAACGTTGGGAAGGAAAAATCGAAACTCAAACCTAAATAGTGCATTTCACATAATTTGAAAAAGATAGACAGCAGGTGTAGATCATAAAAAAAACACATTTGTGAAATCGCCAACGTTTCGACTTTTAGGGTCTTCCTTGAGGTCTTCCTCAGGGCTTTTTATAATCTAATGAAATGAACTTTGGACTTTAACATCTCCACCAATCAACTGTAACCTGTCACTTCAAAATGATCGTCCAAAAGGAATTCATACAGGACATTTGACATTGGTATATTCTTGAATGACCTTCGATTTATTATTATCATTTATACTAATTATTGTCGTACAGTGTATAAATGGGACAATATTCTTTTATATTATGAGTATTTTCGGTTGGGTTTTCGTTTTGCGTTCAGTGCCGAAAACTGGAAGGAAACTCTGTGAACAGCGGATCTGTATACGCAACGTTCCCACAAAAGCTCTTTAAGCTTATAAGGAGCTTATGTTTAAGTTCTAAATTTGCGATTTGCTGAGTTTCCTACTGAAAGCAAGAAATATAAATGGCACATTATATTACAATAAATCAAATGTACCGCCAGTTGTAAGTACTTCACGTTTTCGTTCGTTCAGAAGACGAAGGGGTTTAATGAAATACTACTCCGCAAAACATGCTCTCTATACTATAAACTTACAATACCATTAACCTAACCTCAACTAACTATTTTATTACACTTTGCTTGTTTAGTAAGAACTACCTTTGCTAGGTTTAGAAAGGCGATAGCAAGGGATATACATAAATTCTCACCATGAAATCGTGGCAAACCCCATAAAACCCTAATAAAGTTCATTGTATATGCCCATAATGAACACACACTTTTAGCGTTTTACACCAGGTGTGCCTGACATGGGACTATACGGGAATCATGGCATGCAGTAAAAATCCTGTTATTTATGGAAGGTTCCTGAGGCGCCGGTTTTAGAATCCATTAAAAATTGTCACATTCGATTTGCCGGATTTAAGCCATTCCGGCCGAAATGTAGATGAAAATCTCATTTCTGTTCTGTCAGGCCACGTGATATAACGTTCCGGGGGATAACGTATGATACCTTTCCCGGGACGTTTTTATTCGCCGGGTCTTGTCTGTGGGAACAAGGATACAGCAATATTCCGTTTTTTTTTCAGCAGGCTGGCAGGAATGTAAATTGAAATTTACGGCTTTTTGAGTGGATCATGAATCAATAAACTGAAATAATATTCTTTTGATTAGTTTTTTTTTAAATTCAAATTACAAAAAAAAAATGGGTTTTTAATCATCATGATTACTACTTAATGTCAAGTGATGTGCAGTATTGGCTGCGAAACGCATACAGTAAAGAAACTTTTTTATAGCTGCGTAGTATAGGATCTCATTATGTTTCGATCTATTAGGGAAAACAAAGCAGCTAAAAATCTTTCTACTTAATTTTTTATACAGCGTGGACATTTTTTTAAGTTTAACCATGGGGTTACGGTTATTTGAAGAAATACGAAGAAGCTTAAATTAGGAGAAAAATGGCGCAGTTAGAAATCTATAAAAATAATGTGGTCAAATTAAAAAAAAATCGGCAGGTTCGGAAATATTTGCAAAAAAATCAAAAAGTGGAATTTTTGCTCTTAATTGTTAAGGAAAAAATCCAGTTCTAAAACAAAAATCCATAAAGCTTATTTCCACTTAATCCAGCACAATGGACCGGATTAAGCCCGAACAAAACCAAGCGAGACAGCGATGTTTCACCTACAAAATCTGAACTTAAACTCTCTTTCAACCCGGTGAACGAATGCATTTATGCAGACATCAGCTAATCGAGCGATCCATACGAGCAATCAGCCGCGTCGCTGCATAGCCACTATTTTAGTCCTAAAATCTCAATGAAATTCGAGCCACAGACAGCAATATTCGTCTTAACTTGTCGGAAAGCTAATTTTTGGGTCAATAAATGTTTCTTTTCGAACCAGGGGAAGTTTATCGAAAATTCATCACTTTTCGGACTTAAATCGATAAACTTATATAAATTTGACAAAAAAAAAATTAATTTTTGAATCACTGAAAACGTCCTCTTTATTAGCTGACCAAAAATTATGCAAAATTGTCTAGAATTACAAAAAACCGGTATTTTTCCATCGTCATTTAATTGTAATTTTATGGTCAGTGAATATTTAAAAACGCTAGTTTTTTATCTTATGTTTATAAAGTTTATTTACAGTTTTAGAAAAACCAATTTTTTGGTCTGCAGTAAGCATTTTATCGCGAGAGAAACACTATTTATGCAAAAAATCACGTTCATTTATTGCAAACTACGAGAAACTACTCTGCACACTCTCGATAATGCAGAGATAACAGAAACATACTTAATCCAGTACCAGAGACTAAGATTAAGCCCGAACAAAACCAAGCGAGACAGCGATGTTTCACCTACAAAATCTGAACTTAAACTCTCTTTCAACCCGGTGAACGAATGCATTTATACAGACATCCGCCAATCATATCGAGCGATCCATACGAGCAATCAGCCGCGTCGCTGCACAGCCACTATTTTAGTCCTTAAATCTCAATGAAATTCGAGCCACAGGCAGCAATATTCGTCTTAACTTGTCGGAAAGCTATTTTTGGGTCAATAAATGTTTCTTTTCGATCCAGGGGAAGTTTATCGAAAATTCATCACTTTTCGGACTTAAATCGATAAACTTATATAAATTTGACAAAAAAATTTAATTTTTGAATCACTGAAAACGTCCTCTTTATTAGCTGACCAAAAATTATGCAAAATTGTCTAGAATTACTAAATACCGGTATTTTTCCATCGTCATTTAATTGTAATTTTCTGGTCAGTGAATATTTAAAAACGCTAGTGTTTTATCTTATGTTTATAAAGTTCATTTACACTTTTAGAAAAACCAATTTTTTGGTCTGCAGTAAGCATTTTATCGCGAGAGAAACACTATTTATGCAAAAAATCACGTTCATTTATTGCAAACTACGAGAAACTAATCTGCACACTCTCGATAATGCAGAGATAACAGAAACATACTTAATCCAGTACCAGAGACTAAGATTAAGCCCGAACAAAACCAAGCGAGACAGCGATGTTTCACCTACCAAATATGAACTTGAACTCTCTTTTACCCTGGTGAACGAATGCTTTTATGCAAACATCAGCCAATCATATCAAGCGATCCATACCATTAATTCGCCGCGACGCTGCCCAGCCAATGGAGAAATACGCAAACGCATTCCGACGTCCTCGTTATCTAGGGTAATAAAACTGTGGTCTGGGCTATTTTTAGATTTTATTACGACGGCTCTCTTTGATTATGAGGACATTCAGCACGATTCATTGCCTTTTTGTCTGCATAAAAACACAGGATTTATTTGGGATGTTTATTGTTTGAAATCGTTTAGAATGCATTTATTACTACCTTGTATCTCTTCAAATAACCGCGATCCCCATGATTAAACTCCCTGTAGAGGCTACTAGTTAAGCCGGATGGCAAGGTGCACTAATTCTTTTAGAGTCAATGAACACCAAACCAGGCAGCGATGTTTCACCTACGAAATCTGAACTTAAACTATCTTTCAACCCGGTGAACGAATGCATTTATGCAGACATCAGCCAATCATATCGAGCGATCCATACGAGCAATCAGCCGCGTCGCTGCACAGCCACTATTTTAGTCCTTAAATCTCAATAAAATTCGAGCCACAGGCAGCAATATTCGTCTTAACTTGTCGGAAAGCTATTTTTGGGTCAATAAATGTTTCTTTTCGAACCAGGGGAAGTTTATCGAAAATGCAGCTTTTTTCGGACTTAAATCGATAAAAGTATATAAATTTGACAAAAAAAAAATTATTTTTGAATCACTGAAAACGTCCTCTTTATTAGCTGACCAAAAATTATGCAAAATTGTCTAGAATTACTAAAAACCGGTATTTTTCCTCCTCATTTAATTGTAATTTTCTGGTCAGTGAATATTTAAAAACGCTAGTTTTTTATCTTAAGTTTATTTACACTTTTAGAAAAACCAATTTTTTGGTCTGCAGTAAGCATTTTATCGCGAGAGAAACACTATTTATGCAAAAAATCACGTTTATTTATTGCAAACTATGAGAAACTAATCTGCACACTCTCGATAATGCGGAGATAACAGAAACATACTTAATCCAGTACCAGAGACTAAGATTAAGCCCGAACAAAACCAAGCGAGACAGCGATGTTTCACCTACCAAATATGAACTTGAACTCTCTTTCAACCCGGTGAACGAATGCATTTATGCAGACATCAGCTAATCATATCGAGCGATCCATACAAGCAATCAGCCGCGTCGCTGCATAGCCACTATTTTAGTCCTTAAATCTCAATGAAATTCGAGCCACAGACAGCAATATTCGTCTTAACTTGTCGGAAAGCTAATTTTTGGGTCAATAAATGTTTCTTTTCGAACCAGGGGAAGTTTATCAAAAATTCAGCATTTTTTGGACTTAAATCGATAAAAATATATAAATTTGACAAAAAAAAATTAAATTTTTGGAATCACTGAAAACGTCCTCTTTATTAGCTGACCAAAAATTATGCAAAATTGTCCTGAATTACTAAAAACCGGTATTTTTCCATCGTCATTTAATTGTAATTTTCTGGTCAGTGAATATTTAAAAACGCTAGTTTTTTATCTTATGTTTATAAAGTTCATTTACACTTTTAGAAAAACCAATTTTCTAGTCTGCAGTAAGCATTTTATCACGAGAGAAACACTATTTATGCAAAAAATTACGTTCATTTATTACAAACTACGAGAAACTAATCTGCACACTCTCGATAATGCAGAGATAACAGAAACATACTTAATCCAGTACCAGAGACTAAGATTAAGCCCGAACAAAACCAAGCGAGACAGCGATGTTTCACCTACCAAATATGAACTTGAACTCTCTTTCAACCCGGTGAACGAATGCATTTATGCAGACATCAGCTAATCATATCGAGCGATCCATACAAGCAATCAGCCGCGTCGCTGCATAGCCACTATTTTAGTCCTTAAATCTCAATGAAATTCGAGCCACAGACAGCAATATTCGTCTTAACTTGTCGGAAAGCTAATTTTTGGGTCAATAAATGTTTCTTTTCGAACCAGGGGAAGTTTATCAAAAATTCAGCATTTTTTGGACTTAAATCGATAAAAATATATAAATTTGACAAAAAAAAATTAAATTTTTGGAATCACTGAAAACGTCCTCTTTATTAGCTGACCAAAAATTATGCAAAATTGTCCTGAATTACTAAAAACCGGTATTTTTCCATCGTCATTTAATTGTAATTTTCTGGTCAGTGAATATTTAAAAACGCTAGTTTTTTATCTTATGTTTATAAAGTTCATTTACACTTTTAGAAAAACCAATTTTCTAGTCTGCAGTAAGCATTTTATCACGAGAGAAACACTATTTATGCAAAAAATTACGTTCATTTATTACAAACTACGAGAAACTAATCTGCACACTCTCGATAATGCAGAGATAACAGAAACATACTTAATCCAGTACCAGAGACTAAGATTAAGCCCGAACAAAACCAAGCGAGACAGCGATGTTTCACCTACCAAATATGAACTTGAACTCTCTTTCAACCCGGTGAACGAATGCATTTATGCAGACATCAGCTAATCATATCGAGCGATCCATACAAGCAATCAGCCGCGTCGCTGCATAGCCACTATTTTAGTCCTTAAATCTCAATGAAATTCGAGCCACAGACAGCAATATTCGTCTTAACTTGTCGGAAAGCTAATTTTTGGGTCAATAAATGTTTCTTTTCGAACCAGGGGAAGTTTATCAAAAATTCAGCATTTTTTGGACTTAAATCGATAAAAATATATAAATTTGACAAAAAAAAATTAAATTTTTGGAATCACTGAAAACGTCCTCTTTATTAGCTGACCAAAAATTATGCAAAATTGTCCTGAATTACTAAAAACCGGTATTTTTCCATCGTCATTTAATTGTAATTTTCTGGTCAGTGAATATTTAAAAACGCTAGTTTTTTATCTTATGTTTATAAAGTTCATTTACACTTTTAGAAAAACCAATTTTCTAGTCTGCAGTAAGCATTTTATCACGAGAGAAACACTATTTATGCAAAAAATTACGTTCATTTATTACAAACTACGAGAAACTAATCTGCACACTCTCGATAATGCAGAGATAACAGAAACATACTTAATCCAGTACCAGAGACTAAGATTAAGCCCGAACAAAACCAAGCGAGACAGCGATGTTTCACCTACCAAATATGAACTTGAACTCTCTTTCAACCCGGTGAACGAATGCATTTATGCAGACATCAGCTAATCATATCGAGCGATCCATACAAGCAATCAGCCGCGTCGCTGCATAGCCACTATTTTAGTCCTTAAATCTCAATGAAATTCGAGCCACAGACAGCAATATTCGTCTTAACTTGTCGGAAAGCTAATTTTTGGGTCAATAAATGTTTCTTTTCGAACCAGGGGAAGTTTATCAAAAATTCAGCATTTTTTGGACTTAAATCGATAAAAATATATAAATTTGACAAAAAAAAATTAAATTTTTGGAATCACTGAAAACGTCCTCTTTATTAGCTGACCAAAAATTATGCAAAATTGTCCTGAATTACTAAAAACCGGTATTTTTCCATCGTCATTTAATTGTAATTTTCTGGTCAGTGAATATTTAAAAACGCTAGTTTTTTATCTTATGTTTATAAAGTTCATTTACACTTTTAGAAAAACCAATTTTCTAGTCTGCAGTAAGCATTTTATCACGAGAGAAACACTATTTATGCAAAAAATTACGTTCATTTATTACAAACTACGAGAAACTAATCTGCACACTCTCGATAATGCAGAGATAACAGAAACATACTTAATCCAGTACCAGAGACTAAGATTAAGCCCGAACAAAACCAAGCGAGACAGCGATGTTTCACCTACCAAATATGAACTTGAACTCTCTTTCAACCCGGTGAACGAATGCATTTATGCAGACATCAGCTAATCATATCGAGCGATCCATACAAGCAATCAGCCGCGTCGCTGCATAGCCACTATTTTAGTCCTTAAATCTCAATGAAATTCGAGCCACAGACAGCAATATTCGTCTTAACTTGTCGGAAAGCTAATTTTTGGGTCAATAAATGTTTCTTTTCGAACCAGGGGAAGTTTATCAAAAATTCAGCATTTTTTGGACTTAAATCGATAAAAATATATAAATTTGACAAAAAAAAATTAAATTTTTGGAATCACTGAAAACGTCCTCTTTATTAGCTGACCAAAAATTATGCAAAATTGTCCTGAATTACTAAAAACCGGTATTTTTCCATCGTCATTTAATTGTAATTTTCTGGTCAGTGAATATTTAAAAACGCTAGTTTTTTATCTTATGTTTATAAAGTTCATTTACACTTTTAGAAAAACCAATTTTCTAGTCTGCAGTAAGCATTTTATCACGAGAGAAACACTATTTATGCAAAAAATTACGTTCATTTATTACAAACTACGAGAAACTAATCTGCACACTCTCGATAATGCAGAGATAACAGAAACATACTTAATCCAGTACCAGAGACTAAGATTAAGCCCGAACAAAACCAAGCGAGACAGCGATGTTTCACCTACCAAATATGAACTTGAACTCTCTTTCAACCCGGTGAACGAATGCATTTATGCAGACATCAGCTAATCATATCGAGCGATCCATACAAGCAATCAGCCGCGTCGCTGCATAGCCACTATTTTAGTCCTTAAATCTCAATGAAATTCGAGCCACAGACAGCAATATTCGTCTTAACTTGTCGGAAAGCTAATTTTTGGGTCAATAAATGTTTCTTTTCGAACCAGGGGAAGTTTATCAAAAATTCAGCATTTTTTGGACTTAAATCGATAAAAATATATAAATTTGACAAAAAAAAAATTAATTTTTGGAATCACTGAAAACGTCCTCTTTATTAGCTGACCAAAAATTATGCAAAATTGTCCTGAATTACTAAAAACCGGTATTTTTCCATCGTCATTTAATTGTAATTTTCTGGTCAGTGAATATTTAAAAACGCTAGTTTTTTATCTTATGTTTATAAAGTTCATTTACACTTTTAGAAAAACCAATTTTCTAGTCTGCAGTAAGCATTTTATCACGAGAGAAACACTATTTATGCAAAAAATTACGTTCATTTATTGCAAACTACGAGAAACTAATCTGCACACTCTCGATAATGCAGAGATAACAGAAACATACTTAATCCAGTACCAGAGACTAAGATTAAGCCCGAACAAAACCAAGCGAGACAGCGATGTTTCACCTACCAAATATGAACTTGAACTCTCTTTTACCCTGGTGAACGAATGCTTTTATGCAAACATCAGCCAATCATATCAAGCGATCCATACCATTAATTCGCCGCGACGCTGCCCAGCCAATGGAGAAATACGCAAACGCATTCCGACGTCCTCGTTATCTAGGGTAATAAAACTGTGGTCTGGGCTATTTTTAGATTTTATTACGACGGCTCTCTTTGATTATGAGGACATTCAGCACGATTTATTGCCTTTTTGTCTGCATAAAAACAGAGGATTTATTTGGGATGTTTACTGTTTGAAATCGTTTAGAATGCATTTATTACTACCTTGTATCTCTTCAAATAACCGCGATCCTCATGATTAAACTCCCTGTAGAGGCTACTAGTTAAGCCGGATGGCAAGGTGCACTAATTCTTTTAGAGTCCCAAATGACCCAATTTTCTGCTTTTTCAATACACAAACGTCCAAAGCAAAATCACAAACATTTCATAACCCTATTTTTGCAGCTTTTCCGGTTCGTACATTTCAGTTGTACAGTCGTTTTATCTGTTCTGGCAGATGTCCAAACCCGTTTCGAATCCCGGCCTATTGTGGCAAGAAATCGAGACTTCAAAGGCAGAAGCCGGACACTTATTAATTTCTCAACATACAATACACGTCATGCAGTGAACCCCTTAACATTTACGAACGGAGGTGCTTTCCAACAAACAAATCAATGCACACTTATATAGATGTTAATGTGATTTGGGTGAGCAATGGTACACGGTACAAACAGCGAAAAGCACACACGGAAAGCTGCCTCTCTTACCCTTCTTTGGAAGGTCGACGCCATATTGTAAATGTTAAGGGGAAACTCACAGCAGGACGCAAAGTTACTCCAGCTCATCTTATCGCTCTCAGTTTATTTGCTACCTAAAATCGAAAATATGATTTATCACATTTTAATAGGATTAAGAGTGCCTAGTCGTCAAACTTAACTGCTTAAGTATTTTTAGTGTTTAATAAGAAAGTCTGGATTTACATCATCATCACTTAATATATTATTAAAAAAAACATAAAAATTCTGATTAGATGGTCCTGATGAATAAAAAGGCAGCGAAACGTCGGTGGTGTGAAACAATAATTTGTGATTTTTTTTATCTTTTCCTCACTTACTACACACCAGATCACCAAACAAGTGAATATCTTAGTATACATAATATCTAAAGTGTTTTCCGAGTTTGGAAGCCGTGGTAAAAAAATAAGGAATAAGTAAGAGTGTGTCATAGTACATACTATTATGAACATCGTTACGGAAAGTCGGGGCCGGCCCTGCCTGGAGAGAACCTTTGACCGTTCTGGCGCTACTTGGGATTTGTTATCTTATGTAGGCTATTTTTGAAGTGTTATTTACATATTCATTAAAAAATATCTTCATATTTTTTCACTGATCTAGTAATTTTAGAGAATTTTCTAGTTTTCAGGTTTCTAGGTATAAAAGACACGTCCTTTAGTGTGATTGTTATTCGAGTGCAAGTGAGTTAAAAAAACTAAGCGTTAGTAAAATGTTACTGGCCCCGAATTTGCAATAATATCAGAAAGTTTTCCTTGTTTAATTTGCTTTTAACCAAAATTCCTCTAAAAGCATTATTCTGCCTCCTCACAGTCTCCTCTACTCCTTATTCGTGGCGCAAGAATAAAACGGTGATTGAAGTTCAAATCATCTTTTAAGTAAAATTGATCGACTTCAAACCCGCCATACATTACCGTCAGAAAAGTTATTAAAATGGTAAGTTAGTTCCCAATAACACACTTCGCACCCATATGTCCCTGCTTTCGTTACGAGCAAAAAGTCCCTTTCGACGTCCTGCAGGAGCGCAATAAAATAAAGCCCAACTTATATTTTCTAAGACCCCTAAGAGGGAAAAACTCCGCCGGGGCCCCGGCATAAAAGTGATTTTTATCGTATATTTTCCCAACTGTTGTACACAAAAGAAAAACTCGAACAATTAGGGCCTTCCACGAAATTTACTTTATCTGTTGCTTTTTCACTGCGACGGGTTTCGAGAGATGCCGGCAACTTTCCAAATTTATGATTGGGTGGAGTTTGCCGGTTTCATAGACGAAAAGGAAGTCGGTTACAAGATGCGAAAGGAACTTTGGTGAATTTAGTAAGTGGTAGAGTATTTTTTCAATTAGGTTTTTGTTAGATGATACTGGGGACATTATAATTCGATTAAGAACTTAGAAAGCAATTGTTCAATCAACAGAACCACACAATTCGAAATCTTAATAAATTCGCTATATTAACAGTTCGGAAAAAACCCAAAAATGGGCGAAGTGAAGTTATTTAATGTCAAATAATGGAATTTCGTCCTAACGTTTCGTCTATAGGTGGTGTTTCGTCCCGGGGTTTACCTTGGACTCGTCAGTAACGCGTGGTAGACCCCTGCCTTATACGCCGGTGTAATAGTTGGAACTTGTATTTGAAGACAAATTTGGCGCAGGAAACGCGGTGTGACGTTATGAAGGATTTCGATTAATGCTGCCACCTACGAGTCGGTGGGTGAAATTTCGGCGCTGCCACCTGGTAGTCGGTGGATGAAGTTCCGCTACACTCAGTTTTGGATTACTGATCAACTGAATGCCTACAATGGGTTTTCAGAAATTATCAAAGGCGATGAGGCAATGGGCGAAGAGATCTTCCCTGCTTCCCGACGTTGACTGATTCGACTCTGGTGAGCTCCGCGGTATTTATTCCCCGGCCGTCGCGTTTCAGTGGTGGGACTGGGGTGGGGGCAGTGGTGGCGCGGGGTTTCGGCGCACTTGAAATTGTCGTGTTTAAAGTAAAGATCTCGATGGCCTTTCTCGTTAGTCTCGGATAGAAACGCTGCGATTGATATAAGATATACATCTCATTGCAACTCCTCTTGTGTTCCGGAATCCTCGTGTTGACACTGCGTTTTGTGGTGCCAATGTATAACGAGCCACAGCTGCATGGAACTCGGCAAAGTCCGGTTGCCGAGCTCTAGACAAACCGTGAGGAAGAAATTCCATTAGACCACGGCTTCAAAGCCCAGAAAAGACTTTAGATTGTTTAATGTCAAATAGTTTAAATATTTAAATAATTGTTTCTTAGTACTATAGGAAAGTGCATTGTAGACATTTTCGTTTCGCACCGGTTATGGTTGAGATAAAAATTACAGACCAGCGGATTTTCAGCCAATCATCTTTGTTGAAAATCAGCTGGTCTGTCAATTTTTTATCAAACAGAGCCGGAACCACTGTGGAACGAAAATGACTCTAATCTGTAATGAAAACACACGCTTTTACTAGCAGTTATAAAAGTTTTCATTAAGTTTTTCAACATAGGTGGCCATGGAAACTTAAAATTTAAAAGTTAGAATATCCTTCCTAAAAATGTGAGTCCAGAACTTACTAAAAATTGCAGCTTTCATTCAAACAGGAAAATAAATAAATCCATATACAGCATTATGTGTTACAAGAAAGTTGCTTAATCCTAAAGATTGAGGTGCAAACCATTTAAAATTAGTTTGTTATTACTAGATTGGATGGAGTGTCTCGAGGAATAAGGGACTTATTTTAATTAAATTACCATTTTATTTACCTTACATACCCATCGAGAAGCACATGTCGGATTTTAATTAAGCATCATTTTACATCAATTTGGTTTTTTCTTTGAGATTCATAGTTCTAAGAAAATTTATATATCTTCAACGCAAAAGTTAAATTTGAAAACCTATTAGTTGAAAACCCCAAAACCCCCCTAGCGGAACTTCATCCACCGACTTATAGGTGGCAGCACTAGTCGAAATCCTCGGTAAACTCACACCGCGTTTCCTGCGCCGAATTGCGACGTCAAATACAAGTTGATTGAGTTGTTGTACCTTTTCTATGAGGACTTTCTCCTCGATTGGTCGACCGTCCAGGATCGCCTGCGGAAGGGAATCAAAATGCTGCAGGCGTTCCTGGACGGCCAACCAATCAAGGAGAAAGTCCTCGTAGAAAAGATACAACAACTCAATCTCCTCGATTTGAATCGGTTTGTGTAACTTGGGGAATAAATAAGACTTATTTAAAACATTTTTTTTGTTTTATTTAGCGTCTGCAACCAGCACCGTTGTGTAAAACTTTTTTCCTAATTCAAATTAATTTTTTTTTCAAAACTATTTATTTCTTTTCCACTGAGGGGCACTTGGAGTTACTCCATCTACACTGCCTGCCCCGTCTGCTCCGCTTGTCAAGCCTGTCTAGCCTGTCTCGCCTCACACAAGTGTCAAGTCTGTCATATGTCACACCTGACCTGTACGATGTCACACAACTGTCATACGTCACACGGCCGGCATCTGTCATGTGTCAGCTGTCATTTGACAAGAATGTCATTTGACAAGAATGACAGCATTTTGGGGCCTTGACCTCACCGACTTACAGGGGGCAGCATTAGTCGGAATCCTTGCTCACTCACTGCAACTCTGGTACTATTTGTCGGCAATACTGGCACATTCTTCATCACTCACCTCGCTCAAGCAACAGCAACACAACTTCGTCCCCTCAGTTCGCAAAGGCCTTCTTTCCCATCATACATCCTCCGTCGTCGTTGTCACTGGGAGGGGAGTATTGTGGCGGAACTTCATCCACCGACTCGCAGGTGGCAGTGCCGAAGCTTCACCCACCGACTCACAGGTGGCAGCAATAGTCGAAATCTTTCATAACATCACACCGCCTTTCCTGCGCCGAATTTATCTTCAAATGCAAGTCAACGATCGCTCTCCAATTAAGAAAGGTAACAAGTTAAGTTTTCCTATTTCCCAACAATCCCAACTCCTTAATACACACCTTCGACTTGGTGTTTAATAAAATTAACCTAAGCCAATAAAAAGGATGTCTTACGACTTAGTTATTAAATGCGAGCTAGCACCTAAAGCGCTCCGATTAAAACCAGACAAGGATGAGCAACTTTCGCAGACATTGTCGATTTAATAAATGAAACTAAAGTTTCCCAAGGCAAAGTGAAGTTTTTCACTGTCTGAGAACTAGCGGGGGAGAATTAAAAAAGTTCACGTCATCCATCGCATTGAATTGAATTGTGACCTTACGTGCGGGAAATTGCTTCGGAAATAACTCTTTCAAGGGAATCGGTATGAAGAGAAGTCGTGTTAGGCAAAAATGGCAATATTAACCCTGGAAACACTCCCAAATTTGTTACGATCAATTTATAAGACCCGTCGGGGAAGAATTTGCAATTCCAGGAGGGGCCGCCCACTTGAACCTGAAAATTTTGGAATGAATAAATAAACTTATCGAGGGAAAAGGGTGCCGGAGTGTAGTGCTATAAAAACACTTTAAGATATTACTTCTCATACTGAGGCTGCATAAAAAGTTTTTTTTTAGTTCGCTCTAGTAATGGTTAATACACGTAAGTAACTTTCCCTGCTTAGAAAAAAAAGGTTTTAATGACTATTGCTCTAACCGTGTCATCAATAACCCATTCAGCCTTGCCCAAAGGGATATCGATTTTCATTTAGCAAATAGAGCCAAATTCGTGTATTTTTAAGCGCATTTGATTCTGAATATTTTATGACTTAACGTAATTATATACTGATCAAAGGCAGTCGTTTATTCGAAACATATTTTGGGTGTTTAATAATTTTATGGGTTCATATCGATATGTATCGGTTAGAGTTTCGTGTAAAATATGTGTTTTTAAAAAGGCTTAAAGGAGACTTAAATATGTTCTATGGGTCGATAAAAGCGTGCAAGATGCAATACAATTTTAGTAGTCAAACTGTAACAATATTATAAATATAATAATAAATAGGTGAGTTCTACTTCAAGTGCGCCGAAACTCCGCGCCACCACTACCTCCACCCCAGTTCCTCCACTGTAACGCGACGGCCGAAAAATAAATACAACGTAGCTCACCAGTGTCGAATCAGTCAACTTCGGGAAGCACGGGAGATCGCTTCGCTCTTTGCCTCATCGCCCTTGATAATGTCTGTCGCAGCTGTAGTCGAAACGTCAGGAAGAAATTCCATTGGACCACGGCTTCAAATCCCGGAAAACACTTTAGATTGTATTTTTCGAGTACTTCCACAAACTTTTTTACAAGCAACCGAGCATTAAATTTAAGATTCTTCCAAAATTAAAAATTGTTCAAAATTTTTAAAAAAATTGCGTTTATATACTTACAAACCTCTTTCAGAAAAATTAAGTTTAGAGGAGGCAAAGTTTAAAGGATCTTATTTGCTTCTCAACTTGTCAATACATTTTTTAGTTAGCTATTTTTTTTTGCATCATGAGGGTTTCTAGTCTCAATAGGTTCACCAAACATTAAATATATTATTAAAGAAAACATTTTAACAACCTTGACACCCTGTATAATCTACATGGCATTCCAAAATGAAAAATAGGGTAGTAAAAGTCCCATTATTTTTCACCAAAGAATCTCTGATTAACGAACTGGCCTAGTATCACCCTGTATATTTTTCATTACGCAGCATTTACATAACTCTAACCAAACTAGTAGGAACAAACACGGGACCGTAATTTAACACGATTATCGATGTTTTTTATTGCCGTGCTCGGTTAATTACCCCACAGAAATGGGCACATCAACGCGGACCATGCACGAATCGTTTTTAAATGTCGACTTTTATTAATCGCATTTTAATTGCTGCGGTGTTAACGTCGCTGAACTTTTTTCAAACTTCATTAACCCCGAATCACTAGAGAAGGAACGCAAATAAAAATGTTGTTACACGATAATGGGTAGAGTGGGCAGTTATAGAATGCAAGATTCTTTTCAAAATTTCGAACCGACCCAGAACCCTTTAAACCTTCCTACTAGCCATTTTTTCCATGATTAACTGAACTACTTAAATAGGGAATAAATGGCACATATGGGCAGTTAAATACATTTTAAATCAGAATTACGTTAAAAAAAAGTAGTAGCAGCATACTAGAAGCAGTTCGATGACCTAAAAAAAAAATGTTAAAATATTGATAAGTAGTAGAGTTTGGCGGCTTCTGGACCACTTTGGCAGCAAAAAAACCAACTATTAAAATTCTCAACTTTCCAAACCTAAACGACTACATTAAAATGAAGTTAATTTGTTTGTCATCCAGCTGTCAAAGCGTTAAATCAACTCACAAGCCGAGTAATATTTTAAAAGTTTGACCCGTGCATGTTGGAATGTTCAGCTTTAAGCAAGCGAGGTCCCGGCATGCAAAGCTCGTTTTAATATCGAAGTTTCGAGCTCGAACAAAACGTTCCTACAAAACTCGAAGTTTTCGTATTCTTTTAGCATTTCGCCGCCGCTATCCGATGTTGTTGAGGGGAGAAATTGACTGGGTCTGACATTTTAATTAAAGGTATCAACTTAGTTGCAGCCAAATGTCAAAAACAAAAATTTCCATGAAAAATGAATTTTTCGAACAGGCATGTATCGAATTTTTTTCGTCCTTCACCATTATGATCAATCTGGCCAATTCAGCAGGATTCATCGCTTTTAAATGGCCGCTCCATAGAGACTATCGTCTTTTGACAAGTTGGAGCTCGAGAAATGTGTATCCTAGTAGAGAGGCAATAAGTCGCCTAGAGCTTTATCGTTGCCTCAAGTATGTTCATTTTGTTGGACTAGTAAATAAGCGACACAGAAATTCTAAATTTGTAATGTTTTAGTTATTAAAATCATATCTTTTTAGGAACATCAAGTTAAATATAATTAATAGAAGACAGGAAAAAGAGCCTTCCATTTGCTCCAGTAATATTTCATAAACCTATATAACATCCTTGACATGGAGCCGTGAACCTATGTCACACAAAAAAATGTCCGGCGTAAATTGGACGGCTGCTTTATATTGTGCTCACATATTTTGTCCTTAAATATATTTTTTAAGAACAAAAAATAGAAAGAAAATTAATAAGTAGACAATGGATTTTTTAACTTCTCCTCAACTTTACTGACACTTGGGTTCTAAATATTCAATCTGGAATAATTCAAATCTTTATTTATAATTTTCTTAGTCACGATTTCCAATTATTCCTTGCCAGAGACATGATACATTCCTGGAAATGCCTGTGCTTTTTTAGCTTTCCTGACCTTTTCACAATTCACCTGGTTAAGATTCTACCTACTCATTGAGCTGTAGAGGTTTGTTTTACCTCTCAACGGATATGTATTTATTTCTGAGAAACTTTTTATGTTTCTCCTAACTGGATACGATTTCCAATTATTCGTTAAGTCGCAAATAGCCATTTTATTTCTAGGAACTTTTCCACATGTCACTGCATTCATAACTTTTCTATAATTAAATCCACATGTGCAGTATATATATATATATACAAGAATCTTAGGGAGATTCAATTTTCTTTGAGGCTTGTTTGACAACTTAAGTTTGAAATTAGCGAACTCCAAGCCAACAGTCTCAAATTTATTTGCAAGTTCTTTAAATAACTAAGATAATATAAGATTTAATTTAGTTGTAAAAAGTTCTCTCTAAATTTGTTTTCTTCATCAATAAATCAGAAGTTCTCTAGTTAAATTCAAGAAAATTTCTTCATATGAATCAAAGAAGGAAAAAATCTCTCCATGTTTCTAAAAATGTTTCTCAAAATTTTTATTTAAATCTGTTGTCTTTATCAATAAATAAATATCTCTCTTTTGAAATACTTCCAATCTTTTTATCTAGATAAAAAGTTACTGATTGTTGAAAAAGATTCTTCATAAAGATCTAATGGAGTGAAGTCCCGTTAAGTTTGTAAACAAATTCTCTTCAAATTTCTTTTTTTCATCAATAAATCAATATCTTTCTTATTTTTCAAATACATTCAATCCCTTTTTCTAGCTACAAGCCTAGTGATTAAAAAATTTTTCATAAAGAGATAATATAGGAAAATACATTTTAATTAGTTTAAAGTTGTTTATGAATCCCATCTTTTTTTCAAAAAATCAATATTTTCTTTTGTTTTTCAAATTCCTTCTAACCCTTGATTTTCTCTTTAAATTTTCTCCCGTTATTATAAGAATGAAAGAATTACAAGAAAATTTCTTCATATAAATCAAAGAAAAAGGAGTCTCTCTATGTTTGTAAAAAAAAATATCTCTAAATCTGTTGATTTTATCAATAAATCGATATCTGTTTTTTCAAATAGCTTTAATATCTGTATTTAAATACAAGCTTAGTGATTGTTAAAACGAGAATCTTCATTAAAAATCAAGTGAAGTGAAGTCTCTTTTAGTTTGAAAAATAGTTATTTCTAAATCTGTTCTATTCATCAATAAATCAAAATCTCCCTTGTTTCTTAAATGCATTCTTCACTCCGTTTCTTCATAAAGATAAAATAAAAAAAGATCTCATTTGATTGTAAAAAGTTCTCTCTAAATTTGTTTTCTTCATCAATAAATCAGAGCTTCTCTGGTTTTTCAAATAGCTTCGATTCAAGAAAATTTCTTCCTATGAAACAAAGAAGGAAAAAATCTCTCTGTGTTTGTAAACACTTTTCTCTAAATGTATTTTCTTTATAAATTCGTCAATAAATCAATATCTTCCCTGTTTAAAGATCTCAATGACCCCTCTCGTTAATCTCGGACAGAAACGCTGCGATTGATATAAGATATCCACCTCGTTGAAAAAGGAATGAATGAGTACGTCAGTAGTAGCCCTAGGAGAGTTCGGCCTCCTCCTCCTGCCTTCATAATTACTTATTACCCCGTGTGGGGTATTGCTTTTGTAGCTTTTACGAAAATAGCTCCCTTTTTGTGTTTTGTTCTCCTTCCACTTCCCTCAAAACGCAACAACACAATATCTCAATATCTGTTTAGACAATTCATGCATCCAAAACCCAATTAGCTCTATAATGATTAGAGGCTTAACTCGCTTACCATAACTCCTCGAAATTTCCCTTGGAAACTTTAAAATTCGATCGCGCACCTGATCCTTCTCCATTCACGTACGTCGAGTAGGGTCTAATTTAAGTCACTTCACAACTTTGTCGAATTCATTATCGTTGCAAAATAATTAACGAACTGGAGCCGGTGTACGTCGGCAAATTGGCCTTTAATGGAATGCCGAAGTTGACTCATTTCCTGACGGTGAAAAGGTTCTCTTGGAGCTTGTGTTCGACAGAGAAAAATAATAATAAGTAACAGCTTCGAGGAATGTCCGATACGTAGAGCCACAATCGGCAAATTACTTAGCGCAGAGGGTGGCCTTTTATTACTTTGTGCGAGATATAGAGCTTTTTGACGCACTTTGATGTCGAGGGCTCTAACAAAGGTCTTTGTGGCTTGGCCCTCTGGACCGAAATTAAAAGATCTTGTGTCTAACGAGCGCAATGTAGACTCGTGCTTATTAACAGCACGGCAGCGCAGGTTTAGAAGTCGTTTCAGACTAAAGGTAAACCAAAATATATTTCCTTTTCCAGGCCGTAAAATTGTCCCTTTGTATCAGTGGATTTATTGTATTTTCTCGGGATTTGAACGCACCGATCCAAATTAAATATAATCAAACCCCTTTCCAAGACAAGTAAAATATTGTTCCTAAAATGGGATTTGGATTATTCCGAAACAATGAAGAAGGCGTGGAAATGAACGTAAGTTTTCTTTTAATTAACATTTTGTAAAATAGACCTTTGGATTTCCAACACAATCATCATAATTTTCCGGTCTAAACACCTTATTGCGGTTATCAATGCCCGGACCCTCGTTTAACGGGGAAATAATTTCTCTTTTAACGACATCGGGGAAAAGGTTCCGAATGGGGATTAGAGATAATCTTCGTGTGTTGTAGAGGGAAAAAACGATTGTTGAGGTCTAACTGGAAATTGGATAAAGGTTTAGGATTAAGAAAAATTGAAAAAACAAGCCGGGGCTGTTTGGCAACCATGCTGACGAGCAAACAATCTCTAAGTGTTTGTAGCAAAGCACAAAGGTAATAGCGGGGTAAAATCAAATTTAAGCAACTTTTATGACAAACTTTTTGACATATTTGTTACACTGATGCGTAAATTTCGCATCAATTTCATTTCAATCCACTCGTAAACGCCAAAAATTACGACGATGTGTGTCCTTTAAGTCATTTTCGTTTAACAGCGGTCATGGTTTTGGTTGACATAAAAATGGCAAACCAGCTGATTTTCTCCAAAATTAATTGGTTGGAAATCAGCTGTTCTGTCATTTTTATGTCAACCAGAACCAGAACCGGTGCGAAACGAAAATGACTTTTCTTTCGTAACTGTCAGCTGGAAAAGACTTTTATTGATAGCGTGTTCGGGTGGTTGCTCTAGAGCGCTCTGGGAGTAGTTCTATCTTTCATTTCTCCTAGATAAAATACAGGATGGGAGTACTTTTCGAGCGATTCAGAGCCATCATCCGAAAACACCACAAACGACGACGGTATTTGTCTTTCACCTGAGTAAATATCAGTTTGAAAAAAAATGTATTAGCATTTTCGGATGGTCCCTCTATAGTGCTCTTAGAGTACTTCTATCCTTTAATTCCACAATTCCAGTTAAGAAAATACAGGATGGGAGTAGGGAGTACCCTTAGAGCGTTTCAGAGCCGCCACCCAAAAACGTCATAAAACGACGAAGTGAACTTGAAAAAAATTTTTACTATTAGCGTTTTCGGGTGGTTTTGAATAAACTGACAGCTGCTCGAAAATGGCCGCCTCCATGCGTGACTTTAGCTCCGCCCATTTGTAGCTAAATGTTAACTCGCTTATCCGCCATGACCGTCTCTTTAAGTCAGTGGTGGGGTTCGTTTGACTGACTTTAATTTAAACCAGGAACGCAGTTTCCTTATAGTTTTAAAACGTTTTTTTTTAATAAAGTGAGTTTTAAAAACGAAATACATTTTGATCAGAATATTCGATAACGTTCTATCAGCAGTTTTGCTCATATACTTTATAATTTTCACATGTGGTTTTAATGCACTTACACTCATTTTCATCTTGGATACTTAAACCAGGTTTAAGCAAAGTTTGATTTTGACTGCGACATCTTTCTTACTATTACAAACAAAACAAAACTTAAGCTTAGATTAAATTTAAAGTTTATTCTCCACATCAAATATGATGTAAAAGTATTTGCTCATTAGTGATGTTCATTTCGCACTAACTGCATCCTGTGCAAGCAATTAAACGTAAAACAAATCCCCACGATGAAGTTGAAACGCAACACGATCTCGCCATAAAACGTAAGCCTCGGGGTTAATAAAAGGGCAGTCTTCGTTGTTCCGGACATAATTGCTAAACTTGGGTACTAATTTATTCCCATTAACTTTGGAGTTATCCGCCTTTCTCCTAAACAACCTTCCAGGGGCGCAAGAAACTATTAATTTTCCCCAAAAATAACTGCCGCCAAGATAGTGCTGAATTATGCACTATCACTACAGTGGCCGGCGGTTGTTTTCGCTGATTTTGAATTGCTAATTTCTACCAGGTGGAATAGAAAATAAATTGAAAAGTATTGAAAACCCTTTTTTTTGGTACTGACGAGCGGGGGTTAACCCACGCCTTCTACTTAGTAAAATAAGGGTAAACAATTTGTCTTAGGGGTCGACCTTAACGAGATAGTGCCGACTAATCTATTAACTGAGGAAGGTAATTTTGTTCAGACTCCTCATAATTTATTCATTTCTGCTTTAATGGATTTTATGCCGCAGATTATTTACGTACTTCTCGGGAGATAATATATCTCACTGTTGGTTTTCTAGTTCGCTGTTGCTTTAGAGAATAATTGCAGGTAAATTTTTTTACTAAATATTTAAAAACTGCGAAGAAAAGTAGCGAGTCTGTTCACGAGATCATGCTACGGTGCATAAGAGAGTCAAAGATTCGTTTGACTCTTTTATGCATAATACATATTTTTAGTACTTTTCTAGAAACCAAAGCTCTCCATTTTTTCTACCAAGACTCACAATTTTTTTCCTTCCACAAGAATTTTCTTAGATATTACCGCCACAGCGGTAATTTTTTATTTTGTTTAGAAAAAGCATTAGTAGTATTGCAATGAGGGTTCTAGACCCAGGTCATCAATATGGCAGCTAACTAAAAATACCTCAACAACGAACGAATCGAGCCCAAAAGTGTATGAGACTTCACCCAAAAGTAAGTAGTAAAAAATTAACTTTCCGCCTCAAAGATTTAGGAGTTATCTACAACAAAGGTATGGGCCTTACATTTGTTTTATTTTTAGACAATTAGAAACTAAACATGATAAACTACAACATTCTGAAAATAGTTTAACTTTCTTATGTAAATGTAGAGATCACGACATTATTCCGAAAGGTTTTCGTTTAACACCACTACATACAGATTACAGAACAATTAGAATTTTAGAAAGGGCTAGTAAATCACTAATTAGGAACGAAATACAATTCCACATACGTAGAAAATTTATTTTAGAAAATGAAATTAATGTAATGAAAGATAATTTATTTTCAAATGTTAATTTTAATGATTTTAATCATATGTGGGATTGTATTCAAAGTAGCTACTTCACAAAATTTAACAAACATAAAAACATACAGTTAAAGAAATTCAACAAACTAATTAACTACAAAATAAACAAAGAGTTTAGATACTTAAGAAACAATAATATAAACACTAAGACAGTACTAAACCTATCAAACAGAAACCTCACTAATACTGAAAATCTTGTACTTTCTAAAGGTCTAAATTTTTCTGTAACACCTAAAAATGTTCCTAAGCTTGATTTCATTTCAGCAATTGAAGAAACAGTTCAAAACTTACCACAAGAACACCAACAAGAGTTTAGAATTAGGTCAAAATTAATTTTAGATAAACCTTTTAACATTAAACAAAACCTAAATCCCATCGAGCGAAAGGCACTCAATTTTTTAAAAAAAGATAATAATATTAAAATTCTTCCAGCAGATAAAGGTAACGCTACAGTTATAATGAACTGTATTACTTATGAACAAAAAATTGAGAGCCTTTTAAACGATGGTAATTACACAAAACTTAACAAAGATCCAACTGAAAAAATAGAAAGACAAATTTACACCACTTTAAAAAAACACAAAAACAATTTCACTGATAGAGAAAGATTCAAATTAACACCACACAACAGTAAAACACCTCACTTTTACGGTGTTCCAAAAATACATAAAAACAACATTCCTCTTAGACCTATTGTCAGTAGCATTAACTCACCAACGCATCCACTATCTAGATTTTTATTAGAGATATTAAATCCTTTAGTAGGAAACACAGAATCATACATTAAAAACTCTAGTCATTTTTTAGAAATACTAAAAGATATAGATATAAACCCAAATCACACACTGGTAAGTTTTGATGTTTCTAGTTTGTTTACTAATGTACCTGTCGATAAAACTTTAATTATTGTAAAAAATAAACTTGAAAATGACATCAAGCTTAGAGAACGCACTAAACTAAACATAAATACAATTATGGAATTACTAACACTATGCGTTAACACAACCTATTTTCAATACAAAAATGATTATTACCAACAAAATACAGGTATGGCAATGGGTTCACCATTGTCTCCTGTACTTAGTAATTTATTTATGGAAAATTTTGAATCAAATAATGTTTATAATTATAATTTTAAACCTTTAATTTGGTGGAGATATATTGATGATGTTTTTTCAATATATCAGTTTGGTAATAATCATTTAGACACCTTTCTCAATCGCATAAATTCACAAGAACCCACTATAAAATTTACAATTGAAAAAGAACACAATCAAACACTTCCATTTTTAGACATACTAATAAAAAAAGATTTAGACAGATTTGAAACTTTGGTTTATCGCAAACCAACACATACAGATCGATACTTAAACTACAACTCATATCACCCTATTATGGTAAAAAAAGGAGTTGTAAAGAGTCTATTTGATCGCGCAAAAATCATTTGTAATGATAATAATTTGGAAATTGAAAAGAAACATATAAAAAATGTTTTACTTAAAAACAATTATCCAGGTTATTTCAATAATAAATGCTTTAAACAATTCGAACAGCCAAATATAAGGCAAAATCAAAATATACAAACCTTTTTATACCATATATCAAAGGGTTATCAGACAAAATTAAACGATTAGGTAACAAGTACAATATTAGAACAGTTTTTAGAACACAAAATACATTACGTGCACAACTGACAAAAACTAAACCACACAATGAAAACGAATACACAAAAAACGTTATATTTAAAATTCCTTGCGAATGCGAGAAATTTTATATAGGCGAAACTTCTAGACCTCTAAAAAAGAGAATAAAAGAACATCAAAATTACATAAAAAACAAAGATTTTGAAAAGTCAAATATATGCCAACACGCCTTTGATAATGGTCATAGAGTAAAATGGAACGATACTAGTATCGTATCCAAAGAACCATTATCAAAGAAGCGTAAAATCAAAGAAAGTGCATATATTTTACTTAACAAAGATCATTGTGTGGCTCCTTGTTCAGCATACATAGATAACACATGGTTACCTATGTTAGAACAAGAAGTTCAAAATGGTAACTTACATATTAATTAATAATAACATTCACATTATACCTATTTTACACGTAGATAGAACAAATCATATTAGGTACTAAACAATAAATTAACCAAACATTTTAAACGTACCTTTCGTAATAATGACAATTCTTATCAAATGACATTTTCATGTCAAAAGCAAAAAGCAATTTTCAGAATATCACACACAAATACTCAAAGATCAAACACATTAATAGGTATAATTTTTTGTAATTCATAGTTTCTAAAGCTTTATTTTTTAGATAGTTCTGAAGAAGGCAGCAGACAAGTTGCCGAAACGTCAACCAGGTCGTTTCGTCCGAGCCCTTTCTAGGGTAAATTGTTATTCGCAGTAATTTTACTGTCAGTAGTGCGAAATTCCTTCTCCAACAACGAACGAATCGAGCCCAAAAGTGTATGAGGCTTCACCCAAAAGTAAGTAGTGAAAAATAAAAACACCCCAACATACTTAATTTAAGTGATAAGCTCATTATTTACTATTCCCCGTTTTAAAAGTTATTCCAGAAAATTTTCCTTTCTTCTTAGTTGCCCAGAACCTTTTATTCTACACTACTGCTAATTATATTAAAAACATTTTCTAAGAAAATTGTTCTTGTTTTTGATCACAAATACTCATCAATTGGTTTTTCCTTCCACAAGAACCTACTTTCTGAGATAATACCGTTATAAAGGGTAATTTTTAAATATCTTACAAAAGCATTAGTAGAATGGCAAGCAGGTTTCTAGACGCAGGTCTTCATTCAATATGGCGGCTAACCAAACCGGAAAAAGGGCACTTTCCTGTTAAACCGATTTTCTTCCGGATTCTCTTGTGTCTTGTGTATTTTATCTTCTTTCAGCCAGCGTAAGAATAATTATAGATGAATATAATAGAAATTTTATTTTCCCAAAAAAATTAAAAATCTTTAAAGTATGGGGTTATATGCAAAGTCCAATATTTCAACATTTTCAACCGTAAACAAGGCACTTTTCTGCCAGCCTTGTTCCTTTTGTATAATCATGTTTTCTCTTACGTTTTGTCTATTTTAAGCCGGCGTAAGAATAATTTTGACAGGATTTTGAGTCTTCTTAAAAAAAAACAAAAATATTCAAAGTATGAGGTTGTATGCAAAATCCGCCAATTCAAGGAGGGAAATTAGGAAATTTTCCTCTTTCTTCTTCGCCCAACCAGTATCTTTATACTCATTTTCTATCAATGTTTGGTCAGTAAAAATCATCGTTACTAGATGTGGAGCATCCTGCAGTGTGTTGACCAATAGTGGCAGATGACGTACGAATTGGGGCTTTTTACCGTATTTCTTTGTCTTCGTGCCGTTTCAAATATTTCGTTCTGACACCGATTGTGGCAACAACTATGAATTTCAATTTCTATGGCGGAGCTAAACAAGAAAACTGATATTTCCTTCACTTACTAAGACTCACAAAAATTTACTTCCTTAGATAATGCGGGTAATTTTAAAACCTTTTTTCGAGAGCGTTAGTAGCACGGCAAGCAGGGTTCTGGCCCATGGCGAGCATCCTGCAGTTTATTCACCAATAGTGGAAGATGACGTAGGAATTCCGCCTTTTTAAAATATTTCTTTGTCTTATTGCCGTTTCAAATATTTTGTTTTGACACCAATTGTAGCAACATCTATGAATTTATATGGCGCAGCTAAAGAAGAAACTCATTTTTTTCACTTACTAATACGCACAAAAATTTACTGCCTTATGTAATGCGGGTAATTTCAAAACCCTTTTTCGAGAGCGTTAGTAGTATAGCAAGGTTCTGGCTCTGGCCATCAATAAGGCAGCTGATCAAAAATACTTACACATACGTTCTTGATATGGGTTGAAGAGTTTTCCATTGTAAAAGTTTCCAATTGCGCATCAGGAAATTTTTCTTTTCACCCAGCTGATCAGAACCCTCTATGCTATACTGCTATGACATAACTCAACCAATTTCTTTACCCAAAACTTTTTTCTTTCACAAGTACCCGTTTTCTTAGAAATTGGCACTAAAAGGAGTAATTTTTTATTCCCCGCAATACCGTTAGTAGCAATGCAAGCAGGGTTCTACCTCCATATAATATCAATATAACAACTTGATTTAACATAATGGGTTGAAAAGCTCATAATCTTGTTTGCACTATAAGCGAAACATATCCCATTATATAGTCCTCTTTCAATTTCCAACAAATGTTCAATAATTGCGTAACTCGCATGTTTCGCTACAAAGCATCCAAACAGTTCCGGCTGTTTTTCCATTAGCAATAGCACCTGGGAAATTTATCCCTTGTTATGGTAAACATTCCTTGACCTGCTTTTACAGGAAGGCCGTCCTTTACTCATCTCGCGGGAGCGACGAAACGAACCCCATATTTTACGATTAAAGCGAAGAAAAACTGTTGCCCTCGTAAAAAGTCGTACCACAAAACTCGAAAGGTTATAGTGGCACGTATATTCTAAGTATTTTATCTGGAACGAAACGTGGCCGATGATTTTCAAGTACAAAGGCAAACAGCGACAGGTTTTCGCCATTAACTGGCAGGAAAAAACCATTTATCAAAGTGTACAAATTCGATCTGGGTCCGTTCACTCACCGAAATTATCTATTTAAATTCAGTCCTGCGTGCACTCACATTTACATATTTTTCTCATTTCACCTTACTACACTCTACCCAATGGTCTTATAAACCGAAAAAGTGTATAAAGTGTAATTAAAATATGGAAATTTATAATACAGAAAGTGTGTTCGAGTGTTGGTCGCGGTTGTTACGAGGGCAAATAAAAGACGAGAGACAATAATAATGTAAATTCAGAATTCAAGTTCTCATAGCCTTGAGTTTCGCGATGGGGTTTTTGGATTTTTTTTATCACAAATTGGAAACTCTTACCACGAGGGAATATTTAGACTGTTCATGGCCAGGAGTTTTCAAATCTCTCTCTAGCAAGTGAAAACACTTTTTATCTCTTTTTGACATTTTCAGGTTTGCCCTGCTTGAATTCAAAATTGAGAATCTAAGTAAGCCCTCTTAACGACTCTAATCATCACGGTTCTAAAACTTGTGAAAACTTCTTATTTATCAGAAATTCATCATTCAAAATACAAAACAGCAACTCGTTGATTTACGAGGGGCTCTGCGAAAAACTTTCCGCCCCGAGGGACGCAATTACTCATTACCAGCACCGATACGACTTAAAATGTAAAGTTGGTCTTTAATAATTTTACGGCCCGACTTGGCTGCTCAGTTAATAAAGGCAAAATTGTCGACCACCCGAGTCCCCGGAAAATCGATTTACGATGCGGTCCCGACTAAATAATAACAACTAAGGCAGAACGTTTTAAACTAGATGGGAAAGCCGGGGAAATACATTAATCGGAGGCTTAGTGCTTAAATTATTTAAACTCTTGAGGGCACCGGCGCTAGGTTGGATGAATGTGGTTTAACGGTAGTCGAGGAAATCGCGCGTTTTCAATTAGTGCGTGGGAAGCTGGGGTGTTGGGCACAATGGCGCAGAAGCCGCATTGATGGACTACTACTTAAAAAATAATTAGGAATTCACTCTTAGAATTCAATAAATTACGTACCTAAAACGATAAAGACAGAGATATTTGCCCTCTTAGAAGGTCTCATTCGCGTACCTAATAGGATTTCAAAATTGTTTACATTAGTATCATGATGTAGGCGAACATGAACACGATTAGTACGCAAACAACACGATAGGGTCCTGTTTGTACAAAACTTTCACTTTTCAAGATATTAGACATATGGTAAGTACATATGTGAGACGATCAAGATGACACAAAGACATAATAAAACTTACCAAAAGTTGCTGCTGACGTTAAAAACCATTATTAAGAAGTATCCGGCACATTGAAGTGAGTGAACAAAATACAAGAAATATATTGTCTAAGAAATGTATATAACGAAAATAGTTTGTAAAACTAAAACTTAATTGATCGAACTAGGTGAAAGTGCGTACGTGACTTCAGTCAGCAAAGCAAAATAGTAATGGAAAATGAGTACGTGACTTCAGTGAGTAGAGCAAAATAGTGATAGAATATGGTGAAGAGACTTTTATTAATTCATTTTTGCTATACGTAGGTGTCAAAGTTGTATTTTTGAAAATGTTTTTATCTAATAAGTCAAGTATTTCTTGTAATTCTATATGTTTTAGAACATTAAGTCTAAAAACGCATCCACCATCTATTTAATCCCAATATTGGTCATATAACAAAAATTTGATAAAGTTTAAAAAAATGCAATAATAAAATAAAAAAATATGAATCGAAAAATCAGTTCCATATTTAACAACATATGTAGTAAACATAAGTAAACATATTTAACATTTATTTTGTCATACATCCTTTTATTGTGTTGTAATTTTCTATTTTATTATTTGCATCAAACAGTTTTCTGAGCATAACGGTTATTAAAAAGTATACATCATAATGCTGTAAGTGGTCAAAATGTAGTAAATATATTATCATTACGGTTTTCTCCCTCTAATACATATAAAAAAATTGTTTGCGACATTTTACTGATTGAGCCTAGTGAAAGTGCGTACGTGACTTCAGTCAGCAGAACAAAATAATAAAAGAAAGTGGTTAGAGACTTCGTGTATATCTGTAAACAATTTGGAATAGTTCAATTATCATTTTTCTTTCGTATGTGAAAACCACTAATCTTTTCATTAGCTGATACTAATTAGAGATTATTCTGCTTCCACTAGAACATATTTTCTAATATACCATCGCTGCAAAACGCAATAACAACCTTAGGACTTTAGTAATATATCAAACAGAGTATATCAAAAAAAAATAAAAATATCTCCTTGAATACTTGAGGCAGTTAAAATGTATCATTATCACCACTTACCCCCTTTATCTTTTAATTGTCATCTCTTTTAATTAAATGTTAGCAGGCAAACATTGAAGCCTAAAACTGCCTCACGGCCGCCTTTAAAAAAGCTCTGTCCTTTATAATTCCGTCGTATTTTTTGAAAGCAAACCCTTTTTCCTTTTTTTTCTTCCAACTTAAATTATTTATCAACGTTGCGAGCTTATTCTTCCAGGACATTAACCGGCATTGGTTGGAGGCTATTTCAGAAGCAGCGAATAATAGGAGACGGGGGCATTTTTACAAGCGAAACCGTGTATAAATAGATGTAAATGAGCTCGATGTTTCTTTTGCTTAATTTGGTTATTGCCGCAATAATGCATTTTCTTGAGGAAAGACGCTTTTTACTGTTATTTTAACTCTAATTAATGAGCCATTATTGTTTTAATAAAATGAATTCAATAGAAGTTTACTTAAATCGTAATAATGAAAGTCTAAGTTGCTTGAAGTTAAACAACAGAGGTGCACTACTTAATTTGGAAAATAAAAAAGTTTTTTTATCTATTGATGTCAGTATTAATCTGATCCTACTGCAACTCCCAAGCAAAACTAAAACTAAAAGTTTCAAGCTCCTATCAAATGAAGGTCGTCAAAATACCGTCCGCCTTTCATAATACATGCAACAACACCCCTGTATTGGGGTCTGACCTTATCCGGAGGCTGTAAATTGGGCTTTTCTGTAATCTGTCAAAACGTCCAGACGCGGCAAAATACACAACTGTTAATAATAAACGATAACCTAACTTAACTCTAGAGACGTGTCTAGGTCAACACGAGGCATGTTACTCACCTTCTTCATAAAAGACATAACGTTCGTAGGCAACATGTTGGGTTATTGTCTGTTTGTCGGTTTAAAGATGTATCCGGAAGTCGACGTTCATGGTTTCAGGTGATTCAATGTAAATTCGCTGGTGTGAATTATGCCTGCAATAAAAAAAATTATTAGAATTATCACTATCATTGTCACTTTACCGGGTGTTTTAGTCACCCTCATAACTGTTGCAATATAAATGATCAACATTTAATGTCAATAGCCAGTTTTTCCATAATCTCTCCGGCTATGATAGCCGCTTTCTAAAAAAATATTATACACTTGTTCCCTAATGTAAACAACTTTTGTTATGTACATTAAAAATCATCCCTTTCTTTTTGAACTTCTAAATTCAAATATTATTTTATTAAGAAATCGATTGAAAGAGCTATCTAACAAGAAAATCACTAAAAATTATATGCTTAAATATCAATCATTCACTCTTTACTTAAGCCTCAGTACATAGAGAAATTTGCGTTGGACTTATAAATAACTGATGTCGAAAAATCTCCAACTTTTCTTGCACCCCAAACCTGTTGGGCCATGAAAAGGATCATAGGAGGTTGACTTTCTCGAGGGAAGTTATTTTTGGCTGGCCGAGTGGGCGCACCCTCACTCAAGGGGTGATTAATTGAAGTGTATTAAAAAAAACATGTTTGTCAATATTTTTTGATCTGGGTAGCTTTCCCAAGAAAAAGTTACGATAAGTGAGTTAATGAATATTGAGGCAGAAATATCGTCTGATCAATTTGTCAAGTTAGCTCGTTATAAATGGGCAATTTTTCCATAATCCCAAGCTCTCTTGCACAATCAATTTGCAACGGCTGAATAAACACGAAAAATTAGGTGCATCGACAACATAATGAAAAGATCTCCACCTACCCAAGAAAGCGAGCAGTTAGCGTGACTACTTTAATTTGGACCCATTCGTGCGATCTAATTTAATTGGATTTCGTTCCAATAATAAGGCTTACAGAAAATGCCGCAATACAATTCTAATAAACCTGAATATGAGCGAAAGACTTACAAATAATTTTCAATAAGAATTCGAACTTCGAATTTTTGAAACATAATACTAAATATAAAGCAGTTTCAATCTCAAGAACACACAAAGCGATTTATGTTTGGTTTGGTGCAATACATCGAACCGGGGTATTTGCTGGCGCAGTTTATGCGGGCTGGTCATGAAAGTTCTTCTTCGGGATTTTGGCAATAACGTATTCACAATTTGCTATTTTGTATGTATTTTAGAGGCTTCTGAATATACAAAATATGTTTGTTCATTGTAATAAACGAAAATTATTAATGACTCCAGTCGAGAACCATTTCGTATAACGATTACAACTTCTCCGATATTAACTGGCTGTTTCCTTAATGAAGCAAGAAAGCTTGATTAGGGGAAATCACGCAAATATTACTTTTTGTTATACGTTGTTTGTGTTATGCAAAACAGTTCACGTCAGGATAGGTAGGTGGAACTAAAAGTTACCTAGAACTTTAACTTATACCCTACTGACGCACTCTAGTTGCGATGATGCTGAAAATATAGACAAAATATACAATTGCAGAGCGACTCTCTTTCTTGATAAACCCTCGCAGTAGGCAAATGCTGATTTATTGACGACAAAAATTGAATACTTCTTGCAAATTCTAATTATTGCCTTTTAAAAGTAATGTCCTTGAGATCATTGTCATCTCCCTGGGTATTTCAGTGAAGTGGTTCATAGTTTATGTAATAATCATGCAATATTTAGGTTGAGGATGTATGTTATGCAAAACAGTTTTTGTCAGTATAAGTGGGTGGGGCTAAAAGTTACCTAAAACCTTCATTTCTACCCTACGGACGCACCGTGTGATGATGCTGAAGACATGAAGAAAATCGTAGAATCGCAGAGCGGTTCTCTTCCTTGACAATCCTTTGTAGTTAGGAAATGCTGGTTTATTGGCAACAAAACAACTTGGTATACAGAAGAAAATTGTAAACCCAATTTCATAGGTTTAAAATAAGGAGACGAAATTGAAAGTAAAATTGCAAACTTCTTGCAAATATTTTTATTGTCTTTTTAATGTCCTTCAGATCATAGTCACCTCACCGGATGATTTTTTTCAATGAAGTATTTCATAGTTCATGTAACATATATTGCTAATATTTAATGTTGAAAGCCGATGTTTTCTTTAATTTATCTGGTTATGAAAAAGTTTGGCACAGAGAAGAAAAGTATATAGTTCTTGCAAATATTTTTAGTGTCTTTTCAACAGAAGGGCTTCAGCTTTAGACCACCCTCAGAGTCCAAAAGCTAAATGCGTTATGAAACAATAATATGTCTTAAATGAATTATTAGAAAATATGAAACGAAAAACTATCCAAAACATTTTCCAAATGTTTTAAATTGTCAAACGGATACTTTTTTGTAAATAAATTCCTGAACTCAAAATCTTAAACAAAAATTCTCTCTATTTAAATCGTAAATATTTAAACTTAACAAAATTCAATAAACCATCATGTTTAAACTTTTCCTGAAAACAGTAAAATATGATGTTCTCAGAAAGTCCTTAATTACATTAATTCTAGTTTTATGATCTTCCAGAATTAACAGCAAATTGGCACTTTTTGGTTTAAAATGGTTGTCACTCGAAAGCGAAATTATCGTCTATTTGGAAATGTCAAACTAGCGCTTTTGTAAATAAATTCCTGCATCTCAGAAATTATAACTTTCAATAGGTGAATGCTCCAATTTCACTCAAAAACATTTAAACTCTCCAAAGAAACAAGTTGCTTGAAAAAGAAAATTATTATGGGCTCAGAAAGTGTATTTAGGCTTTGAAAAATACCTCAAAATCTTTCAAAATTAGAGTCTGATCTTTCAGAATCAACAGCAATTTTTTGTAAAAATAAGTTTTCACTCAGAAGCAAAACTCCAAGTGTTTTAAATTGTCAAACCACCGACACTTTTTTGTAAAAAATTTCTGCATCGAAAAATCTGAAACTTTTAAAGCAATTATTTTTATTGCTTCTTAAAAGCAATGTCCTTGAGACTATTGTCACCTCACTGGGTATTTCAGTGAAGTAGTTCATAGTTCATGTAATATACATTGCTAATATTTAAGTTAAGGATGTATGCGTTATGCAAAACAGTTTTTGTTAGTTAAGGTGTGTGGGACTAAAAGTTACCTAAAATCTTCATTTCTACCCTACTGATGCATTGCTTGTGTTGATGCTGAAGGCACGAAGAAAATGTAGAATCGCAGAGAGGTTCTCTTCCTAGACAATCCTTCTTACTTAGGAAATGCTGGTTTATTGACAACAAACCACTTGGAATACAGAAAAAAAATGAATACTTCTTGCAAGTATTTTTATGTCCTTCAGATCATTGTCATCTCACCGGATATTTCGGTGAAGTAGTCCATAGTTCATGTAACATACATTGCTAATATTTAATGTTAAAAGCTGAAGTTCTCTATAATTTATCTGATTTTGAAAAAGCTTGGCACAGAGAAGAAAAGTATATAGTTCTTGCAAATATTATTATTGTCTTTCAAAAATCTTTCGAAATTAGAGCAGTGGTTATTTCAATGGAATCAAAAACTTTTAAACTTGGAAAAATTCAAATTACACTTCTGGAGACAGTTGACATAATAAAAAAAAATTTAGTGCGCTCATAAAGAGTCTTTAGACCTGAATGCACTTTTCTCTGAATCTTCCAGAATCAACAGCAAACTGCTTAGCTGCAAAGCTTAACCAAAAGCAATCTAAAACATTTAGGATATACGCTGATTTCCAAAATTCCAGATCTTCTACACAGTCAAGTCTATTGCAATAAGTAGGTGAGAAATGGTGGGTAATTTATGAGCCAAACTAGGTACCAAAACTGTGATGCCGTTTGTCAAAAATGAGGTAAATCTTCTCAAATGAGTGTATTCAAAAATGGATTGAAAAAAAGATTTAGAAATCATTACATTGTGCGTGACTTGTACGAAGTGTAAAAGAAACAACAACCTTTATATTATTGGACGTCGATGGGTTCTTCTCACCTTACCCTATAAATTGAAACCCCCATTAATATTTCATGCTTGCAGACTCCATATAAAAACTAAATCTCTCCTCGGAGAAAAAAAACATCTATATAGCTAAGAATAAATCCATTTCCCCAAGTACCGGCCGAAAAACGATAAATAAAAGCCGCTCCATAAAGAGTAAACAAATAGAGATTCCCTTTCTTTATTTATAATACGCCTTGGCGGGAGCGATATCTCGGGTGAACGTGGAGAAATATGAAAGAAAATAAAAATATAACGTCACATTAGCTTTCCATGAATTTTTTTCAACCGCTCCACTGCGCGGAAAATGTCGACACACGAGCTTTCCGAACGTGGGAAGGACATGTGTCTTGGGAACTTTCTTGCTGGCACTTAATAAAGCTCACGATTCTGTCTATACTTTACTTTCCGTTTTTTTCAGAAGTTAAACGTACATGACACACAGCCAATCGAAGCAAGAGCATTCATTAGCAACGATGTCGATATCGTGTATTATTGTATACACATTTTGCGCAAACACACTCAACTTAAATATTGTATGTGACAAGAATTATGGACCACTTCACTGAAGTACTTTAAAGACTTTACTTTAAAAATACAACAAAAACATTTGTAAGACGTATTCAATTTTCTTGTGTGTACCCCTCTGCGATGGTACATTTTATTCCTGTCCTTGACATCATTACAAGTAATGAGTCAGTAGGGTAGAAATGAAGGTTGAAGGTAACTTTTAGCTCCACGTACCTATACTGACGTGAACTATTTTGTGTATCACAAACAACCTCGAAATGTATGTGACAAGAATTATGAACCACTTCACTGAAAAACCCATTAAAGTGACAATGATCTCAAGGACATTACTTTAAAAAATAGAATAAAAACATTTGTAAGAAGTATTCAATTTTCTTATGTGTACCCCTCTGCGATGGTACATTTTATTCCTGTCCTTGACATTATTACCAGTAATGAGTCAGTAACGTAGAAATGAAGATTCTAGGTAACTTTTAGCTCCACCTACCTAAACTGACGTGAACTATTCTGCATAACACAAACAATCTCGAAATTAACCACTATACTGAAATACCCAGTGAAATCACAATGATCTTAAGGATACTACTTTAAAAATACAATAAAAATATTTGTAAAAAGTATTCAATTTTCTCTATATACCAAGTTACTTGTCACCAATAAACCGACATTCACCTACTAAGAGGGGTTGTCAAGAAGGCCCCTCTGCGATTGTACATTTTATTCCTGTCTTTTCAGAATCATTACAAATAATGAGTCAGTAGGGTAGGTAATCAATCTCCAAAGGATATTATTCATCATATTATTCTTTAGTTTCTCGCAAAGAGCTGAATTCCATCAGACTCTAGCATAATGTGCGGATCCAGACCATCCAGGATATATATATTTTTAAATTCAATTCTTGAATTACATACATCCTGAAATAAAAAGTTACTTTTGATAAAGATTATGTGCACGTGGCTTTTTTAAAATGCAGTGATTGAAGTTAATCATACGCTCTGAAATTATGACGAATTCACTAAAGTGTAAAATAATCAAATGTACCACTTTCCGGTTGTAAAAGAAATCATCACCTCTTCTTCCAACAATTTGTATGTGGCACCCATCAACACCAACTACTTTTCCAAAACTTTGCCTGCTTCTCAGCTTCTGAAACCCGTTTACAGTTTCTTAAATATTTTCAGGCCATCTGATATAGTTATGACTGCGATTTGAAATATAAATCACTGTTGTTAAAAAGATGGTATGTCCACCAATTTGTCTGGAAATCTCTTGATTGGCCAAAGTCCACAATGATAGAAAAAAACAGAATAATGAATTTACAGAATGCCTTCCTGTCATTTTCACTGTTATTAGGTCAATCATGAAAGCCTATATGAAAATAACATACAAAATTGTTAGATACTACTTCGAGGTACCTAGCTTGCCTCGGGCTGGACAACCTCTAGAAGATTTCTGCTCAGTTGAAAGTGGCCATGAAAGTTATCATAACTGTATCAAATAATAGTTACACCTAAATAGTTTTCAATTTTTATATGTTTCTCTCTTCGTTTTTTTAACTTGAGTGTATATATATTACTTCATCCTCAGATGAACTTGAGCTGTTTTTCTGGCTGTCTCTCAATAGAAAAACATAGCAGTTAATCCGGTAATGAAGCCCTAGGGCTACTAATACTGGGCAACTTATTTTACTTGTTATCTCGACTTTTCATCTCCACAAAAACAAACACAGATAATGCACAAGCAAATTGTATAAATAGCACCCACTTAAATATTTGACGTTTTTAAAATCAACATAACAATATTGCCAACATAAACCATCTGGGACTTTATCACTCTTTCAACAGTTCCATCAATGACATCATACACCAAAAATCACATATTAGCAACGCAATGTATGTTACATGAACTATGGACCATTACACTGAAATACACGGTGAGGTGACAATGATCTCACGATGAAACATTACTTTGACAATAAGAATATTTGCAAGAAGTCAACGATTTTCTTCTGTATAGTAAGCGCACGATTCTGTGTATATTTAACTTCCTGATTTTCTCAGAAATTAAACGTAGATAAAACACAAGCAATCCAAGCGAAAGTTTCGTTAGCAAATGTCGATATCCCGTAATATTTTTAAAATTGCCTCCTATGTTTCAGTGATTGCAATTTTTCCGTCTATCCAATCATGAAAATTGTTGGGTTTCCAAATACACCTTGTTTGAACATGCATTTCATTCCCTCGCGAATTATCAGGTCTGCTGCGAATGGAATGAGGAATTAGCTGGAACATCATCGGAACGTACGTTATATTATTTAGTGAGATTAACGAACCGTCGATTTCCACAGGTATTTTTCAATCTTTTTTTGATTCTGTAGAACTGTTCGGAAAATATGGATGTTTACGGTAATAGTGAGGATATTTTAATGTTTCTACTACGCAATTTGCACAAAAAACTGAAGTAAACAGAAAGACTCGTAGGTATACTACTACTCACTCGATTATGATCGTTTGATTTTTACTCGTTCTCACTTTTGAAACTAAGGACCTAAATCTATCAATTTTCCATAATTAAACACCTTGCACATTAAACCCCTCATTATTCCACAACACCACCGTTATGCAATAGAGTGTGAATTTTACTTGAATGTATTTTAGTTTACAAATAATAAGAAAACTTATTCATCCCACATTCCCCTCATGAATGAGTTTCTAATTTATTTTTCCAATAAAATTTCAGATTTTTTACATCCGTTTCCAATCGAATCATGTCTGTTTCAAAATATGAAGGAAAACTTCCTGATTTTATCAATTTACTTTCCGATTGAAAATTACCAAATAGAAAAATCCAGGACAAAGACAAAAGACCCTTTGCGACTGTTCCAGCCAGACGTGAAGACAACTCAATTTATTTTTTATCCAATAAATGAAAAGAAATGAGGAAAGTATTGGTTTAGATTACTTTTGGTTTATTATACGAATCTGAGGTATTGGGTTATAAATTTGAAATTTGCTGCTCATGCCACTGTGGTATAAAAATTTAAGAATGTTATTTAAACCGCGTTTTTGTTGCATTTATTAAATGAACTTCAAACCGTTACTCAATACAGTATTGCAATGGGTAACGAATTTAGAGGGTTGATTTAAAATCATTGCGCTACAAATTGTTGAAAGAGCCAACAATGAAACAATGTTTTACTTGTACAAAAAAAAACTGAAAAAGTCTATTAAACTAATATTAGCCACTGCGAATATCCCAATTTGCAAAAATATTCTATCGATTTTGTGTCCCCGCATTTTGTAATGGGTATTATTTGTTTAGCATTTATATTAAATTGTTTATTTACATACATTAAATATATTTTTATAAAGCTGTCTAAATGTAAAGCTCGCAGGAAAATAAAAAATAAATTTTCCTTCAAGTAATAATTAAAATACATCTCCAAAACTAATTAGGCCCTCAGGTGTTACTAATTTCTTATGACGATTACTGAGGCAGATATATTACAACCCTCAGAGGAACGCGACGTCGACTTTAATTAGCAATAGTTAGCTACATAGCACCACAGCTTCGATCCATTTATAATTATTAACCCTGTTTAAGGGAATTATAATTAGTCTAAATACTTAAGGTGTTCTACAAAATTCACAAGGTTACTGCTGATTATCAGGAATCTGATCTTAACTAGTTCAATTTTAGTATTCACGTTTTGACTATTTTAGGTTTTGAACAAGGGGGTAAAGATGACAACACGATAAGGAAGATGGTTTAGTAGACGAAGTCTGAACTTCTTTCATTAAATAATAATTTGTTAATCGTTAATAATTAATAATAATAATCATCGTTTGTATTAATAATAATAATCATCATCGTTCTTAGAGTTAATTCATCAATTTCATATCACAATGATATTGCTGACGTTGTGGTGTTGAATTTAATTGTAGCTGATGACGTATTCATCATTTTTTAATTTTTTTCAAGTTTTTATTTGTAAACGATGTTTTGATTGTTTACGGTTATAGCTGTTACACATATTGCTTTTATTGATGATTATGTAGTAGAATAATAGTTGTGTTGCTATTATGATCTGTCGTTACTATCTTTCACAGGGGTGATACGGTTAAAATTGTTGAAAATTCAATTTCTGTTCATGACTTGTTATATCAAGTCAAGAAATAAGAAAAACTCGTTTTTGTCGGTGCGTACATCAACTTCTGATCATTTATCTAGAGTTCATTTCAAATAGATATTCATCTAGTAAGCTAAGAAATTGACATAGGCATTTACATGGATGGAATAAGAAGAATCTGTCAATTCCTCAGCTTGCTAGATGATTATCTATTTGAAATGGACCATACTAGCTATTAACCCTCTTTGCTAAATTAACATTGAAAATGATGCTTCTAGCACTAAATCATAATATTGTGCATTTTCAAAAGAGTTGAAAAGTATCATCAGGTCAGATTGCGATTTCAAAGAACAGTATTGTTTTATTTTAGGGATTTGGTGGATGGCAACCAAGGAGGGACTAAGCAAAAGCAATGGCCAGGGGTAGAAAAGGCAGTAAAAAAATGAACAAACCACTTTAAATTTTGGTTGTCTTGAGAGCCTGCAGTCACAATTTTTTTTATCCAAGAACAACAATGTTCACAGATATCCAGAACCGCAAACATTTGTGGTTAAAAAAATGAAATACTTATATGGACAATTAATTGCAGAGATAATTGTTACGATTCGGTTGTTTAAATGATAAAGTGCATCCCTAATAGAAAGGTAGGTTGTCATGTCTGTCAACCAGCAAAGCTCAGTGTCACTTATCAAACGTGGCATCTTCAGATTGGGAGATTTTTTGCCCTGTCAAAATCGTCACTTCTATAGGAAATAGTGAAAGTGAGAATTTTGACAATCTTGATTGGTCAAAAAATTCTGTTGACGAATTCCATTGGCCAGCAATTCTCACTCACTCTTTCCTGGCGTAGAGCTTCCTAGGCTATAGAATAGGCGTCCTGTTGATTGACATTAATATCCATTTGGATAATCTATGGACTGACTCCATTAATGGGATAAATGCAAATGCGTTATTTTATATCTATTTGCATAAACAACTCCTTGGATACTTGACGTCATCTTATAGCATTTTAGATTGGGAACCCCAGTGCAAAACTAATGAAATTTACCCTCGACTGGTAATTTTCGTGCAGTTTGGAATGTTTTATTGCGAAGCCAGTGCAGCCAGTTTCACACTGAGTGCAACATTTTGCCCTGAGGGCAATGCACATGCGAGATGCTTATTTGATTGGAACTGCACCGGGGCAAAAATTCGAAGAAACTGGAAAAGAAAATATGGACTATTAATTGTAGAGAAAATTGTTATGATTCTATTGGTTAAGTGATAAAGTTTATCCCTAATAGAAAAGTAAGTTGTCATGTCTGTCAACCAACAAAGCTCAGTGTCACTTGTCAAACGTGGCATCTTCAATTTGGAGATTTTTTTTGCCTTGTCAAAATCGTCACTTCAGTTGATTGACATTGACATTAACATCTATTTGGATAATCTATGGACAGATTCCATTAATGGGGTAACTGCAATTGCGTGCTTTTATATCTATTTGGATAAACAACTTCCTGGATACTCTTATAGCGTTTTCGATTGGGAAGCCCAGTGCAAACTAGTGCACTTTGTACGTTCGTGCAGTTTGGTATGTTTTATTGGGAAACCAGTGCAGCGAGTTTCACACTGAGAGCAACATTTTCGACACGAGCTGTACTAGATAGTTTTGCCTTGAGTGCAATGCAAATGCGAACTGCGTGTTTAACTGGAACTGCGCCGGGGCAAATAGTTGAAGAAACCGGAATTGCCCTGCGGTCGACTCGGTGCAAAACTGGTTTTGCCAATCGAAAACGCTATTAGCACTGAAGTGTTAAGCCTAGGTTACATTTATTTGACATGTTGAGGGTGAGTTCCCAATTATGCGGAAGCTTTTGCGCATAATAAAAAAAATTGTCCATTTCAAATAGATATTCACCTAGCAGGCTAAGGAATTGACAGATTCATTCTATAAATGTGTCATTTATATATCAATTACTCAGCTTACTAGATGAATATCTCTTTGGAATGTATTCTAGTAACTTCGTCACAAGCTTTCCCAGGCAAATCACCCGGGGTTCGGCGCAACTAGTGAGATTTTAATCTGGAAATTGACTTTTAAAAGGCACTTTTTTCAGTTCAAACGACCCCCGATGCGGATCGAGTATAGGAAATTGCATTTTGGTAATGTTGCTTTTTGCTCTAATATTTATTTGATGCCCGAGAGATCGGCAGAATTTCGGTTAGGTTCGCTTTTGAAATCAATTACTTTGGTGAAGAAGCCTCGCGAGCTTCAGATGCGAATTGAATTGGCTTTATAAAAGCAAAATCAGAAATCTCGTTCTGTGAGATGCAAACACACATAAATCTCTTTTAAACTCACTGCTAAAACTCGTCGTATAAAAATAGCACAGTCTATGCCAAAATAAAGCGTTTCCTCTAACACAAATTTCACTTATAATTCCTCTTTTAACGACAAACTTACAAGTTGCTCCCTCTGGGGATTTCAGCAGTGACAGATTACAAATGGAGTTTTGCGGAGACGCGGAGGTGTAACTAATGAGAAACGAAAACAAGAAGGCCAGAAGGTAAATTTATGATTTTCGCTAACGTGTGCTGGTTGTCCATTAATAATAATAATAATCTTTGCGAAAATACGAAATAATATTGAGAGCGCTAGTGATCATTCTTTATTGCAAGTGACATACTTAGAGTTCAAAACGAGTCATTTTTCCCAAGAATGTGCTACAGCTGGTTTCAAGCTGTCTAATTTAGAAAACTGGTCCTTTTCTGTGCTCAAGCCTTTAAACAGAAAGCTCGCGAGTAACAGAAGAAAAGAACAAGAGAAAATTTCTTTTGGAATACTTTGATTGCAGCATCATCTCTTGTCCTTCATCATGAACTACACCACAATTTTTCTATCTGCAATACATTTTTGAATAATTACTTTATGTGTTGTTTTAAAGTCGAAAATCAGAAAATCTCCATCAAAGCATCGGATTTCGTGTTCAAGATACTGAAAGTACACGTGCCCAGAAAACCCGCCGAAGGAAAAATGTTCTATATCAGCCAAGCTTGTTCCGCGCAAAAGAACGGCATCCGCAGCGTATGGCCGAACACAAATTGCACCTCTTTGTTCGCGTTAATTTAATCTCCCGCTTCAGATAGGAAATTTATAAATTTAGAAAAATTCCTCGCCAGCGAAAATCATATCAAAGAGCTGTTTTGCTTTTAGCTGGCTTTTGTCCGGGGTGCAAAAGTTAGGTTTCCAACTCGTGATATAGTAATGCGACAAGGGTCGGTCTTAAAAGATCGCTTTTCTATCCACCTTCTAAATCTACAGTCGATCCATCTCTCGGAGAAATAATATTTCTGTGTTTCTTTGTACCCTTGAGAGAATTTATTTTCTTGTTATAGATTATTTATCAGTTTGACTTTGAAAGAAAGTCGAGGCAAAGATAGATACGATATTTAACAGCTCTATAAAAAAAAAACGTAATATTTTTTAACATTTTTTATTACAAATGTTTAAAGAATATTTATTAATGAAAACGTTTAGTGACAGTCATAACCTGCTGAGTTATGAGAAAACAGATTTAATTTTACCTTTTTAACGTAGATTGCACTTGCAAACAATTTCAAAATCTCCCAACCTTACACTTATTAAACTGAAAATAATTCCCTTAGGTCTGAATGCTCATAAATAGATAGACATTTTGTTGCTAGGTATTACTGCTAATTAAAGTCGACTTTCCTCTTCGGATGGTAATAATTCTGCCCCAGTAATCATAATAGGAGATTATTGAAACTTGAAAAGCTCATTGTTAGTTTTGGGAGATAACTTTTAATTAATATGCAGCTATGCCTTTTTTGCATAGGCATAGCAAGTCCAGAAAAAGATGACAATCAAAGTAAATGGACACTGTTCTTTCATTTTTTCCACAGCCAACTAGATGACGTTTTTAAATTAACACCCCCTACATGTTGTTATAAACAGGGTTTTAATTAATAAATATCACAGGTCCATTCCTGAACTAAATATAAGTAGAAAAGTTCATACGTACATGTGTCCTAGAAAGTCTGGTTTTCAAGATACAGGGTATTAATGCAACTTAATTTAAGATTTTATTTCAACAGCTTTGTCTTAAGCACTAAAGTGGTTTTATTTTTTTTTAACAAAATAAGCCACATAATAGTAACAAGAGACAAAAAAGTCCTGAATTTTTAGCTCTTAGTTCAGGTTAGGTAGGGTAGTTGGAAAAAAAGTACGAAACTTGAAAAAAAGTTAATGGCGTATATTTAAATAAGTGCGAATCATAGTCTGCTACGTTATGAAAAAAAAATCAATTACACTTTCTTAAATTAAGTTGCACTTGCACCTATGCAGTTGTAAACGAAACGCCAGGAAGAAATTCCATTGGACTACGGCCTCAAAGCCCGAAAATCACTTTAGATTCTAATTTCTTAAATTATCATAATTTTATAAAAATGTCTTGTTTACAAAATTACCGTTGATGAAACATTGTCTGTTGCTGGATAATCAATTAAACTATTGCATTATCAATTTCCATCATTATCAGAGTCCCAAGATCATTAAATCGCCAGATATTGTGTGAGTTTCAGATACATTTAGTATATTATTTGATCCGCTTTTCAATATGATGATTTCAAATATTATGATATTTTTATAAAATTACGTTGCTGGAATATTTAGATTTAGATATATAGAAATTATAATTTTTTCATCATTACTTACCAGTTGCAAGTTTATTGAATCGCCAGATATTTTATGAGTTTTAGTTACATTTAGTGTATTAGTTGATGGGCTTTTCAATATGATAATTTTAAAACATTGCCACGTTTACAAAAATTACGGTATTGGAATACTGTATGTTTCTAGATTATTAAAAAAATCTTAATAATGTGCAGACTACTAAATTAGTATTTTTTCATCATTATCTGTTCCAAGATCATTAAATCGCCAAATATTGTATGAATTTCTGTTATATTTAGTATATTATTTGATCCACTTTTCAATATGACGATTTCAAAAATTATGATATTTTTATAAAATTGCTATGTTTACAAAATTACGTTGCTGGAATATTTAGATTTAGATATATAGAAATTATTATTTTTTCATCATTACCAGTTGGAAGATCATTGAATCGCCAGATATTTTATGAATTTTAGTTACATTTAGTGCATTAGTTGATGCGCTTTTCAATATGATAATTTTGAAACATTGCTACGTTTACAAAGTTAAGATTCTGGAATATTGTATGTTCCTAGATAATCATAAAATCTAAATAATGTGCAAACTACTACATTATCATTCTTTCAGCATTATCTGTTGGAATATTATTGAATCGCCAGGTATTTTATGAGTTTTAGATACATTTAGTATATTATTTGATCCGCTTTTCAATACGACGATTTCAAAATTATGATATTTTTATAAAATTGCTATGTTTACAAAATTACGTTGCTGCAATATTTAGATTTAGATATATAGTAATTATTATTTTTTTAATCATTACCAGTTGCAAGATCATTGAATCGCCGGATATTTTATGAGTTTTAGTTACATTAAGTGCATTAGTTGATGCGCTTTTCAATATGATCATTTTTAAAACATTGCTACGTTGACAAAGTTACGGTACTGAAATACTGAATATTCCTAGATAATCATAAAATCAGAATAATGTGCAAACTACTAAATTATCATTTTTTCATCATTATCTGTTCCAAGATCATTGAATCGCGAGATATTTTATGAGTTTTAGTTCCATTAGTTGATGCGTTTTCAATATGATAATTTTAAAACATTGCTACGTTTACAAAGTTAGATACTGGAATATTGTATGTTCCAAGATAATCATAAAATCTAAATAATGTGCAAACTATTAAATTATCATTCTTCCATCATTATCTGTTGCAAGATCATTGAATCGTCAGGTATTTTATGAGTTTTAGTTACATTTAGTATATTCCTTGATCCGCTTTTCAATATGACGATTTCAAAAATTATGATATTTTTATAAAATTGTTATGTTTACAAAATTACGTTGTTGGAATATTTAGGTTTAGATATATAGATATCATTATTTTTTCATCATTACCAGTTGCAAGATCATTGAATCGCCAGATATTTTATGAGTTTTAGTTACATTTAGTGCATTAGTTGATGCGCCTTTCAATATGACAACTTCAAAACATTGCTACTTTCGGAAAGTTACGATATTATGTTATGATACATACTGTATGTTCCTAGATAATCATAAAATCTAAATAATGTGCAAACTACTAAATTATCATTTTTCATCATTATCAGATTCAAGATCATTAAATCGCCAGATGTTTTATTAGTTTTAGTTACATTTAGTATATTATTTGATGTGATTTTCAACATAATAATTTAAAAAAATATGATATTTTTATAAAATTGCTATGTTTACAAAATTACGTTGCTACAATACTGTATGTTTCTAGATAGCCATGTGCAAACTACTGAATTATTATTATTTACTGAATTAAGTATTTTTTTAGATTGTCTGTATATACAGGGTGAAACAACCATGCAGTATTTATTTCCTAAATTTAGTGTAGAGTCATTTTGTTTCTTAATTACATCTAAACCTTTAGTGGATTTTTAGCTAATTTTAGCGCCATTGATGGAGAATCGCGTGGTGTTATTGTATTTGAAATGGAATATCATTGTCAGTATCAATATCGTCTGAAACCAACATGTAAAGTTTTCTTCTTTATCGCTCAAATGTCAATCACATTTGAGTCATTTGCTTTGTGCCAATTTTTTTTATTGAAATTCTGACAATTAATTTTTATAACAAATGTAATAACACCATGCGACTCTCCAAGAATTGCCTTATAGTTAGGTACAAATTACTGGAATCAGAAAAAAAGGCTTAGATGTTATTAAGCAAATAACCTGAACTAACTATTGCTAATTAATGTCGACTTTCTTGTTCCACTGAAGGGGGTAATAATTCTTCATTACTGATGGAAAATTAGCGACACTCAAGAAGCTTAAAATTGTCAATTCTACCATTCTTAGTTATGGAGTATTTTAACTATTAGACGGGTATTTAAAGTACATCTAGGGATATGTTTGTGGTTTGTGCTATAAACTTATGATCCACCATTTTTTGTTCCCAAGGTTTAATATTTTTTATAACAAATTTGATTTACTTTTAATAAGTACAAATCATAGTCCGCTGAATTATGAAAAAGAGATACATATTCATATTTACCTCCTGAAATATATTGCATTTGCACACATCACCCCATCTTTAATAAACTAATTATCATTTTTACATTTGAATGCTTATAAAGGATTAAAGTTATGCTGCTATTTCTGTAATTATTGCTAATTAAAGGCAAGTTTCCTAACCACTGAAAGCTGTAATGTTTCATCCCCAGTTATCCTTATAAGGAATTAGTGCTACCTGAAAGGCTTTGTTTATTAGCTTTGTGTTTTTGTGTGTTTAACATTTTAATACACGATTTTTGATTATGGTCAATTTTAAAAAGATATTTATCTAACAAGCTGAAGAATGGCAGTTTTGTATTATTCCATCCATATTAATACATATGAAATTTATGAAATCAGGAATTCATTTGGCGAATCGGGACTAAATGCAGCATTAGTTCTACAACTTTTTCGCCGACGTTTTGTCTAATTCACTTAAACTTCTTCCTTCCTTCCATAAAACAACTTTGAACCTCGGGGAAGTTTAAGTGATCCTCCAGTCAACCACTTTATATTATTATTGATATCAATTTCTGAGCCTTCTAAATGAATAAATACACAAAATTCTTCAATTACTACTGCACTCTAACAAGTGCGAGTCATAACTTGCTGAGTTATAAAAAATATATATAAATATTAAATTTTACCATCCTAATGTAGTTGCACTTGCTTGCTCACTCAATCCTTATTAAACTGATATTAGTCATTACAAACGAATACCCACAAACAGATCAAAACTATCCTGTTATGTAACTATGTTATTAGATTACGTACAGTATTGCTAATTAAAGGCAAGTTTCTTGTCCTACCGAAGGGTGTAATAATTCTGCCCCAGTAATACTCATAAGAAGTGACATCTGAGAGACTCGACCTTATTAATTTTGCAACCCTTAGTTGTGAAGGAGTATTTAAATTATTACTCTGTTATTAGAAGTATATCTTGGTATGTGTTAGTGTTTTCAACTTTAAACTTAAAAATCGGTTTTGAAAGCAAGATAAAACAATTTATCTAAAGTAATTTTATGTGTAAATAAATTCCCTGATGTCAAAGCAAATAACGCCTGTAATATATTATTTATTCAAATTCGAATTCGCTGTGAATAAATTTAGTTAATATGCTATTACAGTTTCGAAGTATAGACACATAGCGAGTAAAACAATATTTTATGGTTAACCACTTTCAGCGCACCCCCGAATATTTCATAAATAACTCATAAACCCTCTAAATTCATAATTTACTGTACAATATAATCTATCATAAGTTCGATGTTAAATTGCTAAAAGTAATGGGGCGCTGTTGAATTTAATTAAAATTTCAGTATAAGCTCGCGTTATGGAAAAAATTGCGTGAGTAGCAGTGTGGCTTTAGCATCAAATATTAAATTTATATATCAATAACTCTGAGATTTGTGTAATAAACCAAAAGAAACCAATACCAATAATTTGCTCATTAATTGGATAAAGAAGCAAATTGAATTGGCTTCACGTTCGGCTGGAACGGTCGCAAAAGGAATTTTGTCCTTGTCCTGAATTTTTTCCGTAAAATAAATTGATAAATAAGGAGATGAACAATAAAAAGATATCTGACTTAAATAGGATCGGGGTAACATAATACACAAAAAAAGTCAATTTACAAGTTGAATTGTGTGTAAGTGAAATAAACATTTTAAATGCGTAATGCTAACTGAAGTAGTAGTAAACGCGGGGTTCTGGGACAGATTGAGGTAGGCACTGCGTCATATATGAAAAATCCCATGTAAATGTGTCAATGTCATTTGTCGCTTCCTGCGGACTCCCTGTCAGTTGCCGTGGACTCCCTTGTCACTTGTCGAAGTGGTCTGTCACTTGTCGTAAACTAACAATCAGCTGGACCCCACGTGGGCTTGCTACACGTCGATGTCAACCTACGTCACGTATGCTATTGGTGTCAGCCGAATGCGTTGAAGCAAAAATGACGTCAGCTGAATGCGATTAATCTAAAATGACGTCAGCTGTATGCGATGGGGACTATACGAAGCTAGACTAGGCTGGATTTTTAAAATAAAACAATACTGATTAAAAATGCATCGATTTGCAAAATTTTTGTTTTTTTATTTTTCTTAAAAAAAGAGAGACGTTTAACGTAGGTGCCTTTTTAGTTTTGCAATACTTCATTTCGATCGATGCAGGCACAGAGGTGATCAAGGAATCGATTTTTAGTCACGTTTTTACCTTTCTAAGGCTATTAGGATATCTCGGTTGTATACACTATTTTTATTGCTGGCGAAGTTTATATTCTCGTAGTTCAACTTAATTCACTTTGTAATCAAAATATTTTGAAACGAACAATATGTAATTAGTACTAAAGCTAAACAGCTTTCATGCAATTTGGAAGCACACACAAATTTGCGCAGTAACTAAATCTTAATAAGTATTATTTAATATGAGGATTTAACAAAGCTCAAATAACACCATTCACGACTAGCAAGTTTTCGTGTCATTTCGGTATCATTATGCACATTTCGCTAATTAAAACCCTTCGTAACGTGCCTTTCATTAAGCAACACAGTGCGTGGGTCCAAAAGAACCCTTACTGTGCAAAAACGAAATCCAACTTGTTTAGACAGCATTATTCTATAATTATTCAAAATACGCCCACGCAAATATTTCCATAAATAACGAAGCTTACGTCAAAAAACTTATAACGAAGCGAACGCAGAATAGAGTTTCGAAACTTTTCTCTATTTATGGCTGAAGTTTGTCTCGAAAAAGCACTCACGTGCCGAATTTTATGAAGGAAAAATGACTGACAAAAGTCATTAATGGAGCGTGCACATCACGTTCCAGCTTCCCACTCGCAGAGACAAACTTACGTTTATGTTCTAAAAGGAAATTGCCAGGTGTCAAGGTGTAGTGAAGCACACTAATTCTGACCTTGTGAGAAATAACAAAGGCAGTGGAAACTTTCACAATAGAACAAACGCTCTTCATATTCAAAGTACAGTTGTTGGTCAAAGAAACTGTTTGGAAAAATAGAAACATTCTTTGGTAATCTCGTGCACGTGTACTTTATCAAGCAAATGGAAAAAAGCGACAAGTAAAGTCAAAAAAACTTTGTTTTGTTGGTGTTTTTTCCTAAATTCGCGAGACAAAGGACCTGGAAAAAAATAAGCTGAAAACTTTTAAAACTGGCTGGAGGCAGCCTGAAGCGCTATGAAAATGAAATGCACGGCTATTATTCGAAGCTGGTGCAAAACCCGACGTGGTAAACATTTTCTTTTCGAACAAAGACCCTCGATTTTCAAATAAACTGAAATGGAATACTATCAACAGATTTATTTAAAACATAGATAATATATTAAAAACCCTAAATATTTATTTTGTGTTACACTATTATTGTGGACTTGGTACATCTGATTGTCTATGAAATTATCAGAATGGGTTTACGTTTAATTTTTATGCAAGTAATAAAATTTAAAATTTGAATAAAATGTCAATAAAATAATATAACTCACACATGTTCGCTAACATACTTTTGGTCATTTGATCGGATAATTTAAGTATTCGACTGTTCCACCAGTTGGAATATTTTTAGATAACTTTCAAAAACACTCAGTAGTTAGTATTTACAAGATTTGGCTTGCAATCGAGCATAAAGTGGACCTATAAACCACAAAATGAACCCAATAAAAAATTATTATAGTCCCTTGAGGCGATTGTTCTATTAAAGCTTCTTTCAGCGTAATAAACTGTGAAATTAACATAATTTTATAAAATTGACTTGTTTACAAAAATACGTTGCTAAAATAGTGTATGTTCCTGAATAAAGATAAAACTTAAATATTGTAGACAGTACTAAATTATCAACTTTCATCTGATATTTCTGAAATTATCGTACTTTGTTAAAATTGCGATGTTTACAAAAATACCTAGCTGGAAGACTGTATGGTGCTACAAAAAGGTATTTTCTGAATAGGGTACCAACTACTGTATTAAAATTTTTCCATCAGTATCAGTTCCAAGAATAATGGATTGTCAGCTATTATAAGATTTTTGATTGGATTTAGTATATTATTTAATGTCTTCAACATCATAATTTCTGTAATAAGCTTACAAGAAGTATCTTTATCTGTTATTGTTGTATCTTCAATTTCCGATGCAGTTCTTAATTTTTAGGTTTCACAATTTTAAATGTTGCTAACTCAGCTTCAAAAGCAGTTTTTAATTTTTAGTTTTTACGGTTTCAGCTTCAGTCAATTAGTATCTTTAGTTTCACCTTTTCTCTCCATTAAAACTTCGAAACTCAGCTTCAGATGCAACTTTTAATTTTCAGTTTTTATAGCAGTTTTCTGCCTCAGTCATTGAATATTTCTAGTTTGACTTTTTCTTTCTATTAAAATCTTCTAACTCAGCTTTACATGCAGTTTGTAATTTTCAGTTTATAGAAATTTCTTACCTTAAATTATTGATTAGATTTCAGTTTAGCAAATTGTAGATTTTTTACATATATTTGGACTTTCTTCTTCAACTCAACTTCAGAAGCAGTTTTTAATTTTTAGTTTTTAAGGCAGTTTTCAGCTCCAGTCATATGCTAATTTCAGTTTCAATTTTTCGCTCCATTAAAACTCTAAAACTTAGCTTCAGATGCAGTTTTTACCTTTAATGTTTCATACATTTAAATACTGCAAATTCATTGTCAGAAGCAGTTTTTAATTTTCAGTTTTTATTGCAGTTTTCTGCTTCAATCATTTATTATTTTTAGTTTCACTGTCTCTTTGTCCAAATTTTGAAACTCAGCTCCAGGTGCAGGTTTCAGTTTTCAGGTTTCGTATTTTTAAGTGTTAAGGAAAGGTTCGTTTAAGATTTTATGGAAATTTTCAACCTCAATCATTGATTATTTTTTAGTTTTGCAAACTGCACCTTCAAATGCAGTTTTTAATTGTCAGATTTCACACTTTTAATGTTCCAAACTCAACTTCAGAAGCAGATATTCATTTTTAGTTTTTATGGCAGTTTTCAGATGCAGTTTTTACTTTTGATGTTTCATACATTTAAATATTGCAAATTCGTCGTCAGAAGCAGTTTTTAATTTCCAGTTTTTATTGCAGTTTTCAGCTTCAATCATTGATTATTTTAAGTGTTAAAGAAATGTTCGTATTTTTATTATTTTACCTCTCTCGTATCTTTATCTATTATTGTTATATCTTCAGTTTCCGATGCAGTTCTTAATTGTCAGTTTTCTCACTTCAGAAGCAGTTTTTAATTTTTAGACTTAATGGCAGTTGTCAGATGCAGTTTTTACCTTTGATGTTTCGTACAGAGGAGCACATAATTTTGTGTTCTGGTTTTTCTATGAGTCTGATTCAATCACTGTTGTGCCTTATCGTATAATAATGATCAAATATGATTTTTTTTATAACTTTTAAGGATTCCCTTTCAACGTAAATCACTTGCAGTGCGTTAGAATAAAAATTTGTTTTTGGAATGGTAATTTTATAAACTAAGAAAGAACTAAGCCTGAGTTGCCAATCAAATAATTTTATACAGCAAATTATTACCGTTAGTTTGCAAAGAAGTTATTTTAAAACTCGATAGCACCTTGCGGAGAATTCACAATGATCGATTGTGCAACTTTTTCTTAACTTTTATAACCAACAAAAGTGTAAGGCTGGAAGTACAAGCCGTGTTGCTTTCATTTACCAAAACTTTGGTTCGCAAGCAGTCAGCAACAGTTTCTACCAATTAATTTTTGATTGAGTGAAGTTGAGATATTGATTTCGACTACTAATTTATACGTAGCCAAACTAGTCAGACGTCTTTCGATTTTCACCCAAGGTAACTTTCTCAGGGCTCCTCTACACGTTTCGCAGCAGCACAGAGTCCATTACAGTGGTCCCTCGTGAATAATTAAATGAGCCCGGTTCTCCGTTAACCTGAATAACTGAAAAGATCTCCGGGGCGGATTTTTGCCGTCTCGTAAACTTCAGCCCTTAAAAAGAACGAGCCCCGCTAAATATGGCCGCTTTAAGTGGCTTTAGTGCTCTGATATTAAGCCCGGTTTACGGTCGTTTAGTGTCTTGGCTCGTCGAACGCGTTTTATACTGTTTAGTGGGTGTTTTTCAAATTTGAACGTGGCCTTAATTTTACGGCGGGCTTAAAACTTTGTTCGTAAACCTCCAACAAGTTATCTTAGAACTTTCTCCCTGTTATTAGGGTCATACTTAAACTTGAATTAGCGTAGAATTCATCGAGAGAGCGGTTTTCTATTTCAGCGCTACCTTTAATCAATTTACATAATAACAGAGACCTTCCACTATAAGATTGGGTTTACAATAAACGGGTTGTTTGTCTGATATTATATCGCTTCCGTGAGCGGCTAAAACAGAATATAATATTAGTGTAAGGATTAAGTGTTGATAGAGCAAATTTCAATGCACGGAAAAGGGCATCGATTATGTTGGGCTTGATAGAGATCGGATTGAACATTTTTGGAAAAGAACATTATTAATTCAACATGATTGTAATACTCATTTCCTTCATTTCTCTATATTATACAACATTATTATCACTTAAATTTTTCTAATAAAATGTCTTTGATTCAATAAAAATCATCTTTGAAAACTTTTCGCACATGTATTTCTGCATCATAATGATAAGCATTTTCTGTCTTCAATTCTTTCAATTTCTTCAATGTGTTAAGGTTATAAAATGCGATGTAAGAAAATTATTGGAAATACTAGAAGTAGTGTAGTTAAGTGTGTTCTGGACCACCATTTTAAGCTTCACTTAATTCAAGGCTATTGGGCATGAAAGATGCTTTAATGGTTGGCTAGTACCTAGCTGTTAAAGACACATTATTGTATAAATCTAACTGAAATTGGAATTTTTTGTTAGTTATAAGAACGCACATCCCAAAAACATTTAAACATCACTTCAAATTTACATCACTTACTTACTATTAGCCTCTATCCCATTGTCCGATTAACTGCAGACCAACTTCAACTTCAAGAAAATGTCATTTGTTACAAACTCTGAGTTAAATCTGAAAATTAAAAACTGCTTCTGAAGCTGAGTTTGCATCTTCTAATAGTATAAAACCTGAAAATTAAAAACTGAAAAGAAAGTCCAAACACATATCAAAAGTTTGCAGTTTGCAAAGTTGAAAAATAATCAGTGATTGAGGCTAAAAACTGTCATAAAAACTTGATAGTACAAGTCACCCTCAAAGTCGGGTTCAGCGAAACTCGACTGGTACTTGAACTCGTCCATAAGAAAAGTATTGCTGTCAGCAAGTGCCACAAATGAAATTAATTTGACAGCAATGCGGTTATTATGAGCGGGTTCAAGTACCAGTCGAGTTTAGCTAAACCCGACTTTGAGGGTGATTTGTAGAATCTGGACTTAAAGTTAAAAACTGCTTCTGAAGCTGACTTTGCAACATTTAAAACCTGAAAAAACAAAAACGATATTATAACAGAAAATAAAGTCCAAGCACACGTCGAAAAATGTGCAGTTTGCAAAACTAAAAAAATAATCAGTAATTGAGACTGAAAATTTCCATTAAAACTTAAAAATACGAACATTTCCTTAGCACTTAAAAATACGAAATCTGAAAATTGACACCTGCCTTGAAGCTGAGCTTCAAAATTTGGACAGAGAGAAAGTGAAACTAAAAATAATCAATGATTGAAGCTGAAAACTGTAATAAAAACTGAAAATTAAAAACTGCTTCTGACGATGAATTTGCAATATTTAAATGTATGAAACATCAAAGGTAAAAACTGCATTTGAAAACTGCCACAAAAGGGTAAAAATGCGTACGTGATTTCAGTCAGTTCGACAGTAACAATAGTAAAAAACTGTTTAACTTCTTGTACTACTAAAAGTTTGACATACAATTTTTTTTGTTATTAAAATAACTACCTGCTAGGGCACTTTTGCTAGTCATTAATATGAAATTGAAAATTTGTTTCTGCTGTATGATATAGACTGTTTTAGTAACATAATAGAAATACCAGTAGAGTAATTAGGCAGGTTCTGGACCTCCATTTTCAGCACATCAATACTTCACAGTGAACACTTATTGAAAAGTATACAGAATAATGATGTATGCGTACGTGACTGAGGCGTAAGTTATAAAATGCTGGACAATTATTCAATGTTCTTACATTTGTGTAGTATTTTTATTCTTTAGTACGATTCTCTAGACATTGTGTACTCTAGACCTATCCACATCCATTGATTATTACGGGGATGTTTATGGTGTTCATATTACTGATCAGTAGATTTTGCTTAGAGTGTTAATGTCATTTTATCGTTGCCTGAAAACTGATATTTTTTAATGGTAAGACTCGAATAGCTGCTTCTTTTTAGAAGCGTCTTTTATTCCCATAATTCTTATAGGGCTACATTTAAAAGGTTGGTCGTTGAGTAATTTGATGTTCCTACATAATTTTGTAGTATTTTTGATTCTTAATTGTGTTTTGCAGATACTGCATGGTCTAACCCATATATACCCCTTGGCAAACATCGCATTACAATTAAGAACTACTGAATCTCAAAATGACTTTATCCATCTGTCAAGTCAATTCTTATCATCCATCAATCATGAAAGCAATCAAACATCTTTCGTCTAGCTGACCATGAAACTTTCAACACCAATATTCTTCTAATTGCCTGTACAGCATATCGATTAAGCTGGAAAGGGTTTTCGCGCTACCTAAACCAATTAAGTGTTACTCGAGGTGCCCGGGTTATAAATTCCTGCTAATGAATATCTCTCAGCGCAAAGTCCCATATCGAAATAATATTTCATCCCTCAATTCATTAGGCTTATTAGAGTGTTTCGTGGATATCGAACCGGATTACTTTATGATCGTTGCGAGGCTTTATTACGTCCATAAGTTAAAAGATTGCCACGCAACTGCGGGGCCCTTAGGCAGGTCAATCATTTTCTTATACAAACTTGGACAGCCGCAGCCGCAGGGCTTTCTTAATTTATGAACTTATCCATCACACCCATTTTTACCAAAGTTAAATTGCACTGATTGTGAAGTTTTCCGTTTCGCCACGAGGACCGATCGTTCCATTGTACTTGCACAACTTCGCTCTTTCTTTCCTTCTTCGAGCAAGATTTAGTTTATAGCCAAGAAACGTCGTTTTGCGGAAAACTGCAGTTACCCCTATCAACTGGTAAGAACTTATGTCCTTGTAAAGTGTTAACAGTTAGTTCAGAGTTGTCGCAGACCGGCTTTGCCTGCGGTTGCTCTAGAAATATGACTCGTTCTTAGAGTGAAATATTAGAAAGATAAAATTCGTTGTATTTATGAAGTTTATATAGATATCTGCGAAATTGCAATTCTGCTCGATAGACTGAACATAAAAACTGACAGTTTGCCCCCTGTATAATTTTTGAAAAGTGTCAATGTTATTCGTTATACAATCTAAAGATGAGGGGTATACCCGTATTGTTTAAATTCTGAACAAATATATCAAAAGAAGGCCACCCTTAATACTCCTAATGAATATTGAACGTCTATTCATATGCAGTCGCCCTATTATATAACTACTAAGTAATTACGATATTATCTGGCATATTTATAACTCATGTTACATTTTCGGGCAAACAATAACAATAGCGCTACATTCCACATCCCACCTCCCCATCTAATTGTGATTAATTGCCCTGGCCCTTCCCCGGCCTTTCGCAGATCAACAAGTTGAAAACTGAACCAAAAGAATCTCAACCCCACTGAGCAAACAAGTTAATTAAAAGGAAACGGCGCAATTAGGTGGATATATCAAGTTTCTGAAACTGTCAACGTTCGTGTCATGCGCCTATACCTAATTCACTTATTTTTGTCATCACGTTACCTTTGTAATCTTAATTTTTTTATACCAATCTCCTTTCAGCACATGTTAATTAGATACCATAAAAATGTCTTACTTGATGACAATAATAAGTGAAAGGTTGAGTGAGTTAAAAATCAATGTGCTTCTTAACGAGTTCTTAACGAAAAATAACCGGGTACAAAAATAATTATTATTAATATTAGTAAATGGGAGCAGTTCCCAAGGGGATAATTAAGCTAGCCCTAAATGGGCACATTCACTGCTTACGCCCCTTGGGATTGCAAATGGATTGGTGTTTTGCCCTTCAATTACAGTGCTGCTTCAAGAAACATATATTCATATAGTATGAACGTTTAAAGAGCAGGTGTAGGACAAGAAATACTTCACTTTTTAGAAATCACCAACATTTCGACCTTTTATTGAGGCCTTCCTCAGGGCTTTTTCAATCAGATTAACATCAGAAGAAAATCACGATTCAGGCCAAAATCGTTAAAAAAATTCACGAACAACTGAAATGCAAATCTGGACAAATTGAGGTTAGAATCAGGGCTAAAACAATCTCACAATTGATTGCACAAAATTTAAATTTTGATGTTTTTGTCAAATCGATTCAAATCTTCTAATTTCTCGTTTTTTCTCAAAAAAAAAAATATATATATCAAATTATGTAAGTTTGGACTAAAAACTGCTCAAAATGAAAATGTTATGTGTTTTGGTAAAGTCATTTTAGGATCAGGGTCAAAAACATCATTAGAAATGAGTTAAAGCGAGTTAAGATTCAAATTGGCGGTTTCGTAAAAAAGTCCCTTAAGATTGGTACAAGCCTGTGTTTTTAACAGATATTTAGATTATTAGATTTTAACTCACCAACCACTTTTCCTGCATTATATGTCATCTATAAAATGAGGCTTAAAATGATGGTCCAGAACCCCCATAACTGCGCTACTAGCATTTATGAAATTTTGTTAAATAGCCATATAATGCGTTATACGGCAGAAACTAATTTCCTATTTCACTTTACAGCCAAAATAAATTTTTGCTTAGTTATACTATTAACAAAAAAATTCCTGTCAGAAATTTACTGTTGCAAGTAGTTGAACAGTGTTTTGCCCTTTTTTTTTGCTGACTGAAGTTACTTTACAAATATTCAATAACTGTTGCTTCAATTATAGAATAGAATAGCTCTTAATTTAGCAATATTGCTAGTACATATACATTACATCATACAACCTAAAATGTTAGTTACTGATTCTATTTTACTACATAGAACAATTTATAGCAAATTTTGAAAGGCAAAAACCCCCTTTTAACATAAATTTTTTAATCCTATTTTGAAAAACTTTTATACTATTAATCTATTTTATATCCTCTGGTAACGAATTATATAAACGAATACCATCATAAAACAACGACTTTTGTAATGCACTGGTCCTAACCAATGGAATATGAAAGTTAAGCCTGGATCGAATATTATAGTCAATTAACTCATTTCTTCTTTCCAAATAACTGTTGAAATAGCTCGGATAAGAGGTGCTCAATCTTATAAATAATATGAATGTTTGCCTTAGCGACAAGCTGCCTAACGTTTAACCATTGTAAAGTTTGTAACATATTATTAATGGGTTGGTAGCTATCACAATTTAAGATAACTCGCATTGCCTTATTTTGAAGAATTTGAAGCCTTCCAATATCCTCTTGGGTGCATGATATTAACAGTGAACAACAATAGTTAAAGTGTGGGAAAATTACTGTATTAAATACCAGCATTTTTGCCCATGGTGAAAGATGTTGTGATAGCCGCCGAAAAAAACCTATTTTCTTCCCTAACTTTTTACATAAGTAATCCACTTGGATAGAAAAATTCAATTGTGGATCCAATGCAACACCCAAGTATTTCATTTCCGACACCATCTGTATTGGAGAACCATTTATTAACAAATTTACACCTAAGTTAGTGTATTTCTGACAGTTACCTCTCGACCCAAGTATCATACATTTAGTTTTCCCTACATTTAATTTTAATCTGTTTTTACATAACCAATCATATAATACATCAAGTTCCCCATTTAAGCTATCTACCAAATCTTTGACTTGTTTTCCTGCCATGCAAATAAGAGTATCATCTGCGAACAAATTAACAAATGATTTTCTCAAAACCAAATGCAAATCGTTTACATAAATAATAAACAATAAGGGCCCTATTGTTCATGTTCACCTCTGGTCATATGGACCATGTTCACTTCTGGTTTTTCTTGATACCTTGTTTTGCACTTTGGTTTTATGGTACCTGTTTTGTAAATAATCCTTAATCCACGCAAAGGCAGAATTCGTTATACCACAATGATAAAGTTTTTCCAGCAGAATGCCCCGGTCAACGGTTTCGAAAGCACGTTGGAGGTCCACGAAAACGCTAACTATTACATTACCCTGTGAAAATTCCTTTCTCCACTCAGCACACACATACTGCAATGCCGATTCGCAGGAATGATTAGATCTAAAACCCGATTGTCCCAAAAACAACAAATTATTTGACTCAAAATGCTGCTTTAACATACGACACACAACTGTCTCAATAACTTTATCGACTACAGGTAGTAAATTAATTGGCCTGAAATCCATTGGATGCACCGGCTTGAGAACCTTAGGCACTGGTACAATCATACTAATCTTTAGCTCAAGCGGAACCCGCCCTGTACTCAGTGACATATTTACAAGGTACAACAGAGCATATCCAACAACACAAAATAAGTCTTTTAGCATCACAATATTAAAGAACTCATCGCTGGTGCTTTTCTTCTTTAGCTCCATTATAATTTGTTTTAGATCGGTTAAACTTATCTTTGCAAAAGCAGAAAATTTGTATTGTAGCGGTTCAAAGTTGTAATCCCAATCTTTCTTTTCTATAGTGCTTGAAATTTCACGAATACTATCTTTGTAAAAGGCATTAAATTTTTCTTCGGCTGGTCCAGCATGAAGGTCAAACTGCAAGTCAGAAATATCTATATTCTGTTGTTTGTTCCCCAACAACTCTTTCAAGGTCCTCCACATTTTCTTGCTATCACCTTTGCACTTATCAATGCTTCTATCATAGTATTTCTTCTTTTCGGCTCTTGTCGTGCTGGTAACTTTGTTACGTAGTTTTTTGTAACTTTTCCAATCATTGTTGCTTCTGGTGATTTGAAATTTTTTGTAGGCTCTATCACGATCATTTTGTGCCCGACGGACTATGTCCGTAATCCATGGATACTTTCTAGCCAGAACGGCTTGTTGAGGTGCTATTTTGTTAACTGCCATTGATAATGTTCATAACGTCCTTATATATGACATCAACGTCAGTGGAATCATAATTCCAGTTTGCACCAACTAACTCCTGGATTAACATTGAGATTGTATCCTCATTGAGATTTCGCCTGTAAATAATGTCCCCTTTGGTGACCAATTCGCTCAGTGATACTGTAGTGCCAATAATTTCGTGATCAGAAACTGCCGGATATATTCGTTGAGTCTCAGTGCATCCAAATTCATTGGTGATTATATGATCTATCATACTAGAAGTAACAATTATGCCAAATGTATTAAGCTACGAATATTATTGTAACATTACTGTAACTGTAACTAACAATAAATGCCAAGTCCATTCAGATTGCTACAAGCCTGTGTTTCCAATAAATCTACCCACAACCCACTTTTCCTGCATTATATGTCATCTATAAAATGAGGCTTAAAATGGTGGTCCAGAACCCTCATAACTGCACTACTAGCATTTCTGATATTTTGTTTAAATAGCCATGTAATGCGTTATACAACAGGAACTAATTTCCTATTTCACTTTATTAACCAGCAAAAATGAGTTACCGCTTAGTTAAACTAATAACAAAAAAAAATCCTCTCAGACTTTTACTACTGCAAGTACTTGAACAGTTTTTTTGCTATTTTTTTGTAGTGCTGACTGAAGCCACGTACGCATTTTTGTCCTTTTCAATCAAGTAAAAGGGACAGTAGTTTTGGTTGCTTCCTTAGACAGTAGTATACTTTAACAACAAAATGTTTATAGTATTTTTATTGTCATTATTCTGTCAAATATTCAATAACTGTTGCTTCAATTATCAAATCTATTGAGCTATGTGTATTATTGTAGGATTCCTGTAACTAACAATAAATGCCAAGTCCATTCAGATTGCTACAAGCCTGTGTTTTTTCACAAATCTATTCACAACCCACTTTTCCTGCATTATATGTCATCTATGAGGCTTAAAATGGTGGTCCAGAACCCCCATAACTGCTCTACTAGCATTTGTGATATTTTGTTTAAATAGCCATGTAATGCGTTATACAACAGGAACTAATTTCCCGTTTCACTTTATTAACCAGCAAAAATGAGTTATTGCTTAGTTATACTAATAACAAAAAAAATCCTGTCAGACCTTTACTACTGCAAGTAGTTGAACAGTGTTTTGCTATTTGTTTTGTAGCGCTGACTCAAATCACGTACGCATTTTTCTCCTCATTAATCAATCAAAGATGGCAGTAGTTTTGGTTGCTTCCTTAGATAGTAGTATACTTTAACAACAAAATGTTTATAGTATTTTTATTGTCGTTATTCTGTCAAATATTCAATAACTTTTGCTTAAATTATGCCAAATACATCGCGCTATGATTATATGAATATTATTGTACCATTCCTGTAACTAACAAAGTCCATTCAGATAAGTACAACCCTCTGTCTTCTCAATCTAGTCAACAATCACCAACCATAGAAGCAATTTTAATTTTTCCTGCCTTATATGTCATCTATAAAATGAGACTTAAAGTGGTGGTCCACAGCACTTATAACTACACTACTAGTTTTTCTAATAATTTGTTTAAATACTTTTAATAGCGTTTTGCAGCAATAACCAAATTTCTATTCTAATTTATAACCAGCAGAAATACCCCATTAGTCACTTAGCTACACTAATAATAAAAACTTTTGCATGTCAACCTCCACGTGTGCAAAAACCAAAGTCTGAAGATTACTCAAAACGTCCGCCTGCCAGTTCCAAATTACCCTTCTCCCTTAAGCCTCTTCCTCAGCCCTAGGTAACGTTTTAACCCCCAGACAATATATTTTTCCTAATCCAACGCGGAGCGAGCGTGCACTCAGCTCTACCTGCAGGAAAAAGTGCCCGGGTAGAGAGGCGGCCTGGCAAAAGTTTGGATAACAAGAGATGGTGGCAAGTCATAGACTTTAGCAGAGAACGATTTCCGGCCCTATCTGTGTGCTCCTTAAGGGCGATTTATTCCGATTACCGCTACGTGCCGCGGGGGTTTGGATCGGTGCAAATCCAGTCTTTGACATTAATTTATCTTGCTTAAATAGGGCATAAAGCTCTCACGTGCGGTCCTGTTGGCAAACAAAAGTCAGCACTTTGCTCACTCTGTGAAGGATGGTGAAAGCTTTGGGAAAGCTGACTATGTAATTCGTGGAACGGTGTATCAGTAACTTATTACGGTAGATTGCGCCTAATTGCTTTTTTGCAATTCACTAATTTCTTTCATTGGAGATTCCAAGCACAAACTAACTGGAGATTAAACAGGTCAAGTAGCTTGACATTTTTAACTTACTTTCTTGACATACTTTACTTGAAAAATTAAAAACTTTACAAGTCGGTACTTGACTGTTCTTTACTTTTTTATAGTGGAGCTTGTATTGATGTTAAACCCATTGGTAATGTCTACCGCAGCTGTAGATGAAACGTCAGGAAGAAATTCCATTTGACCACGGCTTCAAAGCCCGGAAAACACTTTAGATTGTATTTTGACCGGCTGTAAAAACCTTCACAGTCTAAAAATAGTAATACTTTAAAATAGCCCTCTAGAAATTGAAGGGAACTATTGGAAATTAACTTTTCGCTTGGTAACAAGAAATGAAAAAAACAAGACGATAAAAAATTATAAGGCCAGAGCAATATTCTTTGTTACGGAATTCCTAATTAAATTAAAAAATGCTGCAGAAAGAGCAGAAGAATATTAGATTTACGTAATATTCGAGGATAGACGTTTGTCAGCAACTTGGCATTTCACTTCAGGTAAAAGAAAATTAGATTCCGCTTAATGGGTAAAGTTTAAAACGCGTAGAAATGTTTTTCGCTCCTAATAAAACAATTTATTTTGAAAACGTCAAAATAGAAATCAGAATAGCGGAAACTCGTCCGCCTTTATACCCATTATGAGTGCTCGTAACGCTCCTCATACGTGGAAATCTTGTTTTCCCTGTAAATTAGAGGCAACGAAATGAGTTTGTTAGTTTTGTGTAAACTGGAACTAGAGAGATACCTTTGGGGCTCTTTGTGCCTCCTTAATTGTTAGTAATGAGCGATAATGGAATATTGAGGAAGTTTCTTTGTTCGGTCTAAGGTGGGGTGTATTATTTGAAGAGCTCATGACTACTCTTAATATAGCATTAACAGCTCCCAAAGACAAGCTTTGATTAAGCTATTAACTTTTTTTGGAAAATGAACCACTGCCACTTTTATGGTAAATTTCGTGGTATTTTCCATTATTTCTAGAATGAACCACTGCCACTTTTATGGTGAGTTTCGTGGTATTATCCATTATTTCTGGAATGGACCACTGCCACTTTTATGGTGACTTTCGTGGTATTGTCCATCATTTTTGAAATGGACCACTGCCACTTTTATGGTGAGTTTCGTGGTATTGTCCATTATTTTTGCAATGACCACTGCCATTTTTATGGTGAGTATCGTGGGGTTCTCCATCATAGTCTAATACGTCTTTTTGAATGAACTCAAATGATGATGTCATAGTCTCTTTCTTTACCTACGTCCCTCGACATGCCCTTTTTTTATCTATCATTTTCCGCATCTAGTGGCTATAAACTTAAAAGACCCACATTTGGTCTTTTGTTACCATTCATTCCGACCGTAAATCCCCCTCTTTATTTCAATATGCGTCCATTTTATGGCTAGTCGAATGGCCCTAATAACTACACTTTTATATCGGCGCACATGAGCGACACCGTGAAATATAGACAAAAGGCCCGATATTGATTCCAACTCTAAAATTTCAAACGGTGTCAATTAGTGTCGGACTTCTGAAAAGAGTTTCTGCTCCTGCCCGTCTGAACAGAAAACAATTAGAATTCAATTAAAGTTCTTCTTTTCATAAATCGTCATAATCAAAGGGACCGTGCCGGAGGGTGGATTTAATATCGAGTGATTTAGGGAAATGGGTTTGTGTATTAGATTTCGATAAAGCTCGCGTATTAAACGACGATCGGGGCAAGGACAAAGGTTCGGCTTGTTTTGTCAAAGTTGGAGGTTTTTTTACCGTAAATAATTGAACAAGAATTAAGTCTGGTAACTATAATGATGTCTATTTTGTATGCAATTTATACGGTTTATTTTAAATCTATCCACTTATGTTTTTACAATTTTTGTGCTGACTAAAGTCGCGTACGCATTTTTGCCTTGTGTAGTAAGTAAAAAAACGGAATGGTAAATGGATGTATACGTATACATTATAACCGTCTTAGACGTGTTGAAACAGGTGTATGAAATATTGCAGTAAAATGTGATGGTTTACAGCAGTGTCTAAAAGTGTATAAAGAACCCGATGTACGGGAAATCGCGGAATTGGGACAAGGCAGTAAAACATACAACTACCTCTTTGTCAACGTTTCATCTAATTAAGCATTAAACTTCATTCGGACAGAACTCGAGATAATTGATTTAACATGGTAAAAAAACAATAGCACATCAGGAATCATTCATCAAACATAAAACACAATAAAATTTGGGAAACCATAGAATTAAAATGTAAAAAAACAAAACATCTAAAATACATACAATTTCATGCACACAACCCAAGCATCTACTCTTGGTCGTAGATTTCCCTTACATTGTTATTTGATTCTAGGACACAATCTTCATTCAATTGTATCAAGAAAAATTTGCAAGTTTACCTAGTAGCGTTGAGTCCACCGATTTTTCAGAAGCAAGGTCAGTAACCACTTATTTTATATATTCTTATCGTGCTGACAAAACTCACGTATGCATTTTTACTTACCTTCTAAAAAGTTTTTTTTTTGTAAGAAAACACAAAAATACTTTTCACAGATAGAGAAATACTTAAGTTAACACCACATAACAGTAAAACACCTCACTTTTACAATGTTTCAAAAACACATTAAACAATATTCCTCTTAGACATGTTGTGAGTAGCATTAATTCACCATCACATCCATTATCTAAATTGTTATTAGAAATGTTAAATCTTTTAGTAGGAAATACAGGATCATACATTGAAAATTCTCAGAATTTTCTAAAAAAATTAAAGAATATAGGCGTTAATCCAAATCACGTGTTAATAAGTTTTAGTATTTCTAGTTTATTCACTAACGTACCTGTGGATAAAATTTTAGTTACTGTAAGAAATGAATTTGAAAGCGATATCAACCATAACTTGGTTTTAGTACAAAAATGATTACTACAAACAAATATCATGTGTTTCAATGGGATCTCCATTGTCCTCCAATACTAGGTAGTTTATGTATGCAAAATGTTGAATCAAATAATGTTTATAATTATAACTTTATACCTTTAATTTGGTAGAGATATATTGATGATGTTTTTCAATACATCAGTATAGTAATGATCACTTAACTATAGTTCTCAATCATATAAATTCAATAAAACCCTCTATAAAATTCACAATTGAAAAAAAACAAAATCAAAAACCTTTATTTTCAGATATTTTATTTAAAAAAAAAGATTTAAACAGATTTGAAACTTTAGTTTATCGAAAACCGACACATACAGATAGATACTTAAAACTCAAATCATCCAATTATGGTAAAAAAAGAGTTCATTAATTCGATGAATCAAATATGAGGCAAACAAAAATAGGCATATTAAAAAATTTTTTAGTGGGAATAGTGCGAAATTCGATTTCCAACATCATAAAAAACATCAAAAAAATTGTATTGGGGCGTAATACTCAGAAGTAAGTAGTAAAAAAAATGAATAAACCGCATTAAATATTTTGGGATTATCTATAATAAAAATGTATTTTAAATGAACCAAAGCAGTTGTGCTGACTTAAGTCACGTACGCATTTTCGCCTCGTTTATTAGATAAAAAATTACCACAGTAAATAGTTATACACGTAGATAGAGTGTTAATGGTAGGTATATGAAATACTATAGTAAAATAAGATGGTTTACAGCAGCGTCTAAAAGTTTTTAAACTACAATATCGGTCAGTCCAGAGATTTTCCAGCTAAAAGATCACTGACTAAATTTGTTACTATATTCGTTTCGTGCTGACAAAAGTCACATACGCATTTTGACTTAACTCCCAAAAAGTTCTTTTTGTAAAACTCTGATTGTTTATAGTTACACTTCGTTATTGAGTCAATAAATGATTCTTCAACTTAGTTGTATCAAACAGATTGAAAAACCTCTCACGATTTATCTTTCCTGATAAGAGCAGTAAATTAACCTCGTCTACATGGCAAGACTCATTGAATTATATGACGTCTCCCGAGAAAGGTTAAAAGGGGCTTAGATGTGATTGCATTCAGTTCACGCTGAATAATAAGGTATGCAGAGCTCCCATTTTCATTGAAAGTGGGTTAGGACGTGATCCTGTGGTGCTCTTAAGATAACCGTCAAGCACGGTGATTGTTTCGTCAGGGCGGGAATAATTTATTAGGGAAGATAAGTAAACCCCTCCCGGAGTTCGTCAACCCATTATGTGCTGCTCTATTTTACCGTCGTCGCAGCTCTAAGTTAAGTTGAGAGCTATATACTGCACAGATGCAAGGAAGCCACAGACAAGTCTTAATAACAATAATAATAGTTTCGAACATTAAATCGAAGCTGCACCAGCCCATTCGTGCAAACTTTAAATTAGTTATTTAAACCAAACCGCGCTCAATATACATTTCTAGTTCCAATTACGCGCTATCGTTGGCAACAGACATGTCGAAACTATTAAGCACCATTATCGTGCAACTACATCAGAGCATAAACATTGACTTTAGGCATGAAGTTTAGATTGGGTGATTCTATACGAATTTGGCAAGGCATCGATAGAGGCAGCTCTATGATTTATATGCTGTCGATTCTGCACGAAAGTTTTGCACGACCTAATTATTGATCTGTCGGAGTCATTACTGCGGTATCTCGGCAGAATTGCGAGTAGGTTAAGTGCTGGTAGTAAAAGAAGATGCAAATTCTAGCTTTAAGTCCAAAAAGCATGCTGGAACTTAACGTTCAAAAAACTTATGGCATCTCTTATTTAAAAAAAAAAATTATTATAGACCCCATCAAAATAGGATATTTATAGAAATTGTACTTTTGGAGGGATAAATTCTAGTAGAATTCACTTTTATGTGTAAAATCCCTCATTACCATCAGAGTTCCAGGACCACACCAACCATACTACTCACTCTCATACCTAACAGCACACTGCTATATAAAATCTATTTAAATTTCCAATGTGTTTAAAACTTGAAGAGGATAAGCTTAAAAAATTTGACAAATTTATGTAAATAGTGCTGTTAAAAAAAAATACAAAAATATATAGTAAAAATCACCTTAAAAAATTCTTTTCCTTGATTTCTCTGATTCAATAGAATATATTATAGTGAGGGGGGTGTTGATTTGAAAAGATAGACTAGTTGGCTATGAAATGCCAAAAGAAAAGGATGAAGAAAAAAGTCCATTAACCTGACTTGAAAATTATTCGTCATTTTTGAACGCATTTGCCTAAAACAGTTGCTAGTTTTTCTATAATGGACTTGTAAAAACATTCTCCACTAGGTTCTCAAATTAATAATTATTTTTAATCATAGAGTGTCTAACACCAATGATCTTAGCTAAGAAAAATTACGCATACAAGGTGCTCCAATAAATCATGTCAAGAATTATGAGCCATCTTGTAAATACGGTGAGTTCATTGGAAAAAGTCATCTACAAGGCTCTGAAATTTTCACCGACAAGGATCATAAAATCAAAGTTAATAGGCTTTTGTCCTTTCATCCTTTTCTTTTGACATTTTACAGCCAACTCGGTGATGTTTTCAAATGAACACCCTCTATATAAAACCTAGCTGTAATTTTTAATATATTTTGCAAATACTGTGAAATGCGTAATTTACATTAAAAGATTATCTTTCTTGTTTGGCCACAATATGCCATAAGGAGGGTCAAAGTGGCCCAGAAGCGTCCTAGCTCTACTACTTCCTCTATTACATAACCGCACATGTCTATTGTAACATAAAAACTATCTGTGACATTTTATGTTCTCTAAGTCTACAATATGCCAAACCCCCCTACCTTCACTACTCGTTGTCTTATTTAATAGCAGAACTTTATTGCGATATAAAAATCTGCAATCTGCAATCTCCAATGTAATAAACCCTTGAAGAGGATGTCATCAAACTTGCCAATGTTTGTCTTAGAGACACCGTCTCCTCGAGAGCAGCTCTGGGATTGACCTGTTGATACGAAAACCTATTAAGGGACAGAAGTCAAATATCAATAAACCGGATAACGAGGGTTTGGAGCAAGTTTACCAAAACTTATTTAGGTCAGTCCGATAATTGAATTGATGACCACTCACGATGCGAGCTAGGTTCGATTGTAAATTGACTCAATCAAAACAAGCCACTATACAGTTTTTTTCACTGAACTTAATATTATTTATTCTCCGGCTTCTAAAAATAGAATGCGGATAAAAATACTTGCAGCTCTGTGAATGGAATTATTGAGACAATCTGCATGAAGTAAAAGCGCTCTGTAATCTCGGGATTATGCTGCCAGATGGTGCATCGCTCGCTGCGCTTGTATGATTAAGCCTATAAAGTCTCTGGAATGAAGTAATATTGTCGCTATTGCGAAATTTTAGTTGTTTTTGTGGCAAGGGCCATTGGTAGCAGTGGAATTATTGGTCAAAGTAAAAAGAAATTTTGGACAAATTAACATTAATAATTGCTGGAGCAACAATCTAATATTAAACGTTATCATAATATTTCTATTAGTAAAGCTAACTGCGTTTTCAAGGTCGCCCTAAGAGTATATCAATCTTTCATTTTGTCAATTAATCAGAGACTCAGTAAAGCAATGAGGTTAAAGTATGAATAAAGAGAGAATAGCTGCTACAGGAAAAATTAGCATACTCGATGACGTATTATGTGGTTTGTTTACGACACTCTTGGAATGTGACAAGCTGACACGTGATTTTGACATATGATTTGGAAATCTAATAGCGTTTTCAGATGGGCGCTCTAAGGTGCTCAAAGAATACCTCTATACTTTGTTTCGTCAATAATGAGTGAACAAGATCTGCAATGAAATAGAAGTATGAGTACAGGTCTCGCGATGTCTTCCAGGTCGGGGCTGCTACTATTCAAGAGAAGGGAACAACTGCTGCAGGGAAAATTAGCATTCTCGACGTGACGTTTTGTAGTTGGTTTTCTTTCATCATTCCAAATCTTTCATTTTGTCAAAAGATCAGTGACAGACGACTGCATTGAGGTTAAAGTATAAGTAAAGATATCGTTATCTCCTCGGATTATTTTAATTAATATTGGAGAAAAGGGAATAACTGCTGAAGAAAAAATTAGCATCCTCGATGACGTTTTGTTTGGTGTTGGAAACTGACAAGCTGAGAAGTGACATTGACCTATGATTTGGAAAACTAATAACGTTTTCAGATGGAGGCTCTAAGGCGCTCAAAGAGTACTTCCACACTTTATTTTGTCAATAATCAGTGATTGAGTTAGAAATGAAATTGAAATTAGCTATTGCTTTGCCAGAGAAGAGAACAGCTGCTGCAGGGAAAATAGCATTCTCGATGACGTATTCTGGTTTATTTCTTTCATCATTCCAAATCTTTCATTTTGTCAGTAATCAGTGAATGAAAGCTGCAATAAAGTTGAAATATTAAGGAGTTGAAATAATAAGGAGTAAATATTTCCTTATCTTCCCCGAGGTCTTTGATTGTTATAGCAAAAAGGTATTGCAGGCAAAACCTCAGCTTGAAGAAATCAATCAATTTAGAAGAACTAAGCAAAGATCAAGAATTCCTTACTGCCAGCAATCTTTGTAAACGTTTCAAAAATGTTAATTTAAAAATAATAATTTGAGTTTTGCTGCTTTACCATAGATCATTTTATGATTATTAACGTGAAGAAAGAATCCATGCGTTCATAAACTTTGCCTTCTCTGTTTATCTTCATAACGCCAAACCATCGTAATAATAGAAATGGGCTGTCAAATTTATATTGAAAGGGCAAGAACTTGAGGAAATGAAATTCGATAATATTAGTAATGGGAAAATTTTTTGGGCGTAAAAGCCCTTTATTTTCTAACCGATCGACCTCGCAGGAAGGGCCCTGACAACCGCAGGGTTTATTCAAATGAAAATTGTCCCCGTTTGATCCCGCATCTTTCATCATTTTGTCCAGACATTAATCGATAACATGGGAGTTATAAAAACGCATTAAAGCGGTTCTTTCGAAAATTCATGAGCCCCGAAAACTGGTGTGATCCTTCTACATGCGGATTTATTTATAGCTATCCAATCGGGTATTGATCTGTAAGGCAGAGCGTAATTTACATTTATATATCTCACCCTGGAAACTCCCACTAAGAGCACTAAACTCCATTCTCACAACTCTGTAGTATTCCTGCAGCTCCAATATCTCTCGCATTAAATTCCAGAAAGAGCCTCGAAGGATAGATAAAATTCTCCTTGCGACTCCTCAGGTTGTTGGTGAAATATTTATTTTGGAAAGAGCTCACTTGTGTTCGTAATTTACAAGAAACTGAAATTACAGCAAAGTAAATAATTGTTAATTCAATAATAAATATTATAAATTATGAACTGTGTCTCTCAAGAATTAAATGTTTTCTCTTGTCTGTTGTTACTAGTATACTTCTATTTTATTACCATTTCCTTCCTTCTCTAAAACTGCTACATTGTTTTTTTAAAGGAGAGTGTTGGGCTTTCTTTGGAGGAGGAAAAAGATTCCTCCTATATTAACTACTAACAACACTTTTCCTTCTTTAAAAATTTAACGTAATTAAATAAAAACACAATTTTACCCATTCTGTGCTGTACCTCCTAACTACAAAAACCAATTGAATAATCACACCCTATTTACCCCATCAATCGAGCAACTCTAATATTTTTCAATTTTCAGCGAAATTCCAATAAATCTCGTGGTTATGTTTTATTTATTTGTGCTCCCATTGCGAATGTTTCGCATGTTTCAATTATTTGCCCACATGGAATTCATTTGAAATGAAAGCAAATAGCTAACAAAAAAAGTTATATATTGAAAGATTAATTTTCAAAGCCTCTGTTACGCTATCGTCAGATAACGATCAAATTAATGCTGGTAGACAAACAGTAGGATTCGTAGCACGAAGTTTGAATTAAATGTTTAATGGTTTTTCAATTATTATTTATTGTTTTCTATGTGTTTTGTAACGCCCACCTCATTCAGAACTTAGTTAGAAGCACTACTAGAACTTGAAAAAAGTTTATGTTTTTTTCTCATTTCGTTTACACAAACTACATTTACGATTTACGAGGTCATTCCTATTATCTACATTTGTTTACGTATTCACTCTCTTCTATAGTTCAGGTTCTTGGGCAGATCTACAAAGCTGTCATTGACCTTATCACATTACGAAACGTTTCCCACATAAAGCAATTGTTATTTGCCACTTATCATTAAACTGTACTTCATACAATTCAGAAAATTTTCAGGAAGTGGTTAAATATGAAATCATAAATCCTTTAATGGATTTGCTGATTATTGAATAAATGCAATGATAAAATTGGGTCTGTTGTTAAAAACTAAATTAAATTTTGTGATTTTTTGGGCCACTAAAGTTGTGTAAATACACCTTTAGTGGCCACGCCCACAAGTGCTAGAACTCGCATACTACACTACTGACAGATATTTTATTATTTGTTCAAACTGCTTTTGATCCCTGTATTAAAATGTTAGTTTCACTCTGCACTACATTAACTAATTAATTGATTACTTAAGTGCTGCTGTAGAAATATTTCGAGGTCATTGTACCACTGTATCGATGGTTTACATTTGTTTACCTAGCAGCAAGCCCTCTTTTAAAAGGTTCTAAAGCGTTTTAAAAGTCAAATAAATGTCAATAATAGCGAAGCAACAAGAATTGTGGCTGCATTCTTTTAATTGGTTAGTTAATCCAGGCTCTTAATCGAGACCCCGACCCCGACTAAAGGCAAACATCAAACAAGTAGAGGTCCCCAGGGACCAGAGAAATATGTTGGGGCCTCTGACCATTGATTTAATTACAGCTGTGACCCTTATTGTGTCGGGTCGGCATTTTAAGATCGGCTAAGGCAAACTTAAGGCCCGCGGTCTAAATTCGTTACGCCGGCCGGGTTTATAAGTTCCTAATTCGACGTGTAACTCCTTAAACCACCCCGGAGGGCCAAACTAGGTTTCTTCGCAAAAGTTTTTACCCTCTTAGATCGTTTTAGAGGAAACCACCAATCCGGAAGTTCGATCCTTGAATTACAGTTCGTACAACACTAAGCACGCTTCAGTTTATTAGAAATTACTATGTTAAATATTCAAATAAGTTAGGATACTAAAATTTAATTTTACATTTATTTTCTTAGTGAACATGAACATTATCGATAAGTTTTGTCAAGACTATAGCGACCTAGAATAGATCGGACATGGCAAAATTGCGTACGTGATTTCAGTCAGCCTGACGCGAAAATAACAATAAAACTAATGGCTACCTGGCTTGCTAGAAATGGAATACTTGCCAAACTGTCACACTCCACCTCAAGAAACCAAGCTAGGTGTTTATGTTAAAAACGATTATAAAAGATAATAAGTAAATAATTCCCTGGAAGGCCCAAGTAGATTACTTCATAAAAGTTTATAAAAGCTTTTACCCTCATTTTAACGGAAACCACTAATCCGGAACTTCGATCCTTGAAATACAGTGTCAGAATATTTCTTAAAATACATGAACATTATCAGTGTTGCCAGTGAATGAAAATTTAACTACTAGGTTCCTATTTAAAAAGGTAATAGATCTATTAGAATTGTAATAGTAATGGCAACGCTGCAGATTATCGATTAGTTTTGTCCAAACTATAGCGAACAAAAATAGATCGGACATGGCAAAATTGCGTACGTAACTTCAGTCAGCCCAACGCGAAAATACTAATAAAACTAATGGCTACCTACTTATGAGGATTCAATAGATGCGAATCTATCACACTTCACCTCAAGAAACCAAATTAGGTTTTTACATTGAAAACGATTATAAAAAATGTTTGAAATACAGTGCGTACAATACAGTGCGTACAATAATAAATACGTCTTCGTTAAATTAAAATGAAGATGTTAAATATTCAAATTAATTATAATACTAAAAAGGATATAAAATAAATTTAAAAAAAGTGAAGATCACTGCCAAAATTTTTCTTACTGACATAAACATTATCGATCGGTTTTGTCAAGACTATAGCGTACCATAATAGATTGAGCAAGGCGAAATTGCTTACGTGACTTCAGTCAGCACGACACGAAAATAGTAATAAAACTAATATCTACCTACTTGCTGGAGATTTGATCAATGCCAATCTATCACACTTTACCTCAAAAAGTCAAGGTAAGTTTTATTTTAAAAACGATTGTAAAACAGAATGATTAAATGACCCCTTGGAAGACCGAACTAGGTTTCTCGTAAATCGTAAAAGTCAAAGTAATAAAATAAAATAGAAAAACAATATCTTTGATGTTTACGTTCCGAATGTTTCGAAGCACTGCCACAGTTTTCCTTAGTTATAATGAACATATAAGTATATATAATATAATAATATAATAATATGATACGTTTTAGAATACAGCAACTTGTAGTAGATTGAACAAGGCGAAATTGCGTACGTGACTTTAGTCAGAAAGATTCAGAACTAGTGACAAAACTAATGGCTAATTACTTGCTGGATATTCAACAATAGCAATGGCACTACTAATCTCGTACACTTCATTTCAAGAAAACAAATTACGTTTTCATCTTAAAAACATGATAATTTCGGAGCATAATAATCGTCATGAGGGTCGACGTTTTAGAAGGTTCAGATGAAGCGAATTTAAAACCAACGTTTGAATTCCACGATTTCTGAAATATGTCTTAGGTATTATGTAGATTTTAATTTTATATGACAAATCCTTGTTGAGATTTCTGTTGTTGTGTCTCTTGGCAAATTTAGATGTAAATTTGCACGACAAATAGGTTTATAAATTCCTAATGAAACACAAACCCTCCTCAAAAATCCCGAATTCCCCGAGCTACAATAATTTTTTGTCCGAGTTTTTGTCTCTTAGAATTCTCGTTTTCCGAAAGGAAATTAAACTCGAGGCCAGGGCCTTTTAAAAAGCAGCTTTTCCTCCATTGTTTACCGCGCCAGTTAGAAAAAACTAAACGGTCGTCCTTAACCTCAATTTCTTCGGATGTGTTTTCCTGCACCGCACGCCATAAATTATTATATTAGTTTTCTATGGCAATTCCAGATGAGAAAGATTGTAATAAATTAGCGTGACAGCACTAAAAACTGGCGGTGTGTAATTAGTTTCGTAGTTCGGTTGAAAGTTTGCACGATATCGTGGTATATAACGAATGGGCGGAAAATTCCTTCGAGACATGCGAGCGATCGCAAATGTAAACATCTCTGATACGGGAATTCGATAAGTCTTGAGCAACAAGTATAAAGAATCAATTCAATACATTTTTCGTTAAGTAAGTTAAAAAAAAATGTATTTTGTGTTCCTTTAGAGCAATGTATAATTCATCAAAGAGGCACGTACCTGTGGTAATGGGAGTAGTTAGAGGGTTATGACACTGGTCAAAACTTGTACCCCTAATTAAAAATACAGATGTTGTTAAAGTTAATTATGGATTTTAGAATGAGGAACTTGCATAGATTTGTATGTATGTAGCTGGATTTATACGAATATATATATATATGCATTTATATGTATATATGTATTTAGATTCATTTACCTGTATTTCGGTCTCTTTACATGTATTTATGTGTATTTATTGGGATTTAGATCATAAACTGCCTTTTAAAACAAACAGGACACATTTTTTTGGACTGTTTTAGGATTCAGTATCCCTATGGTTTAAGTATCTTTAAAAATAAGCTTTCAGCCCATTTAGAAACGTTTTCAACAGAAAGGAGAAAAATACGTTTCTAAATGCAGATTGGATGCGAGCTCTACGACATACTACATGTGCGCTAAAACCCCGCGCCACTACTACCCCCACCACAGTCCCTCCACTGCAGCCCGACGGCAGGAGAATAAATACCATGGAGCTCACCACATTCGAATCAATCAACGTCGGAAGCCCAGGAGGTCAATTCGTCCATTGCCTCATCGCCTTTGATAATATCTTCTGCAACTGTAGACGAAACGTGTCAGGAAGAAATTCCATAGCAACATGGTTTCAAAGCCCTGAAAACACTTTAAATCATAGTTTCTTAATTTTTTCCAAGCCTCTTAAGTTAAAGAGAAGCTGTTGGTGAAGTTATTGTGAAGCGGGATTAGGACAAATAATGCACCTCTTCTTTATTTGAAAATGGCCGACGTTTCGACTATTTATTTAGTCTTCATCAGGGCTAAAACCAATAAATTCAATAGTAACAAATCCCTGGGCCCAACAAAAATTGTAAATAATGCTTGTTCAAATGTGGAACGTAAATTCCTATACATCCATTACATATATCAAATTTTAAAAATTTAAAAAATGATTTAAACACAAAAAAATAAAAATATTAAATATACAGACAAACTGTAGACAACTACAAGAATTAACAATTGACAAATACCGACAATACCAAGTACTTGGTATTGTCGGTATTTTTTGTCTGTATATTTAATATTTTTATTTTTTTGTGTTTAAAACATTTTTTAAATTTTTAAAATTTGATATATGTAATGGATGTATAGGAATTTACGTTCCACATTTGAACAAGCATTATTTACAATTTTTGTTGGGCCCAGGGATTTGTTACTATTGAACTTATTGGTTTTAGCCCTGATGAAGACTAAATAAATAGTCGAAACGTCGGCCATTTTCAAATAAAGAAGAGGTGCATTATTTGTCCTACTCCCGCTAACTTCACCAACAACTTATAACTTAAGGACGCTAATTACAACAATTAAAGAGAAGCTTTAACGTTCCTGTATTATCCTTACAGTTCTTTACTACAAAATATAATAAAAATCAGTTATGCGACATACAGTGAGTCCAAAATTATCCTATCAATTTTAACTCACTGTTTCGAGTAAATCGTTCATTAATTATAGAAAATTTGACAGTGTTAGCGCGGATATTTTAAAAATATATTATTAATTGTTAGCATGTATATATATTTGTATATTTGTCTGTAGTTATTTATATTTGGATGTTATTCACTTTTATTTATGTAGATTTGAGTGGATTTAGATCTATTTATATAAATTTAGTCCGTATACTAAGATGTATTTATGTAGATTTATCAGGTCCTAAATGTATTACATTTATGTGTATTTCTAGAGGTATTTATATAGATTTAGATGTATTTACAGTAATTTTAACCTTTTTATAAATATGTTTTTTCTATTAGTAGGTGCACTTTTGTGCATTTAGTGTATATTTTGCTAGATTTATGTTTATTTTGATGCATTTTCAAGAATTCTGATGGATGTTCGTGTATTTATGTGGATTTAGACGTATTTAGGTGGACTTAGACTTATTTATAATGTATGCATTATAAAATGCACTTTTGTTCAGCATTAGCATTTTCACCTTAATAAGACCATATACCGGAATTTGTATAGAGATCATTTGCAATTCCAGAGTCCATACAATCGAATTAAAAAAGTTAAAGTAAACACTTCAAAAACGTGTGTAAACAACTCTAAGTTTTCCCCTCTTACTCCGAGCGTCATCTTTTATAAATTACGAATATCAATAGAAAAATTATCGGTTTACTTCTTGCAACTTTAGTGTGACTTCAGAAAGAACTAATAAATCATTCCTCCCCCTTCGATTACTCTAACCTGTGTTGAGATTCGAAACAAAATAAAAAGAAAATTGATTCACCAAATTAAATCCCGGTCGAAGAGCGACTATTCTATAAGGGAAGGCACTGGACAACTACTCTTCTCCTTCTAAAGGTTGTCATGGAAAATTTAAATTCTGTCTGAAAGTAAAGTTTACACAGGAATATATCCGTTTGCAAATAACATCGCGGACATTTATAAGGATATATGATGCTTCGTCCTCCCAACTCACCGTGGATTTTGCGTAGAGGAATATAAATGAGTGGCGGCCTTTCCATACCCCCTTCATTTCTGCAAGCAAATGACGGTCATAATTCTTGGTTTAATATTATTCTTTCATGCCCGCTGTGCAAGTCATTAGCAGTGTTATAATGAGGCCAAAAACTCCCTGATTACTACTGCATATCTATGGGAATATATGAGCATACACCTTAGTAGAAAAACTGTCGCTTATTAAAAAATAGAGCCACGGAGGTAATGTTCCCTTTACCTCCTACTTATCTCCACGTCCAGGTTGATAAATCGTCGGGTAAGAAAAATGACAACATTTGTTATTCTTAACGTAAGATATCCGGTCGAGTGGGAAAAATGCGGGACATTTATACTAATAAATGTCAACTTGTTGCATTTTTACACGTCTCGCTCGTCTGAAAAAGGAGCTCATTACACGAAATTCCTTTCGATCAAATCGGGACCATTGAAACAAATTTCAAAAGGTTAAACTGCGATTTGTTTGAAGAACCACAAAATAAATTATTTCTGGCACAACGCTACGAATGTGATAATTAAATTTGTAGGTAAGTTTATAATGAAAACGTGGGAATGACGTACGTACATTCCCGTGCATTGTTCAAAAAGGAATTACTACAAAATTAACTTGGTTTAGAATGAATTTGTTGACGATAATAATAATAATAGCAGTAATTACCTAGCCTTTCATTATCAAATAATAACCAATAACATGCCAGTCCATCGATTAATGAGAATGGCAAATACAAAGGTAATTTAATAATTTGAATAGTTGAAAATATACACATAACTAAATCATTTATTGTCATCAAGTTAGCGATGCCGATCTGGTTTGACATTTTTATATTATCTTCCCAACATGTGCTGAAAGGAGATAGATTTCCATGTGAAATGATTATTAATGGAAATTACAACTATTTTTAATAATTTTAAAGTATTAAATAGACATAAATATGTGACCCAGGTGTAGAATCACCTTAACGTCACTACTAGCAACGAAAATGGAGATCTGTAGCAAGCTTAATGATATCCTGGCACTCGGACCGGTCATATAAAATGATAATTAAACGAAAAAAATGTGTTTTTAGATTTTGAAATATTTATTAGACATCTGTGTGTTTATTAGATCTGTGGTTAAGATGACAGTTGACGAATGGCAATGAGTTAATTTAATTTTTGACAGTTCTAGTGACGTTCAAAAATGCGACATATAAAATGAACACACTGTATATGGTGTTTAGTAGGTCTTAGTAGATAGTAAAATGGATACATTTTGAGCCAAGTTTAAGATAAAAATTTCGTATAAAAATGCTTCGATCTACAGGGTGTAAGAAAAGTATTAACTTGCTCCATTGTAAGTTTTGTTTCATAAAGAAGTAGTGAAAATACAGACGATATATAGAGTGTTTTCCGGGCTTTGAAGCCGTGGTCCAATGAAATTTCGCCTACAGCTGCTGGAGAGACCATTAAAGGCAATGGGCAAAGTGATCTCCCGTGCTTTTCGACTTTGACTGATTCGACTGTGATGAGCTCCGTGGTATTTATTCCCCCGCCGTAGCGCTACAGTCGAGGGACTGGGGTGGGGCTAGTGGTAGCCGGGATTTCGGCGTATTTGAAGTGTGTCGTAGAATTGGATTGATGTCCAGTGACAGATCAGTCATAATAATATGAAATGGTTATTTAAGGAATTTTGAAAGATTCTGAAATATTTATTGGACCTCGAAGGTTAAGATGACAGTTGACAACAATTTTAGTTCCAAAAAACCAATTTGTGTGACGCCACTCCAGGCGTAGAACCGCCTTAGTCTCACTATTAACATTAGGATTGTTTGTAAATGAAGATCCTGCATAAGTGTATTGATTTTCAGGTGATTAGATTGATGCCCGACCAGTCACAATAAAATAAAATTGTTATTCATTTAAAATACATTTTTTTAGATTTTGAAATATTAATTACGATTCTACTCGGGCTTCTATAATTAAGATGACAGCTGTTAAAATTGAAATTTTCGTGACGTCAACCATCTTAGTCTCACTACCATCATTAGGAAGCGGAGATCTTGTATCAACATTAATTAATTCTCAGGTAATTGGGTTCATGTTCAGTGACAGTCCACACATAATAGTACAATGGTTATTAATAAAAATAAAACGTTTACTGATTTTGAAATTTTTACTGGATGTATAAATTTTTGCTGTTGTAAAATATAAATATGGAACGCAGCCATGAGAATTTTTCTGTAAAGTGTATGGCGTAACCAGGGGCAACTGTCAAATGTTTCGAAGAGCGGCGTTCGAAATTTCGTAAGTTTGGTTACTCACTTACTATGTGGAGTATTAATTAATGAATACGTAGATTAGGTAAATTATTGCTGTCAAATAACAACAAATTGTCAAATGACAAGTGCTAGTTGTCAAATGACAACAAATTAATTTCACTTTTGAAATTTCAATTCCTTTCGCTACGGGTATGGAACCACCTTAGCATCACTACTAGCATCAGGACTTTTCGGAATTAGTGAACCTATAAGAAAATTAATGATTCTCCATCGTGATCGTAATCCTATTGATGACAGGCCAGACATATGAAATGATTATCAGTTAAAATTATATTGTTTATTCATTGTGAAATATTAATTGGACAACAAATTAATTTAATTTCCGAAAGTACAATTTATGTGACGTCACTCAGGGTGAGGAGCTACTTTAACCTCGCAACTAACATTAGAACTTTTCAGAAAGAGAGACCTTTTCTGAAATCAGATTGGTTCCCGGGTTTCCGAAAATGCCTAGTGACGACTGCACGCACGCGAAATAATGGCCGCCGCACAATAAATGGCGTTCGCATCATTCACCGTTTTGTTGGAAATTACTCAAAACGGCCCTTTTAATCCCCCCCCAGGGTACTATAGTCCTGAAAAACGAATAAAAAATAACTGCTTGTCGGTCGCCCTTTTACGACTTCACTGCTTTCAGGTCTTTTTTGTGTGAGTATGTGTGTGTATGTGTAGAGATATATAACTCTGATTTCGGTCCGAGATAGCGCACCTTCTCGTTTTATTACCTTTGTTTTTGATTAACGAGCGATGTAGCAGTTTTGTTTCGAAACCGATGTTTCGACGTTTCATCGTATTTAGAGCGGCCGAAATTTGAAAGCAAATAGCGAGAGAGAAGGCCAAGAGTTGGAGTCAAAAATCGTTTGTTAACTTTTTTGTAAAAAAAAATCAGCCAATAGATGGTCTAAAAAAGTCTTTTGTCGATAAACAGAAATCAAAACGAGTAACACATTTTTTTCTAGCTCACCCTGTATTTTCTTATGCTACTAGCAATATTTTTACGTATACTATCTCTATGTGCTCTGTGTCTCTGTGGTTGTGAAACAGTCTGTATAATTCCCTATGGGAAAATATATAAGCCATTCACTTATTATTCTCGTCAAATAGGCGTTAGAAATTTGACTTTGACATTTTTATCGTATCTTCTCAACATCTACTAAGAGGAGATGGGTATAAGAGTATAAGAAAGGTTTCAAATGTAACTAGATGACAAAAGTAACTGAATGGATAATATATAAAAATGGCCGGAATTGGTGCTAGAACTGTTATTGCTTATCTACTAATGTGATTTCGTATATTGTAGATTTTAAAGTTAGCCTTAGATATTAGCAAGCACTTTGAATTCTGAAATTCAATAAAAAAATTAAAGAAAAAACTAAATTTATGAAAAAAATAGTAATTTGAAGTAGGAACACCACAAACATTTCCTAAAAGATTTGTTTATAACTCAGACAAAAACTCTTAAAATTTCTTAAAAAAGTTTTCAGTTTTTGTGTTACGTAAGACAGATGATACCTTATGGATAACTCTTTTAATTTTGAAATTCGAGCTTAAAAGGCACCATTTAGGTATTTTGCTTTATGATGAAAAAAAAACTAAAGTTAAAGAATAATAATGGAATAAATGGTGGTTTGACGGAGAAAAACTACCAAATATTCTCTAAAATACAATAAAGGTTTTCAGAGTCTCCGTTAGATAAAAACTTTGAAAAACTCTCTAGAAACAGACAGAAGCTCTCAAAAAAAAAACTAAATTTAAAGAAAAATAATGAAATAAATGGTAGTTCGAAGTACGAAAACCATCAAAATTCTCTAAAAGAAATTTAATAAAAACATCACAAAAGCTCTTAAAAACATGTTCATTTTTTGTATTACGTAAGAGATGTGATCCCTTTCCTTACTTTGAAATTCGATGGAATTTGTATGTTTTATCTTTTAATCAGCACTTTAATTAATATTCTTTAAGGTTTAAAAGTTGCGATAACATGTAGGTACTCAAGTCAAATGATTAACAGTAGATATGGAATAGAAGTGAAATGTTGCTCTGTGATATGTCTCTCTCACCCTGAGGCTTTTGTTGGCCTCAAAAAACGTAAATTTATTCAATAACTCCAGGGTTGACTCAATCGGCAGAATGCTTTCACCGTTAAAAATTATCCACCTAACAATCATCATTAAATATAAATAAATAGATCAATAATTCCGTTACTGAATATAAAATGAAGATGTTTAAACCAATTGTCCGTTTAGTCAATAACAAAATGCTTTTCCCTCTCGGACTCTCGGAGGCACATTATCTTAGCACTTGTTGCTTAATAATCGGGCTCGTTAATAAATCATCAGTGTTCCCTTATAAAAGCATATAATTTCTGTGTACTTTAACGATACTTATAGATAATAAAATACCTTGAGTAGCCATTGGGCGCCCAGTCAGGAACAAAGACACTCATAAGTCAATAATGACGGGGACCCTCAAAAAGCCTTGATACCGGACTAACAAAGAGCAGAATTATAATAAACGTTAGCATGTTAGTATTCAGGAACCCAATCGGAACCACACAAACAAGAGCAAAGCGCACCCACTATTTAAAGAAAAATTCAACTCATTTTTTTTCCCGAAAAGATAAATATCTAAAGGAACAGTTAGAGTCAAGTGCCGGCCCCCTGACGGCCGATCAAGCGTAAAAGCATTCTTCGCGGAAAAATTCGAAAATCGGCCGTGTCGCGCTAAAAGCAATTTTATGTGAACGCGTCAGAACTCCGGACTCCGGTGTAACAAGTAGGTAGACCATGGCTGGCCGGGTAAAGAGTTGCGCACGCACCCCAGGGGGGATCGAATCCGGAGCCCCGCGAAACTGGGGGGGAAAAAGAGGCTCCGCCGTGTGTATACACTTGTTGGGCGCGGAAAATTATTTGCGATATCTCGGCGGGAGCTTGATGACGAAGAGTTGTTAATTGGGAGAAAGTGATACGTCTGGGGGTTAATTATTGTCAAGGTTTCACACTCACTAAAACCAAGCTGAAATCATAAAGTACCAATATATTTAATTAATTTAGTTATCAATCCTATCCAGATCATAGGCACGAACAATAGGGCGAATTTCAAAACTCACCAGATTATCTACCGGGTAGATCAGACACCTGTTTAATCCATTAAATTGCTAGATGGCCATCACATGACCAGCTTAACGTGTAGATGACCCGGTGAATTTTGGAATTCGCCCATACTGTACACCTTATGTGAGAGTGTGAGAGAAGACTAATCTCAGTGACGTCACAACTGTAAAATTGACAGTAACAGGACGATCCGTCAATTTGCTGAAATGACGCTCTGTCAAGTCTGTCATTGTCAATGACCAAAGGCGTCCACTATCGCGATAATTTAACAACAAATACCTTTATAAAGTGTCAGCTTCACCTGCTTTAATGGAAGATTTCAATGTAATGTCGCAAATTTTATTGTAAATTACAATAAAAGTTTGTCTAGGGCTGAAGATCGGGTTAGGCCTCGCAAGAAGGAAGTTTCACTAAACTGGAACGTTTATCTTTAAAATGGAGCCGAGCAAAATTTATGATTCCAGACAAAACTATTATACCATAATAATATAGGGGCTGATTTAGGATAGGAATATTCCAATAGTTGAACTCATAAATTCTGGGATCCATAAAATTTTCGGTCATACTACCTAATGACCATCAAGGGAAAAGAAATATGTAATGGATGGGGTGATGCAAAAGCATTAATCAAGTTAGTCGTTTTTGACACCATCCGTTAGTTAGAAAACACCCACACGCTTTAAAACACATTAAAAGCCCTATATTATAATAAATATTATTACTGTTAATTTTCAAGAGTCGATTAATTTATAGTCAAATATTTTCATGTTTTCCTTAACTTAACAGTATTTAGTAGCAATTTTTTACGCCCATCACAACTCGTTAAAATGAGGTACTAAGACTTCAGATACATCACGCTATAGAAGCGAGGGCAATATTTCCTTTCAAATTATAACCAAAACCACATTCCACTGAAAAAGTCAATTTGCAAAACTTTAAACAATGGGACTTCCATTTGTGACCGGAATCTTGGTCGTGGATAAAGTATAATATTCAACTCGCATTTAATGAGAGTTATTCTCTCGGGCAACTTGTGCCACAAGCTTCGCTCGTGGGCCCAAACGTTACTCTCCAGAATAACGACTCTCATTAAATGCTTGTTGTATAATATACTATTATCCACGACCAAGATTCCCGGTTTTCTCAAATATGATAGGTTATAGATGTCACAAACATAATTCACAATTTTAAAATCACGACCACGACTGGTTTTGGTAACCGACGGCAAGACGTTTGATGCGTCAGACAGATGACGATGACGGTCTAGTCGCCCGTGCATGTTCATTTCAATGCTACTAAGGTGGACGGTAAATTAATTAATTTTGTGGCCTATTTTAAGTATTTAGTGAAAAGTACATTTTTTTAGTGAAAAAGAGACACTGTAACCTACATTTGTCTCAATACATCCTAATAGAAGGATAACTATTTGAATGAACCAGTGGTAACTACCGATTTCATGTTTAGGGCATTTTACTTTTTGAGTTGCCTACGACATGTTTTGTTACCATAACAACTCATTATTCAGTTGTGAATAATGTTCATTATTCACAATTAAAATTAGCATTAATCTTGAGAATATACAAGAATAATGTGATTATAGTATGGTCGTGGATAAATTCCTTTCAATTTAAGGGTTTTTGCTACGTTTCATCAGAACAGAGCGGGAAAGAGATATTTGACCAATTCCAGTGGAGCAACACGAGTCTACGTTTTAAGCATTAATAAATAAGAACATTCTCACCGATATTCCGGGTTCTGTCCGCTAACTTTATCTTCAATTGAGTATAACTGTAATACTGTAAATAGATGCGATTAGACTTCTCCATTCATAACACATCTCTAGGGTCAATTGGCGGGTGTCGAGTAATTTTGAGAGGGAATTAATATCACGCTAATTTGTCAACTCTCGCGCACCACGCGAGACCTGAACTAACGATGGCAGACAAACAAAGACTGCTTCCAGCCAGTGTTGCCAACACTTAAGAAAATAAATTCCCAGTACCAAAACCAGAAATTCCCAAGTTTTCCACATCCCAAGACCTTACATTACTAGATACAAACATGGGCATACGGCGCAGAATGACGTCTGTTTCAAAAATAATGCGCATGCGTGATTATCGCTTTCTCTAACCATCCTTTATATTCGGGATAATCCAACCAACATTGTTGAATTTTTTTCGACTTCGCTTAAGTTTGCATAATGGGGAAAAAAATTCAACAATTACAACTGCAACTTTTTCGAACTTTTTTCTTTCCTGGAAGATCATGTTTACCTTCATTTGAACTCGAAGCGGAACTGGAACTACTGGGAGTTGGTTCTCCATGGTTAGCCGCAAACCTTGTAGTGTGCGGGTAAGCGGTCTAAGTATAACTTTCTATTGTCAAAATAAAAAACAGGTAAAAAAATGAAAAACCACTGATATCCAAATTAAAAAGTGGAAGTTGACTTTACTGGTTCCTCGTGCACGTGCGCAAAACTGACACAAACAGTGACAGTACTGAAGTACAGCACTGATATCTTTCATTTGTCATGTCAAGTCTACATCATATTTAAAGGCGTGAAACGCCCAACACCAATAATAAATGCTATCTCGCTTTACAAAGCGTCATTAGAGAAAGATAGAATACAAGATGATAGAAGCACAAGGCAAGCGAGCCCAACGCCCGACGCGTACGTGGATCAATCCGAGCACTCCGAGCAACATACTAAACTCACGATGATTCCGGTTCGTCGTTCGAGCCCGACACTACTCCGAGGGCAGAAATTCCCACTTTTGCATAAAAAAGTACTCTTCCCCCCAATCCTCTCATTCACGTTTTATTTCGAAAAAACTCCCAGAATTTGGGAAATTTTCCAGGTATTGGCAACACTGCTTCCAGCTTCCAAGTAAACCAACTTATCCTTCTAAAGTTGGTTTACTTGCAACATTTTTTCATTTATTACAAAATTAATTAAGCCCTGAAGAATTTCTGAATAAAGATCGAAACGTTGGTGTATTCGCCACTGTCTTATTTGTCCTACACCCGCTATCTACAGTTCCATTTATTCCCAAATTTTGACCTATTGCTAATGGTTTTTGCTTTTTTTTTGGAACCTTTTAAGTTTTAAACTTTATGCTTACTCTTTTTCTTTTTATTTAGTACACTCTTCATATGTTTTTCAAAATCATTGAATTTTTGCTTTCAGCATTTCCTGCTTTACAGGTTATTTTATCTTTGATAACTTTGTTTTTTTTTTGGTTGTTTTTTATTGACGTTTTGTTTTTTGGCATTGACGCATTATTTTATTTTCAATTTCTTTGTCACTTATTCATCATTGTCTTTTATTACTCATTAATTTATTGCTTTTTTTATCTGTCTGTTAAATTTATGTTTCTAAAGTTCCTTTACTTTTTTCACTCAAAGTTCTCAATTCTTTGAGAATTTTCTGATAGCAATTCTTAAATTAATTATTCAAACTTTAATTATTATTGCTTTTAATTTTTTTGCGGTTTTTTGCTTTTTTTTATGTTTTGTAGGCGGCTTTGTCCCGCTTTATGTATTGAATTTATGTTTCCAAAGTTCGTTTACTTTTTATCACTAAAGTTCGCAATTTTTTAGAATTCTTGCAAAAGATTGTTTTTAATTTATTTTAAAAACTTTATTTCTTATTGCTTTTGGTTTTTTCAACACCGGTTTTGTTCTTTTTTTTTTGTTACTCTTTAAGCTTTAAACTTTCAGCTTACTGTTTTTTTTTAACTAATAAGATTATTCGCATATTTTTCAAATCATTAAATTTTTGGTTCTAACATTTTTTTTATCTTTGATAAATGTGTATTTTGTTTTTAATGACGTTTTTTAGGTTCCGCTTTATTTATATGTCCAATTATTTTTTTCTTTTATTACTTCCTTTTCCGTATCAGTCTGTTGAATTGATGTTTTAAAAGTTTGTTTACTTTAGTGTTTTTGTGGCTGCATTTCCAAACTTTATTTCTGATCGCTTTTGATTTTTCTACCAAGGTTTTGCTATTTTTTTTTCTTGATCGTAATGGCTCTTTGCAATCCCTTAAAAACGTAACAAAGTTAATTCGGATCAAATAAGCCACAAAAGAAAATTTGTTAAAAAATAGTAAACAATTCGATTCTAAAAGTGCATTAAAATCGATTACCGAAGGGGTCTATCCAAGGGCGGATTAAGTATAGGGGCAAAATGGGCGATCGCCAGGGGCGAAAAATTATTGTGGGCGAAAAGTTAAAGAAAAAAAAAACCAAAAAACCTAAAAAAATAAAAATACATAAACTAATAAAAACAAAAAATAGAACAAAAGTTAGTTAAACGATTTAATTTGTCATGTCTGATGTGATGGGATAATGATAATGTCACCTAATCGATCGAGTAACCTAGCATTTCTAGTATTCTAATATTGTTTCGTTTTTATTACTCACTGAACCCGTACGTAAATAAGCGTTAAATGGTGCATGAGTATTTTTCCGAATGCCCTCTTTGGTTAGTTCAGGTTAGCTATACAGTATTCCAGATTCCAGGTATGTAGGTATACAGTATTCCATCAGAATCTATAGTTATTAATGTTCATTCGTTGACATATGTATTTATTTATTATTAAAAAAACAAAATTAGACATTTTTTAAAGTTAAAGAAGGTACCTACCTGTGTCTTTGCTTATTAGTAAGAACAATAAGAACATAAAAAATTATTTGATGCTTTTTTATATAAAAAAATACCGGATAAACCACAAATGGTCGAAATGGTTTTGATTGGCCAGGGGCAAATAAAGGCCTAATCCGCCCCTGGATCTATCTCCGAAAATGCTGCTCCTGCGGGACTTCTATTGATACGACGCGAAAGAATATATCAAGAAGATCAAAAAACATTTGAATTCAGACCAATTGGTCCAATCGTTCTAAAGATCCAGGCAATCAAATTTACAAACTGGTCAATTTGAAATAAATTTTAGAATGTTTTTTCAGTTTTTCTCTGGAATGGGACGTTTGCAATCCTCTAAGAACGTAACAAATTTAATTTGAATGAAATTAGCCCCAAAAGTGTGATTTTTTAAAAATGGCAAACAAGTTGAATCTAATAGAGACTATTTTCGAAAATAATTCACCTACAGGACTTCAATTGGTGGGATGTGAAAGAGAACTTCAAGAAGTACAATCTAAAGTGTTTGCCATGGAAATACATGTAGGTTTTCCACATCCAGTGCGCACTAGTGCAGCCAGTAAAAAACGCTATGAGGGTGTAAAATGTGTTCATTTAGCATCAAAATCTAGTTAAAGTGTTTATCTAAAGTAGTAGGTGGATTAGCGGGATGGGGACAAATAACGACAAATCAGCTTTTATCAACTGCCAACGTTTCGACCATATATTGTGGTCTTTATCAAGGCTCTTGATATGCCGAAGTCCTGTACATTCTATTCAAAAACGTGTCCATTGTCCGCTTAATGGGCAGCCAACCAGTAATTAACATAAAACAATACCGAAAATTAAGTACGGAGCAGGCGAGTGACGAGCAACAGGACGACCACAAAACCATAGCAATAATAAGCTTGGTTTTGTGGCTTACTATTGCTATGGTTTGGTGGTCGTCCTGTTGCTCGTCACTCGCCTGCTCCGTACTTAATTTTCGTTATTGTTTTATGTTAATTATTGGTGTTTGTTGTCATCGTGAGAACCTCTGCCCATGACGTGGACAATGGACACGTTTTTGAATAGAATGTCGGCATATCAAGAGCCTTGATAAAGACACAATATATGGTCGAAACGTTGGCAATTGTTAAAAGCTGAATTGTCGTTATTTGTCCCCATCCCGCTAATCCACTTACTACTTAGTTTATTGGGACGCCAAACACTCCTAGTGTTTATCTAAACTTTAAAACGTAGAACATTATAAGCATTAAAACAATAATATAATAAAAATACCTTGCTAGATTCTTCTGAGTGCTCAGACGATTGAGCGCAAGACGTAAAGCGACGTCATTTCATGCCTACTCCGCCGCCATTTCTCTGTTTGCACAACACAACTTTGAAGTCTAGTTTTTAAAAAGAAATTCTCGTAGTGCCACTTTAAAATTACACTTATTGTGATCAGAGAATTTCAAGAAACAGTTTGGTACCACTTTTGCACACTTTCGTGAAGTTTTTATCGGTAATTTGACAGGATTTTTAAGGGCGTCGCGGCAACCGAGTCTAGAGTAAACATTTTCAGACCGGCACTGATAACTGCTAGGTTAGACTCTAGAGGGCGCAGCGCTGAGCAATGAAATAGTGCAATGCCACCTAGACATAAGGCCTGGAAGCGATATTTTAATGGCCGCCAGAGTGGTACGACGGGTCAGCTGTTCCATAAGGACTTTAGTAGTATTTTGCTCCTAGTTTTGCATTTTTCGTGGATATTCAAGTTGTTTTTTGCCTACATTTGTATAATTAACAGTTCTGTGTCTTTTCTAGAAACGTGCATTTTAGTTTGAGGTGGATTAGCTCGGAATTAAAGTTTCAAAAGTTAGCAAACCATCGCATGCCTCACGGTTGCTGTATAGAGAGATGCAATTGCAAGTAATTATAAGACTGGTCCGCGAAATTCAGTGCTTAGATTTCCAGAGAATGTTATTTTAAAAGAAAAGTGGGTTTGCGGTATTAGAAGGGATAATTTTATACCAAATATACATACCTAGCAGGGTAAGTCTGTAACTAACATAACCTCATACAACACTACATAAACGTAAGTATAGGAATATCTTCGGAAAAAACCTCTCATATTAAAAAAATCAGCAGAATTAATTGGGTTTTTTTTTAATTGTAGGTATGCGAGTTACATTTTCATTCACATGAAATGTAGAGGAAAGTAACATACTTACATGTGTGAAAGAACCGGCCAGTCCTTAGAAGCCCTACCGTTATTATTACATGTTCCAAGATTAATTCCAGGTAGGACTTTTTTTTAAACATTTTGTTGTGTTATGTTGGTGCTATAGTTAGTTTGTTACAAATATCTTATCCAAATCCATCACAGATTTTTATATTTGTTTCCTAGGCCTAGTTGTCGAGAATCAAATCAACCAATTCCTGTTTGCAAAAGAAGGAATTCCTCTAGTATAAGACAAAGTGTGTAGGTAGTGTGTGCAATGAACCAAATAGTGTTTTCTGCGGGGTATTTTGTCACATGTATATTTAATTTGTTTGTTTTTTATTTAATATTATAATGTTTTAAAATGATCAAATATTTTTATTTTTCCATCTAAATCCCTATTACGAAAGCAGGCACCTTTGAAAATCAGATGGTAAGTACGTCTATGTAGAGCATAATGATCCCAATTACCAAAGTATTCACCTAAAAAGCTTTCCAAAACCTTCGGGTTTTGAACGTTGAATCGGTCGTCGAATTGAGATGGCGTCAACCGGCAGAAAGCTTAAAAGGCAGTAAGCGCAAAAGGCAGTAAGCGCATTCGGCATACTACCAGCGTTGCGTTATCTATCTAGATACTAAAGGTTGTAATGCACTTTCATGTTCCCTTTCATGTGGTTAGGGACATCAATTAGGAGTTCTAAAACCGTTTCTTTAGCCATGAATCGAGGAAACATTGTTTTAATGATTTTTTTTCTACTTTGAGTTTTATTATGCCATTTGCGCGAGATTGATTGATGTTATGAACATCAAATCGGCAACCTTGCACTGCGATTTCTGGGGACGGTTTCCTGAATGGCCAGTAGTTTCTTAATGAACAACGCGTCGATTTTATGAATGAATACTGCCCGATGCGCATACTGCCATTTGAGGTGCTCCCGTCGAATTTTCGTACCACATATGATGACGTCACCGCTCTCCCGCTCGGTCGCTTCCAGGCCTTATATTGTCTAGGTGGCGTTGAATAGTGACACTAGAGACCATAGAAAAAGTTACACTAGAACGTCAACTCACGTGTGCCGCAATGGCTCCATAGTGACTGAAATATTTAACACAGTGTTGGCAAATTAACCGATTAAAAATATTTTTAACTTATAAACCGGTTAATTATCCGGTTAAATAGCCTCTAATATGTTTTTTGCAATTAAAAGTGTGCAAGTCGAGCTCTGCATTGCAAGCGGTATTTATCCAAAAATATCATTCAAGATGTTTTTCCATACGTCTTACATTTGAAGTGTACTCACATGAGCAGTTATATATTTACATTGGCCTTTAACATATTTACAACCAGCTTTTTGAATTTTTCTGAAGTATTTCCAAATATTGGTTTCTCGACGTCCCATTTTATCTCATCAATATTAAACTTATTAAACTAAATTATTTGATTATTAAGTATAAAAAATACAACAAACTAATTAACTAATAAACAAGGAATCACTCAAATATACGTCTACCGTAGACAAATGACAAACGACATTGACATTTGACGTTTCTTACAGGTTAAAAATCATTAAAGCGTTTTTTTTCTTAAGGTTAATAACCGGTTAGTAACCGGTTAAAAATATTAAAAAACGTTGGTTAATTAACCTTGCCAACACTGCATTTATTTATTCAGTGTTGGCAATTAACCGGTTAAAAATATTTTTAACTTATTATCCTGTTAATAATCGGTTAATTATCCGGTTAATAACTGCTAATATGTTTCTTGCAATTAAAAGTGTGCAAGCCGAGCTCTGCATTGCAAGCGGTCTTTATCCAAAAATATCATTCAAGATGTTTTTCCATACATCGTGCATTTGAAGTGTACTTACATGAGCAATATTTACATTGGCCTTTAACATATTGACAACCAGCTTTTTGAATTTTTCTGAAGTGTTTCCAAATATTGGTTTCTCGACGCCCCATTTTATCCCATCAATATCAATATTAAACTTATTAAACTAAATTATTTGATTATTAGGTATAAAAAATACAACAAACTAATTAACTAATAAACAAGGAATTACTCAAATATACGTCTACCGTAGACAAATGATAAAAGACGTTGACAATTGACGTTTCTTCCAGGTTAAAAATCATTAAAGCGTTTTTTTCTTAATGTTAATAACCGGTTAAAAAACGTTGGTTAATTAACCTTGCCAACACTGATTTAACAATTCAACATTCGTTACACGTTGGTGTTTTGTTAACAATATTTACATGACGAAACGGTGAGTGTACCTAGGGAAAATGTTGAAATTGTATTTTATGGAATTTGTCTTTTGTGGAGAGTTATGAATGAGTCAGTGAAGCCCATGAAGGTGGAATCAGTTACGGTCGTCCAATCTCCTCTTATTTTATTATAATTCCGCAATATCTCTCAACAAGTCACACTCTTGTAAAGAAAACCTCTCTTTTTACTGATGCCCTTATACCTTATATGTCGTGGTTAAAAATCGTACTTATATCCTCCAAAAGCAATGACGAACAAAACCGTACCTACTATTTTGTCCTCTTAGATGACCCTGTACGTCTTTTCCTGAAACACCCTGTATATGTAAGCATTTCCCGAAAACCTGACCCTATATTTAGCTTCTAGAAATCCCACTTTGACGGTTGGATGGATTCGAAAATAAAACAAGGCCATTTAAGGAGTTTATCCCACCTCAGTTACGTGGGATTAGATTCGGGGGCCAACCAAACGGACTATGTCTATTTCAGGCCAATCTCCCTGCAGACGAGGATATATCTAAACTTGACTGGGCCAGCGCTAAACAAAGTATAATAGGGCACGATTCGATTATCTTTTTTACTTTATTTTTGCTTTATCTTGTTTTGCTTTCTCTGGCTGCTTGGCCCGGGCGGGAAACTAGATTACTCTATCAGTGATGACGATGGCTGCAGAAAAGAGGGGGGCTTTACTTTCGTAGTCGTTCCAATTCCACTAACCCGCTGAAGGGATGGATGAAATGCAACAGTTTCGTTATATAGAAAAGTCTTTGTGCACGATCGCTTTGTGATTGTAGAAGAATCTTGGTGATGATTATTGGCATTTATACTTTGGTCAATTTAGAAAAGAACCTTTAGTTTTTTTTCCTAATTTTGATAGGAATTTGACGTTTGCAATACCAAAAAGTCGAACCTAAAAATCAATCACCGAAAGCGCACCTACAGGACTATGGTTGGTGGGAGGTGAAATTAGTTTACTGTCCCTTTTCGTATTTCTCGATAATAACCCTGCTGATGGTGATTCATTCAACAAGACAAACCCTGCACCTCGATCGAAATCAGGTCAATTTGCGGCAATAAGAGCGACACGACTAACATCATCAAGGCAAACGCTCGGGCCTGTTTGTATGCAAACAGCTGAAATTAAATTTCGAAGAACGCAGACGACACACAAGCAAGCAAACTAATGCTCCTTGGGTCCGTATTGTGCGATGGCAAACAATTTAAAAGGATTAACAATTGCGTCTCTATCCATCCGTGTGACCCTGCCCTTAATATTCCCCGTTCCCTTTTTTGTTTGTTCTGGTTTCGTTTGGAATTCAAAACAACAGTAACAGTTCGCGTAACGATTTTGATCGAATCGCCCTACGTTCCTGTTGCTTACACATCCCCAGAACGGGATAAATCTATTTTAACTGGGAATAGGTATGTATAAGTAATATTTTCTTGTGTTTTTTTTATAGAGTAAGCATAGTAGTCATGAAAGTCTTTCCGAAAATGTAACATCCTGCTGGAGGTGGGGCAAGTTAAACTGAGCTCCTGGGGATTACCGCTTCGGCACAACAATGGCCCATTGTTCGAAATCTGAGCTTTTGATAGAGCTCCATTCAAAGAATGATGAAGACAACCAAGGAAGCAAATCAATCAACTTATTTGCACATTCTTACTCGCTTTCCACTATGATCTACACATGTATGATGAGTAGTTCGCCGCAAATTGCATCGATCGATCAAGGAAAAACTAGAAATCTGAAAATTCGGATTTGTCCTAAAGTAGACACATACATTCATTGGCTTTTGGTTTTGGGTGTTATGTCTTTTTTCTCAATTTTCAACTTTGGCGGCCTGTGACTTTAAAACGATAGCGCACCGACTGTGAACGCTTTCACGGCCGGTCAAAGTACAATTTAAAGTGTTTTTCAGATTTTGAAGCCGTGGTCCAATGGAATTTCTTCCTGACGTTTCGTCTACAGCTTTTTTCAATGCGTCATTTAGACGTTTAAATGACGATAGAATTATTTACTATTTAAGGTTGTTTCTGATTTTTGAAAAAAAATCTAAAACCGGCATTATCGTAAAATCCGTTGGTACTAGCATCTGTGACGTTTTATCGTCTTTTTTACGTCAATTTATGATGTTTGTTATACTTTCAAAGATGACGAAATATCGACGTTTATATATTTTTTTTTATTTTGTTGCCTTTAGAAGGCCTTCAGGTACCTATTAGAAATTCCGTGGGTCGTAAATCGATATGGAACCGAAAACTCTGTTTGTCGTATGTGTGCAAAACAAGAACATGCAATTTTCCTGCATACACACATTATATACGTGTCCCTTAAATAAAACGCAAACATCACATGGAATTTGATATGCCATCGAAAACATATCCCCGCAAAAATGCATAATATCCTCTGGCTGTCGATCCTTCCTAATGCACCAATTTGCATGTGAAAATGATATCGGTCTGTTTGCATACATCGGGCTCCTACTATTTTCGAAACGTGATGAGTTTTTTTTTCGAATCCAATAGGGTGTCAATAGACGGTTATTTGTCAGATCTCAACAAGGTGATAGGAGAAAATGCCCCACCGGTCGATATAGTAGGATCACGTGTACCTGCTTTATCTGAAGGAAGAAAGGCCAGGAAACGGAACTGATTACTGTTATTGTAGTGAGCGATCTAGGTCGAGACTCAGTAAATAAAGTGACGTAAAATCGTTAGGTTCAGTACTGAAGATAAATAGATCCTGAATTGTTCCTCGCATAAACACCTCAATATTATGTGCGTCAATGGGAATTTATTCCTTCCTCTGGAACTCGTTCACCTGTAGATTTCTTTTACGTTTCCCTGCCTCTGAAAATTCCTAATAAAATTGTCCCGACATTCGGCGGAATATAAAATGAAGTCAATATTGTCGGAATTTATATTTTGCTCCTGCTTTTCAGCTGACAGCATGTTAAAAAAACTATAACGGTGCAGATGTCCATATAACAAAATGATTTTTTGATGACTACCCGTTCACTTTATTTGACTTTTTCTCTCATCTGGTAACAAAAAGCGTACACAATTGAAAAAACACGCACCGTAGGACTAAATTATGTGTCACGTAATATTCGTAGGCCTCGGTCGAAGAATAAGTTTTCCTGTGTCATCGCAGGACATGTTGAAGTCCCTAAGGACCTCCCGTGCTCGGGATGTGATTATCGATCCGGCTATAACCCTTTTGTGCACTCCCAACAGCAAAATGATTACTAAAAGTTTTAAGTAAAACATATTGATTTTTTTTAACTTTGTAACTTACTGAGGATAACAGTGGACAATATGAAAAATGGATGGTTCGTCAAGGATTGCGATAAAGAAACTACTCTGGTTTCTGGGTCGAATATCCATTGGCTGCCTCCTGTTGCAACACATATTGATACCACTGCTAGGACGACTACAAAGAGGAAAACAATCGATAAAGTAATAGTAATATAAATTATAATGAGAGTTTGCAAAAAACACCAAACAGCCATTGAATTGATAAAAAAAATATATACCTGCACGAAGCAGAAAACTTACTCTATATTTATATGGGTGGGTTTTTGTATTGCTGAAGTTATTGTTATTCTACTTATACTGATGAATTGTTAACATTAATTGATATTACCCGCTTGGTTTCGGCGGTTTTTTCCTTCAAACAAAACAAAAATCGACCTTTCCCTAGGCCAAGGTTTTCAGCTATATTTAGCTATCAAGGTAGGAAGTAATAACAAAACAAATACACTATTGTTAAACATGTTTTCCTTATTCACAACGTTAATCCAAACACTCTAGATTGAGACTGTAGAGTCAATGTGGTAGTTATGTAGGATGGATGTTTTCCTAACTACAGAATTATTTGTGATGAGGGGGTGGGTGCTTACGGTCTTACTGAAGTCACAGACAGATAGAAAAACAAAAACTTTCGTCAATCCTTTCAGATATATTGATTAAACGTTTTCACGCGCGAATTTGCAACTTCATCAGTATTTGCACACAAAACACTCTCATGACTGTTAAAAAGAGAAGGCCAACATTTCTTTCTGTGCATGATGTCTATTTTTTATTTTTGTTCTTTGGTAGTCAATACATGTAATGAGACATATAAGTATTTTGCCCCTTTGCTGCTTTTTAGTAGTCATCTGTAAATCGTGTCAGAAATTGCAGGACATGTATCATAAATTAATTACAGTTCATCCCAATTGTAATAAACAAAAATAAAATGAAATAAAAATAAACTATAAAATTATCCAGAGAGTGTTGTGAGTGAATACTGATGAAGATGCCAAGAGGTTAGAAACGTCGCATCTAAACGTTTGAACAATATAACAGAGGACTGATAAAAGTTGTTTAGTTTTCTGTCTCTCTTCAACTTCTGTAGTTGACCCAAGAACCCTCTCGTTGAATCTATGATTTTAGCAAATTTTAAGATGAATTTACAATTTTAACTTCAACCAACAGCAATGTTGCATGTTGCATATTGCAAAATTGATTGCAAAAATCAAAGTGATATTTTGTTTGAAATTTGTTGTTGCTTTTCCATGCCATCATACTTACAAAAGTCAACCACAAATGTCACTGATTGGTTTTGGTTGCAAAGTATTGTTTGCTCACAAATAAATTAATTAAATTAAAGATTAGGACTTAAATTCTTGACATTTTGGTGAAATTAAATTTGTTTACGTTTTGATAACCAGAAAGAAATTAAGGAAATCACTGGTTTATTATAATCTGGTGACGAATGAGGTCCCTTTCCCCACCAAAAAATCCACTGAAGAAATGGACACAAAATTTCAACCCTGACCAGCAAAATCCCACACACATCTTTATTGCATGAAGTACATTCACTTTCAGGTTTGCAAACTACAGTAATGACATAGAAATATTTTCAATATTTTTTCTAATAAGGTGATTGCAATTATGAGCTTTTCAATGTTGGCTGGCAAGTTTTTTATGTGGTAATTGAAGTACTTAATGGGACTCGAAACTATTTGAGATTCGAGACCAGGCATGCTCCATAAATACTTACTTCTCCACCTAGTTGTTGAAGGGTGTAAACAGGCAATAACTTCAGTGAGTCTCCTCTCAAAGGCCTTCAAATCTGCAACAATATCTATTCTATAGGTTACGACAATTTTGTGTCTAGGAAAATATCGATTTGTACCTTCACACGCCGTTTGTTCGAGAGACATAACTAGACTTGGTTGATGTGCTGAGGTTGCCGAGAAGAGCTATTGTAGATTTTTGCGATGTTTCCTATTTTTAATAACACAAAAAGTTGAATTAGAAATAAAAACAAACAATATTTCCAATACTCTTGGTATAAAATATTTGTCCTTGAACTGCATGTCAATTTATGAATAACAGCTGGCGTCTTGATGTTGACAAGTATGACAAAGGAGAGATAAGCCGAGTTCGGTAATTCCATCCGAGCGGTCCGGACACAGACCATCTCTCAAAATCTTAACAAGCCAGAGTGAGATAGACTGATATCCCGAGCGCTCGGTATGTAATTACCGAACTCAACTTTAGACCTACTTCCCCTCCCCCCCCCCCTTCCAAAAAACCAAGACCATTCGCCATTTTATTTTACTTTATTTTTATTTGGTAGTTGGAGGTTGAAGGATTCTCTTTTAAGAGAAGTTTTTAGCTTTGTTTTTGTTTAGTGTTTCATTTCTCTAAAACGAAAAGAATTTAAGAAGCACTATGGCCTCTTCATTAGAAAACCTCGAAGCGCAGCTTGAAATGTTCATCGAAAACGTGCGGCAAATTCACATAATAGTGAGCGACTTCCAGCCCCAGAGCCAGAATGTCCTGAATCAAAAACTGTAAGTTTCCACAATTCTCTCCTTCCTCACTAATGTTTAATCATATGACAATTAACAATTTCAGACAAACCATGGTCCATGGCCTGCAAGAAGTTGATAAACTGAAGTCCCAAGTTCAAGACCTCCTTGTTCCCTTGGAGGTTTTTGAGTAAGTAACCTGGCTTATAGGTAGAAGGCCACATCACTTAATGTGTTCTTGCTCTTGTAGTTATATTGACCAGGGCCGTAATCCACAACAGTACACAAAGCATTGCATGGAAAAGGCACTAGCTAGGAATGAACAAGTAAAAGGCAAGATTGACTGTTACAAGAAGTTTAAAGCAAATTTATTGGTTGAATTAAGTCGGAATTTTCCTAATGAACTTAGTAAATACAGGGCTTTGAGGGGAGATGAGTAAATTTTTTATTATTGTGATTACTCCTTAATATAAGTATAACCTAATCAATAAAGTTTATATCTCAGAAATATTCATTAATAAAATATATTAATGCCACTAGTTCTTATCTATATCCTATCCTCACCCTTGTGTTAATAAAAACCCAAACATAAACTTTAAATGATTTTATTGACTTCAGTTAAAAATACGAAAATTGGCTTGTTAAATGATTTAATCAGAATTCTTGATTGCCCCAACGGATCTGCAAAAATCAAAGCATTAAAAATTACTATTTTACATCAGTGGATTGCTGCATTCTCACATCAGTTCTGGCCTTTAATTTCCTGTCAATCAATCCACACAGTGTCTCCGACCGCACTGAGAGGGAGTCAATTTTCTCAATCAACTGTTGGTAGGGGCTCAAAGGTTGTGCCCCCATCACTACATGCCCCAGCTTTGAATCAATTTTAGCATCCAACCTACAATTTTTATTGACCAAAACATCTCCATGAAATATAGGTCATGAGCATACCTGGCATTTCTGATTAAATTTACAATCCAACATTCAGCTTCATCTGGGTTCATGTTCAACTTTTCAGCCAACATGCCAATACTGATACATTGATGGATACGACAGAAAGTTTCAAAGATCATCAACCTGGCATTTTCCACAAACTCCTCAAGGCAGGAAATTAGGAAAAAGTCGTTATGAAGGACTAAAACCCCAAGAAATCAATAAGAGAAGACAGAAAAGGCCTAAGTAAAATTACCTGTTTGACAGTCTTGCAACTTCTGTCTTGCTCCATCAAAGTCAAAATTGACATACAAATGTTCCAAAAATTCTGTTATAGGGTCACGATAGGTGTAGCTCTCTTGCTGTATGACTTTCACTAAATCCTTGAGTGCTGACCTAAATAATTATCACTTCTTTCAGAAAAGTTACACTACAATGACCATTTTACATACCTTCTGCCTCTATTAATGATAACTGCAGTTGCCAGATACCTCAAAATATGAGGACACATAGTCTGAATGGCATTCAAATAGTGAGGTCTGTACAAAAACATTTCAATTATGGATTCCCTCCCCATGGCGTGGTTAAAGAAGACAAACAATGACCAGTGGATCAGCCAAGTTCTTTGCTGGAGCAGATGTAGACTATTCCCTGCAATACACCCGATTACAAATGTTTTACAAATCTTAGGTAAATGTAGCACCTCCAAACTGGTTAGGACTGTTGTCAATGTGCTCCCTCAATTTGTTAAGATCTTCCAATGCAGAGTCCCAATTCTGAACCAATATTTCTGATGCAAACTTTCCCCAAAGAGCACTGAGATAGTTTTTGTCACTTGGTGAAAGCACCAAGACGCAGAAGTAAAGATAAGATGATGAAGCTGAGTAGTTACCACATTCATATCTGTACTTTGCCAAGGCATGGAGGGAGTTAATCATTTCCATATCAAACTAATAAAGTTATAGGAATTAGAAAAAACTTTACTTGGTACAAGTCAAAACCATACCTTGACTTCTTTCTCCAGATAAGTGATCAATGTCTTAGAGTCCCTCATGTTTTCCATATTCTTCATAATATCCTCATTGCCCATTATAGTCAAGATAGGCTCAACTCTTTGCTGCAACTCCTGCAGCTGGGCTACTACATGTTGCCTCCTCTGTTTCAAGTCATCTGGCACTTCGTCCACAGGATAAAGCTGCTTCCTGATGTCAATAGCATAATCGATCATGTTTGTCTTACTTAAGATTTCCAGTTTTGCTTTCAGCATTTCAGTTTCATCGTAAGTCTGATAAAAGAAAAAAAAATAGTAATAATAATATTTGCCATGGCTATACAGGGTGTCCCATTTTTAAAGAAATACAGTTTAATAATGGAGATAAAAAGATGCAATTTGCACGCTTGGTTTTTATGATACAGAACAATTTTGAAAAATTGACATTTTAGAATTTCTGTTTTAAAATCCCTGAGTAATAAAAACTAAAAGTGCCTTGAAAAGTCGGTTTGTATCACAACCCTTCTATTTTCGACATTAAATATTTAAATGAGAGACCCAGAACAAAACATAAGAAATGGCAGATCCTGTACAATAATATAGTTAACAACCTAATAGAATGTGTCATTTCTTCTTTTTTCTAGAAATGTAAATGGTAGTAGTTTTTAGGACCTATCCAAAATGGGTACCCAGTGAAAAGAAAGCCGAATATTGGGAAGGGTTTCCAGCTCTTGTTAGAGTATCTAGTACTCTCTATCAAAACTTGTGTCCCATGTTCCATGTGACCACATATTTTACCTAAAGTCTAGTCATACTGACTTATTAAAATAAATAAGTTTTTCTACAAACGTCAAATAATGACACATTTTACGCTTTCATTAGACAAACAAAAACCCAACCTTTTTTGAGGATCAGAATGTGAGTTCACTTTTACGCGCGTTGCCCAGGACAGCAAGCGAAAAAGATTTTATCGCTTGCTGTCAATAGCAACTACCACCATTCAACCAAATATTTAAAACGTCATTGTCACTTTGATTTAAATTTTCAGATTGTGTCTTCAGTTATGTTCAGTTGTGATTCGCATTATTTGAAATTGATCGTTTGTAGAAAAAACGTTGTATGCATTACGAGCACAAAGTACCTTTTTTTCTCTCGAGTGATTGCCGCTTTCCGCTTCGCGTCGCGCGGCAAACTTCACTCTCCGAGCAAAAAAGTTGTACTTTTCGCTCTTAATACATAAATAACCATTTTGTCAAAAATTTCTTATGTCAATTTTTCCATTCAAACTAAATATGTGTGTTGAAATTTGTGGTGGGATATTATAGGCATCATGTTACCTTTAGTGCTTGAATATATTAAAAATGTATGAAAATATTTGATGATGAATATAGAGGGTGTTCATTTGGAAATGTCCTGTCAAAAATGCTTAGCTTTCTAGATGACATTTTCTAATGAACACCCCATATTTTCTTCATTTGTCAAAATATATTAAAAAGCTCCCAAAAAGCACAGGACAATTTTACCCCTCCTTTATTTCATATGACTCAACATTTTTTTTTTTTTTTTGTTGAGCAACAGGACTAGGTAGTACTAGTACTGTATCTTGCTGGGTACCTGGGTTTGGGCCATATAATTCCGAGAATAATGGGACTTCCAAAACTATTCCAAATTCATTTTTTTCATAGAGGAAGCAAAACTGCAACTCCTGCTATACGTATTATTCCCATATAATTATTATGGTATTCCACTGTATCTATGTATTGACCTGGGAACAGTCAATTTCCTATTCCATACATCTACTAACACTTGTGCCCAGCAAACAGAAACTTTTGTTCATCAAATATTCTTTTTTATACAAAATCTTATTTTTGAGCATGTGATGGTGGAAGAAATTGTGATTTTATCACCGGAACACCCAGAAACTTGGAAATTACCTACATATGGCTTGTTGGGGTAACCTCAAAAAGCGGTTTGGGCTTACCTCTTTGGCTGATAAGAATTCCAGCAGCGGAAAGACCAAATGTCGATCTAGGTATTGCCCTATTTTTGATGTTAAATCGTATTTTGCCATCTTTTAACTCCCAACTTCCACTTTTTCTTTATATTTGGAGAAATTTGAGTCACAAAACCACTCACTTACTACTCTCAAACTAAAGTTTGGTTAGAAAAAAAGAGGAAGATAGAAAACAATTTAAATTGAGAATGAACATGAGAGGAAGCGAGAGGGCCAAAAGAAGGAGAAGCAAGATAGCAATTATTGATAGAAAAAGAAAGATAGGGACTGACATGGTTGACAGAACTTTTTTTGACGTCGGCGGAACTTACGCATTGACAGCGATCAAAGGTATTTTTAAATGTAAATTGCTATTGGTGTACTCAGACTACACTTGTCGAACCCGGAGCCGGATGAAACAAAGAACAAATTATGTACTATAATTTTTTAATTAATTTTTTAAAGAAAAGCATCAAATTTTAGTCAATGAAATGCTGTACATTGTAATTACAATTTTAATTCATCTACTAGCATCTACTTCTAACTATTCAAACCCAAGGAGGTATGTAAGTGATCGAATGTTCGATCACTAGCAGATCAGTGTTATTTTTTCTTTATGGTTAGTTCACTTTTTGTCTTTTTATGATTTTTAAGCTCAGTGATCTCAACTCAGTCCACATTGCAATTTCCAAATTTTTTATCCACAATAATAAACTTATGATTTTATTGTGACAAAAACCAGGCTTGAATATAACTTTCTAGAATCAAACACAACCTATATGAATTAAACTTTAAATCACTGAGCACTTTGTCCCATAAACTTTTCAATAGGCTCATACTTCCAGCTAGTCTCTTTCAGATAATCCAACTCCTTTCGGAGAGTTTTCAGTCTTGCTGCGTGGAGCTGCTGGAGACAGGTCTCTTCACTTGTATTAACAATCTCATACAGACGTGCATTCTTCATGGTTACTGAAGTGGTTTCTTCTGTTCTTTCCTCTTGTGCAGGTGAAAACAGTAGGCATTTGGGTACTTTTAGGGTTGATCTAGGAGTTGCGGGCATGTCTGCCCTTTAAATTTTGGGATCTATTGTTGGATAAAATCAATTGTCAGTAGATACACAAAACAGTATTTAAACATACCTTTTGAGAACTATGTGGAATTGTTACTATTTATGCGGCGGATTGATTGATTATTTTCATTAAAGTTCTCCAAATCATCTCGAAAAAAAAAATTAACAAAAACATGATCATAACAAAAATACAAGAAACAAAGATCAGCTGTTTCTCAGCAATCTTTCTAGTTGTCTAAGATTATTCTCGTCCTTATATTCTTCTTGAGAAAGCAAAGGATGGAGATAGTCTCAGGACGCTCTAGAGCAGTTACCCAAAAACGCGGTTATGCCGATCATATATCGAGCATTGGGAGTAAATAAGACTAATCGAGCAATATAAAAGTTAATTGTAAAAATATCCTATGGATTAAAGTTTCATGGCCGGGTGGAATAGATAGTGAATTCACAATTATCCTATGGTGGTCCTAATCACTAATTAATTTCAAAAAGCTGGTTAAAAGTTAGAAAGAATAAAAACTAAATTTTGTTCATAGGGTTGTTGTTAGGTGTAATAAGAGTACACTACACTGTATTTATTATATATTAAACGGAATCCGAAATGTCATTTAAAACTGTCATTACTCTCCAAACGTCAAAAGTCAAAACAAAGATTTATTATTAATATAATTTTTTATTTATATTTTTTTTTAATTAATAATAACAAAGAGCAGACAGAGTAGTGAAATAATTGCGTAATTATTAGTAACAAATACAATAATAAAGGCAAGCGGCTTACTAAAATAACCAAGGAAAATCGGAAATGTCCTATAGCGATAGCGAACTGAAAAATGATATCCGAGAGAAAATTCGGAGACATCTCCTTCACCAGGTAAAGTTTAAACCAATTAAAAAGTACCCTGCCTGGACACCCCAAGAAATCAGGGCGCTAAAATCTAGAGTAAAGCCTATCGGTCTTGAACTGAGGTTACTCTATGCAGTCAATACTCATAACACAGATGAAGTCAAGAAATTGTTGGCAGAAGGGGTGAGCCCCAACACTACCGACAGCGAGTTTAGGAGCGTATTGCACTTAGCGGTTACTAAAGAGTAAGACCTGAGTGCTAAATAATTATAGTAAATATTTCAATATTGGAATCTGTGCAGGTATGCTGACATAGTGCAACTACTACTTCAGTATGGAGCTGATCCAAATAAGCGCGATCTCATTTACAATACCCCACTGCATCTAGCAGCATGTATCCATAATTTACCGATAGTTACAATGCTGATTAATGCTAAGGTAATGTTATTGCCAAATTTAAACTCTTCAACACTAGTAGTAGATTTTATTTTAGGCTGATATAGATAGCGAAGACTCAAAAGGTAGAAACCCTCTGGATTTAGCCAGAAGTAAATTACGAATTTTGTTAAAAAACTTGAGAAGTGGTTCAATAGAAATGATGAAATTAAAACTGGAATTGGAACAAGTAAGTTTTTGTTTTTTTTTTGCAAACTTGAGTTAAGATAAAAAAATTTTGACAGGTCGTGGATTTTCTTCTGTGTTTGTTGCATCATAGGCTAGAAGAGAAAAAAGAGGCTGAAAAACATGCTAAAATGTTAATAAATCAGACTGAGTTGCAACTAGTAAAATTGTCAATAAGCTCAGGTGAGAATTTGGATGGAAAAATGACAAAGCTTCTGGAGGATATTGAACACCTGAACATTAAATAAGGTGATGATTAAATAACCATCTCACAATTCATTCTTAAAAATTACTCAATGTGCTCAGCACATCAAACCTGGAATTAAAAACTAATTTTTAAGGACTACTATTTTGAGTGTGTCATCACAAGCTTTTTGTGGACACAGGTACCATTTTAGTTTCTTCAGACCTGGGCGAAATGAGCTTAAGAGAGTATTATGGGGTGTTTAGTGTTTTTAAAAGTAAAACCATGTAGTCAACAATTTCCATTTTATGTGTCTTTTTGAAGAAGGTTATTTTTACCTTTATTTCATAGTGCAAATTATTACATTACAATTATCTGTATTCTATAGTGTATGTGTAATTTCAAATTCTTGATAGTGGATGTAAGTTTAAAAGACTTCTTGATGTGTTTTATTCATCATCTAATTATTAGAACTTTATTAGGGAATAATTTGTTTTAATTATTATCCATCTGCTTGAAACAAAACCCTCGCCATTTTTTAAAGATATTTATTTTCAACATTAAAATATAACTATAGTTACAACAAAAAAGTACCTGTACAGTTAAAATTTGGCGCATTTTTGCTTCTTAAAATAGTAGTAAATTTGCTACCCTAAAAGCACTAATAGTACCAGATAAAACTTCGTGTAACAATGTTTGCTATCTTAAGCTTATAAGCTTTAGTTTGTAGTTATTTGATTTGAGTGAAAAATATACTACGAGGTATTTTGACTCATTCAAAGGCATCTTCCAATATTCATTTCTGCTTAAGACTAGATTTAACTGAGAATTGATCAAACTTGCGTTGCTGTAGAACTCACAGCCCTCATCTTTCTATTTGCTATAAAAGAGGTGAGAGAGATTAAGAAATATTATAAGTGACTATATGTGTGATTTCTGCCCCAATATTTAAACACCTTTTAAGGCTATTAAGTACTTAAAAACTACCATTAAACCTCACTGAATTGGAATGTAATAAATACTGATATTTAGATTATAAAAGAGACTAGGAATTATTCAATAAATACGTATAGGTAGGTCATAAAACATGTGGTAAACTGCTCCTACGTGTGTAGAGTCTAAGGCTCTAGTAAGGTTTCTGGGTCGATTCACTGAATGATCTACAGATACTAAGCAATAATATATACAAAACAAAGTTGTTATTATCATTCACAGTCCACTCAAAATCTCCAAAATGGGGAAAAATTGAGGTAAAAATGCCATGGTTATTGTTGTCATGGAGAATCAGTTGATATGGTGGTAGGTAGGTCCATAAAATATACAGTCATGGTACTACAACTTTTTGTCATATGTAGAGGTAGTTGTTTTACTGGACTGTCAAATATGGAAAAGTAATTGTCTGCAGAATTTCTAATAGGTAACGTAAATGCACTTTTTTATAAAAAAAAAACAGCCCTCCTTAAGGAACGAAACAACTTAGACATGTAAAAAATGGCCAAACGCCTCGAGAGTGAATCCTAAAAACTATCAAGCCGTATCAAAAGCGGCTCTAAAGTAGACAAAATCACAACCTTGGATTTTTTTCTTAACCTAGAATATCGGCGGTTTCCACGGGAAACTGATTGTTCGTATCAAGGAACCATCACCCTGGCCAGGGCAGGGAATACTTCGGCTTGAATGGGGCCGTACTCTACATGTTCCCCGTCGACCGTCATATATCTGTCAAAAATGCAATAATTCGTGAATTATAGTGATTAATTAATTTATATTTGTTTGAATACACGATATAATATACACAGGTAATCGCACGGCCCATCATTTAAGCGCTCAGCGTGTGGGACTGATTTGTTGCCGACGCGCGAGAGAGGTACTTATAGAGAGCGTCGGAGCGTGACAATTTTCTTTCCGGAGCACGACAATCATTTTTGGACTGACTTCCTCAAAAAACTTTTAATCCTCATTTTGGGTTTTGAACCAAATTTCATTAATTTCGGTCCAAATATGTAATTTTACCAAAACAAGTAATTAGAAAATTTGACTCAGTTTTGCCTGATTTTGTACAAAAATTGTGTTATTCCAAAAAAATTAAAAATTTGCATTGGACAATCCCCAAATATCCCTATTTCAAACATACATTTCTCAAAAAGCTCCGAATATGGTTCGATTTTGGACGCTCTAATCTTGGCCATTGTTAAAGAATTTTTTCAAACACTACAAATTTGTATTTTATAAGCATCAAGACATTTTTTACCGGTTTTAATTATGGCCTTAATCCTGACCTGTCTTTTTCCACAAATTCCAAATTTGTATTTTTCGACTTTGTCAATCATGTTAAACCGGTTTTGGCCTTAATCCTAATATTTTCCAGAAACTTTTAATTTGCTTTTGTAGGCGCTTTGAGTAGTTTTTAAGTGATTTTGACCATAACCGTAATTTGAATTACTTCTAACCCTCCAAATTTGCATTTTTATACGCTAAGTAATTTTTAACCGATTTTCCGGTCTTAATCCTGATCTGAATTTTTCCAAAATTTCAAATTTCTTCACTATTAATACCCTTGATATTCTGTCTCTTTTTAGAACCTTTCTCTATACTATATGTATGCTGGTTTGAAGCAAAGACATTTTGCGTGTTTTGTCACAATCGTAAATTCACAAAAACAAAAACTTACCCCTCTTGTGTCATATCTGGTTCTATCCTAAACGCATTGACAGGTATTAACTCGATATGGCCACTAGGGTCTTTGTTTCCGTTTGTGGCATGGGCACCAGTGCTTAGGCCTACAATAAAAAAATATTCAGGGCTGTAGCTGTTCAACTGTGCTTAAAGAAGATATTTCAATTAAACCCTGAAACTACTAACAAACACCAAATCTCACCTAACAGAAACTGAAGTAGCTGAGATCTCGTGGCGCCATGCTTAACCACCAGCAGCCATATCCGTCCATCGTTGAGCCTGGCTTCTGGCGCAAAAAGGCAATCTTCGCCTAGATGCGTTTGATACGACGCATGAACCTAGCAGACAATTTTCTTTAATAGAAAACAGAAAAAAAACATTAAGGCGCTATGCCCACCATTACAAAACGACCGTCCATGCACTGCCACCCGCTAGGCAAAGCGGCAGTTAAACTTGGTAACTGGGATGCTGGCCCATACACTCGTCTTGTGCTGGAGTCCGTAGTGTCCCCTACATGTTAAAACTTGTATAACTATCCCATTGTTCATAAAACTTTTTAGACGTGAGACAGTACAGTAAGCATTTATTAGTAGTAGTTGAGGTTTAAAGGACTAGAATAAGGCCCTATTACCTAATCCGCTATCTGTAGTTGACTGATAAGAACTGCCACCAGTTGAGAAATAGGCGCTACGTCTAGAACGAGCACTATACCATGAGTCTACCCTCGGCCTGCCTAAAAAAACGTTCAGCTGCCACAAGACCACAATTTACAAATTATGTACAAAATAGAACATGCTCAAGTGTGCACACCACCTTACAGAGAAGAAAACTCAGATATTAGGTACCTTCTTCAGTCTCTAAATGCACTTCCGAAGGCAAATCCAGAAGGCTGCCCTTATTAACCGGACTACTGAACACATTGTCCGAAGAGGATAGAGGTATCAAGCTAGGAAGGTACCACAGCTTGCCTTTGTAGGACCTAAGGCCTATTAAGCGGGCCACTGACCATACGGTGAATCTAGTGCCCCCCAATACTCTTAATCTAAAATCAACTTTCTATTGACCAAGCTCATAATGAAATTTATCAACATGCCTTTCGCTTTCGATGTCGATATCGGACAACAACCCCCACCCAACCGAGAGAAACGAGAACAAAATCCGAGACAAAGTTTCCACCCTGCCCAAGTCCATGGCTTCGGTGTGACCTCTGACCGCAGCGAGGGCGGCAGGCAACGTGGGGGACGGTAAATAGGGTTCGTCGCAGTGGTGGGCTATGCTGCGGGCCAGACCATTACCAGAGCCCCCTGGAATTACTCCAATGGGTATGGATTTTACTACCTGGGCCCAATCCGGGCGCTGAAAGATGCCGTTTACAATTTCAAAGATGATGCCGTCTCCTCCCACCTACAAAAATTAGTAGGTATTAATTGTCCCGTCTATGGTTTTAAATCACATACAAATTAGTGGGCATTGTCCAGGTGATGAATACCCATTTTGTAGGTAACAACAAAAACCGCATTTCTTATTATGCACGCACGTGTAATACTTATTATTGTTATTAGAGAGCCAATGGCATCGGTAGTTTTACTAATAAAAATATACTATTATGGGCAGTTCGTCAGAGGAAAACCTGTGGTTAAAGTTATAGAAAAAGACATATATTGAGGCAATTCACTTAATTGCATGTAGCAGCCTTGGAACTGCCAAGACAATTAAAAAAAAGTAAAATGCTTTGTTTATTTCTGCAGCGAGAAAGCAGACCCGCTGTCTCAACCTTGGGTTTTTACTAAATCATGTTATTCATCACACATCAGTTACTATGTATTAGGTATTTAATGGAAGTGATTGCTTTTATCTGAAAATTAGTTTATAGATAAGTATTACTTAATATTTACTGTATGTGTAATATTTCTTCAGGTCATATAATAGACACTCCAAATTGAGCTCCAATTGAGGAGGGGTCTTAATGAGTGACGAAAAAGCAACAGTGTCCTTTCTCAAACTTTTTAAATATATTATTAGTAAAACGGCGAAACCAAAAGCAAACCCAAAACCTAACCCCAACTCACACAGTTTTCTATGAGACGCTTTTATTTACCTACGCTCTGGACAGTAATTAAGGACTTTCCACTTGGTGTGTCATACAGTATTTCCCACCCTAGTATTTTTCAAAGCCCTAATCATTGCTAGGAATATATTCTTCAGGAAAAGCAGTAAAGGTGAATTACAACATAAACAAAACCATAAACAGATTATAAACCTCAAAACTAATAACAGAATTAAGTGGGTTAAAAATTTAGTATGACACCTCTAAAGTTAAACCTATTAGAGGATTGGGGCAAGTAGAAATTATGTAGGCTGCCTGGATAAATAACTTGAAAGCAAAAAACAATACAATGTAATAATATTATAAAAGATAATTGGATGCGCAAAACTAAGCAAATCAATTGAGGGTTAAACACAATTAGACTTTGAACAATTCAGATAACAAATTAATTATTTTTTGACCTCGCTATTGAAAAAAAGAAATCTCAAGAGCCAAGTCCAGATCATGTATATTTTTTATTATTTATTTCCTTCATGAATTAGAGTGGTTTCTTGTATGTATTGTGGTTCTTCTACTTCAGTTTTGGGCCTGAATGTGGCCCAAAACCCTAAGTCTTATCTTTACCTTCAAAAAAAGATTCACAGGATATTCTGCTTGAATTGAGAGACTCATCAACAGTTTTGTTTACTGATTATGGACTGCTTCTTGAATACCAGATAAACAAACACTGATTTACAACTTCATTCTACTTTTGGGTACTTTCTATTACACATATTGATATGTATAGGTAGTTTTTCCTACTTTTTATACTTCCCTTTAACAGAGCCTTTAACTTTCTATAGCATGCTTCTGAAAAATGTACCATAAATGTAGCACACTATGGTACTACTTTCAGAAACACCCTGTATATTCCACAGTATTTGTAGGTACACCAAACCTCCTTCTTAAGATTTTATTGTTCTCCCCTGAACTTAGTACTGCAGCTTTTTATGAGGCAATTTCCATGCTTTTTCTTAGGTATAATAGAAAACCTAATCTAATCTCAACTTTTCACTAATCACTACTTCAAATTATTTATTAATAGGTTAAATAAAAAGCTTTTTTTATGATACCAGTTTATAAGAGAAAAACTTAGATAGTCAAAAACCTTTTCTTTACTCACCCCAATTATTCCTGTCCACTGAAACAGATTATTACTCCTCACAAAGTCCCTAGCAAAATTGAAGTGCTTTGTCATATACAAATCATAAGGAATCTCGGCCTCACTTAAAATAGGTGCCACTTTTTGCTGGAATATCTGCTTCCCCTTGCCAGCCCCACTTTTGGGATTGCAAAGAATCAGCAATCTGCGAGTCTCCTTGTGCCTTGTAACTGAAGAATAATCAATCAGCATTGAATTGCTGACCACTTCCCCTCTGAGCAATTTTTTAATGGTGCACCTCCATCTCTGGGCCTCCTTGTTATTGTCTTCATATTTATCGAAAGATCTGAACCTCAAAGTAATAATAGTCCTCTCCCGTTTCTTATTCATTTGCTTGGTTCCTTGGAAAACATAGGCATAGACATACAAATACGCACTCATGTCCGAGTCATCTAAATCGGCAGAGTTATCTTCCACAACTTGGAGACTGTCCGATCTTGGTAGGGATTGGCAGGTGCAATTTTTCGTTTTTTTCCTGCTCCTTAAGCACTGACACCCAATTATATCTGTTATAGGTATAAGTTGTTCTTTGATGTTGTGCTCATTTTCCTTTATTAGGTACAAACCCTTCATGGTCAGTCGCACTTTGAAGGTGCTACTTTTTTTTCTCAGCACATAGAAAGTTTCTTCCAGCAGGATTCTATCATGGGGAGGCTGTTCTAGCGGTTTCAATTCCATAGTTTTGATTTAATTAGAAGAATATGGCAATCAAATAAATCGCAAGCAATCACCAATTGAAGTGGTGATTAGATAATGAAATTTCTTTGAAAGTGGGTTCCACTACCTCGTAGTCGTACGTGAGCAATAAAACACATGTTAACGCGAAATCGGACTGTTAACAACTAAGTTATAAACAAACAACAAAAACAGTTTTTATGAGCAAATTTGCTATCAGGGTGATGGTAATTGAACTGAAACAGAAATTGGAATAAATTAAAATTGCCGTGTTTTTTAAATGTTTGGTTATAAAGTCGTGATACGTCAGTGTCACCACCACTGACGTCCGTATAAGTGAAAGATGCAAAAGACACGCCCATTCCGAGCTCTACTCTACTCTATTCTCTCCCGAGTACTCCGATTTTCCTCACTTTTGTGTGGTTTTGGGTTAATTCCAAATTTAATATGCGCCATTTAGACTTTTTACTACTCAATGTTCTTACTAATTAAATTACAGGACGTTTCTAAACCAAATATGGACTTTTATTTAGAAAAAAAGTTGTTTTTTGTTCTAGTGACTCGGTGCGAGATATTTGACAAATTTGACATTTGTTTTGTGTGTGGCTTTTGACAGACGTCAAACTTGACAGTTAATTAGTTGAATTGAAATTGATTACAAAAAAAAATAAAACTCCCACTAATTATTGAAAAAGTTATGTTTCTCTACTAGTATTTGCCTGTTTTCTCAAAAGTTACCCTATAATTGAATGCCGGCGAAATTCAAGGCAACTTAGGACCGTTTAAACATGACTTCAGGGAGTGAAGAACTCGCAGTCGAGGATTCCGACGAGTCCCTGTTGGACCTGAAAGAGGTTTGTTTTTATTTACTACACCGCCCGCCCATTAATTAAACTACTTATTTAATATCATTTTATTAATAGAGCAAACGTGCCGTTGAAGCCGGCTATAGGATGTCTACTTTTATAATAAAAAGTATTTTCTATAAGAGGTTCCCACAAATGGTGCTCTTTACATTAAAATCTTAACTATCTAGGTATATAAAATATGCAATGTCTAGGTGTACAAGTAAAATCTTCACTATACTCACTCAAACTCATAGTAAACTTCAAAGATGTTATTTGGGACCCTCTAAAATTATTTAAGTGCATATACTGTAGGATGGAGTCTTTTGCATCTTTCAGAGTGATAAAAACACACCAATTTGACTAAATGCATACTTATGGCAAAATTGGTATAAAATCTCTCAGTTAGTTACTTTTCAGATGTTTTTCATCACATGAATGGATGCATGGCCTTTATTGACAACAACCTGTACCCATATTCTTAATATCTCAAATTGATTTGACTGTCTTTACTTTTAATTTAGGTACTGGTGTAATTAATACTGACATTTAGCAAAACTGAAGAAACATATTTCAAGATTGTTGCAGATAGCAAAATTCCTTTCAGATTTCAAAATTTCCTTGCTGTTTGTTGCAAAATGTCTGTTTTGCAGTATTTGGCGAATCATTTAATACTTATTTTTACTTTGAACAGTATCTATCCTTGTGCTATTAATTCTACAAATTTAGAAGCTCAGTATTAGTCTGTTCTGCTTTGTTTTCTTATGCATGTACTTTGATTAGGTTAGCTTAGGTTAGGTCAGTAAGGTTTCTTCTTTGGTTAGATTAGTTCAGTTGTTTTTCCTTTGGTTAGTTCAAGTTAGTTAGACTAAGCACCCTTGACAAAGCAGCTGGTTAAGGCTGCTTTTTTCTATGCAGTTGGTGCTTTGGTTAGGTTAGTTCAGTTTTGTTTTTTTCTTTATTTAGGTTACTTTGGGAAGAAGTGGCCCATTATGGCCGTTTTGTTTTAGAAAAAAGTGGCCCATTAGGGAAATTATTTCGTATCTAAGCACCCCTGTTTTTGCAAAAATTTGGGGTGTGTGACTCATTGGAATGTTTTTCGACAGTGGTTTATGTATTAATTCTCTGCTGTTGAGCATAATATAACTGCTTCTTAACAAAAAAAACAAAAATAATGTGGTGTCACTGGTGCCTGAGTAGTAAACTGTTACCAGGTTTTTTAATGTTCATGTCATTCTCTTTGAAGAATGTTTCATATATTGTATTTTCATTTCTTTTTGTACAAATCAGCTTTCGAATCTCTCTGCAACAGGTTTGATCAATTCATTCAGAGGCCTGCAAGAGAGATTTACAGCTTAGAAATGATATTTGTTTTAATTTAACTGACTAGTTTGAGGTTCCAATTAATAGTTTTATTTGCAGTTTTATTGTGCAATTTGGTGGATATTAATTATGATAAACTCTGGAACTTTATTACATTTAATATTTCTTGCTCTCCTTGGTTGTTTAATCATTGCCTATATAAAATTTCCATTGTTTCATATTTACATATGTATGTAGTTGAACAAATTTTATTTTTTACCTGACTTTGACCTTGAGATTGACTTGAGGTTTGAATTATTGCTCCAGCACTTGTTGCAAACAAATGTTCCTAATTTCTTTAAGCAAAATGTATTCTTTTTATATATATATATATATATATTATTTCTCTGTATTTAATTAAATTGCTATTTATATATGTCCATACCTTACCAGACAGGGGTCAGGGGGACACCACTTAAAAGCTGTAAATTATTATGGATGTTTATGCATTATTATTTCAGATCAATGACCTGGATTTTGACATTCCTGAGGTAGCTCCGCAAAGCTTGGAAAAGGTACTATGGGACATGGAATCAGAGGAAGGCAGCGACACCACCTCCATGCACTCCTTTCAAAGCATTACAGCCAGATTCAGGTCCATGATGTCCCACTGTATATTGCAAGGTGTTTCCACTCAGATTTCCTCTGCAGCTGTAAGTATTGAGGTAATTCCTCATTTTTAGCAACAGGCTGGAATTAACATTTTAGGACAGAGTAAAGGCGGGTCTACCAACTGTCATCTCAAATAGTCTAAAATATGTAGCAGTGGGCACTTCGCATGGCTACATATTATGTTTTGATTCTCAGCAGAATTTATGTTGGTGTTATTATGATATTAACCTTGTAGACCAGGGGGCAATATCTGCTTTAGCTTTCAATTTAGAGAGTAGCAGAATACTCGCAGGGTGAGACTTAGAGAAAACCTAACCCTGTGAGAAACATAGTAATTTACCTGTACATTTTAGTTATGAAAGAGGATATCTAGTCATGATAGATACAAAAAGTGGGGATGCAATCAGGAAAATGCCGGATGCGCACGCACCACAAACAGCGGTGCTGCACCTAAGGTTTACGTTTTTAAGCAATTTAGCTCTTTGTGGGGATTCTTCGGGTTGCGTATTTACCTTAGGGTTTAACAGGAGATTGGGGGTAAAGATACTAAAGAAAAAAACAACCTTGAACCTTGAATTATTGAGTAAATCTTTAGGTGAGAAGTTGGGATTCTAAGTGCCTGTTCTCTGGGGCCAGGGGCGAGGTTTGCGTCTTTGAGCCCTTGGTGCAAGGGCATGATATTAATTTTTTAAGCAAGCACGTATTAGTGGCGATGGCAACGTTGTCAAAGGTAAATTCTTTTAGTAAAAACTTTTACTTAAGAACGTTTGAAAAAATAATGTTTTTAGATAATTGTTATATCAGTAAGACCCCGCCTTAAAGTTCATTTTAACCAGCAATTACCAAAGATTTCAACCTCACTTCCTTTGATCTCATGGCAGTTAGTTTCTATTGGAAAGACCTTTCAGCCAGTTTTAGCCTGGGCCAGAGGCAATTATTTGCATTACGCCAGGTATATATTCTCTTTACCAACAATTGTGCCAACTCAGTCTTATTAAAATTACAGATTAATCACTAACTTCAGTTCAAGTAGTAATAACAGAATCAGACTGATGCCTTTGAGGAACGTGCAGTTGCCTTACACTTTAGCCGCTTTACATTGGTTAGGTAATTTCATTCAACGGCCCAACTTTAAACTTCTTAATATTTCTCTGCTAAAAAAAAGGTACTAGACATTTAGCCCTTTTGGACATCAGCGAAAACCTTCATTTAGTGGAGGTGCGGACTCAGAGGGAGCTGGAACTGCTCGAGCTTTCTAATGCTGGTTTGGTGTATGGATCAGCCCATTTTAAAGCCCTGGCGGTGGGCGGGGGCGTGAGTGAGGCGTTTGCTCTTGCTGGCGAGCGCGCTTGTTATAACAGTCTGAGCAGCAGGGGTATGCAGTTATTGGTACTCGGTACGTGTTTGTTTATCTCTGGTTTTATACCTTGACGTTGTTACTCTCAGTCTGACGTTTAAGCTTTTTATTGGACGTGCCTACTTTAATGCATTGTTTATATGCAGCACTTATTCATTTCAATTTCAGGCACTAAAGCCGTCCACATGGTGAAACTCCGCTCTTGGCCGGAAAGAATACTGTTTCTCAGTGACCAAGGTCTTTATAGTTAAAGTGTGAATTAGCTCCTTAGTAACTTCTTATTATTTTCCTCAGGTAGGTGGTCCGAGGCTCTAAATTTAGCAGCAGAGGAGGGTTTAAACAAGGAGTCATTCACTGTGGAACTCTTAAGCCGCTATCTAGAAAATTTGAACCAAAATACCGTGGATAAAGACAGCCTAACTGCAGCTGTGAGTTGCTGCGTTAAATTAAATAAAATGTGGGTCATATAAAGAAAAGTTATGAGTGACTTTACCGACTGACAAAAAATGGGTTTTAGAGACATTTTATGCAACGAACTTTTAGAAGCCGTAAGCACCGACCAAACCAACTTAGAGTGGTATTACACGTTACTGGCCGATCACGTGTGTAACGGTGGTTTGCGATTTATATCTCCCTCTGTGAGTCAGATGTTGGTCGCTTATTTGGAGCAGAAGGATTCTCAACTGCTCGAGAATGTTTTGCTGTCTTTAGATATAGGTAAACCAGACATTTTTGATGTGAAAATTACTTGCCAGTATTGATGGTTTGCAGGGTGTCTAGACTTACATCAGGTGCTGAAGGTGTGTAAAAGACTGAAATTGTACAACGCGTGGATTCATATTACCACGAAAACTTTGGGGGATTATGCGTCGCCTTTAGTTGAATTTTTGGCGGATTTAACTCCCAGCAACAACAGGTCAGTCGCACATAATATTGTAGTTTTTACAGAAGGACGAGGAAATTATCAGTCTTAAAATATACTGCCACATTTTTGTATGTGTAAGTCAAGAGATGCCAACATGGTTAATATAAATAATAAAAAACGGCAATTGGCAGGTTTTTGTTAGAGAATACGTATTCTGAAATGTTACATATGTCTCTCTCCTATTTTTAAATAGGTTGGCCTTCTTTCGCCAAACAGTGACGTGTACCACTATCCATTTATATCTTGAGCACATATGCAATATCATATTTAGCCCTCGGAGTAGTTGTTTCTGTTTGTATCCTTCTTAACATCTGCAATATTTTGGAAATATAGAAAGAATAAAGTTTACAATTTGGATATTTGACACTAAGAGTTTTCTGCGAAAAAACTTATTCTCTATTGTATTTCTTTAATGCTTTCGGCTTTAAGCTCTAAAATAAATAAACAAGGCTAGGTGAGGGTCTTGCTTGTCAAGAACAGCAGTTGGCAGTGGTCCCTAAAACCAAGCATCTGCTACTTACTTTGTTCTGAGAACAAATGCAGACTAAAAACTACTTTTACATTTCAAATTTAAGGTTAAACTCAAGATTTTGACAGACAAACCTCAGGTAGGGATTAAACCTCAAACAATGTAAAAGTGACCCAAGTACACCACGCTTAGGCCTAACATTTTTAGGCTGGGCAATACGTTGCTGGTCTATGTATCTTCATGCCTGGCAGGTCTAGGCTACCCTTCGGGCAGTATTCCCGAAAAAGACATTCCCCGTGTGAAGTACGACGTCCTGAGGTGCCTGGAAACTGTTCATTCTATCAATGGCAAGTCAGATGAAGGCAGTTATCCGTATTTGAGGGCGTTGCTACGGTAAATGATGATGAAAAGAAACTAAATAATGGTTAAGAAAGTTATCTTCTTTGGAACAGTGGAATGAATACCTCTGTTTTTGTAGCGGCTTTAGGTTTATTTAGGAAATTGTAGTTTTGACTAGATAAATACTCGAAAACACTCAGCTAAAGAAAGAGGTACTTCGTTTCCTTCCTTAACCTACTATTACAAGGTAGGAAACAGAAAACTTTGAAAGCAAATATAATATTTTAGGTACAACACCCGGGAATGCCTAAACGTAGTGAAACTCGCCTTCACCGAGGCCGAGTTTTCGGGGGAAATGGGTCTACTACAGAGGCAAAGACTGATAAATATTTTAATGCAAGTCGTATCACCTCCCGAATTTTCTGTAAGAATTGACTTGTTTCGTTTTTTGACTAATTGCTATTGGATTCACTTTTGCAGGAGAACCAGATAATTCACTTGGCTTGCTTCATATCACGTCTAGTAGTCAACGACAGTCTTTTCATCGACGAATCTCTGCTAAACTCGGTCGTCCGATCGCTGACCGATTTGAAAACAAATTCTTTAAGCATTCGCGATCGCTCCGAAAAAGAGCAGGCGTGGCTCGATCTGCTTCAAGCGAGAAAGCTTAAACATTTGGACACGAAAAAGCTTCTAGACATGGCTTTAACGTCGCGCTGCTATAGAGTCGCCGAGCACTTGTACGAGTCCCAAGGGGATTACGGTAACATTTTGCAGTGCTACCTAAAAGACCCCGAAAGAGTAGGCGACGTGTTCAGCTATATCTTGAGCTACATCGAAGTGCCCGAACGGCTAGTCAAGAAACAATTCCTGGACAATTTCAAAGAACTGGTGGCGATTAACTGCGCAAAAACCACGGACATCGTAATGGAGCATTTTTCTGATTACGTGGAAGGACTGACGGAGGTGCTGAATTGCGACGACGATCTGCAGTACCGGTTTCTGAGTGAACTCGTAGCGAACGACGCGAAATTGTCGAATAGGACAGCAGAGTTGTTTTTGGAGCAGTTGTGTATTAGGGATTCCAGTAAAGTGTGCGGGTTTGTGTTGTCGTGCGCATGCGGAAACGAGGCAGCGTTGGAGATCACGAGAAAACATGGGGTAGGTAAGGGATTTTGGTTCATTATTGTATTATTTAAAAATAAAAATTTAATGGGTTAGATTTTTTGGATTCATTTAACAACTGCAGAATGTGCTAGATAGCAGAACTGCTAAATAATGTCAATGTTTCGACTCTAAACTAGAGTCATCATCAAGCCACTAAATGTTGACATTGAACTTAAAGAGATTATTGCTGGTACACAAGAAAAGTTGTATAAATATATGATGATTCCTCACAAGCACAACAAGTTAATTTCCTCTTTTTGAACAAATTCGCGTCTCTGCTGACAAAGTCTTCTACCTTAGAACTAAAATTCACAGGTACATCAAGCAACGGCGCTTTTATTGGAACAGTCAGGCGAATGGAAAGGAGCTTTAGATCTTCTCCTGGCCAACGATCTTCTAGATGAAGCTGTCGCGCTTTGTGTTCGGGGAGCGGAACATCTCGATCCTGAAGGGGCTCAACAGTTGTGGCTTACGCTGCTGCAAAGTAAGGTAAGTCTATAGAACTCTTGTTATTCTTCACGATAGATTGAGAAAAAGAAAGACAGAGCAACGAAACATTGTGTGTAAGACCTTGTTCTAGGAGTAGTTTCTTCGTCGTGTGTTTTTTGTTCGATGTCTTGTTCTTTGATATTTTCTATTACTTAGTTTATTATTTGTATTTTTTTAATTATCATATTTTTATTATATATTTTTTACTTGTAGAGAACCTTAAAGCAGACTTCCCTAAGACAGCTGTTGCACGCGGCAGCTCCCCACGTGCCTCCTGACCAACTCTTAGATCTCGTGTCCAACGCCAACTACGGGGAGGTGAAGACGTTGCTTCAGGGCATCCTCAGCGACTACAAGAGCGACATCGATGTGCTAAATTCTAGTCTGAAAGTCCTGGATAAGGATCTGCATTACGGTAAGTGAATGCAGTCATCAGTTAACCTATCGTTTTGGCAAAAAGTAGTTAAAAAGAAGGTTTAAGTGACATTGGAGAAAATGGAAACTCAGCGAGAACGACTGATTGATATTGTTGCGAACTCAGAGTTCAATAATTCCAGTGTAGCGATTTAATACGAAATAGTATATTATACAACAAGCATTTAATGAGAGTCGTTATTCTCGAGGGTAACGTTTGAGCCCACGAGCGAAGCAAGTGGCACAAGTTGCCCGATAGAATAACGCTCATTAAATGCGAGTTGAATACTATACTTTATCCACGACCAAAATTCTGGGTTTTAGTTGCCGCAAAGATAAATTTTAAAACCACGACCACGACTGGTTTCGCTATTCCACGGCGCGTCGTTTGATGCGTCACGTCGATAGATGACGGTCTAGTCGCCCGCGCATGTTCATTTCAATGCTACGAGGGTGGACGGTAAATTACTTCATTTCATGGCCTATTTTAAGTATTTTCCAGTGAAAAGTACATATTTTAGTGAAAAAGCATCACTGTAATTTACATTTTCTCAGTACATCCTAATAGAAGGATAATTATTTGAATGAATCAGAGGTAACTACCGATTTCATGTTTAGGGCAGTTTACTTTTTGAGTTGCCAGTTGCCTACGACATGTTCCGTTTCCATGACAACTCATTATTCCCTTGTGAATAATGATTAGCATTAGTCTTGAGAATGTACAAGAATAATGTGATTATTATAGTATGGTCGTGGATAAACTCTATTTATCCCACAAATACACACAAGTACAATTCGACTACTAAATAGCTCACTACTTAACACTTTATAGCTTTCTAGTATCGTTTGGTACTTTAGCTTACCTATAGCTCGATTAAAATAAGACTACTACTAACACCGGCGCTATTCGCCTTTTATACAAAATCCTAAAAATACAGAAAAGCGTAGAACATTCTTGATAAAACTCACAGGTCGTAAATAACTGCGTTCTAAATAAACAGAGCAATAAATCACTCGTGTCAGTTCCCATGCCGCAGCGCCCGGTTAGGCCGCGAAGGTCCAACCTCCAGTGTTGCTCCGCCTCCCACAGCCCGCTCTCCGTAACAATATTAAATTTAATAAGTCTGAGGATTCTTGGGAAAACTGCAGGCATTTTTCTTTTGTTTCTGCTGTGCATTCCTGCTTATTTGGTTAGGTACGATAGAGTTTTTTTTAGTGTACCAAAAGGAAACGAGTTATACGTTATTAAGGCTGGTAGGGACGGTACCCACTTTCGGGAGGAAGTTTAAAACTTTTCGGAATTGGAAAACGAGTAGGTGTCGCAAATTAGTGTCGTTGTTGACAGGTGCTTAAATATGGCATTTAGTTGAAATTTTCTATTCTGAGAAATTATAACTTCATTGTTGAAGTGTAGTTTCCTTTTCTCCTTCCTCTCCCACGTGATCTTGAGGATATATATAGTGTATAGTGATTGATTGCACCACACTCACCGTACCTATACTTACTTTTTCAGCTTTAGCCAAAAGCCTCCACCAAAACGGCAGAGCGATATCGGTGACGAAACTAACTTGCGACCTTTGTCAAAAGTCCTTCACCTATCGTAAGGAGGCGGAGACGAATTGCGACATTTGCGTTTGGGGCTGCGGCCACCGGTTCCACAGCCACTGCATAAAAGCTAGCGAGTCGAACGGAACGTGTCCGGTGTGCCGAAGAACGGGCAAACTGCTCCCCAAAGTGAAGAAAGTTACCACCGTCGACGACAACGGTCCGTACCGGGGGAGTAGGAACGTTCTGCGGCCGGATCTAGAGGGTCATTTTTAATGTGCTAGTCGTTATTGTTAGAAAGGTAAGACGTGCATCACAGATGTCTTTATTTATTTTTTTTTGTTGTACGTAAGCGTTCGGTAATTCCATCCGAGCGCTCCGGACACAAACCATCACCCAAAATCTTAACAGGCTAGAGTGAGATAGGCTGATATCCCGAGCGCTCGGAATGTAATTACCTAACTCAACTTGTATTGTTACGTTTCCAAAAAGTAAGTTTACACCAACACGTTAGGTTCGGATGTTGAACTCTTCGTAAATGATTGGTAGGTAAAGAAAGTTTCATTTGATCAGGCTAGAGAAAATGTTATTTTTACAAACCATGTAGTGGGCGAAACATGTCAAATCACCCAAGCTTGACCGTGAAAACTTTACATTCCCAAAAATACACCTATCCACAGTTATAGCGTTTTTCACTTTCACTGCATAACTAGTGCGCACTGAGTGTATTTCTAATAACTAAAATATTAAGACCGAAATACACTCAGTGCAGCTAGTGAAAAATGCTATTTATTAACTCCCGCGTTTCGTCTACAAAATGGTTTTGTCTCCATTCTTACGTTTGATGCTATCGTTCGTTTTCGCTTATTGTCCTGTAAAACAATACTAGTAAATTTCCATTAAGGGTGTCAAATAACTTAAACATAAACCCATTATTATAAGTTGAATATTGTGATATTAATGTTTGCATTATTTGTACAAAAAAGCAACATAGTTTATCCAAGTTAGTCAAGTGAAAAAGAAAAAAGTATAATTTATTAAAAATAAAACACCAGTTGGATATTTTGTACGGGTTTTATTCGTAATAGACACGTAAATGTACAACGTCGTATTTACATTATATTGATATCACAAAAAAAGGTATAATATATGTATTAAATTTATCGAAAAATATTACGCCTAACAAGGAAAACAAATTTGACAAAAAACAATAAATAGCTGTATATACATAATACTTACATCATTACTTGATTACTTATTACTAAAAGACAGATGCTCTATTTTTTTAAAAAAAGTACTTTTGGGGGATGAAGAAATGGTATATTAAGTGTTGCATCAAAAAGGGAGAGAAACGTACAAGCGGTTGGCTCCATGACACTGAAGATTCTCAAACTCTTTGATGTGTGACATAAATGACTAAAGTAAAGGTGTATAATATTTACAAAGAAATCGACAACAACATGCAAATTAACTGTTAATTATTAGAAAGACGGAAAAGGTTTTCCCCTAAGATTGTTTCACTGTACATTATTGGCAGTACGTCGGTAATATCATTGTTTTCCGCATTTTCAGGGTTTAGACGTCCGTAAAATTCGATAAAGTGGATTTTACTCTAAGAAAAAAAACGAGTTTAGAAACTTTTAGTCACATACTAATCCTAACTAAGCTGTTAGCGAAAACACAGACTTACCTATTAAACAATATCGTGTCGGATGTCCCTAATAGTTGCTGCAATATATTTACAACTCCCAATTCCCTCAGTTTCAATTGTCGTTCGGTCGCGCCTGGTTCGCCTTTTCTCGAAAGATTTCCAATACAAAATACTGCAGATTCCTGCGGAAACACCACTTTAATCAACTTAAATGCTCTAGGGCTATAGTTGCATCAAACCTGTAAAAACGACGTCGAGTCGGTCATATAATCGATTAATTTTTTGAGTAAATCTTTATTCGACATTATATTGTCCTTCGTCCGTTCGCCATCCGCTATGTTAGAGAGAATTAAGAGAGCCTGTTCCTTGACCTGTAATTGAAAATTAAGTACACAAAACACCCAGGAGTTTGGAGTCGGTAGTGTTAATTACCTCGGGTGAGTGCGTTCCATCCAAAACCAACATTACGCCCTGAATAACTTGGGTGCCGTGTAAAGTCATCATTGTATCGGTGTGAGACCGGGGAGACACCAGATTCCTCAGCAACCCCAAGGTTTTCATTAAAACCCCCGGATCTGAGTCTGCCAATAGCCTTTTAAATAAAAACAAATTATTACCCAAAATGAAACGTGTTATCGTTAACATTTTTTTAATACCTAAATATCTGATCGGTCCCTATGGTGGTTAGAATTTGACTTTTTACACGTTGCTCAGCCTGAAAGGCCAAATTCATCAAAGCCCACACGCCGTTTAGGCGCAAGGCCGGCTCGGCCGAGTTGGTGAGATTGACTAGAAGTTGAATCGCACCTAAAAATGTTCAATCGGCTTTGATTTATGTAATGTAGCAAACAGGGTGGCACTAATAGCGTTCTCCGCTAATGTATGTCTATCTTTCGATAACTCAAGTGAAATTTAAGGGATAGAAATGCAGCCAGTAAAAAATAAATCGGAAAAATAAAGGGGACTAATTACCTTGTTATGAGAGTGTGACATTTTCAGGTCGCGGACATTATGACGCTCTGACTGCGTTTTCGGGTGGAAGCTCTAGAGGGCTCTGAAATTGAGAGGGCTCTCTCAATTAAAAATGTAAAGATGGGAATAGGCTCGTAGAGGTCTAGAGCAGCCACCCGAAAACGCTGTGAGATTATTGCCATCTATCAATTTGAATGGGATTCTGATTTTCTATTAGTTAACGCATTTATCAACTACATTTTTTGCTGCACTTCCTTTTGGTTTCTTTCTCTCATTCCCTGGAAGTTGTTTGTGAAATTAGCTAATAGTTACCACAATTATTATTTACCACATAATTGTTTGAATGTGAAACGCATGATTTTTAGCACCCTTTAGCGGACAAACTCTTAAACTTTAGGAGCTTATATCTCCACACCTTTTAGATCAAGAGCACTTAGCAACAATGCTATACGTTATATACTATCATTGCGTTTAATGAGACATTTTTGATTGGTTTATTGTACAGAATAAACAAAGACAAAGAGACGCTTGATTGACATGCTTAAGGCTTACCTTGTTGGATTATCGGCTCCTTTGCGGGCGAAAATTCAAGTAGCAAATTGCAGAGAGTAGATGATGCTGCGAGTAGCAATTCAGGACTGGGATCGTCTAAAAAAAAATCAACATATTTTCAACTAGTTTTCCGAATAAAAGAATTACATATTTCCTTGTTTCAACAAATTTAATATGGGGATATAATATCAGAGAGCCGCGATTCAATGCCAAAACCACGAATGTGCAAATCTACAGTTCTACAGATCATTAGTAGTTTTGGCATTGGACTGATGAAAGATCTATCAAGGTCACATTTTGACCAACAATTGAGTTTTTTAGTGGAATCGTCTTGTAAATGCGCCGTTTCTCGGCCTTTCAGAAAAAAAAACCTTAAAACTTGGTAGTCACAGGCGTCCTCACAGGTGCAATTCAATGCTAACACACATGCGTCAGTACCGGGACTATCAAGTGGTAACAAACTTTTTGGACCATTTGGAGGCAGTAAACAAGACACTATGGAAATCATTTAACGCAACAAAAGATTTTGATAGGAGGATTGTGATAGGAGGCAGAAGACATTATCATAAAACTTAACTTTTCCAACATTTTTAACATACCAGACAACAACGTCATAAGAGGCCTCCACACCGAGTGATCTTGAAAAGTTGTTCTCAGTTGTTGCACCGACCGACTCAACGAATGCAAACATCGAACAGATGCCAAATTTACTTCCTTATTGACATCAGTGAGCCCTTCAACCACTTGTTCCATTAAACATTTTGTGTCGATGATCCGTTTCCTTATGTCTTCGTCGTTTGCACCCAGAGACGCAAACGCCCTAGAACAGTTATTAATTAGTTCTATTGATAAATCTACTTGAAGTTTTGTATGGTGTGTTCATTAGAAAATGTCATCTGGAAGGCAATGAATTTTTACAGAAAAGAATGACATAATCAAAGTAAATGGACGTTGCATAGCCAACTAAATGACTTTTTTAGATGAACAGCCCCTATTACCTGAAGGCGGCAGTTCTTGCAGCCACACTTGAACATGTCAGCAAATCTACCAAGGCACCCACCAACTGATTGCTTATGGCAGATATCTGCTGCAAGTTACTGTCCACTTCAGTTAAATAGGCCAAAGTGTCGGCAGCCAGGGCCCTTTGAGCTTCTGGGTGCTCCACCTACAACGCATTCGCGCATAATTTAATACTTCCCAAGTTACTTCAAAGTTTTGTAGTACCTGACAAAGTCTCACTAAACAAGGCAGAGTTTTATAGGTGATTATGGGGTCGTATGCAGAAATTGCTCCCGCTCTGTGCAGATTCGTCAAACACCTACGATTCAACCAACACAAAACAATTGAATTTGAATTAAAAATAAGTAATAATAATAATGTGGATTTGTGGGATGGGGACAAAATGGCAACTTCAGTTTGTAATCAAATCGCCGACGTTTCGACCATATATTTTGGTCTTTATCAAGACTCTTAATGAAGAGATGAAGCAGTCAGTCATGAACAACTAAATTTGAATTAAAGATAAGTAATAATGATAGTGTGGATTCATGAGATTGGGACAAAATGACCAATTCAATCTATTATCAAATCACCGACGTTTGGACCATATACTTTCATCTTCATTTTTTATTATCAAAGCTCTTAATAAAAAGGGAAGCAGCCAGTCATTAAGAGCCTTGATAAAGACCAAAATATATGATCAAAACTTCAGCAATTTGATGAAAGCCTGAAGTTGTTATTTCGTCCCCATCCCACAAATCCACACCTCTTCTGGGACACTAAACACTTGCGGATAAATAATAATAGTCACTCACCTTGCAGCCTCCAGTTGCATCTCAATGGGCTTGTCCCTTGATATCATTATGGAAAGATAAGTGATGATTTTGATGTCCCGATAGGAAGTACCAATAATTTCTTTAGCTACTGCAGTATTATTAAAACACATCGCTGACAGACATGTTGTGACAGGAATTCGGACTGCCAAGTTTTCTACCGTTAACAGCGAAGCTGCATAGAGATAAAGTTTTAGAATGCATGTCTGAGGATCTTTTTTGTTTGAAAATTAATTGATAATAAAATTAACAAATGTTAATTCTGTATGAATCTTACCTAGTATGGCCGGAGCACCTATTGCGCACAGGTTGTTCTGTTCCATACTAGTTTTGCAGGCAGACGTTAGAATCGTGGCAACACATGATTGTCTCTGCAAAGATTCTGAAGGACTTGCTGAAATAAATGGGGTAAAACAGTATTCACTTATTTAAAAGATTAGAACATGAGTGGCGAGAAACTAAAGTGTCTAGGATAATACAAAGTTCCAGAATAGAATAGAATAATTTTATTTATCCACAACATCACAAAACAGGACATAAGGCTTTCAGTGTTTTAATATCAGCCTAAAACAACCGAATTAGAAAAGACATTTTTTCGTAATATTGTCTTAGATTTGTAGAACTGAGACTTACTCATAGCTCGTAACTGTATTGTCACCTTGTTATAAAATATTGACCCTATATACTTAATTTGGGTTTGCCTTTTAAAGTTGTAATCTATGATGGGGTAACTGAACGTCAGAGCCACACATCTAGTAGCATGATTATGAAAAGAGTTTTGAGTTCTCAAGTTACTAATTTTGTATGAAGTACTAGTTATTTACTTCATACTGTATCATTTAGGACACTTTTACATACTTCATTTTAAAAAAGTTATTTACTGGACTAAAATCAAGTACCTAAAAGTGTCTTAAATGATATAGTATGAAGTAAAGAAATAATAATTCATCTATGCCAAGTTTAAATAACTCATTCCATAAGTATATTATCATAACTTAGACCCATTTTGATTAAAACCTTACCTAGAGTAAGCAACTTCTGCATATCCTTAACATCAAACTTAGAATTTATTGGATGATGTTCCTGACTAGCCAAAGTCCTCAAGCAGCAAAGGCAGGCATCTATAAGCTTTGGCTCATGCTCGTCAAGCACTTCCAAAAGAGTCTGCACAATACCAGAGTTTATTAGTAGCTCCACATGATCTTCTGTGCCTTTTGCCAGGGAACCTTTGAGGACCATTTCAAGTTGATAACAAATTGGTTATTAACAATCAAAATTTATTTTACCAATAGTCACAACTGCCTCTATCCGGACATCACTCTTCATATTCTTGTCTTTCAGCAGATAAATGAGCCTGGGGACTATGCCTTGTGCAATAACACTCTGTTTTTGTCGGTTAGATCCAATGACTGAATTTTTAATGCATATAATGGAAGTTAGACATTTGCCAGAGTCTTGGGAGTACAGATCGTCGATGTAGGAGCGAGAGCTCTCCACAGTCTGGAAACGATTCGTTTGTAAAGGTGATTGCTTCAACAATAATAAAAAAGGCCAAATTGAGGTTAGCCATTAGTTCACTTACCATGAAGGCGGTAAAGGGTTGCATATTGAAAAGCATGGAAAAAGATAGCGAATTGTATTATAGGGTATTTACACGAAATTGTTAGATTCTGGATGCTTTAAGACGTTTTTTTGTATACTGCGTAGCGAAAGCGGTAATTTCCAGAAGATTTTTCGCCGAATTCGAAACGTCGCTTTCCTTCCCACTCCCACTTACGTCTTTTAAGTTAGGTATGGTAATTGGTTTGGTTTGCTTTTACCGCTTTGGTTTATTGATAAAGTTTGGTTTATGATGATTTATGATTTGGCCGGGCTGGGAAGAGCGGTTTAAAAATTCTTGTAGTTTAATTAAACTAAAAAAAATTGACATTCAACCAGTCGCTGCTAAGGCTAGGAATGCAATGAAAGCAATGGTATTAATTATACATTTTTATAATTTTAGTTACTTCATATCTGATTTTTAAAAGTACACGAATGACGCCATTAGTAAAAACCCATTGATTCTTGCGTCAACTATCATTGTCACTTATGTGTCATTTTTCGGCAAGATCCTGTCAAAGTCAAATGCTAATGTGACATTTAATATTGTGGTTAGATTGGCATTCCAAAATTTAAAATTTTAAATATATTATTAATAAAATTTGTACTATTTACCGTATATTCTATAGTCTACAGAGCTGAGATTTCGTTGAGAAAGAGAAGGCCTTCAAAATAAATATTTTGTTAAAATTGGCATAGGTGCAGTTGCAAGACTACTCTCCCTAAGAAAGGTAAATTAGCTTTAATTGTTCTAAATGCTACTCGAGGTCCTCGCCTTGAGTGTTCTTGGAAAATGTCATATCTTTTATCTTTTTTAAACTAGATGGTTTAAATCAAGTTCTAATAAAATAAAAATAACTGTATTGTCATTGAAAAATTCAAGATATTCCTTTACAAAGCAGTAAAAACAAAAGTCAAAGTTACAGAAACAAAAAAATTTAACAAATAAGTAGCATAAGTGTAAAACGATAAAAACAAATAAATAACATAAGGATAGATAGAAAATTAATCATTCTATTGATCTAGCACTTGCGAGCTATTGTCAAAGGCGGGAATAATAAGGTGATGAACCAAAAGTCTCAATTTCACATAAAAATGTACTTCTGAGGTATTGATTCTAGGCCATCGATAAGTATAAAATGATAAAATATGTCTTACCTGCTAAACAAAGGTATCAGCAAAACTTTTTCGACTTGTCATTAATTTAGTCTAACAAGAAAACTCATGTCAGAGGTAACAACATTGATTGACAAACAATTAATTGTCTGCAAGAAACTCAAGAACCAATTCCATACCTCACTGCTTGCTTCTGCAAAACCATGACATACCTTTTACCTAATTAAGGTAAAAGTTCCATAAAGTTACAACAAGCAAAAATGTGGTTTTAGTGATTTATTTGAATAGATGAGGTCTTGATATTTGAATAGATGAGGTCAAATATGATATTATGAAAAAAAAAGTTCCATAGAAATGCTTCATTTAGAACAATTTCTCCAAAATGGTATTCTGTATCTGATCTGAGTTTCAATTAATCAAGTTGTAGATAATTTTATCAGATTTTTTCTGAGAGCTTTATTTTGAAATTATGATATAAACTTTTGTGTAATCAAAATATACAAAAGAAGTAATTTATTTAAAAAGGTTTTTTTGTTACCATTAAATTGGTGTCAATTCTTTTTTGGCAGTGCATCGTCTATCCAGTCCCATTCTATAGCATATCTTATCCTGTGGAGAGAATGTAGTCTAGTAAATTCATTGACAAAGCATAATAAAGGAACGATATTTTGCTAACTTTCACTTTCCAAACAGGTTCAATGTTATATCTTTTAAAAGTGATTTTAATACCTGTCTTGTACCAGTTTCGATATTAAGTAAAACATGAAACAAATTTCAGATGGCTACTGATCCGAAATGCATATTCTGCAAAATTGTTCAGAAGACTGAATCTGCAGATATGAAGTTTGAGAATGATGAAATAGCTGTTTTCAAAGATATAAAACCAGCAGCAGAACACCATTACTTGGCAATACCTAAGGAACACATAGTGAACGTTAATTGCCTAACTACATTATACCATCAAGAACTTTGTAAGTAATATTCTGCATGTTATCTATTACTTATTAGTTTCCAAGAAAACCTGAAAAATGCTACTTTACTTATTTAATTTTTTGTTGCATGGTTTTGTAATGTCGTTTCTCCTTGTCATATTATGTGCCCATCAAATCAAACATCTTTCCAACTAGATACCAGTACCGTCAGAAAATTACTTTACCCATTTAATTTTTTGTTGCATAGTTAAATGTCATTTTCTCCTGTCATATATTAAGTGCCCATTACCTTGAACACCATTTTAACTAGGCACCAGTACCATCAATCATATGGACTTTAAATAAATGCAGTGCAGGTGTCTCTTTTAGTAGAAAGATTAATATCGGAAGGAAAAAAAGTAGTCCAAGAACAGGGAGGAGATTTAAACGACCTTATACTTGGATTTCACGTGCCCCCTTTTAACACTGTCCACCACTTGCATTTGCACGTTATTTCTCCTGCCAGCACTATGTCATTCTTACATAGAACTATGTTTGCCTGGCCCAAGTCTTGGTGGTTTGTCTCAGTAAGTATTTGTAATATTGACTAGGGCTTGGATGTGTGTTATTAGTTACTAAAAGTAGCTAGAAAGATGATGATTTAAACTTGCAGGCAGAAAACATCCAAGAGAAATTGCGCAAACTTATGGGGGATGGGGCAACAGGGGGGGTTGAGGCAGGCAATGCTAACCCGAAGCTGTAAGACATGTGCGATTAGTAGAAATTTATATGCAAAGACATTACAATATTTTCTGAGATTTATATTCATAGGGTTGGGTTTCTTTTAGTATAAAATTCCAAAGATTTCTGTCACATGTAAAATGGGCTAGGCTTCAGCAGAACGTAAGGACCATTGAAACATGTTTTAATATAATATAAAAAAAACTTGTCTGGATGACTGATCAAAATATTTTTAATATTATTTGTAACTCATTCACTTATTTTTGCCATCTCATTACCTTTAAAATCTTCTCCTTTCAGCACATGTTGAGAACATACAATTAAAGGGCAGAGCTTCAACGCCTCATTGATGTCAGTAGTAAGTGAATGTTTTATATAAGAGGTTTTATCCGTACGTTTTACGCTTTTATAGACAAATGGTTTATGTGTAATTTTATGTAATTATTTCTGTCAATATTAGTCTACAAATTATAGGAATTTAGAGGTTCAATGAAAAATAAATTATTTATTATACTGGACACAGCTTTTATTAAATTATTTGTTAAATAAAAACAACAAAAATGTTATAAAACAATGATACTTGTAGTACAAAAATATAGTTAGAATTGGAATATTATTAGATGACAGCAGATTTCTTCAGTTAATACTTTAGTATAATAAATGCCCAATATACAGAGAAAGCAAATATCAAAACAACAGAAATTAAACTTAAATTAATTATACGCCAATTCATAATAGATTTTTCTTTGGTATTACAAGACTATAATTAGTTTAGTGTATACACTATATCTATAATGATTAGTAAAATATCCTGCTTGATGCACTGGAATGAAAGTCTGATGATGAACGCGTAACGCGGCTACATCATAGTACCACCTCTTCTATGCTAATATACATCATATAATAATCTCTGAGATTATGCCTAATTAAGTCTTTGTTTATGTACGTTTTCGTTTTTTATAAAATCTGTATATCCTAACATTCAATTATGGATAAAGGGCCTTTTATAAAAGCACCTATGAAAACAAAGCTCTTATCACATATTAACCGCTTCAGGGCTACGATTATTCTCTGGTTATGGTTTACTCAGAAGTCTTATAAAGGGTTTATTGGTCAGATCGCTGATGTTTTTTTGACTTCTATTGGACGATTGATTAGTGGAATAATTCGTTAACACCGGACAATTATGGCAAACAAAAACATATCTTTAGGGTTATTAATGGCAACAGTTGGAAAGTAAATATGTAGTCGAGAGGAGAATATTGTAATTAATTACTAAAGAGGTATTAATTATAATATTTTTCGAATTCAACTAAAGAGTTGCTACCAAATATTGGAATGTCTTTTATAGTTGCAGACTCAATGAAAAAAATTATGAGAAAGCGGGTAGAATATAATCATTACAAAATATACTAAATACGTTATTTATGTATAGTTACCCTTATAACAAAAATACTCCTGTAATTTCTTACCCAATAGACCTCCTAATCAGACACAGAGAGCTCACAATGTAACTTCTACAACATATATACAAAAATTAGAGAAAACCAAAAGGAGCTTGTGGTATTGGACACATGGCGCATAAAAGCAATAAACTGTGTGGAAGACACAAACGGTTTAAGCTCTTTTGCTGCTTGCATAAGTGTCTAATAAAGAGGTAAATCTAAATCATAAATATTTCGTTGTGGTGCTGCAATAGGAAATGCGTAAACATGTTTATGGGACCTATCGCGGCTAAAGACATGGAGACTAGTTCGGACCAGATCAAGTTGGGCCCGAAGACGACAGCCAAGTTTTGTGCGTTCATTTTGTTCAAGTCGGATCGTTCCATTACCTGAAAACAAAACATTTTTATATCGATTCAAATCAACATTATTGTCTGAAGGAGCAAGATCTTGTTGGCAAAGCAATTACTGCCATTCAATCTACCCGAGTCCACTAATACCGATACAATAACAAGACAATGAGCGCACGGTTAAAATATTTAACTTGCTAAAATATTACTTGCAGCTGGTTCTTGAGTGGAGCTGAAAGAGACACCTGAATACCCTATGGAAGAAGTACGCAGTTTTTAGGACTTATAAATTACGTCTCCGTATTCATTCCCGATGTGGCAACTAAAACACACACCCCTTAGGAAAATCATAAAAAACAATGAATTCACATGGGAACAATCGCAGGGCTCTGCCTTCAGAAAATTAAAATCCGTTCTAACAGAAGACGCCATTTTAGGATTCTATTCCGTCCAGGACTCATTTCAATGGGATCAACGCTCCAGAACCACTAAAAATGAGAATCTTTCCGGTCACACCATGGACTGTCATAGCCATTGATTTTTGTGGACCGATACCGAATGGCATATATCTTCTTGTGATCATTGACTCCTATAGTCGATTCAAAGCAGTCATAGCAATGGAGAGTATTAAAGAGACTACGTATAAGTGCCAATACCCCAGGAAGTGACTGGCAAAAGGACCTCCAGACTTACCTCCTAATGGACAGGAACACTCCACATCCGGACACAGGTGTTTCCGCAGCGCAACTTCTATTTGGCAGACCAACCCGAAGGAAAATACCGTCCAATAGTGATCATATAGTGCAATATCCTGACTATTGTGAAGTGCGAGACAAGGACCTCATCTTCAAGTCAAAAAAGAAGGAGAATGCTGACAAAAAGGGGCGGGCGAAACCATCAATTATCAGCATAGGAGACACTGTGCTAGTGAAAACAGAGAAAAAATACAACAAACTTAGCGCTCCTTAGAAGAAATACTACGTCATAGAGCATCTAGATACGTCTGTCGCAGCTCATCCAGGAGCGTAATTTATTTTACGTCGACTTTATATTAGGTTTTCTAGATTATAAGCTTTAGGTATATAATGGCAGAAACCGCGGTCGGTTGAGGGCTTGAGAAATAAATATTGTTTTTAATTAAAGACTTACACTGGGATTTCAAACCCCGAGTTCGCCATAATATATATACAATCTCTTTTATAAACGCAAATACGTATTGATGTGAGATGTGGCACTTACCCTAGACAAGAAACCGATTATATACTTCAATATTTTGTAATTATCCTCGGGCAGTTTCTCCATAACTAAAATGGAAACATTCCTCAACTGTTCATCTTTACTCCAGCCTAGAAAACCATTGTCTTAAAACATTATTTCGGGGCTAATACAGCCACTTACTCTGAAACTGCATAATTTCATCGTAGAGAGCGTACGTCAGCAAAGGCTCTTTGAGCTCCCTGAGGAACTTTTTCAGCAGAACTGCCGCCTCGTGGGGGTCCTCAAACGTTAAAGTTTCGCCGCCATTCGCTGCCTCCTTTAATAATCGAACCTTACTTGCATTGGCCGACCGCCTGAATATACCCTCTGTTTCCAAGGCTAGAAAAAATTTAATGTACTATGAAGAGGTGTCTATAAGTTTCGAAACGTTGTTTTCTCTAAAATTGGACTCAATTATGTTGTAAAAGATATACAATTTAGTTTTTTTGAAGATGCAAATTTGCAATTGCAAAATTATGAATTTTTGAAAGCAGCAAAAGTGCATAATTTTCAACACCCAACTTCCTCTTTTTGTTGCTTTAATTATAGTTAGTACTTCTTACCTAAACGGTTATTTTACTGTGGAATAATCAGAAATGTTTTTGAGAAAAATACGTCTTTCCGCCCTTTGTGAATAGGAATATCAGCGAAATAGCAAAACGACTATTGCAAACTTACCATCGGGTTGTTCCAAATATTCCACACACTGTTTAACAACTGGTGGAATGGTGACGTTATAGTGTTCTTTAATGAATTCCAGAGTGACGCCGAATTGCTGAGTCGGGACCGTCGGTTCGGGTAGCAAGTCTACTGCGCTCGGGATTGGTAAGTTGGCGTTTATTTTCTTATCGTATCTAGCAATAAACGTTAAAAGTAAAACTTCGGTTTTGCCCTCGTACCAAAGCCTTACTCTATAACTTCGGCGGGTATATCTAATTTTTCAACTGGCACCACGTCATTCAGTTCTTTAAGGCTGTGTATGTAGTTTATCTTTTTCCCAAACTTGGCACTAATCAGAGGTCTGAAAAACTGCACAACGTTCTGTAAATATACCGAAATTCTATCCAACAACCGCTATACCTGTGAAACCAACTTTAAGAATCTAGTAGGGTGTATCAGATACAACGCTTTAAGGTTTTTTTTGTAATTCCTATCGAACGCTTTGTAGGCCTGCAGTAACCACCCCAAGCTGGGCTTATTTTTGCTGGTCAAACCGTAGTGGAAATATATCAGGCTATAATCCTGCTTTACATATGATTCCAGGGTGTATTTAAGGTAGCTAAAAACAGTATTGCAATCTTTGATCAAAAAGCTTTAAGAACTTACTTTAAAAATAGAGTGTGATCAATTTCCTTGACTGGCGGAAGCCTGGAAGCGTAAAGCACTATGACTTTGCGTCCAATAGAATCGTCTCCTTTTACATCCACAATATTGTATTTTGCAATTGCACTAAATTGCTCATCACCAGTTACCTCACCTACCTGGAGAAAAACCATTGTTACTGAAAGCTTGATACGTTACTGGCAAATAAAACCTTAAAACGTTTAATATAGTAAAGATAAATGATAAAGATAATATTCTTTTATCTGATATTCAATCGTTGGTTTTTGCGATTTAGTGAATAAAAGACAGTGTTATCAAAGTTACATTTCTATATTCAGCGTAGTACAACTATCATTGTTTACTTATAATCCACAAACCTAAGACTTTTGAACCAGATTAAATTAAGTCAGACTAGCCAAGTTCCTTGGCAAATAATTAATAGCATTCTCGGATGGCGGCTCTAGAGTGCACGGAGAGTATTCCTGTTCTTCAATTTTTATTCAAAAGATGAAAACACTCATAGCGCCCTAGAGCTGCACCAAAAACAAAAGCTATACGACTAGAGAAAGTGAATGACAGTTAAAGAAAAAAAATATGCAAATTTCTTATGTTGATTTTCCCAAAAACTACTGAAATGAGGAACTTTATTGCATTGATGATTGAGAATAAAATACAGTTTTCTGTCAGTTCATTCACAAAGTCGAAGATACAAGAACTAGTTAGTGAAAGAAAGCTGCACTACTTAAGATTCCATCTCATTTGTTGAAATGCCAGAAAAAAGTTCTCTAGGTCACAATTTCACAGCCCCAGAAACCTTTGGCATGTAGTGCATATTCCTTTGTAGCATTTTGTTATTTATTATTTAAACTTACCTCTGGATAGGACGTCGTTGTAAATATGAAACTCTCTTCATCTCGAGCATCAGCCAGCTCCTCTTCATAATTTTCATCTATAAACTCAGCCACTGGAGAAGTGCCCATGGTCATAACACCATTAGACTCTATGTGTATAAAGTCAGCTAAAAAGTTCAGTATTTTATTGTATTACTTATTTTAACATGTAAAGACAAAAATGGGCAAAAAGAGTGCCAACTGGAAGGCCAACTATCAGACATTGCTGCATTGCTTCCAATAATGACTGTTTAAGATGGAATAGTTATTTGTGTATTATTAAAAGCAAAAGTGATATTTTGTCGCTTCATGAGAAACTTTAGATGCACCATACAAATTGAATTAAAGACTATAGTATGAGGTGCTAATTATAAAACTTCAGCTAGTTGGCTGTGAAATGTCAAAAGAAAAAGATGGAGAAACAAGTATTATAAAACTTCATCTGGCAGGCTATGAAATTTTGACAGAAAAGGTTGACATAATCAAAGTAAACGAACTTTGGTTATGTCATCCTTTTCTGTCAAAATTTCATAGCCTGCTAGATGAATTTTTCTAATGAACACCTCGTATAGTTGAACTTTTATGGTTTAAGATAAAAATGTAATCTGTAGGTACTTACAAAGGACTAAGAGTTAACACTCAAATGCATTTTGATGTTTTTTGATTTGAATGGTTGATTTGCCTTTTCCTTAAGAAAGAGTACATCCTAGATTTCTTCTAGTAGTAGACACTGCAATGGCAATACAACTTGTTGCCAGAGTGTCAATGACATATTCTTTTAGTGTATCCCTTTTCTCTTCAGGAACTACATTTTATCTTTATCTCAGCACTGAGTCAATCAGACACCAATAATGATATTAGAGAGAATTGCATCAAGCACATAGGGGGGTGTTTTGATTTTGTCATCTTTTCTGTTAAAAATCATAGCCTTTTAGATGAATTTTTCTAATGAACACAGGGTATTTATTCTTGCACCTTTCTTTTGATGAGGAAAAAAGTGCCACAAGAGGGATAAACTTAACAGAGATTTTCTATGACTATGGTTATGTTGGTGTCTGCTAAAAGGAGGTCTATGGAACATTCATGTATTAATAGTTTCAGTAGAAATAGACATTCATCTAGTATGCTGAGAAATTGACATATATTTACATGGGTGGTATAAGACAAACTTGAGGACAAATCTGTTAATTTGTCAACATAGTAAATCAATCCATCCCATGTTCATTAGAAAATGTCATCTAGAAGGCTCTGAATTTTTGACAGAAATGGATGACATATCGAAGTAAATGGACTTTTGTTCATTTGACATTTCACAGTCAACTAGATGACATTTTCAAATAAACACTCTTTATATTATCTTATCTAAGTGGACTGTACTCCAAAAATATGATTATTTTCAACCACATATCTAATGATGACATTACTGTCTTTTTAAAATCTTGGAAAACTCACATTACTGGTCTAAGACGGAAGTAATGGTAAGACCAGTAATGAGGATTGTGGTGATTGTTGGTTATGCTCTATATAGCAGCCAGCATCCCTAGTGCGTGAAGACTTCTGACAGAATGCAATACATTATATGAACATATAATATTGAAAACAGTTTTGAATGTTATTCAAAAAGTACTTAGTGGTTGAAAATAAAATAGTATGTATACATACTCGATGGAGAGTTTCATTACTGTCTCAATAATCAATAAATAACATAATCTCTGGACAATAATGAAACACTTCCTGTCTCATATTGTAATATACTATTTAAAACATGGAAACACATACTAAATAAGAGTGTGTTTTTTACCTGAAATAGAACCCGAATTTGGGGTCTGTTGCAATTCGGAATCATCAAACTCGAGATTTGGTTCATAATCGTGGTAGTCCGATAGACTTGGATAGGGCTCCTCGTTATCTCCCACATTGCTTACTGATAAATGTTTTTAAACAAAAAAAAACATGAAGCAAATATTTACATTGTGTTTGGGTGACAGTTTAGATTTACCTGGGCCGCTTTTCGCGGGGCTTACTTTCGCAGTGTCCATAGCAGAAAAATGCTATTTTCTATTAAAGAATGCCAATTGTAAACATTTCAAACACACCCAGACGTGGGACGGTGATCTATAAAATGTGGCTGCGACTGACAACGCAACTTTGCGACTTTACTGTTACGAAGTTGTGCAATTTATATTTCAAATCGCGGTATTAGATAGAATTGTTAATCTTTGCAAATATTTGAAATATTGTAGTTTTTTGTTTGTAATTTGTGTTTTTATTTTTTTTTAAGCTTTATAAAATCAGCTGTCGGTGTCATAAACGTCAAATTATCGCGTTATTTAGTGACAAGTGACGTAACACCTGTTATCAAATGGTCGTATAAACAAAGTTTGTGCGTTTTTTCGAACAAGAATGTACCAAAAGTCTTGATCAATTTGTATCTCTAAACTTAATTTCCTATTAAACCTACACTCTGCTACTCTACACAATATAGTAGTAATAGAAATTATCCACCTCGTTACTGTCTCTTAAATAATTATTTAATTTTTTTTATACTCAACTGCATGGTAACTTTGGCCATATCAGCTTAAGCATTACAGTTTGGAGGCCAAATCAATCATTTTTTCTTAGTTATTTGTATTAAAAACAGCTTCTTCGCTAACTAGTAGGTAACTGCAGAACACTTGTTATGAAAAACAAAACATGAAATACAGACTTTTCATGCGTGCAGTCAAAGCTATTTTGCCTTATTGTAATGCAGTATATATCTATAGGCAATAATGAAGCAGTGTGATATGACTAGGTTTGTTCTTCAATTCATAGATACATGTAGTAGGTAGATACATAAATATTTACACTTATTAGCGCCTGACCTAATATCTGGTCAGTGACTCCTGGCCTTATATATATTATGTACCATGTTTAGTAGATGGAAAACTGATTACTTACATACTTTCACAAACCTAATAGGCAGAAAAAACAATTAAAACTCGTACTTTTCATAGTTTTTGATTTATTTACGACTTAAACACATGTTGAAATAATCTATCTTTTATAATCTTTGGTGAGATTGCCATTAAACAAAAAATCGAATAACGATGACTAGATGTGCGAAAAACTAAACCAAGCAAAAAGGAGAACAAGTCAAACAACTAAACAAGAGATCTTTTAGGGAATAGTTAGTTTAAAACACAAAAAGACTTTTCTTGTCGCAACAATGTGTAAAAAACAGAATCACAGCAATATAAAAAAATGCGTCAATAGAAGCTAAACGGACATACATACATATAAAGATTCGTTCCTTTGGTGCAGACTCGAAAACAACTTAAAAAATAATACTTTTTGTAGGGTCTTAAAAAACTATTTTTATCTCGTCAGCACGACGTACACTGAAAATAAAATAAATTCACGCTCTGTCGCCGGCCACATTGTTGTCCATCACCCCGCTGGCAAGAGGATCCAACTCGGCAAAAAGGCTCAACCAAGACATTTGACTCTCAGCTTTTCCGGTGGTTTTATTCGCAGAAGTCTTACCTTTTTTCACCGCGCCTCCACTAACATTACTCAAATTTCCTTCTGTCTCTTTTACCATACCTAAATCAAAGCTGGTGCTATCTTGCATTAAACTGGAAGGCATAAAATTTGCTGAATTGCCAAGTAGATCATTTAAGTTGTCAGAGGGGATTGATAGATCTAAATCTAGCAAGACTGAGCTAGGTTTAGAATCGTTTGAGGTTGCATTGCTTGTAGGCAGGGATGGCAGAGGTGGTGGGGCAAAATCTTCACCTAATAGGTTTGAAACTGAATCTTCTTCACTGGTCTCTAACACTTCCTTTTTGGTCACTTGTTGTTCAGTTTTAGCAACATCAGAATACTCAGCATTGAAGAATGTTTTCCTGTCTTTGTCTTCAAAGAAATTAGCTTCATTTTTTTCCTCTACTAACACAAATAATGAATTAGCTTGGTTATTATACTACCACATATTATTCTACACACACCATGATCAGTATTGGAGTTTTGTTTATCAAATTTTGATGAATCACTCAACTCAGTCACAATAGTAAAATCATATGGTTCCACTTTTAGTAATTTTGTGGCAGCCAATGTCAAAGTTTCCAAAGCTTTTGTCGCAAAGAGCTGCAGACCATTTTGATACGGTACCAGGGCATGTGAAAACATATTGCATCTGCAAGAGAAAAATCCTTCCATTTGTTGTGTTAAAATTATAGTACAATTTACCTTGCTGCAGCTAATAAATCAACCTTCTGTAAGCAAGCTAAAGTGTATCTATCAAACTTGGTTTTAGAAGTTTTCACATAAGACTGAGCTTTTCTAAAATTCTCTAAACCATGTCCAGTATCAGGGTCTAGCTGACTGGAGGCAGACTTCATCCAACTTAAAGCTGCTCTATACTCTGTCCTTGCTTTCTCCATTTCAGTAACAGTAACTCTGTCAGAACCATAGTCATCATTAATTGTCAATATAATAAATGTCAGGTAAAATATTCTATCAAAACAAGCAGGGGGTGAATAATGTTAGGACATGCAAAACCGTGACAAACACACACTCAGAAACAAATAATTTAAAAAACTAGTAAATTTTGAGACTTGGTTTTATCTTATTAAGTACACATAGTTGTTTCATTTACAGTTACTTTTTGCACTTTTTATTAGATATTTATATATGTTGTGTCATGTTAGTTAGCCCAGGATTTACCTTTTTATTTAAAAAATATCAAGATGGAAAGGTAAACTACATTTAGTAGGAATGTGGGAAAAAATGAGTGGCATATATTTCATGCAGTGATCAAAAAATCCTTTTTGTTGGCATGGAGGTTTTGGAAGACAGACATCAGCAGCCACAAAATTCATCAGAAACAAGTGCTAAGAGTTTGGTTGTCTCAACAATTTGGTTGCTTGAAAATCAGCTCTAAGGACCAATACCTGATCCAAAATCACCATTTTAAAAGGCCTATTTACTAATATAATGTCAATTGCTTTTGTTCAATACTTCTTTAGACCTCAAGTAATAGAACTTGTTAGTATTTTCATAAATTTTTTTTACACAGTCTTAGGACACTTGTTCAGAGGAGATTTAGTAAGTGCCTATTGCACACATTTAATTGGATGAATTATTTAAATGTCGAGGGTAAGAGTACAGAGAGTATGGTATTTATAAAAAGAAGTGGAATTGATTGTGCTTCCTTTGAACAATTACCAAAAACTCTTTTTGTTTAGAAACATTATGTTGGTTGATACATTTGAGTTATGACCATGATGTGGGATATTTTGTACCTTGTGTCTGTGATTGCCCGAGCTCTAAAGGTTTCTACTTCATGGTGTAATCTAACAAGTGGTGGTCTAACAGTCAGCCTCTGATGTCCCATGTAAGCCAGGGCTTTGCCAGCTGTTGTCATAAGTTGACCTGCACTGGCATTTTTTTCATTTTTTCCACACTCTTTCAAGTACCTATAAAGGACAGAGTTTATTGATTAATGAAACTGAAGATTTTTTTATTCCATAGCTAATCAGCCATAAGGGACCTAAGATACTTGACTTGTTGGCTTAGTCCTACCTTCCTAAAGCATTTTCTTCTTGGGCCAAGTAGCACAATCTTTCCTGATACAAGTCGATGACACGTTGCAGTTGAAGGCAGCTTTCATTTACCGATTTAAAGAGCTCTAATTTGGCGTCCAGTTCAGCATCCGAAGATATAATGCATTCGTCCTCCTTGCCGCCCAGCTTCCTCAGAACGCTTTTCTTCGTAACCCAGTACTGGTGCTGCATATTGTTGGGCAGCATTGTGGCAATAATGCGGTCTTTTTAATGTAAATTTTGTAATTAAACCAGCTCCGGTTCGTTCATTATTATATTTTTGATAAGAAAATTGATAACAAAACAAATTGCTAATTTGTAAACAATTTACTGTCACTGTAATGTCAATAACCGGGGACTGTCAACTGCCAAAAGTTAGAGTTAACGGTCCTGTTCTCTTGTCACTCTACCGGTTCTGTCGACTATCAATCGTCTTTTTCGAAAACGACCACCAGATGGCGCTAATATATTTATAAAAATTAAAAAATTGATAAATGACAGATTTATTTTATGTTTATTTATTACTATTTTGACTTAAATTTTTAATTTATAACTATTAACTAATAATTTCAAATATTTTCATATTAAATTAAAAAAACAATGAGAAAGGAAACTAATAAAGTAAAAATTATTCTATAGTGATGAACTTACCAAGACGCTAAAAACAAGATATGGATCTAGAGCAAAAATCGCCCCCAAAAACCCCAAATACCACTCCAGACTCGTATTTAGAGTTATCGGATGATCCCATACGGTTTGAGCCTGTAAATCAGCTTACCAATGTGTTTTATGATGATTCCAATAAAGACGTCTTTACAGTTCGATCTGGTGGTGTGATGGGAGTTGTGGTAAAGGTAAACCTTTTGCTCCTCTTAAAGCTATTGGTTATCAAAAGTATCAAACTAAAAAAAAAACTTTACCTTAGATGGTTTATTTATAATAGTTGCCACTGATAAGACATTACTCTGTACCACCATCACCCTGTACCTTGAAAATCAGACTCTTTAGAACACAAGTTTATATAAACTTTTCTATTTGAATTTATCTCAGCAATCCACTTTGTATGTAGGTACACCCTGTATATAGATAGTTACAATTTGTACCACTTTTTTGCTATTATAAAGCAGCAAGCTCAGCATTAACTATGGCATGTAAAAAGGAGTAATTAGGCAATCAAGTGCTATTTGTGTTAATTATATGTAACAAAGTATGGTGGTTTGTTTGGAATATGATGGTAAAGAAATACATTCATTTTAATGCAGAGGACTGAAAATTGAAATGTCAACCTGGTAATAATTGTAATTTACTATTTTTCATTCTTGGAAGAGGTAGTGACTATACTGATTACAATTTAACATTTATTTTATTTCATTTATTATAGTTCTAACAATTACCTTATTTGACGTTGCTGTAGCATATTTTTGATCTTGTGAGCAAAATAGTATATTATTAAATGAGCTTTTTATTATAGCCATTATTCCCTTAGGGTGATGTTTGCCCAGGCTCGACTGCGGCTCGTGACGCAAACGTCCCCCTTAGGGAATAATGGCCATAAAAAGGGAGTATAATACTATACTTTGTCCACTGCCATTGTCTAATAATTAAAAATTGTAAAATCTATACATAGTGTAAATAAAATTATTGAAATGTCAAAGTGACACTCGCGTTTGACGACAAAACCGGTGCCACCAGTGCATTGTTTATGCTGCGGCATTTGATATTATATTGTTGCCTACTCCTACTGGTTGCCAAGGCAACATGTATAACTTAAATGGCTAGCAGGAATAATGATATTACTCCTGCAGTTTCAACTCATATATCCCTCTGACTTATATGAACCAGCTTTTGTCATCAAGCTGAATATCAATATATTATTAAGTGGTCATAGACAAAAACCTTTATTATTATTGTCTATTTTCTCTTAACACAGAGCCCAAAAGAGACCAAACCCCTAAACTTTCGAATGGAGGACAGAGGCACTGTACTCTCTATTAAGTTTTCTTCAGACTACAAGATACTAGCCGTACAGAGAGCCAATACCTCTGTGGAACTTATGAATTTTAATAAAGACACTTTAGACTCTGAGTATTCAGTAGGCTGCAAGAAGAATTCTAATATTTTAGGATTTGTGTGGTCAAACGTCAATGAGCTAGGTAAAAAAATTTTACATACTGGCATTGGTGCGTATTTAGGTATTTATTTTAGCAATTATTACCGACCACGGGGTGGAATTATACACGGTAATCCCTGATAAGAAGTCTCTAAAACATTTGAAAACAACTTCAGTGACTGTGCATTGGTTTGTGTGGTGTCCTAGCAACAAAATAGCGCTTCTCGCGTCGTCACATGGTTCACAGTTGCAGCCGGTTGTGATCAAGCAGGCTTCCATCAATAAGTTACCCAAAGTTGAAAGTAAATTATTAACATCAATTTGTCAACTTTCAACCCTAATTTTAAGCAACAATACTCAGCTGAGCCTGGCAGAATGGCTTTGGAGAGGGACGTAACGCTGGCTAATCTTTATGGCACGCCAGCAATTTTAATACTGCGCCATCAAAGCGGCCCACATACAGCCGAAGTCCATGTACATCTACTCAATGGTCCAGGACAGGCACCTGTTAAGTGTTACGTTTTACGACTGGGCCTATCGGGGAGATTTGCTATTAACGTTGTGGATGATTTGGTTTTGGTGCATCATCAGGTGAAATTGTTTTTTAAAAAGATTTAAGTAAATTTGTAATAAGAGAAGTTTTAGGCATCACGTAGCTCGCAAATATTCGACGTAGCCTTGCCAGGGGAAAGTGATGGTAGTGTGAGATACCACAGTACTGTCGCACCTAGTAAATCAATTAAACCTGCCAGCATTTCTTTGCCAGGGCTGGTGGAACCCCAGTCTCATTCTTGCGAACTTTGTATCCTTAACTTTTGTTTTACCAGTGAAATGAAACGGAGACCCTCATTATTAGTAGGTAATAACATAAGTTGGTCTTATCCCAATATCGATCTAACTCCTGATCTGGTTCACTTCCTCTTCTTTGGGTGGTTATGCAAGGTCAGGGCACTTAGCTTTAGGTTTTTGGTTTTTCTTACCAAATTCTATTCATGTCTTGAATAATTACTTGTTTTCGAAGGGAGCTGTAAACTAATTAATCATTTGGCCATATCAGATTCGACCACACTTTTTTTCCTTTTTATTGGTTTCTAAACTCCCAGGTTTTTCAGCAATGAGACACCAGAGTTAAGCAAAGGCAAAATCTATATATATATTTATTAATCAAGGTAAAAAGCATTTTTAGCATATAGATTTATAAGGAAACATAAAGTTTGGTCAATACAGCCAAGACAAGTAAAAACTAGAAATTTCTAAAGGTTGCCACCATCATTACGATTGCAACCCCCTGTGTAGCCCAAAATATAATGAAATTGTAGACCTGAGTTGACTGATCATTAACAACTTTCACATAAAAACTTTTTTTGAAAAGTAAAAAATACCAACAATATAGAACTTTTGTTGTGCCACCCTATATATACTGGACACAATATAAAACAAAATTATCCCAGAATAACAGTATGTATGAATAATTTCTAAGTTCCTTGGAAATCATTTTTTCTTCACAAATATTTTTTAAGAAAATTTCCATTCAGTTTCAAAGTTTTTTTTTAATTCTTATAAATCTATAGAATTTCATATTTTCACATAAATATCAAATAATGTTGTGACCTCCTTCCGGGTCCCCACACCAATGTAGGAGTTCTTCAGTGTTTTTCTTAATAATAACGGTTAGATTCTCCCAACTGGGTGGTCTTCCAACCCAACATAGTAATCGACGCCAAACTGGGATGTTTGTGGCACATAAAGCTGCGTTTGTTGGATCTTTGTGAACACATCAGAGACCTCGCCCTGTGCACTCAAGTAACTTTAAGACGGAGCGATGGAAAACCGGTTTTATTGAAAGTATAAAGAATCTGTTGCTAATTTTATGTGCAGCCTCAAGGTACGTTTTTTTTAGCTGCTGCTCGAGGAAATCAATAAAGAAAACCCGGACTTGGACAAACTCCTGGAATCTTTCAACCATATTAACTTGATTTACCGAGACTGGGTGGAGAACGAGATGCAAACCCAATCGGGATCCCCGCCAAGTGCCTCTCATTTGAGTTCAAAGGCTGCCGGGAATCCGAGGGTGTTACTCGACCAAAATACGATGTTTGATGAAATTTTTCAAAAGATTACTTCAGAAAACGACCTGAGGAAGGTGGAGAGGGTGTTGATGTGTTATTTTAGTTCGTTGGCCGAATATGGAATCCCTGCCCAGTTTAATTTGAATCGCATGCTGGTCAGCACATTGGTAAATGAAGTGTCGCTGCGTTTTTGGGTTTTAATACTCATTTTTGTATGTAGGCGCGACAAAATAAATTTACAGCCCTCCAGCAAATGCTCCAATACGGCGTTATCTCGGACTCCAAAGCTTTAGCAGTGTTATTGTTGTCTCTGGGCAATATGCATCCCTCTTCAACGCAAATGGCCTTGGACATGCTGGCCAGATTAAATGCAAACGATGAAATTCAAGAGGTAATATATTAAAAAGAGAGAAAGTTGAGTGAGGGAAAAAAATGTTTATTAATAAAAGTCATCAAGTTGACTATGGGTTGTCGAGAGAAGAGTTAGAAGAGTGTCAGTATCATCTACTTTTCTCATGCGACCAGGTATTATTGACAACACGAGGTTAGTTTTTCTTCATTTTTAAGGTGCTTTTAAGCGAAAATCAGATACTCGCAGCGCTAAAACTGGCCAAAGACGAAGCTAACCCCAGGAAGTTTCTGACTGCCGCCAAAAATTCGAGTGATAGTACCATGCTGCACAGCGTACTGTACTATTTCCGAAATCATCCGAAGTACTCGTCAGTATTGCAAAGCGGTAAGTGATGTCTTGATTGTTGCTTAATAGTGCAGGCAAGATCTACATCTTTGGCCGTGCCATTGCTTTCAGATGAGCGGTTGCATACTTTTATAAATGACTACAATGAGGTGTTTGGTAGCGCCGACCACTGAGGAAACAGTTTACATTTTATATTATTGTCTTGTCGCTTCCTGTGATTTACTTAAAAATAAGGAGAATCTTTAAAACTTTGAGATTTTATTGTTAGTTAACCTTAAGACTATATAATTTTGTTTGGTTATATCTACATATTTTAGTCAAGAATATCCAAACGTAATGTAATGGTATAATTTTGCTTTTTTTTTAATTTCCAACTTTTAGTAAGTGATCAAAAACGATATCTAGTAAACTTTAGCAGAATGACCGTTTTATCTCCATCTTAGAAAATCCGACGAGACACTGATGTGATGGTAGTCGCTCAGACCAAGTACGTCTAGAACGTATTGGACATTCCTTGGTGACTTTGATGCCAAAAAGGGGGGGGGGGGGGCGGTACCCGATGCAATATGCGCGTGTGCATGGGTTGTTGCCAAATCTCGAAGCGTACTTGATTACCCGATGCAATATGCGCGTGTGCATGGGTTGTTGCCAAATCTCGAAGCGTACTTGATTAGAATCACATACTACCGCATCGAATATTTTTTTTGCTACATATTATATTTGGCGTCGAGTAACCGCAGTAACTCGTGAAAGTAGCAGGCTATGAAATTTTGACAGAAAATGATAACATAATCAAAATAAATGGACTTTTGTTTCTCCATCCTTTTCTTTTGACATTTCACAGCCAACTAGATGAAATTTTATAATGAACACCCCGTGCTTGACTGTAACTGTGACACTTTCAAAAGGGGCGCTCAATTTTCTGCATGTAGATATTGCAATGTCCAGTATGTTATGGAAGTATGTGACTCGGACTTGGTCGCTCAAAAACCGTTCTCGCCTGAAGCTGAAACTCAGCGGCGTCCTTTCTAGTTCTGAGTCTGAGCTTCACCTTCGGGAGAGTTCGGCTTTTGAGCGGCTATCTTCACATCGGAACAAAAGATAAGGGCTAAACCATTAATTATAATGGGAATTTTATTCCCCCGGTAAAGTTGTAAGGTCTTTAAAAAATTATTTAACATTAAGGACGACTTTTACAACTATCAGTAAAACTTCAGATATAACTTAAACTGTCGCTTGAATGCTTTGAAGGTGACAACTTGTAAAAGTCGTCCTAAACAATAAACTGACAACTGCCGAACTTTGATTGGTAAAAAAAGCTTTATTCACACAATAATTAAGAGATGTAACACAATTCCTCATTCACAAAATAATCTTTTGTACATATTCTATACAATTCCTTATGAAAAAATACAATTCACGATCACAATCGGAGCCTTGCGGCGGGTATGTCTCGGGTTAAGCTCAATCTTTTGGATAATTCGTCGTGACTACACAAAATTTTATTGCACTTTTTTACTTTGTCCAAAAACGTCAATTTAAATTAAAAGGAGTCAATTTAAATTCGAACGATTGAAAATAACCGCAAGATCTTTAAATAAATCTTAAATGCTAATTTTAAACAAGGACTAGTTAATGTGTTTCAATTAATGATGCTTATGTGGACGTTACACAGTGGGGGCATGTACATGGAATCTCATTTACGATGGTTTGTATGCCACCTCTCTTTTTCTCTTTATTTTTCGTTTAAAGAGTATGTTAGAATGTATAGAATACTTTCACTATATCAACAGAATTGTAAGATATCTTCATTAAATAAACAACAACAAAAAATCATTGAAAATGGACACTGTACTCCTTCCCCCACAGTCTTAATAAATACTTTAAACAATTTGCGCAAACCCGATTCGAATTATTGAAAAATACATCTTTCGGATGAATCCAAGTTGAATAAAGCAACAGTTTGAATATAGAGTAGTACATATATAGAAATATAATAAATAAGTATAGGTATGAGCAGGCAATTCAAAAAAAAAAAAAGAACGTATAGGTATTTCCTAGTAGATATTATAAATATTCAATTACCCTGGCTACAGTTCACTAAGTTAGTCAATAGGAGATGCAAAATTGATCAATAAATAATAAAAAATATCTACATGGTATGTCATTGTTACCAGTGAAACGGCATCTAGGTTTTCTCTGGTTTTTGGATTGGTGTAAGCATCAATCCCTTTGCAAGCATTTGTTCTTCTAAGTCTTTGTCTTCGTGCGAGTATCTGCCGAAAATTCACTTATTACTGTGCTTCTACATCTTCAAAAGTAGAAACGAATAGGTTACCTTAATCTATCCTCTTCTAGGACGGCAATTAAGTTATCTCTCCGAGCGACTATCTCCATCATTTCGTTGATGATGCTCTGCTCGATCTTCAAGTCTTCTTCAGTTTTGTTTTCACCTGAAGCCACTTATTTAAACGCAAACGCAACACAATAGAATGAACAGAAAACTTACTAGTTTCCAGCCTCTCTCGCAGCTCTAGCTGAAGCCTGGAGTGTCGGTCTTCCAGCTCTAACTCCTGAGCTCTCACCATCAATTCCTTTTCGTAACGTCTGAGTTCCGTGCGATCCCTCATTAAATCGAACCACTCCTATAAACCAAATATTCCATTATAAAGACTAATTGATTATTGAGTAATATTGCTAACCTGTAAAAGCTCACTTTCGTCCCTAGTACACTGGCCGTCGTCTTCCCCTCGTAAAGCCTTCTCCACTTCCACACCTCTTTGCTCCAATTCCCTGGTTTTCACCTCGGTTTCTTCAAGTTTTCGTTGGATTTCTTGTGCCATTCTATGCCTGCGGTGTACAGACAAGTAATGTGTGGGGATTTAAAGAGGGTAGTTATTTTACCGTTTTAATTGGGCTTGTCTGGACAGTCTCCTTGACTTGCCACTTTTCTTGGCCGAGGAGGCGTTGCCGACCGATTGGTCTAAAGTGTCGCATGAGCTGCGGTCTTGGCATTTGCCGTCCAGAATTTCACCGTCGCTGCTCTCATCTGAAAATATGTTTTCAATACAAATTATTTGTTGAATGTTGTTAAAAGAGATGGAACAACTTCTGTTTTCCTGAGAGACGCCTGCGCTCTTTGGTTCTTCAATACCTGCACGCAAGTAATAATTCATCAGCTAATTAATTAAAAACATTAAAAATGGATATAGCCCCAACACTCCTCAAGTATTGTTGACTCTCATAAGTAGAAGTAGCGTTTTGATTGTAGTAATGTCGTAGCCGAAACATCACTTTTCTTGGCCCATATATGATTGTATTGTATTGTATTGTATTCGATGTGAGTGGTCGTAGGTACAGTCCACCACCGCGGCCGGCGGTCTATTGTGGCTCACCCGAAGTGTTGCCAGCAAGGTTTACCCCTGCTTGCCGCACTAATTGTCACCAGTTAAGCCCAGACTCTCAACGAATCTGATGAGTCTTTTTCTGGCGACACTTCGTTTGCATCTTGAGCCTCAATGTTGTTGCTCAATGTTACCGAACAGTGAGTATCTTGATCTGGCAATAGCCGGGCGTTCGCATAGAACGTGCTCGACTGTTTCATCTTTGTCCAAGCACAGCCGGCACTTCGTTTCCTCGGACAGTCCGAGTCTGTACATGTGGAGTCTTAGATGGCTATGGCCCGTGTAGAGTGCAGTAGTCACTCTGATTTGTCTCCTATTTAGTCTGAGCAATGTTTGGGCTTTTGCCCTCCCTGTTCCTGTGATAAATTTTTTGGAGTGGGTTAGCCCGGGTAGGTTCTTCCCCCATTCCTGGGACTTGGCATTGCCCCATTTCTGGAGTTCAGCCTTGACCAGGGAGTATGGGACCCCCAGCACCGGTTCCGAGCCGAGGTATCTTGGATTTTTTACACAAGGTTGTGGAGCAGTATATGATAAAGCAAATAACTTTAAATTATGCAAAGAATTTTATTAATTTAAGAAAAATGTTGCTGAAACAGAAAAAATAGCGAGTTTACCATCAGATTTATTGTCGAAAGAAAAATGTTGTTAGATGAAGGAAAAACCGCATTCACTGTTTTATCAAGAAATTAATATAATAAACATATTATTAAGTTGCCTTCAATAGTTTTGTTTTCAATTACGGCATTTGCTGACGGTTAGGTAATTTGATTTTGCCTTCCTCGAGACTCTTGCTCTCTGAATAGGTAATTTACAGTACCATAAAACTTCTTCAGGATTTTTCCTGAAGCTACCAGTCAAGTTATATTTTGCATGCATATTCTCGTCAAAGTTGTTCTGTGATCTTGTTAAGACTCTTTTTCTGTTGTACAGGTTTTAATGCCAATTTCTATTTTCCGGTAAAAATTATAAGAAGCACGGGAACTTCGATTTGTTTACGATTTAATTACCTGTTGCTTTCAATGTGTAATTAGCCGGCAAGGGTGGGATCGGAGGAGGAGTGACTTCTCGCCTTTTTACGTCCAGTTCCGAGGTGCACTTCCTCGGCTTCGGGCTTTCAATCACGGCTTCCTAGAAACGAATTAAACTGTTATGTTTAGTTCACGATCTCGTACACAGTTATGCGTAAGCGTTATTACCACCTATTGCTTTTAAACGTTACATGTTTAGAACCGGGTTTATAACAACTGTGCCTTTAATTATTCATCAATCCAGGTTACCAGAGTGCTATAACTCTGCCCTTACTAAAAATGAGAAATCAACAACATTATAATAGATAATTTTAATGTTTACTGAGGCCAGGTGTACCTTATACCCCATATTTACCTGATAAATTTAACAGCTAATTCCTTAAAAAATCTTTATGAGAAATGTTTCATGACCATAAGCAGATTCTTAAAGTTATCACTCTGACAACATTTTTGGTGAATATGGCTGATAGGCGAGCAGCTTTGCAATTGAAAAAATCCGGTTCCGTACCCACATTGTTTACATAACAAACAAAACACAGTAATTAGATATTTACCACAGATGTTGACCAGTGATTTTGTACTACTAAATACCAATATATGTGCCCGCGCTGTTGCCAAAATGTACAACATTCTTTTTTTTCACCTATCTCTTTCCACATAAAGATACTCTGATAGTTTAACTCTATCATGGCGTTATAAGTGAACTCTCTCATTGCAGCGTTCTGAAGTCATTCCAGATTGCAATCGACTTGCTCGGCCCTTTGTCCAAAAACACCTAACAGCGAACTTTGGATCCTTATAGTTGAAGATACTGCATGTCGACGATGGAATGTCCTGCTTCAAGACAAAGACCAAATATTGGAGACTTTCTTATGATGAAAGAGGTAGGAAAAAGTGTGTCGTTGATATTTTGGCAATCAGCTGTATAGCCATACTGGCAGAAAATCACAGTTTTTAACCTCAAATCAGTGATAAGTACCTACATTTTTCATTTAATGAGCAGCTAAACAAATAGTTGAACAATAGCTTGTTAGTAAAACACCAACACACATACAACAAAAGTGTCTACTCCACAGTCGTAGTTTTAAAAACGAATACCAGTTGCAAAAAAAAACAATAGTGCAAATTCGTGCCACAAAGAATTACAAACTGCATTACAATCAAACAACAAACAGTAATATCACAGACATATTCAAATGCTTTCTTACGTGTTTGCATAAGTCCAAACTCGTAAAGGACTGAAATAAGAATATAAAAATATTAAAAAAGGAAAATTGTTAAATTGTGCTTAAAAATAAGACGATCACTTTGATTAATTGAAAGATGCGTCCGAAGTTTTAGCGCAGCGTTTGTGAACGAATTAAGTCACCGGTCGTGCACCGTTTTACTATACGGGGTGTTCATTATAAAACTTCATCTAGTTGGCTGCGAAATGTCAAAAGAAAAGGATGGAGAAACAAAAGTCCATTTATTTTGATTATGTCATCCTTCTCTGTCAAAATTTAATGGTCAATTTGCTTTAGTGACCTCAACTTGACGCAGAAGTTTTGCTTTATTTTTATCAAATTTTGCAAAGGTGATTGTCAAATGTTGTCTTACTCAACATTATATATTTTGACGCTCATCAAAGGATAACATTAAATTTTGCACAAATTATACCTCTTTTCTTTCCACATTTTGATTTAAATGATCAAAACTAACTGCTACTATTTTGTTTTCGTGAACAATAACAAAGACAGCAACATCTATTACTTCATTATAGCATTCATTTGGCTAACCGGGCTAAGTGTAGTTCTATCCTTTGTCAACTGAAGGGAAATATAAGGATAGAAGTATACTCGTGTCAAAGTTAAGTGATAACTCTTTTAATTTCAGACACGAAATATCAATCGTCCAGAATAGAGGTTTAAAAAATCCTGACCTGAACTAACCTAAAAAGATAACTGAATTGAAGTAACCGAAACTGACCTAACATGTTTTATGTGCTGTGACTAAAGATTCAGGCCGCCGTCACATACAGCGAGCGTAACGGAACGGAGCAGAAATGTCAATAACGTCATACACATGTCAATAACGTCATTACATATGTCAATTTCTATTTTAGCTTTTATCTGATTGGTTTAAATTCACCTGTCAAATTACGCTCCGTTCCGCTTTTAACCAAATTCTGCTGTATGTGACTTCGCCTTCAAGGGTTCGGAAAAACTGAAAAAAAAAGTTTTTTTCTTTTATTTTTCAAGTTTCAGAAAAATAGAGAAAATAACATAAAGACAAAGCGTTTCTAAATCTGCTCTAGACATGTCTTAAATGCCAAATACGATCTGAAACAACCTAAACTGACCTAAGGTGCTGTGACTCGAGATTCAAAGACTCGAAAAAAAAAAAAGAAAACGTTTTTTCCGTTTTTTTTTTAGAACCCCTGCATCTCTAGTCTAAAATGAAACTATTCCCATTAATCTAAGGCAACTTACCTTCGAGATCGCCTTCGACTTCGGCGATAACTTAGCAAACAACCCTTTCGCCCCCACGCCGGTGGGGCTCTTCTTCGTGAATATGCCCGCGATCAGCTTCGTGATGCTCTTCCGCCTCTCCCGGTCCTTACTCTTCTTCTTAGGCTTGTCGCTCGTGTCCAGCAAATTCGGATCCGATTTGCATATCTTTTTACCCGCATCGCACTCGATTTCCGCCGATTTCGACACAATCATGTTCTTCGGTATCTCCGAAATGGATTTGGGTCGAATGCACTGCGTCAGATTGTTGTTTTCCGAGATCCTCAATGCAGTTTCTGAGTCGCCGCTTTTAGCTCTTCTGAATGAGTTGTTGCGCTTTTTGCTCAAGGTGTCGTTCGAGTAGAGTAGCGAATTGCGCCTTTCAGTGTTCAGAACTAAAGATTCGATGCTTTCTTGCACGTGGGGATCGCTCTCTTTGGGCTTTCGCCCCACTTTCTCCCGCAGGCGCTGGATCTTATCTTCGGGGCTAAGCCCCAGGTCTTCATTGGATAAGAGCCGAGCCCTAGCTCTGGCATGCTCTTTCATTTTTTCTGCAGTCCTGGTAACGTCCGACGGCCGGTTGTACCTAGGTGGGGCTTTAGGAGCTTCGGCAAAGAGGTTCTTTCTAATATCCGGCATGCTAAAGTTCTCGGGGTTGGTCAAAGGAGTTTCCGGCAGTTTCCTGACATCAGTAAAAGTTGAAAACACGCTTAGAGGACGATTGCTGAGGTTTTGTTTTGGGGTGCAGGCCGGAGTGCAGTATTTCTCGTTAGAGCTTTCTTCTGGTGCGATCGAAGTAGATAGAAGATCTGGTGTGGCGTATGTACTAGACGCTCCAGAGTTAGGTGTAGTTTTATCCATGTTATTCAGATTAACCACGTCCGTGGTGCTGGATTTCTGCACGCTATAAGGCCTGCTGGGGCTTAAGCTTCCAAGGTTGCCCCTGTTGCGTTTCTTGCGCTCCAAGCTCTTATTCTCAGCCTTCATTTTATTCATAACCATTTCCTCGATGAGCTTTTTATTCACATCCCGTTCCTTCTTTATGCTTTCTTTTTTGTAAATCACATCAGGCCGCACCACGGGGCTCAAATTTAGAGTTATATCTTTGGCAGGACTGCTTTTCTCTTCTTGAATTAAATCTGGTTTTTGAGGAGAATCAGATTTGCTCTTTCTACGAGACTTCCTAATATCTATAGAATCCCTGGCATTGCCAAATTCCACCTTAGACTGCAGTCTCTGACAGTGCTCTTCGTATTGCAGATTGTTTTCTATGTTCTCTCTTTGCTCCTTGATCAACGCCTGTTCCGCCTTGACTTTGGCTAGTTTTTCTTCTAAACGTTGTTTTTGCAAGTTCTCGATTTTAGCGGAAGGCTTCAGCTTGCTGTCGGGGCAAATTTCGGTAATATTTTTCACGGTGGAGTCACTGCAAGTATTCTCCTCGGTAGTGGTGCCAGTCTCAATAATAATCAAGCTGTCCTCTTCATGATCTGTCAAGGCCTGCTTCAGCTTTAACTGCTCCAAGTCTGAAGGCTTTAAGTCTATAATCTCTCCTCCGAAAGAGTCTTTAACAACCTGGCAATAACCGGTGTTCAATTCCTTTTTCTTTTTGACTTCACTAATCGGGTTTAAGCTATCGTCCTCTTCGTTTTTAAACAGAACATAACCGTTTTGACTATCAACTGCGCCGCCGTCTTCGCTACTTGTCTCAGTACCAGTATCCATATACTCGATGTTGTCCAAATTAGCACTCAGTGCCGTGTTGAGCGCCTCAGTCAGGATAGTCTTATTAGATAGTTCTTTAGAGTCTTTGCCGCATACGTGGTGATTTATGGCTTCCTCGAATTCGCTTAGCTGAGCAATTTTGATCGTCTTCCTCTTCTCCGAACACTGACTGAGGTCCAGCTCAATGCTGTCCGAAGCATTTTCGTCCCTGGCCCAGTCTGACAATTCAGTTTCCGTGAGAACTGTTATGGCATCTGGAGAGCTTTTGCCGCTCACAGTCTTTACACTTTTGTTAGTTTCTTCGGGCGAATCTTCTTTGTCTCTCGTGAGCTTTACGTGAAGGGCCTTGTGGATTTCCGGTAAAACGCTCTCCAAGTTGGGCAGAGATTTCGGTTGGTTCAATGACTTCTTCTCGCTGGTAATGCTTTTCGTTTGTTCCCCTTCTGCGGGTGGAACCGGACACAAAGAATCCAAAGCCATGTCCTCTTTGTCGCTGCTATTTTCCTTGGCGGAATGCACTTCCACTCTAGGGATGTCGAAGTTCGGAGCTTTCTCACTCCCAGACTCTGACAAGGAGAGACTATCTGAGGACTGACTCTTGTTCTGTTTGGACCAATCGATCGAAGGTACTGGGATGGAAGCTTCGTGCGCTGGGCTGCGAGACCGTGACTCCGGTTCGTCATCTTTATTTTCACTAATAGTTGTTATGGTAATGTCGGGAGGAGGCAGCTCTGGCTTCACCTCCGTCCTTTGCCCTGACAGCACAAAATCCCCTTGCGGTGAAGACACCGGGGAATGTCTCTCATCCAATTTACTGCAAAACACCTGCATGCTTGGACTGACTTCCGGCGCAGGTTTTAACAACTTCTGACAATCGGAAATGGTGTTCTGAAAGCTCTTGAACTTAGTGTCAAGCGTGGAAGCGCTACCGCTCTTCTGTATACTGTTAGTGCCACTTTCACCAAGCAAATACTTCTTTTTGAGCTCTAAAGATACTTTTGCGGCTATGCCCCCGGTGCTTTGCGTGCGATTCAAGGCATAGCCCTCGGTCCTAGCCAAGAGCGATGTGGGTTTCTTGAAAGTCGGTGTGGGTGGGACTAGAGGACTGAGCTTGAGCTCGATGTCCGGGTTAATTCTCTCAGTTTTTCTACCGTTACGCGGCTGTTCGATGTAGCCAGCGGTCACCTGTAATCGTTTCGGGTGGTTCGAGCGGCTGCCCCGCCTTTTTGTCACGAAAAAGTCGTTCAGTGCGATGCACGGCAATTCACGGGTGGGCGTTGGCTCGTCCTGGGCGAATTCCGAGTCGGTGGAAATTTCGGTAGCCGAGTTTTGGATTTCGCTGGAGGAGTCCGAGCTTGATTCCTCCGAAACCATCTGTAAATGTATAGAGGGTTAGTCAGCTTTACTAATGATTATTTTTTTTAAAAGAAGCGACATCACATCGGATAATTCTATATCTAGGTATTAGATATAGCTTGGGGTTAATTTGGGTTAAATAAATGTTTGTTGTAAAGGTCAAAAAGAGAAGAATAAAATTTTAGATCAGGACGCTTATTCTATAGGAAAGAGCGAAAGTGAAAGTGAGAATTTTGACAACCTTGATCCGTCAAAAAATTCTGTTGACGAATTCAGATTCGAATTAAAAGCGAAATAAAGAAAATGCCGAAATCATAAAGCGTAAAGATGGAACTTTGTGATAGAAGTCATTAAATGCTTCACTGTACTGATTGCTCTCCATGTACTCTTGCTAGTAAAATATATTAAACTGTGACAACATTGCTTACGTTTCGCTGACGGCAGCAGCTTAGAAGTTTAGTCAGCGAACGCTGAAAATCGTCACCTAATTGGCCAATTTCAGGCTTCGCTGACTAAAATCAGCTGCTGCCGTCGGCGGAACGTACGCATTATAACGTCTCATACTTTCATAAAGTGTTAAATTTCCAAGGTTCAACTGTTCTTAGGACGACTTTTACAACTTTCAGTAAAACTTCAGTGCATTGTTTATCTGTCAGGTAAACAATGCGATGTACGTCATGTCCGGTGTTTTAACTTCAAACTGAAGTTTTACTTAAACTTGTAAAAGTCGCCCTCAAGGGAAGACTTCAAATGTCTAAACGTGGACGTGCCACGAAGAGCTGCAGTTTTTGGAGAGGCAGACAAGAAAGTGCTATGGAAACAGTCGAATTGCCAGACTTGACTGAAGTGCAGCGAGGAGTTTATCAACTTGGTCAAAGATTTGTGACATACGCCGAAGATACGCCAGCGTTTTCAGAGTGCATTGAGACTAATCCCGTCCTTTGTTTTCTCATTAAGAATATAAAGATTTCTTCAAAAAGAGCTTGGAAGCCGGCGCTTGCGCATCTGTTGGTTTTGACCTGGTTTTTCGACCTGCACTTTCTAATGTTACGTTCATATTATATTCAATAGTTAGTTATGGTTTAAACTTGGTTGTTTGTCTGAATCATTTCATTTTTGGAATAAACACTTTTGTCCACATTTTTTTTTGTTTTTAGTTATTTTCGCAGAATGTAAAATAACTTGGAGCCCAATTAGATTAAAAACTAAAAACATGATAAATTATTCAAATCGTTTGCGCTAACCTAAACGCATTGGAAAACTGGCTGATAGTCTAGTTAAGCCGAAAGCGGCTTCGTCCACTCGTCGCGACAACAGTAACTGAGATGTAAGTTTCATCATTCAATTTGGGTCCAAACTGAGTTATTGTTAAAACACATACAGTTAATGCAAACACGGCCACTTCAATACTAACACATTAGTAAACCTATAGTTACGCAAAAACATACTACTGTTAGACAACACTCACGTGAGCAATGGATTAAACGCGCTCTCGATTAACACATAGAAAAAGGCCACCCACTCTCGTTTATAGTTACCTTCCAACCATTGCTTTAACGTGACTGTTGAGCCCGGTTGTCACACATCTCAAACACTACAACAATCTTGCATCAAGGGCTTAGTAATAGTAATACACCATATCCAAAATGCATCCAAAAGTGAATCGTATTAATCATGATAAAAGACTACTACTGAAAGTTTATGATTGTCAAGCTTCATTCCCAACGTTTTCTTTTGAGCAGAATATTTCTGCTTTATTTTTTAAAGCGAATATAAAGGACTAGAAAATATAGTAAAAAATTAGTCTTGTTTGTTTGTTACTGGATGCAGCAGTCTTTGTCCTTGTCCTTCCTGCCATACTTTGGAGGGAATTTGGGCAGATTCTCGCTACTCAGCGATCTACCCCCTTGGATCGACACCCTCTGGGGTCCTGGCACTTCATAAGACTTCACAACAGCCTTTTTTACCTCTAAATTGCCAGTCGAAGTACTTCTGGCCTGTCCGTCCAAAGGTTTTATAGTTTCCCCAGAATATTTCCTAGTTACCAAGGGAGATGCAGTCCTTTGCTCCTGTGACCTTTGTCTAAGCACCCTTGGCGGTGGTATTGGAGCTGGCAGCGAATGCTTCCTTCTACGAGGAACGGGGGGTGAGGGAGGCACTTCTTTCTTTGGCTTATTAACTTTGGCATACAGATCTTCAACGTTGTTTTTCTCAGAATCTACATTTTTTTGTTTATCTCCACCGTCAACATTCTTGTGTTCACTAAACTGAGAAGGTGCGTCTGCGGAGCTACTCTCAATAGCTTTAGAAAAATCTTGCTCAAGGAGCGCCTCCTTTTTGTACTCTGAGCTGATTGAGCTTTCCGGTAATTCGACTTTCTCCAGAGACTCTTCGGAATCTGAATCTGAGGAAGAAGATTCCACAGCTCTCGAGAAATTATGAGGTTTCGGAGGGCTCAATTCGCTGGTGCTAGTGTCTTCTGTCAACGCAGACATTGCTTCATTAAAATCTTTTAATTCCTGCGCAAAGTCCTCCGTAGGGACCTTATGCTGGGAAGCCGCCATTTGTTCTTGCAACTTCAAGAATTCTGGGCTAACTTTGCTCGAAACGGAGACGTTGACGCACCAGTCACTTTTGCTCTTTCCCAGGTCTCCCGACTTGGGTCTTTTCTTACCAATGTTCTCAATGGTTTCATCCACGAATTTTTCCAGATCTTTCAGGCTCTCCTCAAACGACTTACCCTCGTCATAGTTACTCAATGCCTTCTTCGGCTCGTGAGTTAACGTCTTCTTTTTGGCTTTCAACTCTTTAGGCTCCTCAAACTTCTTTATAGTTCCAGAAATTGGTTTTCGTACATTTTCTTGAGGTCTTTTGAAATTGCCCAAAGAGAACCTCTTGACCACCGGCTTGGGTTCGTCTTCCTGATCCATAGACTCGAATTTTTTGAGCACCGATTTAACGTTCACCTTATTGACGGCGTCCAAGTCTACAGAGGTGCGCGGATGCCTTCTTCTATTGCAGTGCAGTTCCGTCTTGGACCTGCTGAGGCCCAATTTAGGTTCGTGCAAATTTTCCTCGCTGCTGCTGTCTTTTGGAACTTCTTTGCCCTTCAAAATAGCCTCGAAGAAAGCCACGTTGTTTCTCGGTAGTTTGCTAATGATCGAGTCTGCCTTTTGCGGCTTCTTCAGCAGTTTTTCCAAGTGCTTATATTTAACATCGCTAACTGATCTGTAAACCTTTCTTTCGGGCGTTTGATGATCCAACTCTTCCATCCACTTAAGCAAATCTTCCACTTTGTCGTCGCTTTCTTTTTGGAGCTCTATAGTAGGTGCGTCCGCGGTTTTCTCTAGAGCTTTGAACAGATCCTCGATGCTGCTTGATAGTTCTTCCTCCTTTGCTTTTTCCGGAGGCTTACAGACGTATTTTTTTGGGTCTACTGGCTTATGCAACTCATCTTCGTTGGCCAGCAAATCTTCAATGTAATTATCTACGTCATCCAAATCGGAGTCTTTGACTTCAAAATTGAAGCTTTCACTGCTTTTGATTTCCTTGTTGGTTTCGGGCAAACTGTTCTGTTTTTTTAATGGTGCTTTAGGGACGCTGGCACAAGTGCCCGATCGGGCCAATTTCGCCGATTTCTGGGGAGTTTTTGGAGTGCCAAAGTACTTCTTTGTATCCAAACCCTTAGTGTTTACGGCTACTTTCGGTTTTATTTCTTTGGGAAGGTTTACTTTACTAGGAGTTCGTCTTATAACAAGAAGCGGCTGTTCCAACTGAAATTTCGGCTTAAATTCCTGCCCAAAGCTTTTCCGCTGCTCTTTAGGTGGCAGCACAAAGTTCCTCTTAACTTTGTTGGGCGCGAGACTGTCGGATGTAGCGCTTTTGGCCAAAAGACCGGGTCTAGGGGGTGGTTTAGACTCAGTTTTGGGTGCTGAAAAAGTTAACTTTCCAACTACTACGTTAGGGTCATGCGCGGTAGCTTTGTTCATGTTAAAATCCAGGTCGCTCTCCGCGCTGTTGAACACTTCGGAATTAATAGAATAATTGCTAGAGGACTTGTTTAGGGGCGGAGCGTTTTTATGGTGATCGTTCAGGATATCGGGGACCGATATCAGAGGTAATAAGTCAAGAGATTTCTTCACCTCAGTGTCCGTTCCCGTGTCCGTTTGAACTACTGGAGGTTCGACTCGCACCTCCTGCTTTCGGAGTTCACGGGCTCGTATTTCGTCCTCGCCCTCGGTCGCGGTATCCGAGTCCGAATCTGCAACAAACAAAAATGTGTCACTACAAATTTTTTTTATTCATTGTAAATTAACTATAAGCGTGTAGAGGGTGTTTATTTAAAAACGTCATTTAGTTGGCTAAGAGCAATAAAAAAGGATGAAGGAACAAAAGTTCGTTTTCAAATTCCCTCCTCTCCATCTCAAAACCCTGAACAATAAAAGGGTTTCAGAACTTACCATCACTGCTATTCTCGTAGTAGCTGCTGTGATCCGAGCTGCTGTACCCGTCAGATCCCGAGTGATGGCGCCCCTTCCTGTAACTGTTCTTCAGCCTTTCGGCCCACTTCATGGTTCCTTCTTTCGTGATGGGCTGCTCCAGGGCATCGTCGAAAGCGTCCTCGTCGTCGCTGTCAGTGTCACTACATTTAAAACTCATAATTACCAAAATTACCGAGCCAAACGTATCAGAAGACAAACCTCAAGCTCGACGAAGAGTCATCGCTATCATCGAGCTCGTTGGCCGAAGCCCCGAAGTTCTTGTCCGTCCACTCGTCTTCGTCCATTTGACTGAGAGCTTCCTCATGATCCGATGAGATGTTGCCAGCGGAAAGGTTTGAGAATTCTATTCTTTCAGGAGTTTGTACTGAAACCAAATTGTACTTAAGTACTAAAAAAATTGTTCAATATGATAATCATTAAGTTTGCTACCACGTGGTAACGTTTACTCAACGTGAATAATAGAAAATACCTCTATCGAGCAAATCGACACCGGCAACCCCTGAAAGGTGCTTCTTCTGGGGACTTCTGCCAGCCTCTCTTACACCTGCGAATAAAGGATATATAAGCAAAAGGATGTCAAGATAAGAGTTAAAAAGAATACCCTTTTGACTAGGTTTCCTAGCCAGCTTGGTGGGCCTGGGCAACTCGCCCTGCATTCCGTAGTGGTGGATGCAGAAGAACCTATATCCGTACTGACCCTCTCTGTCAAACATGTAGGAGCCCAAGCGCAGTTGCGTGTGACAATATTGACATCTAAAGATTTCCATTAAAACTTTGTGAACATTCTACCCACACATCAACGTACTTGAAACATCCATGATGGAAAAATCGGCCTTCGGCGGATAGTCGCTCCATTAAATACACACGCTTTGCACAGAAATGGCAGTACTCTGAACCGCTTTGCATTGGGAGGTTTACAGGCTTAGGGTGGACCTAAGAGGCAAAAAAAAAGTTAAAGGAAAAGTAGGGGGAGTTCATTTGGAAACGTCATTTAGTTGGCTGTGAAATGTCAAAACAAACGGATGAAAGAATAAGTCCTCAAAGTATGTGATCCTTTTCTGTCAAAAATTCATAACCTTCTAGATGACGTTTGCTAATGAAAACCCCGTATGTAAAACAATCGTAGTTTTTACAGGTTTCTCTGGCGGTTTCTCCTTTTCTTGTGGCGCTTTACTGACAAGCCTCTCGGTAATAGAAGCGACCTTATTCTGACCCAACTCCCTATTTGTACCTTCTTTGAGCTTCTGGTCCAGTTGTTTAATGTTGCGGTCGATGTCTGCGTATTTAGCTGCAAAACACGGTTGTTGCTAATCACAGTGATGTAAAAAAAATAACAAAATCTACCCTCGGTGCTGTCTTGCTTTTCCAAATGTTTTCTTTCCATTTTCGTCTGTCTCGCCTTGAACTCTTCCCTACTCCATCGCGGCACCCGCTCCTTGTCCGCGTTCAGAGTCGAGGGTTTCCCCATTTTGTTTTCGAGGATTTTCTTTTCTATCTGCTTGATGTTCCAATCGGATGTTTCTACAAAGCGAAAAAATATCGCAATGTTAACTAACGGTGATATCATAGATGTTTTGCGTCATTTTATCAAGTTGAAAGAGATGGATAGCGGGTGTAGGATATCAACAACACCTGCCAACGTTTCGACCTTTATTGAAGTCTTCCTCAAGGCTCTTTCAATAAGCGTAGCTTATCAAACGAAGTTTGTCTGGAATGACATACTACTCTATCAAAAAAAAACACACACACACATCGAACAGCTGTGAATACGCAAACGAAAACCACGCCAGGACGACACACACACATGTCTTCGGTTGTTTGTAGTTTCGTCGAATAGAATGGTATTCCAGACATACTTCGTGTCACAAACTTATTAAAAGAGCTTTGAGGAAGACTTAATGAAGCTTGAAAACGAATTTTACAAATGTTAAGTTAAATGTCCTACTTCTAACCACTTCTGTCAATTTCAGTTAACTAAAGATATAGAAGGGTGACCCTAACCGATTTTTCCTATAGCCCTCATTAGATCTTTAGGTTTTTTCTCGGTCGGTTGCGTGCCGCTCCATTTGTCTTCTAAGCTTTTGATTTTCGAGGCGATGTCTTCCTCGGCGTTTGTGTTCGCCAGCGGTTTTAAACCGCTGATTTTTGTGTCGTGGTCCTAAAAATATTTTATTGTTATACAATGTACTAAAGATATTAATGATAAAACAAATGTAACTAGTACACGTATTTTTGTAGGTAACTTTTTCAGTGTATCGTACGTTAAAAAAAGAAAAGCGTTTTGGCTGCAATTTACAATAGTTATTAATGTATTAAGAGCGAAAAGTACAACTTTTTTGCTCGGAGAGTGAAGTTTGCCGCTCGACGCGGAGCGGAGAGCGGCAATCACTCGAGAGCAAAAAAGTTACTTTTTGCTCGTAATGCATACAACGTTTTTTCTGCAAATGATCAATTTCAAATAATGTGAATCACAACTGAGTATAACTGAAGACACAATCTAAAAATTTAAATCAAGGTGACAATGACGTTTTTAATAATTGGTTGAGTGGTGGTAGTTGCTATTGACAGCAAGCGATAAAATCTTTTTCGCTTGCTGTCCTGGGCAACGCGCAGAAAAGTGAACTCACATTCTGATCCTCAAAAATGGTTAGGTTTTCGTTTGTCTAATGAAAGCATAAAATGCGTCATTATTTGACGTTTGTAGAAAAAAAAATTTTTGATTATTCTTTTAGTTCCAATGTGTTAATGAGGTCATAAACAGAAAAACTTGAGAAAAACTGGTTTACCCCAAAATGCCCCCATTACTATTTTTTTTCTGCAGTTGAGAAAATTGAGAAAAAGTATTTTTGCTTTTATTCTCTCTTATCTACCTGTAAGGCCGGATCCCAAAGATCAACCCCTTATTATTACTTTTTTTTGCAGAAACAACTAGAATTTTCTTATCATTTAATAAACAAAATGTATAATTCTTTATGGTTATTATGCTGTCTTTTAAAGTCTTACTTGCCGCATGCCCTGGGTGTCACAAGAAACAATTATTATTGATATCTTTTATTGTGTCACAATTTTAATTTTAGTTTTTTTTTACCTTTTTTCCTTTGTCTTTCTTTCATTTTACTTTGCAGATACAACTGCAATTTCCTTAGTATATAATAGATACAGATTCTTATGCCTTCACCCCCCAAATTTGTTCCTCTCATTTGCCAAAAGCAGTGTAATAGACTATCTTGTTTACAAATTAATTTGTTGCTTAAGACGGTGTCAAGTCCAAATTCAGGGGCAACCGTGTAATTAGTCAACTCGACTGAAAGATGCTTAGCATCAGCTTCTTTTAGACGAAACAAGCTGATTACAATAGTTGCGACAGGTCGAGGAGTGTTGTAATACAATGCCAACGACTTGTTTTCTGTTTTAAGCCTGCCCCGGATATCTTCCACCCAGTGATAGAATCTTGCATGGGCAATTTTACGTTCCAGTTACAATTGTAGTTTAATGTTACAATTGTTGCTTCAATCTACAATTATTGTAAGTTAAACCTGCATAAGTTGAATTTACAAGTGTAGATTGAAGGTACAATTGTAGGTTCAAGGTAAAATTGTATTGAATTGAACCTACAACTGTAACTTCAATCTACAATTGTAACTTGAACCTACAACTGTGACTTCAACCTGCAATTATAGTAAGCTAAACCTAGAATTGTAAGTGAAACAAAAATTAATTGAAGGTCGAAGTTACACTTGTATGTTCAAGTTACAAGTGTGCAACTGTGACTTCAACCTGCAATTATGGTAAGTTAAACCTAGAATTGTAAGTGAAACAAAAATTGTCGGTCGAAGTTACAGTTTTATGTTCAGGTTGCAAGTGTAGGTTGAAGTTACAGTTTTAGGTTCAAGTTACAGTTGTAGATTCCAGTTAGAATTGTAGGTTAATGTAACAAGTGTAGGTTAATGTTACAATTATTTACAGAATCTTCAATAATTGCAAGTTAAACTCTCAATCATTGTAACGTCAACATGCAATTGTAACTTGAACCTACAACTCGGAGGCTTTACAAAGTCATATACAGCTTTGAAACCTTTGTCGGCAACTGTATTAGGTAAAATGTGTTAGTAGGCCAAAAAAAAAAAACATTAACAGTTTTGGTTTAAAAACATCAAAACATAGAACCACACAACACCATCTTACTGGCACATAAGTGAACTGTTTCTCTAAATCTTTAACTCGGTCTTGGAACTTAGGGGCGGTTTGTCGGTACAAAAAAATCGAATAGTCTTCGAACGGTTCGGAACTGTCGGGCTTGCAGTTCGCTTGGAGCATTTGCATGCTCTTCACGAACTGCTCGGTTTGCCGCCGCCGCTGCTGCTTCCTCTTGTTTTGCCGGTCCTGTCGATTAGACGCTATTTCCTCCAAGGTGCGTTGACGTTCCTCCTTCGGAATTAAAACACGTCAAACTTCAATCACACGGAATAAAACCACCGACAGTGCAAATAATTAAATCCGCCGTATTGTCGCATTATTTATTTCGGGTTAAATACACTTAAGATTGATTCCTACGGCCAAAGATAATCCAGAAAGGAGGTGGGAGGTTCGACGTACTCTTCAGGATTTACGTACATGTCGAATACTAAAAGAAGGAGGCCCACCGTTACGGTTTCCATAAGCGGAATGAACCAGCGGGAGTAAATCTGGAAAAATGGAATATAGGAAAATGGAATAGATAAAGTGGAAAAAGGCAAGGTCTTTAAGGCAAAGATTTCTTAGACTTAGAATATAATATACTTACAACACTGGGTCCTATCCTCTCCATCGTCCTCCTCTTTCGCTGCTTCCGGTCTATGCTACAAGGCTTCGGTACCATGACTTCCGCGTGTCGCTTATGGCGGCTGGACGGCCTGGATGGTTGCGTATTATTGACTATAGTGGAGGGCGGCTGATGGCTGCTCGTTTTTATAGATTTGAACGAAAATTCGCTGCGTTTGTGGCTCTCTGGCAACTCCTGCAACCAACACTCTGTTATCAAAGAGACTCACACCAAACAAACAGCACGGGTTTAAGGAAAAGTGGCACATAAGGAAACCTACTGACTCCTCTCCTTCGATTATCACCGAAAAATTAGCCGGCGGCGCCGAAACCGACTTCATATTAAACTGGCTGAACTTTGTAATGGGCTTAATGTGACTCAAGTCCCCCAGGGGTGACTGTTTGCCGTCCTTCAGACTCTTGACCAACTCAACCAAGTCCTCTTGCGAGGATTGAAACGGACTCTCGCACTTAACCACGTCGGTTCTCTCTTCCACTTTGACGTCATCGTATTCTCCTTTTTTCCGCACTTGCGCTCTCGTAACTGAGGTGATATCTGAGGTCAAGTCGCATGTAATGAGCTAGGGTAAACGTTATCACTATATAAGCCCAGACTTGGGTGCATCATCCATACGAACCGTTTCTGCTTCGGGATCTTTCTTGACTTCATCCACCTTAAAATCGTGCTGGCTTATCCACTTCTGAACGCGGGTGTACGTCTGGGGGGTGAGATTCTCGTTCTCAACATTTGAGTAAAAATCCATTTTTAATTTAACCTCCGGTTCTCCGATAATATTGCGCGACTGGGGTTCTTTGCAGGAATCCTTGGGGCCCGCTCTCAAATGCCCATGCAGCTGCTGCCGTTTGGCGATCACGTTCCTCAAGTTATTTCGAAACGAAAATTTTTTGCTTTTCCAATTGGCGTTCTTCGACGTCTCTTGACATGACCTTTTGAAATGTGACGTTTCCAGCACGCCCAGGGAATTGATTATTTGCTCGTCAACAGGTGTTAAAGGTGTCTTCTTTTTGAGGTTCAATTTGGATTTGCCTTTCAATGGGGTAATAAATTAAATGCAAATTTGTCCTGTGAGTTTGCAAATTAATGTACCTACGTGCTTTTCTCTTCTCTAGACTGGTCCAATCTGGGAGTCTCCGATTTTCTGGCATTGGAGATTGAAGGCTTTTGGGGCTTACAAGAAAAGAGCTCACATTTCCTTTGAGGAAGTTTTCCTTGTTTTCAAAGAGTTGCTCTACTCTCGTGCTTGGCTTTTTAGATAAACCTCTAGACTTTATGGGTTTAAATGTGCCCCTGCTGCTCTTGCTAACAACCACCACCCTACTTCTCGAGCTCTTGATCACCTCCGGAGTTTCCCGGCCACAAGAAGTTAATCCTTTGGAGGTGATTTTAACCAAATTTCGAGATGATATGTATTCAACATTCTGGCACGTAATTTCGTCATGGCTGGACTTATGAATCACTTGGATGTTGATCGATTCAGTGCCCGATGAGTAAGATTCCCGTGAGTACGAATTCTTGTGGGAAATGCTCCTTGTGGGCGTGCCTTTGAGAGCGCCACTTCTTATAATGGAGCTAGTTTTTGCAGAAGTCGGAATAGTTATTCTGCTTTTGAACTGAGCGTGGAAGGATGGTGGCAATTTGGCTTTGGAGAGTACTAGACTAAGCTGCTGCTTTTTCAGCAGCAAGTGCTTTCTTATGATTTGCAAAGGACTGCAGTACTTAAGGCCAAATATCGTATTGATGCTGCGTTCCTCGGGTTTTACCTTTGGCAACGAGGCCTTCGGGGATACGATGATTTTATGGTGAGGACTTATCAGGCGTTTACAGGCTTTGTCTTTGGATTTTGCAAAATGTAGGATTTGACTGCGATTTTCTCTTTGCTGCTCTTCAGTTCGTGGAGCCTTAAATATTAAGTCATAATAAAATTATTAATTATTTAAACTTTTTCTTCTACTTCCTAAATGTGTCAACCATCTCACCTTAGATGTTGAATAAAAACGAAAAATCACAAAAAAAACGAGCGCTATCAAACAAATCAGTGTATCTCTGTGGCACCCTGCCTAACCCAACATGTAGGCGATGGAATAGCGGAGTGAGGACAGTAAATAAAAAAACTGGTAAAAATAATGAATTTTTATCTCTCTCTCAAAGAGACTGGTAAAAAGGTCAAAAACAATTGATCTCTTTTCGCCTCTTGAAGCGAAGTTTTGTATGGATAAATGGATGGATAAATCAAATTTAGTTTTTTGGCCAAACATTTTAGCATCTTCTAAAACGGTAAATTTTTGGACTAGGAGACTTTAGAAGAGGTTTTTTAGGAAAAAATAACGTTCAAGTTGTCCTGTGTAGGCTTCCTTTATCGTTTCGGTTAGCGTCGTTTTTTTAAATATTAATAATAAATAGAGGGTTTTTAAATTTATTGTAGTTTTAAGTGAATATAGACATTGATAATAACAAGTCCTAGTGTCTCCCTCCGTAATATGAAACCCTATCGCGCTCTTCAGACTAACCATAAGCATAGTTGAACACACCTATAGTTTCAAACGCATTCGAATTACTTACCGCAGAGGTCCCAACTCTTTCAGGCACCTTTAGAGGAGCAGAGTTGGGAAAAGTTACAGATTCTAGAGAATCGTGAACAAAAGTTTCGCATCGGAACAGGTTAATTGACGAACGGCCGAAACTTACGCTTACGTCTTTAAGCTGTTTTGGCTCGTTACCAACACCATTTTTTGTGTTAATACTCCCTTTGTCGTCGATCAGGACGTTAATTTCGCACGGTACGTGAGGACAAGGAGTTTTCTTTTGATCGTTGTCCTTTTCATCCGCATTTTCGGGTATAACCGACAGTTTACTCTTCTTCGATTTCGGTTTTCTTTTTAAACCCTGAGAATCGGTTAAATTGACGTAAAGCGACACGTTTCTCGACTTTACTTTCTTCAATTTTTTGTCTAAAAGTAGTAGAACACATCCGCTGTAAAATTAACTAAGTAATCCGGAAGCAGTTTACCTTTACCCTTGTGTGCGTTAACTGAGCTGCTTTTTTTTAGCTTCGCCATCCCGCTAGAGTCTAGTATATTCGCATTATCGCTATATGTGACGTCGAACACATCCGTGCCTGCATGATGTCTTTCTTTTCCCATGCTCTTTAAACTCCTGATACTCGTAGTGAGGAACGTCTTTTCGCTCAAGGTTTTAGCGGGCTTGGACTCAGCCGAAGCATAATGACGTTTGAGCTTTTTCAAGGAAACCTTTCTTTTAGCAGTTATTGCTAAATCGTCGCTGGTCAACGGCTTTTGCCCTTTTCTATCTACAAATCCTTCTGTCCGCGTTATAAGTGGAGATTTCTTCAACAAAATTTGCAACTTTGCAGATTTCTTTTCTCTGCTAATAGAACCAGCATCACCAGCCGCTCTACCGCCTTTTTGTTTCGTGTTTACAACCCGTTGGCTGACGGCACAAGTTTCACTACATTTTACTTCCAGCAGATTCAATTTCTCAAGGATAGAAGGAGAACAGGGCGTTTTTCGGTTTCGGGAAGGTGGAAGTTTTGGGGTTTTTGGCTCAGCTACCTTTAAGTTCTAAAAGGAACGGTGCCAAAGCCATGCAAGTCAGCACAGTTAAAGTGACTTACCAGTTTTGGATGCTTAATATGCGGAATCTCGCCTCGGAAAGTGTCGTAAACCTGCGTTAGGTAGGTAGTCATGGCTAAGTAGTCTTCGGTGTTAGTAATCTCCTCTCCGGTCATAAAAGGCGGCAAACCTACCCCGAGATACAAAAAAATTTAAAGCACTTGAGAAATTGTGAATAGTTAATTTTTTGTGATTTTGACGTCTGAGGTTAAGTTGAGAATGAAAGATAAAGAACAGCGTTTGGATGTTTTTAATAATTTGACAAAATGCTAGTTTTTGCAATAATGTTCCGTGATGTCAATATGTAGTAATAAAAGTTCCTTTTCAATCAAACAAATCAGAATCAACTTAAAGACTCATTGGTCACTGCTATAACGTAACAATTTCTTGCTTAGACAGTAAAGAAATTACTAAACTATTTCTAAAGAGAAAACGGAAATAATTCCTATAGTGGGTAACGTTACACCTGCAAAGTTTCTTCTTTAAAGGTCAAGGACTTCTGCTTTTCATTTATCAAGTAAACTCGGGAGAGAGCCCTAATAGAGCCAGAACAACCTGCTGTGTCAAAGTTACTATCTGACAATTGTGGAAAAAATGGCGAATGCACGTTATTTTACGTTACTTCCTTTTAAGATAATTTTACTTACCTAAGTCTTTCTCTAATATATCCATGGCCAATTGGTTGCATTTTGCCGGTTCGTTGTCTTTGATTGCATTATAGTCGAGGAGATCAGGTCGGTAGTGATGTATGATTGCACTTAAAGCTTTTCCGTTGCGGAACACCGAACTCAGGTCGGTGAGTTTGATTTCTTCGTGAGCTCGCAGCTGCTCTGCGAGCCAATTGAGCAACACTTCATTGTCAACGTTTCCTAAACAAATTGTTCCAAATATGTGATAGATGTTCGGTGTCGAAGTTTCAAAGACTTTTCAAAGAACCTTGTCATGCAACTCTTTAATTCTTCGTATAGACAGCTTTTTGCGCCTAAACAGCTCTAAAGGACTCTGAGAGTATCCTCACCCTTTTCTTAATAAAAATTGAAAGGTAGGAATAGCCTTAGAGCTTTCTAGAGCTGCCAATCTGAAACTTTTTAAGCACTTTTATTCAGTATAGTTGATTCTATGGTGTTAGCCTTGACTAAAGCTTTTTAAACACCTGACATTTATCTGCGTAAAATCTAATTATTATATCAACTTGCAACTACAGCGTTTTCGAGTGGCTCCTCTAGATGCTCTCAGAATATTCCCATCTTTACATTCTTATTGAGAAAACAAAGAATGGGAATACTCTCAGAGCGCTCTACACCTGTCACCCGAAAACGGCTGTATAAAGCGCTACAAAGATCTGTCACTGTCGTATCAAATTTAGTTCAGGTCACAAACCAGAATTTTATTTAACAAAATCGAACAAAAAGAAGCGTTATCTTCACTATAAACATTTTATGTCATAACTTCTATTTTTGTATTCCAAGCAATTGTCACCAAGCTACTTGGAATGTCCTATAAAAAGAAGACCACTTGCCTCTTCTGCGCTTCTTAGGAGCATGTTCATGCCTGCTCATTGCTTCTAAAGAGGCCCGCTTCATTTTGTCGATGCTTTCAGCGTTATCCGTGTCGTAGAGGCAGACGGTCTGATGAGACGTAACCACGCTTTTGTTGAGATTTGGATACCTGAAATTTTGCAATTTGGATATCTGAGATTTAGATCACCTACAATTGATATTACATATGTCATAAAATGTCAATAAAAAAGAATGTTATTTGCAACTACTTTCGTTGCATTTTTGCTTTAAAAAATTGCCATAAAGAGCTCAGATTTATCCAAATATTTATTAGTGGTTCAGGCTCACAATCTGAGGTGAATCACAAGTCCATCACTACATTACCACAAACCCATAAAGCCAACCAAAGAATTCAGATTAATTTATCAATTGTAATAATAATATAGTTATTGCATTTTTGATGGTTAATGAACAGCTAAATTCTCCCATAAGCCGGACTTAAACTGGTTACTTTTAGCGTCTCGGGATTCAGAGCTTTATGAAGACCTAATTCTAGTCACTAGGAAAGAAAAATGTTGTCAACCATGGATAGTCAGTTTAAAAGCTATCCAAGAATAGGAAGAATGTGGCGGAGAGTAAAGTTGCGCATTCGCCATATGTTTCAGAAAATATTTTGTTTCAACAAAAAGATGTATTTTTGGACTTGGAAACTTTGGAAAAAGTTTCCTGTATGTTTTTACATAAACAGGTTACTTTTGACGTCACGCTGTTCAGTGCTTTATAAAGACGTAATTTTAGTCATTTGGAAAAGAAAAGATTGCCAGCCATGAATGTCAATTTAAAAGGGAACCAAGAGCAGAAATTAAATTGAACTAGACTCAAAATGATGACAGAAACCATGAAGATTGACAGTAGTGAGTTGATACGTCATGCCTAAAGGTAAACAAAATTAATTTTACCTTCGCTGAACGAAAAGACATCAAAACATCAAAAACAATAAAATGGCGGACCAAAAAGAGAGTTAGAAAGAAACTAATACGGCCAGAATCAAACCAGTGCTGCATCAAAATCTGACAATTGTGGATAAAATGGCGACGGTGAGTTATTTTGCGTTATTTCCTTTTAAGGTGATGTTTGCTTGTTTATTTTTATTTGCTTCATCCCATTATAGTAATAATTAATAAGGGAGCAAAGCTCTTGACACTTCTGTTAATAAAATGGCAATTTTAATTTATTTTACGTTGTTTTATTGGTGTTGGTCTATCTTGAAATTATGCGCCAGTATCCTGGAATTTGAAAGCAGTTGAGTTGGATTAAATGACAAACTAGACTCAAAATGATAATAGAAACCGTGAAGATCGACAGCAGCAAGTTGACACGTTATCATGCCCAGAAAATTGGAAGTTGTATAGAAACAACATAAGTCCTGACCTGCGTATTAACTCGAAAAAGATTAACTGAGCACGCGCGACAATTTAACACGTCACTCATTGTTTAACTAGCTCGTGGTGCGCACTAAAATCTTTTCGAACATCTGCGAGATTTATCTGTGATAATGAATTGACGTTCTTCGTATATTATTTATTATAAAATGTATCTTCGCTCTACGAAAAGACATAAAACAAACGAGGCAAAGTTTGACAATTGTGGATAAAATGGCGACCGCAGGATATTTTGCCTTACCTCCTAAGAAAGGTAGGTGTAGAACAATTGTGAATAAAATGGCGAATGCAAGTGGTTTATCTCACCTTGTGGCTGGATCGAGCGTATAAGCCTTCCAATCCTTATTCAAATTATCTGGCGTCGTCTGCGCAAGCAGCCTGTATATCGACTCTCGTTCCGCCAGTACATCCAGCGGAGTCATTTGCCCAGAACAGTAGCTCCGAATAGCCCAGGCGGCGTCCAGAGAAGAAAGGAAACCTCGGGCACAACCGGATCCAGTGGGCCAAAATGGCTAAAACCAAACCATTAGAACCTATAAAAAAAGAACCAACAACTTACCTCTAGTAAGCTGTCCCCAACCAATATCATCAGCAATCTACAGCCGTTCCTTTCCACCACTTTCGACGCATATTCCGCCGCGTACATGGACGTAAAATCGAACATGGCAACATCAGGTTGTCCGTAGTGGTTGACGGCGAAATCTAACTCTGGCAGCTGGTAATTCGTACTAAAGTCGGCGGCTTGGCGGGCGTAGTTTTGCAAAGCATCTCTATCCACGTTTTCGGGGGCCAGCAGCTTTTCGGTATCACTTAAATCCTAAAGCATTGTTATGTTAGCACATTGTGGAAAAAGGTCGAGAAGAAAAGCACGATCTTCATTACAAAAAGTAAATTATCTAGACCTCCTGCTAAAAACTACTGCCTTCAATAACTGTTAAAACGTTGTCTTCGACGGCTTTTTATCGTTTTTACTCTTTACCCCGCCTTATATTGCACACAACTTTAAGTAACACTTAGAACACGAAAATTTGTTAGTACCTGAAAAATATATCATTAACCCACCTGTTTAATGACGCCTTTTTCCAGCAAACTGCCCTTCTTCGCGGTCATAACGAAGTAGTGCGTGTCATCCTTATAATACACAATGTTCTCCAAGTCGATCCTGGTTTCGGCCTGCAGATCCTTGAAGAACTTCTGATTGAAAATAAAAGCGACACCGCTTATTTCTTCGACCCGAGCCTCGGCCTCCGTCTTCTTGTTAATGAAGTTCGCAGTAATGGCTTTGGAAAGTACGCAAATTAGGAAGGAAAAAACTCTACTTTCTCTACTTACCGATAGCTAACTTTCCCCTGAACTCCTTCCTCTTAAACCCTTGCAAAGTGTTTCTTTTACCGTCTGCTCCAATAATCACGTCGAACTCGTACTGGGCTACCGGATGGTTTTCAGGTTTAATCTCAGCCCTCCATCCCACTTCTCGAAAAAAAAAATATTAACACATAAGCGGCTTTCGTAAAAGGCTACAGAAGCTAACGATACTACAAAGCCTATAGGATCGCTTTTGAGAAAACAGAAAAATCATCCTATAGGCTTTCTACTGTCCTTCTAAGGAAGTCACTTACTGTCAGTAGCGCTGGGCTCAATCAGACCCTCGAAACTGACTTCTGTATGGACCTCGACACCCAACAGTAGGGCTACTTTAAGTAGTATACACTGCAGCTGCCTAATACTGATATGATCTATAGCGCCTGCGCAAAATTTCCCGAAAAACTTCTTGGCCCCCAGCATGCGCAGGTCTTCTATCACAAAGGGCCACAGGTGGAGCACGTTGTTACGGGAGAGGCGATCTCGTTTTTCTACTACAACCTTAAGGAAAGACAAGCAATAATCTAAATGAAAAAATATTAGTGGGTTATTTAATAGAAATTTTAAGCAGCCTATCTGAAGGTCGTAAACGTATTGTTACGGGAAGCGGGCGCTGGGAGGCGGAGCGACAATGGAGGTTGAAACTTCGCGGCCTATCCGGGCGCTGCGGCGGGGGAACTGTCACGAGTGATTTATTACTGTTTATAACGATAATAGAAGGCTATAAAGTGTTAAGTAGTGAGTTATTTAGTAGTCGAATTGTACTTGTGTGTATTTGTGGGATAAATAAATAGTGTTTTCGTGTTAAATCGCTACACTGGAATTATTGAATCCTGAGTTCACAACAGCATTCTGTATCACAGTAATCTCCACGGTAAAACATACATAAATTATAAATTGTAATATTGTGTTTGTTTATAACACAAAATATTTTGAAACTTACCACTTTAGCACCCAATAACTGAGCCTCGATGGCGGTTCTGAGACCGCAAGGACCACCGCCGATTACCAGCACCCTGGTACCGGCGCAGGCTTTGCCCTTCCCGTAGCATTTGTGAGATATCCTGGAGTCGAATTTCTTCCACAGCGCCTTGGCTTTCCATGAAGCGAGATTAGCACGAAGTTTCGGATAGAAGTGAGGGAAAATGTTGGGTTTCAGATGAAGCAGTTCACACATAGATCTAAAAATTAAGAGGAGAGTAATTAAAGAACGCTCCTTTGGGAGAATACGCTAACGTCACCATCGAGAATGATGGTCTGCATTATTATGCTCGTTGGTTAATGATAATACACTATGATAATACATTATGATAATACACTATAAAGCTATCATAAAATGCGTAAGTTACGAAGAAAAGTATAATTCATTCTCATGAGTAATCACAACTTTTAAGTCTTTCTTACCGACAAATGATTCTATAGATATGATTTTTGTCGTTGGACGCTCGTTCTCTTAGGATGGATGTTCAATGAAAAAAGTTGGTTTGTGATTTTTGGTTTTTTAAAGCCTGTTAAAAGTGTATGGTCCTTTTATTACATCCCTTTTCTCAACAGTTCATGCCCAACTTGACAATTTTTATTATTAAACATCAGCTACATTTTTTCGTTTCCTCATTTTTTGCTTCCTCAACTATATCTTGAAATCACCGTTACTGAAAAGCATAGCGACATTCACTCACCTATGGTAACCTAGAATATTCTTAAGCGTAGTGGCGTTCAAAAAGTGCTCGAAGTATTCGTTGGCGTGCGCCGCCTCCGAGCCAGAGACGGGACGCCCTCGAAGATGGGGCGGCGGCCCCCCGCCGCTGTGGCGGTCCATCGCGGCGGACTACGTGTGTGGCATCTGACGTGGGAGACAGCGTGGAGGTTCTGAAACAAAAAAAAAACAAGTCGTTAGTAAATATCACATATATATAACTCATTCATTTATTTTTGACATCTCGTTACATTTTTTTATACCTATTTCCTTTCAGCACATGTTGAGAAGATACAATAACAATGTCAAAAACCAGATTTCCAAAGCCTAGTTGATGTCGATAATAAGTGAATGGGTACAGAGTAAAGTGATGCAGTTGTACATAAGAAAAAGACATACAGTTATAGACGTACATGAAGTTTTATAAACGTCATGATCAACGTTTCGATTTTTACACGTGAGGTCTTCAGGATTTGAAACATTTAATATGTCGGGGACAAAACTTTTTATAAAAGTTTCAAGTTTTTGGCGACAGCTTTCTTGGTTTCAATAATTATCTGTAGGTAGGTACCAAAAAGAAAATTAATAATCTGTGATGGATAAATGGTTGCTGGCGCGGAGAATAGCAATAAACCTAGAGGATAAAGAAACTTAATGGTAAATGCTATTTTCGTGGCTTGCATGTCACCCAAACAGGTGCAAATTCGGGAAAAAGGCATTACATTTGATAAATCTTGTGTTTTGTCATCGCTTTAATAAATAACACCTTTCCGAAAATTACAATAATATAAATACACGTTACTTTCAGTTGGCAAAGACTACGTCTTTGACTCTATGTTCCAGTCAAACTATCCATTTTTTACTTGTGTGTTTATTATGGTTCTTGGCAGCCTGTCCGATGACCCTTAAACAGCTCCTGTTTAACTGGCTTGAAATGTTTTCAACACCAACTACATACTTCAATTTCTCTACAATAAAGTAATCAACAGAAACCAGTAAAAAAACTAAATAAAGCCATTAATTTTATTTACATCAGTTAGTACGTTTTGTTTAGAATAAAAAGTCAGTGGCATATTAAATTTATTATTAAACCCACTCGAGTGGGCAACGTGCTTTATGATAAAGTCACATAAATTACAACTAATTGCCTCGACATTAGGAAAGAGCAATTTGGAAATTTGCAGTAAATAATTTTGTTATTTGAGTCATCCCCTGTAGAAAACATCAAATTACTGTGCAAAGACATGACTCATGCTAATAGGAATGACTAGAGAGAAACCCTAGAAGAACCGCAAACAGCGTAATTCAACTACATAAGAAGGAAGCTTTTGTGGTCGAAAAAATTTTGAGCTGGATAACAAAATCAAAGCTAAAATTATGCAATAAGCATAATTTGTTAATTATTATGCGAGGACGAACAGACGTCAGTAAGATGCAATTTGGTCGATAGCTACGGACGGGGTTCTGGACAATATGGCGGAAGAATACTTGTCTATTATATTATGCTCTTTCTTTGCCCATAATGTTTCTTTTAGGTATGCCAACAAGACTTAAGAAAATAGAAGGCACACGTTTAAACTAATTACTACTATATACACCTGCTCACTGCCTTTTACTGTCAAGAAAAAAACGATAAAATTTATTTTCACTTGCCCACATTGTAAGAGAAATGTCCAAGCAAGCACTTTATGGAAATTGACCAGTCTGATAGGGGCCGTTTTTCTCCATCTTATTACTTTCTTTTTTCTCCAATTATTGGACTACATCAGATGTTTAACTAGATACAAGATTTTTGTTGCACAGTATAATTACCGACCAATCAGCACTTTTGATTTTAATACTCTAATAACTAGGTAATTAAAACAATTTCGCTCTCTCTACCGATCAATCGAATCATGTAAATATTAATTACATAGATGAAAGTGATACCGGGCACTCCGGGCAGGAAGATCTCCTTTCTAAGTGTATGCATATCTATGTAATCCTTCACGGTCACCTCATGTTTAGCTTACGATCCACTGAACTAAAAAAATTAAGAATAAAGTTGTTAACAGCCGCTCATAAAGCACATTTGAATGCGGTTTTAAATAGCAGGAAAGCAGCTTAACAAACACTTCAGCCCATGTTTATAGCAGGTTATTGATTCTCGATTCGAGTATGTAAAGCAAAACTGTTTGCTTATTGCTGTACGTGGGAGCAAATATGCCGCCTGAACATGTCAGTTAACGTACGGAGGTAGGAAGTTTACGTTTTAACTGATCTGGTGAGATAAATTTGATAACATAGGAACAAAGTTAGTCAACGTTTCCTTTAAACTAATGAGAAAATCAAGGAGGAAAATTACTCTTCTTCTACCAATACTGGTAGCGTCAGCGGAGCAGTTTGAAACTTCCAGTTTACCTAAACTGTATAGTTCAAATTTATTATTCTCAGGATTATATGAATATTTTATGTACTCGTGGCTACATGTGAAAGTAATAACTCCATATGCAAACAGCAATAATCACTGGCAGTAAACTTCAAACAGACTTCTCGTTATTTATTGAGAGTTTTCAATGCAATTTTGTAAGACATTCCCGTTGACTTTGTACACTTGTTGACGATGCCTTATCGCGCAAAAAAAAACGTTTTTAAAATAAGTCTGTAAGTTTCCTGGCATCAGGATGATTCAAAACTCCTCCCACTCACCAAATTTCAGAAATAGACTTATTGGTTTAAAACGCGTTTTACGGTCGTTTCGAAAAATTTCGACCAGATGCTTTGTTGAATTTGATAACTGCGCAGTTTATGGTTATTTTCGAGGTACTTTGTCTAAACAAATTGTAGCAGCAAATGAGGAAAACTCCGTGAGAGCTAAATGTTTATTTGTCTTACGATTACGATTACCCTAGATTGTGTTATTTTGCACTCCTGTATAAAGCTATAAAACTACAGTAATACGGTGTGTTCATTAGAAAACGTCATCGTTTTCTAATTAGAAGAATTTTTTACAGAAAAGGATGATATAATTAAAGTAAATGGACTTTTTTTTTCTTTTCACTTTCACATTTAGAGGACGTTTTTAAATGAGCCCCCCTATATTACAAATTACTTGTTTGTTTAAGTTCATTCGCCTTATTTTCTTTTATTATTACGTACAAAACCATATAAAATAAAAGAACGATCGACAGAGAATTGTATACGTCAAGTGCCCAATTAATAGTGATGATTAATTGCCTCGTAGGTTTTCAAAGAAAACTTTGCCAGACCCCCAACTTTCCTGACCTTGAATCTATTCGGCTATAGCGTGCCAAATCTTTTTGAAAAAAAAAAAAAAACGTTTTCATTGTATTTAATGGTTAAACAGCTTAAATTAATACTTTCTAAAGATCAAGTCGTAACAGAGAAAACAGCGTATTTTTAGAAAGACTAATTGCGAGACCAAATGCAAAGACATCTTTCGTAAAACAGAGAATTTGCATCTTCGTGCACAATCATTTTTTTGAGTTGTTGACGAATGAAAAACTTTTCTGAACTATAATCAAATTTTAAACATCAAGTTTAAGTTAAAATTTCCAGAGTTCTCATAAATAACTCTATTAAAGCGACAGACTACGTTCGTTCATAAACGTCCAGTGTAATTTGTACTAGGCTCAGATTTGAGATATCCCTCACTTCTAAAACTTTCTACCTTTTACAGATAGACCCATTATTTAGGTACTCATTTTCAGCTAATTTCTTATGATTAAGTCGCTACCGTCCTCAGACTTGAAGTATTCCTCATATCTAAAATTGTCTTGCTTTTACAGATAGACGTAATAAGTAGGTACCCATTTTCAGCTAATTTCTTCATACTAAAACGCTACCATTGTCACATTTGAGGTACCCCTCACCCAGATCTAAAACTTTCTTGTTTTGTTTTTAAAGGTAGACCTATTAAGTAGGTACTCATTTCAGCTCATTTCTTCCAACAAAGACGCTAGGTACCGTTGTCTGATTTGACGTATGACTCACTTCTAAAACTTTCTTGCTTTTACAGATAGACGCATTAGGTAGGTACTCATTTTCAGCTAACTTGTTCCAATTAAGACGCTACCGTTGTCAGATTGGAAGTATTCCTCACATCTTAAACTTTCTTGCTTTTACAGATAGACCTATCAAGTCGGCTCAGATTTGAGATATCCCTCACTTCTAAAGCTTTTTTGCTTTTACAGATGGAGCCATTAAGTAGGTATTCATTTTCAGCTAATTTCTTATGATTAAGTCGCTACCGTCGTCAGACTTGAGGTATCCCTCACTTCTAAAACTTTCTTGCTTTTACAGAGATACGTAGTAAGTAGGTACTCATTTTCAGCTAACTTGTTCCAATTAAGACGCTACCGTTGTCAGATTGGAGGTATTCCTCACCTCTAAAAGCTTCTTGCTTTTACAGATAGACCTATCAAGTCGGCTCAGATTTGATATATAGTTCACTTCTAAAGCTGTTTTGCTTTTACAGATGGATCCATTAAGTAGGTACTCATTTTCAGCTAATTTCTTATGATTAAGTCGCTACCGTCGTCAGACTTGAGGTATCCCTCATTTCTAAAACTTTCTTGCTTTTACAGAGAGACGTAGTAAGTAGGTATTCATTTTCAGTTAACTTCTTCCGATTAAGACGCTACCGTTGTCAGATTGGAGGTATTCCTCACCTCTAAAACTTTCTTGCTTTTACAGATAGACCCTTTAAGTAGGTACTAATTTTCAGCTAATTTCTTATGATTAAGTCGCTACCGTCGTCAGACTTGAGGTATCCCTCATTTCTAAAACTTTCTTGCTTTTACAGAGAGACGTAGTAAGTAGGTATTCATTTTCAGTTAACTTCTTCCGATTAAGACGCTACCGTTGTCAGATTGGAGGTATTCCTCACCTCTAAAAGCTTCTTGGTTTTACAGATAGACCTATCAAGTCGGCTCAGATTTGATATATAGTTCACTTCTAAAGCTGTTTTGCTTTTACAGATGGATCCATTAAGTAGGTACTCATTTTCAGGCAATTTCTTATGATTAAGTCGCTACCGTCGTCAGACTTGAGGTATCCTTCATTTCTAAAACATTCTTGCTTTTACAGAGAGACGTAGTAAGTAGGTACTCATTTTCAGCTAACTTGTTCCAATTAAGACGCTACCGTCGTCAGATTGGAGGTATTGCTCACTTCTAAAACTTTCTTACTTTTACAGATAGACCCATTAAGGTATTCATTTTCAGCTAATTTCTCATGATTAAGTCGCTACCGTCGTCAGACTTGAGGTATCCCTCACTTCTAAAACTTTCTTGCTTTCACTGATAGACGTAGTAAGTAGGTACTCATTTTCAGCAAATTTTTTCCGACTAAGACGCTTCCGTTGTCAGATTGAAGGTATTCCTCACTTCTAGAACTTTCTTGTTTTTACAGATACCGATTTAATAAAAGTAACAACATAAAAAAATGACCTTTATTATTTTTAAAGACAGATCCAACAAGTGAGAACTCATTTTCAACTAAGGCAAAGCCGTTAACAAATTTGAGATATTTCTCATCCAAATCTAGAACTCTCTTGTTTTTAAAGATAAATCTATTAAGTAGGTTCTCATTTTCAGGTAATTTTTTTGCGACAAACTTGAGATTTATCTCACAAAGTTAGTTCAAAAAAGAAGCTTTACTCTTTTTAAAGACAGACACATACCAAATAAATACCTACTCATTTTCAAACAAGACAATGATCTAAGGTATTCCTTATCTTTTCTTGTTTTTTAAAGATGTACCGATACGCATTGAGTAAGTAGGTACTCACTGTCTGCTACTTTTTTCCTACTAAGGCCCACTGTTACAAGTTTAAACTTTAATTTAAAGATACACAAAGGATTTTTACTGATAGTTCTAAAAGTATCAGTTAAAGTATTCCTCGGCAGTTAATAGAACTTATCAAGTGGGTATTCGTTTTTAGTTACTTTTTCCCACTAAGGCGCTGCTATGGTCAGATTAAAAGTATCCCTCACCCAGTTAAAAAAAATGTAAAATTCTTAATTTTTAAAATAGACTCATCAAGTGGGTACTCATTTTCGGCTACTTATTTCCAACTAAGACGATGACGTTGACAAAAGTGAGATATCTCTCACCCAGATAAAAAAAAATTTATTATTTTTGAAGCAAACACTTCAAGTGAGAACTCACTTTCAAAGAAAACAAATTTGAGGTATTCTTCACCCAGTTATGAAACTTTGTGGTTTTTAAAGATAGAGCAACTAAGTAGGTAGGCATCGTTAAGGTGATGTTTTCTGACTAAGACGTTTCCGTTGTCAGATTTGAGCTCAGATTCAAAATATTCCTCAACTAGCTAAAAAACATTGTTGAAAATAAATTCACCCCTTGACCACTGATTTTCAGCTAATTTTTCTGCAACTAAGATGATGACGTTAGATTTGAGGTATTCCGCGCCGAGTTCCAGTACATTCTTACTTTTTAAAGATAAACCCATTAAGTGAGAACTTATTTTCAGCTAATTTTTTTCAACTAAGACGCTTTCCGTTCTCAGGTTTGCCGAATGTCACAGAGCGTGTTCGTTTATTTGCAAATCTACATCATTGCTTACGTGTAGCGTGAAGTTTAATCGTCCAGCAGGGAAACAGCTAGAAAAATAGAGCATTAGATAACGAACTGTAAAGACAAATAGAGAAAAAGATACGAAAGAAGAGTCGTCAACTTCTGGATTTTTTTTAACTCCATGTTACAATTTCCCCTTACACTGTAGTTGTTAGCTACAAAGCAAAACCAAGTTTTCTTAAGAAAGCTCCTGGCTTCTACATCTCAAGGCTTGTTAATATGTTGAGACGATGTTGGTTAACAATGACTGTTGTCTGTCACTGTAGTCTGCGGTCCGAATTACAAATAGCAAATGCTAATAAAAAGCCACCGCCCACTACAGGTGAACTGACAGTTTATTTACCCGCAGCCGGTGAACCCTCTTTATAATTTCAGCAGACCTAATAAAATCCCTTATAAGGGCATTTCGAGAGATTTGGCTACTGCTCTGTCCAGTTCACTCGGACTAAAGAAAACTCTCCCAATTGTCTTAAAATCCAATTGAGAGGAGATATTTACGACCCACTCTGTACACTTTATCGATACGATTGCTATCTAGATCTCAGATTCGAAATCCCAACGACGTATAACTAATGGGGCTTAAAACAGTTATATTGTACTTGTAACCCGCCCATTGTTTTCTTTGAATGGTAATGGCTCTTTGAATAAATAATTCTTGATTAATTCCCGCCAATTGGACTCATTTTTTTGCCGAACGAGTAACATCAAAAACGTATTTAAATGCCGCTATTTTATTGCGTGCTTAGCCAGGTAATTACCATTGAATGCGGTTGGTTTTTGGCTCGGCACTGCGAGGGTGTAGGTGTGTGTCGTCCGCATGTCTCTGCCTCTAATTAGTGTTTATTTATCGTCTAATGATCTGAGCACAGTAAAAGGCTAAAATGATACTGTCGACTGTCAGTAAATAATTTCTAAGATAACGTTAAAATTATGTGGGCAGATGTAAGCCGAATTTAATTTGAACCGCAGGGATTGACAGGTGACTCAGGTGTTCGCATTGATTTGAAAAAAACACTATGAGGTTCAGAAGTATTTATAGGACTTGTTTGACGGCAAGTCAACAATGTCGTGGATTAAATTAGAATAAAGATCAAAGGGCAAACTCCAAGTAACGCATTTTATTTTCTTATTGAATAATAATGTACAATGATTACAATAAAATAAACAAGTTGCAAGAGAGTTGCTATAGACAGTGGCCTAGAGGGGGGCCAAGGGCATGGGCCAAAGATCCGTCAAATTGGTAATTTATAATATGGTAGTATCAAGTAGTAATTGACATAATCTGTCAGCTACCAAGCTACCATTCTTTTTTCTGCTCTTCTTACGCTACGTTACGGTCTCTGGTAAGGTTGTCTCTCTTGGGCCCTTTCGTCTTGTGGCCCAGTGCCCAGACAAAGATAAAATAATGGAGTTTCTTCATGATACAAGATATAATTTAAAAGATGTATGTCTACCAAAAGACGTTTTGGCAACAAATGTAGTAGTCTTGTTCGGTGTCTAATAATAAAAGCTCCTTGCTACTGACAAATTTTTAAATGAGATGTCACGTATTTCAATTTTTCCCGACTATACACATTTGATAAAGACATATTCTTCGAAGTTAGGTAGCGTTAAAGCGAGCTTTAAAGGCTAGACTTGCATTTGAGGTCTTCTCGAGATAAATACCACAAAATCTCATTTTCCCTCTAACTGGTCGGTCAAGACTACCATTTCTATTTATACGATACAACAATCTTTTGAGTATTTCCCAGTAAGTCATAAGCTTGTATCACAAGAACTTGCACAGAAATATCTCTTCTTGGACTTTTTCGTTTTAGTCACTGAATGTAGGTACCTAAACTTGTCAAAAAGTTGTTTGAATATGCCCGGAGTAGACTTAAAAAGTGATTAATTAGCAAACATATTCGAGAAAAATTTTACAAGTAATATTACTGTTATAGTTTTTTTTTAATTTATCAGTTGCGTAAATGGGTTTGTTTTATAAAAACAGTCTTTGCCCGTAACATTCAGTGTTTGTCACCACTGCGCCAAACGTACGTCATACGGCGCCACCTAGCGGCCTTCTTCTACACTTGTTAGCAATTCAAGCACAGTGGTCCAAATTTGAAAATTTTTATGACAAAAAGTGTATTTGTTACCTGAGCACTAATTTATTTCTTTTTATGTTAAGTTTAAAAGTTTAAATAATATCGACTACGAGGCTAGTTAACACAGCTTTTTGCATTCTCCTGGGCTCTTTTCGATTTGAATAATTTTGGAAATTTTATTAGAAACTTCCTTGACTTTGTTGGGTTTACCGTCATAGCACCATGTTTGAGACAAACATGGTGCTATGTTTGTCTCAAAAATTCAAATTCCAAGCGTCTGTAATTTGTTCTAAAATTAGGGGAGGGGGAGGGGGAAGTCAGCTGCCCTCCTTACACTCCAAGGTTGTTAAAATTGACCTAGAGCCCTTAGAAAATGATTAAGAAACTCTGTCAAATCAACTCGGATTAATGGTCAAATTTAGCAAGACATTTTTGTTCCATAAGCTTTCCATGAATATTTAAGTAGTTATGTATAAGAAACTTGCAAAATGAAAAGTAAAATCTAAGTCGTTAATCTATGGAGCGTGTCGCACTACCCACGATAACACAAACGTATGTTATAATTATTATTAGTTTATGTAAGATTAACATACCCGTTCGTATCCACGCACTACATCGCCTTTTCAAAACACAATCAAAGTGTAGGCAAACTAACCAGCTTTCTGGATGACAAACATTAGGAAACACGTGCTGCTATATATTTACTCAGGTTTCTAATGAGGCATGTGAGGGGAAATTTAACACTTAGGGGGCAGGAAGAAATTCGATAAAGTCAGTCTCGTCGCGCTCCCTGCTTTAATTAAAAGTCATTGTCAGATAATAGATGTAACCAGAGCACTTGTGCGAGAATAAAATGCTAACGAATTCCTCTGGTTTGCTTTTGGTCTTTGGTGATTCTCGCTTGGTAGCCTACGGAAGTAGGTCTGTGGGTCTGCCGATGGGCTTGGCGAAACGAGTCGCGATTTAATTATGTCTTTTATACTGGCAATTCAACAATCGATTAAGTTCCGATGTAGGGCAATACGTGTCACATTAAAACACTAAATAACTTATTCTTGAAAGCGCTGCCCATCAATTAGAAAAATAGTAAAAGTCGTTTTTTAACCATCAGTTTTAACGGATCTGTAGATTATTACCAGCAAACTTTATTGTCTGATTCGGTCCGTGTAATTATATTATTGCACTGTGTAATCATGATAATTTCATTATTTACTCAGGTATCATTTTATATCTATAGTAAGTCGGAATTTGAGCAATTAAAAGATGACTAATACAGGATGAAAACGGTGCAAGAATAAACGTTAAAATTTAACATTGAAATAATTGCAACATGTTATATACGAGGTGTTCATTAGGAAACGTCATCTAGAAGGCTTAGACAGAAAAGGATGACAAAATCAAAAGTAAACAGACTTTTGTTGGATCAATCTTTTGATATTTCACAGCCAATTGGATACATTTTTTAGATGAACACACTTTACACTACACAATAATAGAAATGTGAAATACTAACAGCAAAGTTTTGATGCAGAAGACTTTGTTTTTGAGTGTTCGATTGGCTAATTAGATAACTTCACCACTAATTTGATGTTGCCATTCTTGATTTTAGAAATTGGTTGTTGGTTGTTTATTGCCGAATGCAAGTTCCTGAGCACCGTTTTTTGCATCTGCCATATAAAAAAATGTTTGTTCCTGTCAGAATTGTCAGGTTTGTTTACTTCTAACATGCACATCTATAAGGGTGCGCGCGTCGCGAGGGGAAATAAAAAATGGCCGCCGAGTCGGGTAATCGGTGAAAACATGATACATGTGATACGAAAGATTTCTGTCCCACTTTTATAATTAGAAGTCATACATATGCCACAATATTTCACCATAATGATAAAATTTTTTAATAAAACACCAAAAAATTTCGCAAGTTCTGTCTGAACTTCAAACAAAGGAAACACGTTTTGACGTTTTGTGGTTGACATCAGTTCAATGAGGTTGACATCAGTTCAATGAGGTTGACACACACATTGAATTGACAGCACTGTTGCCAATTCGTCAATTAAGAAGGTTTTCTACCTATGTTTTGATCGTGCTATACGGCTACGTTTGGCTACACAACATATAAACATATGGGTTGTGTAGTTGAAACGTGAGAAAGTCTGTTACGTGAGAAAGTCTGCTTGGATTAATTATCCCGAGCTTTGATCAGTTCAGGACAGCGTACACTCCAGTTATGCCTCAACGCTCTATTGGGACACACGGACGAATAAACACATTTTAATGCAATCAAATCACGATGATTAACTGCACAACACGATAAAAGAGATCTGCACGTATATAGCAGATTTTTGGACTGAAACACAAGAAGAACTGATTTAGAGACCGGCGAAAACCACACGATTTTTGCAATCATCAAAAACAGATAAGACACGAGAGTGCAATTAAACCCAAACGGTTACTTTATCGAACTTTCAGTCATCTTGCTGACCTACTTTTCGATCGATACACTTTCGGCCCGGGAGACAGCGATATTCTACGAAAACTGAACTTAAACTCCCATTCATCCGGGTGAACGAGTGCATTTATGCAGACATCAGCCAATCATATCCGTTAATACGTCGTAACGTTTCACAGCCAACGGAACAATCAGCAAACGCGTACCGACATCCTCGTTGTCTAGGGTAATAAGGCTGTGATCTGCGCTATTTTTAGATTTTATTAAGACGGCTGTCTTTGAATATGGTGACTTTCAGCACGATTTATTGCTTTTTTGTCTGCAGAGAAACAGAAGGTTTATTTCACTGTTAGAAATCGTTTTAAAATGCGTTTTTTATTTTGTTCTTACAAATATGTAAAATGACATTTTTTGTCAGTTTAAGTAGTTGTGTTTAGATGTTTAAAAACAATAGAGAAATGTTCAACTTAGGTCGTGTCATTTAAAGAGATATTAATAAAATTTTATCTTTTGTAAGCACTATTATTATTCCTGGAAGTTCTTCATATTTAAGATGTTGTGAACCTTTAAAAATTTAGGAATTATGCAAAATTTTGTAAATAAAGGACTCTAGTTAATTTTTCCCCTGTGAAGACAACACTCAAAAAATAGACTAAACAGGAAAAATCTCGGGAGGAATCCAGATTATTGAAAACTGTTTCCGTACAGTGTTAAGCTGAACAAGCTTAGAAGGGCCTAATAAAGGAATATGGAAACTGGCAACAAATTATTTAAGATTGTGGACAAATGGCCAGAGAGCAAAGGCTGTTGAAAGGAGCACGCGAGTTGCAGATAATGGAAAATAGGAAAATGACGAAAACAGTATCAGATTATATTCAGAAGCAAGTCGACCAAAAAGAGGAAATCAAAATGGATAAAAAGGGCCATAACAAAGCTTATTGAAATTTCTGCTGAACCTTCCTCACGAATTGAGTCATCTGAACATGGTCATACGTTTTTCCTGGAGGATTTTATCGAAAGCTTCATGTATTGTTGATTTATATTTACTTTTAACAGAGTGTTTATTTGCTTCACATGAGCGTTTGTAGCCATTGAGCAAATTTACTTTACGTTATCTCATAAAAATGTCATATTGTTCGTTCTCTAGGAATATCTGTAAGAAATTCCTTTTATTATAGACCAGAAGCATTCTTTATAGCAATATTGGGAGAAAGAACACGTAAAAGCAAATTAACCAAAAGGATACTTTCAGGAGCAGGTTTTATTATCAAATAAATCTTATTACGTACTTTATAAAAAAATCGTACCTTTTTTATGTAAGTAGGTACGTTCTGAAGCTCCTGATCTATATAAAAACTCAATGTTTACTCAAAAAGGTTCAGACCTTTATAAAAGGTAGCTGCATCACCTGATCAGTTAGTTCGACGTAAACTATAGAAAACGAACGAAAATGCGACAAGTGCTCATGTTTGCAGTGTTGCTATTGGCTGTAGTGCTGTGTTTGGTCAGCGCTCAGCAATACGTGCCGGTACTCGTGCCCGCAGCTGTACTGAACCAAACGAGGTAAATTTCTTCTTACTTTAGTTAAACTGACTTAAGAGCTCCATTAAGAGTAAGGTATATTCTGGGAAAAACTTCCTTGGTTTTCGGTAGAAATTACCTCGACGTTTTGATGTTTGTTTGACCACTGCATCAAGGTTGATAATCTTAAAAAGAGCAATACGTCCGACCAGAAGCAGAAAACCCCTATTTAAGACATCAAAAATAAACACCGAAACGTCGTCTATTTTCAGCAAAAACATAGACGTATTTTTTGTTGCCCTAACTACCTAACTTAATTTGCACTTATTAGTAAGTATCTCTCTTACTTATTCCAGACCTTTAGGCTTCAACTCAACTTTTAACTCCTCCAAACCGTACAATAACAGCAACGTTTACAAACCAGGAAACGTCTACGGGCCACCACCGCCACCAGGTCCGTATTTCTCCTATCAACCATCAAACTCTTCGAGAGTGTTCAATAGCACCAGATTCTACAACCCCTATAATCCAGGTCAGTACTCCCCATATGGAAACAACTATTATGGCAACGGTTATGCGGCGCCATCAGGGCAGTATTCCCCGAATCAATACCCCAATTATCCCCCGAATTTGCCCTACGCTAACGTAAGCACGACGGGAGGATATGGAGGACACCTGTTTCTTGGATATATCCAAAATACTGATAGGCTACTTTTCAACCAGGTAAGCTATTCTCTAGAAAACAAAAAAAAAACTAAAGTGAAGTGTTTATCAGGAATATCGCAAAGAATCTCGTTGGTGGTCTTCGAGAGACAAATACATAGACTACCCATCCAATTTACCATCGGGATACCTGCGGCACGAAATCATCTCTGCCATTCGAATTTACAATAAATTTCTAGATGGAGCCAATGCAAGGGCTTTGGTATTGAAAGGAGGCGTGGGGCACTCCTACGTTCAAATCAAATTGGAGTCGCAGTGGAACAAGGGGTTCCAATTTTTGGTTCAAATATACGGACACTAAGTATTTATAGTTATAGCTTTTGAAAAGGTTACGTACTAGTAGAGTGAAACTGACTGATATTGATTGATCTTTCATCTTTGAGCAAATAAACGTAGCAGTAAAACGTAAAGCAGTCGAAACGTCGGCAGTCAAAACTCAATTTTATGTAATGGCAACTTTCCTTTTATAACTGATGTAATTTTTCATGATGCATGAGCTGGCAATCATATCAGCTTTCTGTTGAAAAGTACATATGTTATGTAAGGTTTCAAGACACCCTGTATAATAATTTGAGATCAAACTTTTGTAAGTGACTCCTTGTTTTTAGTTGTTTTAACAATAGAAATCCAAAAGAAGTTCCAGAATTAATTTTTTTTACACCTGGACAAGAATTTTCAGTAAAAAACGTAAATTTAAATACTAAACTATCCGATGTATTAATGGCTAAATTTTAACCTTATTTAAGATGTGATATATTGTACGTTATTTAATAAATAAATATTTAATGCTGATTTATTGGAACGATTATTATTTATAGTACCACTACTGGTCTCTTGGCCGCTATTAAAATGTCCAATAGACCTCCAAAACGTCAATCAAATCAAGCTAAAATAGACCGAGGAAGCCGCATAAACGGCACTTTATTGCATCAATTCGATATTTTTAATTATTGGACGGGTTCCAAAATTCTTCTAGTTTAATCGGCAAAAGTGATACGATCAAAGCTTGACCAGTGAAATTAATTGCCAGGCCAATCAAAACCGGTATTTAAAAAGCCATATTTCGTAGGTCTACGGCAAAACAACGGTTAAACAGTTAGATACCATAAGGATTGTTAGCCCAGGTCGTGCGACACGTAAAAAGAAAGTACCCAAGTGGAAAGGTACCTATAGTGGCGATGATCACACCCATTAGTATAGCAGGTGCAATAACTTTCGCGTTTAGTTTTTTGCAGTAAGTGGATGGCATAAATAATTGTCATAAAAATTAAAAATAAAGAACTTGTTGCTCTTCATAGTACCGAAGAAAGGTTAATTGACCAAACCTGTCCTGCATTAGACAACAGCCACTATATAGGTATAGGAATTATATAAAAAATACTAAATCGCTTCATAGAATGTCAATTTTGATGAAAACGAAAAGATAAAAAGGTTAAGTAGCACTAATTACATTAACCATTTGGTCCAAAACACACCTAACCAAATGTTTCGTTTACGCATCGATGATGTTCACAATTTAATATTAAGATTTTTTTTTAATTATGTCTGTTTAACGACACTAAAACAACACATTGTTTCATTTTTGAAACAAAAAACTGATTAGAAACTGGTGATAGGATAGGACTAAAAGAACAAATAACCGATGTTGCTCAAGGTCCATTTCTTTTTTAAATTTTATCACAAAGGCATCCAGAAGTAATCAAAATATTGTTTTCTCCCACGTTAAGTCAAAAACTTACTAATCCACGTGGAAAAGACAATTCCAATAATATCTACATATTTTCTATTACTTTTATTTTATTTATTTAACAAAATTTCGATTTTAAATAAGAAATTTAATTAACTTTCAACTATAGATTCGGAACTAAATTAAATTCAAACTTCAAACATGGAGTTAAACTAAATTCTCAGTTTAAACTGGAGTTTCTACTAAGTTCCAACTTTAAACTCGGAATTTAACTTTAAAATAGCTTTTTCAGAAAATTCCGACTTTACAATTGTAATTTAACCAAATTCCGACCTCAACACAAAGCTTTAGTAAATTTCTTCTTTTAACAAGGGATTTAACGAAATTCCGACAACAAAATCGGATTCTAACAAAATTTCGAAAATAAGCTCGAAATTTAACTAAACCACAACCTTAAGCACGGAATTTAAACATTCCGACTTTTAACTCGGAATTTAACTACATTTCCACTTCAAACGCGAAATTTAACTAAATTCCAAAGACGGAATTTAACTAATGTGAACTAAATTCTGACTTTAACCGCACTTCTACACACTACAACATTAAAGAAGTCGGAATTTAGTACATTATTTGCTTAATAAAGTCGGAATTTAGTTCGTTAGTTAGTCGGAATAAAGTGGAAATTTAATTAAATTCTGACTTTAAACTCATAGTGTGTAAAAGTGCGTTTAAAGTCGGAATTTAGTTAAATTGCAAGTTTAAAGTAGGATATTAATTTAATTCCGATTCTAAAGTTGGAATTTTGTTAAATATCGGGTATGAACTCAAAATTTACTTACATTTCGAGTTTAACTACGGGGAATTTAACTAATTTCAGCTTTAAATTCGACACTTAACTAAATTCAGACTTTAAACTCGTGTTGTATAAAAGTGTGGTTAAAGTCATAATTTAGTGAAGGTTAGTTAAATTCCGTGTTTAGAATGTAGTAAAATTTCGAGTTTAAAGTCAAAACTTAATAAATTGTTTGCTTAAAGTACGAATTTAGTTAAATCCCGAGTTTGAACTCGGACGTTATAAGGTGGCGGCAATTTAACTAAATTCCGACTTTAAACTCGTAGTGTGCAAAAGTGCATTTAAAGTCGGAATTAAGTTAAATTTCATGTTTAAAGTAAGATATTGATTTAATTCCGAATCTAAAATTGAAATTTTGTTAAATATCGGGTATGAACTCAAAATTTACTTAAATTTCAAGTTTAACTAGCGGGAATTTAACTAAATTTCAGCTTTAACTTCGGAATTTAACTAAATACCGACTTTAAACTTGTGTTGTTCAAAAGTGTGTTTAAAGTAAAAATTTAATTTAGGCTAGTTAAATTCCGTGTTTAGAATTTAGTTAAATTTCGAGTTTAAAGTTAGAATTTAGTATATTATTTGCTTAAAGTCGAAATTTAGTTAAATTCCGAGTTTGAACTAGAAAGTTATAAAGTGGGAATTTAATTCCGACTTTAAGCTCGTAGTGTGCAAAAGTGTATTTAAAGTCGGAATTTCGTTAAATTTCATGTTTAAAGTAGGATATTAATTTAATACCGAATCTAAAGTTGGAATTTAGATAAATATCGGGTATGAACTCAAAATTTACTTAAATTTCAAGTTTAACTGGTGGGAATTTAACTAAATTCCGACTTTAAACTCGTAGAGCGTAAAAATGTGTTGAAAGTCGGAATTTAGTTAAATTGCATGTTTAAAGTAGGATACTAATTAAATTCCGAATATAAAGTTGAATTTGGTTACATTTCAGGTTTAAAGTCAAAATTTACTTAAATTGGAGTTTAACTAGCGGGAATTTAACTAAATTCCGGCTTTAGACTATAAATTTAACTAAATTCGGACATTGAATTTGTATTGTGTAAAAATGTGTTTAAAGCCGGAATTTAGTACAGGTTAATTAGTTAGTTCAGATTAGTTAAATTTCTTGTTTAGGATTTAGTTAAATTTCGAGTTTAAAGTCGGAATTAGTTAAATTTCGAGTTTAAAGTTAAAATTTAGTTAAACTCCGGGCAAAAAATCAGAATTTAGTTAAATGTCAGCATTTTTTAGTTAAATTCATTGTTTAAATTCGGAATTTAGTTATATTCCGTGAATAAAATCGGAATTTGGTTAAAGTCTTAGTTTAAAGTCAAACGAATTTACTTAAATTCTGAATCTAAAGTTGGAATTTACTTAAATTAGGAGTTCAAAGTCGGAATTTTTCCGAGTAAAATTGGTTCCATTTTTTTGTCCGAAAGTCTGCCAAAAAATAAAATCTATAGAAAAAATATATAATACCCCGTATTTCGGAGACTAAGCGTTTGCGACCTATATTTATATATAAACCTTTTGAATTTTTTTTAAATTTCGAGTCAAAAATGGCAATTTATGACAAATAATCTTGTTGGTTCTTCTACACCTTCATAGAAAGAGGTCATAGTCAAAACAAGACTTAACTTAAGCCTCGCTTACATTATACAACCGGTGCAAGTGAGAGTAAATGTCTGGTAAATTCTTGGACAAGCAAAAACATATGAAAACTAGTCAAATACCCCGTGTTGATTAGAAAACGTCATCTAGGAAGCTATGAAATGTTGACAGAAAATTATGACTGATGAATCAAAGTAAATGGACTTTCGTTCTTTCATCCTTTTCCGTTGACATTTCACAGCTTACTAGATGACGTTTTCAAACAAACACCCCCTATTCTTTCTGAATCAACTATCCGATGTTGTCTGGAGTCACAGTGGGTTTTTCAGTTATGATATTAATTAACAAAATAAGCAGAAATTGATGACGATAATTAACCTCTATCTTGAGCGTGCAACGTCCATATGTATGTGGAAGAGAACAGTTAGGGGTGAGAGGTAAATAAAACATTGTTTCTTCGGTTATAGAAGGACAACGTTTCGACTTTTTTGTTGAGTCTTTTTCAAAAGTTTTGCGAGAGAAAATATTTGTCAGGCAGCACAACAGTAGTTGAGCATCATGAAAATGCGATAACTTTGAGACAAATAATCAACTTCATTCGTTTATTTGGGTACTGCCCAGTAATTTTATACCGTCCGAGACTTGTGATTATAGAGAAATGAAAAGACGTTATTACTTAACGTCTATAGAAGGAAATCGTTGATATCTTAGGTGATTTTTACTTTCCAATCTCAAATTCGTGTTACTTTGCACCACTATTTTTCCTTAAAAAAAATATTATAAATTTATAAAATATAACTTATAATTATATACATATAATAAAATATAATTATAATATAAAAATATAACTTATAAAAAAATAATTAAATAAACAAAACTTGCTACGTATGAAGATTATTCAAAAAACCTTTGGATTTACCTACTCCAAGTACTCAGTGATTGTCGAATTAGGTACAAGAAGAGAACTTTGAGAACTTCAAAAAAAACTCGAATTTGGGATGAAAAACATTCAGAGAATTCTGATTGACTAAAATAAGAACAACTTTCAAACCAGTTTACTGGAAACTATTTTCCATTTAAAGTCAAATTGTTTCATTCCTCAAATCACTGATGTAAACTAAATACCTACGTCAAAGGTTCCTGCAGACTTAATGAGGAAAGGTCGCTGTTTGTGACTGATACTAATGACTTCTATACGCTTTAACAGCTTTATACAATGCACCTCCTAAACGTCTAGACTACAAGAGCGAAGCACACATTTCCTTATTAGTGATGTTAATTGGAGCACGTCAATTTTACGTATTTCTTACGCATTACGTATGCAATTGCCCAATATAGAGAAGTACCCACACAAGTACGTGGGGTATTTTCCATTAGCGAATTTTATTCAGTATCGTATTGTTTTATAGATATTTAATTTTAACGGTGTGTTAAAAACGATAGTCCGGTACTGTTCTTAAAGTGCGAATAGTGAAAGGAAATTCACATACCGACTGACTACCTTATAAAAACTCGCACCTGCTGAAAAGGAAAATTCTCGTATTGCAGGATTGGTATTCATCAGGTGAAATTTCCGATCGCTCAAGGTACCAGTGTGGGAATGTCAAGGGGAATGTCTTCGAGTGAAGAAGGAGGCAAGCGCTTTAAATTTTTTTTTTTTTGTTAGATGACCCACATTGACCTAGTCTCCAAGTAGATCGGGAGTACAGGTACTTGCCGAATCTCCGCTGCGCTGAAATGCCATTGGCTTGGTTCCAACATTTTTCGAAACAACCGGACTTATTTTCGACGATGCATGGAGTATCACTTTCGGACGCAACATTTACGGAAATGGGACCGGCAACCCATTTTTCCTTCTCTATGCAATGCAAATTGCCATATTTAATTGTGTTTTGTTTGACGATAACATCTCGCATTTCAACGCTGACTTACTAGACACTATGGAGAATATTGCTGCAACTTGATTTGTTAGTGATGGAAAAAATAGACACTGTGTAGTTGTGGTACCTCTAAGATTTAGTGGTTATAAAATGCGGTAATTAGTGTGTATAATTTCAAGGTGGCACACGAATTCAAATTGGAATTTACTCCTTTCGTGCACTAATTGAGGCGGTTTTGTCATACTATTAAAAACACCCCTATAACCGCTAAAGCCCTGGCCTAAATGTACATATACAAAGACAAACATTTACCCGTTACAACCGACAGTTACTGCATTTTTATTGCTGTAATATAAATTACTATTAAATAAGAAATGTACGAGGGGTAAGAATACCTTACGTCATTGCACCAGTACTTAGTGTCGTGAGGCGCGCACACAATAATTGAGGTAGAATTTTTGGAGCTTATTTTGATAGCACCGGGTTTGATATATTTTTGCCCTTATTATTGTGGGTTGGGATTGGAAAACCAACCGCAAAGCAGAGAAATAAATTAATAAAAATGATTTAATTTAGTGAAAATCATTTGATATTACAATAAAACTCAGGATTTATCATCAAACAGTGGTCTAAGACAATACTAACATCAAAGATTTCCAGGGCAACAATGAGTTGAAAGGAGATGGAAACTTCATTGCCTCCGCGATCACCAGATTTGACTGTGTTAGATTTAGTTCAGATTTCATTGTTTGAATATTAGGTACATTAGGCTGTTATTAAAATAATACCGTATGTTCAGAAAACGCTTTGTAAGCTCACTGATATCAGTGAGGTTAGCACTCTAGCAGAACAGATAGAATGTCGGACGTTTTCGCTTAATTTCTGGAAATTTTCAGAATTTGACCTGTTCAAAATAGTTCAAAAAATGACGAGAAAATCAGTAACTTTTTTACAATGCTCATTAGTGCTATTTCCCCGAAAGGATACGGTTTACAGGGCCAATAAAATTAGGAAAAAGTTGCGCATTTAAATGACCATTAAGATGTTGACATAAAACTAGTTTTATCTGTCACGGTTACTGAATATCTCAAAAAGTTCAATCATTCCGGTTTTGATGAAACATGGACTACTGACACTTCTTGTGATAATGTTTTGCCTCAACTCAGTTTTGCACACCCTCAGTCAACGTCTTTCTTCTTATGGACTTTTTATTGGAATTAAAAAAAAAACTAGCTTTTCAATATCTAAGTAATAACTTTTTTTTTCTCTATTTTTAATTTTTGTTTTTTTTATTTTATTTTTATGTTTTTTTTACTTATTATTTAATACAGGAAAAGTAAAAAGAAAAAAAAAGAAAATATTAGTTATTGAATTTTTTTTTTAAATAATGGTGTAAAATTCATTATGGGGCCCATAAGAACAAAAACTGGAATGTCGGTGTGCAAAAATTAGCTGAGTTAGAAACTGGGCTACAAAGTATCTGTCAACGTCAAGCAAAGGGCCATCACAAGAAAGGTCAGTTGCTGCAAGTTTCATCCAAAACAGATTGAGAGTTGTTCAGAAATATATATGGGTATTAATATTTTTTAACTGACATGCTTTCACTTATTTCGAGATACGTTTACAGGTAAATCTAGTTTCATTTCGATTTTAACGGCCACTTAACAGAGAAACTTTTTCCTAATATAATGTATAATTTTTGTTAATATAACCCACCGTGAAATTATTACCTTTTGGAAAATACCAATAGTGAACATTGTAAAAGTGACCACCCTGTATATTTTTCTGTATTAAAATATTCTTTTTGACATAACTAACTGTTAGTGAACGAAATTTTTAGCTTTTTCGCAGGAAACTCTAGTTTAAAATATGCAAAAAAGCAATATTTATTTTTATTTTTTTTTTTATATTTTTTGCTTTATAAAATGAGCTTTGAAACAAACAGTGTAATTCAATGCCGGTAGGGGTATTAGCCCTCGGAGTAGTTGTTTCTGTTTGTTTCCTTCTTAAACGCTGCAATATTTTTGGAAATATTGAAAGCAGATAAGTTTTCAATTTCCAATTAGTAAATATTGCTTTTTTTGCATATTTTAAACTAGAGTTTCCTGCGAAAAAGCTAAAAGTTTCGTTCACTAACATAGCAGACAAGTTTTCAAATTTCCAAATATATTTATATTTTTATTTTTTAGTTGTTTCTGTTTGTTTCCCTCTTTAACGCTGCAATATTTTTGGAAATATTGAAAGCAGATAAGTTTTCAATTTCCAATTAGTAAATATTGCTTTTTTGCATATTTTAAACTAGAGTTTCCTGCGAAAAAGCTAAAAATTTCGTTCACTAACATATTTCGCAGAAAATAACTTTCTTTTAACTTTCATAACCTATGGTATATAGCGCCAATCAGGTTTTTTGTACCTTTTTGTTATATATTCACTATTACCTTGCTTTTTAATACCTGCGATAACTTTGCTTGTCACTTTTGATTTGTGTGTCAAAGTTAATAAATGTGTTCGCGTCTTTTTCGGTCATCTCCTAGAGGATGCTGACGACGGAGGTTGAGGTTTGTCGCCTCTAGAAAGTAATTACGCAATTACTCCGTCCAAAAGAGAGTAGTAAGTACTTTTGCTTAACATATACATTTAGTAACTTTGACCCACATTTCAAAAAGAAACTTTAATTTCTCTTTCATGTTATATTTTTGTTTGTTTTATTCAAGAGCACTTTGTTGTATTTTATCTTTGCTTTTATGTATGTTTTCTATAATATTTACGCTTTGAAACAAATAGTATAATTCAATGTCGGTAGGGGTATTAGCCCTCGAAGTAGTTGTTTCTATTTGTTTCCTTCTTTATGTATAACTACAAGGTTTTGGAAATGCCGAAAGCAGACAAGTTTTCAAATTTCCAAATTGTAATTATACATGTGCATTTTCGCATATCTTAATTAAACTCTGGTTCTATATTCTTTGCAAAAAGCTTAATATTTTTTTTTGGCTTTTTAGCATTGATTTTTTATTACTTTATTAATTAATTTTAATATTTTTTTTTGCTTTATAAAATGAGCTTTGAAACAAACAGTGTAATTCAATGCCGGTAGGGGTATTAGCCCTCGGAGTAGTTGTTTCTGTTTGTTTCCCTCTTTAACGCTGCAATATTTTTGGAAATATTGAAAGCAGATAAGTTTTCAATTTCCAATTAGTAAATATTGCTTTTTTGCATATTTTAAACTAGAGTTTCCTGCGAAAAAGCTAAAAATTTCGTTCACTAACATATTTCGCAGAAAATAACTTTCTTTTAACTTTTATATAACTAACTGTTGTCACACATGTTTTCTTACCGGTTTTGACTGCAGAGCTATCTATCTATCACTGGCTTAGAGAAAAAGCTGAAACGTTCCACTGGCACGGGTTCATTAGGGACATCAGCGACTCCCTCCTGAAACAGAAAAATGAATGGTGAACATTTTTTCTAGAGAATAGAGAGATTTGAGAATAATTAGGCTTATGTCTTTAAAATTTAAGGCTACTTTACGTCCCTGCGTAAGGGGTAGATTCCGAAGCGTCAAATCTTACTCGACCGTGTGTCTCATTCGAAAAGAAAACCGACGTGTCACGGCTTTTTTTATTTTTTTTTAATTCCAATTTCCGGGTAAGAAGTATTAACTGGCACACCCTGCATATTGAATAAACGAGTTCCAAAGCACTTTAGAGTTGTTTTTTTAACACCCTTTACAATAATAGTGTCCGCTCTAGAGCGCTCTCAGAGTATTTCCATCCTTTGTTTTCTCAATAAAAATCTAAAGATGGCAATATTGACAATACGCTCAAAGCGGTCAACCCTTATTCTGTTTGGAGTATTTCTACTCCTTTTCATGTTAATTTACTAGTCTGCTCCTAATAGTCCTAGTTCTACTCCACTTTTGCGTTTTTGTTGCAGAAGTTTTTTTAGCAAAAACTATTCTTACATAGGTAACTACTAAAGTAAATTTTTTTGAGGATAAACGTTAGTTGACAATTTTGACATTGATTGTTGCTCCTAATACTAGGCATCATAAACACCGCAATTTTGACTGTGGCCCTCCCCACCTATGGAACTTTCGATGGTGAGAGGTGAAAGAGGACATCAAGAAGAGGGAAAAAACAGTTAGATTCACTTCGATTGGTTGAGGCGGTCTCAACTTACAGGTGGTCAAAGTTGAAAATTGAGAAATAAGTCGTAATAACCAACCCTTAGGACATTTTCCAAAAAAAAATCGGAAACATTTTTTTGCTGTTTTTGATCGGAAAGGAACGCTTGCAAACCCCAAAAAACATAACAAACTCAGTTCTTATGAATTGAATGAACGATAATACGAATGAATTTAACCTCTAAAAAGTTTTTTTTAAATGGACAAAAAACGCGATTCTAAAAGTGCTTTAAAATCGACCTCCGAAGAGGTCTATCTCCGAAATATTGCACCCACGGAACTTCCGATGGTGGGAGGTGAAAGAGGTCATCAAGAAGAAGAAAAAACAGTTGGATTCAGTCCGATCGGTCGAGGCGTTCTCAAGTTACAGGCGGTCAAAGTTGAAAATTGAGAAATAAGTCGTAATACCGTATGGACATTCTCAAAAAAAATTCAAAAAAATGTTTTTGTTATTTTTGATCAAAATGGCACGCTTTCAATCCCCTAAGAACGTAACAAACTCAATTCGAATGAATTTCACCTGTAAAGAGAATTCTTTAAAAATAGTCAAAAAACGCGATTCTAAGTGCTTAAAAATCGACCTCGGAAGGGGTCTATCTCCGAAAATATTGCACCCATGGAACTTCCGATGGTATGAGGTGAAAGAGGATATCAAGCAGTTGGATTCACTCCGATCGGCCGAGGCATTCTCAAGTTACAAGCGGTCAAATTTGAGAATTGAGAAAAAAGTCGTATAACCCCTCCTTTGGACATTTTCAAAAAAAAATTGTATTTTTTTTTCTCTTTTTGATCGGGATGGCACGATTGCAATCCACTACGGACGTAACAAACTCAATTCGAATGAAATTAACCTCAAGAGGGTTTTTTTTAAAAAAGGTACAGAAACGCGATTTGTAAAGTGCATAATGCATATGCAACTCTTCGGGGATACAACCTCCGAAGGGGTTGTATCTGCGAAAATATTGTTTTCGGAGATACAACCCCTTCAAATACCCCTTCACCAGCATCAATGCAATTATACCAACATTTATAAATCCTTTCATACTTGTCAAAGCTTGACGATCTAAAACAGGAAAAAACATTTTAATGCACTATACTTCTGCATAATAAAGTCTAATATATCGGACCAGAGCACTATTGTGACATCACGCCTAGGTTACATAAGTCGAGGGGATTGGGACGTCCTTAGAATATAGTATTCTTGGACGAAAAATTACTTTATAGCGTTTTCGGGTGTCTGCTCCAGAACGCTTTGAGAGCGTTCCTCATCCTTTTCTTTTCTTAGTTTTCTTAAAAAAAAAGTATTTAAGAATGCAAATACTCTCAGAGCGGTTTAGAGTTAGAAAAAAGAATTTCTTTTACTCTCATACACAGAAGTACCTGACATAAACAAGAGGATTTATAGTACCATCGAAGAAATCATTATACATAAATCCACTGCCGTCTATAAGCACATTATGATCATCAAGAGCACTGAAAATTCCCCATAAACATGCGAAATGAAATCGCCTAAAAACCAAAATGATTGCAATCCCCTAAGAACGTATCAAACTCAATTAAATTAACCTCTAAAGAGGATTCTTTAAAAACAGTCAAAAAATGCAATCTCAGTGCTTAAAAATCGACCTCCGAAGGGTCTATCTCCGACAATATTGCACCTATGGAACTTCCGATGGTAGGTGAAAGAGGACCTCAAGAAGAGGAAAAAACAGTTTTATTCACTCTGATCGGTCGAGGCGTTTTCAAGTTACAGGCGCTCAAAGTTGAGAATTGAGAAAAAGTCGTAATACCTCCCCCCCCTTTGAACAGTTCTCAAGTTAAGGTTGAGAAGAGGGTACAGACATTCTCTGGCCACAAGCGAACAGAAAGAGTGAATACTCCTCTTCACATTAGCATTGGTGTTTTAAGATTATTTATCTGAAAGCCTTCAAAATAATAAAAATGTAATATCTACTCCATTTTTAGTAAAAAAATCTATACGCCACCTGGCGGCAGTAGCAACACTGCTCCTCAACAAGAGCCGAGTTCGGTCATTCCATCCGAGCGTTCAGGACACAGACCATCTCCCAAAATCTTAACAAGCTAGAGTGAGATGGACTGATATACCGAGCGCTCGGGATGTAATTACCGAACTCAACTTATGTGTATCTTTTTTGCACACATAACAGACAACATAACTTTGAAGGACAGAACGTAACCACTAATCGTTGGATGAAAATTCATTAAACTTTGTTTTTTCAACATAATAACGACATTTTGAGATAACTGAAGCTGTGGATTTACCGAAATCATTCCTGGAAGCTTCAGAATACGCTTCAAAACTGAAGGGACACAGTACAAATTACAAGTAGAACATGGCTGTCCGCAGAACGCATTCACACTATTTCACATCACATTTATTAACAAGAAAACTGCCCCTTACCAGGAAGTCCAGGAAATTCCGGGACAAATAAATGTCCCAGCACTCATTGTCAACTAACCATCACAAAGTTTACATGAATACAAAAATATTATACCCTTGAGCACATAAAAAAATCTTTTCAGTAATGTGGGCACTTTGAAAAGAAAATACGACATACGTACATGGAAAAGCCTGCGGTTTCCTACCGCTAGGCGGCGCGTGTAACAGTCACACGTTTTAGTGGCGTTTTCGATTAGGAAGACATATTATAGAACTGTGGGGGTAGTTAGGGTAGCATCAGTTTATAATGGGATTTATTTATAAATTTAAATTATAGTTTTGATTTTGTAATGATTGAGGTACCTGTGAAACATTATCAATAGCTTCTAAATAATATGTACATTGTTTGCTTGTTTTTTTATGTAAAGAGACCGCTTTAATATGGAAAATGATCATAAGAATACGAAAAAAAATTGATAGTTACTAGTATAATTAGAATTGTACATAAGAATCTTGCGTTTACTTTCGCTTTTAGTCTTCCGTGCGTAATGAGCCCCCACCAGAAAGTGAGTATTTTCTGTTTACTTACTAATCGCAGAAAAAAATTAGTAATATTTGTCAAGGCCAACGCATATAATACTTAATAATTATTTTAAGTATTCCCTGCGGTAATAACAAAAAAAAAAACATGAAAACCAAGTTTATAACATACGGCATATTAGAAATCCCTAATTATTCCCGGCCGGTGGGATGTCGTGCCTGCTAAATATAGAGCGTGACACACCGCAGATCCTAGATCTGGCGAGGCTGATGGCTTTTCGCAGACCCACACTACAAGTACTGTTAATTATCTAGATTGGGAAATGAGCGGTTCAACTCGTTAAACTATACTTGGAAAATTGCGAATAAACGAAGCGGGTGTAACCTCGTGGAAAACAAAAGGAGGGGCAATGGCCAGAAATTAAATACTCACTATACAAATATGAAAATGTTGCTCGCACAATTCAACAAAGTTCAATATCTATGTCATCTGCATCCATTCTTGAGTGGTAACCAATGTTTGACTTTCAGCGTTGTTGCAGCGACCATAAAAGGACGCGAAGTCCGTCGCAACTTGCGCCATTATAAATTATTAATCCAAAACGATTTTTACTAGAATGGAACTCAAAGGTCGTCGAGAGTCATAAATATTTATTAAAATAAGGATTGTTACGGATTGCTAATGACCCCAGTGGTCTCAGTCAATCAATTCATAATAAAACGCTGCTGCAGTGTTAATGTCCTTATGATCACACACATGCGAAGACAAAATTGCAATATTTTAATCAATTTTTAGAGACTTAAATACCGGCAAAGGTTCTTAAACTGAGTTTATCGCCAGCAACTTTTAAATTGAAGTAAATGAGTCGTTATGCTTTTGTAACATAGTTGACTGACCTGAATCAGTTGCGGCATATTGCTTGGTTTATGCGTCAGTTTATGCAGTCGATGGCATGTCACGGCCTAAAATTGAAACTGGAAGTCAACAATATGGAATTTGGAAAATAGCGGAGAAATTTGGAAAAATTATCTGGTATACTTAATTTTGTAATAAATAACACTTTTGAATTTGAGACGTATTTGTTCTATTTCTAATAAATTTAAACAAAATTGACTTTATCAAATGAGGATGATCGTTTGTGCCACTCGGCGAATTTGAATGCGTATCTATAACAAAAGCGCCATTAATTTTTTATCGTACACTGTCATTGTTGTCCAGGCTGGTCAACGGCCTGGTCTGTTAACCGGCCCTGACCCTGACCTCTACTCTGCAAAAGATATGATATATATACCTACGCAAAACTTGTCTTTTAATTGGCTTTATATTCACTAAAAACTTAGTAAAAACTTTGCTTTCCAGCTACTTCTGAATATATACTAATGTTTTCATAAATAATATAGGCCTTTAAGTAAAAAATGCAAGAAAAAGGATACAAAAATTAGGTACCTACTGTATTTCTTTACTTTCAGAATAAAAAAAACAAAACGTGGCAACCTTGTTAATAGTTTGACAGAAATAATAGTTGAGTTCGGTAATTACATCCCGAGCGCTCGGGTTATCACTCTATCTCACTCTAGCTTGTTAAGATTTTGGTAGATGGTCTGTGTCCGGAGCGCTCTGATGGAATAACCGAACTCGGCTTAAGTAAAAATGGGCGATTTCAATTCATCATTCCAAAATTACGTCATTTGACATGTATGCCCCCCAAGGCAATATGGCGGACCAACCTATTTAAATATCAGACGGAACTTAAAACTTGATCTTGTGAATCACGTTCCATGTTTGATTTGAGATATATTTATAATATTGTTAGGGTATGCAGCGACGAAGCGACCGAGACGGGGCAACGCGTGTGGTTGGTGGAGCTTCGCGACCTATCCGCGCTGCGTCATGGCTGACACGAGTGACTTATTGCTCTATTTATCTAGAAGGCAGTTCTTTACAACCTTTTTTTTTATGTGAGATTAATCAAGAATTCTTATCAAGAACGTTCTAGGTTTTTCTGTAATTTTAGGATTGTGTATAAAAGGCGAATAGCGCGCGCCGTTAGAGAGTAGTTATTTAGTAGTCGTGTGTATTTGTGGGATAAATAATAGTGTTTTCGTGTTAAATCGTTACACTGGAATTATTGAACCCTGAGTTCGCAACAATATATTCCTAAATTGCCTCCTTTAGGCAAAATCTCCAAACACTGAATTTATCGTTTTGTGGCTGAAGTACTGAAGAGAATCCTAAAACATCAAAACAAATATGCCCTTCATAATTAATAAACAGGCTGCGGTGTTTCAGGTTCTTACTATTTTTTTTATACTTTATCTATGATTATAAGTAATATAAGGTTAAAGATAACGTTAGTCAAATGCAAATAACAACAGAGAAATATTGTTTTAATGAAGATAAATCATCTTAAAAGAACAAACGACACTGAACTGTCGATTCTTATTCATCATTTTCGTATAACACACAAAATTCAGTAATTTTAACTACACTACACTGACCTCTAAAAAAAGTTAAAATCAGCTGTTTTGGAATGTTCAATTCATCCACAAATTATTGACATTGATGACAGCTGCTGGCGTGACGTCATTCATCTAATGGAAACGGCTTACTAAAGCCGAGTTCAGTAATTCCATCCGAGCCCTCCGGGCACAAACCATCTCCTAAAATCTTAACAAGCTAGAGTGAGATAAACTGATATCCCGAGCTCTCGGGATGTAATTACCGAACTCAACTTTAATAAAAAGAACGATTGACATTTAGAAGTTCGTTTATGGGATTCTTAATTAATAGACCCTAGACGTCACATCAAAAACCCCATTTCTAAAAAGGAAGGACAAATCTGTAAAAGAACAAGGTACCGTTCACTACCTTCTATGTCACGATTTGATAGTAGAAAGCTTAAATCGATAAACCAACAATGTGAATAGCTTCGACGTCACCAAAAGACTCGTCCTGTCGTCATTTAACCGTAGAGAGGCACAGTAAACTTAAGGTAAACCCAATGTCCTAGCAGATATGGACAGAGCCAGCAAATGCCGAGTTTCCTGGAAAATAGCCCTCCTTTTTGGCAGCAAGTCCGTCGCTTCAATGGTTTTCCTGACGTAATTTTGTCGTCAGCATACGTCATGCAAGAGTCAGAAGTTTAATGCCGGACCAGAAATTGATTGTCGATTGTTTTTGATTTTCGTTAGGTTAGAAGTTAAGTTTTAGAAAACCTTGGAGCTAAGTCGGCTAAGGGCTAGGAGCCCTAGCCTCTAGCTAAGACATGGATATAACATTGATACTCGATTGGATTGGAAATAAGAAATAATAAAAATAATGACAGTGACAACCGAGGTTACAACTTTTTTGCAATATTTTGACGTAAGACGCCACGACGTCACCGAGACGTCACTTCTATCGTTTAAGAATTCTTATTAATCTATCGTTTATTATCTTAAACTATCGTTTAAGAATTCATATTTTTTCTGGACTGTATTACCTTTTTTTTTAAATAAAAAAACTGAGCAAAGCAATACGAAAAAAAAATCTTTTATTCATAATTCATCTCGTTAAGATCATATCAAAAAAGTAGAAATGGGAACCAGGAATGACAGCCTACACAAACGTCAACCTTTCCACTGTCAGATGTATTTTTTAAAAATAGAGATGGGCCACTTTGCAACAATCGATACACGGTACACGACTTGTTACCAAAATATATGACGTACTTCTTTTAACCTATTTCTCTGTCATAAAATCTTTCGATATTGTATATTTATCATTATATTTATATATATATTATATTGATATTTTCTTAAAAATAGCCCTCTTTTTCGGCCGGAGGTACGCCACTTTTAAGGATTTCCTAACGTAATTTCGTGGTCAGCACACGTCATACAAGCGTCATAGAAACTGAAAGCCGGACCCGATATTGATTGTGTCGTTTGTTTTTGGTTTTTGTTAGATTGGAAGTTTTAGAAAACGAGCTATATATATAGAGCTAATTCAGCTAAGGCCTAGGAACTCAGCGCTCTAGCTACGAGATGGATATAAGTTCGATATTCGAATGGATTGGAAATAAGAAATAATAAAAATAATGACAGTGACAACTGTTTTGCAATAATTTCACAAGAGATGTCATGACTGGTGAGATGTTGTAGCGAGCAGGAGCAGGCGACATCCACTAGCGTATTTTAGATCCAATACTGCATGGCAGATTGCTCTCAGTTCGAAAAGCAGCCCATATTGCTCTGTACCTCGCTGGTTATCGGAACCAGAACGAAGTCAAAGGAGTGTAGGTGGTCACCAATTTGTCGATCAACCCATCTGCATACTAGTTTCGTGGTCTACCCCTCATCAGTACAGCTTTGGCTGGCTGGTCAACAAATTGGGGACCGTGATTTAGCGACACTTAAAGTTGGAAATGTACGGAGTACCGGTGAGATGTTGTACAGAGCAGGAGCAAGCGACATCCACCAGCGTGTTCTAGATCCAACACTGCATGGCAGATGGCTCTCAGTCCGAGAAGCAGCCCATACTGCTCTGTACCTCGCTGGTTATCGGAATCAGAACGAAGTGAAAATAGTGTAGGTGGTCACCAATTTGTCATGACGTCACCGAGACGTCACCAGTTTAAATATTTCCACTGCAAAAACGGGGGAATTTTTCCAGATTAGCTCAATGGTCCGTTTTTTGGTCGGAGATACGCCATTTATAAAGTACCCATGTTGTAATTTCATCATCAGAACACATCAATTGGCGAATCACTACTTCGAATGATTTGGCGTAAGACGTAAAGTGACATCGATTCAAGGGGATGTGGCCGCCATTTTTTAGGTATTCACTGCTAAAAAGGGGGATCGAAACTGAAAAATAAGAGGGTCTCTCCTACCAGTCCTACCAGAGTTGTATGAACACAAAATCAAACAAAAAGCTTAAGCATATAAAGAGCAATAATATAATAGGCGTTAGGTACCATTATCAAGGAAAAAAGCTTCAAAGAATATTAAAGAATATAGAAAATCGCAAAGCTTAAGAAGATATGCTCGTATTGGTCAAGGGTCAAATATCAAGATTATCAAAGACTATCTAAAAAGGAAACTGGTTTTTTGATATTAATACTTACTTGATCTATAATAATTCTTGAGCAATACTAAAAAAAATTCTTATTTTCGATCCTTGACTATTGATCTTTGTAAAAATTATCTTGATAGGATGTAAAAGAAATATGATCATTTATTGAATATAAAAACGAACTGCGACATTGCTTAGCACCGTGTAAGGATAATGGAAAAAATTATCAAAGATGCGCTGTGGTTATTTATATAAGGCATATTTTCCACAAATTGTTTACTTTTTTTGGAAACGCTTGGAAAATTTTCTTTTCCCCAACCCATCACAGTAATAGCTTCGAAACGCATTCACGGGCCATCAATGTAGTTAGCATTATCCCGAGTATTACACACGGGACACACAATCCCACCTTTATATTATATGAAGAACCAAACAATCGCTCCTCTAACACAATCAAAGCTCCCATAAAAAATTCACTTCCTCATGGAATTCAATCCCTTCACCGTGCGTTAGCAACTAGACCGTGTAACTTTACCCATTGATCATTAGTACACAGTGCCGTTCTTCAACCTGACCAACAAACAAAACACTTTTAACCATGAATGGCCGATCATTATTCTGACCATCGACGTCGGTTTCGAAAATATTCTAAATTCCAACTATTTACACTCTCAGAAGTTTCTAGTGCATACTGTTGTGCACGAGTAGGTAACTTATTTGCATGCGGTGGAGGATTTGGTCAAAGTATTCCTTGTCTTGTCACACACACACACACACACATCAACTTAGTTTACTTACCCGGATTAAACTTTGAATTATTCATTGCACCAAATTGTTGTGCGGTTGTTCAAATTTCCTGTTGATGATGGGTGTGATTAATGGTAATATCTCATTCAAACCAAAAGTAACCTTGATGTTTCAATTTAGCAAGATTTCGCCAATGCAATGACAGAATTACCACCGTTTAATGATGAAATTGATAATTACCTGCTGGTTTTTGTTGTTTACCTCATGCTGGCTACAGTGATTTGGTTAAATCTGTAATTTTTTTGCACTTCACCAAGTCTCAATAACAAATGATGTTGTTATCTTAAAACTTAACAGATGGATAATTTACATAATCGAAACGTCCACTAAACAACAACAGTAGTTATAATTAGACGATAATCATTAGACGTCTACATATCTGATTGCTGATACGTGTAGAACCGAAGATAATTATTCCAAGACTAATACGAACTTCCTTTTCGTGCCAGTTTTAAGAATAACAAATAATCGTTTAACGTTCATGGATGATTAATGCAATTGCTGCATTTTCAGACAGAAAGAGAAATCTCCCAGGAAAGCAGCAATTAATTATTATCACTGGTGCACTAACACGAAACCAAATATGCAATTTCGAATTTTCAATCACATAACATTGAAAAAAACTGTAGTTTTACGTCATTTGTGAGATTTGAGACCAATGTCTGCAAACTGCAATTACTCATCTTCCTAGGCAGATAAAGATTTCTGTTTTTGTCCGCACCCCATCACGGAGGGGTACTTTATTACTCATCGTTTTTGGGCTCTTGCCAATTCCTGTCGCTTTATGCAGATGTGCGTAATATTAATATTCGTACAAGAAAGAGAAAATCGTTGGAAATAAGCTAGTCACCTCTATAATCTACACAGAGCTATTTAGAGATCCATGGTTAAACAAGAAAGGAATTATGTGCGAGAGGGGGACAGTTTTATAATACATATATATATACTCTGTCGGCCTTTTTTGTTTGAGAACAATGCCAATAATAAGAAAAAAATTGTTAGAATTCAGAAAAATGTATAAAAGAATGGGTACCGGTATCAGGTTTCCTGTTTATAGTAAATTGTTTACTGATCTGATGAAAAGAACCCACAACCGAAAATTCCAGTTTTTTTTTTACTTTCTTGGGACAGCCTTTATATAAATCAAATATCAATTTCCTATATATCATAGAACTACTCGAATTAACGAATGATTTATGCAACAAAAATCGAAAGTTGCCTGTCGAGTTTATGGAGCTCTCAACCGACCCGAAAACATATGAATTTGCGACTCAAAATCGTGCAATTCTGCGATTGCCAGCTTATATTTTGCTTTAATAAAAAGTTATCCAAAAATTTTAAGTCAAAAAAATATCTTTTAACCTACATTTCGAATTTCTTTCCACCATAAGTGAGCAAAAGAAATATAAATTTTCTACTTTTTTGCATTTTTGTCGAAAACGATGAAACATTTCTTTATTTTTATTGTTTCAGCTTATAGTCTTCAATGGCCTTTTCGTACCATCTAAAAACATGCAACTCCAAAAAAAAAACCGATTTCGAGATGGAAAGGAAAAACTGAAATTTTAAAATTTTTTTAGATCATCGCAAATTTCAGTCGAAATCTAATGTTACAGATTATTATAAAAATAGAATCAGTTAGTCAAAGAGATGACAATATGTAATAAAAATACAAAATTGGAGTTTTTACTGATTCTCTCTCCCCCCCCCCCTCCCCATGACGGCTATAAACCTAAGCATTGTTTCGTAGACAATCCAACACTAAAGTCTACATATGTAGAAAACAAAAATTTAGATAAATAGGTAGTTGTGGGGAGGTGTATACTTGGTGCATTTGTTTCAAAAATTCTTTATTGGCGGACCGGTTTTGTCCCAAAGGCCATCATCAGCGCCCAAAAATCTATTAACGAGTAACGTTGTACCAATAGTGTTGGTTGCCAACTTAGGTATATAAAATTTTTAAAAATTGTTAGAACCTACTCGTCAAAAGAGGGGATGTGAAGGGTGAGGGGCCATCGCGCCAAGGTACCCCAAACCGCAGTCAGTTTAAAACGTATGCTAATAGAAACATGTAATTGACAACAACAGACCACACGACAATTTGAAAACTATTAAAATACTCTTAGAAACTCTCGGGTCCAAGAGGATTTGTATGTATTTGTGTTTTTTATATTTTTAGAAGTGACCTCCTGGTTGGTGCGTGACCTTTTAACCAAAATTGAAAGTCAAACCTTGTTCTTCAGATTTATTAGTCTGACTGAAGCGCCATTTGCGCGCTCAGCGAGTGCCATTGGTCAGAACCCAAAAACTACTAGTGGGTTGACTACCAACACTTTTGGTACAACCGAGGGCACAACTAGGGTTACTCGTTAATAGATTTTTGGGAACTGATGACGGCGTTTGTGTCGAAACCGGTCCGTCAATAAAGGCTTTTTGAAACAAATGCAAAAATTCACAGAAGCTCGGCACGAAGTATGCACCTTCCCATACCTACCCATTTATTTGTTACCGTGCACCGATAAAAATTATATGAAGGGCTGTACCGTTAAAAATTATATGGATAGCTGTAGACGGCGATCAAAGGCCCATATTTCAGCACTTTTTTTTAACTTCATGGACTAAAAATGACAAAATTGCAATAAATTTGTATCAGTTTTTAGATGCGATTTGAGGCCAAGACTTTTTTCTCCTTATGCGCAAGAAGTTGATTACTTCGGATTTATAGAACTTAATAAGCGTTAATTCGAATGTAAAACATATCCTGATGATGGCGTCTGGTAGACGAAACGTCGGATGCATGTGGTTTCAAATTTTTATCTCAATGGCCACGGAGTTGTAACAAAAAAACTGAAAAATTTGAAATTGAAAAATTGAAAAAGTCATGGAATGTTCATTTTTCTCAATCCAACTACCTTTTAGGTCATTTTCGCTTCGCACCGGTTCTGGTTGATATAAAAATGACAGACCAGCTGATTTTCAACCAATCAGCTTTGGAAAAAATCAGCTAGTCTGGCATTTTTATGTCAACCAGAACCAGAACCGATGTGAAACGAAAATGACTCTACTCATGTCAAGAAGATTGGCAAACAACGTCAAAGTCAAATTTCCAAGGCCAAACAGATGCCAAACTTTTGTGAACAGCTGATACGTAGGAAGCAGACGAAGCATATAAGTCGCAAGGTCCAGCTTTGCCTAAATTTAACAGCGTTTTGGAATGTCCGCTCAAGTGCGCTCTGAAAGTATTTTCATCCTTTGTTTTCACAATAAAACTCTAAGGACGGCCATACTCTCAAAGCGGTCTGGAACAGACATCCGAAAACTTTAGTAGAAAACGGTCAGGGGAACTAAAAACTGTCTACGAGTTACAGGATTAGAAAAATATTTCCCAAAATAGCATTATTGACTTCACGGCGGTATATACTAAATCATATTTCGAAGATTTGGATGTAAAATAACTGGTTTTAGAGTTATTTGAGATAGTTTAATTGTTGCCAAAAAACGTCACCTGGGAAACGTAACTGCATGCTCCTTTCTATAGCCGCTGCTTTTACAACCGTAAGCTGCACATCCCACCATTGTAAACAACACAATTATATATAATATTAAAGTCTTGCAAAATGCAATTTATTGCAAAAAAAACACATAGCCAACGAAACGTTTGGATTTCGTCTTAAACATGGCGTCTCATCATTTTTGGTAACAGATGTCAATGCAGCAGAGAAATGCGCGCGTGGATTCCATTGTCTACCTATTCAAAGACATAAAAATGACAGATCAGCTGATTGGTTGAAAATCCGCTGTTCTGTCATTTTTATGTCAACCAGAACCAGAACCGGGGCGAAACGAAAATAACCTAAATCGCAAGATGCAGCTTTGCCTAAATTTTACAGCGTTTTCGAGTGTTCGCTCAAGAGCGCTCTGAGGGTATTTCCATCCTTTGTTTTCTCAATACAAATCGAGATAAAAATCTAAGGACGGCAAAACTCTCAGAACGGTCTAGAGAAGACATCCGAAAACTGTTAAGGCTTTCACGGCCGGTCATAATACTATCTAAAGTGCTTTCCGGGCTATCAAGCCGTGGTCCAAAAGAATTGCTTCCTGACGTTTCGTCTACTACTGCGGCAGACATTATCAAAGGCGAAGAGGCAGTGGGCGAAGTGATCTCCCTTGCTTCCCGACGATGACTGATTCGACCAGTGTTGCCAACATGTCATTTGAAAAAATCCTTAGTGGAAGCACGATTTATCTTTAGAATTCCTTAGATTAAATGATTGAAATATGTTCTGTAAAATAAAAGCAAGCAAAATTGCGCCACTGTCGAAAATTCTTTTAGGTGCCACGCTGCCACGCCCATTTTTTCAAAATGTTTACAAATATTTATCAATTCTCGAAATACGAACGACAGTAACGAGTAACGACAGTCCACACAACATCCAATTATTGACATTTCCCATTTGACAATTGACGACTGACGCTTGCAGCGTGTTGACCATTCGAGAATTACGTCATTTGACATGATTGCCCCCCAAGGCAATATGGCAGACCAACTTATTTAGATATGAGAGCGAACTTAAAACTTCATATTGATCGTCATGTTTCATGTTTGATTTGAGATTTATTTATAGTATATTCCAAAATTGTTTCTTTTAGGCAAAAGCTCCAAAGGAGGATTTATAGTTTTATTTAAAGTACGAAAAAGAAAAAGTCCTAAAACATCAAAACAAATTTGCTTTTCATAATTAATAAACTTACTGCGATGTTGCCGTTTTTACTATTTTTTCATACTTTAGGTTATTTATGTCTGATTATAAGTTATGCAGGGTGAGTCAGGATTAAACTGTCATACGTATACGACGATAGAGAAATGGATTTAAAGCAGAAAGTTTTAGTAAGGTTGTATCGGAAAATGCTTTGCAACCAAGATACAGGGTGATTGATAAAATTTTAAATTTTTACAGGTGTTTTGTTGCTTGTATTTTATCATGCTTATCATTGGTTTTAAATTATTAAAAAAATTTATATTTGTAAATGCAAATTATTTGTGTTTGAAATTTTTTCATACACTTTGTTGTCACCCTTTTATACAAAACGGTTTCGACAAAAAGTTTCTAAGTTGAAGCAAGAGATTTTTCGAAACAAATTCAGTGGCGCACCACAAAACGGTTTGGAAAGGTAAAAAGAGGCCTGACCCCAGAAAAAGTATCATCCTGTGTCCATATTTTTACCACAATTTGTGAAATGTTCTTGTGGAGATTCTGAAAAGTCCTGCAAACCTGTAAAAAATCTGAAACTTTATCACCCTGTATCTTGGTAACAAAAGATATTCAGGTACTACTTTCTGCTTTTAATTTTTTTTGATTCTTAATTCTTATTCACCATCTCCTTATAACCATGGAAAATTTCGTAAATTTGGCTACATATTTTGGTTGCCCCACGAATCAGTATGATGGACTTTTATCGAAATCAGGACGCTTATTCTATAGGAAAGAGTGAAAGTGAAAGTGAGAATTGTTGGCCAATGGAATTCGTCAACAGAATTTTTTGACCAATCAATGTTGTCAAAATTCTCACTTTCACTTTCACTCTTTCCTATAGAATAAAGCCTCAGCTGTTCTAGAGTCGTCAATCATCTGTCATTGTCATTGTCGTGTCATTATCATACTCAATCCAACGAGCTAAGAGATAGTATGGAGAGAGCAACAATTGTCGACAATTTCTTAAAATCCGTTCCGTTTTTGGCCGGAGTTGTGTGCCCCCTTAACGGTGTTGTCGTCTCAGAATGATCGCACATTGGTGTGTCCCATGGATGAAAATAGCCAAAAAAACAGTGCAAAACGATGTTTTCGCCATTCTCTCCGTCACACAAATGAAACCAACATGGTAGTACCATGTGTTCATTAGAAAACTTCATCTACTTGGCTGTGAAATGTCAAAAGAAAAGCATGAAGAAACAAGAGTCTATTTACTTTGATATCCTTTTCTCACAAAATTTCATAGCTTGCTAGATGAGGTTTTCTAATAAACACCCCGTATATTACATAAGGAGAAACCTTTCTGCTCCACAGTTTTGGTGCCCTGCTTAGCAGTTTTTGCCGGATGTTTTTGCATGAAAATGGCGAACTATCTCTTTTTAATCATAGAATATTTCGTAAATTTGGCTACATGATTTGATTGCCCCACGAATCAGTATGGCGGGACCTTATCGAAAACAGCTGTTCTGGAATGGTCAATTGTCCTGAGATCATGCAGCTTTACTCAAAGTGTTCTGTTTACTCTCTGGACTTCAGCTCCACTAGTAATAGTAGTGTAGTTTCGTGAATATCGTAAATTCGTTGCTTCGTATTTGTCGCTTTTCAAGATCTGTCTGCAAGAGAAAATCCTCAGATTCTAACCGATTTTACGAAATCCTCCTACATTCCTAAACGTCCTGAAAAATCCTTTGATCTAAGAATAAAATCCATGACTTGGCAACACTGGATTCGACTGTAGCACGCTCCGTGGTATTCGTACCGCCGCCGTCGCGTCGCAGTGGTGGGGCCGGGGTGGGGGTGGTGGCGCGGGAAGCAAGGAAAATCACTTCGCCCACTGCCTCATCGCCTTTGATAATGTCTGCCGCAGTAGTAGACGAAACGTCAGGAAGAAATTCCATTGGACTACGTCTTTATAGCCCGGAAAGCACTTTAGATAGCATCCGAAAACTATTACAAAACTGTCAAGGGAACTGGGCTATTCACTAAAAATCTTCCTAAAAATGTTCAAATTTTCAGCTTACATGCAGTATTTCCCGCTTTTCGGCCAATTTTCGTCGCTTTGAGCATTTAAAGATGATATTTATATCCGCAAATATCGAGCTGTCAGATGACAGTTCCAAATGAGACTGTGGCGCATGTTTTACCCGAAGACGACATGGGAAGTTTTGGAAACTACAAAAAATCGGCACAAAATTTAATAAAATTGGAGATTTAACATAATGGATGCACAATAGAGCTTCTTTCAAATACCCCGGGAAATATTTCGCTAAAAATGGGGATTTTGAGAGATGCAAGAGACCCCTCGTTTGGAAACTGCGCCGATTTAACAACAATAATATGACAGATGACATTCCGGTTTCTTCACGTATACATTAAGCACGTTTTGCAATGCATAACTATTTAAGGACACTTTACAATTTGCAGTATTTGCAGCGAAATTATTTACGCGAAGTTTAACATTAAAAACAAAATAGCAAAAACTTGACTAAAATTCCATCTATGCAAATGAGGGCTAACTGCCTAACGAGCGACGCAATACTATATTATCGGGGAAATGTCACAAATACAAATCTGGGTCCAGTGCAACGGTCAACATCAATGTGAACTTGATCTTTCCGTTTAGTAAGTACTTAGAAACGAGTGTAGAATTAACAGTCCTGAATATCAAACATCCGCAAACACGTCATTACGTCTAGCTGAGCCAATCCATGGATAACGAAACGCGGCTTGCAAGCACAAGAAAGCAAACAGCACTTAAGTTGTTAAAACAGAATTATCAGAGCGACAAAACCTGTGTTTTAGACATTTTGTCTAAGCTACCAGCAAAAGCAACAACAAACTCAGGGTTAGTAGAAAAAGACCAAAATACTTGTTCGATAATAAGGGCCACAGGTTAATCTTAAAACTACATACAAACAAGCAGTGTTTTGCTTCAGAGCAAGGTCCCATTATAAGCTCTCAAATAAGTAGTTTCGAAGGAAAACTTATAAAAGAATGGGAAAATTTTAAAAAGCACCCTGTACTCTTCGTAACAAGTTTCATTAAACCTATTGTACTTTACCCCTTAACTTTAAATGAAATTTTACGTCAACAACAATCATCCCCTTTCAGGGTAACTACCCCAAAGTCTGGGGGGATTACGTTAAAAAGGGCCGGCATCACCCCTAGCAGCAGGCCCTAAGCGGGCGTCGCTTGTCGGCGGCCTTGCATGGCGTCGGGACGCTTCGATCGGCGTGTGTTCGAACCGGATATATCTGACTGACTCGCACAGCCTCCCTATCGTGTATTATCTATATGTAATCGGCTGTGTGGTTCCGTCCAGTCAGGAATGTACTTAATATACATATTTACTCTCGTATTTACTTGGATTTGATGAGCGCTTCGATTCAGTGTCGGATTAAAACGGGGGAAAACTCGGACATTACTTACGTTTATTTCTTACTGTTTTGGAGAAAATCGCGCCTGAACTTTCCATATGATCATTGGGTAATACAACTGTGGATTGAAGAAAACAAATGAACATTTGCAAAACTGATTTCATGAAGGATTTCATAGATTATTGTTTTAATAGATTTTCCATCAACTGACATTAAAAAAGTGTTTCCAACTCATCATGGAAAAAGTGTAGAGTTGATTTTTTGACGACATTTATTTCCAAAATCTCCAGTGGAGACTGCTTTTTAACCGAGTTTTTAACATTCATTTAACTCAAATTATTGCTCGACTAGTTTCTGAGTTATTGCCTGGCTAGTTCCTGAGATATTGCTTGACTAGTAATTCCTGGGTCACCCCATATACCAAGACTATCTGATTTATAATTTGACTACCACTCTTTTCTTTGTTTGTTTTACTCTGGGATTTACTTGTCTGCAACAACCAAGATGAGTAATTTTTGCTCGAATTTTTGGTAACATTAATTAAGTTTGGCACAAGTGTATAGGTATCTTAAACCTAAACTCAACCTCAGGTTTAAACAACAAATTTTATCTAGGGGGGGGTGTTCATTTGAAAACGTCATCTAGTTGGTTGTGAAATTTCAAAAGCAAAGGATAAAGAAACAAACATCCATTATTACTTTGGCTATGTCATCCTTTGCTGTCAAAAATTCATAGCCTCCTAGACTTGCTCCTAGATGACAACACCCGAGACAACACCCTGTATAATACACTATTTATATGGGGGTGTTCATTACAAAACTTCATCTAGCAGGCTATGAAATTTTGACAGAAAAGGATGAAGTAATCAAAATAAATGGATTTTTGTTTCTCCATTCTCTTCTTTTGACATTTCACAGCCAACTAGATGAAGTTTTATAATATTAATTTCTTTGGGTTAACCTCACGTCAAGTTTAAACTTAGGCTAGACCTTAATCCTCACAATTGAGTTAACTCGGCTGATTTTTTAATGAGTATCTAGATGAAAATTTTTTAAATCTGGGACAGTATTTTGAAACTTGATGAGGAACTTTTAGCCTGGTTTTAGCAGACAGAGGTTAAAGGAAATTGAATAATAAACATGGAATATGCGACCTAGGTAATGTGATCATGACCCTTGGATTTACCTACCTACTGTAAAAAATTGAAATGGCAAACTGAGCAATAAACTGAATGATACTCAAAAAAAAGATACAGGAGAAAGCACAATCATGAAATTGCTCTTACTTCTTAGAACATCAAACTTGCTTCACATTAAGTATCTACGTGCCTCCACAACTACAGTAAGACATCCCAGAGACAGTCCCTCATAAAAAATAAAACACCTAATATTTTATATAAAGTTTTTCGATATATTTCCCAGATATCTCATTTAATATCAAAAGTAGAAGATTGCAGTTTCTATGAAACAGAGTGATTTTGAAAAACTGACACTTTATCATAAGAATGCCTTGAAACGTTACAAAAAAGGAGAAACACTTTGTTAAAAACTGATACTTTCCACTCTGATCTTCCACATTAAAATGAGCTACTCAGAAGAAACACAAAATTAGGGTCACCTTGTACTGGAATTAGTATAACTAGGTGATAAAAAAGAATTGGGTCAAATTACTTGAAAATATTTTAAAAAGCATTGGACGAAACGTAACCGCCCCCAAATTAGAAAACCTTGAACCAATAACAGCAGAGTTCAAGGAATTCTAAACTGAACGTTGCACTGCATAGGGTGCTTTCAAAGTCGATTTCGATTAGATAACGATAACTCTTTGTCAATACCTATAACGACTATCGCTGATTTGGCCCCATACCTAAAAACCAAACTAGTTGGGAAAACCTTCAAGGCTTGGAAATTCTTCAGCTGAAGGAGAACCTGGAGGAATAAACAATGGACATCGGGCTTACCTTGTCGGAATAACGTTGGTGGTAAATCCTACAGCGAGGAAGGCACACTAAATACTATCACTTCACTGTTACTTTTTGATAAATGGACACAAATTGTTTAAAAATCGCGTAATTTTGGATCCAAGAAACTGGGAGATAAACTAGAATACGAACTACGAACCTCCACTCTCAAACGTCAAAAAGCGAACTGAAAAATTGACAGTTGTTTTCGGTTCGGATCATGGCGAACAGTCGAACATCAATTATACTGCGTGTGGCGTTCTCTAGTGGCTTACTACCAAACTTTTGGAAGGTGGGGAAAAAGCGGACGTTAGTAAACTGGACCATGAATTTGGGTTGTGGAGTCGGTGGAGTTATTAGCGAGTAGTCATTAGCATTAGCCATTGCAAAAAATGACAACATAAGGATTACTCGATAAAAAAACAATAAAATATGAACAATGATGCATAGTATTTTGTTAAAATGTATTCAATCGAATCAGTGTTTGCTTTACAAATACGTACAAGGTTCCCAGCTTCATCTCGTTAACTACCTTGAAAGAAAAATTCAGTCATAAGGCCAAAGCTACATGGATTAAAGTTAACTGGGTGAGATATATCTGTTGTTCGGTATATAAAATGAACCAAAAAATAAACCACTTATAATACTTGATTGACTTTTCTTATTAATTTTTACAATAAGTAATTGCCTCTACTTATATCATCCTATATTAGTGTTCTTTCCTTATACATCAAAAACACAGAACTAGATATATTATACCTTTGATAAACTGTAATTAAATATATAAATATAAGCCAAGGAATAGGCATAAGAAACAGGTTAACGTTGTTCAATATCTGCATAGAGTTGTACCCCAAAAAAGTAATATACACATAGTAAATTGCTGCAGCAAGCCAGAATGCATTCCCAAAAACAACAGCCAAAACACTGTGATCATAACTTAATAAAGGACTATAGAAAATTAACAGTATACAGTGGAGTAAAATCAAAGGGGGAAAAAAAGCATTTAAGTGTATATCAAAAGCAAATCCCCACTCCACATCTTGGGGGATATTTTTGGGCTTCAGAAACTTATTTGTTATGTACCACAGAGTGGTGGCGATAACTATACCAATTCCTATGCAATCTATAAATATTTCTACTACTAAAAAGGTTAGAAACTGCAAGAAACTATAGCCGAGAGCTACAGCAAATCCTATTGAAGTTACACACAAAGCTCCAGCAAAAAGTATTAGAAATGCTGGATCATCTCTAGCATACTGAGATTTGAAGTTTTTCCTCGCTCTAAACACTTTAGTTAGTTTTTGTGGGGCCACTAAGAGGTATACCATCTGCCATAAAGCAAACTGAAAGTCCATCTGCTCAAACTTAAACAACCTTCTGAAATATCGCCTCACTTTATCATAGGCTGAGTTAATATCATTCCGAGAGGAAGATGAAATTAAAGGGGGATCTCTCCTAGACATTTTACCCCCTTCTTCTGGTTTCAATACACTGATTAATCACTTTAATTAAATGGCTATTCTCTAAAGCTGCAGCTACCCTTTCTTTATCAGCCAGCTGCTTGTTGACTTGATGTTCAGCGTTGTGAGTTCCTGGAGTCACTTCAACCTAAATAATTCATTTTTATTGCACCAGCTTCAGATTTTAAAATGGTGAAGAAGTTACCTTGACTTTGAACCTAGCTGGGAGGCACCTTAATAATTTAACTCTAATTGACAATCCAATCAATGTGGCCATACTACAGTGAGGGATTGTGGGAGTAAAGTGAATGTGGATGGCATTTTTATTGTTGTCTACAGTGATTAACTCCAGCTGAACAACGTTGAGTTCTTCTAGGGTTAGAGGATGCTCTGGGTCATTGATGTTCCTAATTAGATCTGAAAGAGACAACTTTAAGTAATGAGTAAGGGACCTGTATTGGACTCCTACATATAGTCATTTAATCTGTTACATTTAACTATAGTTTAAAAACTATAGTTAAATAAGAAAGGGGTATCATACCAAATATTTCTCGCTGATCAAATTCGTCTACCACTGACTCATCGTAATCGTCTTCAACAACTGCTCTATCATGCGTTTTCACATAGAGTGTGGGATTTTGATTTTCCAATTTATCGCCTAAAGGCATAACTCGCAGTGAGAAAAAAATAAGTAATCTTGAACGAAAAACGTAGAAAAACCATTAAAACAAGTGATGAAAATAAAAAATTCTAAAATGAGATGACGTTTATTTATTTTCCTATGATGTCACTTGTCAAAGTCATGTACGTCACCTGTCTGTTGTATATCTCCTAGGTCATTGTAGATAACCCTCAGAAAGTGCAGGACAAGAGCGTAACAAGTATCTATTATAAAATTAAACAGAAATCTATCATTTCAACATTAGTTTCACTTGAGCTCAGAGAAAAAGGAACAAAAATAAATAAAACAACATATGCAATAAATCAACTTTATTTAAAATCTTTAAAAAATACTTTAATACAAACCATAAAAATACAATTATTATTCAAATATATCCATTGCATTGGCCAAGAAATCTTCCTAGTGCACTGCCCTTCGTCAGGATTCTCGGAAAGCTATAAAACTGGGTAAACTACCCAACTTGGGCCTTGACTTAAGCCCCACAAAATTTTTAAATTTAACTGTGTCTGTGTTCTCATCAGCTATTGCATTTTCATTTGTAATTGTAGCAACTGACGTCTCCCCACCTTTCTCCACATAATACCGCACTTTTTCATTGGTTTGTTGATTTGTACTTGAAGTGGTACATTTGGAGGTTGAGGGCTCAGAAATGTCTTTTGCTTTGGTCTCGGAACATTTCTTGGCAAATTTCTGCTTATTTATCACATAATTTCTTACCATCTTTCCATGTGGATAAGGACACCTTTGCTTCTGGCATGCTCCATATTTCTCATAATCAGGGCACAAATACTGATGCCTTTTGTCACACTATTCAATTAGCAAAATCGGTAAATAAAATACAATGCAAAGGAAAAATATTAGTGACTGGAATAAAAATCCAAAATACATTTACCTCAGTAGCCTTCTTACAAAACCCTTCTAAAAAGTCCCTGCACACTTCAGCTTTAGGACTGATTTTAACATGCAAATAAGGGCAATTTTCCCTTGAGCAGACACCTTCCAAGTAATATTTACAAGTTGGCATTTTTTCAGGAGAAACATTGTGTGAAAGTAGGCAATCAGGTTTTATGCATGCTCCTTGCAAAAATCTAAATGTTTTTTTACTAAATTACCCTGCAGCAATTGGCAGTTATTGGCTTACCTTGTACATAAAGCAATTTGGTCTGGGTCATGTTTTAATGGACATTTTCCATTACTTTTGCCTTTACAAATCCCATACTTCCTATACGAAATACAGGGGATATTGCACTTTTTCATTTTCTTTGGTGAAACCTTCATTTTCTTAGGACTTTGCTGCCTACAAATATTACACAATTAATTTATTAGTTGTACCTAGCAGTCTGTTGGAAAATACTATTACCGAGTAATTTTAAATCTCTTAACAATCTTTTTACTACTCCTTCTTCCAATAACACTTGAATAAACTTGCCCTTTAGGGGAGCAAAATTTGTACTGGGTTTTTGCAGGTAACTGTTTGCTGGTTGAAATTTTTTTAGGACTGGCTGTCGATACACTACCTGCTTTTTTCAAACTGGTGTGTGACTTTTTATACAACACTCCACTGATATTGACTAAATTAAGCTGTGCAGAATTTCGTACAATGGAAATGCATTTCATACTCTTTCTCTTTGGTGTAGAGCTCACTGTAGACCACTTACAACAGTAAACATTCTGTCTTTTTCGAATTGTGGTAAGTGATTTCCTCCTTGTATTGTCAATCTTGAATCTTGCCCTGTTAGTGCACTCACTGTTTTTCTTTGGACTGCTTTTTAATGAAACACTTGTTTTGCTGGGACTACTTCGCACAATTTTGTATTGGGATTTCACTGAATTCCTCCTCTTGACTTTTTTGGGAGTAATTGAACTTCTTATAAGTTTTGTGTTAGTTAACAAAACAACTTTACTTGGTTTCTCAACAAGTGATGGTACTTTTGTGGCAACAGCCTCAGTTTTTTCTACCATTAGATTTTTAAAGTTTGGATTCACATGAACAGTCTGTGGCAAGGTGACTTGAACATTTGTAATATTTGGATTAATATGAATCTGCACATTCTGCAATGGAATGTTGTTTGCTAGGTTGTGGAGAGTGCTCTGCACATGAGGATTAACATGCAGGGCAGCTGCTGTTGGCACATTGCCATTAAATGGAACATTTCCATGGAAATTGGGGTTCACAAAGACTTTACTTTTGGCCTTGAAATGTGGATTCACTAATACTTTTTGGAAGTTATGCATGTTCTGAGATGCATGATGTTTATTTATATAAACACAAGAACCTGGATATGAGTACTGGGGCTGGTTCATGGAAGGGGTTTGAGCCATTCGAGAATTTGGATATGAGTACTGGGGCTGGTTCATGGAAGGGGTTTGAGTCATTCGAGAATTTTGAGATAGGCACCCCATTGATAGAGCTGTAAAGGGGGGAAACATTACCATATGGCTGCATTATGCAATGGATACTTACATTGGGGATATTGCATAATTAACTGAATTAATTATACTGAGCCGCCACGTAAAATAACGTTTCTTATGAACCCTTTTCGTCTATAAAAACTGTTTTACTTAATTACTGAATTTTTCGCTACCCACATTCTCCAATCTCCATTTTGCTTTCTGTCAAAAGTCAGCTGTCAAATTGACATTTATTAGTGACGTTTGTGTGGAAACTGGAGTTGAGTTCGGTAATTACATACCGAGCGCTCGGGATATCAGTCTATCTCACTCTGGCTTGTTAAGACTTTGAGAGATGGTCTGTGTCCGGAGCGCTCGGATGGAATTACCGAACTCGGCTTGGGAATCTTACGTCAAACAAAAGTCAAAATTGTCAGTCCTCCTTCCGCCATCGCTCTTTCCGTTTTTCGCCAAGCATGGTAAGGGAATTTTTCTCGTGTTTTTCCTTGAATTAAAGTAATTTTCACTGTTTCCTTTATATAATTTTACCCTTAAACCACTTCCATACTTAACAAACTATGTCCCAAAACTTATTTAATTCCATTTAACATTATCAAACGCAATTCTTTGCCGAAGCACTCCTGTTGCCTTCCACATGGTTTCTTTTCTTTTTACCAATGTATTTTAACCATTTTTCAGCCCTTCGAAAGGTTCGTGGAAACCGGCCGGGTGGCCGTCGTCTCAGACGGGCCCCACAAAGGCAAACTCATAAGCATTGTAGATGTTATTGACCAAACCAGGGTAAATATTTTGAGGTTATATTAATTTAAATTTGATCAGAATTTATGCATGATGAGCCTTTACATTGATAGGAATTGCCGGCTGATACACAGCTGAAGCCAAGATTATTCTGACTATTTTTTTTCATTTATTAACAAATTTACTTCCATAGTAACTATTATAAAAAGAATCTTTTATTATTTGTAGGTTTTGGTTGATGGCCCAGAGACCAATGTGCCTCGCACTCAAATAAGGCTTAATCAGATTCACTTGACAAAGTTCAAGCTCAACCATCCTTTCACTGCCTCAACTAAAGTAGTAAGGAAGGCCTGGAAGGATGGCAAGGTATTGGAAAACTGGGAGAAGTCAGTTTGGGCTCAGAAAGTTGCAGCCAAGCAGAAGGTAAGTGTGGTCCCTGTCACTTTATTTTACCTTTGTTTTAAATGAAATATGATGAGCCTTTTGAAGATAGGAATTGCCGGCTGATACATATCTGAAGCCAACTTAACTGTCTGATTTGATTAATTACTCTCTGTTTTGAAGTGATGCTAAAACTTTCAGTGTTAATATTGTCAGTTTTGTTTTTAGCGTGCCCAACTTACAGACTTTGACCGGTTCAAACTCAGAAGGGCCAGGAGTCGAAGGAACAAGATCAGGACTGCCACATTTTTGACTTTAAGGAAAGCTGCCTCTAGGAATGGCAGTTTGTATGGCAAGAAAAAGATGGCAAAGGGTGGAGACAAGCCCAGACCTTCGAAAAAGGCTAAGCCTGAAAAGAAGAAGCCTGCCAAGAAATAACTTATATCTTAAGGATGAATAATAAAAAAAGTTTATTTAAAATCATAATTTTATTTCTAACATGGGTGACAGGTGAAATGCTTCGTGGTCATGGGTTATATACACTATTTACAGTAACAGAACAACAACAATTACAATTATTTCTTTGGGTAAATTAGTTTCCAATTAGAAGGTTCATTGTAGCCTAACAGAATAGGACAATGCAGCAATAATGTATAGGAATCTTTATCTATTTGGCTAGAAATTTTAATCCACTGGGATAACCACTTTATTTGGTACTCTGTTGACACATCTACTGGATTCAACCCTAAAAATTGCAAAAGGTGGTGTTAGTAAAAACTTGAGAGTAAAATATGAAGTATAGGTACCTCTAATATAACAGGCTTTGTTTAAGGCAGCAAGGGGCATGTTATGCACTCCACCCTCCCTCATAATGGCCTTATCCATTTCAATTAAAATTTGTGCCCTGTCAGCTAACCTTGTTCTTCTGAACCATCCAGCATGAAGACCATGAACCCTCAAAAGGTGAAACTAAAATATTTTTTTTTTATATTAAATATCAATTTGGCCTCTTTGAAAAAATATTTACCACATGATTTCTGCTTAAATAGAACAAATGATAAGGTTCATCTCTGAACAATTCCTTACAATTCAAAATCTCATCTGCATTGGGCTGAACTCCACTGCCTAATAGTCCTAGAACTTGTGACCACTTGTCAAATAACATTTTGTCTTTCTCATGATGTTTAATGAAGTTCAATTGGGATTGTAAATGCCTAAAATTCCAGTTGTAAGTTGAGCAATTGCCAGTTTTTTGAAGATGACTGGCTCACCTAAAAACTGCCTTATTGTGCACTAGGCGATCCCTTAGATACTCTGTAAGAAACTGTTTTTTCTGCTCTGGAGTCCAGAAATGTGATGAAAGTAGTTGCTTAGGTAAAGCATAGATTAAAGGCAGGAGAACATAAAGGGCAAAGGGTAGTGTGGAGAATACCACAACTGGGCCTACTTTCATCATGTCTTTTGGTAGCTGGTGGTACAGTTCAATTTCTCGCCTCAGTAGCCTTGAGTAGCCACCATTACCACTTTTGTTTAGCATCCTAAAATAAGATTTAGTTAGTTATATTCACCTAGTGCATTATTGAATTAAATACACACATGAAAATTTTAAAATACTCTATAGTGTCAATGCTGAAACCTTTTATACCATCCATAAAAACTCTATAGGTCTTCATGGTGGTTGGAAAGTTCTTTTCAAGAATTTTGTCATAGTTTTTGAGGTATTCAATAAATCTGTTTAGAATATAAAAGCGAATCTTTTTGGCTTCCTCAGTCTTGTACACTGACTTCCTATGAAGCTCCCTAGCTTGCATCAATTTACCAAAACTAAAATCAAACGTAAGTTTCAATTCAAGATCGATACGAAACCCAGAACCTTACCTTGGAATTATTATTGGCGGGGTGCCTCTACTTAAACTAAATCTACAGGTCCTTACGACCAATGACAAGACCATGTTGGCGTTCACTGATGTAGCTTATTTAATTGGTGAGTAATACATAGCCGCTTTGAGGAATATTTTTAGTTTTTAAATGGGTTGTTTTGATTTTTTGACAAGGAAATCATAAAAATATCAACATTGAAGGGTAATGAAAGTTGAGGTTAGGGCGGCCGTTGATCACCTGACACTGACACAATGAGCATTCCAGAATTACGTCATTTGAAAAAGGTCCCCAAGGCAATATGGCTGACCAACCTTTTTTAACAATTTTAAGATACTATAGTCGTTTTCAGGAAGATATTCATCTAGCCACCCATGACATTGTAAACGCACCTTTTAAAAACAATTGAAAAGTTACCAGAAAAGTTACTAGATCGGAGAGTGGTGCGAATCGAGCTTAACGAACGCATTTGTCGGGTTTTAACCTCAAATTTTGTAATTTTCAAACATAACTACTTTATTTCTCAAATTTTGCTCAAATCCAATTATTATTCAGCGTTTGTAATGTAGGAAAAGTAAACTGGCTTAATAAACGACTAACTATCACCCAGAACTATTAACACAATTCATCACATGACCCAGAAAAGTCATCTGCAACCTCCAACTTCTGCAAAATAAGACGCCAGAGTAGAGTTACAAATACAAAAATTGAGACATTAAAACCACATTCAAGCAATTGTGAGTATTGATGATTGATTATTGCCAGCTAAAGCGAGCGTTAAATTAGTATGCATATGCAGAGGGAAGAACTGAACTGGACCATCAACCATGAACAAGATTTCCAAAAGTTCCGAATATACTCACCCAGAAATTACTTTAGTGTCCAGATGCCCTGAGAATAGACCATACATTTAACTATGGTTATGCCATAATATTATATAGTCTACCACTTTCCAAGTTTAAAATTGAATGTAGATTGCAGTCAAGTAAAAATTGTTCCAAACAGCAAAAGCATCTGAGAAAAGATGGTTTTCTACCAGACTGAATTTAAGTACTGCCATATGATTTGGATTGTGTGATGATCTGTGATGCGAGTCCCAGTGGCCTTTTCATATACATACCTATATGCCATATGCCATCCATAATTATGATCACTTTGGATCTTGAGTTAATATTAGTGAATATTACCCCCCATGATAAAGAAAAGATATTTCGATGAATTTACTGTTATATCATTTCAGTTGTCATTTGGCTCCATTGTTGGATCAAAATTGACCCTTTCATTCATTTGTAGGTATTTAGAGAAGTGTATTTTTGTTTTATTAAATATATGTGATTTTACATTATAAATTAATTATACTAAAAGAAGTCTTGCCTAATTGAGCATTTAGTTTCTTAAACTACCTAAATATCCAGAAACTAAAATGTGTGTGTGGTGGTTTATTAATTGTCTGATTTAATATTAGGTTTGTTCCAACATTCTAGAGAACCATTGCAGAACATTTAAAAAATCATTTTGGCCAACTCACCAACAAACATTTCAAATTGAAATGAGGAACCATCTTGACATGGTTGCAGAACCACTGTGGACAAGCACATTGTTTATTTCAATTTCGATATCATATTAGTGAGTTGTCAAGAATGATAGACCCTTCTGGAATGGTTTCTTGGTTGAATGGAACCAATTTATTTTCAACTAAAGAGAGCTACAGTTCTTTTAAACTAAATAGAATAAGCAGGGGCCATTTCTTACAAACTCAGTTGAAAAAGTTTTGACTTATAATACTTACGTATAGACATAGAATTTGAAGTAACTTTTAAAAACAAATAAAGGCTATTTATTAGTTTGAAATTAAGAACCCCTTTGCAAATAACTTACTATATGTGGAATAAAAATGCTATTGAAGTTGCAAGAACTTTTTATTTTATATACAAGGCAAAACAAGTATAATGTGTTCAATGGAAAAACTTATTAAGTTGGCTGAGAATTGTCAGGAGACAAGAATGTTGGAGTAATTATATACACTACTATATATGTACAAGTACCAGCTACTTTCATTGTTCTATCCTATTCTATGAAAACTTCACGACCAACCTGTTCACATTTTGGAAGATATTTAAAAAATTATAACTCAGAAATTGGTACTTTTCTGACATTAGGACTTTACCTTCCACTATAGGATGTCTACCATAACATGATTTTGGAAGTGTATAGGGCAGGTCCAGGTCATCTTGTATAAATCTTTTTTCTCAATGTGGGCTCTAGGACATATCTTGGGCTTAAAAGATGCACTTGAGTGTTTGTGATACTTTCAAGCTAACTTGTATATTGTTTTGGAATTTTTAGTGAAATGAGTTATGAGAAAGAAAAATAAAAGGTTTCTGCTTGGTTTCTGTTAAAATCTCAAGTATAATTAAAAATTATATTTGCAGAAGAAGATAATTACACACACATGCCGTTAGCTTTCTTCTAAGAATGGAAGATCCACATCAAAGGCACACTAAGGGTTGTTGTGGTAATATATTATACAAGACACTTAAAATCTATGGTGGTTCAAATATTAGAACCCAGTATGTAAACTTCAAGAGGCTCCTTTTGAGGCCCAGTCCTTAGCAATCACATTAGCAAAAAATGACTATACCTAATATGATATACAGGAGTATGATAATATATAAACACTTAGTGTTATTTTGACAAATGTTATACTTATGCATCCTTCAGAGAGATTAACACTTACATAGTTAGCACTCTGTATAACTGAGAACACAACGGTCACCCTCAAATTGAATGCCACACAATCACTTAACAGAGCATTTAAATTTATAAACAGAAACACACACATATTTTGTTTAGGTTAGTCCCTCCGTCCTTCCTTTGGCACATTCATGGATAATTAAGATGGTCAAAAGATCATTCTTCATTTATCTTGGATAATGCAAAATCAATCAGTAGCACCTTTATGATGTGACTTGAATACTGCACACTGCACAATTCTTTCTTTCTTTGGTTTTATTATTGTCTGCAAGTGAATTTTCCAATTCGCAGGTATCAAGCACTTTGCTTACAGTCTTCATACAAAGTCAAAAACAAACAATGCATGCAGCTGCAGCTCTGCTACTGGAGTTAAGGAAATTGCCAGGAAAATTGTTAAAAAATAGCTTCATTCTCCAAGGGATCAAATCCGTGCTAGGTTCTAGGTTTATTTCACTTTCTGCTTTCACTATATGAGTTGTTGAGTAGAAAAGTAGTACTATAAACGTAAAGGACTGTTTGATGATAATAGGCAGTGTAGTTATTTGATAATTACTCACGAAAATTGGAATAAGAAAAAAAGAAATATGAGAAATACATTCACAATATTTACAAAGATGCTTTCAAGGAATCGTAATACGTAATATTATGCTCTCTTTCTCAAAATACGTGCAGAAAACAAGGATAGAACATAAGCGTCATGCCATTTCTTAAATTTTGACGGAATGTCTTAGATACCAACAGAAAATAAGAATTTCCCCAGATATCAGTTGAAAAATTTTTGGAAGAAGGGCTGCCACTACAAAACCGATATTTCCATGGCTGGCTAGATGAATATCTTCCTGAAAACGACTATATACTCTTGCTGGAAATGTCCAATTCTTGTAATATCCCTAATGCTCAACTACCCTGCTTGGTGCATGATTTATGAAACATGGAAATGGAAATGCTAGAGTTTGCATTTAAAGCTTTAAACGAAGGGAAGTCCACGTAACTGCGGTGTTGCTGATCGTAGGTAGTATTTTTAGATGTTAATAAAATGGGAATAATAACACAAACATTTTGTTTTAATAAAGATATATCTTCTTAAAAGAACAAAAAATAACGTTAAATTGTCTTTGTTTCTTATCAAAGAAATGACAAAAATTTCGGAAATTTTTTTCGGAACAATTTTATTAGAAAACTAATAAATTTTACGTTAACAACTTAAAAAAGAGATAAAGAATAAGAACTTCAATACTTTGCTTCAATTCCCAATTTAAAAAAAGTTAAAAAACTTCTCAAGTTTATGTTCAAACCCGGTAAACCATTTTCCTCCTTTTGATTGGTGAATCACATTTTAGGTACCTACCTACTTAGTATAGATATCAATCCCCACAAGCCCCATAAACAAAAAGTCATACAAGTTTTTATTTTTATATTTCAAAAATAAAAGTTGGGAGTACTAATGATGATTATGGTATAGGAAAGTGAAGATATTTACCTATGTCAAAGCTGGAATTTTTCGACTTTGAAAACTATTTCACTACAATTTAATTCTTGTATTGATTCTGGGTTTTTCAGAACCTGACGAATGGTGGGTCAAATTTAAATTGACTTTGTCTGACACAAATCTTATTAAATAAAAAAAAAAAAAAATATGGTATTGTTCATATGTTAAAAAAAAATACTTATTCTACTCTTTGGACTCGTATCACTACACCACCTCATTTTGATGTTTTTTGGCCACATGCATTTGCAAATGTTGCTTATACTTAAAGGTTTTTGGACACAATTCACAGCAGAAATTTCTCACATCGCTATGGGTCTTCATATGGACGTCTAAAGCTGATTTTTGACTGAAAGCTTTCGAGCAAACCTGCACAGAAAGTTTTGTTCATCTCAATGGCCTTTGTAGGTACATAATATAAAGGAGATGTGAACATACTTTGCAACTGTGAGGCCTTTCTCCTGTGTGTACAATCTGATGCTTTTTTAAAGCATGTGGGGTAAAGAAACCTTTGCCACATTTATCACATGTAAATCTCCTAATACCAGCCTCTTTATCTAGGTGTTTTTGAAGATGGGCTTTTACACGTTTTTTACTCAACATTATTCCACATTTGGTACACTTCTCAGTCTGAAACATTAAATTCTTATTCTAGGCCCCTTTAGTGAGCAAGGCTTTACCTTTTCATGAACTGATTTAATATGCAACCCTAAATTTCTGGTGCTACTGTAAGTTTGACTACAAATTTCACACATAAAAGGCTTTTCTCCTGTGTGTACTATACGCCTATGGGTCTCCAATTCTCCAGGCGTAGAATATCTTTTTGAGCATAAATCACATTTATAAGTTTTATCTGTGCCATTATGTTTCTTTTTATGATTAAACAAGTTTTGGGGTGTTCTAAAAAAAAACTTTATTTTTTACTATCACCTAAATTTTAGTACAAAGCTTACGCAAAAAACGCTTCACATTCCTCACACTTATATGGTTTCTCCCCAGTGTGTACCCTCCCATGGTTAACAAGTTGTTGCTTGCTTTTAAACTTTTTATGGCAGATTTCACAACAGTAGTTTTTTATATCAGAATGTGCTGTTATAATGTGTTGTTCTAAGCGGTTTGAACGTCCAAAGAGCACTTTTTCACAAATATCACATTTAAATTCATGAATCTAGGAAGGAAACTGCATTTACTACTACTACACTGTTTTGACTAGGTATAAGGGGTTGCTAAATACCTTACGACGAATTTTAGCAATCTGTGAAGGTTTTCTTCCAGCAGCCTTTATAGTCAGCTGTCTTGCATCCTGAAATTGGTCTTCACATTGAACTATGTTACTTCTATCATAAGGTTCCAGTTTGAGATCAGGTTCTGACTTAAATATCTCCTGTGTAACAAGTGGGTGGGCTGTAGTTTTAAAGCTCTCTCCTCCAATAAGAAGGTTGGCTTTTAAACAAGCCTCAGAAGTAATAATTTGCTCTCGAAAATCACTTAGTGCCAAGATATTTTCATGGCACTTAATACAGAGATATTTGGGAAGCAGGTCGTCTTCATATATCTGCAAGGATAAAGTTTGCTTAACCCATAAGAAGCATTCATAGGATAAAGCACCTGAATTGAGGCAAGTTCACTTATCAACTGGGATATGGTTTTATTGGCCCTAGATTTATGTAGAATGTGAATACTTGAAGAACGGTCGGTAGGCTCTAGGCAACACCTGCAAATCTCTTCCATCATTATTCATTACACTTCCGAAAACAGCTTTAATAAAGTATTTTATAAATAAAAAACACAAATTGTTTGTTTATTTACATTAACTTATTTTGAGTTTTGACACATCTTGTTTTCTGAAGTTTGCAACCATAGTAGAGTTCGGTAATTAAATTCAGACCTGTTTGAAATACGAAAGGTAACGGGAGACAGAAACATATAAGATATATAGGACGGAGTGAGATAGATTGTTGCTCCGAATGTCCTTGGCGATTAGAATCTACCTAATTTCTGAACCTCTCATCAGAAGAACTGCCATCTGCCGATCGAACTAAGAATTAGAAACTTATTTGCCAGTAAATAACAATTTTTTCAAGTAATTATATAATATATAGCTATTTTTTACACTTTTAGTTCCAAAATAATACAAATGTGTAATTGATTGAAAGCTTTTCACATATTTAAGCAAACAGTAAATACATAAGAGCATAGTAAACTTCCTATCGATAATTATTTGTTTCGGTTGGCCTAAAGAGGGCGCCACAAGCAGCTGCAGTATCTATGGCAACAGGAGGCGTCATTTTTAAATAATCAAAGTGTGACGTTCTTGTCTTTTTATTACTAATAACACTTATCTAGAATATTTTAAAGTGATTTATCTATAAAAAAAAACATGTCCAAAACTTGTGAAGACTCTTCGGAATGTGATGGAGATGTTAAAGAGCTAAAAGCAACTGCCATAATCGGCTTTGATGGTAAGTTGAGACCAAATATGGCTTCATGCAAGTTTGTTAAAATTCAAACTGGAACTGGAACCTTACGTTTGTATTGTTGAATGGTAAAGGCAACACGGCTAATGGGTTCATCATCCATCCTGATGGAAAACACGTGATTTACCCAGTGGGAAACAAAATTACAGTGCAAGAATGGGCAACCAAGAAGCAAAGTTTTTTTGTGGGTCACACGAACAACATTTCAGCTGTATGCGTCTCTCCTACGGGCAAATACGTTGCTAGCGGACAAATTAACCATATAGGTTTTAAAGTATGGTCCAATACCCCCAATGGAATATAATTTATTAACTCTGTTTTGTGCAGGCTTGCGTAATCTTATGGGATTTTGAACAACAAAAAATCCTTAACCAGCACGAACACCACAAAGTCAGGGTGGAGGCAGTAGTATTCTCCAAAGACGAGCGTTTCCTTATTTCTCTAGGTAAAATCCACGAGGCGAAAAACGCTATAGTATAATATATTACTTAATATGATTAAGGTGGTCGTGATTGTGGCTCAGTGGTTATCTGGGACATGACAGTGGGGCAAGTCGTATGTGGGGCTCACGCCTCGAGAGGTGTTCAAGGTGAAGCGACAGCCCTCCTTCCAATGATGCGAAGGGGCCAGTGTTTTGTTACGGCTGGGGACTGTCACTTGGCAGTTTGGACCATAAATGTGGAGGCTCGCAATGTTAAGAGCATTGATGTTTCCACGTCAAAACTCAAAAGAAAGGTGCTTTGCATGGACAGGAACGAGCGAGATGAAGTGATGTACTGCGGAACCACTACTGGGGATATTTTGAAAATACGGCTCAACTTTCACCACGATATGGAAATATTGGAACCAGTGAAGACTCCTTGTGTCGTTGGGTGCTTCGCACGAATAACTAAGAAGAAGCTGAGGCGTGGAAGTGTTGATTTGTACCAACAAGGCTAGTAGGAGTAGTTCAATGGATGCTTGTTTATAAGGTTAAAGTTCTTACAGGGGTTCGTTCGATAAAAAGACTTTTCAGCGGAGAGTTAATAATAGGGGCAGGTGACGGCACACTGGAGCTGGTGGTTGAGGCAGAAAAACCAGTGATTCCTATTGATACGGATGTGAAACTACCCTCAATACCCTGCCTGAAAATATTGAAATCTACCAATGTTAATAGTGCTGTTACATCTCTTCAAGTACAGAAACTTCTGGGTGATTTTTATTGAGGATAACCAACATTTTTTTTTTAAAGATGCTGGATGATTTCACTATTCTCGTGGGAACGGCTGCCTCCGAGATATACGAGGTGAACCTCAATGAATTTGAAGCAAAACTGATACTAACTTGTCATACCGATGCCATATATGATGTGGTGTTTCCCCAGTAAGATTTAAAAGAGACATGCATTTTTGGGATATTTCAAAGAAAACTTTTGCAGCAATTTTTCTGAAGTTTTCGCCACGGCAAGCCACGACAACGTCCGCGTTTGGTCGATGAGCACCATGCAAGAACTGCTGAGAATTTGCGTGCAGAACTTCAGCTGCTCCAGTGTGGTGTTTACGCACGATGGCAAGTCGATTTTGACCGGTTGGAATGATGGAGTTATTCGGTTGTTTTTGATCAAAATTAGTGACTTACTTTTTACTGTCAATGTTTAACTTTTTAGGTCGTTTACTCCTTTAACGGGGCGACTAATTTATGCTATACTAAACGCCCATAATAAGGGAGTATCAGCCCTAACTACCACCTCACACGGAAGGCTATTAATCAGTGGGGGGTGCGAAGGACAAGTGAGGTTGTGGGAAGTATCGCCTTATAGGCAGCAATTACTGTGCACTTTAAAGGTGACAATTTATAATTACATTTAGAACTTTAATGTTGTATGAAAAGAGATAGCTATAGTTCGTACACTATAACTTTACTTGCGCAGTAGGTCATGGAGAATTTCCATTTTACCCGCTGTGCGTATGACGTGGTATGACACGCTGTGCGTATGACATGCATTGTCATATATTTTAGGTGATATCTATAACTTTGGCAGGTTACAATTTTTGGTGTCATTGTTGCCAGGATGATTTAAACTAATGAAATCATCTGGTTAATAATTTTTCATCTAGGTACGTAGTACAAAATAAGGTAAAGTAATAAAGTTCAAGTAAAAACTAGGGAGTGTCAATGAAATAGGGAAATTGCAAGTTTCTAACTTTTGCAGATCCAAAAGAAGTAAATTTGCCTATTTTTGGGACACCGTGTAGTATCTAAAACAGAAATCAAGGCACTATTTCTGTGCTCTTTATCGTACCGCTACTAGAATTAACGAAAGAAATCGTTTGATATAGAATTATATGCCTACCTGAACTAACCCAAACAGATGACTGAACTGAACCGAACTAACTTGAACTAATGCCGCGTCCTGACTGACTGTATCACGGTTTACTTGAACTGACCTAAACTAACCTGACCTCACCTAATCTAGCCAAACGTAAAAAGATAACTGAACTGACCAGACCTAAACTGACTTAACATGATTTATGTGCAGTAATCAACAGGACTTGTAGATACCCTTCAAATTAATAGCTATATAGGTGATTACAACTTAGAATTAGAGACACAAGGACTTTAAAATAGCAGAAAACTAGACAACGTCAATTCAACACAACGACATTCAACAAATTGAGTTTTATTGGAAGATTTTGATTTTGCACCTCCTGGTGTGCATAGTTATAGATTTCAGCTTAAAAAATCAGGGTGGTAAATAAGAGCTGACAATTCAGGAGTGCCGATCTGAGGAAAAATTATCAGAGCTGCCTGCGCAATAGAGTTAAAACGTACAAACTACCCCATGTTCATTAGAAAACATCATCTAGAAGGCTATGAATTTTTGACATAAAAGGATTAAGTATACCTAATCAAAGTAATTGGACTTTTGTTCTTTCATCCTTTTCTTTTGATACTTCACAACCAACTAGATGCCCTTTTTTAATGAACATCCCCTATAGTTAATAAGCAGGGTTGTAGGAACACAAAGGGCCAGTCTCCGCAATCCACATCAACAAATTCGATACCGAAGCTGTCAGTGCAAGCACCGATGGTACCTGTATAATCTGGGACTTGGAGAGGCAGTGTCGCAGGCAGATTCTGTTTGCCAAAACCCTGTTTTTCTGTGTACGGTACTACCCCACTGGTGTCCAGATTTTAACTGGCGGTTCTGATCGGAAAGTTGCGTATTGGGAGGTACTGGACGGGTGCCTGGTCCGCGAACTCGAAGGCTCTCCCACGGGGGCTATTAACACCTTGGACATATCGCCTAACGGAGAGTATTTCGTTACCGGGGGGAATGATCAAATTATTAAGTTGTGGAAGTATCAGGAGGGTATGTTACCACATGAAGTACATCCTCCATATCTAAATAATATGATTTTTTCAGGAATGACAACCCATATAGGACTGGGGCATGCGGCAGTCATTACCTCAGTACGATTCAGCGGAGACGGAAAGTACATTATCAGTGCCAGTGCGGCGGGGACAATATTTGTGTGGGAAGTACCGCAAGATAAAAAAGAAGAAGAGAATGAGGAAAGCAAAGATGGGGAGGTTGCTGAGGTTAAAGACAGTGTGGCAGCAGAAGAGAACATTAAGGGTAAGTCTAAATATTGCAAATTGCTTACTTTATTATATTTGGTTTTGTTATCATTTCACTATAATGACGTCATTATCTTATAACATGATGTAGGTACTTAGACTTGAGTATTTATTGTATATTATTGTGGTTCTACGAAGTTCTAGAATTAATATTATCCATGACCAAGTCGGGGTTTAGGGTTCAAAAGTATTTGGCAATTAAATGTATTAATCACTTTGAGGGCCAATTACTTATTCCGATAACAAATAATTATTGAAATTTTTGAGTTGCCTAACGCTTATGTAGTATAGTACCTAAAATCGTAAATGTTATATCTCAGGATTTTCGAAAGAAGCTTCAAAATATAATATTGATTTCTATATTATTCTAATTTGGTTTATTACAAACACCCTCCTAGAAAGCAAGATATATTCCTGGAATATTATATATATATACATAAGCGGGGGTCCTACAGCTCCTGCCGCAACCCGCATTTCGATCTCCATCCTCTTCGGTTTCTCCATTCATCTTCATTTCTAGCTCTATCCTTCATGGTATCCTCTATCCCTTTCATCCACTTTTGCGCCGGCCTTCCTCTCCTTCTCCTACTTGCTGGGATATAATTCAGGGCTTGTGGCCATCTGCTATCCTCCATTTTTCTGACGTGTCCATACCATATTAATTATCTCGTTTCAATCCTTTCAGCGGTCGTGTGGACTCTATTTGTGAGTCTCCTAATCTCTTCATTTCGTATCCTTTCCATCCTAGACATTCTGTATGCTCTCCTTAGGAAATCCACTTCTACAGCTTCTACCCTCTTTCTAGCCCTTGCCGACATCTGCCAGCACTCCGCTCCATAGGTCAGTATTGGCTCTACTGTTGTCTTGTAGATTGTAATTTTCGTTTTTAGTGTGAGCTGATTGGACCAAAGTAGGGAATTGAGTATGCGTACGCATTTCTGTCCTTGTTGTACTCTTTGTGTTATATCTTTGGTTAATGTTCCTTCCTCCGATATTATGCATCCTAAGTATTTGTATTGTCTGCATCTCCTTATGTCTCTGAGTTGCAGGGACGGATCCTCTTGCTCTTGTCCTATGCTCATACACTTAGTTTTTGTCATGATCATGTTCATTCCACACTTTTCGTATTCTTCCCCTACCTTCCTTAGCATGTAATCGACATCTTCTTCACTGTTTGCAATGATGACTTGGTCATCGGCAAAGAGGAGAGTTGTTAAACACTTGTCACCCATTCCTGCACATTTCTTCATCCAGGTCTCCAGGGCTTCTTGTATATACATCTTGAATAGTGTTGGTGATAGGCAGCATCCCTGTTTAAGACCCTTCGTAACTTTACATGGCTCGGACGTCTTCTTGCCAATTTTTACCATGCTCTCTGAGTTCCTATATATATTCCAAATTGCACTTATGTACTCCTCACTGAGGCCAATCTTTGTCAATGATTTAAAAAGCTCTATCCAGGGCACCATATCGTAAGCTTTTTCAGGATCTATGAATATGAGGTGAGTAGGTAGATTATGAGCTCTCCGTTTTTGTATTATTTGTTGTAGAGTGAATATATTATCTAAGCACAATCTTTCTGCTCGAAAACCACTTTGTTCCTCTATCTCTTCGCACTCCCGTTCTATCCTCTGCTTTATTATCCTACCATACAACCTTCCCATTGTACTAGTCACTCCTTATTAGTTTATTCCTCTGTAGTTTCCACAATCTTTTTTATCACCTTTCTTATATATTGGACCTTTCTTATAACCTGTAGAATGTTTTCTCCTCAATCAGATATTCGTTAAAGAGGTTTGTTAGATTTTCTAATAAAATCTCTGGTCGTTGTTGTTGCAAATGTTTCCTGGTCCTGGAGCCTTTCCGTTTTTCATAAATTTTAACGCTCTTTTAACCTCCCCTAGACTTATTTCTTCTACTCCTATACCTTCAACCGTTTTCTTTATTACTATTTGTTGCTTAAATTGTGCTCTATCTTCAGTTAATAATTGTTTGTAATGCTTTTGCCATTCTTCTCCCTTTATCAAATTTAAGCCTTTCGTTCCTTTCTTCTCCTTCCTGAGGTTTCTTATCGCACTCCACGCTTGCGCTACTTTAGTTCCCCCCATACATCTCTCAATATCTTCACATTTCCTTTCCCACATCTCGTTTTTCTCCCTTCTCACCTATTTTTTAACTTCTCTGTTGATTCCTGCATATGTTTTCCTATCTTCCGCATTACCGGTGAGTAGCCACTTTCTACGAAAAGTGGCTACCCTCTTTTTTTCCTCTATTTTTTCCTTTATCTTTCCTGACCACCACCATTCCGGCTTTTGGCTTTGCCTCGTTTCCTGGTATCCCAGCGCTTCGAGGGCTGCTTGATGAATGCATTCCATGTTGTATTTTTCTGTTTCCACCTCTCGATACGAGTTATTGTTGCTAGTTAACTATTATTTTTGCCATCACTAGATGGTGGTCCGATCCACATTCTGCTCCCCGATACGCCTTTACGTCATGTGTTTTTAACCTTGAGTTAGTCCGCTGGATTAAGTAGTGGTGCATTGATTTTAGATTTTAGACCTCTTGTGGGTTGCACCCATGTGATCTTGTCTTTATGTGGAAAAAACCCATTCATTATTTTCAACGATAGACTCTGGCACAGATCTATAAGTGGCTGGCAGTTATCGTTTAGTCTTTCCTCGCCGTATCTTATTCCGACTATCTCGTTGTATTCTTTTCGCCCTACTCTGGCGTTTAAATCTCCGAGTATGCATATTTCCTTTCCTTTCTTAGTATTCACGATCACATCCGTTAGGCGTTCGTAGAATGCATTTTTAAAACTGTTTTCTGCACCTTCATTTGGTGCATACACTCTAAATAGAAATACTTTCTGATATATATACTCCTTCAATATTCCTGAAATAAACTTGAATATTCTAGTTGCAGTCTAAGAATAATCCATTCATATTCTGAGAGAGTTTTTCCCAATGCTCAAAATCTGCAATTGTTTAAAATATAAATTTTGAAAGTTGATGATATACTAATCATATCTCGCCTGTAGATCTCCCAACAGCAAGATCCGCGGCATCAGAGAGCACTAATTGTTCCCATCGTTCGGTGCCAAAACCCGGAGACGAATGGTGCCAATGTCCTTCTTCTACTAGAAGCAGCACCAGCAGCACCTCTTGCAAGAAGATCTGCGAAACCTTTGGACAAGACAGCGGTGACAGCACACCATCAGTAAAAAAAATCTCCTCAAAAGGCGGAAGTGTCAAGAGCGACAAAGAGGAACCGGCGAAATCGAATAGATCGTCGAGATCTGATGGCAAATTGTCAAATAAGGAAGTAAAAACTGAAACTAACGACAAAGAGGCACCAGCTCGATCAAACAGATCTTCGAAAGCTGGTAGTGTCAAAGACTCTGGGGACGTTAGATCGCCGAAAGGATCAGGGGGTGGTACCCCCAATAAGTCTTATTAGTCTTTTTTACGTAGTTGGTTTTTACGTAGTTGGTCTTTTTTACACTAATTTATATTTTTCTATAAGGTGTGACTATAAGGATGTACATTAAAGTTTTTATCTATTGATGAAGGCGTTGTAATCAGTCACTCACAAAATACATATGCGGTTCAAGTTCAGGGATTATCTCTATATATCTGTTGATGCTTTTATCTATATCTGTGTGTATCATTGTTTCTCGGTGGTTGAACTGTCAAAACAAAACGATCGAGTAACGACGAGGAAAATCTTGGGATAGCCATAATCCAGACAACCTGTATACAACAAAATCGCGTAATAGGTATTTATCATTCGGCTGTGCGCGTCAGCGACTGAAATATGTACTTATTTAGTGAAAAACCTGCTGGCTGTGGCACATTTGTTAGTTTAGGTTGTACCGGGTATCGAAAGGTACCTACTGAAACTGGTGCGCAGCCAACCGTTCGTTTGACCACGGTTATTTTTTGTGGTACCTACACGTGAAGCGACAGCAGTTGCAAACAACATGCCTAACTGTCCGAAGTGTGAGAAACCTGTATATTTTGGTAAGTACCACAATGGAATATTTTTCAAAAAGTTTTTTGGTGGCCGACGTAAGTAGGTACATGAGAAATTTTAAAAATGTTTGTTTTTACAGATTAGAGGATTTGATGAAACGCTGAAATAAAGACATATTCAGTAATTTTATTTTTGTATCCTGTTTTAACATCAGAAATATATGAAATTAGATAAAAACAAATATTTCCACTGTGAGTTACAGAGAGATAAAAACATCCTTTCTAACTTTTTTTGTTATTACGTTTATTGGTCGTCTTTTTTGCAGATATAGATTATGAAATTTGTCCACACCACCAGAAAAAGCATGGGCCAACAACATTGTCGATAGTTCCTTATTTTTTTTTCGTTCAGTGTCGTTTGATGTTGTATGTAGGTACTTTTGTTCATAGTGCATAAAGGCTTTACGCTAATAAAGATCTCACATAAAACGAGTAAAAACGTCGGCCTAATTTATCTGAAAAAAGTACCTAGAACCACGTTTTAGTTTAAGCTTTGACACAGGTTGGAGTATTGATACTGCTGCCATTGCAATGTGCATATTATATGCTGGGCCATATGTAAAGAATACCTAAAATTTTATTTATTTAGTGTGCACGATAAGGTTACTAAACATGCTTAACAAATACTACAAATATTAACTTGTAAACGTAATCATCACGAAAGCCTTTCCAGGAACAAGATGTGTATTTCAACAGTAAATAACTGATAATAAGCCTCATTCACATTTCTCACTATTAGCAGCCTTAGGGCTAGGGCACACTCATCAAAATGGTTTGTCTCTAAGGGAATAACAAAAATAATAATAAAACTGAATTAAAAATCCCATTTCTCCAAAACGTTAAGTCACAGCTGGGATTAAATTAATGCAAATTACTCACATATGGTAATCGTTATTTTAAAAGCCTGCTATCAAGGTCAAAGGATATTGGCTTATTTGAGAGTGAATCATTCCAAGTATTGTTTATCTTGAATGGGTAGTCAGTTAGTCAATGTAACGTGTTTGCACGTACGCAAAACCTTCTTAAACTCCTTAAAAGGAAAACGTTTTTCTGTGGAAGAGAATTATGTCATCAGGTCACGAACATCAGATTATCATACATCATTATACATAACTTATTGATTAGATAACTTATGAGGGCTCTCTTTGAAGTAATAAATGAGGCAGATTTAAAAAATAGATAATAATTTAAAATTTTTATTACAGCGGAGCGCAAAACCTCCCTAGGCAAAGACTGGCACTCAGCTTGCCTGAGGTGCGAAAAATGCAACAAGACTTTAACGCCAGGCAGCCACGCTGAAAGAGAGGGAAAGCCCTACTGTCACAACCCTTGCTACTCAGCACTCTTCGGCCCTGGGGGCTTTGGAAGGGGCGGCGCTGAAAGCTACGTCTTCAAGAAGTAAATTCCTCTGGCTTATTACATGTCACCTGGTGGTTACGGCTAAGAGCTTCACTCATATTAATTCCTATTTATATATTTTTTTTATTACATAGGTTGACTATATTACATTATTGTATGATAAACTGATGGTGTCTTCCTGTCATGGTTTTATCTAAGTCCGGATAAGTATTTAATAGCTGTGAGTTTAGTATCAAAATGATCATGGTATTAATTGATAATTGATAAGCATAATAAATGTTTTTCAGTTTTTAATAATAATTGGATTAAGAACGTTTACACGTGGATATTTGTTTAGTTCTTGTGAAACTTACTTAGGATTGCGACACCTAGGTGTCACATTAATGTAGATTTGCGTTACATTTCAGGACATACGAGGTCGATTAAATTCGGGAAAAGTTGCGCATTTACGTGCAGATCAAAACAACATTTTAAAGTTTTCATAGTTTCGACTACTTTACGAAATTTACGAAAATTGTTTTTATTATTTCCTGTTTTTGGTCGCAACGAAACGTTTGCAGTTTTTGCATTTTTTAAAAATGGCAAAAGGTCAATAATACTGCAGGTACGGGACTTTCTTTGGTGGGAGGTGCAAGAGCACATCAAGAAGAACTATAAAAACCGTTAGATTCACTCCAATCGGTCCCCTCAATCTAAAGTTACAGAACGTCAAAGTAGAATATTGAGAAAAAAAGACGTAATACCCCACTGACCCCTTTGGTCAATTTGAAAAAAAAAACATTTTTTTGCTGTTTTTGGTTGGAATTGGACATTGGTAATCCCTTAATAACGTAATAAACATAATTCGCACAAAATAAGCCCCAAAAGTGAATTTTTTAAAAATGGTAAAAATTTCGATTCTAGAAGTGCCCAAAAATCAACCAACGAAAAAGTCTATCTCCGAAAATACTGCAGCTACGGGACTTTCGTTGGTGGGAAGTAAAAGAGGACATCAAGAAGATCAAAAAACGGTTGAATTCTCTCCAATAAGTCCAATCATTCTAAAATTACAGGCAGTCAAAGTTGAAAATTAAGAGAAAAAGATGTAATTCTTTGGAAAAGTCAATTTGGAAAAAACTTTCCAAATTGACTTTTTTTTCCTGTTTTTGGTCGAAATAGAACGCTTGCAAACCTCCAGGAACGTAACAAACTTATTTCGAACGAAATAAGCTCCAAAAATGAATTTTTTAAAAATGGCAAAAAAAATTGGTTTACAAGTGTCCATACATCGACCACTGTAGGGGTCTACCTTCCAAAATACTGCACCTACAGGACTTCCTTTGGTAGGAAGTGAAAGAGGACATCAAGATCAAAAAATGGGCGAATCCACTCACTACAGGCAGTCGAAATTAAAAGTTGAGAAAAAAACATAATACCCCCTGGTCAATTTGAAACCTAACTGGAAACTCTTTCTAAGGAAAACTTATTTTTTGGGGTTTTTATAATAAAGATAAATCTTAATAAATTAACCTAATAAACTTAATTTGAATGAAATAAGCCCCAAAAATTTGAAAATAGAGCAAAAAGTTGTTCACAACAAATATGTATTTAAAGTCACAACTTAAGAATAATTCTAGATAATACCAATTAGTCCTCTCAACTGATCATTCAAATAATATTAATTCTCAATGATTCCAACTGCCTAATTATGTTAAATTCCAGATAATTCTAAAAGAAATCCAGTTATTTGTACAGGTATTTTTTTGTGAACCATAAGTAAGAGTGACTTTTATAACTATCAGTAAAACTTCAGTTTGAAGTTAAAACACCAGGCATGGAGTACATTGCATTGTTTATCTGTCAGGTACCGAACAATGCAATGTAGGCCATATCTGGTGTTTTAATTTCAAACTGAAGTATTACTTGAACTTGTAAAAGTCGCCCTAAGTACAATAAAACCACCTGATAAAAATCAGTTGACACATCTTTATTTTAAAAACCCAATATCCTGATTTGAAGGAATTTGACTTAGTGTCTCCATTAAAGCTTCATTTAACTTAATGCCTACCTTCTGACCTAAATCCAAGCAATCAAATAATGTATCCTCCTGTAAGGACCCTGTTCCTATGGAAGTTATTGTGCTGAAGTTGCCTCCTGATACTGAAACTACTATTGAACCCACTGTACATTGCTCTTCATCCAGGCTTGGGTCTACTATGGAGTGATCACCAATTTTACATACAGTTACCTTGAAAACTAATATTGCAAAAGCTGTGCTCCTATTGGTGTTGATTTATATTTACCAAAATTGGAGCATGTTTGATATTTAGCTTCTCACAATCAAAAACATTGTCAGATACTTCAATCTCAACATTATCTCCATCAATATTAACAGCTCGGATTTTAGGAACCTGAGTGTTGTATAAAGCAGCTTTCACTGCCAGTGACACTGCATCAAACAGATTACCTCCACATTCTAAAATCTAATTTTTCCTTAAACGTATGCATCTACAATTAATTCACAAAAGAAACTACCAATATATCAACATATAGCTTCCAGCATTTCTTTCCTTTCAATATGCATAATTTACGTAAGTTCAAAGTCTTGGGGGAGCTGTAAGCTGATGATAGAATATTTGCAAGTTCAACTGCTAAACTGTCTCCACCTCTGCCCTCAAATTCTGGAGTTGCATTGGCAGAACTAAAAGTGAATGTCAATGTTTTTAAGAGTTAATGTTCTGGGACATAACACTACTAACCAATCTACGAAAAACTCAATTTTGCCTTCCAAAGGCCTCTCAGGAAGCGGCGTGTCAACTTCGATTTTTACCGCAACGAGAACATCAGTGTTTGCAAGACGTAATCGAGCTGAACCAAATGCATGTTGGACTATGTCGGTTTCTACTTCCATGGGTCTGTAGCCCTCCCGGTCTCGGCCGTCAACACGAAAGTTTTCCTTAAATAAAGGGATTATGAGAAGAAACATCAAAATTTTATAAATTGAAAGTGGATGACTTACTGCTACTCCATGTAGAATGAAGGTTTTCTCGGCTTCTGATAAGGACATGCTTCGAAGTCTTGCAATAAAAAATAGTGCTGATTTTAACGGTTTACTGTTATTGCAATTTTTTTTTTACTACAATAATTCAAGAAATATTAAAAAAAAGATTATAATTTAACCAAAACCATAACAAAAAAGATAACCTCGTTTTTTAGTTTTTACTTCAAAAAAAGAAACAGAAGCAATGACACATGACATTGACATATAAAATACCGCTCTAAATTCATATCTATCCTTGTTTTGGACAGAAAATTTTTATGTGCTAAAGTGAGTTGCACAATTTGAAATTCTTTTGATCATCTTCACATCTCTGATTCCCGCCAAAAGTTACGTCATATCTTTTGTCATGTTTTCTTTTTTTTACCCGAATTCCCGGCTTCCGCATCATATTCATTTCATTTCGTTTGTCATTGAGTGAAAGGAATTTTATATTAAAACGTAGAATAATCACTCAGTCACATAATTGAGGATTGTCTGAATCTTTACAATTAATTGAGTTACAATGGATTTGCCCTTTCGTGCCGAATACGCCAAAACTGGCCGTTCAAAATGTAAAAGCTGCAAGCTTCCCATCGCCCAAGGGATACTACGTCTGGCCACAATCACCCAGGTAAGTATAAAAAATATTTAGAAAAACCATCACTGGTCCCATATCAACCCTTTAACAGTCGCCATTCTTTGATGGTAAACAAACCAATTGGTTTCACTTCGAGTGCTTCTTCAAAAAGCAAAGAGTACAGACCACGGACGACATTGAACACTTCGAGTCTTTGCGAATAGAAGATCAGGATCGCATCAAGTCCAACGTTAGTACGCTCTCGGCTGTAGTACCAGAGCCCAAAGGTAAAAAGAGGACTGCCGATAAAATATCAGCAAAAGCAAAGCAACTGGCTTTGAAGGAGTTTAGTATTCAGAATGCCAAGAGTGGCAGGTCTGTTTGTAGAGGATGTGAGCAAAAGATTTTGAAGGAAGAGGTAAGTAGCTAAGACATATCATAAACAATGATCATCTTATTGCATTGAGAGATTTGATTTAGAATATTTTTACTAGAGAGGTAGTAGGTGGTAGTTTTCAGTGCCCAACCAAACCTGGTTCCCAGTGAAATGAGAGGTCTTGGCTTCTAGGAAAGCTTTAACCCCATAATGAGTTTGATATGACCATATCTGTGTTAATGGAAATTTAATGAAAAACATCCAGTTTTTCTTTAGTTCTTAATATCTCTCCATTAGAGTTCCAATTGGGAAGAAAAATATAGTATCTATTCAATACCAGGAATGTGAATGAGTCAATAAGCTTTTGAATAATATGTTGTTACTTCCTATATAGGAATTAATTACTGAGTTATCAAGATCTAAAATCTGACAAATATTTTGAGTAAAAATCACCAGTTTTGAATCAAATATATCCAGGATTTCAAAATATCATATTTTGTTAGTAGGAGGTGCACAGAAAACTATAGCCCCATAATGAGTTTGGCATGACTTATTCTTTATATTTCCTATATTTTTTATTAACCTCCATGAATCCTATCCATGAAGATAAATTTCTTATATTTATCTTCATGGATATAATGGTGATATCTTTTTTCTGTTAATGGAAAAAACTGATACCTTTTTTTAGTTTTGAATGCCTAGAGTTACTGAGTAAACTGAGTTATCAAGATCTAAAATCTGGGATACATTTTGAGTAAACAAGTTTTCAAATCAAATATGGCCAGTATTTTATAATTTTCCTATTTTCGTTATTGTTGTGTGGCTTGGCATGATTGTTTCCATTTACCTGCATGGTTTTATTTGCGTTACCTTAGTTGAGCACCTAGTACCCTTTATCAACAGTACTAGATTCTTATAATATTTTACCCAAATTGGGCATAACAACCAAGTTTTCAAAAATTTTTTATGACAATTTTTTCATACAATGGCAGATAACGTTTATGGCTCTGTCAGGCTATATAGAATGTCATTATCAGTGAATAGTGAGTTTTTGAGACTTATTGCAGTTTTAAGTATGTTAAATGTTGTGATAATGACAATGAGCCTATTTAAGTATGATGTGTTATTTGTATACATATATAACTCTATTTTATTTTATTTTTTTGTCCGGCTATAGTAGAACCGGGTAGTACTGTAGGTATACTCAGCCGAATCGGGTACCCGTTACAACTCGTAATTATAATCTTTAGGTTCGAGTGTCCAAAAAAGAATACGATTCAGATGTGAGTCGGCAAATTGGAGGTGTAGACGCCTGGCACCATCTCACGTGTTTTGCCCAACTCCGCTCCGAGTTAGGCTACTTTGAAAGCGCCGATAAAATACCAGGTTTCAAGGGTTTAAGCAAAAATGATCAAGCAGAAGCCAAAAAAGTCTTGCCGTAAGTTTCTTGTACCACTCTCTTTTTCTTTTCACTCACTTTGTACTATCTGTTTATTTAAAGAGCTATAAAACAAGAGGACATACCCGAAGAGAAGAAAATTAAACTTGAGAAGGACCCACTGGATAAGGATTACAGGGCGCAGAACAAGATTATGTTTGACTTTCGAGATAAACTAAAAGATCTCTCTAAGCCAGAATTGGAGTCTTTATTTAAGTATAATAAACAAGAAGTTCCTCAAGGAGTCGATAGGATGCACGATCGATTGAGCGATGCTATGACCTTTGGAGCACTCATGCCATGTACAGGTGTGTTTGATGATTAATCACAGTAGGCACTGAATAAACGAAAAATTGATTTTTGCCTTAAAGAATGTAAGGGAGGACAATTGAAGTTTGATAAAGTCGGTTACGTCTGCACCGGACATTTGAACGAATGGACAAAATGCTCCTACACTACCAAAGACCCTGCAAGAAAGGATTTTGTGATTCCGAAAAGCTTAAAAGAAAAATACGACTTTTTGAAGAAGTACAAGTATGTGGCCAGAAAAAGGGTCATTAAAGATGTAAATCCTTCAGTAGCGGCCAAGAAAGAAGCTAAAGATGAAGTAGATGGACCGTATGTTACTGTTTTGTTAGATTTCCAAATATTTGTAATGTGAAATTTTATTTCCAGGCCAAAAGTTAGCAGAGAACTACCAGCGCTTTACGAGATGCAGTTTGTTATATTGGGAAACCCGGCAAGAGGAAAAGATGAATTGAAAAAGCAGATTCAATCATTAGGAGGAAAAGTAGTGACAAAGATTTCAAGCACAGTTATGGCCGTTATTGGCAATAAAGATATGGTTGAGAACATGACCGCGCGGGTTCAAGAAGCTGAAGCTGAGCAGGTTCGGACCTTCTCGATCTACCTCTTGCTGCTTTCAATATACTAACACTTTCGCAATATAGGTGCATGTAGTCTCGGAAGACTTCGTTGACGAAGCCAAAGATAATGTGAACAAGATTCCGGATTTGGTCATCAAGAAAAGTATTTGCACCTGGGGCTCTGATGTGAGTTAATTTTTCGTTGGCGCAACTTTATAATAATCGACGTTCAATTTGCAGCCTGTCACTCGACTGCCCGCTAAGCCGTCATCCAGCAGTAGATCAGCGTTGAAGTCTAAAAGCCGATTTGTCAGTTCCGTTCCCAGTAAAATCAGATTGAAGCTAAAAGGTAAGGTCCTGTTTTGAAAACTGTACTTTCGATTTACATTTGAGTCCAAGTATGGCGACATCACATCTATGTACGTTATTTTTCGAAGCTTTTAAGCTTAAAGCTTAAGAAAGATTTTTTTCGGTTTTCTGAATAAACCAGACCCATGAGGCCCTATATGCACTACTGCTTGCAATATTTTTATTTTTCGTCAACGAGTCCATGCATTGATTTTGTTAGTTTTTGGACAGGCACCGGAAGTGACATCACCTGACATTTTACGATTCAAATAATTCAAAATTACGATTCACCGGTCGGTGCTGTGACGATAAAATTACGTCATGGGTACCGTAAAAATGGCGGACATCCGGCCAAACACGGTACCATTTTTATGGAAATAGCGACATTGGTTGGCTCTGTCCATATCTCCTAGGTCATTGGTACAGGTACTTCTTTGCTCTTATTCATCTTTAGCAAACAAGGCTAAACAGACATAAGTTTAAACAGGATTTTCGCGTGGCAGCTCTAAAGCGCTCTGAAAGTATTCCCATCATTTGTTTTCTTAATAAGAATGTAAGGACGGGAATACTCTTAGAGCCGTCTAGAGCGATTGCTCGAAGACGCTGTATCATATTTACTTTTCCAATAGCGATTTCGGGGAGATGCTCTAGGCTCTAGAGAGCTCTGAAAGTAATCCATCCTTCCTTTTTCACGAAACTAAACGCTAAGACTACTTCTCTAGTGCGCTATGAGCATTGAAGAGGCCACTGAAAACATTACATAATTGAATAACGAAAAACTTCAATTTTAAATAAGTTCTCAGTGTGAATATCATCGATCGTCAAACTAGATAGACCAGAGCGGGGGCGCGTCGCGAAGGGAATGAAAAAATGGCCGCCGAGTCGGGTAATCGGTAAAAACTTGATACATGCACTTATCTGTGATACGAAAGATTTCTGTCCCACTTTTATAACTAGAAGTCTTATATATGCGACAATATCTCACCATAATGATAAAATCTTTAATAAAACACCAAAAAATCGAACAAAACGTTCGCAAGCACTGTCTCAACTTCAAACACAAAGGAAACACGTTTTGTGGTTTATATCAGTTAAATGAAGTTGACACACACATTGACAGCACTGTTGCCAATTCGTCAATTAAAAAGATTTTCTACCTATGTTTTGATCGTGCTGTACGGCTACATTTGGCTACACAACATATAAACATATGGGTTGTGTTGTTGGACCTGAGAGCGGGCAACATCGCACCGAACCTTTAGAAATGATGCCAGACAAAATTTTGTAAATAAAGGACTCTAGTTAATTCTTCCTCTGTGGTGAATATTAACTCATTGACCCCTTGAGTCTGGCCATCCTCCATAGCTGCATGTCAAAATGGTTGTCGACTTCGTGTACAAGTTGGCAACGCCGCTGAAGTTAACAGGCTTTGAATTTAGTCTTCTTAAAAAAATTGGGGTATTAGTTTTCATTCTCTACAACGAGCTAATAATTACATCTAGACCCTGCTCTAGACCCCTTTACAGTTTTGGCTCCCATTAACAGTGGGGAATTAATGTCACTTGCGTCATAATACAACATCAATTGATGTTCTGACAACGAATTTACCTCATGAGAACCTTAAAAATGGCGAAAAAAACGGGACCATTTTTAAGAAAATATCCGTATTTGTTAGCTATGTCCATATCTTCTAGGTCATTGATGCGCGCTTTGAAGACTACTATTAAATTTTATTTATTATCATTATTTATATCACGAAAAAGTACGCTTTTTCTTAGTGTCAACCATCATGTCGTCTGACACCTGATTGGCCTGAACGATTTCCTCACTTTGCTTCTTAATATCATCCCTGGATAGCAGGTGGGGATCCACAAACACTGTCTCAATCAGTGACTCTTCGCTGATTGCTTTATACTCCTCCACAGTTTTTGTACTGCGATGCATCAATTGCTCGAAAGTTTTGTAAGCTTCGTCCCTTTCGGTACCTTTCAGCAGGTCTTTAGAGTTTTGGGCCAGTTTACTGAATTTCTTCACCAAGTCTGGGATGATTTTTGTGGGGTCGGTTTCATCTTTATGCGGCATTACCGGATAATCATATTCAGAGGTCTTGATTCTTCTACCTATAGCTTTGCCGTCGGATGACACTAGAGTGGACAGCAGCTGCAATTGCTTGAGAGATATTCTGATTTTTGCCATTAATATGTATCTACAAAAAAACCTATATTACGTAAACGGTAAAATTTGATATTTAAATAACGCGCCAATATTTAGTGTATTGTGGGTTGCTAGAAGTATGTTAGGTGACAGGTTGTCATTGTGTTAAGTGACTTACGTCTGATTAGATAAAATGTGAGTTGGTGAGAGGCAGTGACTTTGTACTACTAGACCCGAGTATGGGCTATACGTCGCCGAAATACACGCTGTTTCCAAGACCTCCAACATTCTTTTTTCTGATCATCTCTTTCTACATTAAAGTATCGGTGTTAAGCTTATCTCTCTTGTGGCACCCTTTATTGTCAAAACAACGATCCAAGCACCGACGTATGCATGATGTTTCCTGATTTTCTGTCTTTTCTTTATTATAATAAACAGCGTTTTCGGGAGACCGCTCTGAGAGTATTGCTATTTTTACGTTCTTATTAAGAAACCAAAGGATGGGAATAGTCAATTTTTAACTTCATATGTCACTTCGTATGTTACTAATTGTGCCGGTTCCATGACAATGACAAAATATTGGGAGTTTTGTCGAACGACGAAAGAGACAGGCTTATATAAATACGTCGAAGCTATATTTACAACAAGTGGTGTCGCCATGCTTGGGTCTAGTAGTACAAAGTCACTGGTTAGAGAGAACTTTTAAGAAGAAGACACGTTTTTGCGTTGTTGGAAAAATTCTGAGTTTAAATATCTGATACCGCCCTACAATTATAAGCGCGTCATGAACGTAGAAAATCTAGCTCCTACCTGTTATCAATCAACTTGTTAAACTGTCGAATATTCTCCGTCTGCTTGTTGATTTCGTCCAAATATTCTTTTTTGGTCTGCTTGTACTGGGACGTGGTGTATATCATCGTGTTCTCCATTTCTGACTCTGTCAGTGCCGCGTATTGGCATTTCTTCATGAGTTCATCTCTGTCGGCCTCGCTTTTGTCCACCATGGTTGTGAGCCGCTCCTTTTGCCTCAACTGTTCCTGTAGACAGGGATAGATGGCCTCCAAATTCGGCACAAAAATTGCATTTTTCAGGAAGGTTAAAGTAGCTTCGACTTCCTGCAGGTCTTGTTGCAAAACCGTGAAGCTTTCTGAGGGTCTCAACAAGATTTCTCCCAGGTTTATGTCGCTGTCTCTTCTCAGCAGGTTCTTGACGTTAGCACCGAAGCACTGAACTCTCTGTCTCACGTTTTCCAGGTCTTTGCGTCTGGCTGCAAGGTCTCTTTTAATTATTTTCTCCAGCAGCTTGAACTCTTGCCGTCTATCATCAAGGTATTCTGTGGCTAATTGGCCCAGTTTCGTAGCATTTATCATGCATTTTCCTTGATTAAGACCGTCGTTTCTAATGGCTTCTAGAATGGCATCGAAGTATAGAGCATCTTTCTTCATAATGGCAATCATTTCCTTGTAAGAGTGCCTAATAACTATGGCGGCTTCTTTCTTTAGAATTGCATCCTGAACTTTGCCGGTGATAATGTGGGCTTGTCGTTCGCACGGCAACATGCTCGCCCAGCTTAGGCCTTCGAATTTCAAAATATCTTCGAGTTCCGCGTACCTCAGCTTCAAGTCTATCAACTCCTGAGTTTTCAGTTTCTTCTTATACTGCAAAAGGTCCCGAGCCTTTCTCTTGTTGAAGTTCACCTGACCCACCATCTCGATCACCTTCTGAGGCTGCGAGTTTTGATAAGCCAGTTGCATTTCTCTGTGCGCGGCCAAAGTGTTGCGCAACTTTTGCTTGTCCCCGCGTATAGCGTTGTCCAGGTCTTTGCGGTTTTGCTCGATCTCCTTTTGCATCTTCTTCAGCTCTCTCTGCTGCTTCTTCTCGGCCACCCCGGTGTCCACTTCCATAATCTTGCGGTCGCGCGTGTACAGCTTTATCAGGCCCTTGTATTGCGTTATTTTGTCCTTGGTGGTCCAGCGGTTCGAGGTCATGCCGTGCAATTTGACCTTGTTGGCCGAGAGCATGTTGGTCGCGTTCATTTTGTTTTAGTGTAATGTATTTTGTAAAAAAGTGTGGGCTCAATTAATAATAATAAAGATACTAATAATAATAACTTGGTAAAAATGTCAAGTGTAAATTGATAAAGTTGGGTTAGCAGGTTCCTGCATATTTACCTATGAAACTATAACTTATCCATAATAAGTGAATTATTTTTTAATTTATAATTTATGTCAATAAGATACACCTATATATAAGTGAATCCAACGGTTTTTTGTCTTTCACTAAAGAAAGTCCCGTAGGTTCACGAGTTTGGGAGATAGAGCCCTTCGGTGGTCGATTTTTGGGTACTTTTAAATGGGCTTTGGAAGGACTTAGAAAAAAGTTCACTTATGGGACTAATTTCCCTCTTATTATGAGCGAATTCCAAAACTCACCAGATCATCTACCGGGTAGATCAGTCACCTGCTTAATCCATTGAATTGCTAGATGGCCATCACGTGACCCTTAACCGGTAAATGGCCCGGTGAATTTTGGAATTCGCCCTACGTTTGTTAAGTTCATAGGGAATTGAACCGCATTTCTATCAAAAACAGCAAAAAAAATGACCATTATTTTTTCGAAATTGAAGAAGGGGGTATTTCTTCTTTTTTTGCTCAATTTCTAATTTTGACCTCTTGTAACACTAGAACGAGTTGAACGATCGGCGTGAATCCAACGGTTTTTTGCTTGTCTTGATGTCCTCTTTGACCTCGCACTAAAAACTGACAGTTCTGGCTTATCTTTTTTCTCCTCACACTTTTTTTCTTTTACCGCACGTAAATAGGAAATAGTTCTTAACCTAACAATTGCGGAAAGTGATACTTTACCGCACGCGACTGCAGCTGACCAAACGACGCAATGTGGCAAGGTGGCGAATTTGGTCAGCAATTAAGTGAGGTTTATAAATCTGACATCGTTGCCTGCAATAGTTTAAGAGAAATTAATTAATAGCCCTGAAAATTTGACTATGACGTTGTTTGCCAATCTTCTTGCCATGAGAAAAAGGGCGATACGTAGATGAAAAAATTCCCATTTTATAGTTACTAAGGTGCGAAAAAATCCTGAATGGGAGATAGAGGGTGTCCCAACAACGGCCGGAAATGATGTCAAATTTTCAGGGTTAAGTAAAAACTCTAAACTCTAATAAAAAATACAGGCCTTGTTTTAAATATTACATTATATGACGTCACACTTTTCTGGTCCACCCTGTATACGTAAAAATAAGTGCCTGAAATAGGCTCTTCTAGGCAGTTGGAACGCATTACTATTACCCACGCTATATTTTTATATAAGAATTTTATGCAACTTTTAATGGAGAGTTAGTAGTTTCATAATTATCATATTTTAATCATTTCTCTATTGACTTGATATTGGCAGAAAATCTAGAACTTTTTCATCCGTTGAAACAGGTGGATCGGCTGTGGACCCTGAAAGCGGCCTCGAGGACATAGCCCACGTGTACGAAGACCTAAACAAAGAAAAATGGACGGCGGTTTTAGGCCTCACCGACGTCCAAAACAACAAGAACAGTTTCTATAAACTGCAGCTGCTCCAAGAAGACGCGGGAAGCAGATTTTGGGTGTTTAGGGGCTGGGGCAGGATCGGAACGACGATCGGCGGAGTTAAAACCCTACAGATGGACGGTCTTCATGACGCAAAGGAAACCTTCAAAAAGTACTACCTCGAAAAGTCCGGCAACCACTGGGGAGAGCCGTTTGTGAAAGTGCCCGGAAAGATGTGTCCCATTGACATCACTTATGAAGATGATCCGAGGGATAACTTGAATATTGTCGAGGGTGAATCGAAGTTGCCCAAGCAAGTCCAAGTAAGGCGTCGAAAAAAAGATGAACGTCGAAGAAGTTAAATTGCTCAACATACTAACCGCACCGATACTTTTATTGTGAAGTTTTTTTAATCGCTTCCCATCTCCCCTTGAAACCTTTGAAATCATCAACCCTTGAAACTTTCGTTCTGAAGCCTAAATAAAAAAATCTGCCTAAAACGTCTAGAAATACTCTCCAAAGGTACAATACCACATAATAACTGATTAAAAAAAAATTACTCCTATTAAAGTTGCAAAGAGGTACATTTTAACATTTTTGTAGTACTCTGTATAACACCCAACAAATTAACTGTTTAAAAATAGTCATCTCGCGAATTCTACAAGAGAAAAGCTTCCAAAAGATGTGCAAGTCGTTTAAAAAACCACTAAAAAGTATCGGTACGGTTGTACGGTGTACAGTAAAGTATGTTGAGCACTTTATTTGGAAAAACATTCTAAACCTGTTTTTTGTTTTGCATTGCTTAGGATTTGATGAAACTAATCTTTGATGTAAATGAAATGAAAAAGCTCATGCTGGAGTTTGAGCTCGATACCGAAAAGATGCCTTTGGGAAAACTTAGCAAACACCAGATTCAAAAGGCCTATGGGGTACTGGCAGAGCTGCAGAACTTGATCCAGAACGACCCCCCAGAATATAAACTAATCGAAGCCACTAACAAGTTCTACACCCTCATACCGCACAGTTTTGGAGTGGGTGAGGTTCAGATTATCCGGGATGGCGAGTTGATTAAAGTAAGGCTTTTGTAATTATTTTCTCGGGGCCTTTGTTGAGGTACAAATTTTTAGCAAAAAGTCGAAATGTTGCACAACTTGATGGAGATGGAGATCGCTTACAGCCTGATGAAGTCCTCTGGATCCGAACACACGGTAGACAGCTATTACAACCAGCTGAAAGCGGAAGTCGATATTTTGCACCACGAGTCCGAGGAATTCAAGATTATTCACGAATACGTCAAAAATACTCACGCAGCTACTCACGCGAGCTACGAACTCGACGTTCAAGACGTTAGTTTTTCCAGATTGCAACCCTAATCAGGGGAATATAACACAAAGTTCTGTTGCAGGTGTTTATAGTAAAGCGCGAAGGTGAAGATAAACGATTTAAGCCGTTTAAAAAGTTGCACAATCGCAAGCTGTTATGGCACGGTTCGAGGACCACTAACTTTGCAGGAATTTTGTCACAAGTAAGATTCTCCTGAGATCTACTTTTTTTTTACTTTGTTGTGTCATTCATGTAGGGTTTGAGAATTGCCCCGCCAGAAGCACCAGCGACAGGGTACATGTTCGGCAAAGGCATTTACTTCGCGGATATGGTCTCCAAATCCGCCAATTACTGCTGCACAAGTACTAGCAGCCCCACAGGTCTTTTGCTGCTCTGTGACGTCGCCCTGGGCAACGTAAGCTTCGTTTTTTTTGTACATCAGGATGTTCTTTTATGTGTTTCCACCATTGCTGCTCGGAAGCACGGAAGATCACTTCGCCCATTGCCTCATCTCCTTTGATGTCTGCCACATCTGTAGACGAAAAGTAAGGAATAAATTCCATTGGACCACGGCTTCAAATTGGAATCTGGAATTTTTATTCCATAGAAAGAGAGCTCTCGTCGTTCTTGAAATATCAATGACCGCTCTTTTTATTGCACTTTCTAATTAAGAATGTTTAATCTAAATCACAAATAGGTCACGAAATATAAGAGATTGAAATTTTGAGACATTTTTGACATTTTTCTAAATAACTCGGAAACCACTGGAAATTGTAAGCCTCGAAGTTTAATCTTAAAGGAGCTACCAAAGGCAACTTTTTCCTAATTTAAGCCACCTTGTAACTCTTACCGTTTCGGAGATAGCAATGATGGCAACACATAAAACATCCTATATATGTGATAAAATTCTGCAAATTTTGGTTCTAGATGTTGGAAAAGCACCAAGCTCACTACGTGGAGAAGCTCCCTAAAGGCCATCACAGCGTCAAGGGTGTTGGAAAAACGCATCCAGACCCATCCCTAGTGAAAAAAATCGAAGACATCGAAGTTCCTTTGGGTAAAGGGGTTCCCGCACCGAACTCAAATCAAAGCTCCCTGCTATACAATGAGTATCCTTTTTTGTTGAATTATTTGGGGGGTGGGGTACATAAAAAGGAGATTTTTTTAAAGGGGTATTTCCTTAACTTCTTGCTCTTCAGATTCATTGTCTACGATGTCGCCCAAGTTCGCATTAAATACCTCCTTAAAGTGAACTTCAAATACAGATATTAGACAGTCAGAGGTTACCTACGTTATCGACATCCACTTCTTTTTTTACGGTTATTTACTGTTTTTTTAATTAATATGGTTTAAGAGTTTTAAATACTTGCCTAAGTTCATTTCTAGTTAAAAAAAAAAGCATCACTTGTTCGTTTAATGTTAACTAGATCTAGGATATCGTTCGTTACTAGTTTTTTTTTGCATTTATCTAGATGTAAAGTTGCAAGTTTTAGTTACCTATGCGCTATATTTTCAATAAAGTTTTTACTCACTACTTGTGTGTGAATATTTTTAAATGGTTTTTCATCTAAAAGAGAATAATCCACTCGCGGTCTTAAAAATGTCGTGTATATGAATCAGAGCTGGGTAAAAGTATATATAAAATCTTAAGCACCCAAGCAAACAATTTGAAATGTTATGCAATTATTACAATTTGCGATACATTCGGGTATTTGACATACCTGTTAATATTTCAAATATCCAAAAGTATACGTGTTTAAGTTTAAAATTAGGTCCAGTGAGAGCGGAGCAGTGTGTAGGCCACCAACGGTTCAAGCCATAGGAAGGAGAGAGCGAGTGCGAGATAGGAACGGATTGGCGGTGTTTGAGGGCTTGACTCTTGGAAGTCAGGTTTGCTCGTGATTTTCTTTTGTCTTGTTTATTATTAATTCTGTTTTTAACAAGAACCTTTTTTGAAAGGCAAACTTATAATTTTGTCAATAAGTAACTCAACTTGAGACTGGTCCTTCGCAGCGAACCTTCTGAGAACTATACAAATTGCAGGTCACGTAACAATTCGAAAAACCAGTACTTGCACAAGACTTCAAATATTTAATAATAATTTATTAAAAACTAGAAAGTGTTTTTTTCGGATATACTCCTAATCCAATCGCTGAAATAAAATGCAGATCCCTTTTACCATCAGTGATAAAACAAGTTGGTTTTTCCACCAATATTGACCTAACTGCTCCTGATTGGTTCACATCCTCTTCTTTGGGTGGGTCCGTAGTGCCAGGGCACTTAGTTTAATATTTTAGTTTTTTTTTCTTACCAAACCCTATTTATGGCTCTAATAATTAATTGTTTTCGAAAGGGAGCTGTCACTTAATCACTTGGCCATTTCAGATTCTAGCACACTATGCCCTATTTATTAATTTGTGAACTTCCAAGATTTTTTTCTTGTATCAATGAGGCGCCAAAGTTAAGCAACGGTAAATATATATTGATTAACAAAGGTAAAGGCATTTTGGGAACATAATGTTTGCTCAATATAGTAAAAACTCAAAAATTAATGCTTATTACAGTGAAGTGGTTTACTTCAAGGAGGGATCAGAAGGTATATTTAAATAACAAATTATCACAAGTGATGGAGGTGAATCGAGAGGTGAATTATGGGCTGCCTCACGGCTCTGTTTTGGGATCAATCTTTATTTAAAAATGTCATTAATACCCACCCTCTTCCACATGCTCATTTATTTCAAAACGGTACTTTAACATTATTATTAGTCGTTCATTATATTGTCTAATAATTAATTACTAGCGCTTGAAAGGTATATACTGAATTACCCCCCAGTCTCCATTTTCCATCCATTTAGGGTCCTCTTTCTCACATCTCTCTGCAGCTCCTGGTGGGAGCCCACAAACAATGTCTGCTTTTATAGTTCTCACAACCAAAATTCTGAGTTCTAACCCTTGTAACGCTACCTTAGGGGGGGTAGTTGGATCCCAGTTCTTTTCACCAAATACCTTACTAAAATATTATGCATACACTCAGGTAAAGCACTCATTGATTTGCTGAGACACTGACCGATAGTTCAAATCTCCTTTGAAAATTACCATGGCAGAATCAGAGAGAAGGTCATATAAGTCTGGAGCATAATCTGGCATGAATTTGTATTCACATGGCAAAGTCCAAAAAGGATGAGGCATCACTTCCCATGTTCCATCTTTTAGGAAATCTAAATATATAAATTTTAGTTATATATGTATATTCAATAAAGTTCCTTTAATTTAAATAATGGTTTAATGGAGTCTTAATGGAGTACTAAATTAAATACCTCTCACAAAAGAGGGAGTTTTATTTGAAAATGTCATCTAGTTGGCTGTGAAATGTCAAAAGAAAAGGATGAAAAAACGAATGTTCATTTACTTCGATTGTCATCCTTCTGTCAAAAATTCATAGATGATATTTTGTAATGAACACGTGGTATTTTCAAAATATCTTTTTTTATAATTATTTTCCTAACACAAAAATTATAGACTCTAATCTAATCTGTTTACCTTGCCACTTTTGGCCCACAAAACTGATATTAGCATCCTCACTGTTAACTATTTGTTCAATCATCCACTTAAAATCATATTCCATGACATCAGAAAGGAACCAAGAAATTGCCTTCACGTGAAATCTTATTTTAAATCTGCTTTTACAAGGATCATCTTTTTTTCTAAAAAACATTGTGAAGGTCGTCATTAAGCATAAATCTGTAAGGAGCTCATAGCCAGAGTTGTCCAGGACTATATCTAAAATTACATAGTGTATTGATTATTATCACAAACTCAATAAGATTATTTTACCTATGTATTCAGGGCTGTTAAGCTCGGCAATTTCTACTAAATCTTTAATAAACTTCTTTGAATCATCCACCAAGATAAAAGGATCTAATGCCTCATGATCTTGAGAGTGGGAAACATCAGTTACTTTGCCAAGGGTAATTGACAAGTCACATTTGTTACCCCAGAGATCAGCCTAAGACACCCACATTCATCCTTTAAATATAGAGTTATCACTAACACTCACCTTAATTAATCTATGAATTTTATCTTCATATCCAGCCAAGTTTTCCTCAACACTTTTTTTAAATACATCCAAATTATAGTCACACCAAATTTTTAAAACATTTTTGCAAGTTTCAAACTGTTCCTTTTTACATGATTGGAAGTAGTCAAAATCTTTCAATGTGTCCCTGCAATTGTTCTCTAGACATACTATAGAAGGGAATAGTGTAACTACACCAAAACTCTTACGTTAAAGCAAATGCTTCTTTGATTCTCCTATACATGTAGCACTCACTTAAAAGCCAAATAGTGTTAAAATGGGTAGTTTCTCCCTCTTCTGTGGCCCGTTTGTCAATGTGTTCATTGTAAATTTTAATATCAGGGTCCTTTGATACCAATTTTGTTAAAGGTTTGTTGGTTTGAATTTCATACTTGAATTTTGATAGTTCACTGATGACTTTCTTGAGATCCTCTCGGGCACCCTAGAATTTAATGATAAACTTGAGAAGATATTTTAGAGAGCAGTTGTTGTAAAATACTTCTCCAAACTCCTTGATAATGTTTTCTTTAGAGCGAGACAAGTAGTCAATGATTTGAGTCACAATCACTGGCATTCGATTTTTGACTGTGTGATAAGCAAAGCTCCTGCAATTAAAGTGAGATTTCAAAGCTGAATTCTCTGCAGCGCAGCTCTCACCTTTTATAAAACGCTGATAAATACACGTTCCTTGGAGTTTTAATATCCATGCTCATATCTGTGCATTCACACATTGAAATTAGTGAAATTTCTATCACGTTCTCCAAAGGTTAGTTCGTGTGAAAATTCAGATATTATATTATATAAATAATAAATTAAAATTATTGTCATATTGACCTTTAAAAACCATGGAATAATTTTGACAATCAGCTGATTTAAAGCAAACGATTAAAAGATAACGACAGACTTCGTCTCTTTCTTTTTACTGGGTAGGTCTATGAAGTTGCGAGAAGGATAGAAGTAGTTTTGTTTGTTGACTTTCATCGAGTGTCATGCATTTTCAAGGTTGTGTCATGCAATTTGGATGTCATTCAGTTTTAATAGCATTTTCGGTTGGCCGTATAACACCGTTCTCATGTTGCTATTCTTTTCATTTGATACATTCTATATGGGAGAACAAAGGATGGGGATACTCGCTTGGAGTTTAAAAACCGCCACTCAAAAAAGCTGTTATGTTAATGTTTACTTTTTAAAAATTATAATTATAAATTAATATTAATGTAATTCTTTATTCTTTTTTCTTTTTTAGAGTGGTGTTGTAATAGTGGGGTATTTTTTACCTTTGCTATAAATTATAGATTCCAGTAAAACTAAAGGAAATAAGTTCTTTCTGATTCTTTGAAAGGCGAGGGTCAGGTAGTGAGATAAATCCAATCCTTTCAAATTATACCTACCTGCTTTTATTATTTTATTACCCTATAATATTGTTAAATTACTTGAGGGTCTAGATCCTGTCCCATCATTTCCTTCACTTCTCAGTAAAATAGGGCTGCTTATAGTTTGCAAATGCTCTGCTAGTCTACCAGTAAACCATCATGGAGGATAATATAGCTCAACAGATTGAAGAACTTGAAGTACTCGAGTCCATATTTGGGGACAAGTGGAAAAAAATTGTGGTGTCCGACTCTGATAACACATACAGCATTCAAATCAGTAAAAATGTTGAGTTGTGGATAACTCTAAACCAATCCTATCCCTCAGACAAACCACCCGGTTATGAGTTGTGTGCCCCAGGGTTAACAAGAAATCAGAGACAATTAATTGAGGAAGAGTTTAGGGAGATTTATGAGTAAGTTCAGTTTTCATTTGTTATTGAATGTGAGCCTAGTTTCAAAAAATTTTAATCAGATAAGGAGACTAATCTAAGTTTCAATTAATGGAAATTTTCGGGCAGGTATGGGGTCTGGTCAATACAATTTTTTGTTTCAACAGAGCATCTGTCTGTTTACAGAAGGTTGCTGTTTCAAATCCGGCTGAACGCCTACTTTTTCTTTAATTTAAATTATTATTCTTCTGTTCACTGAAGCCACAAATATCACTTGTTGTCCTAGGGATCCAATTGTACTATCTACCTTTAAAAAAAAAACATTTGTGTATTTTATTTCTACTGGACTGATATTTATCTTACTATCAGTAATTTGAAAACTCTTAAATTAGCAAAGCTTTTTGCAAATCCTGCAATTTTAAAACTTTATTGTACCTAATAAGAACAACAATCTGTGAAGGCTCTCACAGCCAATCAAAAGACATTCAAGTGTTTTTTTGGGCTTTGAAGCAGTCTAATGGAATATCTTCCTCACATTTTGTTCAAAACTGCAGCAGACATTATCAAAAATGATGAGGCAATGGGTGCAGTGATCTCCTTTGCTTCCCAATGATGACATCATTGTGGGACCACAGCTTCAAAGCCAAAAAAACATTAGGAAGTACACCATATTTAAACAGGGGCATTATATTATATATGATGGCTTTATATTTATAATTATTTTAGATTAAACAAAGGCTTTCCCATAGTATTCCAGTGGGTAGAAAAATTGAAAGACATTTTGGAAGACAAGACAATACATACTGATGCAACACCTTCTATAGAAGATGAATTTATTGCAGAAAACAAATATAATCAAAATATTGAAAAAAAGTCAGTCCCTGTTGAAGAGTGTAATTTAGAAATAGTACATAGTGTACCATTCTCTGACAGGAAAAGCACATTTCAAGGGCATGTTTGTAAAATAACTGATGAATCAGATGTAAAGTAAGTTTCATGAAGTTCTACTAGAATCAAAGAATTTAAATTATCAATAATAACTAACTTTTTCTAATTTTGACATATAAAGTGGCACTTTTCAATACTGATGACAGTGATGTAATGTCCTACTTTTCGTAACTAGTTACGAAATGTAAAATCTTTTGTAACTAGTGATGAAAAGTTGGTGTCACCACCAGTTGCAGGTTTCGGCTGTGGCATACCCTTGCTATAGTTTTACGGTATTAAGTAGATACAAAGTGGTTTGAAAGTAAATATTGAAGTTTAATAATAATAATTCTCTCTCTAAGTAGGTATTTGTAGTCAAAATTAGAAAAAATCTTGTATGAAACACGTGACGAAAAACCTTTTTTGTGTATCTCATTCAAATTGCGGGAACTCGCTGCGATCCTCCCGCAAACATTCATTCGTTACACAAAATCGGACTTTTCGTAACTGGTTACATAAATAGCTATTACAATTTCCCTTGTGTTGTTTAGGAAAATGTTAGAAGTTTTGACAAGTAACAAGAAAATAAGCCAAGCAATAAATGTCCTAGCATATAGGATAGTACTTGCAGACAATATGATCCAACAGGACTTTGATGATGGTGGAGAGAATCATGCAGGATCCCGCTTATTACATCTAATGGAAGTATTAGATGTCAAGAATGTCGCGATAGTTGTTTCGAGATGGTAAGTTGAGTTTTGTGTTCATGAGGATTAATTAGTTACCTGGATCAATTTAAGCTTTGTGGCCTCCTTTTCATTGAAGAAACGATAGGCAATTTTTTATTTCTCTTGCTTGTTTTGGAAATAAATTCTGATTGTTGCTACTTGTTAAGTATTTGTCAAAACTGACTTTAAATGAGAAATATCATAATTTACTTCTAAAAGAGAAGCAATAGCAGAAAAAAATTATAAACGTCATTCTTGAGCCTTTAGCTGAGAATATTTTAATAATTTTTAATCCTTTTTCCTTGTAGGTATGGAGGCATACATTTGGGCCGTGATAGATTCAGACATTATAACAATGCTGGCCAACAAGCGCTTATCAAAGCTGGTTTCATTTCATGATATTTTGAGTGACTGAGATTATTTTATTTTTACATTGTTTTTGAAATGTATATAATGATGTGGCTGTAAATTTAGAGTCTATTTTATTGATTAATTTGATTATAAATGATTTTATATAATAAATAACTTACCTATATGCGTTTTCCAATGCTATAACTTAGATTTATAAATTCTGTCGCTCCCATTGCTGGTAGATTTGTCTTTTTTCCAAATGTCTGGTGTTTGGAGGCCACAAAGTTTTATAAATCAATGTGTGCAATTTCCTATGTTTCATATCTGAGAAATGGAAATCAGGAACAAGAGTTTATAAACTCGGCTTTAAAAAAATGAAAAATATCTACCCCAATATTCCCTATCAACTCATTATTCAAGCCAAGCTGAGTTTTGCTTTTGAATCAAATTTGGGAGATTTACTTTTGAATTATTTCCTCCACCACAACATATCAAGGGCAAGTTAAGACATTGTATTGCATAGAGCCTTTGCCATTACAATAACTCCTTAGAAAAAGATAAACAATACGAGACCGGTATGAGACTAACAAGGAAAGATATATTTCTTTTGTTCAATATGGTAATACCTGAACGTACTCTAGTTTTTTCTTCCTCCAATTTTTTGAGGTTAGTTTCTTATTCGACGCTTTTTTACGTTTCGTTTTCATATATTGCAAAATTTCACAATAAAATTAAACCCCAGAAACAAATTATTTACCTTTTCACCATCCAAAGCATGATAACTCGAAAAAAATGTACTCAGCTAAACGACTAATCACCAGAATCGCCATGTCTTTGCTGTCTAAAACCAAAGATATGGGACGTCCCTTTACCGTAATCGTGGAGGGAAACATCGGCAGCGGCAAAACCACATTCCTGGAGCATTTCAACAAACATCAAGACGTTACCATTCTAGCAGAGCCTGTAGAGATCTGGCGAAATGCAAACGGTAACAATCTGTTGGTAAAACTTATCTGAAAAACTTTTAAACTTTCCTCTCAGAACCGCTTAAATTTTAGGGTTTAATGTATGAAGATCCGAAAAAATGGTGCTTTACTTTTCAGTCTTACGTCCAACTGACCATGTTGGAAAACCACACTAAACCAATTTCGAAGCCAATTAAGATGATTGAAAGATCAGTTTACAGTGCTAGATATTGCTTTGTGGAAAGGCTCACAAGAGATGGTATATTGCCAAAACCTTCAGCAGCAGTTCTGGACCACTGGTTCCAATGGATTGTTCAGCAGAATCTTGCGGAAGTTGATCTAATAGTCTACCTCCGGACATCCCCAGAGGTAGTCTTTGAACGTATCTTAAAAAGAAAACGCCCTGAGGAAAAGACTGTTTCACTGGACTACTTGAAGTCTTTACATGAACTTCATGAGGAGTGGTTATTTCACAAAACATTATACAAATGTCCTGCACCAACTTTGGTCTTAGATGCTGATTTAGAGAGATCGGTTATTGAGGCGGAGTATGAAAAGTGGGAGCCTCGCATTTTAAATAAGGGCCATGCAGAGGCCCATGCATTTTAAGGTTTGTTTTTTGCGTTTCAATGCAAATAGTTGATAAAATGGGAATTGTTATTTTTTACTTTTCTACCACTGTTTTGAAAGCTGTGAATACTTTTGTATTAAATACTTATTACATAGTTAGTTGGTTATACCAAATGGATTTGTATAGTTTATAATTAGTTATATGCACCCAGTTTGGTGGTTTTGAATCTTTATTTTGCAAAATACCAAAGAAAAGTTAGTGTAATGTATACTTTTCATAAATAAACTCGAATTCATGATCATATTTATAGTTTGGCAACGTTGATATTCTCATTTTTTTTGCACGCATAGAACGAGTATGCCGTCTGTCTTTCTCTTTCATTAAAAAACAACAAGGCGGTGGTGCCGCCTTTACGGTAAGGATTCCCAGATATGTCAAGAATAAAAAGAGTTCGGTAATCACATCCCGAGCGCTCGGAATATCAGTCTGTCTCACTCCAGCTTGTTAAGATTTTGGGAGATGGTCTGTGTCCGAAGGGCTCGGATAGATTACCGAATTCGGTTTATGTGTCCTTGAATTTATGTCATCCTTATGCCCATAACCCTACTTTTTGTTATAAATAAGTAAATTTTTTGTTTGTGTACTTTTTGCTTTTTATATTTATCTATTAGGTTTTATCAGTAATCAGTATTTTTTTAATTGATCCACTCCAACATAGGATTTTGAGCACGTATGAAGATATGAATCGTTTATAATCTGTTCAGCTTTTAGCACTAGCGCTATACTCACTTCTAAGTTTTAAAGATGCATGAGCAGTATAGTGGCTGTGATAGTGGGCCTTTTGCCTCTGATGGTAAGATTATATATTATTGAAAACCGTTTATTCAATAGAAAATAGGTGGAGAGTGATATTCTTTTGGTTGGCATATATATTACTTATTCAAACAATTGTTTGTACAAATGCATTAAGAATTCAGTTTGCTTGCAAAGTGCAACACACTAATGAACTGTTTTATAAATAGAGTATTAAGACATTACTGATAAAAATAAGCTACTTCAAGGCACCTTTAAGGAACTCATGTGAATTGAAACTTGCTTCACTCATCATGCAAACTTTCACATGTGTGTCTTTGAATTGTGCTTTTAACACTTCACACATCTTAAATAGCTATTATAATATGCCATTCAGGATTCAGGAATCTCAGTGGCTTTTGTTCATCTCAAGAAGGGTGGCTGGCAAAAGAAAGTTAAAGTCAAAGTTCCAATGCTAATATGAAATGCCATACTTTTGTGAATATATAGTCAATAGTTGTAACAAAACGCACTTGTAAAAACCCACTTGTAAGTTAATTTATATATTGAAATGGCATCTTTGAATTGGGGCTCTAGGGTGCTCTGAGAATATTTCGACCCTTTCTTTCTCAAATTCAAGGGTAGAAATACTCTCAAAGTGCTCGAGAGTGGTGATCCAAAAATGCTGTTAGTTAATTATTTGGCTAGTTAATAATAATATGCTTTATTATTGTCCAAACAAAAAAGTTTTGGACCAAGCAGATAAAATTAACAAATTCAATGGTAAAATAGACATGGTAAAACTTAAGAGAAAAACAAAACAAAACATATACATACAGAACAAAGTATGGAACATTGGGCAACAAATGCAGAGACAAATAGGCTAACCACCACTGAATGTTATTTGAATTCATATTTCTTAAATTAGATATTTTGTTTTTAAAGAACATGAACTTTTTTTCACAACTCATAAAAGTCCAAATTACAATATCCTAATATAAAATACTGTCCTTTTAAATAATGGATGGTTGGCAATAATAGCAACAGCTTCCACATAAAAATGATTCACAGCTCATTTCAGCTTACTAAAGTTACTGTGCCATTGTCAAATATTTGTCCTGGCATGAAAATAATCATTTCTGGAGAAAATAGCAAGTAATCCAGAGCCTGGAGACCTTATAGCAAAAACCGTAGTCCCCAGGTGAAACCCTAGGTACAAACCCAATATTTAACCCCTGGGTCACCTCTGGTCAATCATAAACCTAAAAGCTAACCAAAAGTGTCAGCAAAAAAATCAATCACTTTCTATCATAGAGGCTGTAGACTCGAGAACTTTTTTTTGCCTCCACAATCCCCCTCTCACCATGGAGGAGTCAGGTTCAGTCATGCCTTCATCAGGTGGCAGCAAAGCCCTTCAGATGATGGTAAATCTGCAAATATACTTACTTAAATTTTATTCACTCTACAAGCACTTTTTTTGTAGAAAAACATGGGCTTTAAACCAGGACAAGGCTTGGGAAAATCGGAACAAGGCATAACGGATCCCATTCAACTACAAGCAAATTTGGGAAAAAGAGGCTTAGGTCTTAAACTTGAAAATTTTGCAAACACCGATGAGGGTTGGGATCTGGAACAAGAAGAACTTTTGGTCCATGAAAAGGTCGACTGGCTCATCAACCGAAATAAAGAGTGTCTGAAGGCGGAAGATATGGTCAACTTGACGGTAGAGGGTCCCCGAAACGAAGACGTTGTAGGAAATTCAACTTTTTGCAAACCTGAAGTTTTGGAACAAGTTTTCAAGGGCAAGGTTTGTACTTTTTTCTAATTATTGTTCGCAGTTAGTACCTAAACAAATGGTTTAAGGATATTTTTGATGAACTTGATGTAGGGGAGCTAAATCAGGCGAGGGCGAGGGCCAACCCTTTCGAGACTATTCGTAACTTGTTTTTCATGAATAGGGCAGCATTGAAAATGGCTAATATTGATGCCGCCTGCGATTTTATGTTTACTAGCAAAAACTTAGAGCATGTAAGAAGAGAAGCACCTTTTGGATACATAAAAGTTTATATTAGAATGTTTGGATTTGTTTAGGAAAAAAATCCTGTATATTTTGCTGACGTTTGCGCCGGGCCCGGGGGTTTTACCGAGTACATACTGTGGCGTAAGCAGTGGGGTTACAAAGGGTTCGGGTTAACTCTAAAGGATGAGAACGATTTCAGGGGTAATTATCGTGTTTTTTCAAAGGCGCAGAAAGACTTAAAAAAATATTAGGCCAACATTTTCTTGCTATTTAATTCGAAAAAGAAAAGCTGTGAAATAGGCACCGGCAGCGCTTTTGTCAATTTACCAATTCTACATTAAGGTCTCACTATACGTTTGTGCGTGAGGTTAAACTTGAGAGAGTTGAGTTTCCTTCGCTGTTGACTCCTGTAAAATGTTGATGGGTCTGGTGAACTTTTTCACCTTTCGATTTTCAAGTTTTCTTTCTTTTTAATAGGTTTTAAACAAAAAAAAAACAAAAATTAAAAACTACGAATGCACTGAGCTTTAAAGGTAGAAGCACATATTGTGCGTACGTATTTTCTTATTTTATTAAAACGCATTTTATTTGTACACTATTTGATACCATTCAAGATCACTTACCTCAACATTAAGATAAATGTGAAGTGACACCAAGCCAGTTTTCTGCCGAAGTTGTCGCTTCCCACAGACAGATGACCGAGATTCGTACCTATACTGTGTGGGGACGACGTTCAGCAAAGCATCAAACTCATTTCTTTATCAGGTAGAGAAACCATAGACCGGTTTCGCTCTTATTAGAGCTCATCAGTATGGTATATCTCAAGCTTGACAGAAATAAGAGTTCGAAAAATACTTGGTCTCTCCTGCTCAAGGCACTGTGAATGTATGCAAGTGGCGCCATCGGACGACGGTAGGTACTTCCACTAGGGCATGCGAGATAATAGTGAAGTGAAACCAAGCCAGTTTTCTGCCAAAGTTGTCGCTTCCCACAGACAGATGGCCGAGATTCGTACTTATACTGTCTGGGGACGACAGGACGACATTCAGCAGAGTATCAAACTTATTTCTCTATCAGGCAGAAGAACCATAGACCGGTTTCGCTCTTATTATTGCTCATCAGTATGGTATACCAAAAACCTGACAGAAATACGACTTCGAAAAATACTTAATCTCCTCTCTTACTCGAGGTATTGTGAATGTATGCAATGTGTGCAAGTCCCCAAACAGTATAGGGACGAATCTCAGCCGTCTGTCTGTGGGAAGCGACAACTTCGGCAGAAAACTGGCTTGGTTTCACTTCACTATTATCTCGCATGTCCTAGTGGAAGCACATGCCGTCGTCCGATGGCGCCACTTGCATACATTCACAGTGCCTTGAGCAGGAGAGGAGACCAAGTATTTTCCGAACTCGTATTTCTGTCAGGTTTGAGGTATAGCATACTGATGAGGTCTAATAAGAGCAAAACCGGTCTATGGTTCCTCTGCCAGATAGAGAAATGAGTTTGATACTCTGCTGAACGTTGTCCCCAGACAGTATAAGTACGAATCTCGGCCATCGGTGTGCGGGAAGCGACAACTTCGGCAGAAAACTGGCTTGGTTTCACTGGTTCAACTGACATTAAGATAAATTTACACTTTTTGCAACACTGCAAATATCATTTGTCCTTGCTATCATATTTTAAGAATTTTCGCAATTAATTTGAAGTGAATTTTCAGTTTTGAAAATCACTCCTTCAACAACCACCACAAAGTGAACAGAATCCAACAATAGTCTTTCTTCGCCTTGACAGTATATTCTGGTGGCGTTCTTTTCCCATAAAAAAAAAACAACTTTTTGCAGTATCAGAATCTACTTGCGCCTCATCAGCAACGTTTCAATCTCTTTATGGGGCTGACGACACAGGTGACGTTTGCAACCCCGATAACTTGAAACATTTCTCCGAGAGGGTCGTTCATGAGACCGAGAGCGGAGTACATTTCATGATGTCTGATGGTGTAGGAGTCTTTTACGACTTGTTGTAAACTTGAAAGAAAACGTTTATTTGCAGGGGTTTTGCGTGGACGGGCAGGAAAACCTGCAAGAAATCCTCTCCAAGAACATCTACACTTGTCAATGTTTGTTGGCTTTAACGATCTTGAGGCCACACGGCCATTTTGTAACTAAAACTTTTGATATCTTCACTCCGTTTAGCGTGGGGCTTATATACGTAATGTACCTGTGTTTCGAGAAAGGTGAGTTGCTACTTTATTACCTTTAATTTAAATAGTTTAGGACTCTTTTATTATCACAATTAAGTGGGCATTATCAAACCAAATTCGTCCAGGCCTGCAAACTCCGAAAGATATTTTGTGTGCTGCGATTTTAAAGTGCATCCACAGACCAACATCATCAGGGAGTACTTGTGGAAAATCGCTATGAGGTTGTGGGAGCTACGCAATTTGCCCGATAGAGATATTTTGGAAATTGTGCCTTCGGCAAGGCTGAAAGAGGATTCAGATTTTTTCTCGTATATTTATAACAGTAATTCCAGGTAGGAACATGGGTTAGAAGGGTGGGGTTTTGGTATTTGAGTGCTGGGCTTTTAGTATTGGGAGAAAACAAATTGTGGCTTTAAAAAAACTAGCCCAGTTCTGCAGGAATCCATATTTAGTCGAACCGAGGCAGGAGGATTTAAGGAAGATGTGCTTGGAGTATTGGGAGATACCTAATGAAAAGAAGAAGCCGGTGCAGATTTTTACCGTGCAAAATCTCTTAAGTGAACTTGGGATAGATTTTAGTAGGTATGGAACATTTCATAAAAGAAAGAAATAAGGAAATTATTTCAGATTTCTTATATATGCAACCAAAGTTTATTTATTGCAAAGAATATCTCGAGCATCAAATCAGAGATATCGACAATTGGCATTATACCTTCCTTCATTCATCTGAAAAGACAAAAAGGTTAAACTTCTACGCTGGTAAAAATAACGCAAAAAAACGTGTTGTGCAAAGCTAAACAAGTTCGTTTTAGGAGTGGGCTACTCCAAAGGATACCGTTTTCAGTGCAAAAAGTGGCTGAGGATAAAATATCTAGAACTGGTCAAAGGCACTTTCCTCTATGGAGAATTTGTCAAGGAAACGTGTAACTTAAAGAACCACGAAGTTCAAACTCGTTACAGTTTGCATGTAATCGACGCCATGTTTTTGGGTTTTATGGACCTTCGTTATAGCCCATTCCAAGAAAGGTTAGTTCACGCTTAACTCAGATATTTTCATTTAATAAACTCTATGGGGTATTCATTAGAAAACGTCATGATTTTTTGACAGAAAAGGTTGGCTTGGTGGACTTTTGTTTTTTCATTTTTTTCTTTTGAGATTTCACAGCCACCCAGATGACGTTTTCAAATTAACACCCCCTATAACCCATTACATAACCTCTTAAAGCGGTCTATACATGAATCTTTCCGAAAAGGCATCGCTAAGGAAAATCGGTTGAGTGGCTTTAGAGATTGTCTAAAGTTCATTCAAAATTTGGGGTATACTGTTTGAATTAGTTCAGTTTAGATGACGTTTTCAAATGAACAGCCCCTACTTGTTCATAGATTGAATTTGATTCACAAGTACTGCAAGGCTGTTAACCGAGAATCGCAAGCAACATACACGGTTCGTGTGCGACCAAAACCGATATATCCATTTCCAAAGCTGCTTGTAGATAGCAGTTTTGCCACGATTAAGGACAGCTTAAGTGTTACCTTACCCACGATGGGGTTTAACTGTGATAGCGAGACCTTCGAAATTCATTCAGTTTTGCTGTTAAGGACCAATAAGAAAAAAAAATGCAGTAGTAAGTGAGCAAATGGACTTGAAGAAAAGTATTTCATATTTTTTCGTTTTTGTCTCGTAGAAAAGCAAACTTTTAAGGCCAAAGATCAACTCGTTTTTCCCTGCAGCAACTTCGAAGAGCTGCGCCAAATAGCTGCAGGTCTACAAGGCCCCATGTAAGTTTCTATATTAATACTTTTGTTGTGCTCATATAAAATTAGTGTTTTTTTATAAGTGTCTTTTGTTTTCATTAAAACCACGTCGAAAACAAACATAAATTATATTCCAAATGGTGACAAAAAAATAAATTAAAGAAACTATTCTACGCACTCTAGAAGAGCAATATCTGAAGCCCTCTGCTAGATCCTGGATGATAAAAAATTGTTGCTTATGGTTTGGTCTTTTATTGATTGTACTTTATGTTGGCATTGTTGGACGAACATATGTTTGTCCTAAAAATGATGTTAGTATTAGGCTTCATTGAAAATTAGCTGCAACTTGAAACAGAGCAAATTTGGTGCTCTTGATGCCCAAAGTGGACGTGGTGTTTGTGTAAAAACGAAAGCGATGTACAGGGTGTCCCAATAAGCGAGGTAAGCGGCTTACTTAATAGTGTTACAATAGTGGTGGAAAACTATAGCGGCATCATCAATATACTTTATTGTCACAATTTAAACAACTCTTTGACAAAGCTTAAAGGGCAAAGGAACGCTTTTCAGCACTTTAAAATGAAAGTTATCAAATAGTATAAAACAAATTATCAAAAGTATAGATCCTGTACAGAGTATAATCACGTCACCAGGGGGTCACAGTCAATTATTGTAGACTGTCGTCATCAAAGTACTCAGCTAGGGAGTAGTATGCCTTCCTGAGAAGGATTGATGTGACAAGTCGTCTAAATCTTGCAAAGCATACCTCCCTTCTCACCTCGCTGGGAATACGGTTGAACAATCTCCCTCCATTATGCACTATATATCGCTTCACTCTCTCGCTATGGGAAATAGGCAGGCTGAAAGTATGTCGTCTCCGCTCACTGTAACGTTTGGGTAACGACAGTACCCGCCCATACTTCCTAAATACCAAACATACTTTTTCCAGGATATAGAGACTGCAGAGCATGAGAATGTTCAGTCTGACAAACAGGGGGCGACGAGATTCCCGAGAATGAGCCCCAGAGACAAACCTGACAGCTCTTTTTTGTATAACTAATACCCTGTGGAAAAACTCAGAGGAGCATGAGCCCCACAATCAGATGCTATATCGAAGATGAGATTCGATAAGCGCATAGTAGGCCTGGCGGACAACAGAAGGCCCAATGTTATTGATTAGGCGAACGGCATAGCAGTCCGACGACGCCTTGCCGCACAGATTCGTCACATGGCTGTCAAATTTCAGCCCTCCATCCAGAGCAAGTCCCAGGAACCCAGTCATCCCAGAGGAGCCAACAGGACTGCTCCCCAGGCATACGTCATTAATCTCACACCCAAAACCTAGAACACATGTTTTATTGACATTAAGTGAGAGTTGGTTTGCGTCACACCATTATTTAATAATACTTTATGATGGATCTCAGACAATTATCTTCTGTCCATAAGATGGTAGTATCCTCAGCAAATACGGTGAAGACACCCTCAATAGGTAGCAGGAGCAGATCATTTATATAAATGAGGAAGAGAAGCGGACCAAGAACCGAGCCCTGAGGCACCCCTGACTCCACCCGAAGCTCCGTCGAGGCGGCCCCACCAACAACTACGGTCTGTCCACGCCCCTCAAAGTACGAGCCAAGCCAGCACTGCGATAATCCCCTAAACCCATACACTTCAAGCTTTCGCAGCAGTATCGTGCATGATTGGCACAATCAAATGCTTTCGTGAGATCGCAGAATACAGCTGCGCAGTTTTCACCGTTGTTTAGGTCACTGAGTCGGTGGACCAGGAACGATAACAAGGCATCACTGGTACCCCTGCCGGGGCTAAACCAAACTGCAGGGTATTCAGCAGTTCAGAAATTTGCTTATCCTTCTTGGCATAAGGAAAGTGTGGAGAGCGCAGACTTTTATGATGCAGTTGTTCAATTTCTGCACACAAACGCTCCTTCTCCTTTCGGAGAAGGATTTTGCCAGCCTCGATCACCCCACTTAGTAGCCGCACCCTCGACAGTAGCATCGAGTTTGCTCTACATACCTTTTCCAATCTATGCCTGAGCAGTTCTTTAGTTAATGCATCATCCTCAGTCTGCGTACTCTTGGTGATTTGTATTCTGAGCATATTATGAACGTGAAGTGCGTCTCCCAGCAGCTCATCGTCAAGTTTCTGCGAGTCAACCAGACCCGGAAACTGGGTGGGCTGGAGGTGCGGCAGCACGGAGCAGTCTGTCTGTACTTCAGTATTCTTTGCGAATTGACTAACAGTCTGCGATGCCATGATATTTCTGCTGGGTGGTTTTTCTTTATCAGTCTGGAAAGGGTGGGCTGAGGCTAGTTCAAGCACCCTTTCTTGAAGTTGCTTTATAATTGTTGACTGATTCTTCAGTTCCTTCTTGTAGTAATCTTCCATATCGCAGACGTCATCCTCAAACGCAGCGGACCGCTTTTTGATTCCTTCAAGAGTAAGGCTCCCTTTGAAGTAGCTCTTTGATTGCAGCAAAAGATCATGATTCATGGTGTCAAACGCTTTAGATAGGTGAAGAAAATTGGCCACAAACTATCCATTTGGTCCATATGTTCCGTAGGATGAAAACAAATTGATGATTAAGAATTGGCCCCAGGCGGCTTTAATCGTTCCCGCGCGACCGTTTGACCTGTCGCGGCTCAACCATGAGCGTGATTAATTACCCCTCTACTTTATGAGATGTCGTACAGAGCACGAGCAGGCGGCATCCACCAGCGTATTTTAGATCCAATACTGCATGACAGATGGCTCTCAGTGCAAGAAGCACCCCATCTTGAAGCTCATTATCTTTTCAATTATTTTGGACAATGTAGGAAGGAGAGCTATTGGACGATAATTGCATAAACTGTCACGGTCTCCCCCCAACAGAATGTTTCAGCGCATACTATCCGTCGAAGATAAGCTGCAGCATCCAGTGAGCAAGTGAGGCCGCCACTCCGCGATAATAATAATTTAATTAATTAGGATCAATTCCCACCAAACCCCCCTCTGCTCTAAATCTCTCAAAATGTCTTTTACATAATATTCAACCTCGCTCCACCTTACGCTTAAGGAGGACTCAATCGGGATGTTGTAGATTACCGCCTGGTGATCGGGACAGGCCAGCATTAATAGTTTTGCACCGTATTTTATTTAGATCGTAGTTGCTACATACATAATCGAGCAGGCTGGATGATGTTTTTGAGTATCGGGTCGGTTGATCCACATGCACGCGGAGGTTATAAACAGCAAGTAAATTCCTCAGATCCCGAGACAGTTTGGTAGTGAGTGTTTGAAGTAATTAATATTAAAGTCTCCAACCAGTAAAATGTTTGCTTTCGCAGAAATGTGGCTCAAAACAGTTTCCAGGCCACTGAGGAACTAATTACAGTCAGAAATTGCTGAACAGTACAATACTATCACATACAGTTTTAAAATACTAGAAAGTTCAAACAATTGGTCTTTGGATAAATAGTCACGGCCAGTGATCGGAACAAACCTATATTTCTCCAAGGTTTCGCTTAAAACCATTATTAGGAACACTAATGGGAGTCGACACTACGAGAAAAACGCTTCACCACGGTGTACCCAAACACAGAAAATGCTTCCTCAGGGTTCAACCAGTGTTCCACAAGGATAGTCAGCAGAGTTAATGAACAGTTCAAGCTCTTCAGTCTTGGAGCGCACTGATTGTATATTAAGGTGTAGTGCAAAAAACGTTTGGTTGTCGCTGATTGAAATACTCGCGGAGCACCGGAAGGCCCCGCATCAGGTGCCCCAGCACCCCCCAAGGTCGGCGGGGTTCTGAGCACTATTCTCATTTTTATTGCATCGGCATTACATATAAAGAACGCAATTTACAGTGACCGTACAAGAAATATTTCCTGCGTTTTTTTGGATAGAGAATAGATATAACCCGGATGGAGGCATTGTTCGTTATACAAAATTCCGATATATAATTCGTTATGTTATAGTACTTTTCTTTAGGATGTGAGAGGTCACATTTAACGCATATAATTAGGTTTGTTGTTTTCCCAACAGACAGAAGAGTCCTGAGGTCTGAGCGATGAGCGACTTTTTTTGCCAACTGCAAGGCCAAATATACATGAGAGTCGTCAGCTGAGAGCCCGAAAGCCTTTTCGGCCAGCCGTCCGACAAACACTCCATCATAAACAAGTCCAGTCACAGCATAACCTGAATCACTCTCGGCGTCGATGATTTTTCCGAGGACAACAGAATAGTTTCTGATGCTAGAGTAGCCCATCACAACGACTCTTTTCAGTTAGGGACAGGTCCCCAGTTTCGCCTCGTGAGACTTAGAGAGATGAAATAAATTTCCAGCAACTTCACTTGGCCTCATTTACTATAATATCAATGTTTTTCTTTCGAAGTTCTACAATGAATAGTTTTTTAAAAACAGCCGCTTACCTCGCTTATTGAGACGCCCTGTACAATATATTTTCTAGATTAACCTGTTTGACCATGGCTGTGCAGTAATATCATCACGATTTCAGGTCATGAGAAAATTTGAAATAAAGCAGGTGCGACGGTGTGGATAATATTCATTATTCACACTGTCCGCAGAAATATTTCAACTTTGACGAAGACAACTTGACACTATTTAAACACCATGTACAATATGGTTATTTCATTTTCTTTTCTTCTCTTAAAACTTAAATTTTGTCTAGCTAGAATAACACTATCCGATAAATTCGCGATGCAGTGGTTTATGTTAATCCCCCTTTTTATAAATTGCATTATTTCGGTTAGATTACTCGCGCACTGCAGTCGAAACCTCTGTAAATACACTTACCATGCCCGAAAATTGTTCTTCTAAAACTTTTACGGCTTCTTGTAAATGTCTGTGTTGGGAGTATCGTGCGAATACCACGAAATGGTCCCCTACAGCGTAAGAATGTGTACGACAAGTTTTTTTCATAACTATATTGCACACTGAAACTATTTGCCCCTCGTTTGTCGCGTCTAAGACCAGGATGTTCTTCGGTAAGTCAGCTATTCTTATGTAAAGCAATCTGCAACATAAAAAAATGATTTTGGCAGAGATACCATTGCCCAAACAAGGGATAAAGCTTTTTATAGTAGTAGTACTTTATTGTTCTAAGATAATACAACTTCATTAACAAAGTTTGCCTTAGATCTAAAAATCGATTTAAAACAAGAAGTCAACACACAAATCAATATTAGCTATAAGGCACGGAAAGTAAAACTAACCACCTATCCCAATTTCAAAGCAAGCTCGGATGGGTCGTGAACAAAAGACCCTACAAGGGTAGCAGGATAAAATATCTATTAAAATAAAATTTTGCTAAGGTACACAGTAAAACACACATTACAAACAAGTAGGCACCGGCTACCGTAGGGGGTTCCATTTTGAAGAGCACAGACTCAGTCGAAGAACTCACGAATACTGTAAAAAGCCATATCAGTCAGGAGATATCCAAGTTTCCTCCGGAAGAGATTAGCGCCCTCAGTCTGGCGCAAGTGAGATCGCAGATGGTTAAAAACCTTTCTGCGGAATAGTGTGTGTAGCCCGCGAACTTCTTGACGTGTAAGAGTAAATTGCAGCTGTATGCTTTCTGTGCATCAGACAAGCCATTTCCAGAACAAAAATGCATGGTAACGTTAGAATGCCCTGATTTATCAATAAGGGCCTGCACGAGTCTTTCATCCCTGCCCCACACAGGTATCTCACCGCTCTTTTTTGTAAGATGAACACACCATTAAAGAGCAACTCGGAACAAGCTCCCCAAAAGCAAATTCCATACCTGAGGTCTGACTATCAAAGCAGAATATGCGCTCCTAGCAGTGGGTCCACCAAGTTGATCCCTTATGACCCTGAGAGCAAAGCAGCCCTAGGCCAGTCTACGGCAGCGACCGCAGCACACCCCCAAGAAGTCTGGTGTTGATGTCCATTTCCCTAAGATAGTCAAAATTCAGGTCACCACATAGAATAATGCCCGCGCTGACACGCAGCCCACATAAGAGGGCTTCAGCTGACAGGCAGCCCACATAAGAGGGCCTCAGGAGGCTCTGTGAGGAATAACTGTGTAAAAAGACTTCCGACCACATCTGTAAGTTAGTTTTTTGATTATACACAGTGCGACAACATAAATTCTTTTTGAAATGGGCGCCCTTTAGGATGTAAGGCTCGTAGCGAAGAGAAGGTAGTCTCATTCGGCAGACGTGTTTCTAAAGTTTTGTTTAGTCCCCGCGGTCAGTGGTTCAAATCAGATCAAGTGTTCACAGTTGAAGCAAGTTCGAAATTATGGACCTCACAAATTACCCGATTGGTCGCTTTTGTAACCTTTCGGTATGCCCTAAACAAGGTTGCCAAATTGTTTTTGGTTTTCAAGGTTCGACGAAATTCAGTAACGAAATTCCCAATTCAGTAAATGTCCCGTCCCACTAGATGACTATTTTTAAATATATACATGAGGAGTGAAATATCCAACGCAACTAGGACAAGATAAATGAAGCAATTTCTTGTGTTCTTCTAGCAGCGCAAATTTTATAACCTTCCATCTCAATAAACTACCAACATAAATGTATGTATCTTACCTCTGTTTATGATCTGCCAACCAAACCTCTTGACAAACCTCTGTTATCGTCTTTTTTACGACCAATCCTACAGTATCGACCTCTTTCAAAAATCCCACATTTTCTTTCCCAAGGTCTTCGATCCATGTAGTTTGTCTCCGAAACTGTTCAAACCTCGATAAATTGTCTTGACAGTTTTCTCGCTTAAACTGCGTTGAATTACTTGCGCTGAAGCCCCATTTAGGACTTTAAAGAAAAAATAACTGAAAACCCAGCTTAATAAGACGCGTACTATTGCATACCTGCATGCAACATTAAATATGGTAACAATTGCTCCTTCTTTCAGTTCATCAAAGTGGCTCTCTGCGGGCTTCCATACGTTAAAATCGTATACTTTGCTTGGGTCACCAGAGGCGTCTACTAATTTAATTTTTAACAAAGCCGTCACGTTGCGCTCTTTAGAGCTTGAAGTGGATCTGTTAGGTCTGTTAATACTGTAATTGTATAATACGCTTTTTTGAGTGTTTGACAGCGAGTCCTAGAAAAATTTAGATTAAATGAGTGGTTTCAGAGTTTAATTTCACCCCACCTCTAAGCCCTCAGGGTCATTACTCCGTTGCAAAATATCATATAAAATTTCTGGATCGTTGATATCTCTCACATTCTTGTAGTTATGAGCCTTATTCTCAACTGACGTGGACCTCTTAAACTTCTCATTGTAAAACTCCTGCTCCCTACGCTCTTCCGCCTTCCTATTTCTCCAAACTAATGTTCATAATAATTTACCACCCTTACACCCCCAAAGCAATTAAAAGGAATTACCATTCATCGCCCCATATTTCTCCAAATATTTTACCGGATAAACGCGAACGATAAAGCACTTCATACGCCCAATTTTGCCACCATTTAAATCAATACTAGATAAAGGTACCAGGAAGGGGCCAGAAATTCTTTGGCCACCCAATTTGCACCACCACAAACACCGTCTAGTGCAATTGTAATTTATTTGCAGATGAATCGATTCTGTGGCTTCTAGAGGATGGCAGCCATCGCAGTTTTTAAGCTCCGCCCCGTATATTATTAGTTTGGTGCCTATTTTTATTTTTCCTTTGGCAATTTGGTTAGAAAGGAGCGCGTCTACGACGGTTCTAATAGGATACCAGCCATCCGTGAGTTCTAGCTCGTAGGTGTTTATTGTCTATTGGAAGAAGGGCCATAATGAAGGGCAAGAAATTGGAAGTTAAGTAAGAGCTGGTTTTACCTTAATTACTTTTGAGACACAAAGGATCATGCGCCTCTGAGAACAGTCGTCTTTTTCGAAGATTTTCCTCAAAGTTGGTCTTTTGGCATTATCAATTTCTAGATCGTATCTGAAAGAAATGATGTATTTATGGATAAATAAAGACTGACTTCTGAACTGACCTGTATTTCAGTTGCTGCATGACATTCTCCACAGTCAGACACTCTTCAAATCGATCCTTATACATTCTTTCATAACTGGCAAGCTTCCATACAATCCATCTGTAGTGATTTTGAACCCAGCCTTTAGGCAATAAATGGGGATCAACTGATTCCAAAGACTTGAAACTATGCTCTATTTCTGAAAGACCTACTCGAGACTCTGCATTGGGAACTATTGTTGCTCCATCTTGGGTAACTATATGACTATGAAAAAAAAAGTTTTTAGTAGGTACAATTATGATACATACTTAGTTAGTCACACACCTAATATTATCACAGACATAAAAATGGACTAAATGAGCATTTTGAGGGTTAATTTGAGTGAGAAAATTATTGTCGCTGGGATTGTCTCCAGGCTGAAGATCTGTTACAAACTCACGTAAAGATACCCGATTAGTTGACTGTTTTGCTTGAAACAAAACCCCTGGCAGAATCCTAAAAAACACTTTTAAGAATTAAATCCGCTCTTAAAAAAGTCATCAATCTTGCCTAGCCCTTCCTTTGACAGAATAATGCAAAATGGTCCCCTGATTCATCAGTATAGTCTCGCGTTCTTTAACAGCGTGTAACCTTTCCTCTAAAAGCCTTCTTTGGTTTGCCAGCTCATCCAACCACGCCCTGACATCCCCTGGTGTAGGCTTATTCAGACTGAACCTCTTATTTGGAGCTTTCAATGTCTCATTCATAGAAAATGTCTTTAAAGTTTCCGAAAAAACATTCATAGTACTTCTTGTGATGCTCTGAATAGGAGTCAAATCGCAACGCATCGTTGTCTCTCCATAAAATTTTACTGGAGTTGAGGTATTAGGTTTGGGCTCCAGGTCTTCAAATATGAGTTTGGATCTTTTAAAACCAGTCTCTGAGAGTCGGATTGTGGGAGAAAATGAGCAGCCTAACCTCTTTTTAGGTCGCGCTTTTGGCTGCCCTTGCAAAGGTGTATGACTCAGAGAATTATGATCTGACTCGATCTCAGAAAATTTTCGTTTTTTGCTTAAACCAAGGTTTGCTTTTAATATATCATTTACTAAGTCCATCTTAATTAGGGGGACCTCAGTATTTTTATCACACAGTTGGAATTGCTGCTCAATACCACTAATAATCTGTGTTAAAATAGAAGAAAGCCTAATGGCGTTTTGTTGCTCATCAAGACAGAAACCTTTAAAGTTATTATCACAGTTGTTTTGAGACGTAATGGCAGGAGTCTTAAGTGGGCTCTGGAATTTTTGAAACCCTGTTGAAGCAGATGATTTGAATTTGGTAGGAGCAAATCCTGGAATTCCTAAATTATTTAAAGTTAACTAACACTTGGTTGTGCAAAGGAAAACTTACCTGTCACGTTTAAATTGTCAAAATTTTCACCCTCAAAAATATTCCTTGACCTTGGGGAAATAGTTTTTAAAGTTCTAGAGTAGTTTCGTGTGTCAGGCTTGTTTTTAAATAGGTCATCAAAGTTTTCCCCTTCAAATATGTTTTTAGATGGCTTTTTTTGTTGGATCTGGTTTGTAGAGGCTGTTACTGACCCAGACACTACTGTATTTTTCATGCCTTTTTCTGGGTCTGTTTTAAAAGAGGCTAACTGAAACATACAGGGCTGGGCTACTTTCAGATCATCAAAACTCTCTCCATTAAATATATTTCTTTTTTGCATTTTTGGTTCGTAGGTGTGACTAGGGATTGTCCTAATCGTTCCATTTTGTCCTTCAGCCAGGGTCACATTATTGACCGATTTTTTTGGTGATTTTAATGAAGCCAATGAAGCCTTCTGAAACATACAGAACTGATCTGCTTTAAGGTCATCAAAGCTTTCTCCTGCAAATAAGTCTGTAGATGGAGTCTTGAGCGGTGTTATTTTCTCGCGAAGATTAGAACTATTACTTAATGTAGCTGAAGAAGATTCAACATTCTTTAAATTTAAGTCACTTTCATACAAGTTTTTTTCAGGAGATTTTAACAGTGGAGGTTTAAAATTGGAAACTTTAGGTTTTTTGCTTTGAGATTGAGGTGGCAATTGCCTTAAAACTTTAGTTTCAATTTGTGGCTCTTGCTTTTCATTTGTAGGCTGTAGCTCAGAAATATTTTTATCAGCTGTTTTAACATTGAGCTCCTTTGATGCAAAACGAAAACCAACAAATTTTTCAATTTTCAAATCATTAAAATTCTCACCCATAAATATTTGTTTTGCAGGAAAGTTTTCATTAAAACACAGTTTCCTTTCTTGTTCCAAAACTGTAGGATTGTTCCTCTGTTCTAAGAGATTTAAGTTTGATTTAACAGTACTAATGTCATTACTGATGCATCTTGATTGTTCTAGGTGAACTTCTACTCCATCAAAACCCTTAATTTGCTTTTCATCAGATGCCAAATAATTTAATTTCTTTTCCCTAGCCCCAACATTTTGCCCTGGTTCTAATTTATCATCAAACAACTTCTTGGAATTTTCAATTTGCTCACTGTTGTGGTTAACAATTTTTTCGGTGCATGTTTGAAAGCCTTGACGAATGCTATCTGGGTGTAGGATAGTTGACTCTTTGACGTTATTAATGGATCTTGATGCAATGATTTCAGGGCTATAAGCTCGAAAATTTGCTTCAGTTTTGTTTCGTTTTGTGGCGTCTTGTGTAGTCTGTAGCTCAGAAGTATTTTCTGCAGTTATTTTAACATTGAGCTCCTTTGATGCTAAACGAAAACCAACAAATTGTTCAGGTTTCAAATCATGAAAATTCTCACCTTCGAATATAGTTTTTGCAGGGAAGTTTTGATTAAAACATAGCTCCTTTTCTTGTTCCAAAACTGTAGGATTATTCCTCTGTTCTAAGTTTGATTTAACAGTACTAATGTCATTACTGATAATGTGTGAATTTTCAGTGCATCTTGATTGTTCTAAGTGAACTTTAGCTATATCAAAGCCCTTAATATTATTTTTGTCTGCATTCAAATAATTAAATTTCTTTTTCCTTGCCCCTATATTCTGCCCTGGTTCTAATATATCACCAAACAATTTCTTAGAATTTTCAATTTGCTCACTGTTCCAGTTAACAATTTTGCCTGTGCATGTCTGAAAGGCTTGAGAAGGAATGTTTTCTGGGGCTGGGATAGTTGAGACTGTGACATTATTAATGGATTTTGATGAATTGGCTTCAGTTTTGTTTGGTTTTGTCCTGTCATTAGTGTGCTCTTCATTATTTTCTTTTGAAGGCTTCACAGTAGATTTTAAGGCCAACATTTCAGGACAATTTGCCTGAATGTTGCTTTTAGCTGGTACTGACGAATGAACACTAATTGTCTTAATAATGTTATTTCTTTGTAGTTCCAAAGCATCCAGCTTTTTTATACTTTCAATTAGACTCTCTTGCTTACTTACAGTATGTGTTCTAGAGCTGGACCCAGTACTGTCTTCTAATAATCCAATGTCTAAGAGGCTTTCATTTAGTTCACTTTCTGTGAGTGACCTTTCATTGTCAAGTGAGCTATTGGATGTAAAAGCAGCCTCCAGCTTCTGGGCCACGCTTTTCTTGCCTTTCTTTTGCCTTTTTCTATTTCTGAGCAGTTTTTTTATGGACTCGCCAGACCCTAGCACAGGCGACAGGGGCAAATTGTTGCTATCTTGAGAGAGTGCTTTGATGTGCTGCTCTTGAGGGGAGGGTGAGGATTTGTCCATGGTCCCTGGAATTAGAGCAACACATTGAAATTGTATTAATATTGAGAAAAGTAGTTAGGATTAAAAAAAGTTTAATTTTTTTTTAAAAATTAGGAATTCAGGTTATGATTATAATGAAGACATTTGACGTATGACACAACATTTTGCTTTGTCAATTGCTAGTTTGTATTCTTTTTACCTATAGCACATGAGAGAGATGCATATATATCCCGATGCGTATTACTAGTTGTCTATCTGTAGAGTTTTAAAAAATCCATTTATTTCTTTTTTTTAGCTAGTTCGGTTATAAAGGTGCATTCAGGGTGGTCGGGACATCACTCTATCGCACTCTAGCTTGTTATGATATTGAAGGATGGTCGGAGACCGGAACGCTCGGAGCAATGAGCAATTCAGCTTGTGCTCGCATGCGTATTTTGGACGTATCAAGATTTTGCCGCGTGTTGTCTATTGAATGAAAGCACGCCACTCGCCGCATTCGAAGATTTGTTTACTTGCCAGTCTCTTCGCCGGGGATCGGTGACGAAGAGGTTCAGTAAAAGATCTCTTGCAGAGCGTAAAGTGGTACCAAATCGAGTTATTATTCCGGTTTAACGCTCTGTTTGTTTTGTGTTAATCCACTGAAAAAAATCCTCCTAAGTTTTGCATTATTTGCCTCACATATTATGTGTTTTATGTGAACATTCATAGCTGAGGACTGATAAGCCGGCAAAACGATGTGTGACCAAGAGGCCGCCGGCCAACAAACACCACCGGCCGATATTATGGACTTCGAAAATTTCAAAAGTTATTACGTGCGGAGCGTTGTTGGTAATTCACAGTATAAACAATGCAAGAGCGAAGAGACCCCTTTAAAGATTGTGGATAAAAACTCTGGAAAAGTGTCTGAGATAGTGGAGGAGGTTGCCATCTGTGAGAGCTCCAAATTGAAGCCTTTTCAAGCGCAGGATGCTCCTATTAGATACAGAAAGGTAAGTTGGTTGTCAGTGAGTAGTAGTTCTATGTGCCGAAGTTTTAAATCTATAATTTTACTTAGTCGGACATACTTACATTGGATTAGACAGATATGATAGCCCCAACATTTAAGAAGTAACAGTTTGGTAATGTTAGGTGCGGTTCTTTTGTGAATGCACCTTCATAGTAATATGGTATTTCTAGTAGGGCTGACATAAGACATAGCCCACATAGCCCCCTCTCAAAAAACTGCCCCTCAAAGTGCCCTCATTCAATATTCAATTATTTTATAATTTACTCTCTTAGAATTTACTAGAGACTAGAGGGCTGTCCAGGTCTAGGCAATGCTTTCCGCCTTTGGTTTATAACAAGTTCCCCATAACATTTAATTTATCGACTTGATAGTATTTTACTGATCATTTTTGAGTAGGTATATTATGGTTTGGTTTATGGTATTTTGTAAACACTCCAATACTCTGATAGATAAAACTTTTTGAACCAACTACAAACTCATATCTTGGACTACCAACTCCACTACCAATTTGCAAAGATTTTAGTTTGTGACCAAATGTTAATATTTTGATTGGTTCAGGTTAACTACCTACTTCATTGTTCTACCAATTTACTTAATATAGCACACCATCTTGCACAGATCAGTATGTTTTTTTCTTATTTAAGTGTGAATTCTTCGAGGAATTCTCTTTATTTTTCAATGTTATAGGAAGTAATAGGAACCTTCATTGGAACCTATAGGTAGAATCAAGGGCAGAATAAAAAAGAATATAGAATTTATAGATGATCCCTTACGCAGGTTCCTATTTAGGTAATATGTCCTATAGCTCATTGTTCAACCCTAGCAACTCATTGGAACTGGGCCCAAATTCTCGATATTCAAATAGTTAACATCCAGATTTAAATGAAGTCGAAACAGAGAAGTATCTGACAGATTGCCTTTAAGAATCTGTCATTATTGGAACATGGAACTTGACTTTTTGACTCCCGAGAATTTGGGCCTTGGTCTACATATTGCCCTGATCCACACAAGGATCAACAGTCAAAATATGAAAAACTAATTAAACACTAGTTGCTGTTGGAAGTGATGGATAGCTGTTGTACATGTACATTGTAGGCTCAGTTGTAGGATAAAATAATGATTTCACATTAAGATATTGCAAAGGTTTTAACCTCTGTTGAGGTCTTTCATCAGGTCTTCTTCATAACTTTTTCATAGAGTGAAATTTGCCTAAAGACCTTGCTAAAGTCCAAGTGTTTAAATCAGTATTTACTTTTGTTTTTCCTTTCGATTCTAGAAAATAAAATTAGATTTTTGGGGTTCAGCCTTGCTTCGGCAAAGACCAATTTCTGTTATAATTTAAGTTTTGAAAAATCGAAAGGGTTTTGGGAATTGAAGTTTGCTTATTTTGATACTTTTAACAGAAAATCTTTAAGAAAAGTTTCTTAAAATCAACCAAGGAATTAACTAAGCCTCTGTACCAAATTTAAAAATCATGGACTGATCACTTTTCAAATCTTATTTGGGAAAACTCCCAGGAAAACTTAAAGAATATTATGTCCTTAATCATATCAGTGATCAAAGTTGTCAGAAGATTTTCAAATTTAGGATTCAGCTCCCCATTTTGATTTTAAGCAAATTTATGAATGACTTTTTGACATATCTGTTGTATTGTATTGTATTCAATGAGAGTCGAGTGTAAGTGGACTTGTAGAGTCCTCCACCGCGACCTGCGGTCTATTGTGGCTCACTGACATCTGTTACTGAAAAGACTAAAATAAAAGTTAATAAATTATAATAGGCTCATTTTCTTTCGTATCTCTGATAGGGAAACTTTACTGAAAAGGAAGTTTTCGTTTTGACAAATTCGCTCAAGGACGCCTTGAGTTTTCGAAACCTAAATTATGCCAGAATTTGGTCTTTTTTCAAGCTGAGCTAAATCCCAAAAAACAAAGCTTTAATTTTGGCAATTTTTTTGCTTTTTACAAGAGTCTTTTACAAGAAATATCAAGAAAGACCATGACAGGCTTATCACTCTCCTTAGTAACGCAGATATTACCTACATTCATCTACTTAGGCCATTTCTGTATGGATTCAATTCTCCCTTTAATTTTAACCAAGACTTTAGCCTTGTCTAGACACTATAAAATCCGAGCTTAAATCATAGTAGGTACTACTGGGCATTAGGTATGATAAATCCTCAAAAAGGTACAATAAATCTTGCTGTGAATTTTGTCAGGTAGGGTAGAGTGTCTATTAGATTTTATTGGTCGTTATATTGTGTTTAAACTAAAAGTTTGTACAGAGTGGTTATTCTTACCTGTTTAAATATTATTTAGAACTAGAAATGGTCAAGAGAAGGTGAATTTTTCTCGGAATTTATACTAATCTCTTTTCCTAGGAAATAGAATATTCATACCTTTGCAAATATGTTTTAAATTTTACTGGTGATAGTAAAATGGTAAAGCCCTTATACTAAGGGAACAAATAGGCAATAGCATGTTTTCCAAATTGTCGCACCTATTTATATATTTTCCATCAGTCTCTGACCCTTTTCAGTAATTCAGGCTGGATTTTGTCCTCGAGACAGGCAAAGAACTTGATGGTCCCTGAGCAACTGAAATATTTTGAAAGCCGTCAGACCTATAACATAAACAGAAATTCATTGTTGTAATTAGCGTCCTTAAGTTGTAAGTTGTTGGTGAAGTTAGCAGGATTGGGACAAATAATCCATCTCTTCTTTATTCGAAAATGGCCGACGTTTCGACTATTTATTTAGTCTTCATCAGGGCTATTCTCACTAAGAGAGGGTAGTCAGTTAAAAATCTATTCAAGATGGTTAACATAGCAAACTCCATTCGATTGTTCGGTGACCCTGGTATCTTAGGCTTGACAAACTACACGCCCGCTGCATAAGGTACAAAATTTGCAAATAATTATAGAACATTTTCGCAAATTTTGTACCTTATGCAGCGGGCGTGTAGTTTGTCGAGCCTAAGATACCAGGGTCACCGAACAATCGAATGGAGTTTGCTATGTTAACCATCTTGAATAGATTTTTAACTAACTACCCTCTCTTAGTGAGAATAGCCCTGATGAAGACTAAATAAATAGTCGAGACGTCGTCCATTTTCGAATAAAGAAGAGGTGCATTATTTGTCAAATCCTGCTAACTTCACCAACAATAAACAGAAATAAAATTCTGATTAGTTTTGTCTAGAATACAGGGCTGATTAAAAGAAATAATTTTTCACCCCTTTCATATAATCGAGCATGGGTGGTGTACCTTGGTCTCGAGATAAGTCGATGTTGGTTTTGCCTTTATTTTGGGGGGGGGTCATATAACATGATGTATAAGAATTATTTATCTCATTGGCTGTATTAAAGGCTTAGGTAAATACCACAATAAACAATCAAAACGCTACTGGAAATGAATGTTCGTATTGAACATATTGAAACGATCAACTCGTAAATTTCTTCAATGCGAGGCCTATTAATGTAAATGATTTCTACATCAGATTTCTAAATTTATTCCGTCCTCCAACGGATTTTAGAGACATAAATATTCAGTAATTTCCGGTTGTCTGCATTTTGGCATCCTGCTCTTGTCGATAGACTCGTGCTTAACTCCGGCAAGAGAATAATTTCGACGTCCATGTCAGGTATATGAGGGTGTCGATAAATTCTCACTTCACAATAAAGCAATATTAATTAACAATAATTTTACGCTCTTGTATTGTTGTAGAAGGAATTTCACACCTTTCGTGTCACGGTAAAGGTTATTAAACCTACCAAATGACATAACAAAGGCTTTAAGACAAACTCGAAGGAATCTTAATAACAAAACACAATCTCCCGCAGCGGCAGTCACAAGTAATGAATAATTAAGTCATAAATTTTATTTAAAGTCTGTGTGAGTCGGAATTCATACAAAATTAGGAAACTTGCTTAACATCGAATAAATAATACTTAAGTGTAATGAGAAAAGGCGCCATCGGGAGCTTTCACTTCCCATCGTGAGTCAAAGTTTGGGAAAACTTCGCGAAAGCGCCCACCTCCAGGTCCATTGTTTTTTCGGGCTAATTACCGATGTTTGCTAATTTTTCGCCAGCAGGAACGAGCAGATTTGTCACACGGTGCTTTTTTTATTAAGCATGTAGCCTCCGTTTTGAATACGCACCATTGTTTTCGAACCTGCGTGCTTTGGATGGGTGGAATTGGAAAATTTAACCTGCTCCCTTATTATGTTTTTTTTTCGCATGCTCGAGTGGGTTTTTGGGTTCCACGCCACTGAGATGTAGGGCCCTGACAAGGTAAGAGGGCAGGGTGCAAGGTCGACGAACATCTGGCCATTGTGTGGTGTGCATGCATGGGAGAGGGCCTTCTCAAGAACTCACAAAGTTTTGATTGAAGATTAAAGCCGTAAAGTGGCGAATTCTTGTGTGAAGTCGAGCGGAATGTCAAGTTTTGTTATATTATACCATCAGGCAAGGTTGTGTTAGTGGATAAACCATTAGGTATCTTTTTCGTCAGATAGTGAAGAGTAACATTCTCGGGCACTATGGTCAATTTCAAACAGATATTTATCTTCCTAGCAGGCGGGATAATTGACAGATTTGTCTTGTCTCGTTTATGCCAATACTTATACGTCATTTTCACAGCCTACTCGAAGATTATTTATTTGAAATTGACCGTAGCACATCAGAATGTCTCTGCTGTCGTCAGTTACCTGCGCTCCAGTCTTGCCAACACTTAAGAAAATAAATTCCGAGCACCAAAACCAGAAATTCCCAAATTTCCCACATCCCAACACCTTACATTACTAGGGGCGAATTCCAAAACTCACCAGGGCACTTATTCTATAGAAAGATGTGAAAGTGAAAATGAAAATCCCTGGGTCAATAGATTTTTTTGACCAGTCAAGGTTGTCAAGATTTTCATTCTTACTTTCACAACTTCCTACAGAATGAGGTTCCAGGTCATCTACCGGTTAAGCTGATCATGTCATGGCCATCTAGCAATTAAATGGATTAAGCACGCAATAACCATATAAATAATAATTGACATATAATTATAACGTAACATTAAAAAGTTCAGCCCGAAAAAGTCCGGCTCAGTGGCAACAAAAGCGCATGCGCAGCTGGCAAGCTCCGCCCCTTAATTTAGAAAAATCGACGATGCCAAGCTTTATGTTTTATTAAGTTTTCGCCGAAATATCAAATATCTAATTATCTAATAATGAATTATATCAATATAAAAAATACTAAGAATTGCTTTTAGTTTCTAAAATGTTTGACCTGTTAGTTAACTTGGCAAATTAGCATGGTGTGGTGTAAGAAAAAACTAAAAACTCATAATTTATTTAAAATAAGCTTCTGTTCTATTCCTGAATATAATTTACACATGACAATGCCGTAATACTTTCAACGTCATTTGCTGTTAACCTAACTTTTTAGGTTTTTTTTTGGCGGGTACGCGCCTAACATTTACACATTAATCAGTAGTTGATATTGATAATGAAACCATAATAATGTAATTTAATTTAATTAATTATAATCATAAAACCTCAAAAAGACCCAATACTCACCATTTTGATGTTCAGAAAAAGTCTAACCATACTATAAAATATTGGCGCCCTTCCTTGCCTTGGCTTACGAGTCAGGTATCAAGAAATCAATACACAATACACTTGATAGTCTTGGTGTTATTGTAGGACAAAGTATTTGAACCTACGCGGTCTTTGACGGGAACGGTCCACTTTCACTACCACCAAGCGATGTTGCAAGCCGCCCGATGAATATTTATTATTTATTACCCTAATTTGTTTTAAAATAAATACGAGCCTATAATCAAAAAAACAAATCTTTGATCTTTCGTTATTACAAATTTTCTTTTCATGTCAAAAAGTACTCAGAGTTGATCCAACCTCAAACTTTTATTCTTCTAGAGTTTCCGGTAGACTGCTCTGTGCGCTGCGACATTACTACCATCCTTTGTTATCTCATTGCGAATAGAAGGATGAAAATACTCCGAGAGCGCACTAGGGCGTCCGGCCGAAAACGCAATTTTTTTAATGGGCGTGTCTTCCGCATATGTCTTGCGCAGAAGAATGTGCGCATTAGCAAGCAGTGAGCCTAATCTTGGTTTCCAAAGGTCACTAGAAGCTGCACTTTTAATCCGTGGGGAAAGCTTGACGTTCGTAGTATATTAACTAGTACGAATATGGCAATAACGCGCATGCGTGATCATCGCTTTCTCTAACCATCCTTTATATCCGGGATAATCCAGCCAACATTGTTGAAATTTTTTCCCCATCATGCATAAATTTGCGCTTTGGGCAAATTCCAAAATTCACCGGGTCATCTACCGGTTAAGCTGGTCATGCATTGTGATGGCCATCTAGCAATTTAATGGATTAAACAGATGACTTGATCTACCCGGTAGATGATCTGGTGAGTTTTGGAATTCGCCCTTTTTCGAACTTTTCTTCTTTCCGTGAAGGCCATGTTTACCTTCATTTGAATTCGAAGCGGAACTGGAACTACTGGGAGTCGGTTCATCCATGGTTAACGACCTTGTACTTTGCGGCTAAGCGGGCTAATTGTAACTTTCTATTGTCAAAATAAAAAACAGGTAAAAACTAAAAAAACTACAGATATCCGAATTCAAAATTGGAATTTGACTTCACTGGTTCCTCCAACTCCACAAACAGTGACAGTTCTGAAGTACTAGCACTGATATCTTTCGTTTGTTATGTCAAATCTACATCATATTTAAAGGTGTTAAACGTCTAACACAAATAATAAATGCTATCTCGCTTTAAAAAGCATCATTAGAGAAAGATAGCATACAAAATTATGGAAGTCCAAGGCCCGACCAGTACGCGAATCAATCCGAGCACTCCGAGCAATATAATAAACTCACAATGAATCCGGTTTGTCATTCGAGCCCGACACTACTCCGAGGGCAGAAAATCCCATTTTTGCTTAAAAAAGTAATTTTCTTTTCACGTTTCTTCACAAATCTTCCCATTCACGTTTTATTTCGAAAAAACTTCCAGAATTTGGAAAATTTTCCAGGTATTGGCAACCCTGCAGCGCCCTCTTTCGACGGCCACGTAAAATGATATTACACCGCGATTTGTGTCCGGTGTAATAGCGTTTTCGATTGGGAACCCCAATGCAAAACTAGTTCGATTGGTAACTTTCGTGCAGTTTGGTATATTTTATTGGGAAGCCAGTGCACCGAGTTTCACACTGAGTGCAACATTTTCGACACGAGCTGTACTAGGTAGTTTTACCCTGAAAGAAACTGGAATTGCCTTGCGGTCGACTCGGTGCAAAACTCGTCTTGCCTATCGAAAACGCTATAAAATTTGCGGAATTTGCTCGCACACACTATTTTTCAAAAAAAGTAGCCAAAATTGTGGAGTCAACTCAAGTATTACGATGGAAACGATTGGTGACTTGGTGAAACTAGAAACTTAAAAATTCACGCCGGTAAGTAATCGGTAAACTTGAAACACCTGTTAAGTTTCACACATTTAAGCGCTTCACAAGTTTAACCGGTATTTTGTACTAATGGCAAAGCCTATTGAGTCCTGAAGAGCCGACAAATGCCGAAATTTTCCTAAAAATGGTCCGGTTTTTGGCCGGAGGTCCGCCATTTTACCCATGACGTAATTTCATCGTCAGAGCGCATGAATTGGCGAATCACAACTTTAAATAATTTGACGTAAGACGTTAAGAGACGTCAATTCAAGCGGAACTCGCCGCCATTTTTTAAATACCCACTGCCAAATAGGGCGCAAAGTTGTAAAACAAGGTCTCTCCAGGTGTAATCTACGAGCTCGTTGGTCCTGAAATGTAGTGTGTAGTGCTACCTCCAAGTATGGAGATAGCAAACAACTGGCAACATTTTCAAATATTATAATCGTATGTCTCATGACGTAATATCATAATCAGAACAAATCAATTGGCGAATTGCGGTTTCGATTCATTTGTTATTTAAGACGTCAAGTAACGAACTTCCTGCCGATTCACCGCCTATTTTGTGTGTTCCACTGCTAAAAAGGGGGGCCAAAACTGAAGAAACATGATATTCCCTCCATAGATAGTATACTAGCTTGTTGGACAGCATTATACATGTGGTCTTTGGAACGGACGAAATAAACGACGTTAAGAAAAAAATGGCTAATTTTGCAGTAGTTCAAATTTCCTTCACACGGTTTGCAGCCCTTCTTTAAAGGTCGTCGTAACCTAGAAGCCGTTCCGTCAGATCATATCACTGCAATTGGTAGAAGGCAAGGAGCTAGTATGTCTCATGTTTTAGTCTTACAGGCTTAACCACCCTTTTTTGCAGCGGGTCACACAAAAATGGCGGCAATATCGACAGGAATTGACATCACTTGAGGTCTTAAGTCAAATGATTTGAAATTGACGCGGTTTCCTTACTCTTTTGGCCAAAAAACAAGAGCAATTTTAAGGAAATGTGGGCAGTTGTTTGCTACCTCCAGTCGAAAGCATGTCAGGACCCAACGACACTAGACTCTAATGGTACGTCCCCATGTGCGGATATGGCGTATATTGCGGATCCACAGTGTTGCCTCAGTGCACACTGCATTCCATCTTTTTTGATATATTATGCACCGTTCTACGCCGACCTCTAAAATCATATGGCAAATGTCAAAGATTTTGATATAGTAACTGTCGTTATTTTCCACAATTTATCCAACAACAAATACAGCTATAAAAAACAACTATTAAAAAAATATATTTTTGCCGACATATTACTTTAATGAGAATGCAGAAATTTGGCAACACTTAGCAAGAAACTTCAATTGCAACCAATCAGACCACAGCGCCAAATCCACAATATACGCCATATCAAGAACAATCTCGATTTATTTGCACTCGGTGTGACGTCACAGTAGTGCTCCGGTGAAACAATATCTGACCAGAGAGTATTCCTATCCTATAATTTCTAGTGGAAAAACAAAAGATGGGAATACTCTCACAGCTCTCTAGAGCATCCACCCGAACGCTCTACCAACGATGACAGCGACTGCATTGAGAATGACTTACACTAGCCAAGATTACGGCAGTTGATTGGCTCTTGAAAACCCGTGACATGTGGCGACATCGCTCGCAAGGCCGCACTATGCCTACGTCACAATTTTAGGCCTGTGTTGTTTAAATGGCCGTGAGTTGTCCTGCACTGTCTAGAGTCTTTGGACAAAACCATATCCATTTTTTCATGATAGAAATTTCGGGCGGCCGCTCTAGAGCGCTTTGAGTGTATTCATATCGTTTAATTCTTATTGGAAAAACAGACGGGCGGCCACCGGAAAACGCTGTAAGTTGGTCTTCGCAAAAATTCTTAAGGGTCATTTTCGTTTCGCACAGGTTCTGGTTCTGGTTGACATAAAAATGACAGACCACCTGATTTTCAACCAATCAGGTTTTGTGAAAATCAGCTGGTCTGCCATTTTTATGTCAACCAGAACCGCTGTGAAACGAAAATGACTAAGGTAAATTTAATCGGGAACACTTTTAAGCTCTCTATAAAGAGGATCGTAGGTGTCGCCCCCATCCTTGTTGAAATCATAGATTTAAAAACGGCAATGAGGTGAAAAAAGATGCTTATAAACTCGAAGAACGGTCTTTGACCGCGATTGGTCAGCAGTCCTTGCACTTCACGATGTTCGCCATCTGGTAGTGACTAGTGAGAATTTTACTATGAATATAAAGACAACGCTCTACTGCCCTCTTCCGGCGACCACGCAAGTTGTTTTCTTTTCATAATAATGACCGCAGTCCATGTCCGACATTAAGGTAGTCATACGTTTGTGCGACTCATGACGTAATTTCATCGTCAGAGCACATCAGGAGCCTCATTCTGTAGGAAGTTGTGAAAGTGAGAAAGAAAATCTTGACAACCTTGATTGGTCAAAAAAATCTATTGACCAATTCCAATGGCCAGAGATTTTCACTTTCACACGTTCCTATAGAATAAGTGCCCAGTTGGCGAATTGCAGTTTCGAATAATTTCACGTAAGACGTCAAGTGACGTCACACCTTGCCAATTTCGCCGCCATTTTTTGCGTGACCCACTGGTAAAAAAAGGGGCCAAAACTGTTACCTTACGAGGGTCTCTCCATAGGCAATATACTAGCTCGTTTATGTGTACATATTTTTACAAAAAAAGTTACCAAAAACTACAGATGGGTGAAGGAAAAATTCCCAAAAAACCTTTGAACCCAATTTTGGGTTTTTACTCGCGTTTTTTTCCCATTTTTTTTTAAACCACCCGGCAGCTTCAAGATTTAAGGTTAGATTTTAGATTAGAATTCAATAAATCCAGATTCTAGTTTGTTTTTTGATAAACTAAACACTGGTCAATTGATCAAAAGCCTTAAACTGCACAAACCAACAAATTATTGCTTAATCGGTGTCAGGCGTATTGGAAATAGAAACGTAAGTTAAATTTAGAGGTTATAATGGAATAAACCCTGCATTTTCCGGGAATTTTCCAGGGAATAAACCCTCAAAAATTAAAAAACCGGGTGAAAATCCATCCCTCCAAAAAGCGACGAGTTATCTCAAAATTTGAGCCGATCGAACTGGCACTGTGAGTGTAAGAGTAAAAACATACGAAAACGCCTAATACGTGTCTCGCCCGTGACCTCCGCCAGCGCCATCTTGCATCGGCCACGTAAACTGTTTTCTTATCATAATGGTGGTGGTCTGTGTCAAATTTGCTCGTTCGTACATATCTGCTGTTTTTACAAAAAAAGCAGCAAAAACGGTTCGATTAACTCAAAATTTCGGATGGAGACGATTCATGGGGTGCAAAACTGCAAACTTCGCGTTGAGGAATTGGTAAGCATAAGTTATTTCTTAAGTTCACACGTTTTGAAGCGCCAGTTTGACTGATGCTTTGAAGCAATAGCCACATGTCAAGATGTTTTTTCAAATTTTCTGCCAATACAACTATTTTTCGTTTCGCTCTTCGTATTGATGTTTTAATAGGTTTTAATAGAAACAATAATTTTTCGAGATCAACCCGGGTAAAGCGCTGCAACGCAAATCCATGAAATTTATTTTGATAAGTTCGGGCGAATTCCAAAACTCACCAGGTCATTTACCTGGTAGATCAGTCACCTGCTTAATCCATTGAAATGCTAGATGGCCATCACATGACCAGCTTAACCAGTTGATGACCTGGTGAGTTTTGGAATTCGCACTTCTTAACTTAAGGCATGGATAGATGACGTCATCAATCTGATCAAATCAGTTGTTCTTTCCATTCTACACACGACATCCAGTTCCTCATATTATTTTTCTTTCAGCGTTTTTGGGTGACCGCTCTAGACCGCTCTGGGAGTCTTCACGCTCTTGCATTTTCATTGAGAAAACAAAGGATGGGAATACTCTCAGAGGGCAGGAGCTTGGAGCTGTCATCCAAAAACGCTGTACGAGTCTTCTTCACATATTTGACCAACTGTCACATATAACTTATTCTCGTTTTTTTGACTGCGCGTTACCTTTGAAATCTTTTTTTATACATACATGTTGCAAAGATACGATAAAAACTTCAAAATGACTTTTTTAACGACTACTTGATGTCAATAACAAGTGAAGCTTTATATTATTTTGCATTATGCCCTTTCTGTCACAGTCAAAGTGTCATGGTTGAGTTTCAAAACTTTTTTCACCGGTTGCACTAGTGAGCAGTAAGTGTATTTCTGCCTTTGTATTTTGAACGAATTGACAAAGGATAGAAATACACTCAGTGCGCACTAGTTTTCCCAGTTATAGACGCTATTAGAAATAGGGGAAGAAGATATTGATTCAATCGTTGCAACTAACTCGTATATTGGAGTACCTTAAAGAAGTGGATCATTACAGTAGACAACGTGAAAGATAACAGGTTTAGAAATGGAATTGAGATTTCCAACTTTACGATGTGCCAACGTTTCGGCTCTATATTGAGCCTTTCTCAAGGCTAAAAAAAGATTTTTTTATGTGCCCATTTGTTTCTTTTTTTGTAAAGTTAGAAGTTTTAATTTCAGTTATAAACCTGTTATTTGTCACCATTGCAAACATAGATAGAACAGGAATACTGGAGTGATTACTAGTGGATTTATTATTTTAGAGTTTTGCATGTGTTTAGAAGTCGAAGCCTTTCTTAAGTAAGTCAATAAGTGCCGACTGAAGTACTTTTTGTTGAAACTTTACATTTTTTTTTCTTCAGCAAACTCTAACCTTGCCTCTTGTACATGCCAGGGCTTTGCTAATTCAACTGCGACGTAGACTTTTTTAATCTAATCAACAAAAGACCTTCGTGCGTGTTTTTTAGCGGAAACTGCTTTTTTTCCACATGAAAGCCCGCGTCGCCACACATACGCCCATCTCTCTCTTTCGCCACTTAGGTACCACCCCAGTCGCAGTCCCTCTTTGTTTTCCTCTATCTACGTACTGTTTTACGGGCAGTGAAAAAAGATAAAGGGATAATAATTTAAAGGACAACGGATTTAATGTCAAGAGAGTTTTTGCACATTTATTTAGTAGTTTTCATAATCTTATGCGTATTTTAATTTTAGTAGTTCCGTATATCATTAAACTACTAGCACTTGCAGCTTTTAAGTTTAGAAAAATTGTTAAAATTACTTTTAGGAAAATGTTGCTCTTATTGGCAATCAGGTCACTGACGAATTTGGTTTCTTTTTTTTTAACAAATTAAAACGTATTTCCCATGAAATGCACGCAAAGAATTACCCACCATCAAGTGAACATTGCCCGGGATTTACTGTAAACCTTCATTGCAAAGACTACAAAATTAGTCACCGGAATCAAAAACCATGGTTCCGGTAGACGGGGCAGTAACAACACTACATTCGTTCGTTAAGCGGCTTTTGGTTTGTTTGTATCATTGGCGTCCGTTATTTCGGAACACCGTGTATTTAACGAGAAAAACAAATAAACGTTAAATCCACTTCCTTGTTAGGGCTTCCTGCTTGGTCCTCCTGAAGTTCTCAATCTGCCTGCGGTCATCGGGTTCATCTTGTCAAGGGTGAAATTGGAGTGTCAAAAGATTGATTCAATCAGACACTTTCTGATTTCTGTGTCAATTTTTTTTTATAAAAAGCTTTATATGGACAGATTCTTTAAGCGATTTAAGTTTTTCCGTCCATTCTTTGTAGCAAAATTCAGTAAATTATAAACTGTATAAATGTAAATAAGACACTAGCTGGACTGTCGCTGGAAAAAACCTTCGCCAAATTGATCACAGATTCTTGTTGACCAGTTATTGTGACAAAACTGATACTAATCAGAAGAAGCTTTTAGATTTTATTAGAAATTTCGACCCTCACGAAGTAAACTTAATTAACTTGACTAGGCATATTGAAAATCTTGACTAACTGTTAACCTGAACAGTGAGCTTGACAAGGAATAGTAACAGGTTTCCAAATTACCTTTAGATACAAGGAAAGAGTGTGACAACGTTGTCCTTGTCCTTGTACTTGACTTGGCGAATTCCTAGGTAGAACTTTTTTACTAGAATTATAGGGTATTGGCAAAAGAGCAATGGATAGGTGAAATTCTTATTGCTTTCTGCGTCTTGTGTCTTATTGATTTAATTTGAATCTTTTCTCGTTTTACAGAATGTAATTGAAAAATCACCTTTTTATTGAAAAAAGAAGTGAGAGAACCAAAATTAAAATGGCAGAATTTTAGAAATGATTGTGACTCTTCAGTGGGATTAGAGTATATCCCTGTTTTTTGCTTCGGCACTTTGTGGGTGTATTTTTTGGCTTTTTATAAATAAACAATTTGGATTTTTACAACAAAATGCCTTGCTTTGGGCCTGGACACATCTCGAAATTTAATCCTCAACAGGTAACACATCTTTCCATCTTACAATATCTTCATGCCCTCCAAACAATTTTTTTTTGACGTTTTCGAACCAAGTTAATTGAAAAAGCTCAAACAAAAGAAATAATAATTGTGATTTATCCATAAAACTACTAAATCCAATTCCTTCTCAAAACCTCTTCGGTTATCCACCTAAACTTCTCAATTTGCTTGCGGTTTGGCTCCCTCGATTTCCATTCCTTGTTACCAGCATCTAAAGAGTCAAAGTTCGACAACCCCTTTTCTAAGAGTATCGCGAACACATGCCCTAAAATATGGGCATATTCCGCAGTTTTAATTGCAGCCTCTATTTCTTTTAAAAAGTCTTCAAACGAATAGTCTCTAACGTCCACCTTAAAGCCCTGGAGATTTCTTATAAACTCGTCGTAGTAGTACTTAATGAGGTCATCTAATTGTGCCTTTAGAACGTCTTCACGGATCGAAGTAAACAGGAAGAACGTCAGGTCACAAGCAGGACTTCCCAATCCTGGTACTTGTAGGTCCAGGATAATGTTTTTCGAGTGTTCCCCTCCAGTTATCATCACGTTATTACACCAGAAGTCCAGGTGGAGGATTGTGGTCCATGATGGGTTTCGTATTTTTCTCGGTCCATAAGGGACGCATTGTCTGATACATTGGCTGATCTTGTCTTTGGAGGCTTGTAGCTCTGGGATATGGTCGAAGACACTTATAGTGGAGTTGTCGTAGCTCTTTTTTGATTCTTCATCAGTACCTCCATGTTTAGGGCAGAAAGGTTTTAAATTGCGTTCAAATAGATCTGGATCTTTTAATCTTATCGCCAGTGGTACCGCATGGAATAGGGCGAGATCTTTTAGAACACTTTTAGCGGTTGGTAGGTCGAAGCCAACATGCCTATCTACGTTATAGAAACCTGAAAATCAAACTAGCTCAGTGGTTTACTTCTTTAAAAAATTGTTGTGGATTACCTCGAAGCTTTAAGTTTTCTGTCAACAAAACTCCATCCAAATCCACGTTGTCGCTCCGGGGATCCAGACTAATTCTCGAACCGTAATAAGTCTGGAAAAAGTCTAGTTCTCTTGGGAAACCTTGGTCTTTAGCGAAGTTTTTAAGGGTGGGTATCACAGTGGTGTACCAGGAAATTTCTGACTTAAACGTCTCTTTGGTGTTGAATATTTTCTGAACTGCCGGGCTGGGGGGAGGGCACTTGGCGACTGCGCTGTATTCATTTATTTTTCCTTCTTTATCTACCTTAATTAGGTAGGCAAATTAGTTATGTATGAAATTCATATACGAATGTTTTTATTATTTACCTTGAAGTCCACTTTGTAAATCACGCTGCCATAATTTTCTCCCGGAGGCAGCAAAGGTATTGCGCTTTGTTCCACCACTTTCCCTCCAATCGTGTATCTGATTAGTTCATCTAATTTCTGGATGGTGTTTGCCATTACTTTTCGTTTCTGCAGCTTCAACGCCAGCTACCTATTACAACACAACATGTTAACTGCTTTTTAGATAAGATTAACTATTTTAATTATAAGTCTCCTTTACATCATCGACTAATTAATGTATAAGAGTGGGAAATTAGGTGATAACCTTATCAGAGACAGAAATCTTATTTATCAATAAATGGCCTAATGATGGAGACGCCGAAATTTCTAAATTAACCACACAAAAGATATCAAATATAAATAGTTTCAGGGCTGTAGTGAGCAACGTAATTTTACTTTTAATAGATTACAGGGACGTAAATTAACTCATTTTATGTCGAATAGTTTCAGGAACCTTCTGCATATCTGTCGGAAATTAGTTCTTGTAGGCAAGCAAATTGAATATTAAGTTGAATTGAGTTTAATTGAATAAACTTTGAGTGATTTGTATGGGACCTTTCAAGGTTAAACATGTGATAAGTTGTTTTAGAACACACAGGAAATTAGTAAATAAAGTACTCTCACACTCACCCGCACCTGCTTGACAACTAATTGCTTTCTGATGTTTTAAATTACGTATTAGGTGGTGCCACCTTTTTTTTAACTAATGATAAATTAATAACGTACGAGGTATCAACCTTAGATATCTGTCATTAATCTAGAGACCAAATAAAACTGTACCTACAAGTATAAATTTAATTCATTAACCCAGAACTTTAAAATAAAAAGAAATCCTTAATAATTCAATTAAACCAGTTATTTGATTTATTGAGTTTTACTTTATTCCTTTAATTATTAACTCAGTTTTTAAATTGTAGGTCTAGAGAATCTTCATTTTGTAAATTTACCTCGCGTAGAATCAATCTTCCAAGCTGTGATTTATTGATAAATATACAGAACGCTTGAAACGCTAAAAGCCTTAAACATCTATCAAGAATCTAGAGACCATATAAAACTGTAGAAGTATAAATTTAATTAACTAACCCAGACTTTTTAAATAAAAAAACTATTTAAAATGTATTCAATTAAACCGCAGTTATGTGATTCATTGAATTTTACTCTATTACTTTAATTAAAAACCGCAGTTATTTGATTTATTGGATTTTATTCTAACACTTTAATTATTCTTGATTGAATCTTGGTTATGTAAGTTTACATCACGTAGAATCTTTCGTCAAAGCTGGGATCTATTGATACATATGTATAAAAGTTGAAAGGCTGTTAACCTTAGATATCTATCAACTAAAAAATTGTTGAGTTATAAATTTAATTAACAACCAGCAATTTTTTAATAAAAAAAAAGTAATCACAATCGATTCAATTAAGCAACAGTCTTTTGATTTATTGAATTTTACTCCAACGCTTTAATTTAACTGTAGTATTGTGATAACCCAAAACTTAAAATTCATAAATAATTGATTCAGTTAAACCACAGATATTTGTGTATTATTTAATTTTACTTGTATAAGTCACTAATTATATTGAACTTTCATGTCTAGTAAAGCTTATATTAGTAGAAATAATGAAAATATTAAAACTTTAAATATCAATCAACTTGAAAATCGATTCAATTAAGCAATAGTTTGATTTATTTATTTTTACTTCAATGCTTTAATATATGACTCATGATTTTGTAACCTCACATTGTGAACATGATTTTGTAGGTTTACATCACGTAAAATCTATCCTCAAAGCTACGATTTATTTGATAATAATTTAAACGAATTAAAGGAAATAAAAGCTAATATAACGGCTAAGTATCTAGAGATCATATGAAACTGTAGAAATATAAATTTGATTTTCTAATCCAAAACTTAAAATTCAAAAGAGCGAAAAAAAAACTGATTTAGTTCAAGCACAGTCATTTGTGATTTATTAAATTTTACTTCTGTAACTTACTTCAATTATATTGACTCAGTCTTTAAATTGCCCGTCTAGTGAATCTACATTTAGTCTGATATAACAACGTTTGTGTTTTAACTGACTATGATTTATTGATAAATAAGCAGAAAACCTGAAAGGCTCAAAACCTTAGATATCTGTCAATTATAAAATTGTTTAATAAAAAATTCAATTCACTGACTAAAAGTGATTCAAAATTGATTCAATTAAGCCATAGTTATTTGATTTATTGAATTTTATTCCAGTAGATTACTTTAACTATTGACCCAGGTTTTAAATCGTATGTCTAGTGAATCTGATTTTGTAAGTTCACGTCATATAGATCCATGTCTTAAAGCTATGATTTATTGATAAATATGAAAAAAAAACAAGTAAACAAAACTTGACATTCCTGGTAAATATCTAGAATCCATACAAAACTGTAGTATTTAAATTTAATTGACTAACACAAAACTTAAAAAAAATCGATTAAAATTTGATTCAATTAAACTACAGTCTTTTGATTTATTGAGTTTTAGTTTTGTATTAGTAGAATATTGATTCCATCTTTAAATTGTCTGTTTGACTTTGACTTGAATGTCTAGTGAATCTGATTTTGTAAGTTTGTATCACGTAGATTCTATACTGAAAGTTGTGATTTATTGATACATACGTAAAAAATTGAAGTAAGCAAAACTTAAGATATCTATCTAGCAAGGATCTAGTGACCATATAAAATTGTAGAATTATAAATTTAATTAAATAACCCAAAACTTTAAAGTAAAAATAAGTATTTAATATTGATTCAATTAAACCACAGTCGTTTGATTTATTAACTTTTACTCTGAAGATTTTTACTCAGATTACAGATGTTTACTGTAGATATCTACCCAGCTTTTACATTACCATGATTTGCATCACGTAAAATTTGTCTTCAAAACTCTGATTTATTGATAAACATGTAAAAAAATTGAAGTAAAGAAAAGCTAAGATATCTGGCAAGTACCTGGAGGTCGTATAAAGTCATAGAATTTTAAATTTCATTTACTACCCCAAAGTTTAAAATTCGAAAGAGCGATTCAATATTGATTTAGTTAAACGGCAGTCATTTGTGATTTATTGAAATATACTCGTGTAGCTTACTTCAATTATATTGACTCATTCTTTAAATTGTATGATTCTAAATTTTGTCACTTACCCTATGTTTGAGGATAGATTTATTCTTAAAGCTATGATATATTGATAAATAAGTAGAACAATTGATTATAAGTTTAGATAACCAACCCAAAACTTTAAAGTAAAAAGAACGCTTTAAAACTGATTCAATTAAATCACAATATTTTGATTTATTGAAGTTTACTTAGATATTATAGATTACTTTCATTATTGTATCAGTTTTTAAATTGCATCGTCCTGTAGTTTATTAATAAACAAATATTTGAAAATATTGAAGTAAATAAATTTAATTGAATAATCCAAAATTTTAAAATAAAAAAAAATTGATTCAATTAAACCATAGTAGATTGATTTCTGTAGAGTACTTCAATTATTTACTCAGTTTTTACATTAGTATATGTCTAGTAAACCGGATTTTGTACATTCACATCACAGCTGTTAGTACAGTCAAAGCTGTGATTTATTGACAAATACGTAAACAAATTGAAGTTCGGCAAACCTAAGATATCTGGCAGATACCTAAAGGCCTTAAAAACTGTAGACTTATAAATTTAATTGACTAACCTAAAACTTTAGATTCGAAGATGTGATTTAAAATTGATTCAATCAAACCATAATTATATGATTTAAGGAATGTTAATCCTGTAGAATGTTTTAATTATTGACTCAGTCTTTTAGTGAAACTGATTTTTGTAATAACCTAAGTGTAATCACCTAAGATCAAAGCTTATATTTATTGATAAATATGTTAAAAAATCTAAGATATCTGACGGTTACCTAAAGACCATATAAAACTGCAGAATTATAAATTTAATTGACTAACAAAAACATGACAAAAAAATAACAACCGTAAATTCAGTATTGATTCAATTAAACCAGTGGTTTGATTTATGAAATTTAACTTCTGACAAGTTGACCAAAACTGTTTTTAAAATAAAAAAAAACATTCAGAGAGATGTAGATGATCCGCTCTTAATCTTTTTAGTAGGAAATTCCGTGTAATTCAGGTTACTATCCAGCATTACTTACCAGCTTTTTTTGTTGTAGATCGAACGTTAATTAACATTATGGTATAGGTCATAAACAATACTTCACGTTTGTGATATTGTCAACGTTTCGACCTTTATTATGGTCTTCCTCAGGGAGTTAAAGGCGAAACCAGAGAAGGCACTTAACTAACTAGAAAAGGAATCTCGTATAAGGAAATAAAGAATTTTCGAATTTTTTGAAACGTTCTTTGTGAAATAAGAAGAATCATTAGAGTGTTTTGAAATGATTTCCAAAAGCATTTTAAAAAGGAGGGGAGGGAAAACTTTAATTTGATTAACTAAATAAAATAATTACTTAAAGCCGTTATGCACTCTATATTTCATTAATCTAAAACATAAACACTTTTGTTCACTCAAAGATAATGTATTGGAATTTAGCTCTCCAATAGTTATTGTTTTGCTGTTTGAAGAGCGGCCCTTATCCTTGGAATCCATTATCCATGTACAGCTAATTAACGCTATTACAATAAATTAATTATCTACCTACCTAATAAAGTACATCGGTATGTTAAGTGTCCTCAATTTATATGACATCATCAATACTCACCACTCAAACTTTATATCCAATTTCTCTTAATGGCTTCCTGCATCAGCCAAGTGGTCTTCTCTATCTGCCTACTATTTGGCTTCATATTCAGTTTGTCCATGTCTTCGGGCTTAGAATCATCTTTAGAGGTATCCATCATGGATTTTCCTTTGTCCATCAGGATAACCTGGATGTGACCCAAAGAGTGGGCAAGCTCCGCAGTTTTCGTCTCGTAATTTACCTCCTCTTGGAAACTTTCGAAAGTAAAAGGAGTGGTGTCCACTTTGAGTTGCTGCAGGTTCTTTATAAGCTGGTCGTAGTAGAACTTCAGGAATTCGTCGAAGCGGGTCTTCACCGTTTCGAAGGACAATGAGGTTAAAAGGAAGAAGATCACGTCCCCCACGGGGCTGGCAACCATGGGCACCTGCAGGTCTAGAATTATATTCTTCGCGTCCTTGCCTCCAGTGGTCATGATGTTGTTGCACCAAAAGTCCAAGTGCAGAATCGAAACCCAAGGTTCACGAACCGCCCTTTGTTTGTAAGGGAACGATTCTGATACAGTTTTGGTCAACCGGTCTAAGTAGGGCCGACTCTCCGGTATATCATCGAAAACCGTCAATAAACCTTTGTCCATCTGACTTTTGTTCTCACCTTGAGCGCCTCCAAAAATGGGGCAGTAAGGTTTCACTTTGGTCTCAAAAAGGGCAGGGTACTTAAGGCGCATTGCCAAAGGTACTGCATGAAATGTGGCCAGGTCTTTAAGAACGCTTAAAGCTGTAGGAGCATCGAAGCCTTTGTGGCGATCTATATTGTAGTAGCCTAAAGAGAAATTTAATATTATTATCATAAGGTATAGTTTTTTTTAAATCCACCTCTATATTTAAGATTTTCAGTGAGTATGACGCCATCCAAGTCAACTCGCTCGCTGTCCGGATCCAAACTAATCCTAGCGCCGTAGAATTCCTGGAAAAAGTCAATATCTCGCTCCAGGCCATGGTCCTTGGCGAATCGCTTGAGGGTTGGGATGGCGATGGTGTACCAGGCAATTTCGGATTTGAAAGTCTCCTGGATGTTAAACAGTTCTTGGGTTAGTTGATTGATGGGGGTGCACTTGGCAACCGCGTGGTATTCTTTAATACCACGGCCTTTTCGAACCTACACAGAAAGAGACCTTTTATTTCATATTTGTACAATACATTGTTTCATCTCGTACCTTGAAATCCACTTTATACATGACACTTCCATAGTTCTCCCCTGGTGGCAGCAATGATTGGGCATGTTGTTCTAACAGTTCTCCCCCGATGGTCTCCTTGATCAGATCCTCCAATTTTTCTATTTTGTCCTTGTTAGCCATGGCGGAGTAGAAAAATTGAACCAGATGAATACGTTCATGTACTGCACTTGAAGGCTCTTAAATACTGGTTGTCGATTGGCGAAACGATTGTTGTTTAGTGCTAATGATTACACTAAACGATTTCAAGTAGATTTCTATAGTACACTTTTAGCACACTACAATGTGAAAGTCATTAAATTGATTTATTAAATTTTCAGATTATTTGGTATTTTCTTATCTTTACGTGTATGAGATAAGTCCGGACTTAAACTTTAGATTTGCAAAAAAGTCGAAACTTGACAATTCTTCGTCGGAGGAAAGAGTTTTTGAATCTACCTCTACTTCTCTCTGACCTCAATTGACGAAAAGACAGATCGATGGAACATTTGTACTGGAGTCTTCTTGTCTGAAGCATCAGACTTGTTTCTACCAAAGAAAGGGGCCAACATTTTTAAGTAGATAAAGCTAGTATATACTAACTTTTTATTACTATATACAAAGGGAACTTTATGTCCTGAATCGCTTATGTTAGTTGGCATCCTCACTACGCTGCTGAATAATAATTCACAAAACTTATGAACAAGGCATCTATAGTGTTTTTCGGGCTGGTAAGCCGTGGTCCAGTAAAATTTTTTCTTGTGTCGTCGACAACTGCAGCGGACATTATCGAAGGTGATGAGTCAATGAGCGAAGTAATCTCCTTAGCGACTCGACGTTGACTGATTGGCCCACTGTCACAGAGTTGGCAGGTAAAATCACCAGAACTTGAGTGAAAAAATTGCCAGAAAAATCACCAACTCAGTTATTTTTTTGTTAAAGTTTATAAAATGATGGTAAAAGTTATTTTTAGTTTATGTATGTAACTAAAAGATATATACTAACTAAAAGATTAAGAAAGAAAAAAAGAATCCAAAATTAAAAAATTAAGAAAAGAAGGTTAAGAAAGAAGAAAGAAGCCAAAATTAAAAAACCTGAAACAGTCAGGAAATTATGTCAGAAAAAATAATGTCCAAAAGTGGCAGGTGATCATTAACAAATTTGCTAAAAAATGATTTTTTTTGTACCATAATTCTCTCAAATAACAACAAAACTGAATAAAAAAAAATTGAAAAACCAGATAAAAAAATTAATTTTTTTATCGATAAAACGAATAAGAATGAATATCGATACATAGAATAAGAATAGAAAAATATGAAGAATAAATAAACGAAAAAGAGTTAGGTTAAAGCACAAATTTTAAGTACAAAATTTTCTCAATAAAAATCGGTTTTTGACTCGTTAAAAAAGTTTTATTTCGGGCCAAAACTATAAAAACTAGAAAAAATATGTATCATTAATTTAAAAAAACTCAGTTTTGAGCCACCATTCATGCAAATGCAAATCAATTGAAAATACAATTGTTCACTCTTAAAAGCTCAATTTTGGGTAAAAATTACCTCGAAGGAAGAAAAACCCAATAAAAGTTCAAATCGATGGAAAAAAAAACAAAAAAAACAAAATTTAAAAAGAAAATTAAGGAAATATGACAAAACAAACAAGAATAGAAAAATATGAAGGATAAGAATTAAAAAAATTGATTGAAGTACTACGATAAGAATCGAAAGTAAAAAAATCAGGAATAGTTAGGAAACATAGAAAGAACAGTATAGGTACAAATCTCGGCCATCTGCCTGTGGGAAGCGACAACTTCGGCAGAAAACTGGCTTGGTTTCACTTCACATATACCTCGCATGCCCTAGTGGAAGCACCTGCCGTCGTCCGATGGCGCCACTTGCATATATGCACAGTGCCTTGAGCAATAGAGGAAACCAAGTTATATTCGAACTCGTAGTTCTATCAAGTTTGAGGTATACCATACTGATGAGCTCCAATAAGAGCGAAACCGGTCTATGGTACCTCTGCCTGATAGAGAAAAGAGTTTGATACTCTGCTGAACGTCGTCCCTAAACAGTATAAGTACGAATCTCGGCCTTCTGTCTGTGGGAAGCGACAACTTCGACAGAAAACTGGCTTGGTTTCACTTCACATATACCTCGCATGCCCTAGTGGAAGCACCTGCCGTCGTCCGATGGCGCCACTTGCATATATGCACAGTGCCTTGAGCAATAGAGGAAACCAAGTTATATTCGAACTCGTAGTTCTATCAAGTTTGAGGTATACCATACTGATGAGCTCCAATAAGAGCGAAACCGGTCTATGGTACCTCTGCCTGATAGAGAAAAGAGTTTGATACTCTGCTGAACGTCGTCCCTAGACAGTATAAGTACGAATCTCGGCCTTCTGTCTGTGGGAAGCGACAACTTCGACAGAAAACTGGCTTGGTTTCACTTCACATATACCTCGCATGCCCTAGTGGAAGCACCTGCCGTCGTCCGATGGCGCCACTTGCATATATGCACAGTGCCTTGAGCAATAGAGGAAACCAAGTTATATTCGAACTCGTAGTTCTATCAAGTTTGAGGTATACCATACTGATGAGCTCCAATAAGAGCGAAACCGGTCTATGGTACCTCTGCCTGATAGAGAAAAGAGTTTGATACTCTGCTGAACGGCGTCCCCAGACAGTATAAGTACGAATCTCGGCCTTCTGTCTGTGGGAAGCGACAACTTCGACAGAAAACTGGCTTGGTTTCACTTCACATATACTTCGCATGCCCTAGTGGAAGCACCTGCCGTCGTCCGATGGCGCCACTTGCATATATGCACAGTGCCTTGAGCAATAGAGGAAACCAAGTTATATTCGAACTCGTAGTTCTATCAAGTTTGAGGTATACCATACTGATGAGCTCCAATAAGAGCGAAACCGGTCTATGGTACCTCTGCCTGATAGAGAAAAGAGTTTGATACTCTGCTGAACGTCGTCCCTAGACAGTATAAGTACGAATCTCGGCCTTCTGTCTGTGGGAAGCGACAACTTCGACAGAAAACTGGCTTGGTTTCACTTCACATATACCTCGCATGCCCTAGTGGAAGCACCTGCCGTCGTCCGATGGCGCCACTTGCATATATGCACAGTGCCTTGAGCAATAGAGGAAACCAAGTTATATTCGAACTCGTAGTTCTATCAAGTTTGAGGTATACCATACTGATGAGCTCCAATAAGAGCGAAACCGGTCTATGGTACCTCTGCCTGATAGAGAAAAGAGTTTGATACTCTGCTGAACGGCGTCCCCAGACAGTATAAGTACGAATCTCGGCCTTCTGTCTGTGGGAAGCGACAACTTCGACAGAAAACTGGCTTGGTTTCACTTCACATATACTTCGCATGCCCTAGTGGAAGCACCTGCCGTCGTCCGATGGCGCCACTTGCATATATGCACAGTGCCTTGAGCAATAGAGGAAACCAAGTTATATTCGAACTCGTATTTCTATCAAGTTTGAGGTATACTATCCTGATGAGCTCCAATAAGAGCGAAACCGGTCTATGGTACCTCTGCCTGATAGAGAAAAGAGTTTGATACTCTGCTGAACCGCGTCCCCAGACAGTATAAGTACGAATCTCGGCCTTCTGTCTGTGGGAAGCGACAACTTCGACAGAAAACTGGCTTGGTTTCACTTCACATATACCTCGCATGCCCTAGTGGAAGCACCTGCCGTCGTCCGATGGCGCCACTTGCATATATGCACAGTGCCTTGAGCAATAGAGGAAACCAAGTTATATTCGAACTCGTAGTTCTATCAAGTTTGAGGTATACCATACTGATGAGCTCCAATAAGAGCGAAACCGGTCTATGGTACCTCTGCCTGATAGAGAAAAGAGTTTGATACTCTGCTGAACGTCGTCCCTAGACAGTATAAGTACGAATCTCGGCCTTCTGTCTGTGGGAAGCGACAACTTCGACAGAAAACTGGCTTGGTTTCACTTCACATATACCTCGCATGCCCTAGTGGAAGCACCTGCCGTCGTCCGATGGCGCCACTTGCATATATGCACAGTGCCTTGAGCAATAGAGGAAACCAAGTTATATTCGAACTCGTAGTTCTATCAAGTTTGAGGTATACCATACTGATGAGCTCCAATAAGAGCGAAACCGGTCTATGGTACCTCTGCCTGATAGAGAAAAGAGTTTGATACTCTGCTGAACGGCGTCCCCAGACAGTATAAGTACGAATCTCGGCCTTCTGTCTGTGGGAAGCGACAACTTCGACAGAAAACTGGCTTGGTTTCACTTCACATATACTTCGCATGCCCTAGTGGAAGCACCTGCCGTCGTCCGATGGCGCCACTTGCATATATGCACAGTGCCTTGAGCAATAGAGGAAACCAAGTTATATTCGAACTCGTATTTCTATCAAGTTTGAGGTATACTATCCTGATGAGCTCCAATAAGAGCGAAACCGGTCTATGGTACCTCTGCCTGATAGAGAAAAGAGTTTGATACTCTGCTGAACCGCGTCCCCAGACAGTATAAGTACGAATCTCGGCCTTCTGTCTGTGGGAAGCGACAACTTCGACAGAAAACTGGCTTGGTTTCACTTCACATATACCTCGCATGCCCTAGTGGAAGCACCTGCCGTCGTCCGATGGCGCCACTTGCATATATGCACAGTGCCTTGAGCAATAGAGGAAACCAAGTTATATTCGAACTCGTAGTTCTATCAAGTTTGAGGTATACCATACTGATGAGCTCCAATAAGAGCGAAACCGGTCTATGGTACCTCTGCCTGATAGAGAAAAGAGTTTGATACTCTGCTGAACGTCGTCCCTAGACAGTATAAGTACGAATCTCGGCCTTCTGTCTGTGGGAAGCGACAACTTTGGCAGAAAACTGGCTTGGTTTCACTTCACGTATAGAAAAAAATTTGTCTAAAAGAGGCAGATTAAAAATATTTCTAATTTTACGTTAAAATCGTTTAAAACCTTTCAAGACATTTCAAAAAAATCTGAAAAAAGACAGAAATTATATAAAAAATATGTCCAAAAGAGCCAGATGGTTAGAAGCACAAAATTAGAATATTTGTAATTTAAAACTCCTTTGTCGTACCAAAATTCCTTCGATATAAAGTGACTTTTAACTCTTGTTGTAAAGTTCTATTTCTATAAAAAACTGAATAAAACATTCAGGAATCATTAATCGTTAAAATACACAGTTTTCGCTGAATATCACCTCAAAAGGATGAAAACCCAATAAAAAGTCTAATTTAAACTTCTAAAGCGCACAAGATTTAACGAAACATGACAGAATAATAGAAAAATATGAAAAATAAAAAAAACATTGAAAAAGAAAAGCTTGAAAAGAAAAAAAAAGAGACAAGGAGGAGAAAACGGAAATAGTTACAGTAGAAAAGGAAGGCCGCAAAAAACCCCAAATAACATTAAATTTTGTTTTATTAGTATTTTTGTTGGTTATTTAGAGGAGAAAGAAATACCTAAATCGCTGAAATTTCTGAAACTGCCACATCAAACAGAAAAGACAATAATAAAAGTGTAATAGATAAGAGAATACCAACAAGAAAGTTGTCAAAAAACTAGTAATTAAGAAATAGAAAGGCTATAATGAGGAAAAAGCCTTTGCTAAAATGGTTACTCCAGCAAAAAATAAACAAAACGCCTCACACTGATGCTCAGAGACGCTCAGAGACTTCTGAAGAAGTCCCTGAGCTTATACAAGAAACTGTTATTATTGAGGAAGGTGTTTTAACAAAAGTGTTAAAAAAACGAATCTAAAGAAGAAAGAGGAAAACGAGCCCAAGTTGTTACAGCCTCTTCTAGGCTAGAAAAGAGCCACTCACTACTCAAGTTTTTGTTGAAGAAACACCCGAAGTTACGCGAAGAATCGGAATATCAAATTCAAGAACTACCCGAGGATGTTCAAGAAGTAACAGTTTTTGAGGTACGTAAGAAGCAGGTTGTAAAGAAGAGAAAATAGAAATCGAAAAACGGAAGAAAACCGAAATTGAGACTCTAGAGAAAGAAGGGAAAAAATCATAAACCACGGTAACTGGGGAAGAGAGTGTCACTTATAGTTTTGAAGAGCTGCCAGAAGGAATAAAGGATACCGTAGTTCTAGAGGAAGGTTCTCCAAAGAAAAAAAAAACCATCAAGAAAAAGAAGAAAAAATCTGAAGTTGTTACTGTTGAGGAGGGTAAGTTTGCAAAAACTATTGTGACTGTAAGAGAAATTGAAAAAGTACCCTAACAAATTATAAATATTTAAAAAATTCACCAGAGTTGGCTTCAATCACCAAAGTAGGCAAAAATACTATGAAATTTTAGCACACTTGGTAACACTAATACTAAACTGTGACTGAAGTGGGGGGAAACTATGATGGGGCGAGTTTTGGCACACATGACGTGTATTTCTATCCTTTTTTAATTCCCCAAAATAGGACGATGGAAATATATTCAGGGCACGTTGGTTGAAAATCATCTGGTGGGGATCAACCCGATCCCGATTGCCCTTTCCGAAAAGGCCTATAAAACAGTTTTTATTAAAATTAAAAAAATGGGAAAGATCTTTTAGATTATATTTTGTTATATACAATTATAGTTGGAATATAGGTAATTCTTTCAAAAAGATATCCTACCCCCTTATACTCAGACAACAGCAATGCCATAATTGCCTGCTTAATTATATTGGCATTGCAAGCGTCCACAGCCATTGACATCACCTTTATTCTTCACACACTTAAATCCAGTTCCTTCTAACGGCTTCCTGCACCAACCAAGTCGTCTTCTCGATCTGCCTCTGATTTGGCTTCCTAATCATCGAGTCCATATCTTCAGGTTTAGAGTCATTTTTAGAGCTATCCAGCCCAGACTCGCCCTTGTCCATCAGGATAAACTGGTTGTGACTCAAAGAGTGCGGAAACTCTGCAGTTTTCGTCTCGTAATTAACTTCCTCTTCGAAACTTGCAAAAGTAAAGGGGTTGATGTCTACTTTGAGTTGCTGCAAGTTCTTGATAAGCTCGTCGTAGTAGAACTTTAAGAATTCATCGAAGCGGGTCTTCACCGTTTCGAAGGATACTGAGGTCAGAAGGAAGAAGACTACGTCCCCCACGGGGCTGGCAACCATGGGCACCTGCAGGTCCAGAATTATGTTCTTCGAGTCTTTACCACCGGTGACCATGATGTTGTTGCTCCAGAAATCTAAATGCAGAATGGACACCCAAGGTTCACGAACCGTCCGTTGTTTGTAAGGAAATGACTCGGTTATAGTCTTGGTCAAGCGGTTTAAGTAGGGCTGACACTCCGGTATATCATCGAAAATCATCAGTAAACCTTTGTCCATCTGACTTTTCGTCTCACCTTCGGCACCTCCAAAAATGGGGCAGTAAGGCTTCACTTTGGTCTCAAAAAGGGCAGGATCCTTGAGGCGCATTGCTAATGGTACTGCGTGAAATGTGGCCAGGTCTTTGAGGACGCTGAAAGCCGTGGCAGGATCAAAGCCTTGGTGGCGATCTATGTTGTAGTAACCTTCAGAGAAATGTAAAATTGTTATTGCAGCTAAAAAATATAGTTTTTTTGAATTAACCTTTATATTTCAAGTTTTCAGTGAGCATCACGCCATCTAAGTCAACTCTTTCGCTATCGGGATTTAGACTGATCCTGGCGCCGTAGAATTCCTGGAAAAAGTCCATATCTCGCTCCAGGCCCTGGTCTTTGGCGAATCGCTTTAGGGTCGGAATGACAGTGGTGTACCAAGCAATTTCGGCTTTGAAAGTCTCCTGGATGTTAAACAGTTCTTGGGTTACTGGGTTGATGGGTGTGCACTTGGCCACCGCGTGGTATTCTTCTGTACCGCGCCCATTTCGAACCTACGCATATGAAATGATTTTAATTTATTCTGGACGATATTGTTAGGAACTACATTTAAGATCATGTTACCTACGACCAGTACGTAAACAGCGAAAATCACGCTTTCTATTTTGGTGGTAAGGGGAGCTTTACGCACGGGAAACTAAACGCACGCTGTTTAATCAAAGGCTACTGGTTTTCTTATTTTTTTTTATTGATGTAGAACATATTTAGTTGTCAAAGGCAAATAATTTTCTTTTTGTAAACAGCTTGTGATGTGAAAGTATAGTTTCCAATTCGGGTTGTATAGTTTCTTACTATATACTTAGTATACTATTGTAAATAACATTGGTATATTTCATACCTTGAAATCCACTTTATACATGACACTTCCATAGTTCTCCCCTGGTGGTAGTAATGACTGTGCACGTTGTTCTAGCAATTCTCCCCCGATAGCCTCCTTGATCAGGTCCTCCAATTTTTCTATTTTGTCTCTGTTAGCCATGGCAGTTAAAACTAAAGTCGTCCAAACACTGCACTTCTGTTTATTCAAAGACTGATTGTCTATTAATTATTGGTGACGGAGGCTCGAAAGAGCGTTAATGTTTAAAACAAACTGTGTCAAGCAGATATCGTTTTGTTCATTTTTGATTATACTACGTTTTAAACCAATAGTCATCCTAAGCATCATCAGTTTTAACAAGTTTGCAGATTATTTAGCAATTACAGATTGTGTTTTATCTTTGCAATGTGGATAAGATAATTGCTACTCCAATATATATGCAATTTGCTATTTTTTGTGACCCGGAAAATATTACGAAACTTGTCTTTAAGTTCAGTAGCAGAAACTGTTTCTTTTAAAAAAAATTATTTATTCACGTTATGCTTTGTGACAGTCTGTACTTGACATGAACTAGGGGTGCCTTTGTCTTGTTAATTTTTATTTTATGAAGATTGGGCGCAGATGCTGGCCCGAGTACCGAAACCGATACTTGAACTTTGCACGAAACGCAGGTTTATATCCTTTATCAGGTGGTTGAGTACATAAGAACTCTTATGTCGCATTTTACCTGTCGAGTAGCGTTTTCTTTTCGCAGTGCTGATGGCCTTGACTATACTTTTTATTTTATATATGTATCTAGTCTTTATATATATCTTTTTATATATATATCTCTATAATAGTCTTGAGAAAGACCCCAGTAAACGTCGAAACGTCGGCAATTTCTGCTTACTTAGTGGAAACTTTTTGTTAAGATTTTTCGATCATTGTATTTACACGACACTCAAGCCATCGAGTGCAATTAGTGCCTATTTGACGGTGTAGCTCTAGGAGGTCGACCAACACCGCTTCGAAGTGTCAGCGGTAGCCAGGCCGAAGACGTCCGAACTCAATTTACTGAAGACGCGTGAATTGTTTTAAGTAATTTCTTCCAATGTCGTTTCCTGTACACAACGTTAGATTCTGAACACCGCATATAACGTTGTGCTCGACCCAAAGCGTTTGGAATAGGAAAAAAGGATATCGATTAAGTTTGGCTAAAAAGTGAAAAGAGATGATTTCACAGAAATATTTAACGTGGACAAAACCAAATTAAAAAATAACGAAAAACACCAACATCGCAAATTATAGGGCCCGTTGCCGATTTCGCGTTGAAGATGTCTTATTTAACTCGGACATAACCCGAATTTGCCGTGACATGTATGAGTGGCGGTTCAGTTAAAATTACCGAAATAAAAGGGTTTTAGTGCCAAGAATTTGGAAATGCGGACACTAATTTTGCAATTGCGTGATACGCCTCGTCTCTTTCAAGAAACCATGAATCGTCGCGTGTTTTCATAATGGACCCATCCGGAATTGTTCGGATTTTCGTCTGGTAATGAGTCGAGCCTGTTTTGCAGTGCATGCAAGAATAAATACGGATGATTTTCTAACATAAGTCATATAAGACATTTTGTAGCAATGTTTATAAATTAATTTTGACATTTTTAATTACGTCACTTTTTTTCTTGAAACTAAGTTTGGAATGTTTTTTCTTAGCTTAACGGACTGGTTTAAATACCTAAAAACCTCCTTTACTTTTCGAGTTAGATATGGCAAGTGGCTCTTTTCAGCTTCTTTGAACACATAAACACCATCATGAAACCATAAATTGAAGAGTGAAAGTAACAAAAGGAGTAAGTGTCAAAATTCGTCATTTTGAGATAGGTTCATAAAACGGTTCTAAGTAACTGTCTTAATGCCCTTTATCTTAGATTACAGCCCTTTATCTAAGGTCACCACCAGATAAATGGCCGAGTCTTGCCGCGACACTTCGATGCCATCGATCACAAGTTGATCCTGGATGGCATCGCGACATCTGCCTAACAGGATTGCCTGGCCCTTGGTTGGATTGATCTTAATCCTCCAACGTACCAGCTACTCCTGTAGGTGGTCTAAAGCTAGCTGCAGATTTCGCCTCACGACATCTTTTCTCCGATGTTTGGATAAAAGAGCGCGAGCTTAGTCCTTGGTGTTCTAGAAATATCGCTCGCGTACAGCGTCTACAGGTGCGGCGACGATATTGACCCTTGGGGGCACCTGCCTCTAGCGCTCTGGGCGCCGACAGAAAGAATCCGACTCTTACAACGACTGTCCGATTTGTGAGGTAACTCTCGATAAGTCGGGAAATATTTGCCGACATACCTATAAGTTACTCAGCTTGTAGATTAGGCCCTCGTGCCACACCCTATCGAACTCACGCTCTACCCCAGCAGGACTAAGCCAGAGGTCTGTCTGGAGTTCCTGCTTTCTGCAACGTTCTCAACGGTCTTCAGGACCTGCAATTCTGCTGAATGCAGCACCCGAAAAGACTGCTCTGTGCGCTGCGACATTACTACCACCCTTTGTTTTCTCATTGCGAATAGAAGGATGAGAATACTCCGAGAGCGCATTAGGCCGTCCGGCCGAAAACGCAATTCTTTTGGAGGGCGTGTCCTCCGCATACGTCTTGCGCAGAAGAATGTGCGCATTAGCAAGCAGTGAGCCTAATCTTGGTTTCCATAGGTCACAAGAAGCTGCATTTTTAATTCGTGGGGAAAGATTGACGTTCGTAGTATATTAACTAGTACGAATATGCGTTTAGACGTGTACACTTGTCTTGGAGTCTCCTCAAGAGTAGGGTTAGAATGGGTATTCTGCGCCAAGCTCCACCGAGCGAATCAGGAACGTTCTACCCCCCATCCTGCCACCTGTGCATTCTTTTAAGCCCCGCCCCCAACCATTTAGAATCGTTAAACCTCAACCTGGTACCTGTACAGGTCCTTAAACACCCTCATCCAATCAGAAGCGACCTAGCCAGCCAATAGAAGGTAGCCGGTTAGGTGCATTCTTGGATGCGCCATTAAAAACCTGTGCAACCAAACAGACGCGTACCGATCACAGTTTTATGGTACCGTGTTGCCCATCAATGATACATTGTTTCCGAGCCTAAAAGCCTTTGTACGTTTCTGGACATATTTTGGTGGAAGGTGGCGCCTAAAACTCGGTGGAAAATGGTGTCCTTCCATTGGCTGGTTAGGTCGCTTCTGATTGGATGAGGGTGGTGTTTAAGGACCTGTACAGGTACCAGGTTGAGGTTTAACAATTCTGATTGGTTGGGGGCGGGGCTTAAAACAATTCACCGGTAGCAGGATGGGGGTAGAACGTTTCTGATTCGCTCGGTGGGGCTTGACGCAGAATGCCCATTCTAACCCTACTCGCAGGATAATACCAAGCCCCGCACAGTAATGTGATGGGCCGGCAGTTCTGTGGAAATTTCCTATCCTTTCCCCGCTTGTTCAGCATTATCACCATTCCCTGTTTCCACCTTGATGGAAAGTGCCGTAGCCTCAGAGCAGCGTTCGCACAGCGCAGAGACAGGCTGCACTGGTTAGGTTTTTTGAGCACCTTGTTGGAGATGCCGTCCCATCCCGGAGCCTTACGTTCCACAAGGGTCCTCAGTATGTCCCTGACTTCCCCGGGGGTGACCGAGTCAATCGGGCCCTCCTGACCCCTGTGGTAAACTGAGCATTAACCTCGAGGCTACTTGCTTATGTACTAACACAGCTAACCACGCCCACTATTCCTATTGGCCGGATCGTCACCAGAGTCGCGCGTCAAGCGACCAGCACTTGTCCGCCGTATCAACGGATGCCATATCGAAGATACGTCGCAACTTGGTTTACTAAAGGCGCCCTCATTGCTTTCAATGGAGACTGCTTCCTTAAACTTTCGTTTCCTCCAGTGCTGTTCTCTATGCACAATTTTGGCTTCCTACCACTTAATATTATGGTGTTCGGACCAAGCGTGCTCTGCAATTCCCGATTTTGCTGTTTCCCCTCTTATCGTATCAGTTCTGTGTTCCTGAACTCTTACATGCAAAGGACGCTTGGTGTCTATGTACGACATGCCACACTCACATGGGATGTGATACATACAATTTTCCGGTTTGGTTTTAGAAAGTACGCTGTTTAATGTATTTTCAGTTTTGAAAATCGTTCGTAGGTTGTACTGTTTCGCGATGAGTCGAAGTTTCTCTGAAGTTCTTTTTATGGTACAATAAAGGTGTCATCGACATACCGGAGCCAGACTTTGGGTTTACGTGTAGCTTTTTCAATGGCGTGTTTCAAACCACTCAATGTAAATATTTGCCATAACCGGTGATAATGATGAATCCATCGGAAACCCATCCTCCTGTTCAAAAAACTGATCTTTAATCTCAAAGTATGGGCCTTTGAGGCAGCAGCGGAATAGGTCCATCACCCCCTTGACAGGCATCGATGTTCTCTCCTTCAAAAATGCATCCGTCCTCAGCCTGACCTCTACGATATCCAACGACTCCTCCAACGGCACGTTGGTGTAAAGGCTTTCTACATCGAGACTCACAAATGTGTCCCTGTCACCCAACTCCAAGTCCTTAAGAATACGAACAAAGTGTTCAGAATTTTATACAAAGCAGGTTGTTTTTTCAACCATTCAAGGTTGGATAATTTGAAGGAGAAATCTACTTAAGAGAACTTGTTGGCGGGTCTCTAGAGCTTGTGATTGGCCTTAGGAGCATAGTTTTGTGAATTTTAGGTAGCCCATAGAGATGTGGTGGTTTACTATGGTATGGAGCGAGAGACCTCCTAGTACTTTCAGGAATGTGACGTTCATATTTTTTTAGGGCTCTGTCGATGTATCCTTCAACTCTTCTAGTCGAGTCATTAGGTATTATTTTATATTTACCTTTCGTCAGAATCTCCTGTATTCTCGTCATACTGTGTGGTATCCATGACGACGGTCGCATTTCCTTTGTCAGCTGGAAGGATTTTGATTGATTTGTCCCTCTGGAGTTTCCTCATGGCTAACTCCTCTTCTTTAGTGATATTTCTCTGTAGGTAAGAGTTCAGGTTAAGTAAGAACACAGAACTCATACGATAAGAGGAGAAACATCAAAATTTGGAATTGCAGAGCACTCTTGATCCGAACTCCATAATATTAAGTTATCCATATAACCCATATCGGTGGACGTTCAATACAGATGCGCCTCGACCATCGTTTACAGGAACTCTCTTTCATCCTGGTGAACAAATGCATTTATGCATTTTCTTCCGATCGAGCGATCCATACCATTAATCCGCCGTGCTGCTCATGGGAAAGCCAATGATCGCCGCCCATGGGAAAATCAGCAGTCACATACCGACGTCCTCGTTATCTAGGGTAATAAAACTGTGGTCGGGGCTACTTTTAGATGTTATAACGACGGCTTTTTTTGAATATGAAGACATTCTGCACTATTTATTGCCTTTTTGTCTGCATATAAACAGAAGAATTATTTAGAGGTTTACTGTTTGAAATCGTTTAGAATGCGTTTATTGTTCCCTTATTTTGTTCGGTTTCCCCAACTTGTAAGTTGTTTTGTTATATCGGAAGCCAAAATTGTGCATAGGGAACAGGACTGGAAGAAACGAAAGTTTAAGGAAGCAGTCTTTATTGGAAGCAATGAGGGCATCTTTAGTAAGCCAAGTTGCGACATCTCTTCGATATGGCATCCGTTGATACGGCGGACAAGTGCTGGTCGCTTGACGCGCGACTGTGGTAACGATCCGGCCAATAAGAATGGTGGGCGTGGTTAGCTGTATTAGTACATAAACAAGTAGCCTCGAGCTTAATGCTCAGTTTCACTTGACAACGAGCAGAGATTCCACTGCTCGAAACGTCTTGTAAAAAAACCCAATAAAGACAATGGAAGTCCAAAATGTCCATCATCACGAACACTAATCGCCAAGAAATTAGAATACGAATGACGGCTTGCTTTAACTCTACAGAGACATTAAGAAGTAAGCCTGCAACTTAATATTAGCCTTTGCCGCGATAAGCAAACTCTTATTGGTCACGGAGACGGTCACCCTGGTAACCGTGCTGTCAAGCCGAGTGAAGGCTTATTAAATCGCCGTGCTTTTAGGATTATCCTGTAGAATGCCCGACTACCTTAGACCAACGAGGAAATCCATTAATATCCTCTAAGTCCTATTGATAAAGTTCCGTGGCTAAGTTCTGATGTAGATTGACATGGCAAATAATTACAATAACCACATAAATGGTAGATAAATCAGCAATAAAGTATAGCGAATTCATAAATTGAAGAGAGCCTAAGGCCGAGCAGTGTAACGTCTTGGCAACTTACCAAAAGGGAATTTTTATTGAAAAACAGATTGTATGTTTTAATTTTTTCTTCTTTTGACTCTCATTCCATAAATTTTGACCTGGATTTTCATGGTTTTTAATTTTCGCTTCGAATCTGCTGATATATGGTGACAGACGATTGATTGAAACGATGGATGTAGGCCATTGGGCATTTTTTTAATTTCCATGGAAATTAAAAATTACCAACTGTTTGATCTATGGTTCTCTAGTTCTATAGTCAAATAGGTAAATAAAACTTGCTACTCACTGCCTTTGAGGGCAGAAGTTAATTTGTATTTTGTACGAGTGGCAGTCGTGCTGTCAAGGTTTATTAAACCGCCATATTTGTAGGGTTGTCCTATAGTAGTATGTTCAAATCTTGTTCATTAGAGTAGAATAATTATCTCAAAACATATTTTTTTTCACTTTCCCCCTTTATTACCTCTACTCCTCAATTATGTATCTCTTTTAATAACTCAGAAATCGCCCAAGAATTACAAAAAGTATTTATAACTTTAGTTATACCATTCCCATTTGCAATTAGGATTGACAATATCGAATTTTTGGATTTTATTTTGGAATTGCACCGTTGAAAGATTCCAAGCGTATTCTGTAAATAGACAGCCCAGCCACTTAGACTGGATTTCGAAATAGCCTGACTCGTTTATCTTTCGAAAAAATTCCTAACATTCACCAGAAAATGTCAAAGTTGTAATAGCTTTTAAGCTCACTGGTTCAAAGTTTTATAACCTATTGTATTTCACTCCATCTCTGACGGTTTTTATAATAGACACCTGAGAAAAGTTCAAAAAAAGCAAACAGTCATGTCCACAAGGTATTGTCTCAATTAGGTACCGTTTTCGGGTAGTGGTTCTTTTGTCCAAAACCCTCATTATACACAAGAGTGATGCCATTGTTCTTATTATGTCGCTTTTACAGGTGTATGACTTCGTAGTATAGTCGATGAGTCAGGTAACAGGAAACTCTTATTTGCAGGATTTTGGGTGTAATTTCAATCGTCCTCCAAAATGTCTTAACGACTCCTTTAAATGGAAAAACACGGTGACGACAGTAAAACCTCCTTGATTTTATGCAAAATATGGCTACTGCTTATTCGCGACAAATTTACGATGGCGCCTACAGTATGAACTAAAATGGCACAGATGGTAGAAAAGCGTAATTTGGTTAAGACCCCACACAAAGCTGAAGAGAAAAAAAAACAAAGCAAAGCGTGAAGAAAGGTCAATTATGTAAGGAAATTTTCTTGCAGTTCACGTCTGATACCATCGTGTTTCTTTGTCTTAACATCCGTTTTTAGTATCCGTTCGATGATGAATGCGCAATATACCCGTACAATAAGAACCCAAGAGGTAACCTAACGTGTTATTTTAGTAACTTCCTCACCATTTGCATATTTGCCGGTAATAATAGCCTATTATTCTGAGCTTTACATCATAAAATTTCGATTGTCTCAATTTACTGTTCCTTGATACACTTAAAAGTTTATTAGTTTATCTTTTAAAATGCTGCTAAATCAATCAATACGCAATCTTTTTTTTTGGCCAAGAAACCAGGGCAAGGCCTCGAAAACTACCGCCTAACCGTTACGAAGAGATAAATTTATCTCTAATTGCCTTCGCCAACCGGGCGAAGATTAATTCGAGCAGATTACCCTTCTGAGATGAGATAAACCAATTACATAAATCTCGCTATCTGGGAAGGAAATACCAAATCGGACCAACAATATGATGTTGCACATAGAATGGAGGCTTATCTGATGGGGCCATCTTTAAACTAAAGTTCGCAGTTAGCTTTTTTTGCACCAACAGAACCACTTCGCATATCTGGGTATCCCACGCTCTAACAAATAATGGGCTAGGAGGAGTTCTTGTATATTTTATAGTTTTACGCGAAGGAATGTGAACGTTTAACTTAAGGTAATTTATTGCGAAAATATGTTATGCAAAGATCATATGCAGGGTAGCGCATTTTAAAAGACCCATTCAAATATCTCACTACAAGAAAATGTGTCAAATCACAAGAGAGGGTTTCTTTTATATGTTCTCACCATTATAAAGTCGCTTAAATTAGCGTGTCTAAAGTGTTTTCTGGGCTTTGAAGCCGTGGAATCTCCTGACGTTTTGCCTACAGCTGCGGTAGACATTATCAAAGGCGATCAGGGCGAAGTGATTTTCCGTGCTTCCCGACGTTGACTGATTCGATTACGGTGAGCACCGTGGTATTTATTTCCCAGCTGCTGTAGTGAATAACTGGGGTGGGGGTAGTGCGCCGAAACCCCTCGCCACCCCTCCACTGCAGCGTGACGGCAGGAGACTAAAAACCACGGAGCTCATCACAGTTCACCACAGTCGAATCAAGTCAACGTCGCGAAGCACGGGAGATTACTTCTCCCATTGCCTCATCGCCTTTGATAATGTCTGCCGCAGCTGTAGACGAAACGTCGAATGAAAATTATAGAGAAACGTATGGGCTAAAACCATCAGAATTCAAAATATATACAGTTTCTCAGAAGAAACCTCAGAAATCATCGAGTTACGAAATGGGAAAACAATTGCACTTTTAGGAGATCAGTTCAAAACCATTTTTACATTTTTTGAAAAATTTTATGACTCACTGTCAATTGGCAAAAACCAAAATTTGACGATTTCTTTAAATCAATGTAGCTGTCATTATTGGTTAGGTAAGTTATTTAAAAAGGTCTTTTGGTTGACTTTACATTGATGGAAATAAGTGGACGGTTGCTTTTCAAAATGGCTGACATACGGCCATTTTTCTCTCCATTTATATCATAATTCAAAAATGACAACTGTTTAAAGAAAAAAACCGAATAGCCCACCTTATTTAGGGTAAAATTATATACAATTTACATAATTTCTCCAAAACCAGGTCCTCTCCATGACTCGGCCATATCGATCTAAAAAAATCACAAAAATGAAACTTTGCATGTATAAGTCATTCACTTATTATTGTCGTCAAGTAGGGATTGAAAATTCGACTTCTCAAAATGTGCTAAAAGGAGATGGGTATAAAAAAAATGAAGGTTTTTAAAGGTAACTCCCTAGATGCAAAAATAAGTGAATGGGTAATAATTGTGAATATATAGAATTTATAATTTTGTTTTAGAAACAATTTTATGATATTGTACTACGCGTTTTGTGGTTTGTCATGCAAACCTGTATATAATAAAATTGCCAAACAATAATAAATCAATAACAGAAAATAAATAAATTGTTTTGTTACAGGTGAGTGTCCCAAAAAAGCTTCGAGTTACCGGGCGTACCAATGACGTAAGTAATCTTAAGAATCAGCTTTTCTGCTTTAGCCTTTTCGAAAGGTCACCTTACAGCGATCAATTTTTTTTTAGTCTCACCAAACACCCTCCAAATAAACAAATTAACAAAAACAAAGACTAAATAAACTACCTAACAAGGAGCCAAAGTGTAAAAAATTTATTAATTAAAAAAGACGACAAAATTTTACCATTAAACGAAAGAACTAGAAAATAAAAACATAAAAAAAATATTTTTAAAGACAAAAAGACGTAAGCAAAAGAGCACAGTAATAATAATAAAATAAATAATAAACATGAAAAAAAAAGACAAAAACGGGATAAAAAATTATTAAGTAAATTACAGTTATTAATTAGATATTTAAAATAAAAGTAAAAAGAGCAGACGATTTTAAGTTCTGAATTTTAAAGCCTAAAGACAATATTTGGAAAAGCCTAAAGACATAAATAAACTGAAAGGTTGTCGACAAAAACGATAGCGAAATATTTGAGATTTATTTTAAAATCAAAATTGACAAGATTTTGTTAATTTCTTTTAAAACTAACAACCAGTTCTGAAGTAGTAGAAGAAGAGGTACGAACTCGATCAGATTAGGGCAAAGTCGCGCAATTAAACATTTAGTAAGACAATAAAATAATCCCATATTACAATCTAAAGTGTTTTCCGGGCTTTGAAGGAAAGCTCTAAAGCTTTGAATTTCATGGCTGACGTTTCGTCTACAGCTGCGGCAGACTTTATCAAAGGCGATGAGGCAATGGGCGAAGTGATCTCCCGAGCTTCCCGACGTTGACTAATTCGACTGTGGAGCAGTGTTGCCAGATGCAGAAATTGTTTAACAGTAGAAAAACTCAATCAAGAACAGCACATTCTTGAAAATACTCAGTAGGCGTTAAAAGTCATCATGTTTCGATGAATGTTATTCTTTTAGTAAATTCTGCACTTTTTTTTTTAACCTTTTTTTTACACTTTTTAAATTTTTTACACTTTTTCTCACAATTTTTTCTACGTTCTTTTTTACACTTTTTTACAATTTTTCTTTACACTTTTTTTACGATTTTTTTGCACTTTTTTTACACTTTAAAAAAAATTTTAGACATCTTTTTGCACTTTTGTTTGGTTACAAAATAATTTGTTTCTAAACGCACTTTAAAAAACACACACACTTTTTTCTAGATTTTTACACATTTAATTTTTTTTTACCATTTTATACACTTTTTAATAATTTTTTTAACCTTTTTTCTACACGTTTTCTTTACATTTTTTTTTCCTTTTTTGTTTATTTCTTTTTTACTCTTTTTCTAAACTTTTTTTTGCACTTTTCTTTTTTTGACACATTTTATGAAGTTATTTTCTCTTCGAGTTTGGAACCAAACTTGATATTTTCGATTAGATACCTACGGTATGGCATTTCGTTAAATTTCGAAAAAAAAAATGCGTTTTAATCGTTACAAAACGTTTTTTTATGTGTATTTTTTTAACTAAACGAAAATGTAGTTTTTTTTTTATTTTTCAACCAAAAACTAGATCTTTTGATTGAACGAATTGTAACCGTTTTAACCAATTATGATGATAAAAGAAATTAATAAAAACTGATTTTTGGTTTATTAACTGTGACTATTTTGATTTATTTTGGCTCAAGAAATAACGTTTTTTAGTTATTCATTCCAAAATGTAAATTTTTGTCCCAGTACCGATTTTATTAAAAAAAAAACAAGATTTTTTTAGTTGATACTTGGGATTTTAGTCCCCAAATTGAGTTTCATTAAAATCAAAAATGCGTTTTAGTCGTGCCAAAACGCTTTTACTGTGTTTTTTTAACTAAACGAAAATGTAGTTTTTTTTATTTTGAAACAAAAACTAGTTCCTTTGATTGAACGAATTGTGACGGTTTTAACCAATTATTACGATAAAAAAAATGAATAAAAACTGAGTTTTTTTTATTAACTGTGAGCAGTTTGATGGATTTTTTACCCAAAAAATTAATTATTTTGTCCAAAAAGTAAATATTTGTCCCAGTGCCGATTTTATTAAAAAAAAAAAACGAGATTCTCTCAGTTGATTTTGAAGCGAAACTTGAGATTTTAGTCCACAAATTGAGATTCATTAAAATTTTCAAAAAAAAAAAATGCGTTTTAGTCTTGACAAAACGTTTTTTGTGTGATTTTCTTTTTAACTAGCCGAAGCTGTAGTTTTTTTGATTATGAACCAAAATCTAGATTTTTTGATTGAACGAATTGTGACAAATTTAACCAATTATGACTATAGAAGGAATGAATAAAAAGTGGTTTTTTTTTTATTAACTGTGAGTAGTTTGATGAATTTTTGACCCAAGAAATTAAATCTTTTAATGATTTGGTTCAAAAAGTGAATAGTTGTCTCAGTACTGATTTTATTTAAAAAACGAAATTTTTTTAGTTGATTTTGGCGCAAAACTTGATATTTTAGTCCACAAATTGAGTTTTATTAATATCAAAATTGCGTTTTAGTCGTTACAAAATGTTTTTTGTGTGTTTTTTTAACTAAACAAAAATGAATTTTTTTTTTGAAAAATATTTTTTTTTATTAACTGCGAGTAATTTTTTTAATTATTTTTGTTTCCAAAAAGTGAATTTGTGTCCCAGTCCCGATTTTATTAAGAAATCAAATTTTCTCAGATTTTGGAGCAAAACTTGAGATTTTAGTCCACAAATTAAGAGTCATTAAAATCAAAAATGCGTTTTAATCATTACAAAACGTTTTTTTGTGTTTTTTTTTAGCTAAACGAAAATGTTATTTTTTTGTTTTGAAATTTATTTTTTCATTGAATGCTTTTTTTGAGAGGGTTTTGATCGTCTTGGCCCAAAAAGTTAATGTTTGAATGATTTTGTAAAAAAGCCTGAACAAAAAAGTGAATTTTTCTTTCACCTGACATCGTACTTAAAGAAATTACCTCATGGATACCTTAAAAATGGCGGACTTGCTGCCAAAAAACGGGACGATTTTTTGGGAAATGGTTGGTATTTGTTTGCTCTATCTATATATCGTAGGTCATTGATTGACATAATAGCCTCAAGCGATTTCCAATGCCTTATGGAAGTGGGCTTAGAGCTTTCGGTAATTCGATATTCCAGTTACACTTTGTTATTGAAAATAAATATAAATGTTTGTTTTCATTTGCTTTTCAAGTTACTTAAAATTACAAAAAGTAATAACATACGATATATTTTGCAATAACTGAAATTTGACAAAATATTAAAAAAAAACAGTAGATGTAATATTGAAAACAGTAGAACAGTAGCTAGGTGGTGGAAACAGTAAATCTCCTGTTAAAGTAGTACATCTGGCAACACTGCTGTGGAGAGCTCCGTGTTTCTTCCCCCGCTGTCGCGCTGCAGTGGAAGGACTGGGATGGGGGTAGTGGTGGCGCGGGGTTTCGGCGCACTTGAAATATGTCGTAGAACTCGCTTCCAGTCTGTATTTAGAAGCCTAATTTACTTCTTCCTGTTGGAAGATCTCAATCTTCAACAGGAAGGTTTAAAGTCGTGTTTAAAGATCTCAATGACCTCTCTCTCGTTAGTCTCGTGACCTTCGGAGAAACGTGCTCTGCTACTGCTGACTTTTGTATTTGTCCCAGCCTGCAACTCCCATTGTATTCCGTAATCTTCGTGTTGACACTGCGTTTTGTGGTGCCAATATATGGTATGGCTTCTGGCAATACCGGCTTCTTCAAGTGCGCCGAAACCTCGCGCTACCACTTCCCCCCACCTTAGTCCCTAAACTTCAGGGCGACGGCGGGAAATAAATACCACGGAGCTCACCACAGTCGAATCATTCAACGTCGGGAAGCACGGAAGATCACTTCGCCCATTTCCTAAACGCTTTTGATAATGTCTGCCACAGAGGTAGACGAAACCTCAGGAGGAAATTCCGTTGGACCAAGGTTTCAAAGCCCGGAAAACACTTTAGATTGTAACTTTAGTTTGGTCGAATTTTTGTCTATTATTAGTGTTGTCAGCGGCTGGTAAGTTTCGAGAACGTATAAATTAATCAGTGCCATCAATTCCTAAGAAAAACAAGTCACTACAATTTAAACATCATTTAAAAATATCAAATTTGAAATTGAAAAATGATCTAACGATGTTGTTTTTATTTTAATTTAACCACTGTAATTAATTCGCTTTATAAATGGTGACATTTATTAAGAATTTGTTGACATCTACATTATTTCTTCAAGACAGTCCAACAAAAAATATCTAGATACGTCAAATTAGGTGATCTTGCAGGCCATCCTATGTTTTTCCTCAAATAAGTGCTTCTGTGTTGTACCAACTTTAATTTTAGTAACGCTGGTAGTTTGATCAGGTTGAACCACTCTAGTAGGGTTCATTTGACATTTTATAAAACCTACAAATATTGCTTATTGTTAACTGGTTTCTATGCAGTAACGAAAATTATAAGTTTCTATTAAAAAAAAAATAGTTGACCTTGAAACAACCTTGACGACTTGACGTCGGGCAATTTTCTTTTGATTTTTTTTCTAAAATTAATAATTGATCAGACGTCTGTCTTTGTGTCTCAAGTTAAATAAACCACCCTGTATATAGCATTAGAGTTTTTGTTCCCGTGTGACAACATTTTTATTCCTTTTTGGCGCTGATGATGGTCTTAGAGCCGAAACCGCATTGTGTTTGAAGGTTTTTATTAAATTTCTGCACGAACATCTCCTCCCAGTTACATAAAAAAATATTCTTCCTACTCTGCCTCAAGTGTCACTTTCCCTACTCGTTAACAAAAATAGCGATTTCGAGCTGAATTGCAAGGAAATTATTATGCATATTCCTTTGTAAATTTTTGTGTCTATTCCATTGCGTGACAAGTATATCAACCAATTACCAGCTGAATTATATAATACAAATAGAAATCCCGTTTGCTTTTATTAAGAGCAAGCTGTTAAATGCCAAAGCATTTTACAAGTATTTATTATGATTGTTGTATTATCTAATACATTTGCCATAATTTATTAATATTTTTTCGTTGCAAGGTCTGATTCGCGCCATGAGCGTATGGAGACCATAAACATAAATATAATCCTCGGATGCAGAAAATATGCAGATTATTATGCAAGTGTAGAAATTATTATCTCCCGACTATCCGTTAGCTTTCAGACGTTCATTAAGGCAAAACGTTTGTTTTATTGCTGTTTCTCTGGTAATTTATTATGTATTCCTAGTTGAACTACACGAATCATAAATTCGCTCACTTGGTACTTGGTACAACTGTAGAATTCATTTTATTCCTTTTCAAAATTGCAGCTTTGTTTTGTTTTCTTGGGAACATCTGCAAATTTTACTCCACGACCAATCACGGTAACAATGTAAAAATCTTCTAACGAGTTAGAACCATTGATTTATTATTGACAACATTCATCCACTTTTCTCCTATTGTGCTTCTAAGTATAAAGCTCCCATGAGAGACAAACAAAAGTCTCGGGAGTTCTTTGACTTTGAAGTTCCAGGTTCCAAATTAATTTTAGTTTTTAGCCAGACACTAATGAACTCACTTGTCAAAACCGAAATACCTTGAAGAGCGTTTCGTCCTGCTCTTTTTAACATTCCTTCGCGCATACCTAGTTTATCTCATACATCTTAACAAACCAGCGGGAACGTTTTGATGGTTCGTTGAAAGTTCATCACCATAATTTTTGTTTCTTTCTAGAAATTATTTTAATTAAAGGGTGACGGTATGACGGTATTGTATCAATAAATCTCTTTGGAGACTATCAGGGTTTCTGTTTTCTGTATGTAATTTAATGGTTTTACGCAAGTTTTGCTTCATTACTGTAATAAGCGGGTACCACAAGGTATTATACCATCTCGCACTGTCGCTATAAATAATAATAACAGAAAAAAGTCGTGCCGGAAATAATTAGACGCTCTTTGTAGTACTTTATTGTGATGTGTATGTAATACCGTGTCGATTATTTTTATTAGGAAATGTTAAGAATTATGATGCTTTAATGGGGTTTAGATTTCGAGTGATTTATGCTTGACAGTTATTGTCGTTTGTTTTTTCGGCTTGCCGGCACAAAATCACTTCATGTTTCATATAAAATACATATGCTATACTTATATCGTATGACTGGAAACATTTGAGGCTTGAACGAGCAACCCCCTAAGAGAAGGCGCTTTAACCCCTCAAAATTGACAAAAGTGAGGTTGAACCATACCTCATTTAAAAATCCTTGGAAGCCTCTTTACAACCGTGTACGAGAAAAGTAATTGTTACGATAATTGTTTGGAAAAAAAAACATTTATCCAATACAATGTTAACAATAAAAAAATGTAAAATTTGTTTAACATCTGATGTTCTTAAATCAAATGTTTAAATTGTCGGCCATTGACTTCCATACTATAATACAATCTTGATTGAAAACTGTGTCTGGAGATTTTGGACTTAAAATGTCACCACAAAAAAAGTCTAGAAGGGTCAGATCAGGAGATCGGGTAGGCCACTGTATAGAACTTTTTCTTCCAATCCAATGACCTGAGTGTTGCAAATTGAGGTATTGATGAGGTAGTGAGGAGAAGCTCACTACAGTTGGAAATGCACATGCTGGTCAAGTAGTAGAAGATTGTTTTCTATTTTTCCTGTTATCTACGGATCAATTGTATGACCTGTAACTGTAATGCATCTAAAAATTATAATAGGTTAGACTTCACAGCGGACCTTAAACTTGGCCAACCCTTAGTGCCGTAATAAACGGGACAATTTTAACAGATTTTGTACCACTTACACAACACTTGCTAGAGATAAAGTAAAGTAATAAAATCTAGCTTGGATTTCAGCCATCCTCAGGGTTTCATAAGAAATTGTTTGCAATGTGACAAGCTGCTCACACGATAAATACAAAAATTATTTATTTAATTAATTTTTATGGAATGGGCTATATATTTATCATACTTATTTCTTAAGGAAAAATTAAAAAAAAAAGTGATATGTCTGATTACGGAAAATCCCCTTAAACCCTTGGAACCGGAGTATTTGCTAAAATACTCTAAAAGATACAGGTTTTGACTGGAACGTTTAAACCAGAAATATTCCACAAAGTCGGCCATTAACAAAGAATAACAAATCTCTTACCAAACTTAACTACACAAAAACAAATTTAAGCATCCATATCAATAAATCTTCAATTACCTACACGTATATGAAGCACTTTCTTAGGTAATTGGAATGTATTTTTATCGTCACTGTCACTGGTTACAAGAACTTGGCCCAAAGTGTGGGCGTCTTTACAAGCCCCGAAATGCCAATTTATCTGCCAAAACAACCTGCTTTTAAGCTTAAGTGTGCCAAGGTGGATGGCACCCAGAAAGCGCAAGTGCTCATAACTTTTGGGGCAATGAAAATAAAGTCGGTGGGATATGAAGACACCGCCGCCATAGGGTAAACACATAAACATTGCGAGGCTTCCAAAAGCAATTCGAGAAGCGAAAAGGGAACAATATAATACTTTAGTTTATGGTTCAGGATGTGGCTGATGTAAAAGTGTTGGATTTCATTCCCCTCCTTTGTAGTGAAAATAAACCACCGCGGTTTCTGAAGCTAAACCAAATACTCCTTTAATTGTTTTCTTTTCATTTGCCAGAGGAAGCAGTAGCAATAAGCAATAATTTTGCCAATAAGCGAACTTAATACCCCAGTTCAAATAACTCGCTTAAAACCCTTGAAGTATTCCCCAAAAGACATTCATCCGACTTCCAGGTTTAATGGCAGCCAGTAAGACCGCCGATTTGCTGACACGCGGTAAAATATGACACGCGGAGGCTGAATCAACATTTTAAATTAATTTCATGGCTTTTCGAAGTCTTAAATTTGGAGCCTTTACCGTCTGGAAATAGACGTCGGGAATGCTTCCAGGATTTGTCTTATTAGGTTCAGTGTTAAAATAGCTTTTTGTCAAAGGCAGCAGTTGGACAATAATACCGCAGACTGGCCCATATTTTTATATCTCGCAGCACTTTCATCTTTGTGCTGTAATTAAACAACAAAACACTTTCGTCATCGTTCTGCAAGTTTTGTCAGCGGGCACCGCAAAAACCTCCACGAATCTTACCTGAACCAGTGATTTTGCTCGTTGCGTTTTATTTGGCCATTCTTAGTTAGATTCTGATCAAGATTCGATGTGAAATTGTGTGTGTGATATCATAATAATAATTATTATTACCCCACAAGCCCGGATTTATAAATCGTAAGTAAAGTTTCATAATCGCTTGATACAATCGTTTAATAAATTGTAGACTAGTGGGTTAAGTGGCCGTTAATATCGGGAGTAAAAATCGTTATTGTCCGCCGACTAAACCCGATTTTATCTCACGGGACTCACAGTCCGCAGGTGCACGACCACCGATCTCATAAAATACTCAACTATGCGGCCGCAATTAGAGGCAGACAAGCGAAATTGTGAATGCGCTTACTTCAGGGAGTCGGAATCCGTTCAGTAAGATCGAAATAGTTGATTATCTGCACCAAACCGTTTTCTTCGTCTTTCTCAATTCACCGCAGAAATGCGATCCAGGCGGTTGTCGAGACATAAAAGCGAATATGAGTTTGCTGCTCTAATCGCGAGTTCGTGTCTTGAAGAGTTCAATTAGTGATAAAAAGGAAAACTCTGCTGAAGATGAGACTATTGAATTTTTTCAGAATTGGCTTTACCAGATTCTCAATAGCTCTCTTTGTAGAATTGTTCTTTAATGCACAATTCTACATTAGTTGAAACAGCTTAACAAAATCTTCTGCAGCATATGTAATGGCGTGAATTAATCTGAAAGTTTCAGCTTTTTAGCTTCATGTTATAGTCAAAGTCGAAATGACATTAAAACCTTTATGGCCGCCATCAGGGTGGCCACAATAGCTGCTTTTTCATATATTCTTTTTGTGTGAGTGTTTAATAAAAAAAAGTGTTGTGAATAATGGAAACTATTCCGGTCCTATCCTACAGCTTATTCTACAGGTGTGTTTAAAACCTGATATAAGATTTATATTAATGTATACCGTCGACATTAGCGCAAAATGGCGCAATTCACCTGAGGAAATGATGTTTATTATATGCAAGTTGGATACTACACTTTATCTACTACTTAATTTGCAATCATAATGGTTTGAACCTTCATTTGTTTTATTTGCAATTTCCAATATGGCGTTGTCTGCGATCAATTCTAATGGAGTGTATAATGAAAAAAAAAAACAAAGATGCAGCGTGAATATTAAATATTATTCAAGCTGCGGTACCTGTTTTAATTCAAAGGGTTTAACATACGGGTGTTCATTATAAAACTTCATCTAGTTGGCTGTGAAATGTCAAAAGAAAAGGATGGAAAAACAAAAGTCCATTTATTTTGATTATGTCATCCTTTTCTGTCAAAATTTCATAGCCTGCTAGATGAAGTTTTATAATGAACACCCCGTACTCTTTTATGTATTTACAAAGTCACGTATGATGACCATATTATAGTACAGCCGTAGACTAAAAAAATTTTTTTCAGTGTGGATTAACTAAGCAAAGCCCGACAAAACTTGTATTTAACTTAAGTTTACTTAGTTTCTTTTTATTGTCAGATTATCTGACGGTGGGTGCGCTAGTAATAACACTTTTTATTTATAGTGAAGTGAAACCAAGCCAGTTTTCTGCCGAAGTGGTCGCTTCCCTCAGACAGATTGCCGAGATTCGTACCTATACTGTCTGGGGACGACGCTCAGCAGAGTATCAAACTCATTTCTCTATCAGGCAGAGAAACCATAGACCGGTTTCGCTCTTATTGGAGCTCATCAGAATAGGTGTACCTCAAACCTGACAGAAATAAGAATTCGAGGATGACTTGGTTTCCTCATTGCTCAAGGCAGTGTGCATATATGCAAGTGGCGCCATCGGACGACGACAGGTGCTTCCACTATGGCATGCGAGATATATGTGAAGTGAAACCGAGCCAGTTTTCTGCCGAAGTTGTCGCTTTTCACAAACAGATGGCCGAGATTCGTACCTATACTGTCTGGGGACGACGCAGATGAACTCGATTAAGAGCGAAACCGGTCTGTGGTTCCTCTGCCTGATAGAGAAATGAGTCTGATACTCTGCTGAACGTCGTCCCCAGACCTCAAACCTGACAGAAATACGAGTTCGAATGATACTTGGTCTCCTCTCTTGCTCAAGGTACTGTGTACATAAGCAAGTGGCGCCATCGGACGCCAGGTGCTTCCACTAGGACATGCGAGATAACAGTGAGGAGCACCTGCCATCGTCCGATGGCGCCACTCGCTTATGTACACAGTGCCTTGAGCAAGAGAGGCGACCATGTATCATTCGAACTCTTATTTCTGTCAGGTTTGAGGTATACCGTACTGATGAGCGCCAATAAAAGCGAAACCGTCTATCGTTCCTCTGCCTGATAGAGAAATGAGTTTGATACTCTGCTGAGCGTCGTCCCCAGGCAGTATAGGTACGAATCTCGGCCGTCTTCGACAGAAAACACGCCCTAGTGGAACCAACTGCCGTCGTCCGATGGCGCCACTTTTTATTTATGTATATATGCAGGGTGTCTGGCAAATATTACCCATTCAGTTATTTTTGTCATCTAGTTACTTTTAAAACTTTCATTTTTTTATATCCATCTTCTTTGAGCACATGTTGAGAAAATACGATAAAAATGTCAAAGTCAAATCTCCAACGCCTACTACTGACGACAATAATAACTGAATGGCTTATAGGTACAATAATTTTAAGAAGTGATAGAATATGTGATTTTGAGTTGATTTAACCAAACACATACAGGGTGGTCTTTTTGACTTGAGGCAACGAGATTTCTCGAGAACTAGTAGAATAAAAGATTTCGCTTCAATAGGACCTATATTGTATATATCATATACAGGGTGGCCCAAAAAGCTGTGACGTCATAAAATGTAATATTTTTAAATAGGGCTTCCTCTATATTTTACTAGATTTTATGGCTAGTACTGTACCCTGAAAATTTGAGATCGGTGGCTGCAGTAGTTTAAGAGAAATTCACTAATAAACTGAAAGTGCCTTGTATGGGGTATTGTGTATTATTTATTCACAAAAGTTTGGATTATCCAACCAAGCCTCATTAGGCTTGGAAATTTGAGTTTGACGTTGCTTGACATTCTTTTCGACATGCGCAAAAGGGAGATGAGTAGGAACAAATTAATATTCCATGGCCAAAAAACCCTGAATGAGAAATACAGGCTATCCCTAAAACTGCCGGCAATGATCTCAAAATCGATTAAATAATACGGGGTATCCTATTAAAAAAAAAATACATTATATGATGTCACAGTTTTCTGGTCCACACTGTATACGTAAAAATATGCGCCTAAAATAGGCTTTTCTGTACAATATAGGCCACCATTTGAACGAATTTTTTTACCCTACTAGTTCTGCAGAAATCTGCCTGTCTCAAGTTAAAAAGATCACACTGTATACCAAGTGTCCTAAAATTTGTGATATCACTTGGTATATAATGTTTGGTTATATCGATTGAAAATCACGTATATAACCACGTGCAAGACTCCCTATAGACTTATTTCTACATTTTTTCATTTTACCTCTTTAATCGCCCCAACGATAAGGGCTCTTTCTCTCAGAAGACAACCAAAAGTCCCGCTTTCAGAAGCCTTATGGCAACGTGCAAAGACACTAGGGTTAACACAGAGCTACTAAAGTTCGGCGATGTTTCATACCAAGAAGGGTTCATACCAATGACATTTCACATACTGGAAATTAAAATAAATTAAAGGAATTTATTTTTTTTTATTATAAACTGCGACATGTAAAACCTCGAGCAGAAAAAAAGGTATGAAACGTCTCGGTATAAAACGCCCGGGTATGCAACGTCTTGTTATGAAACGTCCTGTTATGAAACGTCCCGGTATGCAACTTCCTGGTATGAATCGTCTTTGTATGAAATTACCTTGGTATGAAGAATTCCGGTATGAAAAGCTTTGGTTTAAAATGCTCCGGTACGAAGCGTCCTGGAATGAAACGTCCCGGTATGCAACGCCCCGGTATGGAACGTCCTGAAAATATAATATGTTAAATGTATAAATCGAACAAATTAATCATTTAATACTTCTTATTTAGGCAACCACTGATACATAATCACAATTGTTATTACAGTTAAAAAAAAAGCGATTTGTCGCGGGAGTTTTATAATAATGAACTTTTAGGAATATCCAAGAGGTGGCTCTATAGCTTGTTAAAGGCTGTACTTCCAACCTTTGTGGTCTCTTAAGAAATGTCACTTTGACAAGTTTTCGAACATTTACCGTTATCAAAAGTAGCATGAACGTGGTTAATTGGTAGCTTTTAATCTATTTCGAGCTGCCGACTCAGTGAGGCACCTTCTAAAGGCTTTACCTCGTTAGATTCTTTGGTAATACTGAAGAATTACCCAAGTAATGAACGCGTTGTTATTGCGTCTGCCAGTTCGCTCTTTGTACTTTTTTATGAAACAAAGAACCGCCTACATATTTATTTGGTATGTGGGCATTAATTGATTTATTAGGGATATTAGTAACCTTCAAAACAATCAGAATCTGAAGAGAGAAGAAAGATATGAAAACATTTATTAAAATATAATTAGGGGGCCGGTTTCGGCTCTCATCCCATTATCAGCGCTTAAAATCTAAAGAGCAAATTAAGGTTGGTAGACCAGAACTTACTCGTCAAATCAAAATTCTCGAGGCAGAAAAATTTGTGTTAAAAAGCTTAGTTTCAAAAGTACAAACAATAGACAAGTACGTAGGTATAATTGAAATATAAGGGCGCAATGACTTAGGAGATATGGACAGAACCAACAAATGCCGATATTTCCCTAAAAATTATCTTGTTTTTTGGCCGAAAGTCCGCCATTTTTAAGGCACCTATGACGTAATTTTATCGTCGGAGCCTGATCACGACTTGACGTAAGACCTCAAGTGACGCTGATTCAAGCGGATATCGCCGCCTTTTTGAAAATACTTACTGCTAAAAAGAGGGTCAAAATTGAAAAACAGGAGGGTCTCACGAGATGTGATATACTAGCTCTTTGTAAGGGCTAATTCGATGTTCATTCAATACAATCAGTCATAAAAAACCGACAGACATAGCTACAATTTTTGAAGTTTAACATTAACCAAGTAAAGAAACTGAAGTACTTAGAATTTTGATTGGAAACGATGGACGTTAGTCTTTAAGGACCATCACTTTTAGAAATTGGTGCATGCAAGTCCCTTCCACCAGTGATGAGAAATAAAATAATTTCCGGTTATTCCATTAGTAGAACCTTTTTTTCAAAACATTGGGCCCGTATATCATTCGCGAGATTCCTCGACGACCAGCAATAACGATAATCCCTGAAAAAGTGCTTCGATATAATTGCGCACTCTCCCGATAATATCGTCCCCAGTAAAATTCCTGAATTCTTCTTATTATTATTATTAATGCCACTTTATACAGTGGATAAAGAGCAAGTTTGCTCAGCTTCAATTAACTTATGTCTGGTACGTTTCTTTTTTTTTGCTCTCTGAGCTAATGCACATCCACGCCTGAATTAACAATAAAGTGATACGCACCACACCATGTCAAAATAAATAAGGATATCCTCGGTGTTTCTACATGAAAAATTGCCAATCCTCGAAGAAAATTAACGTTTTAACTGTACAAATGTTGCGTGAGTTCTTGTCATTTTCCCTCGATAATTTATCATCGATGATATCCGAACAAGCCTCGACCTTTGGCTTTTCAATCGAGAAAAAAAAAGTATTGGCCGGCAATACTCCACCCGTTATGTTGTAAAGTAACTGGTCTTCTGGCTCGGCCACAGGAACGCAAAGAAACTAGTTAGATAAAGAATAGGAAAGGAAACAGACTCAAACATCCTACATTCACCACGGTGCTGGTAAGGTCAAAGACGATCGTGTTCTTTATGTTCCAATAATTATTCATTAAATCGCGTAATAATGGGGCGTGCGATAACTTGTAAAGTCATTTGAATTTTAAACAACTAAAATGCTCTATTATAGGTCAGTGGTAAAGTGCAAGTATTCGGTTGTGTTGCGGTGCAGTTGGAATTCTTGAGGGTATGTCACTACGTTTAGTTATTCCCAACGAGAAATATTAAATGCCCAGGTCACCCTTACTGGTTAATGATCACATCACACTCAAGACCGCATTAAGCCAATTGTGTACAGGTATTCAACGCACAATCTAATTGCACCCGAAATGGTTTAAAGTTAAGTGAGTAATCAATCAAAGAGCTAACTATTTGCCATTTGACAAAAAGTTGTCAGCTATGTAAAAGTGAAATTTTAACTGTTATTTACATTAATGTTATATACATGGTGTGACAAAAAAAAGAGGCCAATACGTCAACCGTAGATTTGGTGAGTAAAAATAATAGAAGTCAAAGTCAAGTCAAACTTAATTGAAGTTGTAAAGTAGCACAAAACAAGATACAATTGGAAAGAGGTACATCTAAAAGCGAAAAGTTTGAAATTTTGACAATATGGTGACTGATTTTGTTTAAGACCTTTTTACAATGTATTCATTTGCCCACTCTCATACGAGGGCAAGGTTGAAACTTATGGAAAAATGCTAAAACCAATCTCTTCCACACTATTTAATGCTTAAAAATAAATCGAAACACGATCCCTGCACATTCTAAAAGACAAAATGCGTACTGTTTCGTCCGGTTCTGCGGTTGCTTGGCAGCTGGGTCGTTTATCCTCCGCGCTCGGCGTAGTTTTCATATGATATCTGGCATCTTCTCGCTATTATCTTCATTAAAAAGAGTCATTTTAATTTAAAAGAAAAAATTGAAACTGTATATGATGCCGACCGACATGGAAACGTGATAACATCTCCGCATCAGTGTCGGTGAAAAAGACATGCCAACAAATCGCAACAAATCCGCCGATTGCGGTTTTCGCGGTTCGGATAAAGGCGTTGAAACACTATATATCTTGCATTGGCTTCTGAATAATGTGTGGGGGTATTAGTGTTAATGGGAGATGGCGATGCGTCTTAGAAACGAAGGCTTTGTTCGTAGATCACGACTCGCGAACGGACCTAATTATGACCAACAATAGCTCAATTTCTGTAAAGACTGTAATCAGGAAATTTGAATAAGAGACGGATCCACACCTCTTGCAGGCGTGGTCTTACTGGCTATTACAGAGTGTTAGGATTAGGTAATTTCAGTCCCTGGGTTGTAAAGGAAAAACACTGTGGTAAAACGATAGAGTGATCAACTAGGAAGAACTTTAATATTCCGTTTGAAATTTCCTATTTTAAATGTCGGTAATCGACGACTAATGATTTATCTGTAAGTAGCTAATTGTGGGGAACCCAACAGAACTGTTGCTTGCCCCCTCTATAAATTCCCTCTATAAATTTGACAATATTTGACTGAAGAATGTTTTAACAAATTATTTGAATGGTTAAAGCCTTGCATCGAAAAACAAGAGTACCAACTATACAGGATGTTTCTTTTATTTGCTTCCGCCATTGATACCTTCGAAAAAGTAATAGTTATAAGGGCACTTAAATTAGAAAAGTTGCCTTTTCTTGAGCTCCTTCGAGGTCCATTCGTTTCTGAGTTATTTGGAGAAATGTGAAAATTTCTTAAAATTTTAATCTCCGGTATTTCGTTTTCGTGAAAATTTTTAGTTAGAAATTTTAATAAATTTTTAATGTCTGCAAAATGGCATATTGCATGTTATTTGTCACTTAATAACTGAGTTATGGTTATCAACTCAATTTTTTTACATGTGGACCTGAAATTATTACACTTTCTAATTTAAAAATTTATTCCATCACGAATAGTCCACGAAATACAGGAGATTGAAGTTTTGAGAAATTTTCACATTTCTTCAAATAACTCAGAAACCGATGAACATGTGGCAACCTCGAAGTGGAATCTTAAAGGAGCTCAACAAAAAGTTACTATTTTTTTAATTTAACGAGCCTTGTAACTTTTACTGTTTCGGGGATAGCAATGGTGCGAACACAAGAAGTAAAAACATGTGTTGTTTCAAATTCGAGCCACATCAATGGAATCTCAGCAACGGTAAGAGATACAGGGTCGGTTAAATTAGGGCAAAGTTGTGAAATTTGGAGTTCCATAATAGGCCGTTTTAACATTTGAAAATTTTCAATTACTTCAGGAGACATCCGAAAAAAAAAACTAAATTTTGAAAAATTGTTTTCATTTTGTTTTGAGCTTATTCGAAGAGATAATTCAAAATGATTGAGACATCGTCATTGCAATTTTTTCTGTCCTGTAAGATGGCATATTTAGTTTCTTCTTGCGACGTTTTGTTTTTTTGGGAACCATCATCAACTTTAATTTTTTAAATACGGATTTGGATTTTTTATTCGTTATTTTGATCGCTCTTTTTAATCCAAACAACACGATATGCAAAATGACATATTTTGCAATTACAGTTTAGCTAAAAATCGTTTTATCTTTTTTTATATATTACCTATTATCTCTTTTACTACCTATTGTTACAAGGATGTCTAACTACCAAACAAAGCACTAACCAAAAAGTCTTCTAAGTAATTTTCTGGTTATTGCCCGTTGAATTACTCTAGCTCGCATAGCCCTTGTTCTCCTATTATATTTCCTTTTTTTTATCAAGGCTTTCTGAATTCATTTTTAAATACATAACATGCAACAAGAAAAATATTCTAATAGATATTTTACAAATAGAATAAATGCAATTAACCATCTAATATAATAATATAGGTTTTTATAGGCTAATAATGATTCTATTTTGTTTGGCTTTTCCTAGAATGCTATTGCATTAATTCATTTTCGAAAAGGGTGCCGTAGATTTGAGTACCAAGGACACAGGTTAGGCGCAGCGCAACATAATGTAAGAATTGTTACAAATTTTTTAAACGAATTCTTTCCCAACCAGTGGATTGGAAAACAAAGGGTCGTCCTGTGGCCAGCAAGAAGTTCCAATCTTTCTCCTCTGGATTACTCCCGTCCGTTTATTTATTTTTTTTTTACGGGAATTACGTCCCAGTCCGTTACGTCCGTATTAAAAAAATTAAAGTTGATGATGGTTACCAAAAAACGAAACGTTGCAGGAAGAAACTAAATATGCCATCTTACAGGGCAGAAAAAGTTGCAACGACGAAGTGTCAATGATTTTCAATTATCTCTTCGAATAAGCTGAAAACCAAATAAAAACGATATTTAAAAATTTCGTATTTTTTCGGATATTTCCCCGATTTAACCGACCCTGTATCTCTTGCCGTTGCTGAGATACCAATGATGTGGCTCGAATTTGAAACACCCTGTACAGTTTACCCGGGCAAAAAATCAGTTTATATTAGTTTTTCACAAAAATGTGGCATGTCGTCATCGTTGGAAGTTTGTTTTTGACGTTGTTTGCCAACCTTCTTGACATAAGCAAAAAAGAGATGGGTAGGGATAAACATTCCAAAATTGGCAACCCAAATCTCGAACGTCAACAAGGTCAACAAATTGAATGAAAAAAAAATAATATTTGTGACATACCCGTAGGCTTATTCAACCAATAGAACTCGTTATTAATGGCAATAAACCTAAAATTTCCCTGTCTTCATACCAGCTCATTATTTCCGCGGTGGTTCGGGTGATGGCACACCTATTAAAGTATCGCATAATTATATCCAATACAAGGACTAATAATTTCCCTCGGTGATTTATGCAACGACAGTCGAAATCCGCACGTTTGGCACAGCATAGATATGCGGTCAAGAGTGTCTAGGCGTTTTTATCCTAAAAAAAAAGTATGTCGTTTGCGGCGTTTAACAACTGTTTCGACTGGTCGTCGTAAAGACCTAGAGATGGTATGGCGTGAACAACTAATTTACTACGGTGGTTTGTTTAACTGTCCTTTTATGAAGTACTAAATCTCCAGCGGTAAAGTAGGGTAATTAGGATTCTTTCTGCCCCGAAGGCGCTATAGCAATTTCACACCTACCCTACGTTTAAGAACCTCTAAAAGTGCCCGGAGGCTATAACAAGTGATAATCGCATTTGCATAGCTGTTAGCCATCCATTGTTCGCTTAAAAGGTTCTGACACCCTTGGCATAAATATTCAGTCCTTCTGACATATGGGTGTGAACTTCGCTAAATTATCTTGTTACATGGCGCTGATGGCGTCCGCGAAGAATTTGAAATTTGTCTGACAAGCAAACGATTCATGACGTGAATAATAATCTTAAATAGCTAGTGAATGACGCCAAACTTTTTTTTGCAGAACACTCGGAGCGCCAGCATGGACGACTCGAGGAGGTATTCGTGTGGAAGCATCTTATCAAGGCGGAACTCTTTGATCAGCACACCGAAAAGGGGCGAGATACCCGTTGAAAATATTTATAATCAGAGCAAAATCGAGACGCTCCAGTGGCAGCTAAGAGAGGTAAGATGTTTTGTGGTTTCTGGTCACAAAGTGATTTAAAAAGTAACTATAGAACTACTAGCAGCTGGAGATCTTGCCTTTTGTTTCGGCGAAACGAGAGCAGGGTACCGGGCTCTTGCTAAAGTCTAAAGTACCTAGTTCCCTCTTTGTAAAGTACTAGATTCCTGTAATATTTTACCCCATTTGCCGGCCTTCGTGGTTGGACACCCTGTATAAGCATCAGGCTACCCTTATGGGTTCGGTTATTATACTTCTTTTCTTCTTTTCGGAAGCCTTAAGGCTTGTTTTATCGATCCATTTGCCCCTCTTGAGTTGTCGACTACTAGCTGTCCTTGCGAGGCTGTCCTGGTAGTCTGCTGGATGCTGGTTTTCTATTTCTGGCGATTTTTGCCAGTGTTTGGTTTTCCATCCATGGATATGTGTTCGTTCCAGAACCGTCTTCTGGCACGGGTCCATCTAACCACGTCCTCAAGCCCGCACTCTTCCCTAATTTCGCTACTCCTTCTTTGGTCCCAAACTGTGGTCCCTGTGATCATTCTTAGTATTCTCATTTCGCTGGTTTGTGCCATGCTTTTTGTCTCCGCTATGTCAGCTTGTGTTTCTGCCGTGTATGTCACTACGGGCCTGACACATGCTTTATAGAATATTCTAACTTTGGTCGGGATTGATATGCATGTGTTTTTCCCTACGGTTGTTCGTAGAGCTCTTGCTATCCCTGCCTGCCTTGTTTATCTGGTTTCGAACACCAGTCTTGAGTTCACCATACGGTCATATTGTTGTTCCCAGATAGTTGAATTCAGAAGTCTGGTCTATTGTTCTGTTGTTTAGTTGTAGTTTGCATCTGCGTGGTTCCCTGGCAATTACCATGCTTTTTGTTTTGGCGGATGATATTTTCAGCATGTTGACCTTTCCGGCCTCTTTTTTAAATGCCTGTAAGAGCCACTGCAGCCCGTCTTCCGTGTCCGCGAATATCGTTACGTCGTCTGCGTAACATATTATCTTAAGTTGTTGGTTTCCCATCTTGTATCCCTGGTCTACCTTGCGCACTTGCTCTATTATTCTGTCCATTATGATGTTGAACAGCAGTGGGCTGAGGCTTTCTCCTTGTCCTATTCCTGTACTTTGCTCTTTTTTTTCTGTTGTTGTTAATTTTGTTCGTATTGTTGTGGTGTTGTTTGTGTTGAGCTCTCTAACCGTCTCCGTGATGCTTGGGGGTATTCTTCTGCGGTTCAGCTCGTTCCAGAGTCCTCCAGCCTTATCCTATCGAAAGCTTTCGTCAAATCTATAAAGTATAGGTATGCTGGTTTGCTATACTCTATTGCCTTTTCTATAACCTGCCTGATAACGAACACTGCGTCAATTGTCGAACGAAATGAAAGAGTCGAAAGCAATGAAAACCTTGCTGCTCCTCGCTTATTGTGGTGTAGCTGAGAATACGTTTTTGCAGCATACGAGTGAATAATTTCATGTTAGAATTCGTATCTAGAAGCGATCTGACGTTTTCCCCTTTTTGAATTTAGAGATTGTGATGCTGTCTCTCCATCTTGCTGGTGTTTTTTCGTCCTTCAATATCTTGTTGAATAGTTCGGCCAGCTATCGAGCCAGAGCTTCTCCTCCGCACTTCAGCAGTTCGTTGGGGATGCTGTCCGGGCCTGGAGCTTTACCGTTTCTCAGGTGCTTCCTCTCGGATATCACTTTCTCCGTCGTGTATTGTTCTACATCCTCGATGCCTATGGCTTCGCCTCGGTTCAACCTCCCCCGCTCCTTGGACCTTCGTTGTTCCTGTTCGTATACAGGCCCTGAAAATAGGTGGTTCATTCGGCTGCTGAGATGTTATTTAATTGTACTGTCTCATTTATTTCCCTCTTTGTTGTTCTGAGCATTTTCCATATGCGTTTTTGGGTTCCATAGAAGTCAGTTTCCATTTCTCTACGGAAGTTCTCCCAATGCTCTTTCTTTATTTCCCTTATACGGTTGTTTACTCTGTTCCTTATTTCGATGTGGTTTCTTGGGGTCTTGTTGGCTATGTATGTTAGGTGGGCTTTTTTTCTTTTCACGGGCCAGTATCTTCAGCTCTGGTTTGAACCATGTCTTTTTATTTCTGTGTTTTGTGGTTGTGTTGATTGTTCTTTTGCCTCCTCTGCTGCTTGGTTTATGTTGTTTAGTAGGATGTCCCATGCGCGGTCTACTATGTGTTGCTGGAGGATGGGTTCCCTTTCAATATTTTGGGATATACGCCGTTTGTACAGATAGATCCAGCGAGCTGTCTGTTTTTAGTGACTCGTTGGGTTGTCCGTTTTCTTCCTGTTGGCTGGTGGTCTTGCCATAATAATTATTCCCATTACTAAGTTATGGTCTGATCCGATGTTTGCCGATGTTAGTGATCTAACATCCTGCATTTGCTCTGGTTTGATGGTTCTATTCGTCATTATGTAGTCTATTGTGGACGTTACCCCTCTATTGCCCTGAAACGTGACTTTGGTGGGGTTTATGTTTAAAGTATGTGTTGTTAATCCTTATAATTCCTGGTAAGCGCAAAATTCAACAAGCTTCTCACCTCGCTCGTTCGCTGCCTGCTCATTGACTCTATTCTTGATTCCAGGTATTACCTCGTTCCCTACTCGTCCGTTATTATTATGCCTTCATGTTTAGGTATTATATCTATCAACATTTGGAGTTGTTCGAAAAAATCGATGGTTATTATACGGTTTTGGTATTTAATTATGACTATATTTTCTTCATGTTTCATGTTCTTTTCTTCATTTTCTTCTCAAAATAAAAAAAAACGAAAAAACACAAAAAAAAAGATTTAAAAAAACCAAATACTTACCTCTCCAAGTGCCTATTTGGAAAAAGGGGCCCGCTTATAGTGAGTGGCGATAGCTAAACACCCTTTTTATGTGTACACCATTTTCATTTTCTTGAGGTGGAAGCGGAGAAACAGGCAGGTCTTCCTGGCGCCGCTCTTACAGTTCTATATGAAACAATAAAAAATATTACATTAAAACGGTTTAACTTTGGTAAAATTTGATATAAAAAAAAACAAATAGTTACGTTTCATATCCTGAGGAAAAATCGAAGAAAATATATAAATAGAACACTCTAAAAGTTTTAAATTACCTATCGCTATCTTCCGTTGCGCGGTGCAAAACTACTTTTTCTACCTAAATTTTACTGATAAAATCAATTTCTTTGACACTCATACTAAAAAATTAGAAACTAAACATAATTCAAACTTAATTTGAAAATATTTGAAGTATTGGTTAAAAAACTGTCATTTGAAGCTTTGATTCAAAAGTGTCAATTTCCAAATCAAACTTTTAGTCTTTATTCAAAAGTTTATAATTCTTTAAATTATGTCAGAAAGTCTTTTTTTTAGCATCTACAGTAGACCCTAGAGCTTATAAAAAAAGTAAGTGCTTAGTAAAAAACACACAACTCTTATATTCTCAAAGTCTTGAAACTTCAAAAATCAGGAACGCTCATATTTTGAAGGACTAAAATCTAATTTAATTAGGAGATTAATCTATAAATTTGAAATATTTGAAGCCTAGAAACCAAGACTTCAAAATGAACGTCTTTTGAAACCCTGATTAAAAAACCACAAGCATTTAAAGCCTCTATTCAAAGTCCATAAACCTTGGTTAAATGTAAAAATTTTGTTAAATTTGGAATTGTTGTCAAATTTGTATAGCTGTTAATTTATTTAATAACATCCAATGCTCATACCCTCGATTCTTCAAAAATTTGAAACGGTTACATATCGATTAAACCAAACTGAATTTGGAAATATTTGAAGCGAAGAAAAGAATAGTTTTAAAGCATTGAAAGTTGCGAAACTTAAACATTTTTTGAGTCTTGATTTTTCTTCCTTTCATTCGTCATTAGATCCTTAATCATTTTTAGGATTTGAATCTGTTCTAAGATTCTCATTTATCGTTTGTTTTAGTTTAATTAATTCAGCCTGTTGCCACTTTTGTCTTCTTCTCTTTTATCTTTACAATCTTAATTTTTAATTTTTTTTCTAAATTTTAATTACCTATTTTAGATCGAAAAAAGCCGTAACATGTACAAAGCGGTGTTAAAGCAAATCGTAGTGTTCCTGGGTAAAGCTCACACCAGTTTAGAACACTTGGGGATTCGCCTTAACAGGAAAAGTTCCGTCTGCAAATCTAAGAGCGAGCACCACATCGAACGCGAAAGTAGCATCACCACCAGCGAACAAAGGGCTCTAGTGGAGGAGCATCTGTCTTCTTGGTAAGTTGTCAACAATCAAATATGGAAACCCAAAATAGGTTAAGAACCAGTTTAATGCATCTAATACTACCATATTTTTTTTATTTGATGATTCTAAATTGTAATTTTGGATTAAGAGGTATTTGGAAGACTTTTACATTTCCTGTGTAAACCTTTGTTGAAGCTTAAACTCCAAAGTTGAATGTTGCTTGTCTGTCAAAGGTAGAGCCATTGAATAATAACTTCAATTTTGCAATAATTGTAAATGACTGATCAGTCGTGATCGTTTAAACTGTATCAATTCTGAAGATCTTAATAACTTTTTCCCTCTCTAGGACTCCAAACAAGAAGCCGGACTTGCACCCTGACGAAATTCCTCCGGAAAAGTTATCCCAGGAAGCGTTCCGCCTCCTCAGAACCGCCCTATCGCTCTTGAACATGCAGGAGCCCAATTTGAGCAGTTCCGAAAGCGTAAACATCCCGGAAGAGCCCTCCGACATAGAATTCCTCGCCCAGCTTGCTAAGGAGTTTCCCAGCGACGGGCAAAGACCTACCAGCTTCAGCGTGTCTCCGAAGCTGATCCTGCCAGAAAACGACCTCAAGATCTCAAAGGCGTTCAACAGAAAGTTGTCTTTGCAACTGAACGATACCCGGAGGAATTCCAAGTTTGACGTCGCTAGGGCGTCCATTGCGGAAGCCGAGTGCTACTCGTTGCCTCTGGGAGGTGGCAACGTGGATCCATTGAGGCCCTTGGAAAATAATGCGAGGGAGAGTCCGGTAAAGAATTTGGAGAAGGCCCCAGGGTCTCCGGCAACTGCTAGTATCAGTTCTACGGAAGATGAGAGCGGGTTTTCTTCAATGAACTCATTTCAAGATGTCGGGCTGCCATTAACGAATTCTACAGCATTAGAAGGGGTATGTATCACTTAAACTCAATCAGCAACTGAAATAAGTCGCCAACAGTTTCCTTCTCTCACGCATTATACCAGAAGTTAAATAGAAAGAAATGCATTTTTGACAGAAAAGTCTTTAGTATTTTCTAACACTTGATTTGTAGGTTTCAGCGCGAACTGTTCTCCTCAAGAGCATGCTACACAACAACGATTCCAGTTCACTACTCAACAGTACCTTCGACCAGAACAATTCCATGATTAATACCACCTTGACCTCAATTTCGCGCGGCTCAACACGCAGCTCCATCAGACGGTACGATCACACGAAGGAGCGTCGCTTTAACAATAACAAATTCACCGAGGAAGAGCTCAAAAAATGCTGCGAAAATGACGCTAAATTATGGCAAAAGCCTGCAGACGCTCAGACGGATCTTAAGAAGGAATCCAAGATGGCCATGATGAATACCGGCGAATTCGGTTCGCCGCTGACTCAGAAGAGGTGGAGTTCGACTTCCGACCAAAAAGCCAATACAGCCCCCTTGAAGGTTTTGTGGGTTTAGTTTAAAATGTCCTTTTTTGTGCAATTTTGTCTCGTAGTACGTAAATTTCTAAGTAATTTATTGTCCAATTTTTTTTGCAATGTTTAGTCGTAACTTTAGTATTGTTTCTTTTTACTCTTTACTATTAATTTAATTGTAGTGCAAGAGTCTCTGCGAAGAGCGCGGACTGAGTAGCTAAGAAACTGCATTGATCTGATTGATACTTAATTTTTGAGATTAAATGGAATTATTAATTACTCATCATTTGCACATGTTTTATTCGCTAATTTTCTTTTAAAGTCGATTTTCTATTAAATCGTTTTTTTTTTGCCGAAAGTCACAACTCCTCAAACACATTTTCTTAAAAAAAACAACAACAACTGTCTACATAACTTTTCTTGAAAACACATCTCCCCACACCGTGAGAGAGTTGTGTTTTAAGGGCAGTTTTGTCGAAAGTTGAATTTTCAAAAGAAGTTGTATGAGTGCTTATGCTTTTAAGAAAAATTATGTCTGAAGTTCTGTTATCAAAAGTTGTCGGGGGAAGTTGTATTTTCAAGAATAAGTTGGGGGGAGGTGTGTTTTCAAGAAATGTGTGGAGTTATCTTTTCGGGAGAAGTTGCGTGGGAAGGTACGGGGTGTTCATTATAAAACTTCATCTAGCAGGCTATGAAATTTTGACAGAAAAGGATGACGTAATCAAAATAAATGGACTTTTGTTTCTCCATCCTTTTCTTTTGACGTTTCACAGCCAACTAGATGAAGTTTTATATGAACACCCCGTATGTTTTTAAGAGCAGTTATATCAAAAGTTGTGTGGCAAGTTATGTTTTCGAGGAAATTTATGTCGGAAGTTCTATTTCAAAAAAGAAGTTGTTAGAGAGTTGTGTATTTTTAATTTGCACTAGACTTGTGTATAGGGCGTTTTAACCTCGAACTAAATGTTCTGTATTTCTGTTGATTTGATAGGAAAAGTTTGTTGCCCAGGCGATATCCGTGCGCTCTGCGAAGACTCAACAAGTTTGTATTGTGCATATGAATCCTCAGCGAGTCGGCGATCAAGCAAGTTTGATCAGGCCAGAACATATTTCGTTTTGTCGCTGTTAGTCTCTCTATTTGTTTTTCCTTCTACCGTATAATTTTTTTTATATTTCCCCATACATATATAATTTTTCATTTCAACACCATTTCTACCACTAGCATTCTACATCTACCGCCATCTATAACAACGCTTCACAAGTCATGCAAACCAGAAGTGTGATATCTGCTCCTTATGTCTGAACAGTACCACTACGCATTCATAGATGGCGGAATAATTTCAAATCCATGAAAAGAAACCTGTAATGGATATTTAAGGAACTTTAGGGCGAAACAATTAGATGTCGACGCGCACAACCGTGAGACCGTGTGGGACCGACCGATTTTGAAAAACTGGTCTACTATTTTGGAAACTTTTTCTTAACCGTCTTTGGACATTTTTTTGACCACGCTGTATCAAAGTGACACCTTTGGCGGGATAGGATTAAAAGTGCCCAAGGATATGCACTTTCCCTTGGTGATAAAAGAGAGGAGTTAGGCAGAACAGAATATTGATCATTCATTTGATTCGATATGCCCAAACAACGATATTTTTTGGTGTCAGCCTGGTGTTGGCTGGTGAGTGGTGAGGCAGTGTGTGGCTATTCGCGAAAAAGAGCAAAGAGGGAATTTACTACCACGTTCTTTCAAAAATAATGCTTTGTTTTACTTCTTTTGTTGTCATGACAACACGTCTTCGACAAGTGAACAACCATCCACATGTAGTGCAATCTATTAACTGCCCAGTGAAGATATGCGTGCGACTTTTTTGCTACAGATATAAGATGGAAATTGCTGGGATATGAAACCGCTACTGCTATATATGAAACAAACTCCTAATAATGAAACAAACGCTGCCGTTTTGGAAGGCTTCCAGAAAGAACCGGACATACTTAGAACTGAAATAGAGAGAGATATTAAAAAACTAAAGAACAAAAAGGCTCCTGGAGTGGATGCTGTAACAGCTGAAGTAGTAAAGGCAATGGGTGAGATTGGCATCAACATCATCCACGCACTCTGCAGAGAAATGTGAAAAATGCCAGTCCATCTTTGTCCCAATTTACAAGAAGGGGTCGCCATTAGAGTGTGGAAACTATAGAACAATAGCATTAATTCCTCATGTCAGCAAAATATTTTTAACCATTCTCAATGAGCGTCTAAAATCATTCCTTCTACCACAAGTATCTGATAAACGAACAGGATTTGTACCGGGAAAGGGCACTAAAGAACAAGTTTTACATGTCCGTCAACTAATCGAAAAAGCACGCGAATTTAACGTAGAGATGTACCTATGCTTTGTCGATTAATCAAAAGCTTTTGATGCTATTGCTTGGGTGTCGCTATGGACTATTCTTCTCGAAATGAGAACTCCTCCCCACCTTGTCCATTTAATAAAATAACTGTACAAGAGAAACACAGCTGAAGTTAAGGTGAACAACACATACTCTGACAGTTTTTCAACTAAAGCGGGAGTAAGGCAAGGATGCATTTTATCACCAATGCTATTTAACATAATATATGGCGAATACATCATGCGTAAAGTGCTAGAAGACTGGGATGGTGGAGTGTCGGTTGGAGGAAGAAATAGTATATTGTGTATCTAGTAGAAAAAGCGACCTGGTCTCCGATGATTGCCAGCCTCGGCTGCGCCTCGGCTATCAATTTACATCGTCGGCCGATAATATGATTTTCCTACGAGGTACATATACAATTTTTTCTGAAATCATTCTTACTAAAAAAAGCGGTGTTTTATGATTTGAATGCTGGACTAAAAACAGTTCTGGAATGATTTTTACTTCATATTGTATCATTTAACTTTTACGTACTTGATTTTAATCCGGTAAATAGCTTTTTACAGGACTGGATATCATAATAGTTATTTACGTTTAAAGGGCTGAAAGTAGATGATTGCGGCCCGCGGAAGAAGTTTGATGCCCTACGCGAAGCGGAGGGCTTTAATGACGACAAGGTGAGGGACGCAATCATACTTTCTGCCTGAGCTGCGTACAACGTTTTACGCAAAACTGATGTACTATTATTGCGTTGTGCTAAGTTTTATCTCAGTTTTTACAAACGTTTTTTAATACGGAATGATTAACCATTACGACACCAGCAAGCAATTCTAAGCCTGAACTAAAAATTGCAATTCTTCTATTCGAAAATGTGTTCCATCGATGACGAATCCTTGGTAATCATGAATCTTCCAGCGAATATATCTGAAGCTGCCGAGGAAGCATTAACCGAGTTGTGCCCAAAAACATCAAGAGAGCGGTATGAAAAAGAAATTTTGAAAAAAGGTATTGTTTTTAATAAAATTATATCTGTTTATTTGTTTGACAGGCGGGATTTTTCTTGACGGGCGATAAAGTAGAACTTTCCGCCCGCATTTTTGACTTTATTACGTACCAGCTTTGCGTAAAGAAATTTTACAGTATTGAGTACCGGCACATCCTGTGGCGGTATTCAACAAATAAATTGTATCCACGGTACTCTGTACCGCTACCTGTACCGGTACCGGTACAGGATTTTTTGGGTACAGGATATTCGCCGGGCATAACATTAATTTTTTCCTGTTTTTAATAAGTATGAAGTAAAATGTTGTACATCATACGTCCGGCAACGTGTTACAGTAGTCGTTTACTCCTACTGCAAAACTTTATTTACCGGACTTATAACGTAAATAACTATTCCAGGCTTAGGCCTGGAATATTTACATAGTATCAATTGTTTTCATAGTAACGTTAAACATCCTAGAACTGGTCGTTTTGCAGCCCCATGTCAGGTTAGAATATAATGAGTACTCGTTACATTTCAGAAAAAATAAATAATTTAAGATATGCTGACGATACCTTGATCATCGCAGGTAATAAGGAAGAAATGGTGGACATATTGGACAGGTTGAGCAGCGTTACTCGAAGTTACGGACTCGAACTCAATAGACAGAAAAGGTATCTCTACACAGACTTGATGGAAAGACTAATCGTGGAAGGAAGGGTTGAAGGGAGACGTGGGCGATCACCAAAGCTATGGGCGGACCAAGTCAAACACATGGTGGGCCATAGTCTGCCGGATGCGGCACACCTGGCCCAGAGTAGGACTGCCTGGAAAGAGACAATCAAGAGAATTGCTACAGATACACATGCTACTCAGATACTGATGCAGTTGTTCTCCTAACTACATATATTACTGGTTGCCTAAAACACTGCTCCATCATCTGTACATTTGTTACTCTTGTATTTTAAGTGTAATGTGATAATAACGCTGTCTAGGAGAGCGTGCCCAGAAGAGTGCCATGTGTACATTGTCAAAAATGACTAACCTAAAGAACGTAAAGCAATGCATAAGCAGATGACCAATGGAAAACAAAGACTTATTGGTCTCGAAAAGAACAAGGCGACAAGACCAAAAGTTTCGAACAAGAGTTTCCGTTTAAGGCTCTATGGGCTCAGTGAGACTCGTTTAGGCTCGCTAACTTCACTCGAGTTCATTTGAAGATGATCGCTTTTAATAATAATCAATATTAAATAATCGATTTTGCACGTCCTTAGCGTCATAATGCATTTCGGAGAGTTAACAAGTTGGTCAGCAAAACTCTTGAGTTGGTTTGTTTATGGTGTGCTTTTGTCACACACCCACGTCATTTTTTTTTTTATTTTTTTTTGACCACGCGCCCGGGGCGCCCATAGTTTAGGAAATCCGAACGCTGTGGGCAGAGAGATATTAACAAAGAACCTAAAGATACCTAAAAATAACTGAAATGTCGAAACGTTTATATATAATAATACTTTACTTCATATTCGCAAACATAACAGCTTTTGAAAAATGGTAAAAAACGTGCTAAAATTCATAAAAAGATATAAAAAGGTACCACGAGTACCCATATCAAGGTTCTCATTTATGACATATTGTTTGTGAGTATGAAACGAATCTACAATTGAAATTTCAGTTTTATAGCTTTAATTGTTCCTAACTGTTTATAATAAAGGAATAAAACCTACACAAAAATATTGATAAACAAAAAAACTAAAGTTAAATGTTGCAGCATTATTTGGGACACCGTATACTATTTAAAACATAAATTAACGCTCTATTTATTATAAAACTAATGGAATTTTCGCAATAAATTAACTGTTATCAATTTACATGAAATAATCCAAAAATTCTAGGTTACAACACTTTTTTGGGAAACTCTATACTATCCAAAACGGAAATATATGCCCTATTTATCATACGACTACTAGAACCTACGAATAAAATCGATTACTATTGATTTATATGGGAAAAGTCGATATTTCTATATTAAGCCTATGAGCCAACTGGCCCAAAAACCTAAATTTTTAGATAAAAATCGTGAATTTCAGCCTTCAACAGATTATATCGCGTTTTAATGAGGATTTATCCCAAAAGCTATAAAAGGAGCCAAAAAAGTAGAATAATTTTAGTGTTTTTTTAACAATTTGTGGATAAAATGGCGAAGGAATTATTTCGCAGTAATTACTCATATATTATGAACACCATACTCCTTGCATAATTATAAAATTGCTTTCATTAGTAAGTTTTAAAAAAGCTTTCATCTCCTATATCTAACATCTTATTCTGCTTAGTCTACTTACTTAATAATCCATCCTTTCTATGTAAAATACACACTGTTTATGGACCTTTTCTGCATTATTAGCATATATTAGCTTCCTGCATCATTTTTTGAGCCACCCTATACTATCTAAAACAAAAATCAACGTCCTATTAATTATAAAACGACTTGAAGTAACAAATAAAATCAATTACTATAGATTTAAATGACACATATAGAAAATTCTATGTTAAACATATGGGGCTCTCAACCGGCCCAAAAAACTAAATTTTGAGATAAAAGTCGTGCATTGCTGCCTTTAACAGCTAATATCTCGTTTCGATGAAGATTTATCAAAAAATGTATAAGAACAGCTAAGGAAGTAGAAGAATAGAGCTACACGTAGAGCCCATTTTCGAAGCTCTGACTAGAACAGTAACTGAGCACGGGTGGCCCAAAAATAAGGTACAAATTTTGCACTTTTTTTTAATTTTCTCGAAAACCGTGAAAGCTAGCTTCTTTCTGATACATGCATCTGATAGCCCTTAATGACCTCTTCATACATCATATTAACCTGCATATCGAAAAACCTTACCGTTTCCAAGATAAACAAAAAAATGTAAAAATTTCAAAATTTTCAAAGGGTAGGTCGTGAAACTTTTCGACCGAAATCGATTGTCATTGATTTTATCATAAATAGTCTCAAACGAAAGAGGGAAAAAAAATATGTAAAAAATTTGCAATTTTGGAATTTTTAGTAACTTCCTTCCCCTTCAAAATGGCGCCTTAAACCTAATTTTTCACTTTTTATCGACATTTTAATACTTATATCTCTATAATTCAAAAACTAAACATGATATAACGATGCTATTGACACCGATGAATAGAGCATTCTCGACCACAAAATACCTGCTTAATTTGTCGTTCAAGGTTTTTAATTTAGTTGACGTAATGTTCGATCAAATAAAAATATTAGGTAATTTTTACTACATTTTAATAATTTTTCACTTCCCATGAGACTGTTATTAAACTTAGCAGAATAGTAATTAACGTTTTGAGCAGTATTTGAGCCGACTCACACTTAATTGAGTCACTGTTGTTCTATTGCCGTAAATGGCTTTGCTATAAAATGGCAAATGTCACTCTATCCCTATAAATGAGAAATTTAATCAGTTAAATCTCGGAACCCAGAAACGATAAAATCGAACAGTTAGTACCAGTCAAATAGGCTTCGTTAAAGCTATTTTGGCAGTCATATACGAAAAACTGATTGTTTGGGCGTGGCACATTTATGAAGCAATATTTGTAATAAAAGAGAATACCCTGATGATGGCTTATGGTAAGCGTAAAGTCGAAACGTCGGATATATTTGGTTTCGGCGCCCTTTAGCAACAGTCAGTAAGTTGTAGCAAAAAACTGTCATTTTAATAAAAAAGTTTCCAAAATGGAACCTTGGGTACCCGCGGCAAGGTTCGGGACCTCAAAGACCTCTAGCCCGTCCCATAAAATGGCCACATACCAAATTTCAGCTTTCTAGCTCGAACCGTTCCCGAGATATCGGCTTAAAACCAAATCTTTTCAGGCGGCCATCTTGGATTTTTAGGAATGTCATTTTTAGCGAATTTCACATAAGGGAAACCTACCATTCGATTTTCAACTTGATATCATCATCGGTTCATAAAACAGCTATAACCTAGGTACAGTCAGCTACGTAGCTATGTGAGCTATATAACCATTCATGGTACTCCCATGGGCACCCAGCATCCAAAGTTGAACCATGTATCATTACCAGTTCTTTAAATACTAACGTTACTCAGCTATTGTAGCTATGATAGCTGAGTCAGCTATATCACAATTTATGGTACCCCCATAGGTACCCACCATCCAAATTTGAACCATGTACCATCAATGGTACCCCAAATATGACGTAATCTACATTCCACCCATATAATACGCATTGCCCAACGTTTTTCTTATGGGAAATACACGTGCAAAAGCGTGAAAACTTATATGCAAAATTTCGTTAATGGTACCCATGGGTTTGGTACCATAAATAAGGTTTCGACCCACGGCAACTTACAGTCCATTCCCTAATGAACCATGGTACCAAATTTCAGCTCTCTAACTTTATTCGTCTCAGAGATATCCCCATTTTTTAATTACCCTGTCTACGGCGGCCATTTTTTTTCACCTCCATTTTTTATTTATGACGAAATCAATATTGTCCCATTTAAAAAGCATTGCACAATGTATTTCTTATGGGAAAAAGGAAGAAATGGCGAAAAAAAATATATAACTACGCCCATGTCTGCCGAAAGATCGAAAAAATACATTTTTGCCCGAATTTGTAACCGCCACTGTCTGGGCGAGAACCGCGTGGTCTGGCTTCGACGTCATCAGCCAAAAATGAATCCCGACATGAAATTTTCAAATCGACCAGTCTTTGTGAAAACGACCTTGAGGACTGGGCATTTTGCCAATAATCTTCCTAGAAATGTTCAAATTTTCCCCGGCCAGACAGTTTTCCCCGCCTTTCGGCCGATTTTCCTTAATCTGAGGCTTTAAAGTTAATGTTAACATTTCGGAAATCTCAGCTGTCAGTTGCAGATGGGCGCGGCCGCCGAATGCTTCCGACACCCCCGTGGTGGACGCCGCTTCGGAACCATTCGGGATTTTCGGCCAAAATTTCAAAAAATTGCATCTTTCGCTTCGAAATTCAATTAAGCCCATTTCGCGACGTCCCAGCTAAAAGTGGTTCCTAAGTCCTAAAAAGAAAACATTCCAACGTATCCCCTCGGATAGAAAACCATTCGATTAGATGCACAGTCTCCGGACAAATATACCTCAAAGTGGCAATTTGAAATTTAAAGTTTAAAAATTCGTCAAAATTTCAAATTCAAAGCTAGGACCTTGATTTTTGGCACGATCAAGGGCCCATGTGTGGACTACCTCCCTGAATTATTTGAGATTTTTTGCTGCGAAAATGTCGAATCTACAGGGTGAAATGTGAGAAAAGTACACCAAAATTGGCAAAAAAATGCGGCACAGAAAAACTTTTGTAGCTCACCCGGTATAAGAGCTAGACCAAAACTAACAACTGATTTTTTTTTCTCTCCACGTCTTCTAGTTGCCCAGACCACCGACGCCGGACCGTTCCACAGTTTTCGTAAAAATCGCAAAAAACTACCTTCAAATTTTGGACACTTTTCCTTAATTGTCTTTGGACATTTTTTTGACCACTCTGTATTAAAGTGACGCCTTTGGCGAGATAGGATTAAAACTAGCCAAGGATATGCCCTTTCCCCTGGTACCATCGTTATTGGGCCAGTCGTCTAACTAAAGGGGTCCAGAAGGCCGAAAAGTTGACCATTGCAAAAAATGTTTAGAAAAACCGTCCCAACTTTGCGAATTTTTATACATTTTTCTATTTAACTTATCGGAAGTAAGACTTCAAAATTTATCGTCTACACATATGAGAAAATCAACCCAGGGGGAGGCTTATACCCCACATGGTCCCGGAGTTACGGTAAAGACGCTAGACTTTTGGGTTGTGAAAAAAACGCATTTTTTACTTTGGTACGCCACTGGTCAACCCCCCCCCGCACGTGCAACAAAATCGACCACATTTTTGGAAAGCCCGTTCATTTCTGTACATACGCGCAATACTTCAAAATCCCGTCAAATCAGCAGTTTCAGAGTTACAAGCGATAGAACCAAAAAAATACCAAATATCTACAACCAAAATGTCTCCGTTGGCTCGCCTTTATAATCCTCACTTGCGTTCGGACAAAAATGTCGTTAAGGATGTGGTCAGCAAAAGTCTAACTCGTACTATTGAGGCTCAGCAAATTATGAACCTCCCCTTTTAACATTTGTAGTTCAACTTTTGGCATGACCCGCGTATATCGAAACCGAAATTCCGGTCTTCCGTCGATGAAACTCCGGAAGCGTCGTCGTCGGCGATAAGCACCGCGACGCCTGCGTCTCGCGTTGGTGCACCGCGTTCACCTGGGGCACAACTCGGTGTCTCCGAAAAGTGCATCCGAGGTTATGTTCCGACCGAAAATTTCCTGCTATCCGAGCCTTCGATGATGCTCATTTTCCATCATTTGTTCCCTTATCAGCCTTGGACTGTAACCTGCGGCTCGTGGCGTCGAATACGACACACACAGCGCCTGCACTACCGACTTACTACGACAATTTTATTTCTGAATTGATTATACCGTGTGGTGCGGTTTGTCTGTGTGTGTGTGCCGGCAGCGGGATCCGATCTTAGTTGATTCTATCGCGTCCAGCGCGAACTTTTTCTCGTATGTTGACCGGCTGAGGGGTGCAAACCTCTCGACAAAACCGCCAAAATTCCGCGCTCAATTTATAATTTCGACAGTGACAGTGATAGTGAGATGAGCTACAAGGACCGTGGCTCACCTATACTTTTAGAAAGCGGTCTCAAATCATTCCTAGGACATCCCGGACATACTTTCCCTTTATTAAACGGTAAGGGTGAAGGTCCAGGCCTCCTTAGCATATTAACCCAGTTTCGGTTTGGTGGCGGAAATAGCCTGCGCGTACTCCCCTTCCACAAATGTCAACCCCAGGGGTGGATAATGTTTCCATTTAAACAAACCTTGAGGGTCGTGGCAGTTTTTTTTTATGAAAGATGAAAGTGCAGACCTGTTGCCATTCAAAAATCGCATTTATAGTTCCAAAATCCGTTTCTCTGTGCAAGAAATCGGTGATCCTAAGAGCGGTCACATGTTTTGTGACAGCGACGCTTGCGCGGCGCATGCGACATGGGCCCGACGTCAACAGTGGATGCTCGTGACGCCTTGGATGTTATAATAGTATTACATTAATGTTACTGTATTAATAGGTCGGAAAGCACGAGGTTTTCGGTGCATCTATCATTGTGCGCACGACACGAGGTGGATGTAGGTTTCAGCTTTTATTGCTCATTTTTTCAAAATTTACTACCAAATTCTCCTCAACGTTGCACAGTCGCTTATCTACATAAAAGAGTAAAAGCCCTTTTACATCCCTACTCCTGATGGGTTAGAGCCATAAACTTCCTAGTCCTAAAATGTCAAAAGGCAAACTCGCCTGTGTTGCTTATGTACTTTCGAAACAGTGCTGGCACACCTGGCACCGGTCCAAGTGTTATAAATACTGATTTTTTAGATTCAAGTTACCTCCGTTAGGGCCCCATTAGGCCCGTTTTAGTCATACACCTCCTGCCAAATAATTGAGGCTTTCAACACATTAACCACTAGGTACCCATGTTGTAATTTGTAATGCAATTTCCAGTTGCTGCAAATTTGACTTTATTGGCATGTTGCAGCCGGTGCGGTAATAATAATACATACATGTAGTGGAAATGTCAAATAATGAACCGAATATAAAACACCTATTAAAATAATTACGTTTGGCTCGGTCTCAGGAATTTCACGTGATGCTGGGCTTACTTCTAATAATATATCCATCTGACTGAGCGAGAAAAACTGAAAAATTTTCCACTTTTCTAATTACCTTCTGTTTATCTTGGTTTTTATTTTGGGTGGACCACCGCGTGCACGTGTGTGCGTCTGACTGACCGTGCGTAGTGAAACGATTTCGCCCACCCATTGACGAGGAGATTAACGAAGACAGTTTAACAGATATCGCTGAAAATGACGTCAAAAAAATGAATTTGTGCACAACTTACGTTCAATTTACACCTGCTTATTAACAGCTTAATCTTCTACGCTGATCTCTATAACTAACAGTAAATTTCCTAACGAAAGCGTAAAGTTAGTCTTGTTGGTAGCAGTGGGTCACACGAAAATGGCGAACGTTTTAAGTTGATTGATTCGAAATCGCTATTCGTCAATTGTTGGGCTCCGATGGTGACATTAGCTACGCCATGGGTAACACAAACATGGCGGACTTTCGGCCACAAAAATAAGATCAATTTTTGGGAAAATATCGGCATCTGTTTGGTGCCTTCAGTTCTACTTTATTCACTACATATCTATGCTGCTTTCAGTTTTACTACATATCTATTTTGTTATAAATCTAGTAGAAAATAACAGAATAAAAGTTGACAGATTACCATAATGGAATTAGTTTGCTCATAGAAGTGCGTTACTTTTTTCTTATTGATGATATGCTCTCTTTTACCCTTTCGTCTTTAATAAAATAGAGTTCGTGGTATGGTATACTCAAAGATGAGAATACGTATTTTTTCAATTCACCAGTATTAAGAAATCATTTGACACAGACTAATGTTTGAGCTTTTTTTTTCTCAAAACCCTAAAATAGAAATAGTATCCGTCAGAATAAAAGCTACGTGCACACCTCCATTTTTTGCCCAACCTCGGTTCGAACTTTCTCGTGGCGTGGGCATTTTTTCTCATTTACATTTCCACATAGCACTCCAGAAAAATGCCAGGCATATGCCATGTATTTTAGCCGCTGACTTCATGTGCCAGGCATATGCCTATGTGCACCTAAATATAACATTTAATAAGATTTTCGGAACATGACTGGCATGTGCTTTAAAGGAATAAATGCATATTATACTTGGTGGTTGACCATGTGCCAGGGATATGCCTGTGTACAGGGGTATCCCATTAGTGTAGTAAAGTCGTACAGCTATTATTTGTTAATATAGATGGAAAAAAACTTGTGTAGATTATTTATCTCAAGGTGCACATTTTAAAATTATTTTGTATACAAAGTGCCCCAAAAAATTTGTCAAACCTGACAAAATGTTTTAATGGAACACCTATGGTGATGATGTGATGTTGATGAAAATGTAAAAAAAAACCAAAACGTGAGTGATAGCATTCGGTTTCGGGATACAACGACCGACCGCGAGAGCGCAATGACCGCATGCGTAGGCTGTCAACAATGTCAACGTCTTACGTCAACAACTGTCAATTTTATCACACGAGTGTGGCCTATGAGTACTATTTACTTTTAAAAATACATTTTTTCTTTTCGACGAATTTTTCTTTACCAGAATAAAGTAATAAACTGAATAGCTATTTGCTTCTAAAAAAAAAAAAACGTTCAACAACTTGAGTGTGCCAGGTCAACCTGGCATTTTCCAAAGGGAATATACCAAGCTCACAAAAATGATAAAATGCCAGGCATGTGCCAGGCGGATTTCATAAGTCATGTGTCTCTTGGTGTGTGGCTGGTATATATCGATAATATGAATGTGCTTTCCGTGCTATGTGGGTTAAAGCATTAGTTTAGTCGACGTTTCGACTTTTCTGGGGCATCACTAACTTCAGTTCTTTTAATATGGCTCTTACATTTTAATAACAAAATTGAAAACTTTTTTATTAGCGATTTAAAGATGTGTAACACTTCATGTTTTCGTTAGAGTTCATTTCCTTATCTACTTATTTTTACACAAAGTATTCCTGATACTGAAATTTGTAATATTTATAAATACATTTATTTTTAAATATCTCTTTCGTAAATTTCGTTTTTTTTTCCAATATCTTCGGAAGCATTCTTTGGAAATTTAAAAATACCATTACGATCTGCAGACAAGTGCGCGCTTTTCCCCAGTTTATTCAAATCTGCATCTCTTACGGTTTATGAAATCCCAATGATAATAGCGAATTCAATTAACCCTGTATAGTAGTCTAAATGGAATGAAAAACTAGAGTTGGGCACAGCGGAAAGTTTCCTTTTTGGAAACTTTTCAACTAACTAAACCTGACTTCGAGCTTTAATTGTACAATTGTTGTTAGGCGTCGATAGCCGTCTGTCAATATTATTTTTTTATTTATGTAATTTTCTATCTTGTTTGTTATTTTTGTATTTTGACGAATCACATTATGTTACAGTTAGATTTCCATGGAAACAGTCTGTTTGTTCTCGTCCACAAAAGTAGGGTACAATTATTTTCGTTGCTTCAGGTTAGAGACAAGTTTATAAGAGGCTTTAAAACCAAATTCTATAAACTCCCCGTTGAAGCTTCCTCCCTCAAAAGACTATTCTAAAAAGGTTATTTCAGCTCTGCTCTTCTAGAGGAAAACTGCCACTCGAAAAAAAGGCGGTAACCATCAAGCAAAAAGACACTTAAGACTATTGGTGTCTCAAAGGTTCCAAACTTACAATTTTAATGAAATTTCAAATAATATGGAGATCAGGTCACACTTGAAAGATGGGATAGACTTCTTGTTGTTCGTTTAAATTACAGTAAATGGGCAGTAGTGGGCTTGAATCTGGTATAGGTTTCTTGCTTTGTTGGGGTTAATGCTTTTTCTCTGAACAAACTATGGTAAAAGGATCTTTCTTGTAGCTTCTTTTGAGAAGGGTCTTGGAAAAAGGGGCATTCTGAAACAAAAGGATACCTAAACTTCCAGTGGTCTCTCGAAGATTCCACATTTGCTTCCTTACAGAAACTTTCTCCCTCAAGAAAATTGCTCTGTCAAAGAAAGTAATTCAATGCAGTCCAATGAAACATTTCTCTACAGTCATGTGGTCAGTCTTCCCTAATTAGCTAGTGCCAAGTGAGTCTTCGCTGATTAGCTCAAGTTTTCCTTGTCTCTTCACCCTTCTCACTCAATATTCACCTCTTTACAATTGTAGACCAATGGAGCTTTTCATTTATGCAGTCAGTCTTCCCTAATTAGCTCAAATTTGTTCTTGTACCTTCTCCTTTCAGGCAGTGGGTTCTGTGAAGATGGGGGGGGGGGGGGGCAGGAGAAAAAAATAGCGCGAAAATTTCTTGAGGTGCCACGACTACATTTTGTTAAATTTTGCCGAATATTTCCCTCATGCATAAATTTTCCCATAACGGTGTAATCTTCAAAAAAGTTCAGCTACTAACCATTTTAACTAAGAAAGTCAATAACAACTTCATTTAAGAGAATGCCTCGACCGATCGGAGTGAATCCAACTGTTTTTCCTCTTTTTGATGTCCTCTTTGACCTCCCACCATCGGAAGTTCTGTAGGTGCAATATTTTCGGAGATAGACCCCTTCGGAAGTCGATTATTAATCACAATCGCGTTTTTTGTCTATTTGTAAGAAAACCTCTTTAGAAGTTAAATTCATTCGAATTAAGTCTGTGCCATTCCGATCAAAAACAGCAACAATATTTTTTTTCAAAAATGTCCAAGGTGTGGGTGAGGGGTATTAGGACTTTTTCCTCAATTCTCAACATAGATTGGTATCCTACGACAGATGGCCGAGATTCGTACCTATACAGTCTGGGGACGACGCAGAGTATCAAACTCATTTCTCTATAAGGCAGAAGAACTATAGACCGGTTTCGCTCTTATTAGAGCTCATCACTGTGGTATACCTCAAACCTGAGAGAAATACGAGTTCGAAAAATACTTGGTCTCCTCTCTAGTTCAAGGCAATGTGTATGTACGCAAGTGGCGCCATCGGATGACGGCAGGTGCTTCCACTAGGGCATGCGAGATAATAGTGAAATTAAACCAAGCCAGTTTTCTGCCGAAGTTGTCGCTTCCCACAGACAGATGGACGTCCTCCCCAGACGGTATACCTACGAATCTCGGCCATCTGTCTGTGGGAAGCGACAACTTCGACAGAAAACTGGCTTGGTTTCACTTCACATATACCTCGCATGCCCTAGTGGAAGCACCTGCCGTCGTCCGATGGCGCCACTTGCATACGTACACAGTGCCTTGAGCAAGAGAGGAGACCAAGTTTCATTCAAACTCGTATTTCTGTCAGGTTTGAGGTATACCATACTGATGAGCTCCAATAAGAGCGAAATCGGTCTATAGTTCCTCTGCCTGATCGAGAAATGAGTTTGATGGCTTGGTTCCATTTCACTATTATCTCGCATGCCCTAGTAGCACCTGCCGTCCTCCGATGGCGTCCGAAATATGTTACATATTCCACAAGAGATGTGTCAAGAATATCCTTAACATATTCCAGATTAATAAAAGAATATTCTAATCCAACTGTCATAAGGACGTTAATCTAAATCTTTCCTTTTGTGACCTTTATGATGTTATGTGCTTGTGCGGTGATATAAATGGTTCTTTAGATGATCATATCGTATTCCATAAAATTTAGAATTACGATAAACATGCCAATTCTTGGAATATGGTGCGCAATTAAACCTTTTTATAGTCAAACGCGACATTTACTTCTTGGCAGTTATTTACCCTTCTTTGATAATGATCTCAGCCTGTCTCTTCTTGGCCTGGTTCATGCTGCATATGGTGACGGCAAGGGAAAGGGATGGAGATTAGTTTGGCGTCAAAGGGACAAAAACTTATAATGACTGGACTCGATTTCCATTTATCGTAGATGTTGGGGATATAGTAGCGAAGCCTATCGCCAAAGAGAATGAGACGAGCCAAAAGATCCTAAAACGTAATAGAGAGTTCTCCAAAATATTTTTTTTTCACAATATTTAATACCAAAAAATTGAAAAAACTACATCAAAAAATTTTCCATGTCTAGGATATCAATCGATAAATGTAAATGCTTGTAACTTGAGAACGCCTCGACCGTTGGGAGTGAATCCAACTGTTGTTTCTTCTTGATGTCCTCTTTCACCTCCCACCATTGGTAGTTCCGTAGGTGCAATATTTTCGAAGATACACCCCTTTGGAGGTCGATTTTTAAGCACTTTTAGAATCGCCTCTTTTGACCATTTTTTTAAAAAACCTCTTTAGATGTTAAATTCATTCGAAATGAGTCTGTTACGTTTTTAGGGGATTCCAAGCGTGCCATTCCGATCAAAAACAGCAAAAAAATGTTTCCGAATTTTTTTCGAAAATGTCCAAAGGGTGGGGGGGGGGTATTACGACTTTTTTCTCAATTCTCAACTTTGACCGCCTGTAACTTGAGAACGCCTCGACCGATCGGAGTGAATCTAACTGTTGTTTCCTCTTCTTCATGTCCTCTTTGACCTTCCACCATCGCATGTTCCGTAGGTGCAATATTTTCGGAGATACACTCCTTCGGAGGGCGCATTTTTAAGCACTTTTAGAATCGCCTTTTTTGACCATTTAAAAAAAAACCCTTTAGAGGTTACATTCATTCGAATGGAGTTTGTTACGCTCTTAGGAGATTGCATGCGTGCCAGTCTCATCAAAAACTGATAAAAAAAAATATTTCCGACATTTTTTCGAAAATGTCCAAGGGGGGGGGGGTATTACGACTTTTGTCTCAATTCTCAAATTTTATCGCCTGCAACTTGAGAACGCCTCGACCGATCGGAGTGAATCCAACTGTTTTTTCTTCTTCTTGATGTCCTCTTCCACCATCGCATGTTCTGTAGGTGCAATATGTTCGGAGGTAGATTTTTACGCACTTTTAGAATCGCCTTTTTTGACCATTTGAAAAAAACCCTTTAGAGGTTAAATTCGTTCGAATTGAGTTGCTACGTTCTTAGGGGATTCCAAGCGTGCTATTCCGATCAAAAACAGCAAAAAAATGTTTCCGAATTTTTTTCGAAAATGTCTAAAGGGGGGAGAGGGGTATTACGACTTTTTTCCGCAATTCTCAACTTTGACCGCCTGTAACTTGAGAACGCCTCGACCAATCGGAGTGAATCTAACTGTTGTTTCCTCTTCTTCATGTCCTCTTTCGTCATCGCAAGTTTCGTAGGTACAATATTTTCGGAAATACACTCCTGCGGAGGTCGATTTTTAAGCACTTTTAGAATCGCGTTTTTTGACCATTTTTAAAAAAACCTCTTTAGAGGTTAAACTTATTCGAAGTAAGTTTGTTACATTCTTAGAGGATTACAAACATGCCATTCCGATCAAAAACAGCAAAAAACTTAATTTTTATTTTTTTTTGAAAATGTCCAAAGGGTGGGACCAATTTTCAATTTTGATCGCCTGTAACTTGAAAATGCCTCCACCGAACAGAGTCAATCCAACTGTTTTTTCCTCTTCACCGAGGGACCTTCGGAAGTCGATATCAAAAGTCGTCAACATGAATCCTTTCAGTTGTGCGTTTGCGTTTATCAATCAGTCAAACAAAAATCCCCAAAAAATCTAAAAGGAGTAGAAAAAAAGGGGGGTGACCCCCCCCCCCACGACCCTCCCTGGATCCACAATGCTTTCAAGCTCAACTTTCCTTTACAATTCCAGTTAAATGGAGCTTCTTGCTACAGTCATGCTCACCCCCACATTTTTCTTCTTCACCTTCCTTCACCCCCACCATCACATTCTTCTTAATGAAACTTCTACTGTTAGCAGTAATTACATTAGAGAACCGGCAAATAAACGTCGAAACGTCGGCAGTGTAACCATAACAAGTTTGATTTCGTATCTTACACTCTATACCCTTTTCCTGGAAATTAACGTCTAAGGACGTTACACCGAAACTGCTATGTTACTATGTCTTATAATGTTTTAATTCATTCATTCATTTTATTTCTCTCCTCTCCTGGTCTATGTCCAGTTTCGCTTTCTCATTGGTATTCCGCAAAATAAAATTCGGTATCTTTTTCTTCTCCACTGTCTTCCATTCTTTCCTTTTCCCTACTTGCTCGTTTACCACTTCCATGAACCTCGCCATGACCGAGATTTTCGCCTGATTGGCTGCAGTAATTCTTCTGAGGCTAGAGATCTTTAAAAATATATAAAATGGCCTGTCATTCAGAATTTCTAATCTGTTAAATAAATTTATTTTTAAGATGGAAAACTGAAGATAAATAAATAATTTTAGAGCTTTTATTTTTCCGAATGTCCGAATCACAATCCGAAATTTTATATTGAGGCGCAAACTTGATATAAAAAAAAACGATAAACAAATATATTTTTTATCTCTTTTTTTATGATATAAATTTGAACAAAATTAAATAATTAAAAGGAAGCTTAGAAAAATTATAAAAATGTTTGCCAGATTGACTAAAAGGGGAGGGGTGTCTCTTTATTTTCCAATTGAAGTGAGTCCAACGGGTTCTTCAGTTTTTTCGCTTTTTTGATGTCTTCTTTCATCTCCCACCAAAATAGTCCTATATAGTTTTGGAAATAGACTCCTTCGGTGGTCGATTGTTGTGTACTTTTAAAATCGACCTTTTCTCAATTAAAAAAACTCAATTATGGAGAAACCAATTTCGCTTTAATTATGGGTGTTTTGCTCATAGGGGGTTGAAATCGTCCCATTCCTATCAAAAAGAGTGTTTGCAAAATTTTGCAAAATTTTTGCCGTGTGAAGAGTATTCTCCCTTTTTTTCTCAATTTTCAACTTTTTACAGCTCGTAACTTAATAACGAAGGAAGATAGATCCCTTCGGTGTTCGAATATTGTGTATTTTTAGAATCGACCCTTTCTCCATTAAAAAAATACTCACTTATGGACGAATTTCGTTGGAATTAAGTTTGTTTCGTTCATAAGAGATTGAAATCTTGCCATTCTTATCAAAAACTGCTTTAAAAACTTTTCAATTTTTTTCCCTATGGACTAAGGGGAGGGGGGGGGGGGAAATATTCCGTCTTTTTTCGCATTTTCCAACATAACTGTTTTGTGCTTCTCCTGATATCCTCTTTCATCTCCCACAAACGAAATCTCCATTGGTCTCAATCGGTGGTTCCTTTTTGTGCTCTTAAAAAATAAATTTAATAAATTAATGAACATTCCCTAAATTATGCTTCGCTTAAACTCCTCTGCTAAAGCTTATTTTAATTTTTTTTATTTTATCTATTTCTTTTTCAATTTTTTTTCTGTGTTGCCCACATTGTCTTGTGAGAGCCTCGAAGGTGTACCTGACGATTTACGTTGTCATTATTTTTTATTTTGTAACTGATATTGGATATTTTGTAATATGATAACTTTGTACAAACGGAAGAGTATAGGTAGGGGCTCCATTGGCAAGTACTTTGAACAAATTAACTCATGTCCTAAGAAGTCTCCATTTGGAGACGCGGATAGGTAACGTGTTTTCATAATCTTTTAGTATTGATAATAAAGCGTTGTGGCGCGTGTATGTTGGTCTTACTGTCTACCCATCTAGCACGAACAGTTCAATTTTAAAACGGCCAATTCTCCGAACGGAAAATTCTTGCTATAATGCAACAATTTTGGCTAAAACAACCACAACGACACGTAGAGGTTTCTTTCCTTCATTCCTGTACCCGCTACATCAGTTTCTTAAGGGGGCTGTTCCACAAAGTCAAAGAAGACTAACGTTGATAAGACATTACTTTCGAGAGAAGGCCCCATAGGACAAATAAATGTCAATAATGTACGTTTGAATAACACACAAAAAATTCCTACTTGGTTTCAATAATCAGATGCTCCTTCGAGGAAGGTCACTTCGCAATCCGAATCAAAACAATGATGAACTTGTCGGGTTTATTTAGATGACCCACTGGACTAGGCAGAAAATCATGCGAATGATGGTTGAGTGGAGATTAGAGATTGTCTCTTTGCAACACTTTAAAGTCGCTTTACATTTGAATAGAAAAAAAAAGAAGTTACAGTTGAATACACCGTTGGTTATGTTTGCTTTTTTTATTATCACAGGTTTATTGAAACTGTACACAAAGGGCTTTATCGTGGTGATAAGAAGAATACGTTGTATGGGAATTCCGTGTTAACGAGCAATTTTTGAATATATTTACATGAAAAAGCGCACTCATCACTTTGATTTCACCACAACATGGAAGCTATTGTTGGGAGCATTTAACTTAATCCTAAAATAAGTACTTCTGTAAATAATAGATCCTGTTTAAAAAGAGATGTCATTAAGCCTTATTAATAGAAAGCGTTAATCTTTCGGTGGCGGCAGGAAATGTCTTTTTTCGAAAGATACGCGATTTCGCCATAAAATGCCACGCCTTTGACATCCACTTCGACTTCGAGGAAATCCAAATCCACTCACGAGACCTCGTACAGTTTGTACGTTATTCGTTATCTTATCGGCGAATTTCAAGGGTTTAATTTGTCTAGATTTCCATGTTTATAATGATTTTACCTGAGCTATGACGTTCGTGACAATGTAAATGCTTTTAAGTTTAAGATGATTGATAGTAAACGTGTAGTATTTCATGGTAGATGAAAATATTTTATACTTCAAGTTTTATTCTACAAGCCCCGGTACATCAGTAGGTACGTAACAATGAGAAATTGCCGCTCGACGTACCCAGTTGTTTGCTACTCATGCACGTCGAACGTCTAACCAATAACAGCTATTCTAATTAATTTTTTTACCAGGTCATCAACTCGGGTAGGTTGTAGCGAAGGTCTAAAGTTGCTCGAACTTGAACTAGAATTCGACTAGTTTCTAAGGCACGCAAAGTAACTTCGCCTCAAGCCCATATTATATCAATCGCCAAAATCTCTCGCCCAGCCCCCGAATGTTAATTATTGTAAATATTTTATTGGAGACCTATTAATAACCCTCCTCAAGGAACCGAGGGGAACCGAATTCGCAACCAACCACACCGGCAGTATTCGAAATAGACAAATTCGAAATCGAAAATATTTAAGTTAGAACTGGAGGCCAGAGAAGGTGTCGATGAAAAATTCAACTAACGTCAAATGCCTCTTATAAAAATACGTACCGACCGTTTTGTTCCAGCACCGAAATAGAAACTAGAACCAGGCACAGAAATATCATTCATTTTTCACAAGTTAATTGAGTCGTGAAGCAGTTTCGGGAGGTTTCTAGTAACAGTAAGAGAAACGATCAATTCTCCTGCTCATGCTTTTAAATAGTGCTTTAACGTCTTTAAAAAGGTGTTTAAAAACGGCCTATTTTTGCTTTGGTCCCATGCACGAAAGCAGGAAACTATCGTCCGTTTTGGGAATGACATTTTGACATAATATTTTAGTGACGTCACAAATTTTTCACTAGGATTTTTGTATACTCAACCTGCAGGTCGAAATTGCCCACAATAGTTGTAGGTTCAAGTTACAACTGTAGGTTGAAGATTCAATTTTTTTTTTATGCAAACTGCTCTGCATAAAAATCGTAATCATTTATGTCTGAAACTATAAATGATAGTGAGAGACATGAGTTAAGAGGAACATTAGGGCAACTTCTAACGAAGCCTAGCCAATAGAGCAGTGCAACGATATGGCAGTCATGGCGAATTTGGTTTCTTGGAGCACATCCATCGTCATAATTATTTAAAGTAAAATTCCAAAATATAAAACTAGAGAAGTTTTTGAATTTTAGATGTAAGAGACTATAAACCCCTATTTGGTACTGTGCTATGAGCTACTGTTTTGTGTTTCTCGATGTAGTGCCTTATATTTCTATGTTTGACAAAGTGAGCACGAAAATAAAAAGATGGGCGAATTGCAGAGATGGGACTTTGATGGTGGAAGGAAATTTGAATGCCTTTGGTGGAAGGGAATTTTAATGGGAAAGATCAAAGTGAAGGTGGAACGAATGGCTGGACTTAGCAAAGCAAATATATGCCAGAGTATCATGATACTTCGCGTCCTTATAGATATAGGTGTAGAAAGTATTGCGGGTGTAGGACTTGAAAAATGCACTTCACACTTTCGAAATTACCAACGTTTTGATCCTTTATTGGATCTTCATCAGGGCTAAAACATTACAAGTTAGTTACCATTATTATGATATCTCCACAATGTAAATTAACTTGAACCACATAGATTGAAAAACAAAAAAAACACATAAAAGTAGACAAAATCGAAAAACTATATCTCTAAGTTGTTAAAATTGTGCATACCTTTTTTTACACTTACAATTTTAACAACTTAGAGATATAGTTTTTCGATTTTGTCTTCTTTTATGTGTTTTTTTTTGTTTTTCAGTCTATGTTCTTCAGATTAATTTACATTGTGGAGATGTATATCATAATATTCGTAACCAATTTGTAATGTTTCAGCCCTGATAAAGATCCAATAAAGAATCGAAACGTTGGTAATTTCGAAAGTGTGAAGTGCATTTTTCAAGTCCTACGCCCGCAATACTTTCTACACATATTCCAGAGTGTCAACGATTACCCACATTTAATGAGAATTCGAATCTAAGGGGATATCAATTGCTTTAAAAGAGCAATTTTCTTTAAGGAATAAGGTTTGCTACCTTCGAGAGACCACGAGAGGTATGTGTTCATTTGTTTGAGAATGACTAAACCAGCGCTTTTTTCATGTAGTCCTTAAGAAAAGAAGCTAGAAGACTCTCTTATAGATGGTTGAGGGAAGAAGCATTCAAGGCACAAAGCAGGTTAGTTCAGGTTGAGAAGCTACAAGAAAGATCCTTTTAGAAAAGTTTGTTGAGGAAAGAAGTATCAAGGCCAACAAAACAGGTTAGATCACTTGAGTAGTTACAAGGAAGAATCGTTTTAGAATAGTTTGTTGAGGGAAAAAGCATCAAGGCCAACACAACACGTTAGTTCAGTTGAGAAGCTAAGGAAGAATCCTTTTAGAATATTTTATTGAGGGAAGAAGTATCAAGGCAAATAAAAAAGAAAACCTACTAGCTTTAAGGTCAGTACTACCCATTTACTTTAATTTAAACGAATGAATAACGAGGGCTCCACCCACATCTTTCAGGTGTGACCTGACCTACCACAACAGACCTCCATGCTTAAGATAGCTTATAAAAACCGTAAATTTTACCACTGCCTGTCCTATAAAAACGCTTTTACACAGGGTGGCCATCGAAAGAAACCCTCGAGGTTTTTCTTCCACTTGAATAAATATATCAAAAACTATAGTTTATAGAGAGAACAAATATTTGAAAAGTTTTAACCCCATAACCTGAGTTACCAAGGGGTGGTTAACATTGACCTTACAATTTTAAATAGAAAGAGTAGGCAAGTGACACCATATTTTGAAGGTCTCATCAAGATGTATGCACTTGCCAAATTCATCACGTTACATATTATTTGGTCACGTCAATCCAAAATGGTGGCCAGTCAAACTTAAAAAATTGTGCAAACTTTAGTGTAAGCAGTTTAAGTTAAAGGCCAAATGGTCTTCAACTTCATTCTCCTGTCAGGTTAGGGGGTTGAAACTGCTCAAAAATTGCTCAAAAGACAACTAAAATTGTCGTGAGTGAGAGATTTTCAATGTTTACAGGATGGTCTTTTTAACTTGAGACAACGAGATATCTCGAGAATTAGCAGGATAAAAATTTTTATTTCAACGGTTTCAACAATATTTCTAAGGGTGGCCCAGAAAACTGTGACGTCATATAGTGTAATATTTTTAAATAGGACATTCCTTATTTTTTTACCAGACTTTGATACATCCTACTTCTTGTCGTGGACCCTGAAAACTTGATATCGTTCCCTGCAGAAGTTTGAAAGGAATTCATTAATAAACTTTGTTTAACATCTCGTTAGCTTTGAAACTTTGACTTTGACGTAGCTTGGCAACTTTCTTAGCAGGAGCGAAGATCTAGGGTAGGAAAAAAATTAATATTCCATGGGTGAGTGTCGTCTATATACCAAAGATAGAATGTAGGAGAAAAGATCCTAAATCGCTCGGGCCAATCAGTCTAACCTCGCTTCGACTGCAAAGCTTGGAAAAGCTGCTAGAGCTAAACATAAGGGAGGAAGCGCTAAGAAGATACCCCCTTAATACGGAATAGTATGCATACCAGAAAAACAGACAAATCAACAGAAGTAGCACTCCACAACCTGATGGAAAAATCTAAGATACCCTGGATTCAAAGGGTGTCGGAATTGGTATTTTTATAGACATCGAAGGGGCCTTTCAGACTCCCTCCTCAGCGCCAGTAATGCAAGAAAGATCGAACCAACAATAACCAACTGGATTGGCAACATGTTAGAATCCAGACTGATCGCTACATCATTAAATTAAGACACTATCATATTCACAACAGCGGGAGGTTGTCCACAGGGCGGAGTCCCTTCGCCACTCCTGTGGTCCCTACTAGTGGACGACCTTCTGGCTACTTTGGAACTATGGGAATCGAGGTCCAAGCATATGCGGACGACATTGTTATCCTTCCAAGAAACCATCCAAACCAACAAATCTCCAAGACGTTGCAAGAGCTGCTGGATGTTGTACACATCTGATATTCAAAGGAAACCTTAGGAAAGCCGTGATTGTGCCATTTACCCGAAGGAAGAGGCTGGACTCCTTAAAACCGCCATCTTTGTCGGGATGACAATCCCATTTACCACGCGTCCTGTGGCAATTCCAAAACTGTTTGGAATTGCCACAGGACGCTGAACACCCTATCGCAGGAGAACAGCGTCACAATGGTATGGATCCTGTGCTGTCATGGTCACGAAGGCAATGAAAGAGCCGACGCTCTAGCTAGGAGGGCGGCGGGCTCTGCATTCGTAGGTCCGGAGCCGGCACTGGGAATCCCATACTCTCTGGTCAAGGCTGAACTCCAGAAATGGAGCAATGCCAAGTCCCAGGACTGGTGGGAGAACATACCCGGACTATCGTCACACACCAAAAAATTTATCACGGGAACAGGGAGGGCAAAAGCCCAAACATTCCTCAGACTGAATAGGAGACAAATCAGAGTGACCACTGCACTGTACACAGGACATAGATTTCACATGCACAGACTCGGACTGTCCGAAGAGACGGAGTGTCGGCTGTGCTTGGAGGACGACGAGGCAGTTGACCACGTCCTATGTGATTGCCCGACTATTGCTAGATCGAGATATTCACTGTTCGGAAACATGATCATTAAACTTCAAGATGCAAACGCAGTGTGGCCCGAGAGACTCATCAGATTCGTTAAGCGTCTGGGCATAGGGGCGACAATTGGTAGAGCAAGCAGGGGCAAATCTTCCTGGCAATACTTCTGGTTAGCCACAATAGACCACAGGTCGCGGTGGCGGACTGTACAAGTCCACTCATATTGAATATAAAACAATGGCTACTAAGATGCCAAAAAATTCTGAATATAGAGTATCCCAACAACTCAGCGCACAAACACTTCAGCGCTAAGTAAAAGTTCTCTAAAATCTATTAAAATCTAGTAAAAAAATGCAGTGTCCTATTTAAAAAAATGTCATTATATAACGTCACACTTTTCTGGTTAACCTTGTATACGTAAAAACCGTTAGAACGAATTTTTTTTAACCCGGTTCCAGATATCTGGCTGTCTCAAGCTACTCTCTGTAAGATCTGCTTTGATCTATATATCACCCTGTAAGATCACCCTGTGTACTATAAATGGAAGAGGAAACGGGGTGGATCCTTTTCGATGGGCCACCCTGTTTAGTTTTTTTTTCGGTTTTCGGGACAGCAATTTCTTTGAAGGAGCAACTTCATTGACAGAGTAAATATCTTTGGAAAAGCAAGTTTGGCACCTTCGAAAGACCAGAGTCTTTTTGTTTAAGGACCACGACCATTTTTGACTAATGGAAGAACCTATTCAGAATAGTATTTTGAGGGATGAGACTTCAACGAAACCTCAAGGCCAGCAAAGTTGGAAACCTATCAGCTTTAAGGCCAATACTATACACTTGACTCTTAGTATTGTTACTTTATTGTTTGTGCTTAACGTCCTTTATTTACTAATGTGAATTTTATTTACTGTCCTTTATTTAATAAACCGATATGATACTTTATTTTAATTTTCATGATAAGCTCCTCTGATTGAAAAAGACCTCATTTAAAGGTCGAAACGTTAGCAATTTCAAAAAAGTCAAGAGGCTTCTTGTCCTACACCTGCTATCCAAACGCTCACATTGTTACTTTAAACTAAGAACTATAAATAATTGTACAATAACAGATTGTTTCCATGGAACTCTAACTACAACATAACGCGAGAATTAAAGGAATTGTCAAAACTTAACAAGATTTTCTTTGTTTCTTCCAATTGCCTGTACTAGCTTTTTGCCTACCGTTCTTTCAAATCTAGCAAGTAGATTGTTTCAATGGAAATCAGTATGTGATTGGTCAAAGTGATTTGTGGAAAACGTGTCTTTGTTTTTTCTCACTTAAGTGCCACTTTTCTAGACAAGAACAAACCTATAGGTAGTTTCCATGGAAACTTAACTGTCTCAGAATGTGATTGGTCAAAGTGATTTGTGGAAAACCTCTCTTTGTTTTTTCTCACTTAAGTGCCACTTTTCTAGACAAGAACAAACCTATTGGTAGTTCAGGTGGAAACTTAACTGTCACAGAATGTGATCGGTCAAAGTGATTTGTGGAAAACCTGTCTTTGTTTTTTTCTCACTTAAGTGCCACTTTTCTAGACAAGAACAAACCTATTGGTAGTTTCCATGGAAACTTAACTGTCACAGAATGTGATCGGTCAAAGTTTGCGGACAAGATAAACTAAACTAACCTGCACTCACCCTATAGAGTTTGTCGTAACTTAATAACTGTGAATGGGTAATATACCATCAATGATTTGGTGTGGAATTTGTCATTCTTTGTATTATATGAAAACGTAAAATAAAACACAAGTAGACATCTCAAACAATGTTCTTTCCGATCTTCAGGCTGCTGTAGGTTAAGAGTTTCGATTTCTAAAGGCTGATGATCACCCACATCATGCCTCAAATAAAGGCAACAATGCAACTTTCAATTTTTCAAATTTTTGGAACATTTCACCTCTCACAACCCCTACACAGAGGTTTTCGAAAAATGAACAATATGGGTCTAACAATGCGCACGCTGTCAGAGTAGCAGTGCTCAATTTGCATAAACCTCCAACAATAAAACGTAAATAAATAACAATTTACGACCGTTGTTTCGGTGATTCGCAAGCACTTTTGTCATACATTCCTAATTGCTGACCACTAAAAACAAAAATCATATTTGCTTGTAATATTCTACTAGCATACGCTAAATTTAAACAAAGGGGGAAGAAACCACACGCCTCTGGGTTTCCTTGCGGTTTTTCTCCGGATTCTCCTTGGCTATCAAAACTAATAATATAACGTGAAACGACAAACGAAACTGCACACAACTGGTATATGCTTCGGCTTTTTTAAATCGCGTATTTAGCCAATTGAGCGACCTTGACCAACAATGTATAATCAAGCATTATTCCACCTAGTAATTTAGAAAAAATTAATACCTAGTTGAGGCTGATGGTGTCTAACGCGAAAAGTGTAGCTGGCAACTTAATTTTTTTTCTTTCCGAGTAATTTAAAGGAAAAATTTGAAAAAAAAATAGGTTACTATGGAGATAACAAATCTATCTCCGTACAAGGGGCTCTTAGTGCTAAAGTGCTATGTAAATAAGCACGTTTTATTACTCGGTGCTTAACTTACTATGTAATTGTCCTAAACATTCTGCGTCAGTTATACGACTTCAATTGATTAAGGAGTATCTGATAAACACGAATATTATACTACGATGAGGGAATAATACGATAACGATCACAAGTAGGCAAAATCACACGCTAATTGGTTTAAATAAAATGTGTGTGTCGCATTATAATCTTTTAATAACCCTATTTAAGTAAGTGAGGTATGGGCTCAGATACAAAACTAAAAATACATCCAGGAACTCCTATAGATATTATGGATCGCACTTGAACATTTCTCCACCACTCGACGTTGCCAAATCCAATTTTTAGTTCCATCAAGCATCAAACATTTATTTTTTAGATACACATCTGATGACTTTTTTTTGTTGTTTCAGGTACGCGGTGCTCTATAGCAATTCTGTAGAATTTATAAATGAGGATCAGCTAAACTTTGTAGCGAAGTAAGTAAAACTAAACGCAGAGATTTGGTTAGTTAAAAGCTCGGATTAAGTCAGGTCATCACAAGCCAGATAACCGTGCACTAGCCACACATCGATTTAGTGTCTAGGGATGTTTACAGGTTGGGCTTATCGAAGAACTGCCTTGAACTTGGAACTGGAACTAACCAGACGGACATCGCCCCGTTGATAACGCACGTCTGAAAAATTCGCTAATCCGATCAAAGGTCTTTAAATCATTGGTAAACAATCGACATTCTGTTGCCGGCGCAATAATAATGGTTCATGTTACTATTTGCTGTTGCTGTAACCTGATCGAATAATGTCTACGCAGACGTGCAGAATAATTGGAAATAACTGTTAAGCCTCGGAGGGTATCCAGTATCGTCCAGGTTCTTAAATTAGACGATGTTGCGACAAGACGGGTAATTTACGACATTATTTGCAGACTAATGCATTTGTGGGTTAGTCTTATATCAAGTCATAGGCCATTAAATTGTCCTGGCTAAATGCATAATTTTGCAATCTTGATGTGCGTGGGGTGAGAGGAGCTCCATATATCTTTTGCGGGTTTGATACATATTGCTTGTTGCAGCCCACAGGAAAGCGTTTCAAATGAGAACAAATTCCTTCACCATTATATTCAGAAACGCCTTAACGCTCTCCATAATACCAGTGTTCATTATAAAGTAATCAGTAAGGATAGGATTGATGGAAAATACGAAGGATTTTTTGGAGTTCCTCTTTCAAAAGAAATTATCTGATCTGATTTATACATTTTCTCAACCAACCAAAGATGCAAATATTCTTTCCACGTTCCTTTTAATAAACAAATAGCCTGAATTTACACACTATTTATTGCCCGATATTTCAGTGAACTTGAAACACGAAGATCGGGAACAAGCTTCTCTCTCTCTTGTCACATTCGCGATAATTAACGTGCCACGTGAAAACTTAAAAATAAATATACATTTTTCTATTTATTTCTACGCATAAAAGTGGACTATCAAGCGGCCAGCTGGTAAAAACCAGTAAAAATAGCGTGAATTATACTGGGAGCTACAAAAGAAAAGCGGGAAAAAGTGTATTATAAATGAGGTAATAAAGTGAAACCTTGATTTTTTTCATTGTCTCAAGTTCAAAGTGCGTACAATCTGCTAAAAAAGGTTTCGCCAATGACTAAGATATTTTGCCGACAGTTGCATTGCAACATAATAATTATCTTTTTTCGCTTTATTAAATTTGTATCTAAAATCATGCAGTATTGTTTCCGTAACTATCTAATATATAACAGCAGATAATGCAATCTTCTTGATATTATGGTGGACGTTAAATTTGCACTCTTGGTGGTGGCAACGATGGCATAGGTAAATCAATGTTTCATATTAGTACGAGATTTGAAGCGTCTTATTTTAAATGAGACTTTTCCATAGTTTTAGTTGAAATTAACAAAGGTAGATGGTGACTGGTTTATTTCTCCGTTTCCATGGAAACTATGTTCTTGTTAAAACTAACAATTTAACAATTTGTGTCAGGGCCAATTTACTAATTTTAGATTGCCCGATAATTTTTACGAGGTAGGAGAAAATAGATTTAATCTATGAAAAAAAGCTTTGATTTGTTTAACAACTAAATGCAGCCATTAATTCATGATTAAACAAACTCGTTGGTTTAATTGATTACCAATTTTTAATAGCGGATCAACAAATCAGTTATAAGAATTAAATATTTTAATGAATAAAACCATACTTCGATTTATTGAATTTGAAACTAATATATTCCTTCAAGAACTCATTAAATATTCAATATATTTTTAATTTACAAAATGGGTTCTTTGAATTCTGGTTACGTACACCACTTACAAAAAATTAGCTATTAAATGAGTGAGTGTCAAAGTTTAGTGTTGTGAGAGTGTCTAATTAAATAAATTTTTTAAATGAGTGATAAACCAATGTGCAATAGTTGGCTAATAATCAATAAATTTATATAATATATAGATTTAACTAACGAAATAAAGCTTTGATATGTTGAAGACCGGTGTAATAAATCAATTGAGGTGGTACTTAAATAATTAAACAGACTTATTGGTTTAATTGATTGTTATATTATCCCTTAATTGGTGATTTGGTAGCAATCAAACGATTCAGAATTTGTGTATAAAGAGCTGTGTATCTAAGGAAACAAATGTTAGGTTCTAGTCTGTCGACCGACTACCCAAGAAACCTAACATTTGTTCCACTTGGCGGTCAAGAACAGTCTCTCCGTATCTAAGGAAACATTCTAATTTACTGATGAATTTGAAGTCAAGTAAGTCAAAAATTTGATTTATACATTTAGTAGATACTTTGAATAATTCGAAAAGCTTTGTCCAATATCCAAATATTTCCGTTGACCTTCATCCTCGGAACGAAAGAAAAAAAATTATTGATTATTGTTAAGAGTCAAAATTTGATTTATTGATAAACCTAGAAATAACTACACACCTAAATTGTTTTTCAATATTTAGAAATTACGTACGAGTCTCTAGAAGTCCACATTCTTCTGGCAAAAAAATAAATACGCACCCAATCAATTGCTGATTCAATAATCAAAATTTCGAACTGTCTAAAACAAAAATGATAAATTCACTTGATTAGTCAATAATCGCAGATTTAAAATCATCGCTATTCATCCTCATTCAAACTCGAAGAAACTTTGATTTATTAAACTTGTCCTCACACTAAACTTTACAATTGTTAATATAATGTAACGAACATTCAAGAACGTATATATATTCAATAAAAGCAAATTGTATTTGTTTTTATTAATTAAGTCAAAACTTTGATTTATTGTTACTCATACCTTATACCTTTGATTTATTGATACTTATATTGATACTTACACTTATACCTCCTCGTAAATCTCCTTAATTGCTGATTCAATAATCAAAAGGTATAAGACAAACTAATGCTACCAAAATCTTGAGTAAATTTTGATTTATTGAAGTAGCAAATTATTGAAGCAGGTAATTTCATTTATTGGTTTTCAATTTAAATTTTTTGTTGTTTCAAATGTTTGATTAATTAAAAATTGATTAAAACTGTAATTTATTGATAGGTACAATAATAAAATTGAAATCGCAAAAGCAATACTTTGATGCACTAAATTTGAAACCAATAAATTCCTTCAATTGACTAAATATTCAATAATGTGTAATTTTCATCTAGGCTTGTATGTTTTACTTACAAGAGAGATTTATCAATAAAATGATTTATTGAATTTCAGAAAATAAAGCATTAATTTATTGAAGTCCAGTGCAATAAATTAATTCAGGTCTTCATTGATAATTAAACACACTTGTTGGTTTAATTGACTGTCACATCTCATAAAATTTAGTAGAGTGCAGGCGCGATTCAGACTCTTAAAGAAATAAGTATTTAAATGGCTAAAACAAAACTTCGATTTATTCAATTTGAAACCAATAAATCCCTTGAATTAACTGAATATTCAATAATTTATATTTTCCAGCTACCCTTGTATATTTTACTTACAAGATGAACTTATCAATACAACGATTTATTGAATTTCAGCCATGTAGATCACTTACAATAAACAGCTGCCAAACAAGGAGCAAGTTCGGTAGACTTGATTTATTGATCAACCAACAACTCATAAAATTGATTTATTGATAAACCAACAGCTATCGTTAACAATCAGTAAATTTATAAAAAAAATACTTATATAGATTTAATCTATGAAAAAAAGCTTTGATTTGTTTAACAACTAAATGCAGCCATTAATTAATAATTAAACAAACTCGTTGGTTTAATTGATTACCAATTTTTAATAGCGGATCAACAAATCAGGTATAAGAATTAAATGTTTTAATGGCTAAAACCATACTTCGATTTATTGAATTTGAAACTAATATATTCCTTCAAGAATTGATTAAATATTCAATATATTTTTAATTTACAAAATGGGTTTATTGAATTCTGGTTACGTTGACCACTTACAAAAAATTAGCTATTAAATGAGTGAGTGTCAGCGAATTGAGCCATAATACAGATAATTATTGATAAACTAATGTGCAATAGTTGGCTAATAATCAATAAATGTATATAATATATAGATTTAACTAACGAAATAAAGCTTTGATATGTTGAAGACCGGTGTAATAAATCAATTGAGGTGGTACTTAAATAATTAAACAGACTTATTGGTTTAATTGATTGTTATATTATCCCTTAATTGGTGATTTGGTAGCAATCAAACGATTCAGAATTTGTGTATAAAGAGCTGTGTATCTAAGGAAACATTCTAATTTACTGATGAACTTGAAGTCAAGTAAGTCAAAAATTTGATTTATTTATAAATTTAGTAGACACTTTGAATAATTCGAAGAGCTTGGTCCATAATCCAAATAATTCCGTTGACCTTCACCCTCGGAAAGAAAAAAATTTGTTTTATTGATTATTGTTAGAGTCAAAATTTGATTTATTGATAAACCTAGAAATAACTACACACCTAAATTGTTTTTCAATACCTAGAAATTACGTATGAGTCTCTAGAAATCCACGTTCTTCTGGCAAAAAAATAATTACGGACCCAATCAATTGCTGATTCAATAATCAAAATTTCGAACTGTCTAAAACAAAAATGATAAATTCACTTGTTTAGTCAATAATCGCAGATTTAAAATCATCGCTATTCATCCTCATTCACACTCGAAGAAACTATGATTTATTGAACTTGTCCTCACACTAAACTTTACAATTGTTAATATAATGTAACGAACATTCAAGAACGTATATATATTCAATAAAAGCAAATTGTATTTGTTTTTATCAATTAAGTCAAAACTTTGATTTATTGATACTTATAACTTATACCTTTGATTTATTGATACTTATACTTATAACTCCTTGTAAATCTCTTTAATTGCTGATTCAATAATCAAAAAGTATAAGACAAACTAATGCTACCAAAATCTTGAGTAAATTTTGATTTATTGAAGTAGCAAATTATTGAAGCAGGTAATTTCATTTATTGGTTTTCAATTTAAATTTTTTGTTGTTTCAAATGTTTGATTAATTAAAAATTGATTAAAACTGTAATTTATTGATAGGTACAATAATAAAATTGAAATCGCAAAAGAAATACTTTGATGCACTAAATTTGAAACCAATAAATTCCTTCAATTGACTAAATATTCAATAATGTGTAATTTTCATCTAGGCTTGTATGTTTTACTTACAAGAGAGATTTATCAATAAAATGATTTATTGAATTTCAGACAATAAAGCTTTAATTTATTGAAGTCCAGTGCAATAAAATAATTCAGGTGTTAATTGATAATTAAACACACTTGTTGGTTTAATTGACTGTCACATCTCATCAAATTTAGTAGAGTGCAGGCGCGATTCAGACTCTTAAAGAAATAAGTATTTAAATGGCTAAAACAAAACTTCGATTTATTCAATTTGAAACCAATAAATCCTTTGAATAAACTGAATATCCAATAAAACGATTTACTGAATTTCAGCCATACGTAGATCACTTACAATAAACCGCTGTCAAACCAGGAGCAAGTTCGGTAGACTTGATTTATTGATAAACCAACAGTTCATAAAATTGATTTATTGATAAATCAACAGTTAGTTGACAATCAGTAAATTTATAAAAAAAATATATAGATTTAATCTATGAAAAAAAAAGCTATGATCTGTTTAACAACTAAATGCAGGCATTAATTAATAATTAAACGAACTCGTTGGTTTAATTGATTACTAATTTTAAATAGCGAATCAACCAATCAAGCATCCAAAATATCTAAGAATGAAATTTGTTAATGGCTGAAACAATACGTCGATTTATTGAATTTGAAACTAATAACTTTTTTCAAGAATTGATTAAATATTCAATATATTTTTACATTACAAAATGGGTTTATTGAATTCGAGTCACGTAGACCACTTACAAAAAATTTGCCATTAAATAAGAACTTCTAGTGAGTGTCAGCGAATTGAGCCACAATACACATTTATTGATAAACCAATGTACAATAGCTGGCTAATAATCAATAAATTTATATAATATATAGCTTTAACTAACAAAATAAATCTTTGATACCTTGAAGACCGGTGTAATAAATCAACTGAGGTAGTAGTTAAATAATCAAACAGACTTATTGGTTTAATTGATTGTTATATAATGTCTTAATTGTTGATTTGGTAGCAATCAAACGATTTAGAATTTGTGTATAAATGACCTATAAATTAATCGCAAAAATTGATTAAAACTGTAATTTATTGACGCATAGTGTTCGTTCAACTGCTCAATTCTAGTATCAAATACGAATTGGGTTGAGTATCGATAGACTACATATGTATATTTAAAATTGCAAATTCAATAAATTTAAAAAAAAGCTTGAAATTAATGAAAACTTTAATGGTTTAACATTTTAGCGTTCAAAATTTAAATTGACTAACACGATACTTAAATTTATTGAATTTAATGAGTTCATGAGTAGACTAAATAATCAATAAAGTGCAATTTTCAGCTTTAATTTACAAAATGGGTTTATTAATAAAGCCTTCTAATGAGTGTTTTAATCAAACACAGTTATTGGTTTCATTGACTGTCACATCTCTTAATAGCAGATTTAGGAAAAATTAGGCGTACAAGACATTTCAATAAAAATTGAAATCGCAAAAACAATACTTTGATGCATTGAATTTGAAACCAGTAAATCCCTTCAATTGAGTAAATATTCAATAATGTGTAATTTCTAGCTATGCTTGTATGTTTTACTTACAAGAAAGATTTATCAATAAAACGATTTATTGAATTTCAGAAAATAAAACTTTAGTTTATTGAAGTCTAGTTCAATAAATCAATTCAGGTGTTAATTGATAATTAAACACACTTGTTGGTTTAATTGACTGTCACATCTCTTAACACAGAATTTAGAAGAGCGCAGGCGCGATTCAGACTTTTAAAGAAATAAGTAAATGGCTAAAACTTAAACTTCGATTTATTAAATTTGAAACCAATAAATCCTTTCAATTAACTAAATATTCAATAATTTATATTTTCAAATATAACAAGACTTCAAATTTACAAGATAGACTTATGAAGGAATCGATTTATTGAATTTCAGCCATGTAGATCACTTACAATAAACAGCTGATAAACAAGGAGCAAGTTCGTTAGACTTGATTTATTGATAAACCAACAGCTCATAAAATTGATTTATTGATAAACAGCTAGTTGACAAACAGTAAATTTATATAAAATATATAGATTTATCCTACGGAAAATAAAACTTTGCCTTGTTTAAGGCCAGTGCAACAACTCAATGCAGAGGCATTAATTAATAATTAAACACACTCGTTGGTTTAACTGATTACCAATTTTTAATAGCGGATAAACAAATCAGGCAATCCAAAATGTCTAACAATTTTTTAATGGCTAAAACAATACTTCGATTTATTGAATGTGAAACTTTGAAACTAATAATTTTCTTCGAGAATTGACTAAATATTCAATATATTTTTAATTTACAAAATGGGTTTATTGAATTCGGGTCACGTAGACCACTTACAAAAATATAATACAATAGCTGGCTAATAATCAATAAATTTATATAATATATAGATTTAACTAACGAAATAAAGCTTTGATATCCTGAAGACCGGTGTAGTAATCTATTGAGGTAGTAGTTAAATAATCAGGAGTTAAATAATCAGTCTATTGGTTTAATTGATTGTTATATTATCTGTTAATTGGTAGCAATTAGATGGGACTGGATTTGGTAGCAATTAGACGATTCAGAATTTGTGTATAAATGACTGTGTATCTAACCAAACAGTCTAATCTAATGTAGTGGGTATCTCGACCTACTTCCCTGTAAATATTCTAACTTACTGATGAATTTGATGTCAAGAAGACGTGAGTCCAGTAAATTTTATAGCACATGAATCTGTAAATTTGCTGATTCAATTGGCTAAAACAAATCTACCTAACACATATTATCTATGGTGAAAAAAAGTGATAAGAACTTGATTGTGACCCAAAAATTACTACGAAGAGACGTTTAGAGACAGCCAAAATCCGATAAACGGACCCTACCAACCTTTGTGAAAGCTCTTCAAGCAGTATGTCTTGCTCGTACTACTTGACCTATGGAGTTGAAACACAAACCCTAAAAGAGACAAAGAAACAGAGACAAAACAGGAAAATTTACTTTATTATACTATTATATTTTCTTTAAAAATACATTTTGTTACTCAGACATCGATGAAACGATCAATGCTTAGAACCACTTTTAGAAACAAAATACAGTGCTATAGAAGGTGGTACTCCTAAAGTGGAACTGGGCCGGTAATATTGAAGGATGATCAGGACAAGAAGCATGCAATAGCAGAGGAGTTGTCAAGGGCACTCAAGAAGTACCATTGTGTGGGATGATGGTCAAACCATTAAGCTTATTATTGTAAGAAATTACGTAAAGTATAGGAGTGAGATAACTAATGACTCAATAAACGGGAGCGAAACAAGGAACTTGGACCGCTTAAGGTGAGAAAAGTGCATCTATTTACACTATTAACATTCCTTCAGCTAACTAACTACTAGGCACCTGATACCCTTACACCAACCAAGTATAGCTTTCTTCAACCTGCACAAATTCTCAAACTGGTTTACTTTTAGGAACTAATACAGCAGACCGGTACAGGCTGCGATGAAAAATGGAAATTTCTCCTAAAATGAAATGTCGCTTGCCCTGGGTTATTCGAGCTTTGGAGCATTGCTGAGCTTCCTGGTTTCCATTATCGGTCAAGCCTGGTGCTTTCAGAAGTTTCAGTTGCAGCAATTGCTCAACTCATGCATTGCAAACCATAGACAAAGCTTTTTGGCGTAAAGAAAAACACTAAACGCTTCCTGTTTAAACAGTAAAAAAGGCTATCTCTGGTTGAAACTATTTATTTAAAATTGTTCGGTTTTCGCATAAAAATAACCCGAAATTTTTAATAAGCGACCAGTGCTAGCAGAATATTAAACTAGTTTTTCAGCGATTCGCTCCAGTGGTTGTCATTACTTAAACTTTTATTCAGCGAGCCGATTTAAAACCGACAATAATAAAAAAGAAAGTGAAAGTAAGTACTGAACTGGCGGAGAAATAAGCGACCAATTTTGGAAACCGAGAAGTACTCAAACCAGTTTAAGACGAAACCATATCCAAACTCATTTACTCGGTTTGGTTATTGGGTGTGGGATTTATTATTGCTGCTCTGTATAGTGTCTAAATGTTCAGTGGTATTGGGAAATGACGGTAATTCCGTCGAGTGGATTCCGAGAACATTGTATTACCAGATAGATGTTTTCCTCTTCATTGTCGGCGACAAAAAATTTAGTTTTTGACCGCCAAAAATCTCATAGTCTGCAGTTGTCTTCCTCATTAATTCGTTATTCTATATGAGCATTGCAATTTCGTCGTCTATTACAACATATTCCGGTGTAAGCACAAAAGTAAAAGTTATTCGGCGCGTTCTCGTTATCTGGCTTTGTACCGTTGTCTATTCACTGGCTAATTAAATTATTACTTCATTTTTCACGCACTTTCTATTTCTTCGGTCGCCCCTCTGTGATGTCATGAGAAATTCGGGGGAATTACTTTCAAAGAAAGATGAGCCACTACGCTACAAAAATATTTCGTTTTGATCTTAAGTCTACATAATGCAGCCAAAAATAGAATATTTATAACATACAGAATGGGACGATAACATTATCACATTTCTATTGAAAATAATAATCCACTGCCTCTCTCTACTTGATTAAAATAAGAAGCACCTTTCACAAAATCGATTTCTACAATAATATCCATGACCCTCAACGTGCCAACAGATTTCCATAGTCTAACCCTCTCCCTTGGCCTCTGTAAATACGAGGCGTTCGGACCGTTCAATAGGCCAACTTTACACAAACAAAAATGAAATTCGATCACTTGGACTTGGTTTGTGGATGTGCAGAAAATTATTACCCCCCCCCCCCCCACCGGTCACATGTTGGACATCGTGTGGCGTGGGTCACGTGGAGAGCGGTGTGCACTTTGTTTTGGTTTGGATGGGGTCACCATGGAGATGCGGGGCAATTTCAGATGGATGGCGTAGTCGCAAAGAGAATTGGAGAAAGGGGGAGATGTGCGTATTTAAAAGCAAATAATGGAATTTATAAAAACAAGTCACATAATTGTAAAGGTATCTTGTATTCTGGAAAAACTGGAAATTGATCGAATATCCTTCACTGGAATTAGAGAAAAAGGAGTTAGTAGTCTTTTTAGATAGTAGACAAGTTTAGTTCTTGCAAATTCAGGAAGATCGTCAAAGTCAACCAATTAAGGCTAGAACTCACGAGTTAGCTTCAGGTTAGTAATTTCTTCAGGTTGCGAATTTATGTTACTTTTAAAAAACCTATAGTGATTTAGTGAATTGGAGAGTTGAACTACTTTCTCTAAGTTAAGTAATATTGATTCACAAATTATTTTAAAGTGATGGCCAAAAATGATAAAAATTATAAATCTGTATATTTTATTTTTTTTCGAGTTAGATTAAAGAAACTCCTTTAAAGATTTAGCTTAATTTGGACTAAAAATTAGAACACGAGGGTGAGTGAGTTTGAAACTTTCATTAAATCTTTCTTTGCTTATTTAACAGTTTTTTTATTTCCAAAATTAAACAAATCTAACTCTCTTTTTTTTTTGGCATAGGGAATAAGATACATTTTGTATTCTACGAGTGGAAACTATTGTAAAGCTCGTGAGTAAAAATAAGGGCTTATGGATTAGTTACATTGAAACACATATAAACTGGCTAATTTCTCGTATATACAAGTATTGGAAAGATTTGAAAATTAACCCTGATGAAAAACCTAATAAAAATCAATAAACTGCGTGGAACTAGATTTTTTTTTCCACAGAAAGTGCAAATAATTTGCATTTTTAACCCGAAACATCAAAACCCACCGAAATCGCGGCGATACCACCAGCGAAAGTGACGCAGTATAACTCGGCCAACATATGGTTTTAAAACCACACGAACCGAAATACACCTACGTTTCCTGATAAACTTTCACTTTTGTTAAGAAGCCGAAACGTAAAGGTTGAGATTTGTGTGAATTTAGCGACATATAAATTGCCAGGAAGAAGAACAATGATTGCGAAACGTCGCTCCGGGGCATAAGACTCTACAAGATAAACCGTGACGGATTTGAATGAATCGAAGAAGAATAGGTACCTCACACAGATTCACAGCGCAGCACCGTGCCCACATTAATCGTAATTGTAATTAACGCTAGTTTGCATTAAATAGGCTTTTGTGCGAGCATGTAGGTACCTACTTAATAAGAAGGAAGCTCTTCTCGTTTGATTTATTATTCCGCAAAACGGTTTTTTACCGGTCTGAAATTGAAAATCGAACACGGGGACGGGTCACGTGTCGTGTCGCATGAAGAACTCACGTGAAGCACGACGTGGCCTGGTGGAGCTTCCCTTCAGCCTGCAGGACTCCCGAAGATCAAGCTCAGTCCCAGTTCGAGTTCCTTGTTAGCATCAAGGACGCTGCAAATCCGATATTAGCCGGCACTTAGTGCGATTTATTGCTGGAAAATTATTATCTTTTAACTAATTTACTTGCGTACGAGTGACCTTGTGCGGACTTTAAAGAATAACTTGCATAGTGAATATAAAATATTGGCTTTGGGTCGTTGCTTTCCTAGATTGACTAGTTTTGACTTTGACCGTATACTACGGGGTTCTATGTCACCTCAATAAACACACAACTAAAACTACAATATTTATTTATTGTAGCGCATACAAACTTGTAGTATACGAATTGCGAAAATGCGTTATCTTAAGAGAAAATTAATGACACTCATGAGGCAGTGAACTCTTCATTAGTTTCATCTTTTCGATTTTTTGTTAGTCTAGTTCTTCTGCTACGTCCCAAAACCAGTAACAGCAACCAAGCACATTATAACAAGTGGACTATACGAACACTTAAAAGCGGGTTAAAATTTCGGGCCAGCCTTGGCCTCGGGAAAACTACAACGACGGTTATCACACCCTAAACCAGCAGCGTTACACCAATTGCAATGGGGAACCCTCAGCGAGCTACGAAGGTGGCTGGAATCAAGGGCGTATGGCGACGTCTTCCAGTTTTTCCTTAGGTGGTCAACAATGCAGATATATCAATTCATCAGGTAATTCGATGTCAATGGATGTTGTATTCTACACTACACAGACACTATGCAGTATTTTGGAAGATTACTGTAGTTTTTGGTACAGTAGAGAATTATCGAAGAAAACACAGATTACAAATATTCTCTTACAAAAGACTTTTGAAACTACGACAACTAATACTGAAGAATCCAGCAAGAAAGGTTCGAAAAGCATCGAGGCTTATTTATCTTTGGAGGAAATGGAGCCTGAAGACCGGTTTCGAGTTCCTTAGCTCTTGTCGGTTGGGTTCATCTCCAGCCTATGCACAATGAAAACGAAGTGTATAGACTAGATCTGCAATCAGAGCTAAGTACCTTTTATTTATTTAAAATGTCGACTTTGACCGTCTGGAAATAAACTATCTTTTTCTATGTACTCTCCATGAAAACGCTCGCTTTGCACGGTATTATAAGCCCAGTGTTACTTCAGTAGAACGATGGAATACCTACTAATGTAAGTGACTCAGCTTTCAGAACTTCTCTTTCTCCTTTTTTTTCATTTGCGTTGTTGCTCTTCATGATTGTCAGCATTCCTAACAATCCTTTCATTCCTCTCTAAAAGGTGGTTCGACCTCTCCCTGCTGATCACCACAATAACCTCTACTACCACCTGTTCCCTTCTGGAACCTCTCACAGTAGAGCTATATGTTCTATATGTCTAAAAATTGGTACACCAAAACCGGTCGCTTTTCTGGTTCTCCATCCGCTAAGTCATAGTCTGTAATGTCTTGGACTTCACCATTTTGTCGGGATTGATATACTCAACGCTCTAGCTCTTTTATATAAGAAAAAAGCGTAGATTATAAATATCCAAGTTTTACTTATCTCTAGGCATTCCTTAAGAAAATTAGTGCAAATGACCGTAAATGGGTAAAACCTGCATGCTACGTTAGCGCCATAATCCCGAATTGAGAGTTACGAGCTTTCTTCAGCTTTCATCTAATTCAGTCCATTACCTGTGGCATAAAAATTTGATTTGATTCATTACCTGTCCTACGTGAATAGTTATACGGCATTCTTAAAAGTAAATTTTCGTCCATTTTAGTTTCAGAAGGTCTGTGGACTTTAATCGAAGGTACAGGGACGTCCGTTTTAAATTCAAAATTGACACAGAGCCCTTTATATACAAAATTTTGTCTAGCATAATTTCTAAAGGTTCGGTGCGATTTTGCCCGCCCTCAGGGTTCGACTACACAACCCATATGTTTATATGTTGTGTAGCCAAATGTAGCCGTACAGCACGATCAAAATATAGATAGAAAATCTTCTTAATTGACGAATTGGCAACAGTGCTGTCAATTCAATGTGTGTGTCAACCTCATTGAACTGATGTCAAAAACGTCAAAACGTGTTTCCTTTGTGTTTGAAGCTGAGACAGTGCTTGCGAACGTTTTGTGCGATTTTTTGGTGTTTTATTAAAGATTTTATCATTATGGTGAGATATTGTGGCATATGTAAGACTTCTAGTTATAAAGGTGGGACAGAAATCTTTCGTATCACATACATAAGTGCGTGTGTCATGTTTTCACCCGATTACCCGACTCGGCGGCCGTTTTTTCATTCCCCTCGAGACGCGCGCCCGCTGTGGTCCATATGCATGTTGGAAGTAAACAAACCTGACAATTTATAATTGGCTCACTGAGTCTATCTAGTTTGAAGGTCGATGGACGTACCTAACTTCCTAGTACCTACCTAACAGTGTTTTCTCTAAAATTTGATAAGATACTGTTAGATTCTTAATTCCTGCAATAAATCATAAAAATTCATTGCAATTCGTCATAACTGCTTTTTAAAGTATTTTCAAGAGTTGAAAGATTGAAAATTAAACCTGAAAGGTAACTTGAATCATCGAGATTTATGACAAATGTGTTCAAACTCCAATTAAAACTTTTCTTTCCAAACAAAGCACCTAGCAAAGCCCAAACATATTGACAAGTTTGTTTCTGAAGAGGCTTTTTTAAGAGTTGAAAACGTTGAGGCGCACTTTGGGACCAAAGGAGTAGCGAAATTAGGGATAAAGGACGTGGTTAGATGGACCCGTACCAGAAAACGTTTCTGGAACGAACACAAGGATGGAAAACCAAAGATTGACAAAAATCGCTAGAAATAAAAAATCAGCATGCAGCAGACCACTAGGACGGCATCCCAAGAGGTGGAAGGACAGCTGGTCGTCGACATCCCAAGAGGGGGCAAATGGATGGGTAAAACAAGCCTTAAGGCTTCCGAAAAAAGAAGAAGAAAACATTGAAGATTAAACTTGAAAGTGGCTTTAAACACTAAAATTAACGATAATTGGGTTCAAGAGTTTACATTAATTTTTTTCTTGGTCAAAGCACTTTAAAAGAAAAATAGCATTTTTATAAAAAATTTCAAGAGTTGACTGAAGAGAGACTGAAAGTTAAACTTAAAGTGTGACTGAAAAATCGGTGTTTAAACTAAAAACTAAACCTTAAGGCTGAAAGCATACAAAACCCAATAGCTGTGAGTAAAACAGTTGAAAAGAGGCATTTTCAGGAATTGAAACTTTGAAATTTAAGCTTGAAATCAACACTAAAATCAACCATAATTTAGTTCAAAAATCAACAACAATTTTTGTACTTAATCAAAGAATTCTAACTCGAAAACAGCATTTTCAAGAGTTGAAAGTTTAAAAGTTAAACGTGAAATGTAACTTGAAACACCGAGATTTACGACAGCTGACCGAAATTTGTTTAAACTTCAATTACAACTTTTCTTTTCGAACAAAGCAAACACTCAGAAAAAAGCATTTCTTTGAAGGAGCAAAGAGTTGAAAGAATTGAAAACTAAACTTAAAAGTGCGTTCAAACATTAAAATTAACGATGATTTAGTTCTTAACTATCAAAGCGCAGAAACAGCATTTTCAAGAATATTTTTAATAGTTTAAAACTTGAAAGGTGCCTTGAAGCACAGAGTAATACGACGATTTGGTTCAAAATTAAATTACAACTTTTGCACTTATCAAAAGACCGAGCAATTTCAAAGTTTCATGGCGTTGAAATTGCCTATCGTAGTCTCAAACTATCCAAAAAATAAAAGTTTGAAAACACTAAAACCCGGAAATTCTAAAATTGTGTTTAAGATTTCGTATTCTCGGAGCTGATAATTTCAAGACCAACATTAATTAAGGGTCTCAATTCGTCATAATCTTGCTTCTAGCCTAGATATTTTTGTGGAATAATATGAGTTAGATTGCGATAAAATCTATGCTTCAAATGTTCATAAAGCGGCCTCAGAAAAAACACTGTAATTGGAGAGATGTGCCTGTTGAGACGTTAAAAGAAAGCTCCAGCAAAAAAACAAGAAAGAGGAGAGAAAATTCAGAGTTAGTACAAACAAATTAGCAACATAAAACAAACAATGACCAATTAAAAGAAACACATAGTACAGTGACAACCGAAAGAAAAACTGTTCGACTCAAAGGTCTCGAAACCGGTCTTCGGAGCTGCAGATGATAATGCTTAGTCGCTCTTTGCCTCGATGGTTAAACTGACTATGAAACTGTTGCCAAGTAATTTTTTCTTATTATTTAATTTTAAGGGGAACGGAGTCATTGAGATATTTAATAGAAAAACAACTTGTTGACAAATTCGAAGGGATGGAGATTCCAAATCACCTTTTTGCCTTATGTGCCAGATGGTCAAACCTTAATGAGATCCTAATGAGCGAATTAATATATTTCTTAAGGAGCTGTGCAGTGTGCACATTTTCATCTGAATGCATCAGTTAAATCGATTTTAGTGGTTATTGCGCAAAATAAGTGATCGACAATCGATTTTTGATTCGCCAAGGTGATCGGTCGTTGACTGCTCCGGCAATTTCGAATCATTTCAATTATTTTTGGTTAAAAATCGCAATTTATCTCTACGCCGATGAAACCGACCGACGACGACGGGCTGGCATTTTCAACACTTTTGCCCGCAACTTTCACTTGTGCGAGCGCGAAGCAGTACCAGAACTGACAGAAGAAAGGACTGAAATTATTGTCGGCTCCTTTTTTCGCACCGAATTAAATAATACTCTTAGCTGGGACTTTTATAGCTCGCAATTCGCATGAATATTGCATGACAGGGATAGTGTATAATATATAAAAATATGAATGCGTTGAACCCCGACTAGTTATAGGAATTTGAAAAGATAATTTAATTTTCTAAATAGGTAAATAAACGGACGTTGGGGAGGGAGATTTACCCTTGGGGGCGTTTGCATGCAGAGAGACTTTTATTCAATTTACTCAAAAAGGGCCTCAATCTTGAAAATGCTTTATAAGTGTATGTTGTTTCTGTTTTAATGTAATGGGGTTTCTTAGCACTTGAGAAAATGATCTTATAGAACACTGTTACTCAACGTGTTTTTCATTGGTCACAATCTCCAAAAGTGAAGCATTCACGAAGACAATATTGGAGCTACCTTTACCCCACCTCGTCATCAGTCACCACTCCTCAGTGTCGTCTCGTAATCGATACCATGGCACGCCACTGATTATTACCTATAGCCTTTCAACAACAGACAGAGAAAGAATTAAAACAATCGGTCAGCATCACACAGTCGCACCGCGGATAGATTTCCGGCTTTTGCAAAAACCCGGTAAAAGCGAGAGTGCTTACACCAGCCGGTCGGTTGTTGTGCTTCCCCCCCTTCAAGAAGTGGTCCCCCAGAGGATGGCGGCTCGCAGGACCGCACTCCAAAGTCTAGTTCGGTCTTCGTGAGTGCGCGAACGGCGCCCCCGCGGTCGAATTCTGCAGGACGAAGGTGCCAGGATCTACTGATCCTGCCTCCAATTCCGAGTGGACTAAGGCTCGCGACCCGGTCACCACTAGAGCGAGTGTGCGGGAGCTACGGTTATAGCATGTGCTAGGCATGAGTTTAGTGGTACCCGCTAGAAAGTAGGTGGTTCGGGTTTTGTTGCTCCTTTTTTTTGTTGATTGGATAGAGGAGTTTTAAGCTGTTGAGGTGAAAGGGTGTCATGTTTCTGAGTGTACTGAAGCAGGTCTAAGCTTTTGAACACACCATTTGACCACTTGAAGATCAATAGTGTTGTCATTATGTGAAAAAGTTTTTATTAAAAAAAAATAGTTCAATGAGGGTGCTTTTTAGTCCTAAAAATCAGTCGTGCTTTCAATTTCTAAAAAAATAGTCTTTGGTCACCTTTTTTTATAAAAACAGGAAAATTAAATTAAGTGATACATATGATGCAAATGAAAGATGATTCTACCCTTAAGTTCACTTGTAACGCTGAACTCTTTATGCCATAAAGTCTGTCTAGAAATAGCTTTAGATTAAACTGTAATTATTTATCAACAAAAACTCTTCCCTCAATACATCTCAAAAACTTCTCAGTCGAAAATAATGCAAACCGCACCAAAACGAGCAACATGACCACACCACCTCCTGACATTTTTCCCTCCGGTGTACACAGGATGGAATATCAGTTACCGCCACAACAGCCCCAGGTGGCAAACAGCCCCGTAGCCCCCGTTTCGGGGCACCCCGTGGCGGTGGGAGTGATGCAGGGTACTCTCACCCACGTCCAGGCAGGCCTGCAGGGTACTAATGGATCCGCGGACGTGCAGGACGCGCATAGGTGGACACAGTATCAGCAGCTATGGAGACAGCACGTTTACATGAATGGTAATTTCCGTGAAAAAAAAATTGTCGTTGGGTGACGGGGATAAAAATGAGACGAGCAATGCATAAACGGTTGACCCAGTGATGTGTAAATGAATTTCATTCATCGATTTGTCCTTGCACTCTGTTGTTGTGGGTAAACACACAGATTTTGTAATTATTATTAGGTTGTACTTGGTGTCTAGGAAATTACTGACGACAGGATTAGATGCATGTGCACCGAACGAAAATAGAATTCAATATAGATGTAGTGCCAGGTGGTCATACAATGTTGTTGAGCCTGTCAAATGCTTTAGCCAACTCGCAAAACCGACAATTAAATTAGCCTTTCATGGACAAGTGGATCCATCATTAATAACGCTACTTAGTCTACAATACAATGACGATATAATGTCTGTATATTAGCAGGAAATAACCCATTATTTACAAGTTTATTACTGCCTGGAATACCTTTATAACACACAGCAGGTACATTTTCACGTTTCTTGAAGCTATTTGCCGCACAAATAATAACAATTCGATACACTGTCTTAAACGTGAACCACAGACTGTTTCTCAATCCCGGAAGAATTCATTTCGCGGAGAAAGTTTATACCTTTCGGTCGGAATTTAGCTGCAATGACCGAACTTTATATTAATTACTCTTAATAAGTGTTATGCGAAAATTATGTTTGCTTGTGCAAGTAAATTGGTGAACGTTAACATGGGAGTTTATTATTATTATTAAACAGAAACGGCTTTTATTTTAGCAATTATATCAACAATCGATAACAAATTTGCATTAAAAGTTACTAGAACACCACAGCACTCAGTAGGAAGTGTAAATAATAATAACTATCTGCTTGTAATTATGATAAGAGTATCAGCTCTTTTCGTCTAACAAGGAACGTAACTCCTCTTCTTTTATTTACTAAACTGAGGACCACCAGATGAATATATTAACTGGATTATAGGCGTGGCCATTTTAAAGCTCTCTGAGAGTTTTTCCTTTCGTTATTTACTTAATAAGAATTTAACGATAGAGATGATCTCAAATCGCGCGCATAAAAACGCTTTTAGTGATCAGTGATAGTTACCCATATCGCTCAATACTAAAGTCAAGTCTAACGTCGTTTCAATGCAGAGACATTTCATTACTAGACACCAACATGGCGATATCAAAATATATAAGGCATATTTTTTTCGTTATAAACTCCGATATTTCTTTGTTTTGACACCTGACCACAAGAGGAAGAGGTGCCACAAGACTGACAACAGACAACCTTATCAGACACCGGGTAGGGTAGCAAAAAGAATGTTGGACTTTTTTTTCAGCAGGGTATACTCGGTGCCTATATATTGATATGAAAAAGCTTTGTAGTAATCAAATTTCATATCGCCAATCCCCATCAATGAAAATATTGCCTGTTACTTAGTTAACTTCTATGACACCAAAATATGAAGTGAAAACGTTGTAATTTTGTCCAATATCTCGCTCTGATAGCGAATTTTACAAATGTTTGGGGTTAATACGGGTTATAAACTAATAGTAATAATGAACTCATCAGACTGAGCGACGTTTTAAAAGAAAGCGCCAGTGCAAAAAGGTACCCATAATAAAACAAGGAAGTGCTTGCCGTAACGTAATAGTTGGGTGATCTTGAACCTATATTGTTAGGTGAAAGTTTTGCTGCCACAATGCTAGTAGCTTATTTTATACGTATTATTGTAAATGATACCTTTGTTAAAAAGGGGAGCATTTAATGAAGTTTTGTTTGTAAAAAGGGGTAGAGGGAGAAGCTTGAAAATTGCCTTGCCATAATGAAAATAAAAGAAAGCGAAGGGTCAAATAAATTATTAGGTGTAAACTTACCTTAAACAAGCATACTTTAAGCATCTTAGCAAGTTTGTCCCATGGTCCTTGTTCATAGATTCACAGTTTTGTCAGTATCACTATGGTATACTGTTGAAACCTCTGCTTACTTGTACTTTAGAACCCAACCTTTGGCACTTGTTTGGGTCTTGTTTCGGTTGTCCACTGAGTATCACAACAATGACTTACCATACCTGAAAAGTTCTTTAAAACAAACTGATCAAACAAAAGGTCAATCTTACTTACATCAAAAATTGTTGATAATTGGGTTTATCACAGTATCGTATTTTTGTTATCAGCGTTCCGCTTGCTTCGCGGCCATTTTGTTTGATTTGATTTGAATGTTTTCATGTGACGTTGACATTTCTTTTGGCACTTGACAGGTTTCGTCATTGCGCAATCCCAAATTTTAAAAACAGTAGCAGGCAACCAAACATACACAATTCATGTTCTTTACGAGCAACTACCCTGAACCTGAAAAAAAAAATTAGTATAAGAACAAGTTATAATAGAACACAAGAAAATGGGATTGAGATGCAAAAGTAACAGAGTTTTAGTACCCTATTTTTTTATAATAGACGATGTGACTTGTAATTCTTAACAGCACTAATAGCGATTTCGATGATCCGTTCCAGAGCGCTTTGAGAGTTTTCCCATCCTTTGTTTTCAAAATAAAAATCTAAGGACAGCAATACGCTCAGAGCGGTCTAGAGCAGGCATCCGAAAATGCTATAAGTGTCACCGTTACAGTCAACGTGAAGTTTGAACTCCGGATTTGTCATATAATGCACTGTTTTTCTCTCAAAATATTTCGTTTATCTGAGGTTCACACTGAACTTGTAAAAATCTCTCTAAACTACCAAAAAATGGCCAAAATGTTAATTTTTAAGTAGTTAATTTCACAAGAAACATGGTTTTTATGCCAAAAAAAGAAAGGAACTAATCACTATTCTCCCTTTGAAGATTAGTTTAAAATGTTAAGTTTGAAGTGCTAGGGCGCCCTGAGGGTATGTCTATCCTATGTTAGCTCAAGCGAAATGTAAGGATAGACCCACACTAAGAGACGTTGTATCAACTAGACACCAACTTGCCCTTACGTTGCAAAATAGACTCTGTTTCCAAAAGCTCCAAGATGCATTTTTCTATACTGGCAATCTCATGCAAATTTTGTCTGCCATGCGGCACCTTTTCTTCTTGGAGCCCAGTGCCACAACAAAAATTAAGTTTCTGCATGACGAAAAAGATAATGCAAAAGATTTACATCCTATGTTTTGGCAACAAGTTGTATTGACTTGGTGTCTAGTAATAAAAGGTTTCTGACTAAGTGCGTTTTGATCAATGTCAGATGGGTTTTTTGGCCCAAAGTCTGCCATTTTTAAGGTACCCATGACATACAGGACTCCAGATGTAATATACTGGCTCGTTGGTCTTGATTCCTGATGCAACCAATGTTGCCACCCCTAGTACAATTGTACTAGATCTAGTCCTTCCGAATCTCATTTTAACTCTCTAGTACCCACAGCCCCAAATGTAGTACAATGTTATACAATGTATTATTCAAATAAACATTTTAACTTCAACATTTAATTTTATAGACCATGGAAAGGTTACAACTTTATAATTTTCCAGTTTTCATGATTTTTTTTAACTTGTGTGTTATAACTGTAAAAATTTTTTTATTCGAATAATGCTAAATTTGAATAGATTAATTGTTTTTTTAAGGTATTGACTATTATGCCCTATATAAGCCCCGTTGCAGTATTGATTGAAATTACTTTTGAGTTACTGTATGAATTAATGCTGATTATAGGCACCAAAACCTTGAACTGATCTTGTGACAGTACCATGCAACCCACGTCACTCTTTTGGGACTAGAATGCAAGCCAAAGAAATTCCCCAACTGATTTGGCATCCCAGTCACAAACTCTCTACATTTTCGATGGTCCAAAACCACCTCTTCCGCATACAAAATAGGTCTCGTTTTTGCCGGCCAGTCCTCAAGTCTTCGGTACCGATTTAGCACAGCGGCTAGATTAGTTTCAGGTTTGGTCGTACCGTATAGCAGTCGTAAATCCCGCCTACTTGAATTTTACGTGGAAATGACTTTAACAATTGACTGTTGTGGCCGAGCGTAAAAAAAAGCGGTTGTCCATGAACGAGGATGAGATTAGAGAAGCTTAGAATAGCCATTAGGCGTGTGTTCGATGGTGGACACATAATTTGCGGATATTACGCTTCGTGCTTTATTGTAAATACCTGTAAATGGTTCTTATAAAGAGTTTTTTTTTCATCGACGGTGAGGTGTTGAAGAAAAAAAGAGTTTTTGAGCCTCAGTTCTCAAGACTTCAAGATAATCTATAATAAAAAAAAAAACACTTTGAAGCTCTTGCAATAGCTTTGATGGACGGAATCTTTGCTAAAACTCTTCAATACTAATCGCCCAAATTCGTCTTCGAGAACCAGTTTCCTGCTTCAGTACCATTTATCTCTAGGCGGTCTAGAACCACTTAACTTCCTAGAGAACCTGAAAAATTCTCTCTCTTTGTGGCTAATTTCCTGCACACAAACCCACCATCATAGAGAATTAAAAGAAACACAAAAATTTAATAAAAAAAAAAACTTTTTTTCTCGGAATACCTTGAGCGTCTCGATGTTGCGGGAAGTGCTAAATGTGGATCAGGTGGCCCTAACATTATCCCACATCCCAATCTGGCATCCGAGAAGAAATCCCCGGTATCTCTGACGCATTTTGTAACATTGACCTTGCGTGACAAAAATCTTTTTATATAGCACCAGGATGTCGGCGTAGTTTTGGTTATTTTAGCGTTTGGCAAGACGGCCAGCGTCTATACGATTAGAGTACAGCATCAGCTGAAAGTAATAAAAGTCATATGATTTTTGTTTCTATGACTAGACCGACCTAGATACAGACCGGTGATGACTGATCCAGTCTGTGTTTTATGACCTAATTATTAAGGAAACAAGTTGGTCAATTCGCAGTAAAAATAAATGCTATAGAGTAGTCGTACCAGACATTTCAAGTAGAAAATTGGAAACCGTCGGAGAACCCTTCAAAATTATTCAAAAAAATAATTGGACTATCAATGGACAAAATGACTATATTGTTCCATGACTTTTTCAGTATCTGAGTTGCAGAAGACTTTTAGACCGATATTATTTTCGATCTTTCCAGTTCTTCGTATTTCCTATACCTCGTAATATCACCAGTAGAAACCTCAAAACCAAGATAATTCTTACTTAAAGTTTCCAAGTGCCCATCTCTAGTACGAAAATGCGTTTTTACTAGAGATGCGCTACTTATTACTAACCGCCCATCTCTAGTAAAAACGTCGTTTTTCAATAGGAGCAGAATTCGAATGTTGTCCATTGATCACCTACAGTAACAACACAATAGTTAACATTGGGTTTCCAAAGGCCCACCTCTTGTAAAAAATTTCCTATAAAGGTGTAAATCACAGAAATTATTATTGAAAGTTCTTTGCAATATTTCATAAATTCAATAATATCGGCAACTTTTTTTAATTGCGGTAAAAATAATATTTAAGTTCTAAAACTGATAGGAAATTAGTGGAAATTTCATTTGCACTAGTTTCCTAAAGTCTCTAATAAAGCTTTAATCTTAATGATTATTATTGAAGACTTCCTTACAATACCTTAAAAATTCAATGATATTGTCAACATGTTTTCATTCATCTGCAGTTTAAAGACACTTTAAGGTTAAAATTGGTAGGAAAAAAGTGTAAAAGCAAATTTGCATCGAATCCCTACAAAAGTTTTATTCACATATATTGCTATTGAATACTTCCTTACAATATACCATGAATTCAATAATATGAGCAACGGTTTTCAATTGAGCCTAAAAACAATTCAAAGTGAAAAAAAAATTCCACCGAATCTCTGTACATGCGTTAATCATAGGAATTATTATTAAATACTTCTTTAAAATATCACATAAATTCAATAATATGGGCAACATTTTAATTGTGGTTTAAAAAAAAAACTTCAATATTCAGAATTGTTAGAAAATCAATAAAAAACCAATTTTAATTAAATTTCTATAGAAGTGTTACCATAGAAATTATTTTAGCGGACTTCTTTACAATATTTTATAAATTAAATAATATCACCAACATGTTTTCAATTGCACTTTAAATATACTTTAAGGCTCAAAATTGGTAGAAATCGGTGGAAAGAAATTTATTAAGTCTCTCTAGAATAACTCAAAAATTCAATAAATAATATTCAGAGATAGAGAAAGAGAAATTATTATTTGGAACCTCATGACAACATCATATAAATTCAATGATATGGGCAATAGTTTTTAATTGCAGTTTAAAAAACATTGAAAGTTAAAAATTGGTAAAAAATTAATTCCCATTGAGTCTCTGTAAATGAGTTAATCATAGGAATTATTGTTGAATACTTCTTTACAATATCACATGAATTCAATAATATCGGCAACATTTCAACTGTGGTTTAAAAGAATCCTCAATCTTCAAAGTTGTTAGAAAATCAATAAAAAACAAATTGCAATTCAATTTCTATAAATTATTATTGCAGATTCTTTACATTATTCAATTAAATTTCTATAGAAGTGTTAATCATAGAAGTTATGTTTGTGGACTTCTTTGCAATATTTTATAAATTCAATAATATCGCCAACACTTTTTCAATTGCAGTTTTAAGATACTTCAAGGCTCAAAATTGGTAGAAATCGGTGGAAAAAATCCATTAAGTCTCCCTACAATAACTCAAAAAAATTCAATAATTAATATTGGCAACATTAGAGTTTAAAGACATTTTAAAGTTATATATAGGTAAGAAAACAAGTGAAAAGAGAAATTAATATTTAGAACTTCATCACAACATCTTATAAATTCAATGATATGGGCAATAAATGCAGTTACAAAATATTGAGAGTAAAAAAATTGGTAAAAATGAATTTCCATTGAGTCTCCGTAAATGCGTTAATCTTAGGAATTATTGTTGCATAATTCTTTACAATATCACATAAATTCAATAATATTGGCAACATTTAATATCGTTGTTTAAGAGAATCCTCAGTATTTAAAGTTAGAAAATCAATAAAAAACAAATTTCAAACACATTTATATAGAAGTGTTAATCATAGAAATTATTATTGCAAGACTCCTTTACATTATTCCATAAATTCAATAATATCGGCAACATTTTTTCATTGCAGTTTAAAGATACTTAATGTTCACAATTGATCGAAATTAGTATCCATTTAAGTCTCTATGAAAGTGTCAATCTTACATATTATTATTGGAAACCATACGATATCACATACATTTTTAAATTATTGAAATAATATCGGCAACATTTTAAATTTGGTTTAAAAATGCTTCAATATCTACAATTGTTAGAAAATCAATAAAAAACAAGTTTTAATTAAATTTGTATAGAAGTGTTAATTGTAGAAATTATTGCTGCAGTCTTTCTTACAATACTTCATAAATTCAATAAAATCGGCAAAATGTTTTAAATTGTAGTTTAAAGATACTTTGAGGTTCAAAATTAGTAAAAATCTGTAAAAAATCCATTAAGTCTTTATAAAAGTGTTAAACTTAAAGATTATTAATGAAGACCTCCATACAAAATCTCAAACATTCAATATTAAAAAAAAAAATGTTAAAAATCGGTAGGAAAAAGTGAAAAGCAAGTTTCTATTAAATATCTACAAAAGTGTTGGCCATACAAATTATTATTGAATGAGTACTCTTTACAATATCTCATAAGTTCAACAATATAGGTAACGGTTCTTTACAAGATTTTATAAGATCAATAATATCGCCAATTTTTTTTTTAATTGCAGTATTTAAGGCATTTAAGTTAAAAGGATTTAATCTTAACGTTTATTATTGAAGACTTTTTACAATATTTCAGAATGTATAGAGTATATATTGAGTTGTAACCTCTCTAAGTGAACGTACGTCCACCTAGAATTTAATTGAGCTCAAGCTTCTAGTTTTCTACTGTTTACAAAAAAATACTCTGTTTGTTTATTCAACAAAATATTAGATTAACTTTAAGTAGACATTGTGAACAAAATTAATGGAAAACAAGATATTAACGGCAAGCAATATTGAGAAGTAGTGAAGGAAGTAAAAGGAAAAAATCAAAATTTTCAAATAAAAATACAGGCAAAATGGGTACCTACACTGCAGAGTAGTCCCGACAACTGAAACTTAAGGTACTCTGATGGCAGCAAAACACGTTCAAAATCTCTTCAAAACGCCAATGAAGGAGAAAGTCATCAATTTTCGCGCCACATCGGAAAGTGTTACTTGATCGGTGAAGTAAGCGTTGCACAACAGTTACAAAACTGTTCTTAAGGCGGTCTTAGTCTACACATCCGTGCATATATAGGAAAACAAACGAATCATTATTGTTTGATTAAATCTTGGATGAACCAAAAATTTCTAGTATATGACGGTGGTTACCGAAGGAGTGTTTGGTTATAATATTTACCACAGAATAATGAAGATATAGGATTTTCTTGATTGATTGTTATAACCTAATGGAGAACCAGGTACTTGGGGATTCCCTTTGTATTGGCAATTATTTTATACAAACCACAATCGCGGCCATAGCTATATCTGAAAACAGGAGTTAAAAATCAGAAAAATTTAGGCAAAGATATCATTTCTGTAAACGCAAACTCGCTTACTCATCGCAGGCACTTATAACAATTATTACGTTCACTTTTAATACCATGGTAAACAAGAGTACAAAGCAGTTTCTCATCATCTGTGCAATCTGAGGTCTGAATTAAATACCTGAATAAAAGTGTTATGGTATTCTGCACATTCGCGCATGTGTGACAACTTAATAGACCATAATTGCAGCAGTTTTTTTTAAATTTAATTGTTACATATTGCAGCAACTTTGTAATTCGACAAGTTGGAATATGGTGGTGTATGGATTGAAGATGGAAGGGCCTAGGTGTGTTTATGAAGGTCATAGAAAAAGCGAGCAATATTATATAGTTTCTGTTGTTTTTCTGTTACATATAGGAAACATCCAATACTTTCATAAAAACTTGTGCAGTCACCATATTTGGCAGAAAGGGTAATGTAAGAAATTTATTGCATTCTATACTCAAGCATTCATTCCTTCACCATTTTGTCCAGAAATGTATATAATATAGAGGGGGGGGTGTCCCGTAAGCACACGTTCAAAAAGGGTATTGCGACGTTCTCTGGTTTAAAAGAAAACAATTTGATCAAATTTTCATTAAAAAAAACTGTTGCTGATGGTCAAAGAAGGTCACAATAGTTTACATAAATTACAATTAAGTCCCCAGTAAATTTCATTAAAGTACATCTACTACTACTAATTCTCTAGATTTTACAAAAAAACACAATTTTTTTCCAAGAACTTTGATCATCAATAGCAACGAAACCAAAAACTTTTTCTTAAATCGTTTTCTTTTGATCCAAAGAACGTCGCAGTACCCATTTGATCATGTGCTTACGGGACACCCTGTATATAATAAGAAATGTTCTAAATTGCAGATATAATCCATATGGTACCAAGCCAAATGTGGCTGGTTTGAAGCCTCTTACGTCACCTTTATATGACATTTTTTAAATTATATGAGATGAGATTTCAGAATCATACACTAGATGGCAGAGTAAGCTTGACAATTTGTCAAAGCTCAATCGATCAACGTCATTGTCAGTTTATTGACATTTTCGTTTTCAAACTCTTAAGACGGAACGAGCATCAGTCTATCTCACTCGTTAATGGGAAGAAATAATGGCGCAGAGTGAAACAAAACAAACTAACGCTAATGGTTTCATCATAAGTGATTTTTGCTTCGTTTTTCTTTCTATTATTATGGTAAAAAATTCGCAAATTGTAAAAATGTATAAAAAACACGTAAGTTTGAACAGATTTGAAGCTTAACTACTTGAATGCATATTTATACGTCTTATTCTTTGGGGCAGCTTCAACGAAAAGTACAAAAAAGTACTGGAAGGCGGCAACTTCATAACAGAATTGGAGCTACTCGTCTGTACTACAGAAATTCGGTAAGAATGATACTATAAACTATGATCCATGATAATATGCATTTAGTGCCAACTCCAGCACCCATCATGAAATTCATGTGCTAGTGGTAGGAAGATTTGAGAAGCTACTAAGTTGGGTTTCATGCCTCATACTTGTTGCTTGTCCATCCGCACTTGTTTATGGTTTCCACTAGTTTCTGCTCTTTAGCACCAGCACTATTTTTGGGGTTTTGCAACTTATTTAAAGAACATTTGCCTTGATATTTATCGCCTTGACATCTTTTAAAAGAGGAGAGCAGTATTGATTCTTGATTAGTTAGGAGGAGGAGGAGTTCTTAGTGTATGATCCTGAAGTGAATTCAACACAAAGTGTAAGCTTTGATCGAGGCTTTGACGCTAAGGCAGTTTTTGAAATTTATTTGATTGGAGAAATTAAGTTGACGTTAGTTTTGTTATTCCATCTTTTCTTGTTGACATTTTACAGGCAAGTTGATGACTTATTTTTTTTATTGAATACCTCTTATATGACTATACACACCAGTGCTAATTATCTTGAGTTATTTGTGCTCTTCTCTCCAGACTAAGCCGATGAAGAGTGCTTCTATTCTTCTTCTTCTTATGAAGCCGTCTCCCTCCGAAGGTTGGCGATCCAACTGGCTATAATGGTGAGCGAAACAGCACTCCTGAATATTTCAAAAGACCTTCGACCAAACCATCTTCTCACATCCTTGAGCCACTAATTCTGCCGTGTGCCCACAGATCTTTTGCCCTCGATCCTTCCCTCAATAACAAGGCGGAGTATTTCATAGCGCTCTCCTCTCATGATGTGACCTTTTATTGTTGTTAATAGTTTTTTATCTACGACTACTAAGTAAATAGCAAATAACACACGCTCTACTTCGCTAGTAAGGAGCTCCTTACGCACGCTGAACCAAACTTATTTGTAATAGTTTCAAAATGTTTATTCGTACGCGTCGTAGATAAAGTATAGTACGAAATGCGGGTTGTAAAGCATTCACCTACTTATGGAAATCGCGCGCACGGCAATCGCCACCGTGTGTCAACTGATGTACAGTAACACCAGTTGTCAAACCATCACGGCCAGGTGGTACCCGTAGGACGCCACCTTCGTCGCTGACTTCCTCGACACTGCACTCCAGCACAGCGTTAGCTCGTCTGGTGTCCTCCCTTAGAATATCCCTTACTATTGTTCTGTCAAATCTGCATCCTCCTTATGTGGACAGGCAATGTTTATTGGAAGGTCAGTCAAGACCTTTGTCATTATTGGATTAAAAACAATTCTGGACCTAGAGTATAAGGTCACACATAGATCTGAGGGTATGTTGATAACCTTCCGGACTACGAACATCGGTGATTAATCTCAGTGAGATGTTGATATTTGAAGCACAAAACCTGCTAATGATATGGTAGACTCTATTATAAGTCTTCCTAGGAACAGTCCTTCAGCTTCAGTCAGGAGGGCTAAGCCCTCCCCATCTGCAATGAGTTTGAGCGATGCCGCGTGCACCTGGTCAGGTCCCACAGCCTTGTTGCTTTTTTAAAGCCTGATGGCGCGTATTACTTCCTCTTTCGTGATTCCAGGGCTAGACTCATTAACAAGGTCACCTTTAGGAGATTTTTTGGGTTGAACATCGTTAAACAGGGTCTTGACATATTCATCCCATCGTTTTTTCTTTTCTTCAGCGCCCTCCAAAATTCTGTTATTGGCATCTCTCAAAACACCCTGCTGCGGTTTAAGCTGCGTGTTGGTAAACTCCTTGATTTTAATTTTTTTTTGATTTACCAATATTATACACCTTGGGTATAATATTGTTAGAGAGTACAGTACTCTCAGTGACGTCACAACTGTAACATCGACAATGACAGAGCGATGCGTCAAATCACCGAAATGTCGCCCTCTCAAGTCTGTCATTGTTAATGATCAATGGCGTCCACTAACGCGATAATGTAACGTTTCAGACTTTCATAAAGTGAAAAAATTTCCAGGTTTCAACTGTTTTTAATGGAAGATTTCAATCAATTAACTTTGTCTTTGATATATTCCAAAATTTTTTCGTTAAAATTATTAATAAATGATGAAGCAATTAATACCAGAACACGATTACTGGGAACCATTTAGGTCAGTTACATAACGCCACCAAAAGGAAGAAGAAGAGGTTCGAAGAATGTAAAACGGCGTGTAATTTCCATTGCAAATAACCATGCACACACAGGTATTCAGCCTCAGCCAGTGCAGTGCTGCAATATCTGCATTTCTCCTCGGAATGCAAGAACCGGAGAACCCGCGACGCATGTGGTTCGCATGCACTCTCTGGCCTACTGAACCAGTCTGGTTTCGCGGTGAAAACGAAAGTCTGTCTTTTCCTGGTGTGTTCTCTTCCTGGTTCGTGTTCACTATGCTTGTCGGGCTTATTGCCAATCTACGGGAGGGCGATTTATCGGGTTTGTAGCGTAGCGATGGATTTTAGCGAAGCGTGCACTAAAAGCTGCTTTTTGACCCTTTTTTTCCCACCGGTTGGTACAACGGTCAAAAAAATGTCGTTTGCAGAGGCAAGACAATGAGAAATTTACGTTGTTTGGGTGGATCGTCCGGTAATTTTTTTTTTTTCTAAATAATGGTATGTTATTCAAACAACACACCTCCGGCTTTGTCAACTGAATCGGGCAAATTAAATAGACGGGCTCCCAAGGCCAGGTTGTAAAAACGTACTAAGCATGTTTAAATTGTGTTACTAGATGAACAAAAAAACGCCCGGTGCAATAACCAAAATTGGGCGGAAAGTTGAAAGCAATGTCATGATGGCAAATTTCTTGGTCTTAAAAAACGCATTATTGAGTAAAATTGGTGCGTTACAAGCGATTTTACTTGACCTTTTAAATATGATTTTTTCCTAAGTAAATTTATTAAATCTACTTTTCTTTTATTTCAGGTACGTTAAGCATGACCGGTGTTCCGTGGTCTACCAGTACAAGTAACCTGTAGTAAGTGGTAATCTCAAAGTAGATATAGTAGTATTCATATTTTTTTAAATTATGGAATACCTGCTTCTTGGCATGAAAGTGGAATGTATACATTCCGTTCGAATATCTTGCTACTTTTTGCAGTCTAAGGTTTTTTAGCAACCATCCTCTATGGCAAGAATTGGGCAATCTAAGAAAAAAAAAGTTTAAATCGGAAATATTATTTTGGTGTCACCAAATTTTAGACACACACAAATTAAAGCTGATTGGAGATCTAGTCAGTCCGTTTCATCTTCATTGTGCACAGACTGGAGGTGAACCGAACCGACAAGAGCTAAGGGACTCGAAACCGGCATTTAGGCTCCATTTTCTCCATAGATAAACGAGCCTCCATAGTTTTCGAGTTTGTCCTGCTGGATTTAAAACTATAAAAGCAATATAACGCCATTCGACTTTTTTCTCTCGTACACTTAAAAAAGAACAGTGGAAGAGCCTAAGTTCAAAGGAACACAAAAATAATTTTTTGAGAGCTTACGATAAGGTATTAAAGTAGAGGTACTTGTTTGCATTTCCCAGGTATAGCCGTTGTAAGTTTCATCTATCGAAACCTCCCATATCGCACCATATAAATAGAACACATTCTTTCTGCCTAACCTTTAGTGGATTTAGCAACATTTTGACCTTAAAAGCTTTTCCCTCGACACATACATATGTGCAAGCAGAATAGCTCACATGTACGAACATGTGAATTGGAAAACCTGCTTGCATTTTGTATTGAATCGTATAATATGTGAAACACACCAGTGGATATACATATGTGACGGTGGCGCTGAAAATAGAAGCCTCTTAAAGGTACGATTCCAACTAAAGAAAACTAATTGAGCAATAAGTCACTTTAAAGTGCACTTTAATTGACATTCGAAAAAGGAAGCATATCGTTGATTAATTAAAGTGGCCGATTTGGCGATAGGATATGGTTGGTTCGAGTTTTCGATTGTCTATTTGTCTGTTATAGCTTGCAGGTGGTGCTATAAATAAATAAAGCTAGAAATGCGCTTTCACCACTTAGGGCTCGCACTAATTAAGAATCGAGCAAAAGGTGCACCTACCTGACTTCGAGCAATGGAAAAAAATATCATAAACAATCTTTGAAATCCTCGTTTAATGGCACTTTCCTAGAAAACCATCCTACGTACTCTTTGTGAAGCTGACATGCTCGTAATTTAATAAATGACGATAATAAATAATAAATGGCCGTGATAATACGAACGTGACAATCCATGCTGAATGTTGATGGACATACATTACTGATTGGTGTTTATGTCCTACCTTACTATATGCATTCGCACTTGTAAAGCTTCGCATGGAGATGACGTATTTTCCCTTACAAACCAGAACTAACTTTGAAACAAAAGCACTGCATTTTCCACACACAACCAACTAAGCCATGGCCTTGGCTGTCGCTGTCCAATCGAAAAATCCGCCGTGTTTCTAAAGTTTGCATACGTTTTGCATTTACTTTGAATCGCTAATAGGCAACGTACAAGAATTTTTGTAATTTTATTTAAAAACGCTTAAAATTCACGTCGGGGAAGTGGTCGGTTTTACGATAAATTATCGGCCTCGCCTCATGTAGGACACCACTTAACAATGTTCCTTTGTTCCCCGTGACTTGACTGCAGTCGACATATTGCTTATGTAGTCCTTTTCAGGAAGATATTCATCTAGCCCGCCATGGAAATGGTGTCTAGCTGCCTTTTTTTTTCAACTGAAATTTGGAGAAATTCTCGTCTTCTGTTGGTACCAATGACATCGGCGTCAAAATTTAAGATCTGGCATTACACTTACGTTCTATCCTCGTTATTTGTATGTATTTTAAGAAAGAGAGCATAATACTGCGTCCGTCGATCGATTAGTTTCGGGGTCTACCCCTCATTAGTACAGCTGTCGACAAACTGGAGACCGTGAGTTAGCGGCTTAAATCGAAAATGTACGGAGTACCGGTGAGATGTTGTATAGAGCAGGAGCTGGCGACATCCGCCAACGTATTTTAGATCCAATATTGCGTGACAGATGGCTTTCAGTTCGAGAAGCAGCCTATATTGCTCTGTATCTCGCTGGTTATCGGGACCAAAAAGAAGTGAAAAGAGTAGGTGGTTACCAATTTGTCGATCAACCCATCTGCATACTAGTTTCGGGGTTTACCCCTCATTAGTACAGCTTTGGCTGGTCGACAAATTGGAGACCGTGAGTTAAAGGCTTAAAGCCGAAAATGTACGGAGTACCGGTGAGATGTTGGACAGAGCAGGAGCAGGCGACATCCACCAGCGTATTTTAGATCCAATACTGCATGACAGATGGCTCTCAGTTCGAGAAGCAGCCAATATTGCTCTGTACGTCGCTGGTTATCGAAACCAGAACGAATTGAAAAGAGTAGGTGGTCACCAATTTGTCGATCAACCCATTTCCATACTAGTTTCGGGGTCTACCCCTCATCAGTACAGCTTTGGTTGGTTAGCAAATTGGAGACCGTGTGTCACGGCTTAAAGCCGAAAATGTACGGAGTACCGGTGAGATGCTGTACAGAGCAGGAGCAGGCGACATCCACCAGCGTATTTTAGATCCAATATTGCATGACAGATGGCTCTCAGTTCGAGAAGCAGCCCATATTGCTCTGTACCTCGCTGGTTCTATAACTCACGGTCTCCAATTTGTCGACCAGTAAAAGCTGTACTGATGAGGGGTAGACCCGGAAACTAGTATGCATTTGGGTTGATCGACAAATTGGTGACCACCTACTCTTTTCACTGTATTCTGGTTCTGATAACCATAAAATATGTCAACATATCGCTAACTGTTTATATAATATGTTATTATTTTCCTAATGTGATTCCTAAGGGCTGGACTTCAAAAGAGGCCTCTTGAAGTTTACATCTTGCATTCTAATATTTGAACCACAGTACATTTTACGAATGTTTGGTATAATGTATTACCACAAAGATCCTTGGTGTGTTTTTGAAGTGAACCTTCCATTCTTAGAAGAGAACCAGGAATGGACTAGCCTCCACATTTGAACTTAGCTGGTACTTTATTCATCCTTGTCTATTGACAATTCACAGCCCACTTAATAAGTTTTTCTATTAAACAGATTATACCTGCTTTGCTTTGTATATGAAATAATGTCTCGTACAAATTTTAGTTTATAAGGAATTGCCCCTGATTATACCATTTTTAGTTTAAAGGAACTGTAGCTTTCTTTAGTTGGAAAATTTATTCCATTCCACCAAGAAGCTATTTCAGAATGGTCCACCATTCTAGACAACTCACTAATATAAACTGGAAATGGAAATAAACAATGTGCTTACCCAGAGTATGTATCCCCATGTAACAATCTTGTTCATGTTAGAGGGCTCCAGTTCCAGTTCTTTCCTCTGCATATGCATACTAACTTAACGCTCGCCCTAGCTGGCAACAATCAATCATCATTCATCAATCCTTGCTTCAACGTGGTCTTCGTGTCTCAACTTTTGCCACTTTGGCATCTTATTTTGCAGAAGTTTGAGGTTGCAGATCAGCTTTCTGGGTCATGCAATAAATTGTGTTACTTAGTTACACTTATTAAGTTACTTTTACACACGCAGCATAATAATTGTGTCTGAGCAAAATTTCGGAAATGAAATAGAAATGTTTGAAAATTACAAAATTTTAGGTTAAAAACCGACAAATACGTTTTTTAAGGTCGCTTCAAATAAATCTCCGATTTAGTTAATTTTTAATTGTTTCTAAAAGGTGCTTTTACTATATCATGGATGGCTAGATGAATATCTTCCTAAAATGAACAATGGTCTGTTCATTAGAAAACGTCATCTAGAAGTCTCTGAATGTTTGTCAGAAAAGGATGACATAATCAAAGTAAATGGACTTTTTGTTTCATCCTTTTCTTTTGACATTGCACAGCCAACCAGATGACATTTTCAACACCCCCTATACTTAAATTAAAACTCATCGACTGACGACACTCCGCATAAAAGGAAAAAAACGCCGGTGGGATATTGCAAAACCGAAATAATCTCGAGGAAATTACGAAATTTCACTTTCTTCGGCAGTAAACGAGTTGACCTACTCGCGAGGCCGGCTCTCCTACTTTCGCGAAATTCGCTTTTATTTGTTTTGGATTGTGGCGTACACGACTGGTATAGGTACCAATCTTTCGATGATGATGAAATAATATGCTTTCGCATCGGACAGCGATCGTTTATTTGAACGATGACTGGACGAAACGACATTTTTGTGATTGAGTTTTACGAAATTGTTCGACATCAGACAGGCAGTTAAAGAAAGTGACCTCTTAAGATGCAGTTTTGACTGGTCCGCGAAATGACAAAGGCGAATTGAATAAAGCAACAAACTTCGGATCAATAAGAAACAAGGACATCTAGCAGCCAACTTGATTAAATCAAATCTTCATTCATTTTTTGTTCGCTACGCATGATATAACACCAGGCATATTAGATCAACAACCTGATATATAACCAATCAACGAACCGATTCATTAACCGAAAACAGCATAAACGAAGCCAGAACAACTATCTTCTTTTGCGTCTACAATAATAATTAAAACGTGTTACGTAACGTTTTGCGCCATATTAAATCCGATCTGCATATAATGATCGCTAACAAGCTCCAATAAGGATATGCGGAAAAGGAACTTTACCACGGTACTAAGTTAGTAGACCACTGGAGTAGCGCGAACCCGCAGAACTATTCGAGCTCATGATGTAACGTTGTAATGGTCGAAATGCACTTCCTTGTGAAATCGTCTTTGTCAGGCCAATTAGCTGGTCGGTGCAAAAACACCCTAAAAACCACTCGCTCCAAAAAACCGTGCACTCTTAGCTTAAAACGTTTATCGTTTTGGATGAAAATAAATAATAACTTTCACTCGCCTAATATCATTATTATGCCATCAAGTTACGCAACGCCCTGTCCATCTGCCCGCGGCTGTATTGCCCGATCTCATCGGTTTCTTTTTTTTTTGCAAATTAACAAAATGGATTACTGATTACTGCTATCCCTAAAGGTGATGGTTGGTCGGTAATGAGTTAATGGTATGTTAATGGCGTGTGCATGGGTATGCGCGGTGGTAATGAAATTAGGCGTTAAATTCATTTTCGACCAGGGGCCCAATTTTTGACTCTGAGAGACAACGTTCTCTCAGGTAGTGACGTCAGTTTAATGCTGAATGACCTGAAAATAAAGATTCTCCGGAATAACTCCACTCCCCAGTTCCAAGAACCTGGCTTCAGAACTCTGACGACCAAAGAGTGATATCCATGTAAACATTACGAATGTAAACAGCAAAACACTCAAGATAGTGAAAACTAAATTATTATTAAAGAAAATAGATGGATTACGAATACTCTTCAAGTATCCTACAAAACTATGCATAGGAACTTTGGTGGTGAATGTAGGACAAAAACAAACACTTTACACTCGCTAATGTTTGAGAACTTCATCCAGGGCTTTATGCAAGTAGAGCAAAGGAAATAGTTCAGTGTGGAACAAACACGAAAACAGCCTTTGTAGCAACCAGCTTCTCAAATCAGGAAATTCCGGCCTTCGCCGCCTCTAACTCCCAGAGGTAGTTATCAGAACCCACACAGAAAGCCTCAATATTAGTCTAGCGATTTCTTTAGTGTAAACTAAACCTACACGATCGGCCCTACATTCTACTATCTCGAATAGTCTTACTGAATCGCCTGCACATCTTGTCTAACCCTAAAATTAATACTACAATATGGACTATCCCCTATGGAGAAGAAACAACTCAACTTAAGTCTCGTAGATTTCAACGGTGACCGTTTTCAAGTTTAACAATGGCGATATCGGTTAGTTGACGAGATACGGAGAAGGTGATATAGAAGTGTATAAAAATAATGTTTTCAAATTTCGAAAATTCCGACTGACATTCGCAAAAAATCGAAATTTTGAAAAACTTTTTTTTTAGCCTTAATTTAAAAAGATAATTAAAATTGATTGACCCTTCTTCACAGCCTTTTTGCTCGCTTGAGCGTGGGATTTTGAAATTTAAAATTCGACGTTTCGTTTTCATGCAACCATCTTCAACATTGATGTTAAAAACTTGATTTTTATAAACTTTTAATTGCGCAACTTTGCCCTAATTCATCCTATCCCTTTAAATAACCGAGATCCCCATGATTAAACTCAAAAAACCGGTGATCCTGTATATAACCTTAAGTCAAAAGCCAAAGGGAAGAAGAGAATTCCCTTCTATTAGTCTCCCACTCATACGCGAAAAATTGACAAGAAACCATAGTTGATCTTCAGGAGCTATACAGGGTGTTTCAGAAAGGTGTTGCCGCACTTTAGGCGATCGTAGACGACTTCAAGTTAAACAAATTTTACTATTAACCCCTGCCCGCAAACGCACCGTTTTTGAAATACAGGGTGTTAAAGGATTATTTTATGTAAGTGGCGCCATCTGACAACGGCAGGTGCTTCTACTAGGGCATTCAGGATGACTGTGAAGCGAACCAAAAACCAGTTTTCTGCAATATTGTCACTTCCCACAGACAAATGGCCGAGATTTCGTACCTATATTGTCTGGGGGCGACGTTTAGCAGAGTATCAAACTCATTTCTCAGGCAGAGAAACCATAGACCGGTTTCGCTTTTATTAGAGCTCATCAGTATGGTATACCTCAAACCTGACAGAAAAATAATACCATACTAATGAGCTCTAATAAGAGCGAAACCGGTCTATGGTTCCTCTGCCTGATAGAGAAGTGAGTTTGATACTCTGCTAAACGTCGCCCCCAGACAATATAGGTACGAAATCTCGGCCATTTGTCTGTGGAAAGTGACAATATTGCAGAAAACTGGTTTTTGGTTCGCTTCACAGAATTACTTTATTTAGTGGGGTTTAGAGGGAGAAGGACCCAAAATAAAACTTCTACGCTTCCGCAGAAATTGCCGACGTTTCGACGTTTATTTTACGTCTTTTTCAAGGCTTCTTTGTGCGACATTGAAGAGGAAAAACTCTTCGGCTCCTTAAAGATGCCAGCTTAATATTTATATTAGGCCAGGACTTCAGCATTTGTACAACGTCTTCCCCATAAGTGATGTGGACATGTCGAAAAAAACCTCCATTCGTAGACATAGTGGTTTAGGTGTAGCGTCCTAAAGATTTTAATTTCCAGGAGAAAAGTAGCGGGGGAAGGACCCAAAATAAAACTTGTTGCTTCCGCAGAAATTGCCGACGTTTTGACGTTTATTTTACCTCTTTTTCAAGACTTCTTTCTGCGACATTGAAGAAGAAAAACTCTTCGGTTCCTTAAAGATGCCAGCTTAACATTTAGATTAGACCAGGACTTCAGTATTTGCACAAATTCTTCCCCATAAGTGTTGTGGACATGTCGGAAAAAAACCCTATTCGTAAACATAGTGGATTAGGTGTAGCGTCCTCAAGATTTTAGAATCGCACGTTTTTTTTTTGTACCCTTATTTCTACGCCACTGTGAAAAATGACAGTTTGGAAACACACGGTAAAAGGACAACACAAAAATAGTACATTGTGCAACTAGTGTGAAAAAATGCACTTTTGAGAGTGTGAAGAGTGATTTTCGTACGTGTTGCACACTATACTTTTTCTACGGCTGCGATTTTGCTACATAAATTATCATTTGTATTATAAAATATATCAAGGCGTGTGCAAAACTGAACTTTGCACACGCTCCGATATTTGCGCACGCTGTTTGCAATATGCGATTTTCAACAATAGTCACTAGTGCGCATTTGTTGCCTTTCGAGGCAGTCGTAGAAAAAGGTACTACGTTAAATTTTACTATTTCCGACCTTCTTCAGCCTTTTTGGAGGTTTCTGTTTCAACACACTGTTCCTTCTTTGAGTCTAATGTTCCTTTCTTCAATATTTGCCACTCAAACTGGCACCTCCTTCTTCGTATTGGTGAAAGATGGTGCTACCATAATTTCAGATGTCAAATCCAGGTCAGGTTCTACAAGTCCAATGCACCACCCAGGATCATTTTCAGGAAGTTACTGTAATAATCTGTTCTGAATTTGGAGACATTTTCACACCATCAGCAACCAGTAGCCGTACGCTCGTTCCCACATTTCCATTGGTTAATGCAAACTCCTCATCCACAAATGTGAAAATATCTCGTTTGTGATCATAGAAGAATCTATGTTTCGTGCTTGATCTTCGCAACTAACATTTTATGCTGAACCTCAAGCCTTTCTCCAATCACTATGGTAACATCGGCCTCTCCGTCTAGAGGACAAGACTCTCCAGTGAAAGGGGTTCGACTAATGGGTTTCGTGCGGCACGTGACTACGTTGTTTGAAAACAAAAAATATATTGTATTTGTGTGCTTCTGCACCAACATAACTAAATTTAAATTTTGGATCGCCCAAAAAGGCCTTAGTAGGATTTAAAATTAATGCAAAAAAACCAATTTTATTGCAAACATTATATAATGAATTATTAAAGTGAGGTTATATTTACTAACATTCTGGCAAAATGACATCATGTGCACGAAACCCATTCCAGTATAACCTCTAAAACACTCTTTATTTACTCAACAAAGGAACACAAATACCATAGAGCTAATCTGGAGACCCCCTCCTGTTTTACAGTTTTAGCTCCCCTTTTTAGCAGTGGAAACCTTTAAACTGGTGACGATATCCGTTGGAAGTGACGTCTCGGTAACATCATCACGTCTTACGTCAAATTATTCCAAAACAGTTGTCACTGTCATTATTTTTACAATTTCTTCTGTATCTTTTATAATATATCTATCTCCTAGCGCTAGGGAAAAACTTCTAATTTGCTGCGACTAGCTATTCCGACTTTTATTAATCTAAATTGTGACTTTGGTAATCAACGTCTAAAACTGTGCATAACTCCAAAATTCCTCTGTTCGAAAGATTCTTAACGTAACGCATTAGGACACGTTTTACATTTGTTATTTTATGGAAGAAAAGCCGACGTTTTCGACTATTTTTTTAGGGATACAGATCTACGAACCGTAGAGACAACTCGATTTCATTCCCGATGAAAACGAGTAATTTGTATACTATGGAGTGAACCGAATTCATCTGGAAAAGCCTGGACTGTGTATGTGTGGCGTTAGAGGGTCTATGATGCTAACGAATATTTTTAGTGTGTTTTTTTTTAGTTGACAGTAACTAAAAATCCATTCTCAAATTTCTCTTGTAAATCTATTAAGTAGCAACGCCTCTCCCGTAAATCCTCTTGACCTTTTATGGCGTGTAGGCTGCGGGAGCTTTTATGTCCAGCATCACTTTTACTTCCTCATTGCTTTAATAGCCACGATTAGCACCATTGCACCGTACAAATATGAGCATCGTTTCTCGACAAAACCGTCATCTTCTTCAAAAATTAAGTTAATCGTAAACATCAGTAACTGCTGTTGTTTTTTTTAAACGAACCGAGAAGGAAACCGCAAAAACTTTACAGTCCGCGGGAACCTTCCGAGAGCTTGTACTCCGTCAAAGGTACCTCTAGGACAGGATATTTTTTTTTCCCGATTTTATTGTACTTTTACAATAATTATCGTAACCAACAATAAATAGTAACCTTGTAAATAAACACATTTTGTTGCACAAATCGATCTAAACTTGACCTTGGCGAAGTTAATAGTCATTTCATTATTTCCACGCCGCACGCTGTAGATTTTGTTTGAATTGATATACGAGCATTTTGAATGCGATTGGAGCTTCCGTTTCATTCTCCGTGTTCAAACTCTGTTTTTATATCTGACGCATTCAATTCCGAATGGTACCATGAACCGAGGAAGGTATTTACGCAAAAAACAGCGGTGCCGATAGTGAATGGGTGAATGTTTGAATCTAAAATAGCAGAATATTGTAACTAAGTTGAACTTTAGTGGAAAGACTTCTCCTTCTTTTTTTTTGCATTCATTGCCCAAGTTTGTATGACGTCAGTACGTAATTCTGTTCATCACATAGTTCTTCTTTTCTGGTTAGTCTGACACCTTCGAACTAAGCACAGAACATTGTAAAGAAACTCTCTAATACATATAACAAATCGACTCTTTTACTTCATAGGTATCTGTAGGTGTAGGAGACGTCTCGATAACTGACGACTCGAATTGAAGCGACTCTTTGAACAATGATGATAAACTGCTAAATTCAGAATGGCAAATAAGTTGCATTATTTTACAATCTCTCAAAAATCATGGATGCTATTTAATTGAAAATTGATCTTTTTCGTCTAAGAAGTTAGTTTTTTTTACAGTGCACTACTAATTTCCTTTTTCCAGTCCTCTCAGATACGCTAAATCATTAGCTCTTTCCACTAAATCATTATTTTCTTTAGTCACATTTATGTCATGGGACTGTCTTTTTAACTCGTATCCAGTATCCACATCTGTCGACTAAATTTTGTTTCTTTTGGTTGATCACCTACTACGGTAATCTAGTTTGTCAGTTTCTCTTTTTTCTTGAAGGTAATTCTCTAACCATCCACTTTTAAAGTTGGCATATAACAAAGTTTGCTGCGGAATTCCACGTCCAGAAATCTTGGGACGTGGGTTCCTTTACTCAAATGACTGCTATCGTTTCAGAAAACAACGCAAGCAAGACTCACAAGGTAAGCCTTTAATTTCGCTCTGATGGAGTTCAAGGGTAAATTTTGAATTTCTGCAGGCACTTTAGTGTATAGCTTAACCGCCCAATATCCCGACACCTTTCCAGCCGCCTGTATGAAGGAACGAGTTTATGTCCATTTCTAGTGACTATGTTGCTCCTCATGGGTTCTGTAACGGATCTTCCCGCTTTTGATGTGACTAAGAAGTCAAGTATATACACACATGGCACTGTCAATATCTCCATCCTAACATACTCCTCAAGAGAATCATCCCTATACGCACCTCCATCCAACACTAACCGCCTTCCTCTGCAGGCCAAAAACCCTTTTCGCTTCTGTCGAGTGCCCCAACAGTAGAATTGCATACGCTATTTGAGCATGAAGTATAGCAAAGTCGGCTGTTCTCAATGCCCCAACCGAAACGCAGTGGGACAGCGTGGGAAGCACGTACAAAGATCTGTTAAGTTTGGCAGCAATCATGTCAATATGTCTTCCCCACTGCATCCTCATGTCAAGAACAACATCCAAGAACTTCACTTCCGTCAAGTCTGTCACCGGCAAATCTCTCAAGGCAAAAGTGACCCATTAAGGAGGAGCCTATTAGATCGAAACCAGTCCTCAGCCCTTAAACGACCCCCGCCATCGCGTCCTCCAGCAAAGCAGACGCAAAGGAGATGGTGGTGTCGTCAGTAGAGAGTGCGCATTTTTCTCCGCAAACACTCATAGGCAAATCGTTGATGTATATGAGAAATATAATTGGTCCCAGCACAGACCATTGTGGGACACATATATTGATTTCTCTCCTCGCTGACGACACCCCTCCCACCTCCACCATCTGGCTTCTAGACTCCAGGTAGGACCTTATCAGCCGAACACTGTCGTTCGAAAACTTGTAGTGCTCCAGTTTCTGTAGGAGGATATCGTGTCTGACACAGTCAAAGGCCTTGCTCCGATCACAGAACAGAACCGTTTCATACTGCATCTCGTGGAATGCACTCAGTATCTCCGAGACCAGGCCCGAGACAGAGTCAGTGGTACTTCTGCCCTTTCGGAAAGTGCTCGACTATTTGGTTTGTCAGACATTTCTCCATCACCTTGGATATGATTGGCAGCACTAACACTGGTCTATAATTATTGGGATCTGAGGGATCTCCCTTCTTGAATATAGGTTTCACGATGGCTGTTTTGAGACAATGCAAAGGTTAGTCCGTGAAACCACAACGCATTCCTTCGCCGCTTTTATTCATTTGACATTAAATCCGTATATATCAGGGCTTGTTTGTATTTTTTAATGCATTAATAATGCCCCTGACTTCATTAAAAGTCACCTGTTTGAAAGAAAACGAAACAGCCGGGGAACCACATACGCTCAAGGTATCCCGTTGGAGACCTTCCGCCCGGCAGAATCTCCTGTACTCTTTTCTCAGAAATCTGGGCAAAAAAATGTTGTCCTTACGGGGTTCGACGCTGACCGCATTAGATCATCATTAAATCTTATACATCATAAGACTTCCTAAAGCCAATAAGTTCATCCCTTATTCCGCCATATTGCTGCTGCAACTCAGCAAGGAACTGCAACGGTTTGGTCGGAGCTAAACGGATCGCACTTTCCAATATTAGTTAACAAGGATCGAACAATCAAGTGATTCGAAAATTCTAATTTTTTATATAATTTCCAGTACGTACTTTTTGAACAAAGGAGGAACCGCGATGGACGTTGATTACCAGCGCCGTAATTTAGATGAATAAAGATCGGAATAGCCTCAGAAAGATGGAAAAGCCAAAAATCGGATTACATCTATAAGAGAGCAGGTTATTGACCCATTTAATCTACATTTCTACTCTTTCACCAAATTCTTTTAAGAATGAAGAATGAAAGGAGGAAATTCCTTCAAACAAAGGAAGAATGCAAGCTTTTGGATATTGATTACGAAAAGGACACTTTAGTAGGAGGACAGACTTAGAAAAGGACAGAGTAGTCTCAGAGAGATCTAAAAAACAAGGACTAATGTCACCTTAGATCATGACACATAATCCCCGGTAAGAACGTTTCAAAGAGAGGAATTTTGAAGGAATGCAAGATTTTAGACGTTGATTACCAAAGCCACAATTTAAATGAATGAAGGTCGGAATAGGTGTCAAAGAGATGGACAAAACAAATACAAAACAAGCAGGTTATTGTCCCATTTAATCTACACTCCTAATTCTCTACAAAATTCTGTCTACACCCACTCGTCTATGAAATAGAGGTATAGGAAAAAAATGAATTTTTAGTTCAGTTGAGTTTTGAGTTAACATTCAGTCAAACACAAGTCTTCTCTCTTGACTTAAAATATGAACTGCTTCATTATAGTTCTTTAGTGGCTTCTGAGTCCTATTTTCTATACCTTCTAATTATTATTATTTTCTGAGTGCTGAAGCTACAAAGTTGCACCAAATTTTAATTTTCTGAGCGCCTGAGGAATTATATCGAAATGGAAGTTAAACCCTCGTCTTGTTTCCTGAAACCTAAATAAATAGTCGAAAATGTCTGCCTCCATTCCGTCAAACACTCTTCTTTTGTCTTAGAATACAAACTGCTTCATTATAGATTCTGGGTAACTTCTGAGTTCCGTTTTCTAGATCGTTCAATTCTCATTATTATCTGAGTTTCTCAATCGAGATCTCCTGCTACGAAATTAGTAGTAGCTAAGACTGAGCTTAAGGATCTCTATCCAGATCGAAATTAACCATGCGACTTCTATCTTCTATCTATTTCCTGATGAATGCTTAATAATTAGTTAAAACGTCGGTCTTTCATCCATAAAACGAGAGATGTAACACTTGTATCGACCCTGCTATCTTCAGTTATGAATTAATATTAAGTCTTGTTTAGAAGATTTTTGAATGACTTCTGTGTCCTATTTTCTAGTCCGCCTAATTCTGATTATTGTCTGAGGTTCTGACGCGCACAGCAAAAAATTCCGTTTTTGCAAAAGATGTACAGGACTGTTTGATGAGAGAAAAATATGTTTTGAAGAGAGAGTCAGCAAATTTAAAGATTTTCATTCAGTTGGCATTACCAAGCTCCTGTCAACCACACTGCACAAAACACATAACTCCGTGTTACTAATTGGTCATAAACAATACAGCCAAGGGAAAAAAAATTCTGGTATTATTTATGGCCGGCTAATAAATACCCGGAGTACTTAATTCATTTAATAGCTTAAAACTGCATTATTAAACCAATATGGACATGCACATAATTATTCTAATTCAAAAATCACGTTTCACACTCCTTTGGTCTGCAGGAAAACTAAACGCCTGCTAGAAAGGTTAACTACTATTTTTCCTCTTTTGCCTGCAAAACACTTCATCTTTTATTAAGACAAGAGTAATTACTTATCTGCTGAATGTATTTAAGGTGTAAATGAGAATATAATTTAACTGTCAGTCAGTGTGATTTTTTCCAAGTCAATAATGCATGGAATTTTTGGTAACTATCTCTAATAGTTATTGCAGCAATTGGAAGAAAGAAAATAGTCTTGAGTGACAGAATGTTGTGGTTTCCAGCTGAGCCTGATAAAAAGCGAAAAAACAGGGCGATCAGCAGCAGCTGAATTATTACGATACTTAAGCCGAATATCAATTCTTGAATCGAGTCAGTACCGGCCCTCGTATTACAAACGCCTTCGTTTTTTTTTGGCCTGCCTGCTACAGCTGTGTTCAAATTTCAAGGACTCTTTGTAGACCCACAACTAGACATATGGTTTTTGCTTCATCTGTCTTCACGCAGCAGAAGAAGACGCGAAACGGCCAACTGAATAACCGGAGTTTCGGGCAGCTGGTGAATACAAATTAAGCCGACTTGGTGGTTACGTAAGAGGTTCGATCAAGAAAATGATAGAAGGGACCTTGAATGAATTCCTGAAGAGTTTTGCATGTGTGCTATGCATCAGGTATTCCCTGTGGAAAAGTGTCTATCAAAATTACCAACTATAGTAATAGTAGGATAATAACCGTATTATTAATTATGTGAATGATGAGAAACAGAGGATGTTCTAAAAATAAAATACTCAACATCAATTCGTCACCCTTTCTAGATGGGTTAAAAAAACTAATAAGGCCTGTCCACTTAACACACGTAAGTATATGGTTATGTAACTCTTTTTGCAAGACAAAACGTCAAGAATTTTAATACTGACCACCGTTTCCTCTTTAAACGTAATTACCTTCCACGCTGACAAGGTGTTTCAAATTGGCCAAGTGCTCAATAACTCATTTGCAGATCCTTATCATTTATAAGTTCGCACTTCTCATGATTTATTGTTTTAATAAAAATTCAATATAATAATTGATTTTTTGACAGGCCTTGTAGAACAAAAACCTTTGCTCAAGACTAGTGTGTACTAAATAATTAACTAAACAGGAAGTGAATTTTTTAATAAACATTTTCGACTTTTTGTATATATATGTCGGTTTTTAGTGAAAATGGAGTAATACAAACAGATGAAAATGTTGAGTTACTAATCATTTTACTAATCATTTTCAAATACTTTTTAAACAAATATGGAAATGGCATCTTTTATTTAAAAAGTATCGTTGCAAAAAGTAGAAAGTATATCATATTCCATTATTTTTTGCATCTTACATTGCCATGGAATTTACCCTGTATAACATCGATGGCAATTGTTACTTGTCGTCAAAACAGATACGGAAAATGCAGAATATAGGTAGGTACTTTCTTTCAAAACTCGGTGATTTATGCTCTATCATTTGTACCGTAGCTATGTATAGCTAAAGTCACTTACCCTCTTTTAACAATGGTGGTTTGAAGCGTCCATCACATCACTACTCTCGAAACGGTCTCATTAATAATCAATTCTAAAGTCATTTCAGTGTATTGGTGAACTTTGAGGTACGTGAATATTGTTAACCTAAAAAAAGGAGTCCATGTAGAGTAGTTCATTTAATACGCAATCTGTTCTTTCATGGTCAGAAATTAGTACCTGAAGTTGAATATACCATGCAGGGGCTTCGCATTAAAAGTCATTAAATGCGAAGTTTGAAGTAAAATGTAAAAAAGCAAAACTTGGTGGCAGTCGTAGTTTCCCCCCCCCCCACCCAACACAAATCGTAGTTCCCCCCCCCCCCACCCAACACAAATCGTAGTTCACGTTAGCCTTATCAGTGATGCTCATTTTAAAGTGACAACTTGTAACAATTGAACTACAATATTTTTCTTACCAGAAAAAAAATGTCTTCCAATTCGATTCCTCTAGTCTATATCGCTACTTTCATACTTCTTTTCAGAAGTCAATGCGTAAAGTAGCATTAACTTTCAACATTACATTTTATTGATTTTTATTGATTTTGAAGTGTCTATGACAACATTTTAATAATTTATTAAGACTTTAGTTTCTCATTTTGCCTGATGAGATAAATGATAGGATCATGGATCATCCAGCAAAAGGATTAAAATTGGATTTTGTGAAGATTGACAAGGCACAAGGCACAAGGCACAACAAAAACTCAAGCTTAGCATAGGTACGAAAGTACCTACAAGCAAGTGAACCATTTGCAATATTTGCGTAAGACATGACACTCATATACGTACTAGCGTGGCTTATTTCAACTCTCTTGACCTTTTGACTTGATAATTGCCCCAGCACACATAAATAATAAAGCTTTAAACAAAGCATGAGTTAAAAGATGAAAAAAAGCTAATTCAGAAACCCCTAAACATAAAATTGAAATTATTAATCCACCAAAAGTATCAAAAACTGTCGAATGCTTTTGAAAAGTCACAAAATACTGCAGTTGTAAATTCATGCAATCAGAACAGGGGAAATAGAAATCCGGCTTTTCTGCTACAACTTGAGGATCAAAAGCCAAATCAACTACATTATTCCTTTACCTTCAATTATACCGCAAATTAAAGAATAGTGGAAAATCTGAGTGGGGCCATTTTGTATCTGGGTCTCTGGGTAGTCCAACCAGGGATGACTTCCTAGTCCCTATTTTTCAAACTCAGCTACAGGGTGCCTCATACAGCTATCGAAAATTGACTCTATAATGGGCTACTTTCTACATATCTGGAACTTTTTCTACATATTTTCACCAAAGAAAACAAATAAACTCCGACGGTTTACAATTTTCAGGATTTACAAGACGCCAAACTTTTGAAAAACAAAATTTGAACCACAAAATGTCATTATTGTCATTAGTCATTTATGTCAAATTGCAATTTAACATGGGTGTGCGATAACTTTTCCTTGATACTCGACAAGATGTTATAATTGTCATACGATCAAAACGAAAACAATATTTTATACGATAAGTTTTACGTGTATATTACATTTTTCTTTTTTTTATGTTGGATTGGTGAAGAGCTAATATGACGTAGTTTCTGACCTATCAAATAAGGAAAAACCTTTGCTCAAGACTAGTATATACTAAAGACTTAACTAAACAGGAACTAAATTTTCTAATAAACATTTTCGACTTTTTGTATGTATTGATTGAGTTGTAGAATATTCTATTTAATAAACAATCTGTTCTTTCACGGTCAGAAATTAGTACCTGAAGTTGGATATACCAGGGGCTTCGCATTAAGTCATTAAATTCGAAGTAAAATGTAAAAAAGCAAAACCTGGTGGCAGTCGTAGTTCCCCCCACCCAGCACAACTCGTAGTTCACGTTAGCCTTATCAGTGATAGGGCATTTTAAAGGGACAAGTGACAATTGAACCACAATATTTTGCTTACCAGAAAAAAAAAATCTTCCAATTCGATTCCTCTAGTCTGGATTGCTACTTTCATATTTCTTTTCAGAAGTCAATGCGTAAAGTAGCATTAACCAGTTGACCAAGACATGATGAGCAAAATTGTAGGAAACCAGAAAAAAAATCTTCTAATCCGAGTCTTCTACATTTGTAAATAGGGATTTTTTACTTTGATACTCCTTTTCAAAAGTCAATGCCTAAAGTAGCTTTACCTAGTTGACCAAGATATGATAGGTAAAAGTGTAGAAAACCAGAAAAAAATTCTTCCATTCCGATTCTTCTAGATTTCTAAATAAAGAATTTTCTACTTTCATACTTCTTTTCAAAAGTCAATTCACAGAGTAGCTTTAACCAGTTGACCAAGGCATGATAAGCAAAAGTGTAGAAAACTAGTTTCCAACTTTCAAAATGCTTACGTTTCGACTTCTAATCAGATCATTCCATTTATTTCAATGTCTGGGCGTTGTGCAGACAATCGAATCTCATTCTTTGATTTCTGCTTACAGAAACACTTTTAGCAGAAATACGGGACTGTAGTGTCGTGCCTTATGTTGTTTTTCGGTTTTGGTAGTTTGGAGACGTTTAAGCTTTAAAACTACTTTATATATATATGGACATAGCAAAAAAACCTTGAAAAGGAGCCTATAGAGATACAAATGTGTTTTAGTGTCAGCTATAATTTTAAAATTGCTATAGGATTTTGGGTCAAAGTGGTTTCTGGCAATAACTCTTATTCTTCCTCTTGAAGTGCCTATCCCCTGTGGATGTTGGCTATCACATTGATGCAAATTACTCTAATCACTGCCGCTCAATAGAGCTGTCGATGTCATTCCAGTTCATATGTCCATATGTCCAAAGTATTCCAATTTTCTGCGTTTGACGTATTGCAGGTATGCTAGTTGTCCATCGATGCGTTCCAACACCGTATCGTTTGACACGTGGTGGATCCTGAGCATGCGGCGATAACACCACATCTCAGATGCATTTATGCGCTTACATGAGGCATCGGTAAGGGTCCACGCCTCTGCTCCATATAGGATTCCATTTTAAAATTCTTACTCTAGTTGAGGGATTGGTTGCATAGTATGTTACGCATCTTGTTAAATGATCCTCTTGCTTTTTCGATTCGGCTCTTTATTTCTCGAGAGTGATCCCAGTCCTTATTCAAGGTACAACCCAGATATGTAACTGTCTCGGCCATTGTGAGAGCTACATTGTTAGCAGTAAACTGTAGGTTGCCGATGGCGGCATTCCTTTTTCTTACAGTTTATCTTCATACCATATCTTGCATGCAGTCTCTGAAGTCTCTGAAGTCCTTCAGCAGTATCTGCTATAAGGACGGTATCATCAGCGTATCTTAGGTTACTTATTATTTCTCCGTTTACTACAACTCCATCTTCTATATTATGTAATGCCTCTTTAAATAGATGTTCTGAGTACAAGCTCAGAACATCTTTAAATAGAAGAGATGACTCTTCTGATGTTTCGTTTTCGACTCGAACAATGGCTTTTTGTTGACTCGCGTAGGATTGAGATGAGTTTATCATGTTGGACTTTATCAAAGTCTATAAAGCATGCAAAGACGTCTGCGTTAACGTCCCGCGCTCGTTGAATCAGCACCTGTATTGAGAATAAGGCCTCTCGGGTGCCAAGTCTCATCCTGAAGCCAAACTGTGTGTCAGTTATTCTCTCGTCGAGTCTTCTATATATGATATTCAGGAAAGCTTTTAGGAGGCGACTCATCAAGCTGATTATTCTGTGGTCGGAGCATTTAGTTGCATTCGCCTTTTTAGTAAGCGGGATGAATGTCGAGGACAGCCAGTCATTTGCCAATTGACCGCCTGTGTAAACTATGTTGAAGAGGTTGGTCAGCAGTTTTATCTATTCTGGGTCCAGTAGTTTGAGGATTTTTCCATGAATCTGGTCTGGCCCAGGAGCTTTGCTGTTTTTTAGTCGTTTGATAGCTGATTCCACTTTCTCCTGTGTGATGGTAGGCCCTTCCTCACAGACCACTGCGGGCACATTATCGCAGTTTTCGTCTCCGAAAAGTTCTTCCATGTACTGCCTCCTTCTTGCGAGTTTTTGGTCCGTCTCGGTAATGATGTTGTCTTGCGAGATTATCTCTGGACCCCGTCCTTCATATCTTCCTGTTTCTTCCTTTATTTTCTTTCGAAGGTTAAAGTTGTTGTGTTTTTCTTGCAATATCTCGATTTCGACACATTTTTCCTGTAGCCACCGTTCTTTAGCCTCTTTAATTGCTCTTAGGACTTTTGTCTTAGGAGCTGTCTCTGTCAGGACTGTGTAATTCCTTCTATTTTACACTATCACTGTTTCTGTGTTTGGCAATGGCAGTGGCCCCGGGACTGAGAGCCTTCCAGCCGACTAAAAAATCGAAAAGTTAATTACTTTTACTTTAGATGTAAAACTGAATTTGTGTTTCATCGTCCCCCCCCCCCCAATGCACTGTAACAGAGCAATTAAATAAAAAAAATCTTATTTTGCCTCTAGCATTTGTAGATACCTATATCTAAACTCATTGACAAACGATTGAAACCCCCTTTTCATATCGCTACTCTAGAAACGGACTCATTAATAATCTCTTTCACATCATTTCACTGTATTTATTAATGAAGTGTGTGGCACATGGATGTAGTAAGAATTAAAAAAAAGTAATCCATGTAAGAAAATCCGTTTAATAAACAATCTGTCCTTTTGAAGGTCAGAAATCAGTACTTCTCTAAATTCGAAGTAAAACCTAATTAGCGAAACCTGTTGAAATTAGATGCAAAGATATGTTCATTCACCATTCTGTCTACAAAACGTATTTCACGTTAGCCTCATTAATGATGCGCTTTTCAACTTGGGTTTTACCTTCTTTTACATCTCAAGTTACACTCCACGTAAGGATAAAAGAAATATTTTTTCAGACAGACATTGTATCAGAAATCGGAAGTTTAAACCTCAAGTAGGAAGTAAACTTGAAATAGATGTGAAAGTGGGCGTCTGATTTTCTCATTTTACAGTTTTCAATCCAAAGAAGTTCAATGTTTACTTTTCCAACAGTGATTATCCCAGTTCAGAGTGAAAACTTTCCTAAACATGGAAAGATATTGAAGAGGACGCATTTACAATTATTATTATTAAAACATTTCAAACAAGCTGAGACACGTACTTTTCAACTGAAAAGTATTTATCTTAATAATTATTAAAAAAAAAATATAAGCAAATCAGTACCACCAGAACCAACACTAATAGTCATTAGTAGCACATTTTTCTATGTCCATTCATAAAAAAAAATGTCGCTATATAGCATTTAAACTAGTGAAACCGCATTAATTGGCTTTTTCCTTACACACTATCGGCATATTATACATTGTCACCCAGTCATTATTATAAGCAAGAACAGAACCTGCCTCTGAACACAAAACGTGTATATCCAACTTCAATGACACTTTTTCTGGTTAGCATTTCAGCAATTGGATACAGACATAAATTAGTGGCAACTATTTATTTAACAATCGATTGTTATGGTTAATTATAGCAGACAGAATAAGTGAACTTTCAGATTATATTCATGCAGATTAATGTAATTTTACTACGGATAAATCCTAGGTACTGCAAATAAAGGCGAGGGTAACAACAAGAATCTACGTACATTGCGTATCAGTATGAATGGTCGAGGCCCACATTTTTTATTTACTGAGTTACAATAACAACTTTTTGCCCACATTTGGGTCTTATCTTCAGGTCGCCATAATTGAATAGTTACAGATATTCATGTACGTATAGTAAGCTCTTCACCTAACAGAGTAGTTTTAAAACTTGACTTTGTGATTTTAAAATGTATGGACATAACAACTTTAATGCTTCATACCCAACAACATTTCCAATGAACTATTTAAACTATTACAGTTATTACATCCAACTGTGCAACAAAATTATAGAGAGTAATAGTTTTTTTCTCTCTCTGAAGTGAATATGGACTAACTGGTTTTCTTTTCAGGCAACAGCAAACCTTCACACCACAACGGACATGGCCACTCGACGATCAAAGAGTTGGCGGGTGCCATTTTGGGAGATGACAAAAAAGACGACGGCGAGTTATGGAACAATGTAGAAGCCCAGACAGCTTTCCTTGGGCCCAACTTATGGGACAAATCCTATGAAAATGACCTCAAGGTTTGTGACATTTTTCCTTCTGCTAACAACCGTTTTATGCTTTTTGTGATATAGTACGTGGACCTGGATGAGTTTCTGTCCGAAAATGGAGTGTCCATGGACGGATTGGGTACGCACGGCGCCCTCGGTCCCCTATCCGGTACTCACCCCTTACCCAAAAGGGAGAGATCTCCCAGTCCTAGTGACTGTATGAGTCCGGACACTATCAACCCCCCTTCACCGGCTGACTCAAGTAAGTTTCGTTTTACAACTTCTTTTCCAGTGGTGGAGGTTTCAAGTCAGAGAAAGGGATTAAGGACATTATTATGTACAGCTGTCCCGTCAAGTACTGTCTCTTTTTTTATAGCAATGTAAATTGAACTTACTCTTTTTGCTAATTTTAAGAAAAATTATTTATTTTTGTTTGGTTTATTAGCCTTAAGAATATATTTGGTAATGCGACCTTCTGGACAGCCCTATTTTAGTTTATTTTATTTTTTTTCTTTAAGTTCAATTTACATTGGAAGCCTTACTAAACTTCTCTAAGCCGTATCCTCTGCTCTCACATCATACAGTAAAAATTGCATTTTAACCACACCTTAGTATACTCTTGTTTGCTTCAAAAATTAAACCTACGACACGAAAAGGGCCTTATGTATATTAGACAACACTGCCAGTAACAATCAGCCAACAAAGACTCATTGTGAAGCTTAGTAAGGCCCAATCAGTCCGCACCGTAACAAGCGTGTACTCAGAATACTAACGTCTAAAATGCAGTTTTTTCTGAAGCGCTCTCGATGGGCTCGAGCTGTCGCGACTTCGATCCACGAACAAGGGCGTTTTCAGATGAGGATCTCAAGCCGCAGCCTATCATCAAAAAGTCCAGAAAACAGTTCGTCCCCGATGATCTCAAAGACGACAAATACTGGGCGAGGCGCAGAAAGAACAATTTGGCGGCCAAACGGTCGAGAGACGCTCGAAGGATGAAGGAGAACCAGATCGCCCTTCGAGCCGGTTACCTAGAGAAAGAGGTAAGGACCCACACAAATTTGACCCTAAGATCAGAAACAAATTCTTAGCAAGGAAAACTTTATAATGATTTACCTTGTTTTGATTACAAATGTCGTCAAGAAAAAGACACTAATTTAGTGTCAAAACGTCAATACCTATCATCACGTCAATAAGGGCGGCTTTTACAACTTCGGTATAACTTCAGTTTGAAGTTAAAACACCAGATATGACGTAGATTGCATTGTTTAACTGTCAGGTAACAATGCAATCTACGTCATACTGGTGTTTTAACTTCAAACTGAAGTTTTAGTGATAGTTGTAAAAGTCAGACTAAAAGGTGTTGGGAAACCTAAACGTCAAATTCTGGAGATGATTATTTGTCGATTTAACATAGATCAACTTATCCAAAAATGCTTCTAAAGGAAGGTGGGGCCCTTTGAAGTGAAGTAAAACTTTAGTTTGAAGTTAAAACACCAGTAATAACGTTGATTGCATTGTTACCTAACAGATAAACAATGCAATCTGTGTCATATCTGGTGATTTAACTTCAAACTGAAGTTTTACTGATACTTGTAAAAGCCGCCCTTAATGCTGATATTCAAGGCATAGTAATTGGTCGCTACGTTATAACCGTTCTCCAAACTAACTACTAATTTTTTGCAATGTTGTAGCTAAGTCTCAAATTCGATATTCTTATAACCAAAATTAGATCCTACATAAACAGCAATCTGAGTGCTTTAAAATAGTGATAAAGGGCCCTCTTCAAAGAGAGCCCTATCTCCTCTGAGAAGCATTTCTTGATAAGGTGAATTACGTGAGACATGATATAATATCTCTAGAAATTGTTGCTTTCCTTTGTCAGTTTAGTTTCCAGACTCCTCTACAGTTATGGGTTGTTTTTGATTTCTATCAACCTAACATCAGCTACGTATGTAACAACAAAAATGTTGATGTCACCAATTAATGACAAATGGGCTAACAATTAAGTTGGTTTTCCTTTCTATCCGTTACCCATTAACCCACTTAGCTTAAGTCTTAAAGCTTAAAAAATTCAAAATAAAAAGTCATATTCTAATTTAATAAAATTTGGAATCTGTCAAAGCACTCGACGTTAATAACGCTGATTTAAGAAGGAAGAGAAGTTCAGTGTTATTTTGACTCTGACACCTCTGACCCGATAATGTACTAAATGTCACAACAGTCAACCACACTTCTTCACTAATTTGTTGGTGCAAGACCAGACCAGATAGTGTACTGTTATCAGGGCAAAATCTAGCGTTTCATGTCAAAGTTGAATGGCTATTCTCACAAAATTTCCATACTGACAAAGGTACCACTACCAAAAACAACAAAACAAAATACATACTCACAGATTACAGCACATTAATTGAACTATAACTTGGGATAGTTCAGTGATTCCTTAATCTGCAGAAACTGTACCATTATTAATAAGTCTAGATGAATGCCAGATAAGCAACCAGATGACACAACGATGTACCTATCCTGAAAAAGAATTATTCTCTGTTTCACAAGACAAATAGTGTCTCACAGAAGTTGTGAGGTTTCAACTCACCCTTGTCTTATACTTCCCTCGATCTGACTACACATGAACACAAACTGAACAATCTTTTAGATCAACACCACAAACAGAAGACACATTTTAAGTGCATTTTTATTTTGGCAGTATTGCAGTATGCACACCTATGGAGAGTGTCCTATTTAAATGTGTTATGTGGGGGCTCGTATGCAGATCTCTGAACTGCTAAGATACCTGGAAAGTCAATTAAAATAGAAAAAAATTGTGCTTTGATGTGCCCAATTTTCAGGTTATTTTATTTCCTTTCCATTAAGCATAAAGAATATGGAACAAAACATTGCCAGGTTCGAAAACTTGGCTGCTAGGAAAAATTATGTACTGTACACTAAATTTCCAATAATACCAAATAATTGCGAATATTGCCCAACATTTCCAGTACCTGTACAGCAAGGTACTAGAGAGGTTTACCCGTTGATTGATGCTGATTGATGAAAGAAGCAAAACACTTCAAATGCAAAGTTCAAGTTTTGTCGAATTGAATATGTCCTTTATAACTTTCAACAAAAAATGCTCTGTGCATTTTATTGATTTTTGAGGTGACTATCACAACATTTTAATAATTGATTGACACTTTAGTTTCTCACTTTGCCTGCTAAGATAAATGATAGAATCATCCAGCAAAAAGATTAAAATTGGATTTTGTGAAGGTCGACAAGACACAATGCACAACTAAACTCAAGCTTAACATAGGTACCTACAAAGGTACCTACAAGCAAGTTAACCATTTGCAACATTTGCATAAGACATGATACTCATATATTACCCATTTGCTTTGCTTGTCATCTAGTTACCTTTGAAACCTTTTTTTATTATACCAATCTCCTTTTAGCACAAGTTGAGAAGGTATGATTTCAATGAAAAATTTCAAAATCAAATTTCCAACGCCTACTTAATGACAATAATAAGTGAATGGCTTATACTAACATGGCGTATTTCAACTCTCATGACCTTTTAACGCTGTCGAATGCTTTTTAAAAGTCACAAAATACTGCAGTTGTAAATTCATGCAATCAGAACAGGGGAAATAGAAAACCGGCTTTTCTGGTACAACTTGAGGATCAAAAGCCAAATCAACTACATTATTCCTTTACCTTCAATTATACCGCAAATTAAAGAATAGTGGAAAATCTGAGTGGGGCCATTTTGTATCTGGGTCTGGGTCTGGATAGTCCAACCAGGGATGACTTCCTAGTCCCTATTTTTCAAATTCAGCTACAGGGTACCTCATACAGCTATCGAAAATTGACTCTATAACGGGCTTTCTCTACATATCTGGAACTTTTTCTACATATATTTTCACCAAAGAAAACAAATAAACTCCTACCGAATACGGTTTTCAGGATTTTCAAGACGCCAAACTTTTGAAAAACAAATTTGAACTAGAAAATGTCATTATTGTCACTAGTCATTTATGGTTTATGTCAAATTGCGATTTAACCTAGGTGTGCGATAATTTTTTCTTGATACCCGACAAGATGTTATAATTGTCATTCAGTTAATCACAAGGATAAAATTTTATACCATAGATGAGATTTTTTTTTAAAATGTCCTTTATTTGGATTGGTGAAGAGCTAATAATAACGTAGTTTTTGACCAATGAGATGAGGAAAAAGATTTAAAACATAAAACTTGTAGCATGCTTTTAATTATGTCTACGTCTTAATGATACTTTCGGGTTAAAGATTACAGGTCGCTTATTCTATAGAAAAGAGTGGAAGTGAAAGCGAAAATTTTGACAACCTTGATTGGTCAAAAAATTCTGTTGACGAATTCCATTGGCCAGCAATTCTCACTTTCACTTTTTCCTATAGAATAAGCGTCCAGACGTACAGCTCTCTGAGAGTATTGCTATCCTTAAATTCCTAATAAGCAAACAAAAGATGGGAATATGCTTAAAAAAGGAAGAATTTTTTACTTTGGATTTTTTTTTCTAAATCTGACCGGGTATCATCAACGGAGATACTGTCAAAATTACATTTTGTAAGAATAACCTGAGCGGCAAGGGGAAGGCTATGGGGTTAGGCAGGGGTGTCAGGGAACATAAAACAACACTTCTTTCACACTTATACCCATATTTTATAATAATTTCAAAAAAATAATTTAATAATAATAATAATAATAAATTCTTTATTGCCAACAAGATCACAAAATATGACACAGCAACGTCAAACAAGAGTAGCATTATAGCTTACTAAAATTAATTACTCAAAATAAATATTAAATTGAAATGAATAAACAGTTTTCTCAAGCAATTTTTGTGCTTAATTCCATAAAAAAACTAATCCAATGTTACCAACCTCTGTCTAGTAATAAAATCCCTAGATCCACTTTGACAGCTGACACTGACAAATGAAACTGACGGTTGAAAAATACATTAAGACGGCAAATTTAAATTTGAAATATGACTAAACCGACAATTAAAAAAATTTAAATTCATTAATTGCCAAATGACTTTGAGATAATTAAACAACATTTTGTAGGTGTCAATAAAGCAATTTCGCATTGTGTCAATAATCGCACCTTTGGGCGGCTTTTCGATTTTCTATTGGAGAAAACTTAAAAGAATGTCAGTGATCAAAGTTGGCAGAGGCCCCAAATTTTCGGATTTGGGATTCATTGATTTTGATTTTAAGCAAGCTTTACGAATAACATTTTGACATATGTGTTAGGGAAATGCTCAGAAAATTCAAGAAATTTTATAAAAGTTGGAAAACAATATAGTTTGACGATTTTTTTTACATTTGGTGTAATGGTTTAGTTTTTGAGTTCATGTAACGTACTTTTCTTAACTACTTTCTGGCCTATGTATCATACAAAGAAAACTTTATTCTATCAGAAAAGAAGTCTTCTGACGACTTTAATGAACTTTTCAAATTGCCACTCTCTATATATTGTTGCCAACTCAGGGTTCAATAATTTCAGTGGAACGATTTAAGACGAAAACACTATTTATTTATCCCACAAATACACACAAGTACAAATAACTCACTACTTAACACTTTATAGCCTTCTATTATCGATTGGTACTTTAGCTTACTTATAGCTCGATTAAATAAGACTACTACTAACGGCGGCGCTATTCGCCTTTTATACAAAATCCTTAAAATATAGAAAAGCCTAGAACATTATTAGAAGAAAAATAATTGCGTTCGAAATAAATAGAGCAATAAATCACTCGTGACAGTCCCCATGTGTAATAATGCCGCAGCGCCCGGGAAGGGCGCGTGTCGCGAAGGTCCAACCTCCAATGTCGCTCCGCCTCGTTGATAATCCACGCCCACAGCCGCCGTTTACCTTAACAATATTTTCTTTTTTCCCCACCACCGTGTACATGGCAGTAATTACTCCATTTTTGTTAATTTGTTTTTCGCATTTACAGAATGTTGGACTTCGCCAAGAGCTTGAACGACTGAAGAAAGAAAACCTCATGCTGCAAAACAAACTGGCGAAATACGAGGACGTCTAAAAAAATTCTCAAGTCTGAAGGATACCGTGACATCCTTATTCTCTAGCAGCGGAATCGTCCTATATTAGAAAATTAACTTTGACTTCAAACATGTTTTACGTTTAAGTACACTATGCGTCGTCACAGGTGCTCGAAAATGTTCGCCTTACTTAATTTGCAGAGTAGTTACTTGTTTTTTCTTTTTTGAATATTTTTAGGCACCTTGTATATGGTTGTTTCATTCATATGTTTGACTTTGATGAGCAGTACAGGTTTGCGTAGAGAATTATGTAAATCTAGTACCTCTGAAAGCGAGAAGAAAAGAGGGTTTTGGCGCCTAAAACTGCCCTTAGGGTCTTTCTTTTAAGTTTTTGATGCTGAAAAAGAATACTTTTGTTGTTTCGCTATTTCAAAATTATTAAGACTTGTTGAGCACCATAGAGTGGTAATGAAGATGACGTCAGTGTTCCTTTGAAACTAACATTAAAAATTGCTACCAAACATTTGTAAATAAACATACACATTATGTAGTAGTCACTCTAGTAGTGTAGGATTAAAAGAAAGTAAGAATTTTTTGTTTAAATCATCTTCAGCGGAAAATATTTGGGTTCTTCCAGTAGCAAAGGGTGCTACATGTGGCTGGGGCTCCACCAAGATGCCAGCATTTAGCGTTTTGCAACCTGCGAGGTGGAGCCTCAACCTCAAAGCCTTTTGCCCCTTCATAAAACCGCTTGTATGAATGTATTGTTCTATTTGAGTGTTAATATATAAATCAATTAAGGCCATATCCACATTAACGTGGTCTTCCACACCTGCATTTCTAAGGCGGTCTTATATACGTTCTATATTAGAATTGGCCGTTATAATATAATTAATAAATATTTTAATACATATGTAACGCATTCAATCATCCCTCTCTCTCTCTCTCTCTTTGACGAAAACATTCAAATATTTTCCGCTGTGCGCTTCGTCTCGTCGTCGTTCAGGAGCAGCTGTTATTTTGTAGAATAATTGTTATTTGTTTTTATGTTTATATATAGTTTATTTTTTTTGCGGTTAAAGTTAAGTTAGACTTAATGATAAAGACGGTAGTGCGCGGGCGCCAAGTTCTTTAAAAACGTTAACGTTACCGGGTGGGCGTCGCGCAACAGCCGCCTATCGCGTAGTAATTCTGTAGTGGTACAATGCTCACAAAAAGTTTTACAGATATTAAGGTAGTAATTTAGGAGACGATGAAGGAAACGGCACTAAAACGTTAAAAATTTCTAGTTTGTAGGTTGTTGCATTAGTGGTTAATAAATTATTGTTAATTAAAAAATAATGAAAAAAAAAGACAGCAGGTTAATTACAAAATATCTCGATTCAAACATAATTTTTATTGAGAAATGAAACACTTCGTCGGACACGTTCCTGGCACTTGAGGAAATACCTATAACCACATTACAATATTTCTTGTTGCATAGATGAGTACTTATACGTAGTAAAAACAAAGACTTTTTTCATGGCACTTTTTAAAAAATGGCATTTACATGCTACACTGCCAAGTTTTTAAACGCATTTTAGTAGGTACTCCGAAAAGGGTTGATGTTGAGCTTCGTTATTGAAACCTACAATTATTTTAATAACTTCAGTCAGATAAACAAAAAAAAACTGAATTAAAGATAATATACTAGTTGTTAATTATTGTACCTTCTTCATTGCGGCCCTTACTAAAAGGGCTGTCGTCTCAAACCTTGCATATAGGTTTTTGCGAAGTGATAAACTATTAGAACTCAACGTTACCGTTATATAAATACCTACGTTTAAGATTTAAATGTGCAGAGATATATCTTATAATAATATTCTATAATATATATTATAGGTACGTGTTTTATACAATTGCCTTAATTGGCTGGCCTTAATAAAATTTACCTTTTTGACCTCTTTTTTTCGAAAGAATTTTGTCTGTTGAACGCCATTGTGGTTTCATTATTTCCATAACTTTTTTTATTACTGTTTGATGTTATAACATAACGCAAAATTCTTTGTTAATTCATGACATTTTTCTGTTAATAATTATTATTGTATTCGAATCAAATTAGATATAAGTTTTTTCTAAATAAAAATCTGTCAAAGTATATGAATAATAACACACAATTGAAAATAAGTATATTACAACTGTATAAAACAAAAGCAGAAGTGGGTAAATTTTATTTTTTAGTAACAAGATATAATGATGAGGGTAAAGTTAAAAGTTAGGTATTTACTGTTACTACCTGATGTATTGTTATATTTCATAGATAAACTCGCCCACTGTTATTATAATAGTATCTACTTATGAGCGAGTATATTCGTGAAATATGTATACTATAGTTTGTTATATAGATGCAAACACACAAATAAACCTGGTGATTTCCACGAAAAGCTTTTATGTGGCGAAACAAATTTTGAACAAAAAAGCTATATGATGCTGTTGTAGATGATATTTTGTAGTATTCAAATAAAAATGATCATTAAAACTGTAATAACTGCTACTGTGAGCATTAAATGACGGAAAATAAGAAAATGTGTTTTATTTCATTTACATAGTGGTTTGAATGTGTTGGCCCTTTTTTTTATTGAAAATTGCAAATTTTGTTAAATTTGTTTATAAGAAGTTGAAATATATAGATTATTATAAGAATGTGAATAAGGGTAGGCGGTGGCCAAATGTGTCGATCAACCCATCTGCATACTAGTTTCGGGGTTTAACTATCATCAGTACAGTTTTGGCTGGTCGACAAATTGGTGTGCGTGAGTTAGCGGCTTAAAGCCGAAAATGTATGGAGTACCGGTGAGATACTGTACAGAGCAGAAGCAGGCGACATCCACCAGCGTATTTTAGATCTAATACTGCATGACAGATGGCTCTCAGTTCCAGAAGCAGCCCCTATTGCTCTGTACCTCGCAGGTTATCGCTGGCGGATGTCGCCTGCTTCTGCTCTGTACAACATCTCACCGGTACTCCATACATTTTCGGCTTTAAGCCGCTAATTTACGGTCTCCAATTTGTCGACCAGCCAAAACTGTACTGATGAGGGGTAGACCCCGAAACTAGTATGCAGATGGGTTGATCGATAAATTGGTAACCATCTACTCTTTTCACATCGTTCTGGTTCCGATAACCTGCGAGGCAGGTTACAGAGCAATATGGGCTGCTTCTCGAACTGAGAGCCATCTGTCATGCAGTATTAGATCTAAAATACGCTGGTGGATGTCGCCTGCTTCTGCTCTGTACAACATCTCACCGGTACTCCGTACATTTTCGGCTTTAAGCCGCTAACACACGGTCTCCAATTTGTCGACCAGCCAAAACTGTACTGATGAGGGGTAGACCCCGAAACTAGTATGCAGATGGGTTGATCGATAAATTGGTAACCATCTACTCTTTTCACATCGTTCTGGTTCCGATAACCTGCGAGGCAGGTTACAGAGCAATATGGGCTGCTTCTCGAACTGAGAGCCATCTGTCATGCAGTATTAGATCTAAAATACGCTGGTGGATGTCGCCTGCTTCTGCTCTGTACAACATCTCACCGGTACTCCGTACATTTTCGGCTTTAAGCCGCTAACACACGGTCTCCAATTTGTCGACCAGCCAAAACTGTACTGATGAGGGGTAGACCCCGAAACTAGTATGCAGATGGGTTGATCGATAAATTGCTAACCATCTACTCTTTTCACATCGTTCTGGTTCCGATAACCTGCGAGGCAGGTCACAGAGCATTATGGGCTGCTTCTCGAACTGAGAGCCATCTGTCATGCAGTATTAGATCTAAAATACGCTGGTGGATGTCGCCTGCTTCTGCTCTGTACAACATCTCACCGGTACTCCATACATTTTCGGCTTTAAGCCGCTAATTTACGATCTCCAATTTGTCGACCAGCCAAAACTGTACTGATGAGGGGCAGACCCCGAAACTAGTATGCAGATGGGCTGATCGATAAAGTGGTAACCATCTACTCTTTTCACATCGTTCTGGTTCCGATAACTTGCGAGGCAGGTTACAGAGCAATATGGGCTGCTTCTCGAACTGAGAGCCATCTGTCATGCAGTATTAGATCTAAAATACGTTGGTGGATGTCGCCTGCTTCTGCTCTGTAGAACATCTCACCGGTACTCCGTACATTTTCGGCTTTAAGCCGCTAACTCACGGTCTCCAATTTGTCGACCAGCCAAAGCTGTACTGACACACGAGGATTACAGAACACAAGAGGAGTTGCAGGCTGGGACAAACAAAAAAGTCTGTTTTCGAGAGAATTTTCAACATTTAAATATAGCTCTCTAACGGCTGTATTCACCACCATGAACTTAACGGATTGTTTGCTAACAGTGGTATCTATAAAAGCTAACACCTTATTCACCATCGCGTTATCAGAGTGTTAAAAATTTAACAGAGAGTTAAATAGCGACTCGGTATTCACCATTACATATCAGGTGGTTAAACTTAACCACTCGAAATTGGGTTGTTAAACTGCTTAACGAAGTGTTAAGTAAGAAAAGTGTGGTTATGTTTTGGTTTTCCCTCTTTTCTCTGTTTACAGATTCTTAATATTTTTTGGTATTTTTGTATATAGTTGCTAGGTCGTTTTCTTTGGGATTGAGTTTCCACTTCTTTTCGTTATGAGAACGAAAAGTTAAACTTTAAATCTTAAATGTTTTTGATCTCAGTAAACACAACAGAAAAATGAACATTTGCTCTAAAAAGTGAGGTTGGATGGGGCAAACTACAAAACTCAGAGGTGCGTTGCTGGTCATGTGATAGTCTGCCCTCATTCTAATGGATTAGGCAGGTGACCGATTTACCCCGTAGACGCATCGTGAGTCTTGGAATTCGCCCATAACTACTGGAACCATGTTGCCAGAGGTTCATTTTTGTTATCAGTCCGTTTGTTATCCGAATCCCGAAATTGTTTGGTGAGTAGCTACAGGTTTTAACAAGGTGTTACCTTTTATACCACCGTTAGCAAACAATCCGTTAGTTTCATGGTGGTGAATACAGCCGTAAAAACTGTAGCTAATCACCAAGCAATTTCAGGATTCGGATAACAAACGGACTGATAACAAAAATGAACCTCTGGCAACATGGCTTCATATCCCATGATCAGCAACGCACCGCTGAGTTTTGGAGTTTGCCCTATCTAACCTCACTTTTTGGAGAAAATATTCATTTTTCTGTTGTGTTACTGAGATCAAAAACATTTAAGATTTAAATTTTAACTTTTCGTCCTCATAACGAAAGGAAGTGGAAACTGACTCCCAAAGAACACGATCTAGCAACTATATATATACAAAAATACAATAAAATACCAAAATATCTTAAGAAACTGTAAACAGAGAAAAGAGGGAAAGCCAAAACATAACCACAGTTTTCTTACTTAACACTTCGTTAAACAGTTTAACAACCCAATTTCGAGCGGTTAAATTTGACCACCTGATAGACGTTGATTTGTAATGGTGAATACCGAGTCGATATTTAACTCTATTAAAGTTTTAACACCCTGATAACGCGATGCTGAATACGGTCGTATAACCTAAACAGCTGTTGGAACTTACACAGAAATGGATTGAGCATTCCAACTCTCGCATTCTGCAATTTCGGTTAGCACGTAACCACTCCCAGTGGATCGGAAGAAGAGACAATCCAATGGGCACCTAGATCCCCGGACCTAATGCTATTCGATATTTTTCTGTGGGGTCAGCTGAAATTTGTTGTTTTTGAAATGCAACTTCCTGAGTCAACAGAGGAACTACAAGAACTGATAATTCAAAGTTGACGAGCTATTTCCAGAGTAACATTTCAAAATGTTCGTAGATGTCTCCAAAAAAAAGAGAAATCATTTTCAGCATTTAATAAATTATTAATGGAATGGAAGTAAAATTATAATAAAATACTACATTTTAATTTAGATTTTGCTTAGTTAACCGGAAAATTATTTGATAAAATGTAGCTTTTTAAGGTATTTTGGCTTTCTGGATGTTATAGGCCACAGCTTGAGTGTTTTGTTTCCCAGATATAGCTATTGTAAGTTTTCAAATTGTGAAAAGTTGAAAATAAAATTCAAATTTGAAAACAATTTTCAAAACCCTGTAGTGTAGCCACAATTATTAATATTTAAACAAAATATTTAAAAACAAAACCGAAGACAAGGTAGTAACGGTATGTGGTGATGTCACGAAATTCAATCAGTTCAGTCACATCATTCATTCAGTTTAGTTCATGTCTTGTATACAAGCAATGTTATTCATTCCTCGATTGTACAAATGAGGAAAATAGACGGGAAATTCTATCTCATCGAGCGCGTTTGGTCAGCACATTTCAGAACGGTCGCCATCTAGTAGAGAACCCAAAAAGTCAACTGCCTTGTGCATGGTAACAAACTAATAGGTAGGGAGAGAAGGTGCATAGTTCGTGCAATTTTCTTAAAAATCCTTTATTGGCTGACCGGGTTTCGGCGCAAAGGCCATCATAAGCGCCCAAAAAAAAAATCGTCAAACTCCACTCCACAAACTTCACTTACTCTCTTTTGACGCCTTTGGAGTCCGCCAATAAAGGATTTCTAAGAAAATTACGAAATATGCACCTTCTCCCCCCTCCCCACCCCGACAAAAATGCTCTCTACTAATTTTTGTTCTGAGTTTTTTTTGCCCCTAATTGTTCATTCAAAATTTGAAAACAAAAAATGAAGAAAAGTAACTTTTTTTTCGTTTTTTGTCGCGGTTCCAAATATCTAGTAATAAACAGTGTTCTTATAAAAAAGTCTATGTTTGGTATACTACGGCGAAATTATTCCTTGCTGTAAAAAAACGAGCTGCGCCACTGGAATCTACGGAAAAAGATCTACAAGTGAACCTTTTAACTTCTTCGATAAATTGAAAGATAACTGAGAGGGTTTTTCAAATGTGATTATTTTCAATTCTACCCTGTATCTTAAAGACCAAAAGGGCTATGAAAAATCTGTTGGCGCCATCTTTAGTTTCACGAATGAAAGTAGCAAGACTTCGTGAAATCCGCAACCTTCTATTTTCGACATTAAATGAGATACCCGGAAAAAACATCGAAAATGGGACAGCCTGTACAAGGTATCCCATTTTCCTTATTTTTCAAGAGAAAAGGTTGCCGTTTTTGCGACTTTTTGCTACTTTTATTTTAAGTTAAAGCTGGTAGCAACAGTATTTTTCATAGCCTTTTTAGTTTTAGAAATACAGGGTGGAATTAAAAATTATTAATTTTGAGGCACCCCCGTATCTCAGTTATCTTTGAATTTAGCGAAAGCGTGGTTTTTTCGGCAGAATCCAGGGACAAGCGAGTTTTTTTCTGCAATTGAACCGTTTCCAAGAAAATGGCCACTTAAAACACTTTTTTTTTAACATTTAAGCTTTTTAAAACTTTAAGATTTTAAGCTCTTTAAAACCGATAATGTCGACATAATACAGAAATGGATTGCACTTTCCTGTGCAATCCAGAATGGATTGAAAAATATTTACTTACGATCGAAGTCAAAACCAAAAAATCAAAAAATATACAGGGTGTTTCATTAAAAAAAACAAAATTATGATACGTTATTTTTTGAGACCCCCCGGTAAGAGTTCTAAACAATTTTAAAGTAGGCCTCTATAGAAACGACATACATATGACATTTTTTTTTCTTTTAATGCTTTAATTATAAACGACCGACGCGAATAGCCTGGGACACCCTATATAATAGCGCAAAGAACCGAAATGATGTATTGATTTTAATTATACGTCATTAAAATAATATGTAATAAATGTATTAATTAAATATTAATCCGCGTTTACCTCTTCATCCCTAGACACCTAGTTTTTTTGAAAAGTTGTGGATGGAATTCTAAAAATCTATTAATATATAGAACGTCCCATAACTGAGATACGGGGAATTCTCAATACCTATTGATAATTTTCAAGTCCACCCTGTACAAAAAACAGTTATTAAAAATTCTGTTGGCGCCATCTTTAAGTTCACAAAAAAGTAGGAGCATTTCGGGAAAACCGCAACTTATATCTTCGACATTAAAGTCGATCGAAAATTGGACACTCTGTCCAGTTATATATTTTTTTATTTTTCAAGCTAGGGGGTTGCGGTTTTCATGTCAATTTGCAACTTTTTTGTAAAATTAAAGATGGCACCAACAGAATTGTTCAAAGATATTTTTGTTTTTGAAAAACAGGATGGAATTGAAAATTATCAATTTTGAAGAATCCCCCGTATCTCAGTTATCATTAAATTTATCCAAGAAGTTTGCTTCTAGAATTTTTCCCGTATAATCCAGTGCCATAGCTAGATTTTTACTGCAAGAATAACTGCCCCGCAATAAAACACACATAGGTTTTTTAATGGGAGACCCTGTATATTATTATATATTTTCAATCGTATCGACAAGAGCTTTTCAACAAAAAAAAAATTATTTTTCAAACGGTCACCGATCTATTAGGTGAAGATGAAAATTAGGTGCGCCACTGGATTATACGTCAGGCAAATCATTGAAGAGCATTTTTACTTTTCATAAAACTAAAGTTGAGTTCGGTAATTACATCCCGAGTGCTCGAGATATCAGTCTATTTCACTCTAGCCTGTTAAGATTTGGGGAGATGGTCTACTCGGCATAAAAAGATACTGAATTTTGACACTTGTCAAAAATCTTGACAGGTGTCAAAGTTAATATTTATATTCGTCTTAAAAAGTTAGTATAGGAACGTAAAAATCGTTTCGCATTTACTCAAACCATTTGAAGGTTTTGATTGAAGTGGGCATTTTTCTTGAGATGGATGAGCAATTGAAAAATTCGGTGCAATTTTTCGAAAAAGCAGTAGCGCACCTCTATTTCTTCAAATAATATACTCGAGGTGCTTGTACGCGCGCCACTGACGGAATTTGGGATAAAAAACTTTTCAACAAAGCTCGACAAGCAGTAAAGAAAATGCGTTTGCAGAAGGAAAAATAAAAGATCAACGTTCCCATTAACAAAAAACAGTGAGTCAGCTACTTATTCGCCTCCCTTTATCCCTTTGTTAAGTTCATAAACTTTCAAAATTCCATCAGAGAAGTAGGTAGAGAAGAACTTTCTTTGCTCGCATTCCTTTAGTAATTTCAGTCTTTAAAAACCTTCCCAAACATTTATTAAGTAAGCAGCCAATTGCAATATTCTTCACATCTCTCACTCCATACTTACTTAATACCTCTGCTATAGTATTATTGTGCACTTCGGAAGTTATCGATCAGGATCAGGCAAAACGAAACAAGGAAAAAGGAAAACTGAAATCAGCAATAATTTCTACTTTCCCGCAGTGTTCATAGGAAAGAGGTGTTGCTGTTGTGCTGCTGCACGCTGCCGCCCCCTGGCGCCGCTGGCTGCAACCCCCATCGGCACAGGCGAGAGGGTGATTGAGAGAGAGAGAGAGAAAGCACGGCGATTGTCGTATCGTATAAACAAAAAACACATCCCAGTGTGCCGGTGATATGAAATGGCGGAAACGGAAGGTTGCATTTGTTTTTCGAACTCTCGACGTGTGCCGACGGGTTTCTCCGTTGTTTATTAACCTGTCTCCGGCCGGCCGTTTTTTTGTAAATGATCCGACCGCGTCGCCCCGGGATTTCGACTTTTGATTATTATGCTGCCCTTTCTGTGTAGTGCCGTTTTCAACAGGAACGAAAAATGGATCGCCGTGCTTCCCAGAAGGCCTTCCCAACAGCGAATTCAACCGGAAATTCAGGTGAGTCATGTTATTTTCACGAATATCCAGAGGCCCGGGCGCCCAAACTCGGGGGGTGCCCTGCATGCCTTTTACGAATCCGTAGCTGATTGGCGGTTTTTGTGCTCCGGTCATTGGCCCCTTTTTAGCGAGGTTACACTGACTCAGCTACCTGTTGAAAAAGCGTTTCAATTTATCCTGTCATGCAGGAATTTGGTTAGCTATGATACAACTGCTACGATGCGATTTGTTTTTATACGAAGTTTAAACCCGTATAATTCATTCACCTGTTTTTGAGATCTCGTTTTCTCTTCGTCTCTTTCTGCATAATGTTGAGAAGGTAGGATAAAAATGTCAAAGTCAGAATTTCAACAACTGCTTGAACTTGATGTCAATAATACATGATTAGTTTATATGGTTCCATTTCAAATAGATATTCATCTAGCAGGCTGAGGAATTGACAGATTCGTCCTATTTGATCCATGTAAATGTGTCATTTATATTTTATGTCAATTCCTCAGCTTACTAGATGAATATCTATTTGAAATGGACTCTAGATATTTTTTTCTTGATTCCAGTATCTACTTCTACGAGGATATCTATCGAGATATCTACCTGTTGAGTCTCAGTTAAAGTCTCGGTTAAAGTGTACTTATGGACACATGGCACAGGGGCTCGGCAAGGGGTTGTATAAAAGTATAATTTTGATTAACCATCTGATCATTAACCATATGATTTTGATTAACCACATTATGATTTGATTTTGATAATCATCAAACAAAGGATATTGCCAAAACATTTTTTTCTAATTGAATGTTCCAGAATGGTTTGGCATGTGTGCCTCATGCCATCAAAATTCACCTGACCAATCAAAATATGAAAACTTGAAAACAATCGAAATTTGTTTGCAGAGTTGCCATATTCTCATTTTGTATTATTCCTACATCTATTAGCTATGCCCAAAAGTTTGACATCTTGTTAGCTTTGGAAATTTGACTATATTAAGAAGACTGACACTTCTTGATATGAGCGAAAAATATGATGGTTAGAGAAAATCTGAACAATCCATGGCTACCAAGATGCTAAAAAGTCCTGAATGGATAATATTTACCTGCCATTATACAGGGTGTCCAGTTTAAAATGATGTACATGGGGATATTGAAAACCATTTAAAAATAATCCGAGTCAATGATATTTTAAATCGATATTATTCCGATGATACAGGGTGAAAACCAAAAAAAAAAAACTGCATTTTCGAAAAACCCTAATACTTCTCTTCAAACAGGTACACCTACATCTTTAGGTTCGGTAATGTCAGTGTTTTTGGTTTTATTGCTATAATTTAAAGGTTAGAAAATACTATCATTAGAAAAATGTTAATACCAGGACCCTGATGCGAAATAATAAGTTAAGAAGTTTGTTAATACTGAAGATTAGAGTACAAATCATTTAAAATTAGTTTCTTATTACCATTTTCAATAAAAACACTTTCAATAAAAACATTTTAGTGAATAGGAATTCATGTAACTGAAGAACGAGGTCGGTAAAATTAGCAAAAAAATTGCGTTTTTTACATCCTTTTCAATCTTTACAACTTTGTCATATTATGAGTAGTTTCTGAATTATTTAGAAAAATGTAAAAAATGCCAAAAACTTCAATCTGTTTTGTTTCAAAACCTATCTATTTGTGACATTTTAATCTATACCATATGACATGTTGATTAGCTCCATGTGACACTTATCAACCAAGTTTCCAATACTTAAGTTTATTTTTTTTTAAATACGGACCTGGAATTTTTTTTTAAATTTTCTTTTATTTCTAATATAATAGCGTATTACTTAATTGGGTTTTAAACGTTTCGGCCAATTAAATTCATCATCAAGGGATTCTATCTGAATCTGGTCTTGTTTATGCACTCTTAAAGGTTCCGACCAACACTACTTAGGTAAATCCGAACTTAGTAAAGTGCCTATATACTTCTAGTCAGACATTCCAAATGGCTCAATTTCTCTGAGACTTCTATTTAGCTACAACTATAATAGATGTCGCTCGAAGATCAAATCCCAGAATATTTCAAATTTCTCATAACTCATGAAATTTTATTGCAGCACCATCTACATGCCTGTTATGTCTGAGTGATAAGATAAATAAATATAATTTGCGGTCTTCGACACTGCCATTCCGTTTTTTTTTGACATTACAGGAGCGTTTTTGGTAAAATTTGGCTTTCTGTCAATGTAGTTTTAAGTGTACTGTGTTACACTGCACGTAGTTTTATTAAATACGTTATGCCCTCGGTTATGCCATACAACGACCCAGCTGGCCAGAAACTCACCTATGACGTAAATAAGTATAATGTGATTGGGCCTAAATCGGTGAGCGTAATTTTTTTTGCTGCTTTTGATCGGAATGGCACGTTTGCAATCCCCTGAGAACATAACAAACTCAATCCGAATGGAATTAACCTCTAAAGAGGTTTTTTTTTAAAAATGGTCTAAAAACCGATTCTAAAAGTGCCTAAAAATCGACCTCCGAAGGGGTCTATCTCCGGAGATATTGCACCTACGGAACTTCCGATGGTGGGAAGTGAAAGAGGGCATCAAGAAGAGGACAATACAGTCGGATTCTCTAATCGGTCTAGGCGTTCTCAAGTTACAGGCGGTCAAAGTTTAAAATTGAGAAAAAAGTCGTAATACCCCCCTCCCCTTTGGAGATTTTCAAAAAAAATTCGGAATTTTTTTGCTGTTTTTTATCGGAATGGCACGTTTGCAATCCCCTGAGAACATAACAAACTGAATTCGAATGGAATTAACCTCTAAAGAGGTTTTTTTTTAAATAGTCCAAAAACCGATTCTAAAAGTGCGTAAAAATCAATTTTCGAAGGGGTCTATCTCCGGAAATATTGCACCTACGGAACTTCCGATGGTGGGAGGTGAAAGAGGACATCAAGAAGAGGACAACACAGTTGGATTCACTCTGATCGGTCCAGGCGTTCTCAAGTTACAGGCCGTCAAAGTTGAGAATTGAAAAAAAAGTCGTAATATCCCCCCCCTCCCCTTTGGAGATTTTCAAAAAAATTTCGGAATTTTTTTGCTGTTTTTGATCGGAATGGCACGTTTGCAATCCCCTGAGAACATAACAAACTGAATTCGAATGGAATTAACCTCTAAAGAGGTTTTTTTTTTTAAATAGTCCAAAAACCGATTCTAAAAGTGCCTAAAAATCGACCTCCGAAGGGGTCTATCTCCGGAAGTTATGCACCTACGGAACTTCAGATGGTCGGAGGTGAAAGAGGACATCAAGAAGAGGACAACACAGTTGGATTCACTCTGATCGGTCCAGGCGTTCTCAAGTTACAGGCGGTCAAAGTTTAAAATTGAGAAAAAAGTCGTAATACCCTTTGGAGATTTAAAAAAAAAATCGGATTTTTTCTTGCTGTTTTTGATCGGAATGGCACGCTTGCAATCTCCTAAGAACGTAAAAAACTCAATTCGAATGAAATTAACCTCAAAGAGGTTTTTTTTTTAAAATGGTCCAAAGACGCGATTCTAAAAATGCTTAGAAATTGAACTCCGAACGGGTGTATCTCCGAAGATATTGCACCTACGGAACTTCCGATAGTGGGAGGTGAAAGAGGACATTGCGAAGAAAAACAACAGTTAGATTTAAGTACTCGAATCGGTCGAGGCGTTCTCAAGATAGAGGCGGTCAAAGTGGAAAATTGAGAAAAAAATCGTAATCCCCCCTTTGGACATTTTCAAGACAAAATTTGAACACAAACATCGTGGTTGCCATGGCGACGCCTGTTTCATTTGTCACTCTAAGCGATCTTTTTTTTTTGTTCCCTTCTCTTTTATTGATATCGCACCATCCGGTGGTTAGTAATAAAGAGAGAAAGATATATAACATCCGGTGGTTAGTAATAAAGAGAGAAAGATATATAACCCGGGGTGCTTTTTGACGACGTACGTGACGTTGACACCGATGAGGTTTTGTTTTTTAGTAATGGCTGCCTTTGACGTTATATTCAAACTTATTATTATTTTTTAAAGTTGACTTTTTCCACTGGGTCCACACAAAATCATCCAAAGTAAAAACATCCAAAATAAAAACGTCCAAATTAATTCAGTCCACTGATGATTTTGTCCAAAATAAAAACATCCACCGAAATTCCATCCAAACCAATTTACATCCAAAGTATTAACATCCAAAATTTTTCGATCCACCGTATTTTCATCCAACGAAAAATCATCCAAAGTGTCCTTAAATGACCTTCAAACAGGGAGTGCTTACAGACTACTTTCCGGTATTTTAATATTTTGAGTGTTGTCTGTCGACTATGTTTATTGTTATAAAAAAATATAACCTAATTTTAAAATAGAGGGATTTTCCATTTATGTAGAAATTGTTCATCTTTAATTTTTAATATTTCAGTTTTTCTTACAATTTTAGCATTAGTTGCTATATTTTCCAATATTACAAGATTTAACACACGTCAGTGACAATATTCCTTAGTTTTATGAAGTGCTGTGTTACAATGATTCCAAAAATTGATGATCCTTTCCATGTATACAAAAGCGTTAAAAGCAGTTCATAAATCATAAATTTCAAATCTTTCCCGGAAAAGTCAACAAGGCTCCTGTGGCTGTTACTTGTAAACAGGCATCTGCATATGCAGATATGCTTTTTCCACTATAAGCCAGTTGCGAGGCCAGCTAATTATAAAGAAGGTAAAACATATAAATATATACATAGTGTTTATTAACACACATTTTATTACTAGTTTGGTTACTTTTTAAGGCCCCAATATGATATGAAAAGGAGTATTAGATGGCACCGTCTAAAACATGATGCTGTACCATCATGCAATTTTAGCTCAAACTGTTCCAAATGCAAAATGGTGAATTCACAAGCCACTCAAGAACTTCAAGCAAAGAAAAGAAACCTAAAAAAAATTGAAGCTGTCAGTGAGTGCAATTATGTACCTATAAGTTTTATCAAAAAACTCCTAATAAGCATTAATAACAGGGTTATTGATTATAAAAATTATCATCAATTTATAGGATATTCAATTCATTAGTATGCAGCCTGAAACACAACCTCCATCAGACCTCAATATCAGTCATCCAATTGGTGATGAAAAAAAAGGAAAATTTTCTAAGATGCATGAGGGCCATTGTGAAGTTGGGTGAGAGGTCTTCTAGAGACGTAGCAGTGCAAGTAAATACCCCAAAGATTAAAAAACTTTGCAATTTAAATGATCCAGATTCAAAGTTAAATAGTTAAATTTTAGACATACATTGACAAACATTTATTTCAAGAAATGTGAAATATTCTTCTAGGGACAGTCTCATATAGTTGTGAAGATAAGGACAATGAAGATGTTCAGGCTAAAGCATACACAAACAGGGATACTTTTTTAAATTTTCGTATTTATATGACTTCAGTTTTTAATTCAGTTGTGGATTGAAGAAGCTAAGCTGTGAAATTAAAAGTGATGTTATATTTTTATCTGTCCTATTTTTTAAAAGTGGAGGAATAAAGCGCGCCCACTTTTAATTTGAATCGCAAATTTATTTTATGATTGCTTGTTGAATAGTTGTAATATTAAATTATATTATTCAATAAACTTTTCATAATACCAAACCCGATTTATTCGTAATTATAATTATATTAAGACTTTAGCGTTATTTTACATAAAAGGGCGCAGATGTTTTGTGAATAATTGGAAAAGTTTTTTGTACGTTCATTAAAGATCAGTATCTTGGTGGGTCACGTAGGTGAATTTTTATCACCAAATATATTCACGTCATAGGTGATTTTCTGGTCGACTGGATATGGTCTAGGGGTCCTTAACTTTAGATTTACCTAAATTTGCTTGGCGCAAATAGGGGTAAGAAATTCGTTGATGTAATGGTGACATTAATTTTGATACCAATGTGTTTCTTATATGGACGTCAAATATAGGTACGAAGGTCAGGTTTTAGGTGAAGCTATGATTATACAAAAGGGCCTTCTTAAACGTCCATGATAGACTGCATGGAGGTGTCTGGAAGGACCCAACAAATGGCGAAGGTATGTCCTTAAAAGTGGCACCGTTTTTGGCCGGAAATGCGCTATGTTTAAGAGTACGCTGACGTAATATTGTCGTCAAAGCACAGCAATTAGCAAATCACCATTCCGAATCATTTGACGTAAGACGTTGACTGACGTCATTTCCGGCGGAAATGGCAGCTATTTTTCAGAGTACCGCAGCTAAAAAGTGTGCCAAAACTGTAAAACAGGAGGGGGACTCCAGATGTAATATAGTAGCTCGTTGATAGACTGTGATATAAAATAACGAAGAACATAAGATATAGGTACTGTGAACATATTTGTCATGCAATAATCCAATTAATTTTTTTTATGTAGCGCTATTTTTTCGGGTTTACATCACAAAAGGTCAAAAAAATCAACAAAACGTTCCAACTGCTTTCAAGTAACACTACGAAATATTTACAGGAACCACTGTTGAAACAGTCGATGTCTAAATAACATACTTATACCACATTTATACAGACAACAAAGATATTTTAAAAGTGGAAAAAAGTAGGCTGAAAGGCTTCAGCCTACTTTTTTTTTAATTAAAATTATTATTCTTCTGTCCGCTGAAGCCACAAATATCACTTGTAAGCCTTAAAATTTATTAGTATTGTTAAGGCGAGCAAAGGATCTAGAACCTTCGCGTCTCGCGGCTGTCCGGGCGCTTCAGCATGGGACTGTCACGAGTGATTTATTGCTCTGTTGCTCTCTTTATTTAGAAAGTACTTGTTTGCGACTTTTATTTTATGTGTCTCGTATTAATTACTTTTCTTCTAAGATATTCTAGGCTTTTCTGTATTTTTCAGTCGTCTTATTTTAATCGAGCTATAAGTAAGCTAAAGCACCAAACCATATTAGAAGGCTATAAAGTGTTAAGTAGTGAGTTATTTAGTAGTCGAATTGTACCTGTGTGTAATTGTGGGATAAATAAATAGTGTTTTCGTATTAAATCGTTACACTGGAATTATTGAACCCTGAGTTCGCAACAGTATACGGGGTGTTCATTATAAAATTTCATCTATCAGGCTATGAAATTTTGACAGAAAAGGATGACATAATCAAAATAAATGGACTTTTGTTTTTCCATCCCTTTCACAGCCAACTAGATGAAATTTTATAATGAACAAAGCGTACTTTGACCGAAGGCGTTATGTCTTATAATGCTCATGGTGTCTTGCAACGTTTAATGTCTGACTTCTTGTACTTAAAAAAAGTTAGATTTTATATATTATGATTTGATTTATCGTGGCAACACACAACAATGATTATTTTGATTTATAAATGATTTACTTATCAAATTACTGTCAATTTAAATTCATAATGCCCAAGGGCGTTATTTTTTTTTGTTTATACACCCTAGAGCATTATTTTTAATAGAAATGACTTTGATAGAAGTAAATTATATAGACCGGTCGGACATTAACGTTACTTTGGTCCGCAACGCAAAACCTCTTAAAACGTTCTTGGTTACTCTATTAAAGTAAAGCGTTACAGAAAAATCGTTACTTAAAAAGTAACACTTTATCTTAAAGCAAGGGTTACTTTGAAGTAATTCGTTAGGTACTATAAAACAACGTGTTACTTTTATAGTAAAGCGTTAATTTTGGAGTACCACTCTGAGAGCAGGTACTGTCATCTTTAAATCTTGATATAGTCGATGCGAATTCACAATCTTACCATAAGTAGTTCGAAGGCATAGGTTTAATAACTGCAATAAACAGGATGGCTATTATATTCACATATACCTATCTAATTATATTAGGTTTATTCAAACACGCCAGAAAACCGTTCCAGAATCGTTAGAAAATCATTCTGGCCAACATTCTAGTAAAAATTCCAAATCGAAATTAGCAATTTACGTACTCAGAGAAATTCCAGAACCTTAGGTATAAGGTTTGTTCTAACCCAACAAGGAACCGTCGCAAGATCCTTGCAGAACCACTATGGACAACCACATTGGTTCTTTCAATTTAAAATTTATATTAGTGGATCGAACAAAATGATTTTTGAACCGTTCCGGAACGGTTTCTTGGTTGGTTGGAACAAACCTATTAGATCAACCCCGTTTTCAGAAAATGTAGATGGCCCACTACGAGTTCCTCTGTTGGAGGGAGAGACAGAGCCTTTGACCGAAGACGACCCACTCCTCACATCATGTGGATCTTGTAAAGTAAACAAGAAGGCGTATTCACTAAATTGTGGTCATTTGTTGTGTGGTCATTGTGCGGGCTATTTCTATAATAGGTTTGATAAATGAGACACCCTGCGTATAATGCTTATTTTGACATGGGTGTCTTGTAACTAAAATCATCTACATATGTACCTACAATGCTTTCTTTTTGTTTTGTGAATAAAAACACCCAAATTTAGTTTCAAATTTTGGTACCTTCTATGTAGGATCCCCACAAATTATATTAAAAATAGGGACAAGATCTTATTCGGGCGATGTTTTTTCCCATGAGAACAATTCGTCGATAAAATGGCGAAGGCCAAGTTACGCCCTTATTTTTAAATGCTCGAATCTGGCAATCCAAAAGTTTTGATCTGTCCTAGAAATACATTTTTGATTGTTATAACCTCTGGCAATAAGAAATGTGCAGTTATTAGACGCGTATACTTCTTGTACAGTGTGGCCCATGCAAAAGCGGGACACCCCCAGAACTTTTTTATTTAGTGTTTGATTTTGACAAACTTTTTTTTGGATTGTAAGGCGTGAAAAACTGTAGTTTAGGGCAAAGTATCACATTTTTATTACAAAAACCAAGGCCTACTAGATAATTTTTATGGTCGAAAATTCAAGGAAACTTATTAATCAATTTTTTTACAAACAATCTGAGTACACCACTGGATTAAGCGCCCTTTCAAATGGACAGGTACCAAATTTCATTAAAACATTTTGCTTGGTAAGATTTCTATGGCAAAATAAAAAATTATGATCTTTTTAAATATTTATTTCATTTTATGACACAAGTCATGTAATGAAATGTCAAAAATAACTGACAAGATCAAAAATGTACTATAATCATTAGTTCTCTCATGTCAGAGTCAGAGTGTAAGAGACAAAATGGAAGTTGTGCGTCTTGTGGGCGACAATTTTCTTTCGGCAAGAGATGCGGCCAGAGAATTTCAGCCAGACATCCCGATAGATCTGCAGTGAGCAGTAGTACTGTACACCGCATAAATAAAGTTTTCAACGAAACAGGACAGTGTAACAAGGCATATTCTCAAAAATGAAAATAATCCACTTCGAGATATGAGATCCCCAGCGAATATTGGAATACTTTCACAAATAGTTCTAATTCAAGCTTGAGAACGGCAAGTCTAGACTTAAATGTCCCTAAAGAATATATTAGAAGGTGCCTTGTAAGAAGTAAGATAAAGCCATTTAAGCCTAAATTTTTGCATACTCTTGAACTGGGAGATGAGGAGAGAAGAATGGAATTCTGTTTGTGGGCGCAAGGAGAATATCTGGAAAATAGGAACTTTTTAAAACAAATTTTGTACAGTGATGAAGCCACATTTACAACAAATAGGGTGGTGTCGTCTCAAAATTCACTCTATTGGTCGTCTGAAAATTCTGAGTGGGTCATAAACGCAAAGAGACAGTATTCACATAAAGTAAATGTATGGTGCGGGATACTTGATAATAGAATTATTGGCCCTTTTTTCTTTGAGGGTAATTTAAATTGACATCGGTTTTTGACCTTTCTAAGGAATGAATTTTGGGACGCAGTGCATGAGTTACCATTTCTTATTCGCCCGAAGGTGATATTTCAATTAGATGGATTTTCCGTACACAACGCAGTAGTGGTGAGGGAATGGTTGAACGAAAATTTTGAGAATTGGTGGATAGAACGAAATAGTCCTTTTATTGAATGGCCGCCAACGTCACCGGACTTGAAACTACTGGACTTTTGTTTGGGTATCATTAAGCAAAAAGTTTATAAATCAAGGCCACAGTCGGTATAAGAACTACGTGCTAGCAGGATAACAGAAGCATGTGCAAATGTTACTCCAGAACAACTGGGAAATGTCACCTCGAAGATAGGAAAAAGATATGATAAATGTATTGCAATACACGGGGGTTTGGTGGAAGCAACCAGAATTTGATTCTTCATAGCATTGTATTGGCGAGTTGTCGAATATTTTTATTAGTAAAAGTTATTTTTGTCATTTCATTCCATGGCTTGCTTTATAAAATGAAATAAATTTCATAAAAAGAAGATAATTTTTAATTTTGCTGTAGAAATCTTACCAACCAAAATGTTTTAATGAAATTTGGTACCTGTTCATTTGAAAGGGCGCTTAATCCATTGGTGTACTCAGATTGTAAAAAAATTGCTAATAAAGGTTTCTTGAATTTTCGACCATAAAAATTACCTAGTGGGCCTTAGTTTTTGTAATAAAAAAGTAACACTTTGTCCTAAAGTACAGTTTTTCACGATCTAAAATCAGAAAAAAAATTGTCAAAATCGGACCATAAATACAAAAGTTTGGGGATGTCCCGCTTTCCAATGGGTCACACTGTAGAAAGATACTGTTTTTGTTTTGTTTTATGATGTTACTTTTATGGTTTATGCATAATAAAAAATCACTTACGTTTATTGGATTCATTCTCTGTTCAGAACCCTAATAGATCCATCCGACAAAGTTGGTAAATATCATAATATATAAATAGCAATATATCGGATATACATCAGATATATATCAAATGATGATATTTATCTGAAAGTCACCTTTATTCTCATTTGTATAACCGCTGTTCATATTGGGAATTACAAGTATATTCACAGTACTAAATTTTATTTGGTTAACACCTACAAAAAAACAAAGAATGTAAGAACAACCAAAAATAAAAAATGGTTTGATTCAACTAACGATACTAAATAAGAAGAAATCGGTATTATATGTTCCATAACATTATATTATAAGCAATAATAGTAATACTAATTATTATTATCACTATATTAATATAAAATTTATACAAAGTGAAAAAAATTATTTAGCTTATTAATTGGAAACCAGCAAATTTGGTAATTTGATCAATCAAAAGAAAAAATAAATATCATGATATATATCAGACATATATCATTTGATATATTATATCATGACAACGTTGCTATCGGACGCAACGCGCAGATCATGAAATTTAAATAATTTCTACTATATTATACAAAGTCAGTATAATGTACCTCTCCAAGTTAATTAAATCAGTGCTGCTTAAGTAGATACTATTATCTATATTCTATAGGATGCTACAGGATAATTTGTTCATTTTTAGGAAAGTGAAAAAAATTATGTGGATGATTTTGAGAAAAGGAGTTCATATGAACATAGATCTGATTATAAAAAAATAAGTAACAAAAAATGAAACAGTTAATTAACATTTTGAACACACAATCTACTAAATCAATGGAACTAAACATCTGCTTTTAGTTGTATATATATCTAGGTTATAGGAATACATGGATATTTGTTTTTTTATTTTTTTTATTGCAAATCTTTAGATATGAAAAAAAATCCAAAAAATGTTTTTTTGTTTAAATTTAATAATAATATTGCTAGCAGTTGAACTGAAATTAAACCTTCTAAAATTTTGCAAGTATGTTCAGGATATATATACGGGGTGTTCATTATAAAAATGCATCTAGCAGGCTATGAAATTTTTACAGAAAAGGATGACATAATCAAAATAAATGGACTTTTGTTTCTCCATCCTTTTCTTTTGACATTTCACTGTCAAGGAGATGAAATTTTATATTGAACACCCCATACTTGGTAAAAACTTAATTACCAATACTTCATGTAGGTATACTACCTGAACTAACATAACACCGAACCCAGCAGTAGAGGGGCCACAAACATTAAATACACTAGTCTAGTGTCTACCAATAGTAGGGTTTCTATAACATTTATCCTCTCATTCACCACACAGTCGTAGGGTAGGAGTAGTGGTAGTAGTAGGGCTCCACAAAGATTATTGTATTCTATGTGAGTGGACTTATTCAGTCCTCCGCTGCAACCTGTGGTCTATTGTGGCTCCATAAACATTAAGCACTCTGGTGTCTGGCAATAGTATGGCATTGCTCCCTTTAACATTTTCTATACTGGCTCTGCCAGTTGTAGATCCTCCACAACCAACACAATCACTCTGTGATACACTTTTGATGTTACTTGAGTATCTGAAATTAGTAATTTAAAGGTGGGTTTATACACCAAATAAAACAAAATAACAAATAAAATAAAATTAGAAATAAGAGTTGGTTTCATGTATACCCCTATTAGCATTCATGCACCAAATAAGACTTATGTTATTTGGTGCATGAACGCTAATAGGGGTATATGAAACCAACTCTTATTTCTAATTTTATCTTATTCGTTATTATATTTCCACCTTAACTGTTTGATGGTAGGGCTTCATTCTATAGGTATCATTAATATCCAATCTCTCCTCCGATTTCCTCAATAACACCCTGTCTCTGTCTTGTTATTCAGAGTTTTTCAGAGATATACTTTCTGTAGATTTATCCTAAAAGTAACAGAGTTTACCAATGACTTTCATCAGGAAGTCATCATCAGTAAACAATGCACTGGAATTTGTTCCATTATCTAAAGGCTCTTACCCATTCAGCATTTCTCCTGTGGCCCATCTCCCGCCTAAAGAGGGGCCCGAAACATCTCCGTCATTCAATTAGTACAATCCCTTCGTTTTATTTCTTTTTACTAACACTACTTACAATAAATGTGTCGAATAACATTTTATCAAAAAAACCTATCAATAAACTTCAGTAAATACATTTTAATGTAATTTTTTTTAATTAACGAGCTAACAGATTAACATTTTAATAATTAATAATTCATGCAAACAATACATTATAGTTTTTAAACCGATTTTTTTACGTTTTGGTTTAAACTGAATTCAGATTTGTTTACGTTTCGGCCGACTCGGATCAATAATCTCCAGATATCAATCCGCGTAGCGAACTAATAGCAACCACCATAAAAAGATTAGAGGTCATTTCAAGGAGATTTTGGATGAAAATGCTTTGGATGATTTTATTTTGGACGTTTTCTGGTTTGGATTGAATTTCGGTGGATGTTTTTATTTTGGAGAAAATCATCGGTGGACCGATTTACTTTGGACGTTTTTTTTTTGGATGATTTTCATTTGGACAAAATTGTGCATCCCCTTTCCACTTTATGCGTCCACATTGATAATTAAATATTACATTCAAGTGTAAATGGTGGTCTCCAGCTGTGAATAGTGTGACATAAGCAATCAAGTGATGTTGATGTGGTAACACTAGAGAACACTGTGCTGTGGGGAGGTTAATTATTGAACAGTGAGCACGACAGTGACTCCGAATGGTAACTACTTGGGTATGTCTAATATAATATAGTAAAGCCAGTTGTATAGGTTATGCAATTAATTTGTTATAAACAAAAACAATTAAACTATCCTCAAAATTCTCGGCAACCACTAAAGTGGGGCAAGCAGTTCGCTTTGACCCTTCTGTTTATGGACCCGTCCATTGAAGATTTCAGAGTTTTCATGAGGTATTAAATGGGATTTGTAAAGAAATACAATTTGATCTACGCAAACATTTGTCAGGGAACGTGAAGCAAGAAATTCCATGGGAATTTGAAGCGAGAAATTGCTGTAACACCAATTTTACTGTTTTGGCGGGTGCGGTTATTGAACCGTGACAAACCTCGGCGGAGTAATGAAATTGACAATAACGTAGAGGGATCATGAGTTGATGTTAGAGCACAAGAACGTTACAATTATCTTCGGGTAAGAGGAAATAAGAACTAGAAAAATTTTTTTGCTGTTTTTGATCAGAATTGCACACTTGTAATCCCCTAAGAATGTAACAAATTCAATTCGAATGAAATTAACCTCTAAATAGGTTTTTTTAAAAATTGTCCAAAATTGCGATTCTAAAAATGCTTAAAAATCGTTCTCCGAAGGGGTCTATTTTCGGCCTACGGAACTTCTGATGATGAGGCAAGAAGAGGAAAAAAACAGTTAAATTCACTGCAATCGGTCGAGGCGTTCTCAAGAGACAGGCGGTAAAGGTTGAGAATTGAGAAAAAAGTCGTAATACCCCCGCCCTTTAGACATATTCGAAAAATTTTTTTGCTGTTTTTGATCGGAATGGTTGCAAATCCCTAACAACTTAACAGAATCAACTTGAATGAAAGTAACCTCTAAAGAGGTTTTTTAAAAATGGTCCATAAACGCGATTCTAAAAATGCTTAAACATTGACCTCCGAAGGGGTCTATTTCCGGAAATATTGTACCTACGGAACTTCCGATGGTGGGAGGTGAAAGAGGACCTCAAGGAGAGGAAAAAAACGGTTACATTCACTGTAATCGGTCGAGGCTTTCTCAAGTTACAGGCGGTCAAAGTTGAGAATTGAGAAAAAAGTCGTAACCTCCCTTGTCAAAAAAATTTTGAAAACATTTTTTGCTGGTTTTGACCGGAATGGCACGTTTACCTCAGTTTTTCCTAATGTTTCCTAAGATCGTAACAAACTGGGTTCGAATGAAATTAACGTCTAAAGTGGAGTGGAGTGAAGATTATTACGGTGTATTTTTTATTATAAGCGTTTCTACTGAGCTTGAACATTAAATAATCAAAGTACCCAAAACTTATTTTGATCAGGCCGGAACTAGGTTAGAACTAGTTAGTTGTCCTACTCGGTCCAAAATTGTTAACCATGTCGAAGGGGGATAATTTTCGACAAGCGCTGTTAATTCAGATAATACGGCTAGGATACGTGTGTAATGTGGATCCACTTTTAACCCATTACTTTGCTAATGTGTAATAATATGTTTCCTAACGATAATTAATGTGAAATAAAAGTAAATAAAACGTTCGACAAATCCCTTCCAGAAATATTTTCGCATCGTTTGTCGCCTCTTCAGCGAAAGAGTCAAAGCGTGGAAAGCACACCGCATTGCGAGCGGTATGTAGAGCCGAAAGCTGTAATTAGAGCTCGCATTGGACGGACGAGGGCGTGCTCTTAGAGCCATGTTGCGAACCCTTTAAATGCGAAATATTCGAATCCGGAACATGGAGATCAGAGAGAACGGGGCAATTATTTTTTAATTTTCGTTTGCTGGTGTTCTTTCAAAAGGATCAACTCTTTTTTTGTTACTCCGCATCCTCTTTGTCCCAAAATGTATTACACAAGACTTTTAAAAGCACAATATTTTCTACTATGAGTTTAGGTAATACGTATTGAAAAATCGAACTCAGGATTAAAAAAAAAGTTGTGCTGCGTCAAATCTACCATCTCTCTTTATATAGACTCGTTGAAAATGGCTCTTCGACTCCCGCTTTCCAGCATTTTTCTGGAAATTTCCCGGACTATTGGTTCGTCGTGTGCGTTGCTGCTCTCCTGGTAGAAGCTGATCGGAAATCAGCCATCACTGAGGATTGAGAAGTTATCGACATTTCTCCTTGGCGGTTTAGTTAGTGCGTGTGGATAATAGGAATTAGCCAGTGCAATGGTTACAATCCCATTTGGTTTGATTTTTTTATAGGTAAATGTCAGTTTAACGATAATAAATCCTCAAGAGTCCTGTTAGTATTGTAAGTTGACTGAGAAACATAGTTTTTTCCAATTTTTCCTGCAGTTCTGTTCTCAAATCCAATTCATAACAAATTACACTGGCAGCAGTAACTAACGAAACTTCTGCAACTTAATTTACGACTTTTGTTCGACCAAGTCTCGTAAAGCTAAAAAGCGACCCTTATAAATATGTTAGAAGAAAAGTACTTATAAGTAGTTGGTAGAGCTCCATTTTGAATCTTCCATTGCGGCTGACGTCAATTTTTAATAACGGGTGACGAGATACCATCTTTGTTGGCGAGTTTTTGGCAACAACACGCTCGTAAACTAGAGAAACGATGTCGCCAACAGATTCTATAATATATTTTAATAAAATCGTGATATCGCCTCAAATCTCTGAGAATTCCCTGATGGCTGAGTTATGCCTATGTTCTTTGTCGTGTGTCGAGGTTTAGGTGTTGAAAAACATTAGTGAAGTCGGTATCCAGCTAAAATAAAAAAAAAACATGATAGATAGTTTTGGAGAGAAATTCCTCCGACAATTCTTCGGGTTAACTACTCTCACTTTAATAACTCGACTTGTGACGCGATTGCTGTGAGAGTGTGAAATAAGATACGCTTGGTGAACAGGGTTCTGATAATGCTTTCCCTCTCTTTTTGCGGCAACAGTTTATCCACATTGTCAAATGTCAAAAATGTCAAATGTAGCTGTAATCTTAGTAGCTGTAATCTTAGAGTCAACTCTAAGAGTTACATTGGTTGTCGAATTTTTTATTCTTGTCCTTCACTCTATAACATTCTCCAATTCGAAATAATCACTGTTATGTTCTATTTGCTATAGTTGTTAAAGAGTCCATGATAGGCATATCGTTGGGAAAGAAAAGGCATATCTTTGGTGCTCCAGAAAATGGTTTAGGGAAAGCCAGTTTCGGCCTTTAAGCCATCCTCAGCGCTAAATTCAACATCGGCGCGAGGCATCGTAAATTGTTCTTCACAAATTTCTTGAAAACTTAACTAAATGAGACAACTCTTGAGAAAATTAATGGTTTAAAACTTGTGTCAAAGATAATTAATATGTGCAAAACGTTAGTTTTTCATTGGAAATGTATTAAAACTTGTAAGTGAGGGATGTCCTTAAAAACTTTTGTTGAATCACTTTTCTCACCAAATTAATAATCGTCGGCGGTTTTAATCACCTTTGACACAATTTTTAAATTGTCATGTTTCGTGTAGGAAACTGTTTGTTGGTGTATTTTTAAATAAAAAAAAAAAAATTTCAAAAAACGGTTTTTAAGACGCTTCTTGCTTTTCTTTCTTGAAGTCCTGACTTTGACTAATCTGACGAGTTTGGCGCTTAGGAAGGCCAGAACACCGAAAAGGGCCCTCTCCGAAATTATGGGACCAATGAGACTTTCGTTTGTGGGAGGTAAAAGAGGACGTGCAAAGAGGGCGGTCAAAATTGAAAAATTGAGAAAAAATACGTAGTACCCTTCTATTTGGTCAACTTGGAAATTTTTTCCTATTTTTGATGGGAATGGGACGGTCGCAATCCCCTAAAAGCGTAAGAAACTTAAGTCGAAAGAAATAATCCCCAAAAGTATTTTTTTTTAAATGCCATGTACCAAAGTTAATAAACAAAAAAGTAATACAATGCTAACTAAGAAGGACCAAAAAAGAACCAATCTCAATATTGTCAATGGAAAGAAATGTCCAAACATATAGCAATTTGTAACTAGTACAATTTGTGGAGGCTTTACTAGATTTATATAACATAATAAAAAAAAACTAAAGAAAATATGAAACAATTGACATCATTTTTAGCAAAATAAAGAGCAATTGGAAAATAAATAAAATTAAGCAAAAGCAACCATGTTAACTAATATAAATAACCAAAAATAAGTACGAAAAACAAACGGAACTAACAAGAACAAACAAAAAAAATTAAACAATTTACACTATTTTTTCGTAATACAAACAGCAATACAACGTGGCAAACCTGGTTAACAATGTTAGCTTACAAAAAGAATCAACAAAAGGTATGAAAAATTACTAAAGCATAGACAGCATTGAGACAAAAAAATAAATAAACAACTTAGGTAAATCTAAAACAGAAACAAATAAGAAAATAGGTAAAATGATCGGATCAAAAAAAAGTCCACAGTGATCAAAAAAAATTGCAACAAAAAACATTTCAAGAACTGTGAAGCAGACGACATTAACACGAACAAACAGAAAAAAAGATAAAACAGGTGACACTACTAAATGCCTTAAAAGGTACATATTTTTTTTAAATTTTTTATAATGTATAAATGTTTAAAACATTTATATATTACAAGAAGACAAAAACAAAACAGTTGGATTCACTCCAATCCGTTTAATCGTTTTAAAGTTACAGGCGGTCAGATTTGAAAATTGAGGAAAAAGACTTAATACCCCCCTTTTGGTCAATTTTGCAAAAACCTTAAAATACATTTTTCACGTCTTTGATCGGATTGTGACGTTTGCAATCTCCTATAGGAACAGTACAAATTTAATTCGAATTAAATAATCCCTAAAAGTGAATTTTTTCAAAATGGCAGAAAGGTTAATTCTAAAAGTACCTAATATCGACCAATCAGATTAGTTAGAGTAGTAGAGACAAACTCAGGAGTCTGTTTCCGAAAATACTGCACCTACAGGATTTCCGTTGGTAGAGGTCAAAGAGCATATCAAGAAGACAAAAAAAGCGGTTGGTTTCACTCCATTCGGTCCAATTTTTCTAAAGTTACAGGCGGCCAAATTTGAAAATTGAGAAAAAATGCGTAATACTCCTCCCCCTTTGGTCAATTTGGAAAAAACTTTTGATTTTTTCTTCCTGTTTTTAATCGGACTGGGACGTTTGCAATCCCTAAGAACTAACAAAATTAATTCGAATGATTTAAGCCCAAAGAGTGAATTTTAAAAAATGGCAAACGAGTCGATTCTAAAAGTACCTAAAAATCTGCCTCCGAAGAGATTTATCGCCGAAAATACTGCACCTACGGGACTTCAGTTGAAAAGAGGTGAAAGAGGACATTAAGGAGGGTAAAAAACAGTTGGATTCACTGAAATCGATCCAATCGCTCTAAAGTTACAGGCGGCCAAAATTGAAAAATTGAGAAAAAATACGTAAAACCCCCCTATTTGGTCAACTTTGAAATTTTTTCCTTTGGAAACAACTTTAGATTTTTTCTTCCTGTTTTCGATCGGACTGATGGGACGTTTGAAATCCCTAAAACGTAACAAACTTAATTCAAATGAAATAAGCCTGTTGCGAAAGCGCAATATTGTAAATAAAATGTTAACTTAATCTAGTTGTGATAATCATGTGTTTTATATCTCCACATCTCACAATAGTACCACCAGCCAGGTAACTGCCCGAGAGCTGGTGAGCTGTCACGTCACGTTTTTTCAGGCTGTCATAAAAGCTTTTCAAGTTGTCACATTTGAATACTATTACGTCTCGGCATATTTGCCCTCATTCTCTGCCCAGTTAGTTAAATTACACCAATTTACAAAGTTTACCTTTCCCGGGTGATTCCCACGTATAAAACCCCTCTCTGTGCTACAGCATCTCGAAGTTGTTAGCAGATTGACAGTCTCCTTCAAATCTCTAAAGAAAGGAGGGTTTTAGGTCTTTCGGCTTCAAAACCTTCTAAAGGCTTGATGTTATGCGAATAGTTAGAGTACCAAAAGCTACATAGTAAGTAGATGTGTCCAGAAATCTGTTCGTTTGCATGCCAGCAAATGCATAGTGCTTACAAGTAAGACTCAGGTATGTGTTTGAACTTTAATTAACGTTACCACTTCAGAAGCTACAAAGTACTACGTTGATTAGCAGTAAAATTTAGAACATTCACCATTGTGCACATTCATTTCCCTTTTGTAAATAGATTATTAGTTAATTGTATATTTTTCTTTTTATTTCATAAGCAACCATCTAAAACCAATCACCCTTTTGGAAAGTCTGCTAAAGTTTGGGATTCTAACAGGCTTATAGTTTCCCATCCTATGAAAATGTCTATTGCAAATTCATTGTAAAATTGCATGTCGTCATTATTCAAAGCCCAAAAAGGTAATTTTTAAAAAATGGCGAAAGGGTCGATTCTAAAAGTACCTAAAAATCTGCCTCCGAAGAGGTTTATCTCCGAAAATACTGCCCTTGCGGGACTTCTGTTGGAAGGAGGTAAAAGAGGACATCAAGAAGAGCAAAAAACAGTTGGATTCACTGCAATCGATCCAATCGTTCTAAAGTTACAGGCGGCCAAATTTGAAAATTGAGAAAAAATGCGTAATACCCCTCCCTCTTTGATCAATTTGGAAAAAACTTTAGATTTTGTTTCCTGTTTTTGATCGGACTGGGATGTTTGCAATTCCTAAAAACTTAACAAAGTTGATTGGAATGAAATAAGCCCAAAAAGTGAATTTTTAAAAAATGGCTAAAGAGTCGATTCTAAACGTACCTAAAAATCTGCCACCGAAGGGGTTTGTCGCCGAAAATACTGCCCTTGCGGGACTTCTGTTGGAAGGAGGTAAAAGAGGACATCAAGAAGAGCAAACAACAGTTGTATTAACCGAAATCGATCCAATCGTTCTAAAGTTACGCCAGGTCAAAATTGAAAAATTGAGAAAAAATACGTAGTACCCCCCTATTTGGTCAACTTGGAATTTTTTTCCAATATTTGAAGGGAATGGGACGGTCGCAATCGAGGTCGCAATCCCCTAAGAGCGTAAGAAACTTAAGCCAAAAGAAATAATCCCCAAAAGGATTTTCTTTTAAATGGCAAAAAAAGACGATTCTAAAAGTACCTAAAAATCTCTATAAAAAATCTCTCGAAAATAATGCACCTACGGGACTTTGCGTTAGTTGGAGGACAAAGAAAACAAGCAAACAAAAACAAAATCGTTTTAAAGTTACAGGGAATCAGATTTGAAAACCGAGGAAAAAGACTTAATATCCGCCTTTTGGTCAATTTGGCAAAAAGTTTAGAATACCATTTTCATATCTTTGATCGGAATAGGACGTTAGCAGTCTCCTAAGGACCGAACAAATTTAATTAGAATAAAATAAGCTCTAAAAGTATTTTTTTTAAAAATGGCAAGAAAGTTAGTTAGAGTAGTAGAGACTGACTCCGTCTGTCTCCGAAAATACTGCACACGAGATTTCCGTTGGTGGGAGGTAAAAGAGGACATCAAGGAGAGCAAAAAACAGTTGGGTTCACTGCAATCGAGTCAATCGTTTTAAAGTTACAAGCGGTCAGACTTGAAAGTTGAGAAAAAAGAAGCGTACTACCCCTCCCCTTTGGTCAATTTAGAAAAAACCTTAAAATTGTTATTTTCTGTTTTTGTTTGTAGTAGTAGAATGATTGTAATCCACTAACAACGTTACAGACTTAATTCGAATGAAATTATACCGATAAGGGACTTTTTTTTTAAACAGCAAAACAGTCGATTTTAAAAGTATAACTAAATATGGACCATTGAAAGGGTCTATATTTGGGTAACAATATTATAAAGCAAGTGGCGCCATCGGACGACGGTAGGTGCTTCCACTAGGGCATGCGAGATAATAGTGAAGTGAAACCAAGCCAGTTTTCTGCCGAAGTTGTCGCTTCCCACAGACAGATGGCCAAGATCCGTACCAATACTGTCTGGGGACGACGTTCAGCAGAGTATCAAACTCATTTCTCTATCAGGCAGAGGAACTATAGACCGGTTTCGCTCTTATTGGAGCTCATCAGTATGGTATACCGCAAACCTGACAGAAATACGAGTTCGAATGATACTTGGTCTCCTCTATTGCTCAAGGCACTGTGTACATAAGCAAGTGGCGCCATCGGACGACGGCAGGTGCTTCCTCACAATTATCTCGCATGTCCTAGTGGAAGCACCTGCCGTCGTCCGATGGCGCCACTTGCTTATGTATACACTGCCTTGAACAAGAGAGAATACCAAGATCCATTCGAACTCGTATTTCTGTCAGGTTTGAGGTATTGATGAGCTCCAACAAGAGCGAAACCGGTCTACAGTGTTCCTCTGCCGGATAGAGAAATGAAATCTCGGCCATCTATCTGTGGGAAGCGACAACTTCGGCAGAAAACTGGCTCGGTTTTACTTCACTAATATTATAAAGGGCGTTCATAAAAGAAACCTCGTAGCAGGCCATGGAATTAAAACTCTTGTCGGAACATTTTATAACATGTTCGATTCTCAATTGTTTTTATGAAGCCATCTCAGACCTACTGTTCTAATTCCATGGGCTACTTGAGACTTTTTTTAAATGAACGCATGATAGCTTTAATACAAAGTAATGCTCGTGTGTGTGGTCTATAGACATTAGATTACAATAACAATTAAAGATGATAATTATTTACAGGTAATCATTATTTAAAATAGTGCACTTATTATTATGGGGTGCTGTTGGAATGCACAATATTTATTGTTATTTTATAGTTTATTACAGTTCCATATTTATATTAATAACGTTGTTTCGTTTTCTTAGGTTAGTATTTAGTCATCCGATGAACCAATGGGGCCCTTCTATGCTCTTCACAGTTAAGTCACGTAAGTTTTTACCATAGAAATTAATTGATAATTGATTTTTAATAAATCGTAGTATTGAATTTTTATCTATTCTTCTAGTATATTTAGGAATTTAGAAAGTTTTTCCAACATTTCTGTTCTTATCTCGATACCCCAAAGTACAAAAAATTGTTATTCAAGTACAAATACCACGATTGTCAAGTGTTTCAACAGTTTACATCGTTTAGTAAACTATTATTTGATTATTTTGCCTTAGTTCTGTAATTTAAATTCTTACTAACGGCACGATTAGTGTTCTCTCTCATTTTATTTAGACAAAATTTTACACATTTTACACATTTCTCTTTCTTTTTCAGTTTTAGTCTATTCCCTAATTACATACACTTTAGAGTTCTTCGGATATGGTTTTTCAAAGTATTTGAGGTAGAAGATTTTGTTCTTTTTGATTGATTTTTTTAATATTGTCTACTTAAAAAAAACAATGCAATTTGGTGTTTTCAATAAAGTTTTACTAATTATTCACCTTCCCTATATAACAAAGAGAATTCTAAGTAAAAACCTCCAGAACACCTCTTCTTATTTTCCCTAGATTGAAATTTGATTTCCTTCACTTAATTACGACTCGAGAGCTACATTAAGATCCATAAAACATTATTAAGAAATATTTGTTTCTTCGCGAAATTAAAAAGCTCAGTTTCCAGGTTTTATTTTATTGCGTCCGGGGAACGAAGGGCACTGTTTCGTTTCGGGAATGTCTTCAAATTTGGGGGGAAGGGCGGATTTAAATTGGAGTTTGCCTAAAGCATTAAGACGGGTTGAAGACCTTTGCTCTGCTTTGGTAAACAGAATGTTATTTGTCGTGAGAGCTCGACTCGACGTGGTTTATCGGCGTTAAGTTGAAGAGGGTGTAAGTATAATTTATTTACTTATTTTTGTCATCTCGTTACCTTTGAAATCTTCATTGCCTATCTCCTTTCAGCATTGTTGTTGAGAAGATACGAGTCAAAGTCAGATATCTAACGCCTGCTTGAAGTCAATAATAATTGAATTGCTTATAGGTGCTGAAATCTATTTTTCTGTCAGGATATTTCTTGACAAATTCTTCTTTATCTAAGATGTTGTTAGAACATGCTTCAGTGACAAGGACTTTTCATATTCAGTTTCGGAACTCTCAAATTTCTAGCAATACACGATAGTGAACAATAATGGAAACTTTAGAGGCTCGATTAATAATTTGAATATCCATTAATTATCCAATTCACGCATAATGCCACACCAACAAAATAACAATTTCAATTTCGTGCACGATCGGGAGTATAACACCGTTTGAATATTGAATTTCCGAATTTACGTTGTGTATATGATTTGCCAATCGAATCGATTAATTTTCCAATATTTCGGTTAAATGAAATTTTAGATGTTTGCACGAGTCGACAAATAATGCGTATTCGTTCGTAAAATGATACCGTAAAAGCCAGAGAGCGGTAGCAATTTTCCATTGTATGTATAGGGATGCAAAAAGTTGCCCTTAAAATGGCCAATCTCTATTATTTGGAGTGTAACGCAAAACTCATTTTTTTTTTTCATTTAAATGTTGCAGTATTTGTGTCCATTTTCACGTTTTTAATTAAACTTTATGAAATCTGTCAACGCTGTCTAATATGGCTTACGACTACTTTTTCCCCAATTGACAAATCTGGTTTTAATTGTCTTTAATTCACTAAAAAATAAAAATTTAGTTTTTGCATTTTTCTTTTAAGAAACGAGTTTTAGTCTTTAATTTCTGCTCCTGAATTCTATGAGAACTTGAAGCTATTGCTAGGACGTCGGTCTGTTAAAGAAAGCTTGATGTTCCACATCTGTTAATCTGTTAAGAGAACAATCAAGAGTCTAATTTCCATTATACAGGCTGTCAAAAATTGAAAAATCTGCATTGGATCACACAAATTACCTATCAAAAACTGGATGTTTGTAGTAACTGGTATTAAGGATATACGATGCTTAGAGTACAAGACAACGCCTAAGGGTCGCTTGCTCACCTTCTCCACAAAGTTAATCTAAAGTGGACCATATATATTCCTATATAATGTGCATTGCTGTTATTGGTAGGTCACAGATCGTTTGACAGCGATTGATTATGTATTATAGAAAATTGTAAGGTCCACCTTAGCTTAACTTTATGGTGAAAAAGACCAAGCCGCCCTATAACAGTGCTACATATACCAACGGAATGTTTGTGGGACTAACCCCTGACGCACGTTTAACAATAATTGGTCCTACAGGGATAATTTGTCCTGTAATGGGGATTCAAACAGTCAGCCAGCGTGGGCTCGTGCTCAATTGATGGAGAGATAAGCTTTTTTCGTCGGTAAACCGTGTCGTATTCACTTGAAGCTGATAACTGTTTGAAGAATTATTTTCTTGGAGAGGACATTGACTTGGAATTTAGTTTCTGACAGCTCAGTTAAATTATAAAAACACGAAAACATCGTCAATTAAACCATGCTACACAATTTTCGCGTTAAACTGATTTTTTTTCTATTTAATTTTGGAATGTTTTTTTATGTTTTTTACTCTCTTGGAACTGCGAAAATGTTCTTAAAATGGAGTCCAGTAAAGTCTTTTGAAATCCAGTAAAGGCCTTCGAAATCTAGTAAAGTTCTTTGCAGTTTAGAGAAGTCCTTTAAATTTTAACGAAATCCAAAGAAATATGAAATTTACTTGAACTTGATGAAGTTCGTGTTGTAATTTGAAGTCAATGAACAAATTTCAGTCAATGGTTTACCGCTAGGGCACGGAGTCTAGAATTTGTTGGGCCTCATTAACATCGACATAGGGAGCTTAGCAATTGTTGAGCACTGTTCATGTACACACCCACAAGGTTTAGCGTTTGCCGGGCCCCACTGATACACTACACTCGGGTCGTACCATTAGTTGAGCTTCAAAACACAATTACATCTTTTGTTTATCCTCACTATCGACTTACCGAAATAGGTTTTTTCTCGTATTCGTTTTCATCCAAGACAAGACAACCGTAGTTTTCTTTAAAGTCATCGTATGTTAGAACCTCTCTTCTAATCCATAAAATACCCCAATTTACTAAACCTTTTATGTTTCACTTGTTGGTGTCTCGTGGAAAATAGAATTTTTACCGTTTTGATTCTTCTGTGTATCTTCCTTTCACCTCGCACGCAAACGACTGAAGAACGCCTGGACAAGAAGGTCCTGCGGACCTCTGTCACATAAAACCCTTATGGGTGAAACTCTAAAATACCTAGTTGTCAGACCAACTTTGACGTCAGATACTGAAAATCAATACACTCTATTAAACATTTCATGCTTCGCAAACCCATAGAGGGTAAAGCCCGAAAATATTCTCGAAACCATCAGTCGTCAAAGAGTCAAAACCAACAGACTTATTAAATATTTCATGCGTAGTAAATGCATGGAGGGTAGACCCCGAAAATATTCTCTAAACCAGCAGTCGTCAAAGAGTCAAAACCCTGGCCAAAAATAGAGGGTGAAGCCCGAAAATAGTCTTCCAATCAACTCTGACGTCAGATACTGAAAATCAACAGACTTTATTAAACATTTCATGCTCAGTAAACCTTTAGAGGCTGGAACCCGAAAATATTCTCTAAACTAACCCTCGTTAAAGAGTCAAACCCAATTGACTAAGTTGCTCAGGGTCTAAACCTGAACCAAAAGTCTGTTGACGTTGACTGAAAACTTTACAACAGTGAGACCTATTGTTCAGTTGGACAGTCTAGCTGGGTGGACTTGTTATAGAGACACCCTATTTAAAGATACGAGATTAAAAGAAGCGGCACGAAAACACTATGAAGAACTAGCAAGAGCTTAGTTACAGAATGATAAGGAGAAAATGACAAAGAGCTACTTCTCTTGGTCTTAGAGAAAGTGAAAGCGCTTAGAGTAGGCTTGGATTACCAAGCAGAAGGTTGGTTACAGCCTTACATTGGTCAAAATGTTCATAAAATTCTAAGTTGGCAACCAGAAAACAGCAAGTATTTAGTTGATCTCAGATTTGTACCGACCTGAACAGCTGATTTGAGGGCGATGCATCTGTGCTCAATTAGCAAACTGTCAGTACTATTGTGTTTTACAGTCCTGAAAAGAGAAATCTGTGAGAAATCCATCTCACACTCCCACTTTGTTTATGAGAAGTAACTTCGAAGTTGCTGCAAGGAATTTGGAATAATTTACTTGAGCCATGTGAGCGAACAGTAGCCCGAAGACTCGATGGTTGTTGACTGACTTTTTTCAACTGAATAGCTCCTGAGGGCCTGTAGAACTATAAAACCTCAATTAGAAAACTGACTGATATGTTTTACAGACTTGGAAAGAGAAACTGGCAAATCTGCAGAATTCGTCAATACACTAGAATCCACCAATTCATCAAGATACATAAAGAAAAGAACTCCAAAAGAAGAAAAAGAAAAGAAGACATTTAGAGATTTTGAACGGCAATAGGTTCAGTACCTGAACAAGCAGACCTAAACCTCCAGGCAAATGAAAAAAGAACTGTAGTTTGACAAAAATGATGAAACTAAAGCTTTTGTGAAGCGGGTTACCATTGCTACTTTTGAAGAGCTTGGATGAAAAGCAAATCAGAGGCTATAGAAGAAATCAAAGTTAAGACTGTATTGTAGTATGTAGAGACTTTGCCAACAAAAACGTTGACTTATTAAGCATTATGAACCTCAGAATATTCAGAAAGTTACTGAGAACGACAGAAGTAATTCTACATACACAGAAGCTGGTTGGCAAAATATTATCGGACTGTATAGAATAGAGACTTTGCCAAAAAAGAAAAACATTGACTTATTAAGCATCATGAACCTCAGAATATTCAGAAAGTTACTGAGGACTACAGAAGTAATTCTACATACACAGAAGCTGGTTGGCAAAATTTTAGCAGACAGTATAGAATAGAGACTGCCAAAAAAAAAATGACTCAATAAGCATCATGAATCTCAGAATATTCAGAAAGTTACTGAGAACGACAGAAGTAATTCTACGTACACAGAAGCTGGTTGGCAAAATATTATCAGACTGTGTAGCATAGTGACTGCCAATAGAAGAGTTGACTTACTCAACATCATAAGAATCAGAAAATTCAGAAAGTTAAGACGACAGAAGTCACTCTACATGCACAAAAATTGATTGGCAAAATATTATCAGACTGTTGCCAAAAATAAATCATTGACTTATTAAGCATCATGAATCTCAGAATATTCAGAAAGTTACTGAGGACGACAGAAGTAATTCTACATACATAGAAGCTGGTTGGCAAAATATTATCCGACTGTACAGAATAGAGACTTTGCCAAAAAAAAAAACATTGACTTATTGAGCATCATGAATCTCAGAATATTCAGAAAGTTACTGAGAACGACAGCAGTAATTCAACATACATCGAAGCTGGTTGGCAAAATATTATCAGACTGTGTAGCATAGTGACTTTGCCAACAGAAGAGTTGGCTTACTCAACATCATAAGAATTAGATAATTCAGAAAGTCAAGACGACAGAAGTCGTTCTAATACACAAAAATTGATTGGCAAAATATTACCAGACTGTATAGAATAGAGACTTTGCAAAAAAAAACATTGACTTATTGAGCATCATGTCTCTCAGAATATTCAGAAAGTTACTGAGGACGACAGAAGTAATTCTACATACACAGAAGCTGCTTGGCAAAATTTTAGCAGACAGCATAGAATAGAGACTGCCAAAAAAAATTGACTCAATAAGCATCATGAATCTCAGAATATTCAGAAAGTTACTGAGAACGACAGAAGTAATTCTACGTACAAAGAAGCTGGTGAGCAAAATATTATCAGACTGTGTAGCATAGTGACTGCCAATAGAAGAATTGACTTACTCAACATCATAAGAATCAGAAAATTCAGAAAGTTAAGACGACAGAAGTCACTCTACATGCACAAAAATTGATTGGCAAAATATTATCAGACTGTTGCCAAAAATAAATCATTGACTTATTAAGCATCATGAATCTCAGAATATTCAGAAAGTTACTGAGGACGACAGAAGTAATTCTACATACATAGAAGCTGGTTGACAAAATATTATCCGACTGTACAGAATAGAGACTTTGCCAAAAAAAAAATATTGACTTATTGAGCATCATGAATCTCAGAATATTCAGAAAGTTACTGAGAACGACAGCAGTAATTCTACATACATCGAAGCTGGTTGGCAAAATATTATCAGACTGTGTAGCATAGTGACTTTGCCAACAGAAGAGTTGGCTTACTCAACATCATAAGAATCAGAAAATTCAGAAAGTTAAGACGACAGAAGTCACTCTACATGCACAAAAATTGATTGGCAAAATATTATCAGACTGTTGCCAAAAAAAAAATATTGACTTATTGAGCATCATGAATCTCAGAATATTCAGAAAGTTACTGAGAACGACAGCAGTAATTCTACATACATCGAAGCTGGTTGGCAAAATATTATCAGACTGTGTAGCATAGTGACTTTGCCAACCGAAGAGTTGGCTTACTCAACATCATAAGAATTAGATAATTCAGAAAGTCAAGACGACAGAAGTCGTTCTAATACACAAAAATTGATTGGCAAAATATTATCAGACTGTATAGAATAGAGACTTTGCAAAAAAAAAACATTGACTTATTGAGCATCATGTCTCTCAGAATATTCAGAAAGTTACTGAGAACGACAGAAGTAATTCTACATACACAGAAGCTGGTTGGCAAAATTTTAGCAGACAGTATAGAATAGAGACTGCCAAAAAAAAATTGACTCAATAAGCATCATGAATCTCAGAATATTCAGAAAGTTACTGAGAACGACAGAAGTAATTCTACGTACAAAGAAGCTGGTTAGCAAAATATTATCAGACTGTGTAGCATAGTGACTGCCAATAGAAGAATTGACTTTCTCAACATCATAAGAATCAGAAAATTCAGAAAGTTAAGACGACAGAAGTCACTCTACATGCACAAAAATTGATTGGCAAAATATTATCAGACTGTTGCCAAAAAAAAACATTGACTTATTGAGCATCATGAATCTCAGAATATTCAGAAAGTTACTGAGAACGACAGCAGTAATTCTACATACATCGAAGCTGGTTGGCAAAATATTATCAGACTGTGTAGCATAGTGACTTTGCCAACAGAAGAGTTGGCTTACTCAACATCATAAGAATTAGATAATTCAGAAAGTCAAGACGACAGAAGTCGTTCTAATACACAAAAATTGATTGGCAAAATATTACCAGACTATATAGAATAGAGACTTTGCAAAAAACAACATTGACTTATTGAGCATCATGTCTCTCAGAATATTCAGAAAGTTACTGAGGACGACAGAAATAATTCTACGTACACCGAAGCTGGTTGGCAAAATACTATCAGACTGTATAGAATAGAGACTTTGCCAAAAAAGAAAAACATTGACTTATTAAGCATCATGAACCTCAGAATATTCAGAAAGTTACTGAGGACGACAGAAGTAATTCTACATACAAAGAAGTTGGTTGGCAAAATATTATCAGACTCTGTAGCATAGTGACTTTGCCAATAGAAGAATTCACTTTCTCAACATCATAAGAATCAGAAAATTCAGAAAGTTAAGACGACAGAAGTCACTCTACATGCACAAAAATTGATTGGCAAAATATTATCAGACTGTTGCCAAAAATAAATCATTGACTTATTAAGCATCATGAATCTCAGAATATTCAGAAAGTTACTGAGGACGACAGAAGTAATTCTACATACATAGAAGCTGGTTGGCAAAATATTATCCGACTGTACAGAATAGAGACTTTGCCAAAAAAAAAACATTGACTTATTGAGCATCATGAATCTCAGAATATTCAGAAAGTTACTGAGAACGACAGCAGTAATTCTACATACATCGAAGCTGGTTGGCAAAATATTATCAGACTGTGTAGCATAGTCACTTTGCCAACTGAAGAGTTGGCTTACTCAACATCATAAGAATTAGATAATTTAGAAAGTCAAGACGACAGAAGTCGTTCTAATACACAAAAATTGATCGGCAAAATATTATCAGGCTATATAGAATAGAGACTTTGCAAAAAACAACATTGACTTATTGAGCATCATGTCTCTCAGAATATTCAGAAAGTTACTGAGGACGACAGAAGTAATTCTACGTACACAGAAGCTGGTTGGCAAAATATTATCAGACTGTACAGAATAGAGACTTTGCCAAAAAAACATTGACTTGCATCATGAGTTTCAGAAAGTTACTGAGGACTACAGAAGTAATTTTACATACACACAGAAGCTGGTTGGCAAAATATTATCAGACTATATAGCATAGTGACTTTGCCAATAGAAGAGTTGGCTTACTCAACATCGTAAGAATGGGAAAATTCAGAAAGTTAAGACGACAGAAGTTATTCTACATACACAAAAATTGATTGGCAAAATATTATCAGACCGTAGAAAATAGAGACTTTGCAAAAAAAAAACATTGAAATCTCTCTTTGAAAAACATTGACTTATTAAGCATCATGAATCTCAGAATATTCAGAAAGTTACTGAGAACGGCAAAAGTAATTCTACATACACAGAAGCTGGTTGGCAAAAATATTATCAGACTGTATAGAATAGAGACTTTGCCAAAAAAAAACATTGACTTATTAAGCATCATGAATCTCTGAATATTCAGAAAGTTACTGAGAACGACAAAAGTAATTTTACATACACAGAAGCTGGTTGGCAAAATATTATCAGACTGTATAGAATAGAAACTTTGCCAAAAAAAAACCATTGGACTTATTAAGCATCATGAATCTCAGAATATTCAGAAAGTTACTGAGGACGACAGAAATAATTCTACGTACACCGAAGCTGGTTGGCAAAATACTATCAGACTGTATAGAATAGAGACTTTGCCAAAAAAGAAAAACATTGACTTATTAAGCATCATGAACCTCAGAATATTCAGAAAGTTACTGAGGACGACAGAAGTAATTCTACATACAAAGAAGTTGGTTGGCAAAATATTATCAGACTCTGTAGCATAGTGACTTTGCCAATAGAAGAGTTGACTTACTCAAGATTATAAGAATCAGAAAATTCAGAAAGTTAAGACGATAGAAGTCATTCTACATACACAAAAATTAATTGGCAAAATATTATCAGACTGTTGCCAAAAATAAATCATTGACTTATTAAGCATCATGAATCTCAGAATATTCAGAAAGTTACTGAAGACGACAGAAGTAATTCTACATACATAGAAGCTGGTTGGCAAAATATTATCCGACTGTACAGAATAGAGACTTTGCCAAAAAAAAACATTGACTTATTGAGCATCATGAATCTCAGAATATTCAGAAAGTTACTGAGATCGACAGCAGTAATTCTACATACACAGAAGCTGGTTGGCAAAATATTATCAGACTGTGTAGCATAGTTCCTTTGCCAACAGAAGAGTTGGCTTTTTCAACATCATAAGAATTAGATAATTCAGAAAGTCAAGACGACAGAAGTCGTTCTAATACACAAAAATTGATTGGCAAAATATTATCAGACTGTATAGAATAAAGACTGTGCAAAAAAAAAACATTGACTTATTGAGCATCATGAATCTCAGAATATTCAGAAAGTTACTGAGGACGACAGAAGTAATTCTACATACACAGAGGCTGGTTGGTAAAATATTATCAGACTGTACAGAATAGAGACTTTGCCAAAAAAAACATTGACTTATTAAGCATCATGAGTTTCAGAAAGTTACTGAGGACTACAGAAGTAATTTTACATACCCACAGAAGCTGGTTGGCAAAATATTATCAGACTGTATAGCATAGTGACTTTGCCAATAGAAGAGTTGACTTACTCAACATCGTAAGAATGGGAAAATTCAGAAAGTTAAGACGACAGAAGTTATTCTACACACAAAAATTGATTGGCAAAATATTATCAGACCGTAGAAAATAGAGACTTTGCAAAAAAAAACATTGAAATCTCTCTTTGAAGAACATTGACTTATTAAGCATCATGAATCTCAGAATATTCAGAAAGTTACTGAGAACGGCAAAAGTAATTCTACATACACAGAAGCTGGTTGGCAAAAATATTATCAGACTGTATAGAATAGAGACTTTGCCAAAAAAAAAAACATTGACTTATTAAGCATCATGAATCTCTGAATATTCAGAAAGTTACTGAGAACGACAAAAGTAATTTTACATACACAGAAGCTGGTTGGCAAAATATTATCAGACTGTGTAGCATAGTGACTGCCAATAGAAGAATTGACTTACTCAACATCATAAGAATCAGAAAATTCAGAAAGTTAAGATGACAGAAGTCACTCTACATGCACAAAAATTGATTGGAAAAATATTATCAGACTGTTGCCAAAAATAAATCATTGACTTATTAAGCATCATGAATCTCAGAATATTCAGAAAGTTACTGAGGACGACAGAAGTAATTCTACATACATAGAAGCTGGTTGGCAAAATACTATCAGACTGTATAGAATAGAGACTTTGCCAAAAAAGAAAAACATTGACTTATTAAGCATCATGAACCTCAGAATATTCAGAAAGTTACTGAGGACGACAGAAGTAATTCTACATACACAGAAGCTGGTTGGCAAAATTTGCCTCATCGCCTTTGATAATTTCTACCGCAGCTGTAGACGAAACGTCAGCAAGAAATTTCATTGGACCATGGCCCGGAAAACACTTCAGATTGTATTTTGACCGGTTGTGAAGACAACATCAGGAAGAGCGAGAAACAGTTGGATTTACTGCCATCGCTCTAATCCTTCTAAAGCTACAATCGGCCAAAGTTGAAAATTGACTTCCCCCCCCCCCCCCTTTGGCCAATAAAAATAAAATTTTAAAAATTCGTTTTTGATGGGACGTTTGCGATCCCTTAAGAACGTAGCAAACTTAATTCAATTTTTCAGGAGAATAAAAATTAACAGAAATTCAAATAAAATTAACAGAAAAGTGAGTTTTCTAAATGCCAAAAAGCCGCATAAACTGAGAAAAAAGACGTAATACTCCCTTGGTCAATTTGAATAAAATTTTGGATTTTTCGTTTCCAATCCCCTAAGAACGTAACAAACATTTGTTCCTCATATTAATGGAAAAAATGAGTATTTCAACGTTAAGCTAAATCCGGCCCTGTGATATTAGTCTTGCCGGATCAATATTCCCAGAGATCCGCTACCGATGCCAGATGCCGGTGCTGAGGTTGAACACTTGAAGCCTCTCATTTCTTAAGTTTTCCATTTCGTTTCATCCCCGGGAAATTTTATGCTAAACCCTCCAGTTTTTCAATAAAACTGGTCAAGAGAATTATTAATTAGTTTCTTCGCCCTCATCATCCTCTTCGGGGAATAATTTTTTTTTATTAGCATTTTAATAAGCTTTTGATACGAGGGCGCCATTTAAAACATTATCCAACCCTAATTAGGCGATTATGATATCCGTCGGAAACTCACTCCTACGACTTCCCTTTAGGAACTAAGTAAGGTTTCGCGAATTAAGCCGGACTGTGTTATTTCAAAGATAAAAATCGATGCGGATTTGCGAAGTTAAAGTCGCCGGTAATTGGATTAAAGTAACTTCGGGAACTTTGATCTTTGCGTTAATAAACTTTATGGTCGCAAAAAAGCCGGTAAAAGTCGGCTCCGGCCGAAGATTTACTGGAAAATTTGCTTTCCGACTTAGCCAGGCTCTTCGTGTGACACATAAAGTAGCAGTTTTTTTTTTATAATTCTTGTTTAAAGCGCATTGTTCCATTAGTGTCAGAACGTTAAATATTTGTTTCTCGATAATCGGCTTGAGTTACATGGAAACTTTCCCGATTACGTCCTGCTCCACAGAGCACCATTGTTCCGTTGGGTAACATATTGTGTAATATCAATGGATAGACGTATACTATTACATTTTCGATATGTATATGTGAAGGTATAGTAGTATATAGAAATATGATATCTAGCTATTTCCAGCACACCTAGGAGACAGCTCTTTTATGCTGTAGTGATGTGCAGTCGGTTTTATGAGTGTGTCAACACTCCATAGCTGATCCTGTCTGTTGTTGCTTGAGCGCCTAAACAATATTATATTATAATATCTACCAGCAATCTTGATGAAGCATTTATAAAACCATGACATCACGCTCTGTCCCTGACCTACACGAGCAAAGCTAAAAACTTAAAAGTACTTACTTACGACGAGCGTTAAATTGTTGCGATGACCAATAATCAACGGCATTTCCAAAAGCAATACAACTGTCATCCGAGCGATGAATAAATAAATAAATAAAACCCAGCAGGATATCTAGAAACAGTTAAGTAACCAAATTGCAGCGGCAGTACATGCAGTATGTGCAGCCGGTCGGCGGCGAAGTCTGCGTTCGTGGTGTGTGTAAGCGGATTTTCGTTTATCATCAAGACCCCTGCCATGTTGCCAAGTAGACGCCAAATGCCTCTGATTGTTGTTCCACATTTAGGGTTAAGTTTTAAGTTAATCATAACTTATAACGTAGTCCAGAGATGCTTTAGAAAAGTCAGGAGGAAGGGATTGTTTCCTTAAAAACGTGCTTAAGCCATAATATCACTAGTGTCAAATTAATGTCAATTCTGGTACTTGGTGATAGTAATGCTAAATGAGTAGTGGCTGAGCCGAGATTAAGCCATAATTGTTAACTGGGCCTTGGAACTATTTTTTTTTAGTTCTGCCTATGGACACAAGCAAGCATCTAAAAAACATACAAATGCTAGTAAAGAGTTTGATCTATTATAATTGTCCATTTATGGTGTATGTAGTTTTAACTATGATTAGATTATTTTCCAATATGTGTGTTTGTTCATGAAATGTTCATAAACCATAAACAATAAACATAACCATAGATTAAATAATTCTAAGTACTGAATCCCCAAAAGCCCTAAAATTTACATTTGTTTGCATTTTTTTGACGCTTTGAGTAATATTTACCCGATTTTGATCCTAATCTGCAGTTTTCCAAGAATTTAAATTTGTTTTTTTAGACGCTTTAAGTTCGTTCACCGATTTTGGTCCTTGACTGTTTCTTTTTTTTTAATTTGTGTTTTTAAATGCTTTGAGTCATTTTAAACTCACTTTGGCAATGATCCTAAAATTTCTCTAAACGTCAAATTTCGGGGTTTGGGGTTATGTTTAACCAATTTTGGCTTTAATCCCAATGGGACTGTGGATAGCGGGTGTAGGAAAAATAAGAAGCTACTTCCCAGTTGCCAATATGCCAACGTTTCGACCTTTATCTAGATCTTCTTCAGGGCTTTCTGTTCAACAAGGCGGCCAGCTTAGTATCGAGATTTGTCCATGTCTTAAGTACTCGCAGAGTTTGTTCACCGTGTGCCTGTAGGATATGTCGAAAAAATCCGCTATTTTGTGACATTATGCTTTTTGTCCTTTCTAATGCAATGGAACAGTAGATAGCGGGTGTAGGACAAATTAGAAGTTAATTCACATTTGCGAATACGCCAACGTTTCGATCTTTATTTAGATCTTTTTCAGGGCGTTCTGTTCAACAAGGCGGCCACCTTAGTCTCGAGATTTGTCCATGTCTTAATTACTCACAGAGTTCGTTCATCGTATGCCTGTAGGATGTGTCGAACAAATCTCTTATTTTGTGACATTATATTTATGCTTTGTGTCCTTTCTAGTGTAATTGAACTGTAGATAGCAGGTGTAGGACAAATAAGAAGCTACTTGTCGATTTATGGTGTGGTTATCTCGATTTGCGAGTAGTTAACACATGGACAAATCTCGAGACTAAGCTGGGCGCCTTGTTGAACACAAAGCCTTGAAGAAGATCTAAATAAAGATCGAAACGTTGGCGTATTTGCAACTGTAAAGTAGTTTCTTATTTGTCCTACATCCGCCATCTACTTGCATTAGAAAGGACACAAAGCACACGTATAATTTAATCCCAATCGAAAATTACAACCTCGAAAAATTACAACCTCCATTTTGAGCCAAATGTCATATATTTTGTTCCAAAAGTGTAATATTAATTTTCCAAAACAGTATATCAGGAGATTTCAATCAGTTTTGCCTTATTTTGTCTTAATATTGAGGTTATGTAAACACACAAAAATTTTCATTTTTAGAGCATATGGGTCATTATTTATTCACTTTAGTCCTAATTCTAACCCTGCATTTTTTTTTTAATTTTGCATGTTTTATTCCGCATATTTAACAACAAAAACCAAAAACAACAAATTAGAAGATTTGAATCATTTTGGCAACCTTGACTTTTTTGTTCGAAAGTTTAATTTCAAAAACAACTTCAGATTTTGCATTTTTAGAAAATTTAGGATATTTTTAGTGACAATTCTAACCCAAATTCCTCTTAAGGCTCTTGCATTTTTTCACGCTTGTGTCACTGTATTAAACGATTTTGACTCTAATCTTAATCAGTGTTTTTCCTTATTTTTATTCATTTTTATATATTCGTTTAATTCACTCATTTTGTCCAAAAATGTAAATTTACAAAAAACATATTGGAAATTTTGAATTTTTGCTTAATTTGGTTGTAAAATTAAATTTCTAAAAAAAACATCATAATTAGATTTTTAGACAATATGAGTTGTTTTTAACTGTGGGAATTTTGTCAAATATCACTTATTTTGGTCCAAAAATGTAATTAAAATCAGTTTTACTTGATTTTGTTTTTAAGTAGAATTTATACAAAAACTCCTAATTTGCATTTATAGGCGCTTTGTGCAACTTTTTAACCGATTTTGGCGCTAACTCTGACATAGCTTTTTCAAAAAATTTCGATTTTTTTTTTTTTTGATGCTTTGTCATTTTTAACCAATTTTGGTCCTAATCCCAACCTGAATCTTTCCAATAACTTTTTACTTGCATTTTCAAATGTTTTAAGTCATTTTTAACTGATTTTGACCTTAAACCTAAGCTGACTCAAAAACGCCAAATTTGCATTTAGAGTCGTTTTGACTCAAATATTACTTATTTTGGCGCTAAAAATTAATAAATTTTACCAATAACAGCAAAATAGAAGATTCGAATCAGTTTTGCCTAAAATTGAATTTCTACAAAAACATAAAAAATTGCATTTTTAGAGGATATGGGTCATTTTTAATCAACTTTAATCCTAGCTTAGAAGCGAAGAATGATTTGGCTTAATTTGGTCCTAAAATAAAATTTCTAAAAAAAAACATCAAAATTAGATTTTTTAGACGATGTGAGTGGTTTTTAACCTATTTTGGCTCTAATTCTAACTAAAATTTTTTCAAAGGCTCAACATTTTGCAATTTTAGACGTTTTGTGTAATTTTTAACGATTTTGGACCTTATCCAAACCTGATTTTTTTCCACAAGTTCAAAAGATGCATTTTACAAACGCTTTGAGTAATTTTCAATCGACTTTGGCCATAATTCTATCCTGAATTTTTTCACAAGCTCCAAATTTGCTTTTTTAAACGCTTTAAGTTATTTTAAAGCAATTTTGGCTAATGGCCTATTCCTAACTTAAGTTTTTCCAAAAACTTTGTATTCAAATTTTTAAATGCTTCAAGTTTTAGCCCTAATTCTAATCTCAATTTATCCAAAGGCTTCAAATTGGCATTTTCTTTTGTTCGCGAAATTTTTAAACGACTTTGGCAACATGTTTAACCTGAATTTTTCCACTAACTCCAAATTTTTCGTAATTTTTAACGGATTTTGGCTATAAACTTAATTTATGTCGCTCCAAATATAAATGTTTAGTCGCTTTGTCATTTTAAATCTATTTTTACCCTAATTCTGACCTAGATTTTTCAGAAAACTTTTAATTTGCATTCTTAGGCGATTTGAGTAATATTTAATCCATTTTGACAATAATCTTAACCTGAATTTCACCAAAGACTTCAAATTTGTGTTGTTACACACTTTGAGTAATTTTTCACTTATTTTGGCCCTAATAGCCTGACTTTCTCGAAAAACACCAAATTTGCATTTTGTAGGAATTATGTGTCAAATATCACTTATTTTTGTCTAAAAATGTAATTAAAATCAGTTTTGCCTGATTTTGTTCTAAAATTAAATTTATCTAAAAACTCTTAATTTGCATTTTAAACGCTTTGTGCAACTTTTTAACCGATTTTGGCGCTAATTCTGACCTAGAGTTCTCCAAAAATTTCAATTTTGTATTTTTAGTTGCTTTGTCATTTGTAACCAATTTTGGCTTTAATACTAACCTGAATCTTTCCAAAACTCTTTTGATTTGCATTTTCAAATGTTTTAAGTCATTTTTAACTGATTTTGACCTTAAACCTAGGCTGACTCAAAAACGCCAAATTTGCATTTAGAGTCGTTTTGAATCAAATATTACTTATTTTGGCCCTAAGAATTAATTAATTTTACCACGAACAGCAAAATAGAAGGTTCGAATCAGTTTTGCCTAAAATTGAATTTCTACAAAAACAACAAAATTTGCATATTTAGAGGATATGGGTGATTTTTAATCAACTTTAATCCTAATTCTAATCCTGCATTTTTTTCTGAAAATTTTACACCCTTTATTCCGCAAATTTAACAACAAATTAGAAGATATGAGCAGCAATTTTTAAACCTTTACTGATTTTGGTTTAAAATTGAATTTCTAAAAAACTTCAGATGTTGTATTTTTGGAAAATTTAGGATATTTTTAGCGGCAATTTTAACCCAAACTCCTCTAGAGGCTCTTGCATTTTTTCACCTTTGTGTTACTGTTAATCGATTTTGATTCTAACCTAATCTGTATTTTTCCTTATTTTTTTTTAATTTTTATATATTTATTTAATTCATTCATTCTGTCCAAAAATGTAAATATGTAACAAAAAATATATTGGAAATTTAGAATTTTTGCTTAATTTTGTCCTAAAATTAAATTTCTAAAAAAAAATTACAATTAGATTTTTTAGACGACCTGAGTAAACTATTTTGGCTCTAAGTCTAACTAAAATTTTTTCATAGGTTCCACATTTTGCAATTTTAGACGTTTTGTGTAATTTTGAAACCATTTTGGACCTAATTTAAACCTGAATTTTTAAACAAGTTTCAAATTTGCATTTTACAAACGCTTTGAGTCATTCACATTTTCTCAAAAACATTACTCAGACATTTTTAGACAATGTTTTAGCCCTAATTCTATTCTTAATTTATCCGAAGGTTTCAAATTGACATTTTCTTTCGTTCGCGATATTTTTAAACGACTTTGGCCACATTTTTAACCTGAATTTTTCCACTAACTCCAAATTTTGGGTAATTTTAAACCGATTTTGGCTCTAAGCTTAATTTATGTTTTTCCATATATGAATATTAGTCGCTTTGTCATTTTAAATTAATTTTTACTCTAATTTTGACCTAGATTTTTCAGAAAACTTTTAATTTGCATTCTTAGGCGATTTGAGTAATTTTTAATCCATTTTGACAATAATCTTAACCTGAATTTCTTCAAACACTTTAAATTTGTATTTTTACACACTTTAAGTAGTTTTTCACTGATTTTGGCCCTAACCCTAGCCTGACTTTCTCGAAAAACACCAAATTTGCATTTTGTAGGAATTTTGTGTCAAATATCACTTATTTTGGTCCAAAAATGTAAAATCAGTTTTGTCTGATTTTGTTCTAAAATTGAATTTATCCAAAAACTCGAAATTTGCATTTGTAGACGTTTTGTGCAACTTTTTAACCGATTTTGGTGCTACTTCTGACCTAGAATTCTCAAAAAATTTTAAGTTTGTATTTTTAATGCTTTGTCATTTTTAACCTTATGGCCCTAATCTCAATCTGAATATTTCCAATAACTCTTGATTTCCTTTTTGAAATAAGTTTTTTTTAACTGCTTTTGGTTTTAATTCTAAGCTGATTCAAAGAACGCCAAATTTGCTTTTTGAGGCGTTTTGAGTACAATTTTACTTATTTTGACCCTAAAAATTAATTAATTTTACAAGAAACAGCAAATTAGAAGATTCGAATCAGTTTTGCCTGATTTTGTCCTAAAACTGAATTTCTCCATAAACATCAAAATTTGCATTTTTTGAAGATATGGATGATTTTTAATCAACTTCAATCCTAATTCTAATCCTGCATTTTTTCTGATTTTTAATCAACTTCAGTCCTAATTCTAATCCTGCATTTTTTCTCCAAATTTTACATATTTACAACAAATTAGAAGATATATAAATTTCGAAACCTTGACTCTGATTTTGTTTTAAAATTGTATTTCTAAAAAAACTTTAGATTTTGTATTTCTTTAAAAAATTGTTGTTTGTGGCAATTCTAACGCAAATTCCTGTAAAGGCTTTTTTGACTCTAATCCTAATCTGTATTTTTCATTATTTTCATTCATTTTTATATATTTAATTTATTCTGTCCAAAAATGTAAATTTACAAAAAACGTATTAGAGATTTTGACAATTTTCTTTAATTTTGTTCTAAAATTAAATTTCTAAAAAAAAAACATTAAAATTAGATTTTTTAGACGACCTGAGTTGTTTTTAACCTATTTTGGCTCTAATTCTAACTAAAATTTCTTCAAAGGCTCCACATTTGCAATTTTAGACGTTTTGTGTAATTTTTAAACAATTTTGGACCCAATTCAAACCTGAGTTTTTACACAAGTTTCAAATATGCATTTTACAAACGTTTTGGGTCATTTTCAAACGACCTTGGGCATAATTCTAACCTGCATTTTTTCACAAGCTCCAAATTTGCATTTTTAAACGCTTAAAATCATTTTAAAGCCATTTTGGACCTATTCCTAAGTTATTTTTTTCCAAAAACTTTGTATTCAAATTTTTAAATGCTTTGAGTCATTTTTAACCTATTTTGACCACAATATTAACCGGAAATTCTCCAACCAAAAACATTACTCAAGACATTTTTAGACAATGTTTTACCCCTAATTCTAATCTTAATTTATCCAAAGGCTTTAAATTGTGATTTTCTTTGGTTAGCGAAATTTTTAAACGACTTTGACCACACTTTTAACCTGAATTTTTTACACAACTCCAAATTTTGTGTAATTTTTAACCGATTTTGGCTCTAAGCTTAATTTATGTTGTTCCAAATATGAATACTTAGTCGCCTTGTCATTTTAAATTAATTTTTACTTTAATTCTGATCTAAATTTTTCAGAAAACTTTTAATTTGCATTCTTAGACGATTTATGGAATTTAATCCATTTTGACAATAATTTTAACCTGAATTTCTTCAAATACTTCAAATTTGTATTTTTACCCACTTTGAGTAATTTTTCACTGTTTTTGACTCTAGCCGTAGCCTGACTTTCTCGAAATACACCAAATTTACATTTTGTAGGAGTTTTGCGTCAAATATCACTTATTTTGATCCAAAAATGTAAATAAAAATCAGTTTTACCTGATTTTGTTCTTTGATTGTTGATGTTTCTGATTCTAATAGAATTTATACAAAAACTCCTAATATGCATTTATAGACGCTTTGTGAAACTTTTTAACCGATTTTGACGTTAATTCTGACTTTTAAAAAATTTCGATTTTATATTTTTTGATGCTTTGTCATTTTTAACCAGTTTTGGTCCTAATCCCAACCTGAATATTTCCAATAACTATTGATTTGCGTTTTCAAATGTTTTAACTGATTTTGAACTTAAGCCTAAGCTGACTCAAAAAACGCTAAATTTGCATTTAGAGGCGTTGTGAGTCAAATTTCACATATTTTGACCCAAAAAAATAATTAATTTTACCAAAAACAGCAAATTAGAAGATTCGAATCAGTTTTGCCTGATTTTGTCCTAAAACTGAATTTCTCCAAAAAACATCAAAATTTTCATTTTTAGACATAGTGGGTAATTCGGTTTTTAACCGATTTTTAACCCTAATTCTAACCTAAATTTCTCCAGAGCTTCCGAAAAAGTTATTAAGTTGGCTAGAATTTTTTAGAGAAAAGTATAAAATAATCAAAGTAAATTTTTTATCTTCTCCTTATTCTTTTGAAATTTCAGAGCCAACTTGACTTTGTTAATGATTCTTATGAGATTTTCTTTGCATTTATACGGCTTTTTGGGTTAGTAATTATTAGTTGTTCTTTTCTGTATTTCTTTTTCTTTTTTTTTTTATTGTCTTCTCGTGTGCTGTCCGCATATTTTTAAGTTTTTTAATAAATTTATGAAAAACAACCATTTATGCTAACCAGGAGTGTCAGAACTTTTTTGGTCCTCTTGAATTTCTGACTTGAATAATTTGGCGCTGATGTGGCTTGGCTGAAGGCCGAAACCAGTATATAAAGACCTTAAAATACTTAAAAAATTTTAACTTGTGTATACGACTTTTGTTCTCAATCACCAAAAATTTATTTAAAAAAAATTTTTTTTTGTTTACTATCCGAGTTAAATAAGCTATGTGACAACTTATTTTCTATTAATTTCAACTTAAAAGTACAATAGTGAAGATAGAATGTATGCTGATTCTACATTCAAAAAAAGAAAAAAAAACACGTGTTCATAAATGTCTCTATAATGAACCCTCACCCAATTGGTCATTATGAAAATGGTCGACGCTATAATTTACCGGAGGGTATAGCGGACGTCGATCTGTGGCAGAGCGTTCGAATTGCGGTCGCGGGATGACGAGTTCAATACCCAGTTTCGACTATTTTTTTTTTTTTTTTTAATACGGCCTTGCTAAAAATTTTCTTGCATCACTTTGAACACTCGTGTGTTAAGAGTTACTTTCTTGGTTTGTTATTTATATATCTATTTTGAACTTTCGATTGTGGGTTTAAAAAGCATGTTTGCAGGTGTACTTGCGCGTTGTTGTCTCCGAGAAGTCAACTGGCGATTCTGAACCAAACCCACCTAACTTGTTGGTATGTAACATAGTTGACAGTTACAAAGAAGAAAGCGCATAATTAAATAAAAAAAAAGCTCCTGAAGCTCTAAAAGGATAAAAGTGACGAGAGTTAAAAGTGAAACCAAGATAAAAGTGAGCGAGACTTCAACTGCCTCACATTTCACATGGTGCAGTGCAATTCCATTTTCTTCACATAAAAAGTACCGCTATTAAATAATACTCGACTAACTCGTAATCTAGTAGGCACACAGCGGCAACGTCGCCGACAGGCCTAGCCGCCCGGGCTGATCTGCTCGAGCAGGAGGCAGTTACGTATCTAACTTCACCGGCGCTTTCTACGCTCCGATCCGGGCCACCTCACACTTTTCAGATTCAGTCACGATATTTTGCTCTCGTCATCCGCGAATTTTTCAGATAACGTCCGCCCGTCGGGGCGCTGCTTCGCTGTGCCGACGACACCGCCTTCATTGCAGTCCGCCGGGCTCCGGTATTCGTGCGTGCATGCTCGCGTGCAAGGTGCTCAAGTTGGGATAACATCATAAACTCGCAGAGATCCGATGGATCTATAGTTTTACTATTGTCTAGGTTAGTTTTTGGGGTTAATGCATATTTAATCAACCTGTTGGTCGGCTTATAACGGGGGTGGTGTGTATGTGTGTGGATCTATCTATATGCTCAAAATCAACTCGACACATGGGTCCAGTTTAATCAGCCGTGACGTTATCCCAATAATTAGAGGCGACCTGCTATTTTGGGTTCGCGTGTTTGTTTTTACGGAATTTATTGTTTATTTTGACTGATTGTCATCTGTTTAGCTTGAGGGTGCTCTGATGGTTTTAACACACACATAATTCACTTATGATCCTCATCATTACATTCTATTTGCTCAGTGTAACGGCTACAAATTTTTACGAACATTTACTTTCTAGTTTTGCTTTTTATTGAGTTGATTTGAGCTGATAATAGTCAGTGTGTCATTAATTGCGTGTTAAACATATTTTTGGGTAATTACTATCATAATTAATTTAATTTACCACATAAAATAATTCAGTAATTGAAATCAAATAGTAGCAATTATTAGAATTATCTAATTACGCATATTTACTATAATAAAGCACTAGATTTGGGTTTGAGAAGAACTTGGTTTTTGGTCATAAATGTTTAAATTTAAATAATAACCGTATACAGATTATGGACTTGCGTTAGTGGGAGGTGATAGAGGACATCAAGAAGAGCAACAAATAGTTAAACTCGCTCCAATCGGTCCAATCGTTCTAAAGTTACAGGCTGTAAAACTTGAAAAATTAAGCAAAAAGACCTATTTCCCCCCCCCACCCCCCCTGTGTTCAATTTGGAAGATAATTAAATTTTTTTTCCTGCTTCTGATCAAAGTGGGACGTTTGAAATCCCCCACATTATAATAAGTCCGAAATAAGCCCCGAAAATGAATTTAAAAAAAATGGCAAAAAAGTTGATTTTAAAAGTACCTAGAAATCGACAATCGAAGGAGTCTTTCTCCGAAAGTACTGCACCTCCAGGACTTCCGTAGGTAAAAGCTAAAAGAGGACATCAAGGAGATCAACAAGAAACAGTTAGATTCACTCCAATCGGTCCAATCTTTCTAAAGTTACAAGCGGTCGAGGTTGAAAGTTAAGAAAAAAGCCCCCCTCCCGCCTTTGATCAATGTGAAAAAAAAATTTTTCTTCTTTTTGATCGGAATGGGTGCAATTCGCCAAGAACCTAACAAGCTTAATCCGAACAAATTTAATTCGAATGAAAAGTGAAGTTTTGAAAAATGGCAAAAAAGTCATTTTTAAAAGTGCCTACAAATAGTACAAATCGACCACCGAAGGGTCTATTTCCGAAAATATTACATCAACGGCACTTCGGTTGGTGGGAGGTGAAAGAGGAAGGACATTAAGAAGATCAAAAAACAGATGGATTTACGCCAATCAGTCCAATCGTTCTAAAGTTACAGGCGGTCAAAATTGAAAATTGAGAAAAAAGACATCCCCCCTTTTGGTCAATTTGGAAAAAAATTGTTCGGAACGGGACGTTTGTAATCCCCTAAGAATGTGGCAAACATAATTAGAATTAAATAAACCCAAAAGGAAAGTTTAAAAAATAGCAAAAAATTTTGATCTTAAAAGTACCTAGAAATCGACCATTGATGGGGTTTGTCTCCGAAAATACGGCATCTACAGGACTTCGGGTCGGAGATGAAAGGGGACATCAAGAAGATCAAAACACAGTTGGGTTTACTCGAATCGATGCAACCGTTCTAAAGTTACAAGCGGTCAAATTCGAAAACTGAGAAAAAAGGACGTAATACCCTCGCCTCCCCCCCCCCCCCCCCCCAAAGTCAAAAGTTCTTATTTTTACAGGCTTTGAGTTATTTTTAATAATTTTAGGCCTCTAACTGGACTTTCCAGAAAAAGACCAAATTTCCATTTTGAGGTATCTTTAGTGAAATTTTACATACTTTGATTAAAAAATTAATCTTTGAAAGTCAAGAAATTAGATAATTTAATCAATTTTGCCCGATGTTGTCCTAAAATTGAGTTTTCCAAAAATAGCATAATTTCTTTTTGAGGTTTACTAATCCTAACCTGAAGCTCTTTACAGTCTGCAAATTTGCATATTTAATTGCTTTGAGTTATTCTTAACTTATTGTAGACTTAATCTTAACTTGTGTTGTTTCAAAAGTTCCAAATTTGCACTTTTATATGCTTTGAGTCATTATTAGACCATTTTAAACCTAATAGTAAACTGTAGTTTTTGAAAAAAAATTCAAATATACATTTTTGGATGCTTTGAAACAATTTTGCTCTTATGTAACCTGATATTTTTCAGGTAAAATATATTTTTTTTCCTGTTTCTAATCCAAATGGGACGTTTGAAATCCGTAAAGTTGTTGAATTTCGAAAATCATTAATCATCATACCCAATTTCATAACTTTTTGTCAGGTTTGTCAGTGATTTTTTTTGTTATTGTTGTCATTTTATAGAAAAACCAGACAAAAATGTTGAATTACACAGACACTTGCTAACTGAGTATTTGAATCTCTCGATGACATTTGATTTCCTAAGTTAACAATGAAACCCAACACGAACTGTTCCTTTATAGACCCTTCAAGTCTGTCTTAAGACTCTTAGTTTGCTTTTAAACTCTCAGTTAACAAATTAATAAAGACCCTTAAAATTCTAAAGTGCATTTTTAAAAGTCTTTATAACTTTTCTTGTCAGGTTTATCAGTGAATTTGTTTGTCATTGTTGTTATTTTATAGTTTTATTTATATTACTCTTTGTACGATTCTACGACTCCAATCAGTCCAATCGCTTTAAAGTTACAGACGGTCAAAATTGAAATTTGAGAAAAAAAGACGTGATATCCCCCCCTTTTGGTTAATTTGGAATTTTTCCTGGTTTTGATCGGAATGGGACGCTTGCAATCCCCTAAGAATGTAACAAACATAACTCGAATGAAATAAACCCAAAAGTGAAGTTTTAAAGAATAGCAAAAAAGTTGATTTTAAAAGTACCTAGGAATCGACCACTGAAGTGGTTTATCTCCGAAAATACTGCACCTACAGGACTTCCGGTGGGAGGTGAAAGAGGACATCAAGAAGATCAAAACACAGTTGGGTTTACTTGACCTAATCGTTCTAAAGTTACAGGCGGTCAAAAGCGAAAACTGAGAAAAAAGACGTAATACTCCTCCCCCTCCTCTTGTGGTCAATTTGCAAGAAAATTTAGATTTTTCTTCCTGTTTCTGATCAAAATGGGACGTTTAAAATCTCCCACGTTACGTAACAAATTTAATTCGAATGAAATAAGCCCCAATAGTGAGTTTTTGAAAAATGGCAAAAAAGTCGTTCTTAAAAGTACCTAGAAATCGACAACCGAAGGAGTCTTTCTCCGAAAATACTGCACCTACAGGACTTCCGTGGGTAAAAGGTAAAAGAGGACATCAAGGAGATCAAAAAATAGTTGGATTCACTCTAATCAGTCCAATCGTTCTAACTTTACAGGCGGTCTAAATTGAAAATTGAGAAAAAAGACCTAATATCCACCTTTTTGCTTCATTTGGAAACAAATTAGATTTTTAGATTTTTTTTCCTGTTTTTGATCGGAATGGGACGCGTTCAATCCTCTAAGAATGTAACACACATAATTCGAATGAAATAAACCCAAAAGTGAAGTTTTAAAAAATATAAAAAAAAGTTGATTTTAAAAGTACCTAGAAATACTACACCTACAGGATTTCCGATGGGAGGTGAGAGAGGACATCAAGAAGATCAAAACACAGTTGGGTTCACTTGAATAGGTGCAACCGTTCTAAAGTTACAGGCGGGCAAAATCGAAATCTGAGAAAAAAGACATTATACCTCCTTTGGTCCCCCGAAAACGTAACAAACTTAATTGGAATGACATTAGTCCAGAAAAGTGATTTTTTTTGAAAAATTGCAAAAAGGCGGTTCTAAAAGTGCTTAAGAATCGTCCACCAAAGAGGTCTATTTTCGAAATTACTGCACCTGCAGGAATTTCTCGTTGATGAGAGGTCAAAGAGTACTTGGACAACATTAAAATCATTTGGTTTCCCTCCAATCGATCCATTCATTCTAAAGTTACAAGCGATCAAAGTTGAAAATTGAGAAAAAAGACGTAATGTCCTCCTCCTCCCCTTTGGTCAATTTGGAAACAATTTTGGAAAGAAAAAATACGTCATACCTCCCCTTTGGTCAATTTGAATAAAATTTCGAATAAAATTTGCCCTTTGAGTGAATTATTTTAAGAAGGGTAAAAAAGAAGATTTTAGAATTCGTTGGCCGATGCCATCAACCTCAACAGAATTAGAAGATTTTGATCTTTAAGTTTTGATGCCATTTGAATCACCAGGTGCTGTACACAATTATCAGAGAGAAGCAGAATAAGTTAAACCCAAAGAGAAAGAAAGAGAATCTGGTTGAGTGTATCAATCTAACCTCAGTACCAACACAAAAGATGCTAATATAGAAGTCATACCTTTAGACCTAAATAATAATGGCTATATAAAAGATGGTACTGTTGATCAAAACTGGTCCGACAATTCCACAAGGGAGTCCCTAAAGAAACTTTTCAGCTAAGGAGGGCAAAATTCTGGGCAACACCAAAATGATTCATAGCCTGAAGATCTAGGAGTTGAAACTCAACGTACGTCAGTTTTTGTGAGTGCGTCGACTCTTCTTTTGAGTCCAAACCTATGCCCCAGAACCGCCAATTCAACTACCGACTTACTCACTAACATAAGTGGTAAAAACTGAGGAACTGAATCCATCGAAGAGAGTGTTCGTCAAACTGGAAACCTTCCTTGCAGAAAGCTGACTGTGTTGCACAGCAGAATGAAGATGAAGAAAAGGAGAATAAAGAGAAAGATGAGAACCGGTTCAGCGCGGAGAGAAGCACCAAAGAGCACAAAAAAGCTCCAAGAATAAGACTATAAGGTTCGTGACAGAGAGTCCATCAACCACATCCAAATTGTCACCAGGTTAGTCCTCCAACGCCCCTTGACCCTCTAACCAGAAAGTCACAAGAGGCAAATCGAAAAACGTAGTGCCTATAAGCGGCGAAGCTCTAAGTATAGATTCTTGAGTTCACAACATTTCCAACCAGACTATGAGACACTTCGAAACCAGGAATCTTACGGTAAAAAGGAGGAAGACAGGTGGCATAGATCTGCTACCAAGAAGGAGATTTTTACGCTAGTGAAGACCGAAGGTCCGAAGTCAAAATGTTCGATAGATTTGAGAGACCTCTGGGACTAGATAGTTGTTATTGTCGCACTTTCCATACTTTGCACCACATCGCAAGGCTATCAGAGATTCGGCTCTGAAAGGATTCGAAAACTGAAGACGTAGAGGCAGCTTGTGAGAAAAATGGAAAGGAGCGGGTTAAAGATGGCGTGATCGTATTGAAGTTGAAGATATAAACGAGAAGAGGCAAAAGCTGCAGACATCTCTAAAAAGTCGAAAGAAGAAAATGCCTGCAGAAGCAAGCTGCAGAACCTTCTAAGACCAAAGAAGCGATTTGGTGGGGATAAACGACATTTTCCAATTCTGGAAAAATTTTATGTCTAAAGTTGTTGGAAACATGCTCCGCGACGGAAGTTTAAATAATGAAGAAACGTCCTTGCAAAGGCTTGAAACATCACTTAGAAGTCTAAAGAAGAAAATGACTGCATAAGCAAGCTGCAGAACCTTCTAAGGCCTAAGAAGTGATTTGGTGGGGGTAAACGACATTTCCAATTCTGGAACTGTTTTATGTCTAAAGTTGTTGGAAACGTGCTCTGCGCCGGAAGTTTAAATAATGAAGAAAAGTCCTTGGCAAAGGCTTCAAGCATCACTTAGAAGTCTAAAGAACAAAATGACTGAATAAGCAAGCTGCAGAACCTTCTAAGGCCAAAGAAGCGATTTGATGGGGGTAAACGACATTTCCAATTCTGGAACTGTTTTATGTCTAAAGTTGTTGGAAACGTGCTCTGCGCCGGAAGTTTAAATAATGAAGAAAAGTCCTTGGCAAAGGCTTCAAACATCACTAAGAAATCTAAAAAGAAAATGACTGCATAAACAAGCTGCAGAACCTTCTAAGGCCAAAGAAGCGATTTGGTAGGGGTAAACGACATGTTCCAATTCTGGAACGGTTTTATGTCTAAAGTTGTGGGAAACATGCTCTGCGACGGAAGTTTAAATAATGAAGAAAAGTCCTTGCAAAGGCTTCAAACATCACTTAGAAGTCTAAAGAAGAAAATTACTGCATAAGCAAGCTGCAGAACCTTCTAAGGCCAAAGAAGCGATTTGATGGGGGTAAACGACATTTCCAATTCTGGAACGGTTTTATGTCTAAAGTTGCTGGAAACGTGCTCTGCGCCAGAAGTTTAAATAATGAAGAAAAGTCCTTGGCAAATGCTTCAAACATCACTAAGAAGCCTAAAGAAGAAAATGACTGCATAAGCAAGCTGCAGAACCTTCTAAGGCTAAAGAAGCGATTTGATGGGGGTAAACGACATTTCCAATTCTGGAACGGTTTTATGTCTAAAGTTGCTGGAAACGTGCTCTGCGCCAGAAGTTTAAATAATGAAGAAAAGTCCTTGGCAAATGCTTCAAACATCACTAAGAAGCCTAAAGAAGAAAATGACTGCATAAGCAAGCTGCAGAACCTTCTAAGGCCTAAGAAGTGATTTGGTGGGGGTAAACGACATTTCCAATTTTGGAACGGTTTTATGTCTAAAGTTGCTGGAAACGTGCTCTGCGCCAGAAGTTTAAATAATGAAGAAAAGTCCTTGGCAAATGCTTCAAACATCACTAAGAAGTCTAAAGAAGAAAATGACTGCATAAGCAAGCTGCAGAACCTTCTAAGGCCAAAGAAGCGATTTGATGGGGGTAAACTACATTTCCAATTCTGGAACGGTTTTATGTCTAAAGTTGCTGGAAACGTGCTCTGCGCCAGAAGTTTAAATAATGAAGAAAAGTCCTTGGCAAATGCTTCAAACATCACTAAGAAGCCTAAAGAAGAAAATGACTGCATAAGCAAGCTGCAGAACCTTCTAAGGCCTAAGAAGTGATTTGGTGGGGGTAAACGACATTTCCAGTTCTGGAACGGTTTTATGTCTAAAGTTGCTGGAAACGTGCTCTGCGCCAGAAGTTTAAATAATGAAGAAAAGTCCTTGGCAAATGCTTCAAACATCACTAAGAAGTCTAAAGAAGAAAATGACTGCATAAGCAAGCTGCAGAACCTTCTAAGGCCAAAGCAGCGATTTGATGGGGGTAAACGACATTTCCAATTCTGGAACGGTTTTATGTCTAAAGTTGCTGGAAACGTGCTCTGCGCCAGAAGTTTAAATAATGAAGAAAAGTCATTGGCAAATGCTTCAAACATCACTAAGAAGCCTAAAGAAGAAAATGACTGCATAAGCAAGCTGCAGAACCTCCTAAGGCCAAAGAAGCGATTTAGTGGGGATAAACGACATTTTTCCATTCTGGAACAATTTTATGTCTAAAGTTGTTGGAAATATGCTCTGCGACGGAAGTTTAAATAATGAAGAAAAGTCCTTGCAAAGGCTTCAAACATCACTTAGAAGTCTAAAGAAGATAATGACTGCATAAGCAAGCTGCAGAACCTTCTAAGGCCAAAGCAGCGATTTGATGGGGGTAAACGACATTTCCAATTCTGGAACGGTTTTATGTCTAAAGTTGTTGGAAACGTGCTCTGCGCCAGAAGTTTAAATAATGAAGAAAAGTCCTTGCAAAGGCTTCAAACATCACTAAGAAACCTAAAGAAGAAAATGACTGCATAAGCAAGCTGCAGAACCTCCTAAGGCCAAAGAAGCGATTTAGTGGGGATAAACGACATTTTTCCATTCTGGAACAATTTTATGTCTAAAGTTGTGGGAAACATGCTCTGCGACGGAAGTTTAAATAATGAAGAAAAGTCCTTGCAAAGGCTTCAAACATCACTTAGAAGTCTAAAGAAGAAAATGACTGCATAAGCAAGCTGCAGAACCTTCTAAGGCTAAAGAAGCGATTTGATGGGGGTAAACGACATTTCCAATTCTGGAACGGTTTTATGTCTAAAGTTGTTGGAAACGTGCTCTGCGCCAGAAGTTTAAATAATGAAGAAAAGTCCTTGGCAAAGGCTTCAAACATCACTAAGAAGTCTAAAGAAGATAATGACTGCATAAGCAAGCTGCAGAACCTTCTAAGGCCAAAGCAGCGATTTGATGGGGGTAAACGACATTTCCAATTCTGGAACGGTTTTATGTCTAAAGTTGTTGGAAACGTGCTCTGCGCCAGAAGTTTAAATAATGAAGAAAAGTCCTTGCAAAGGCTTCAAACATCACTAAGAAACCTAAAGAAGAAAATGACTGCATAAGCAAGCTGCAGAACCTCCTAAGGCCAAAGAAGCGATTTAGTGGGGATAAACGACATTTTTCCATTCTGGAACAATTTTATGTCTAAAGTTGTGGGAAACATGCTCTGCGACGGAAGTTTAAATAATGAAGAAAAGTCCTTGCAAAGGCTTCAAACATCACTTAGAAGTCTAAAGAAGAAAATGACTGCATAAGCAAGCTGCAGAACCTTCTAAGGCTAAAGAAGCGATTTGATGGGGGTAAACGACATTTCCAATTCTGGAACGGTTTTATGTCTAAAGTTGCTGGAAACGTGCTCTGCGCCAGAAGTTTAAATAATGAAGAAAAGTCCTTGGCAAATGCTTCAAACATCACTAAGAAGTCTAAAGAAGAAAATGACTGCATAAGCAAGCTGCAGAACCTTCTAAGGCCAAAGCAGCGATTTGATGGGGGTAAACGACATTTCCAATTCTGGAACGGTTTTATGTCTAAAGTTGTTGGAAACGTGCTCTGCGCCAGAAGTTTAAATAATGAAGAAAAGTCCTTGGCAAAGGCTTCAAACATCACTAAGAAGTCTAAAGAAGATAATGACTGCATAAGCAAGCTGCAGAACCTCCTAAGGCCACAGAAGCGATTTAGTGGGGATAAACGACATTTTTCAATTCTGGAACAATTTTATGTCTAAAGTTGTTGGAAACATGCTCTGCGACGGAAGTTTAAATAATGAAGAAAAGTCCTTGCAAAGGCTTCAAACATCACTTAGAAGTCTAAAGAAGAAAATGACTGAATAAGCAAGCTGCAGAACCTTCTAAGACCAAAGAAGCGATTTGGTGGGGGTAAACGACATTTCCAATTCTGGAACGGTTTTATGTCTAAAGTTGTTGGAAACGTGCTTTGCGCCAGAAGTTTAAATAATGAAGAAAAGTCCTTGGCAAAGGCTTCAAACATCACTAAGAAGTCTAAAGAAGAAAATGACTGCATAAGCAAGCTGCAGAACCTTCTAAGGCCAAAGAAGCGATTTGATGGGGGTAAACGACATTTCCAATTCTGGAACGGTTTTATGTCTAAAGTTGCTGGAAACGTGCTCTGCGCCAGAAGTTTAAATAATGAAGAAAAGTCCTTGGCAAAGGCTTCAAACATCACTAAGAAGTCTAAAGAAGATAATGACTGCATAAGATGCTTTGGTGGGGGTAAGCGACATGTTGCAATTCTGGAACGGTTGTTGGAAACGTTCTCTGCGCCGGAAGTTGTGGGAGGGAGGGAGGGTAAAATTACCATGTCTAAATGAAAATTGAAAAAAAAAGAACAAAACGTGACTCTGAAATGCAAACCAACAATTTTTGGGCTATTAACTCTTTGAAACAACAATTACCGAGTTTATGATGCTTTCGAACAATTTCCATTGCTAAACGTGTTCGGGTCGATAGGAAACGCGTCACATTTCGGATTGATATTCAAATGCGGAGTGATAAATTTCATCCTGGATCGTCGAATTTCCAGGCGATATACGACAAAAAATTAGCGAAATTAGCCGGTTTAACAAATCGCGGTGCCAGAGAGCGTGGGTTGGTCGCAATAAAAATTGTAAAAATAGCGCCGATTTTGATAACCGCGAGCGCTTTTCCGATAAAAAAATACATCTGACACATCCAGAGATTTCCATCCAGTCCCTCTTTTGGATAATGTTTACGTCGCTTTCGGCACTTAGGAGGAGCCCGTCCATCAACAATCAAAAACACTCATTAACCTCAGAGACCTCCCAGCAAGCCAGATCCGCGTTCGCTTGACGAAAATAAACCGCCAATTTGCATTGCATAAGCGATAGGATTTTTTATTAAAATTAGACGGATAATTTTAGTTGACCTTTACGTACTTTTAATTATTATCTCATTCCGTAATTTTATTATTATTATTATTATTAATGCGTAAAGTCGTAGAATGTGTTGATAGCCTTGGCTCTGGTGCACCGGCCGCCGAAACGATAAAGCAAGCTAATTTTCTGGCAGCTTAATAACGGAGTTTCAATTACTTTAATTAAATTATAACGGTCTGCGTAGTACATATGTCATAACCTGTCAGCCCCTGAATGCTTTTGGACTCTTGGTATTTAATAATAGGAGTTTTCGCAAAGACTCACTTTATGGCTTACGCTAATAACAGCTCTACTTCACTTTCAATTTTCATTGTTTTATTTTTTTTGTCATTTTTTTATATATAATTTGGAGTTTTCTAAGAAAGTCAGATTGGGATTTTGTCCGAAATAGGTCAAAAACGACTAAAAGCGTAATAAAACTACACATTTTGAGTGTTAAAAGAAATTTAGGTTAAGCTTTGGACCAAGATCAGTTAAAAATTACTTAAAGCGTCTAAAAACGCAAATTTATAATTTTTGGAAAATGCAGGTTTTGATAGGGCAAAAATCGGTTAAAATCCCCTCAAAGCCTCTAACAATCAAAATTTTGTGTTTTTAATTTAAGGCGAAAATCTGTTAAAACTTTTGCAAATCGTCTAAAATGGAAATTTGAACCTTTGGTGAAGTTCAGGTTAAAATTAAACCAAAATCGGTCAAAAATAAACCACTCAATCTCAAATAACAATCGCAGTCGTCTAAAAATGCAAATTTTTGTTGAAATTCAATTTTAGGACAAAATCAAGCAAAACTGATTCTAATTTTCTAGTTTGTTGTTTTTGCTAAATTTACTTTTTTGAACAGAATAAGTAAAATTTGCCTCAAACTGCAGGTTAGGATTAGAGCCAAAGTCGAAGTAAAAATTTACTTTTTAGTCGAAAAATTCAGGTAGGAATCAGAGCAAAAGCTGTTAAAAATGACAAATCGTTTAAGAAATGCATATTTGGAACTTGTGGAAAAAATCAAGTTGGGATTAATGGCAAAATTGTTTAAAAATTACACAAACCATGTAAAAGTGGAAAACTTGGAGCCTTTGGATAAATTTTGGTTAGAATTAGGTCCACAAAAGGTTAAAAATTTCCCATATCGTTTAGGAATGCAAATTTTGATGTTTTTTGGAAATTCAGTTTTAGGGCAAAATTAGGCAAAACAGATTCATCCTTTCTAATTGGTTATTTTTCGAAAAATTACATTTTTGGAGAAAATTAGTGAAAATAAGTGAAATTTGTCTCAAAACGGCTCAAAATGCAAATTTGGTGTTTTTTTTTGAGAAAGTCGTATTAGATTTAAGACCAAAATCGCTGAAGAATGACTCAAAGCGTATAAAATACAAGTTTGGAGTCGTTTGAGAAATTTAGATTAAGATTATGGCCAAAATCGGTCAAAAATAACTCAAAGCATTTAAAAATGCAAATTAAAAATGTTTGCAAAAATTGAGATTATGATTAAGTAGGTCCAAAATTACTTAAACATGATCTAGAGCGTCAAAAAATGCTAATTCGAAGTTTGTTAAAAAATGCAGGTTAGGATTAGGACCAAAGTCGTTTGGAAACGACTCAAATCGTATAAAAATGTTTTTTGTAGTTTTTCTTCAAATTCAAGTAGGAACTAGTTCCAAAGTTTGTTTAAAATGATTCAAAGGGTTAATGAAATATATATTTGGAGCTTGCAAGTTAGGACTAATGTCAAAATCGTTTGAAAATTATTCAAAACGTGTAAAAATTTAGATGTTTTGAAAAATTCAATTTTAGGACAAAATCGGGCAAATTGTTTAAAATTTTATAATTTGTTGTTTTTTTTTGTAATATTACGATTTTTGATAAAATGGCAAAACGCCTCCTTCTTTTTATTATTTTTTTTTCTTGGATTAAGACCGAAGTCACTGAAGAATGACTCAAAGCATGTAAATTAAAAATTTGGGAGGTTTGATAAATTCAGGTTGGGAAGCCAAAATCGATCCAGAAATGACTCAAAGCATTTAAAAAACAAACTAAAAGTTTTTTGATAATGCCAGGTTAGGATTAGGGCCACTCTGGTTGAAAGTGTCTCAATGCTACTTTTTTTTAATGCCAAAATTTAGTTTTTCTAGAAATTCAGGTTAGAATTAATGCGTTAAAAAATTAAAATGTAGAGTTTGTGGGTAAAGCAGGTTAGAAAATTTGGTTTGAAAAAAGTGGAAAACCTGGAGCCTTTGAAGAAATTTTGGTTAGAATTAGGTCCAAAATAGGTTAAAAATGTCCCATATCGTTTAGAAATGCAAATTTTGATGTTGTTTAGAAATTCAGTTTTAGGACAACTTCAGGCAAAACAGATTCATCCTTTCTAATTGGTTATTTTTCGAAAAATTACATTTTTGGAGAAAATAAGTGAAATTTGTTTCAAAACGGCTCAAAATGCAAATTTGGTGTTTTTTGAAAAAGTCGTATTAGATTTAAGACCAAAACCGCTGAAGAATGACTCAAAGCGGGTAAAATACAAGTTTGGAGTGGTTTGAGAAATTTAGGTTATGAATATGGCCGATATAAGTAAAAAATAACTCAAAACTATTTAAAAATGCAAATTAAAAATTTCTGCAAATATACAGATTAGGATTAGGTCCAAAATGACCTAAAGCGTCAAAAAAATCCTAATTCAAAGTTTGTTAAGAAATGCAGGTTATGTTTAGGACCAAAGTCGTTTGAAAACGACTCAAAGCGTATAAAAAATGTAAATTTTTTAGTTTTTCAAAAGTCAAGTATAGGATTTAAGTTCCAGAGTCCGCTAAAAATGATTCAAAGGGTTTATAAAATGCATATTTGGAGATTGCTCTTGTCGAAATATTCAGGTTAGGATTAATGCCAAAATCGTTTAAAAATTATACAAAAAGTGTAAAAATGCAGTTATTTTTAGGACGAAATCGGGCAAAATGTTTAGTGTTTGGCGTCCCAATAAACTAAGAAGTAGGCGGATTAGCGGGATGGGGACAAATAACGACAATTCCGCTTTTATCAATTGCCAACGTTTCGATCTTATATTGTGGTCTATCAAGAGCCTTGATAAAGACAACAATATATGGTCGAAACGTTAGCAATTGATAAAAGCTGAATTGTCGTTATTGGTCCCCATCCCGCTACTGATTTCTACTGTTTAAAATTTTATAATTTGTTGTTTTTTTTTGTAATATTACGATTTTTGATAAAATGGCAAAACGCCTAAAAATGTAACTTCTTTTTATTTTATTTTTTTTTGGGATTAAGATCAAAGTCACAAAAACGATATTATTGAAACTATCTTGTTTATATATTTTGTATGTTGTTAGCCTTGAAAAAGACGTCAATAAACATAGAAACTTCGGTGTGTGTCCACTTAATTTTTCCAGATAATATCTTATAAGTTATTTTTGATAGGTACCCGGCGCAAATACAAGTTTAACTTTTGTTTCTAAGTGAATTATAATATAAAAATAATATTAAAATTATTGTCTGTGGTTAGAGAGCATCAAAATAGAAGCATAAATCACCAAAATTCACAAAGTAACCGTAAATATGTTTGTTCCTACATGTTGGCACAATAAAGTGGTACGATTGTTTTATAAATGCTCTATTACTCAGCTTAACATAATATCGGCCATTTTCTAGGAATTGTCGCCAGTAACTGTCTCAAATGTGTTGATCGCTAAACTTTCCACGAAAAATTGTTCCTTTTGAATATTCATTCTGAGTTGGTGCAACGATTTCCTGTTGGTACTCGTAAGAATAAACTCCACACGTTTTTCACAATATTTATACAAGTTATTTATAAATGGGTGTCAACAACAGGTAATCGATCGCATACACTTGATATCTCTCCTCTTCGTTTCGATGTGTGTATAACCAGCGACATAATATTTAATACGCGTTCAATCAATTATTATATCATGCTGATAGCGCGCGGTTTCAGCCAAAGATTATAATTTTCCCTCAGGTGTGTATGTCACCTAAAAGGAGAGAAATGTTTTCTTTAGTAACAATTATTTCTGTCAGGACACCTAAAAGCATACCAATGTTCAAAGTGCCACTTGCAACGGCTCGTAATTGCGGTCACAGGTGCCATTTAAAATATCAACGAAATTCCGGCCTCTTTTCGAGGTATCAATAGAAATTCAATGCGTGTTGCGTTAGAACCACTACTTCGACGATAACATCTTTAAAGTGTGTTACGCATAATTAACAATACAGTTAAACAGTGGCCTTAAAAAAAAGACGAGTGTTGAAAATTCGATTAACGCCAAGTGTTACGCGCGTTACAATAACAAAAATCTTCGCGATTGTGTAACGTCAGATTACGATGTCATGCAGCCATGTATTTGCATAGCACCTAAAAAAAGTGACATGTCACGGCCTCAAAACACAATACTAAACCGACTTTTTACAAAACAAAATACCCATTTACGTGAGTATATGCTGTTGGCTCATCGTGTTTGCTCAGAATTACGATTTCAGATAAATTGTTTATACCAATATTTAAATTAAAAAACTTAGATAATAATTTTAGCGTTTTTTGTTTACTTAAGGATTTTACTACCAAGGTAAATAATCAAAGATGTTTTTGCTTTTTTAATTTGTTTTGCTAGTTTAATTTCTGCAACTTTGAAGTAAGACCACAAGTTCAAACTGCACTACAAATCCGGAAGTTAAATGTTAAGAAGGTTTCAAAGCCAATACAAAGAAGCCCTAAATCTCTTCTAGAGCCCTTAGAAACACATCGGGTTTTCGTAATTCCCGATGATAACGGGCCATTTGAATACCATAGAGTGAGCTAGTCATCTGGAAAAGCCACCATCTAACATTATGAAGTTAAAACGAATTGGTGTTTTATATTTTTAAGGTGGTAATCGAGAGTTTTTCTTCTCTAGCGGCCTTCACGTATGTGAGAAACTTGAGAAAAGATAAGAAGAGTGAATCAAAAAGTGAATGGCACTTTATACAATCTAATAAACTCCATATCAGCGAGAATTTAACTTAAAAGTGGAAATTAGGTGCTACCGCGACCATACCAGACTACTTTAAAGAGGGAAATAATTTGGAGTGATTTTATGTTAGTAGCACTCACGTCAGCTACCGCTATAAACAAAAAAAACAACAAAAATCAACTGTCCACATCAAGAGTTGTTTGTTGATAAATAATGGAGAAATAAAGAATGGACAGTAAAGAAATGGACAATAAAGAAAACCACAAAATTTCAATCCCCAAGTGGAAATAGTAAAACCGATATGTAACCATTGTTATTGATCAAGAGAATGCCAATTGATCTATATCAGAACACTCGCATTGCGGTCGGGGAATAACGGGTTCTATACCTACCCAGTCCCGACAATTTTTTATTTTTATTTTTTTTGTATACTAAGAAGGCGTAGTAGAAGGGCCAACAAGACTTTTTTCTTAAATTTCGACTTTAAACTTGGAAGTCAGAATTTAAAAAAAGAAATTTGTTGGCCCTTCTAACCTTCGTAGAATTTAGTGAAATTCCGAGTTCAAAGTCGGAATTTAGTTAAATTCCGAGTTTAAAATCGGAATTTAGTTAAATTTCAAGTTCAAAGTCAGAATTTAGTTAAATTCCAAGCTAAAGTTGGAATTCCGAAGTCGGAATTTAGTTAATTTCCAAGTTCAAAGTAGTAATTTAGTTAAACTTAGTAAACTCGGAACTTAGATAAATTCCGACGTTAAAATCGGAATTTAACCAAATTGTTTAAGTTTAAAGTTGAAATTCCGACGTTAAACTCGGAATTTAACTAAATTCCGACTTTGAACTCTGAATTTAACCAAATTCCGACTTTGAACTCGGAATTTAACGAAATTGTTTAAGTTTAAAGTTGGAATTTAGTTACACTCCAAATTTACTAAATTCTATTACGAAGGTGTAGAAGGGCCAACAAGATTTTTTTTTCTTAAATTCCGAGTTTAAAGTCGGAATTTAGTTAAATTCCAAGTTCAAAGTCGGAATTTAGTTAAATTCCGAGTTTAAAGTTGGAATTCGGAAGTTGGAATTTAGTTAAATTCCGAGTTTAAAGTTGGAATTCGGAAGTCGGAACTTAACTAAATTCCGACGTTAAACTCGGAATTTAACTAAATTCCGACTTTGAACTCTGAATTTAACCAAATTCCGACTTTGAACTCGAAATTTAACCAAATTGTTTAAGTTTAAAGTTGGAATTTAGTTAAACTCCGAGATCAAAGTAGGAATTTAGTTAAATTCCGAGTTCAAAGTCAGAATTTAGTTAAATTCCGAGTTCAAAGTCGGAGTTTAGTTGAAATCTGAGTTCAAAGTTTAACTCGGAATTTACCTAAATTACGACTTTAAACTCGAAATTTAACTAAGCTCCGACTTTGAACTCGGAATTTTGAACTCGAAATTAAACTAAATTACTAACTAAACTAAACTCGGAATTTAGTTAAATTCCGAGTTCAAAGTCGGAATTTAGTTAAATTCAGAGTTTAAAGTCGGATTTTAGTAAGTTGGAAGTTCAAAGTCCGACTTCAGAATTCCAACTTTAAACTCGGAATTTAACTAAATTCCGACTTCAAATTCGGAGTTTAATTAAATTCCGACTTTGAACTCGGAATTTTACTAAATTCGGACTTTAAACTCGGAATTTAACTAAATTCCGAGTTTAGTTTAGTTAGTAATTTAGTTTAATTTCGAGTTCAAATTTGAAATTTAGTTAAATTCCGAGTTTAAAGTCGGAATTTAATTAAAATTCGAGTTTACTAAATTTAACTAAATTCCCATTTTGAACTCGGAATTTCCCTAAATTCTACGAAGGTGTAAAAAATCCAACAAGATTTTTTTTTCTTAAATTCCGAGTTTAAACTCCGAATTTAGTAAAATTCCGAGTTCAAAGTCGGAATTTCCCTAAATTCTACGAAGGTGTAAAAAATCCAACAAGATTTTTTTTCTTAAATTCCGAGTTCAAAGTCGGAATTTAATTAAATTCCTAGTTTGAAGTCGGAATTTAGTTAAATTCCAAGTTCAGAGTCGGAATTTAGTTAAATTCCGAGTTTAAAGTAGGAATTCGGAAGTCGGACTTTGAACTGAAACGGACTAAATTCCAACTTTAAACTCGGAATTTAGTTAAATTCCGACTAGAAGGGCCAACAAATTTTGTTTTTTTTTAAATTCCGAGTTTAAAGTCGGTATTTAGTTGAATTCAGAGTTTAAAGTCGGATTTTAGTTAAATTCCGAGTTTAAAGTTGGAATTCGAAAGTCGGAATTTAGTTCAGGATAGTTCAGGACTTTGAACAACACTCTGAACTCGGAATTTAACTAAATTCCGACTTTGAACTCGGAATTTAACTAAAGTCCGATTTTGAACTTGGAATTTACCTAAATTCCGACTTTGAACTCGGAATTTAACTAAATTCCAAGTTTAAACTCGGAATTTAACTAAATTCCAAGTTTAAACTCGGAATTTAACTAAATTCCAACTTTAAACTCGGAATTTCACTAAATTCTACGAAGGTGTAGGAAGGCCACCAAGATTTTTGTTCTTAAATTCCGAGTTTAAAGTCGGAATTCGGAAGTAGGAACTTCGTTAAATTCCAAGTTTAAAGTCGGAATTTAGTTCAGTATATTTCAGGGCTTTGAACCACACTTTGAACTCGGAATTTAACTAAATTCCGACTTTGAATTCGGAATTTAACTAAAGTCCGACTTTGAACTCAGAATTTAACCAAATTTCAACTTTAAACTCGGAATTTAACTAAATTCCAACTTTAAACTCAGAATTTAGTTCAATTCCGACTTTGAACTCTGAATTTTACTAAATTCCAACTTTAAACTCTAAATTTAACTAAATCCCGACTTTGAACTCTGAATTTAGTTAAATTCCCACTTTGAACTCGGAATTTAACTAAATTCCAACTTTAAACTTGAAATTTAAGTAAATTCCGACTTTGAGCTCACGCATACTCAATTTGACCTAGTTGGGTGATCATAATATTTATTTTTAACCTGACAACAGGAATTTTACTAAAAAAATAACTCGTTTACAATGAATTTTTGTCTTCCTGTACTTTGAACCTTGTAGACAAAAACGTGATCTTTTTTGTCTGCATGGGCAATAAAATTAGTTAACTACTTTGTTGTGAAACTATGAAAATAACTAGCACTTTAACAAGTTAAAACTTGGCTTTTGATGGTACACAAAAAGAAGAAAAATGAGAAAAATATATCTGAAAAATGATGTTAAACAACTTGTTTTTTGAGTTTTACATATACATATACAATAGTCGGTCGTCACCAAAATGGTGGGTGGTAGGATACTTAAAAGCAATTACCTTAATGATTTTGGCCTGCAAATTCAATTTTTCTGACGCTTTGGGTGGTTCAAGGGATTAATGGTGTTTTTTTTTGGTGAGTAAAGTCTAATATTTCACTTCTAATGGGAACTGCTAATAATAGGAAAAAACCGTATTTTGTTTATAACGAAGAACGCGTAGGTAGCCAACTACATGCCCTATATTATAGAGATCATACTTTTGAAGAGTTCCCAACAAATTTCTGTTAAGAACCTTACTCTAAGCACATTTTTAACCCCAATCTAAAACGTAGAATGTGGTTTCTCCAGTTAGCCACACACAAGCTAAAAACAGTTCCATATTCCATTAAAGAGAAAAAAAGCATGTCGAAAACCAAAAATATATTAACATAGTTATAATTAAGACGAAGGATAGACTAAACTAAAACACTTTTATATTGTCAAACCCAAGTTATGGCATTTATTCAAAACTCCGTTCCTAAGTGACTGTCCGGTGGTCGTAACACCATTAATAACCCGAAAAACAGGCGTGTATATTGTATAATCGGTGTCACTGTGCATCAAAGTAAGCTTTTTACAGTAGGAAGTAAAATAAAAGGTTTCGACCCTATTATGGCAGCAAAAAAGGAAATGGCTACACTTGCAAAGCTCACCCTGGCATGACATGGGTCAGGAAGTTTTGGCAAATTGACACCCACGTGCGTTCAATGCTGAGATGTATGACTGGAATGAGAATGACGCTATTTTCGAATGAGACACTCTTCACTCTCAATCGTTATTAGATCTGTATAACCAAGTTTTACACGAAGGATTTTTACGTGACATGCCTTTCCTCGTGTGAGGGTTTAGGGTTGAATAACAACTTTTTTTGCTGAGCTTCACTGCAAACGTGTAGTGATATTTTGATTTCTTAAATTAGTACTGATGCAGCAAGACTAGACATGTCTTGACAAAAAATTAATTTCCTAAATTAATGTCACTAGTATTTGCATTTTTCATTTTATACATATCTGCTTTGCGTTTTTTCAGTATCTGGGAAGTTCTTTGAGAGGTGTAGAACACGTAGCCACTTGACTTTCTCGAAATCAGCACCTTTATTGTGATCATCCTCTTGGCTTTTTTCAGTCAGTGAAGAACATCGCCCAAGCATACAGCTCGTCATGGTTGTACATAAACTCAAAAATGCACATCCAGAACGAGCAAGTAAAACTTGTCAACAGACGAAACAAATTTACGTTTTTTATTACGTTACTTATTCTAGTCCAAAAATGACTTTTACAAAAAAACCACGAACTAGAAGAGCAAAATTAGCATTTTAGGCGCTATTGTAGCCTGAATTTCTCGGCAAACTCTAAATTTGCTTTTTTAGATGCTTGTGAGTCATTTTCATTTTGGTCCTAATTCTAAACAAAGGCTACAAATTTGCCTATTTAGTCGCTCTAATTTTTACTTTAAATCTTACCTCAATTTTGAAACAAACTCCAAATTTTCGTGAATTTGCAATGATTTGAGCCTGATTTTGTCCTAAAATTGAGTTCCTCCAAAGGCCCCAAATCTGAATTTTTAGACAATTTGTCTAATTTTTAAGCGATTTGGCTCTATCCTAATCTGAATTCTTCCACAAATCCATAAGTAAAGCATATTTTTAAAATTAGCATTTTTTAGTAGCTTTGAGTCAATTTCAACTGATTTTGGCCCTAGCCCTGACTGCAATTTACCACAAGCTCCAAGTTTTCATTTTTTAACGCTTTAAGTCATTTTAGAGCGATTTTGGCTCTGCGCTCAGCCATTTGGCAAGCTTGGCCGGTTAACAACAAAGGCAAGATAGTTTCAAGAATATCGTTTTTGATAAACATTCTGTAAATGAATTATTTGCACTAAAACATGTTTTTTTGAAATATTAATATACAGGGTGATTTGACATGAATGCGACAAATCGTAACCACGAATTATAAATAAAACATAGACAAAACAAAGTAAATTTCAAAGCATACAGAAAATAATAGTAAAGACGAAGTCGTATCTGAAGACAAATTTAACTGAAACGCGATGAGATATTATAGATTTTTCAACAGTAACGAAAAGCCAGCGAAGAAGGAAAACAACCTGGGAAAAGGGCATTATTCTCAGAGATTTTTCCAGGACACAGATTTCCGGGGAATACATCAGCGTGTAAAGATCAAAATCTTACCGCCCCGAGAGCCAGATCCTGACTTATACGGCTTTCGAAAAGATATATGGACTTTCCTGCTGACGAAGATTATCTATCGAGACGCAAAAGGGTGTTAGAACAACCCTCAGGGATTTGCCGGATATTTTCTAATAGAGCTTTCGGGTGGAGACCTGGAGCGGGGCAAGCAGAGATGAGTGGAAATTGTTTACAATCTTCTTTCTTAGCTTTGGAGGCCTTTTTTTTGGACATACAAAGTCGTTTAAGCCACAAGCAAATCAATATGGAACGTTAAGTTAAAAATGAAGGATATGACGCTTTAAAAAAAAAAAGCTTTTCCAGAGATAGACGAGACGCGCAGCGTCCAGTTTGTTGCATATTTTTTTATTTACAACCTTAAACACTATTTTTAAGTAAAAGATAATACAATTCGGATAATACAGTAAAAATATTACAGTTGAGGTGTCGAACAAGAAGTACCACATCGACTTGAAATTCAAATCCAGAATGCAACTCGAACTAACTGATGATCAGGTAGATCTAATAATGTGAGGCTAGCTACCGTAGCTACTCAGATACTTATAAAAATCAAGAGAATAGTTCTTATTTTATTAAGGGTAGTTACGCTTTAAATAGAGCCTCTTTCTAGCAAGTGCATGAGATTACCCTAGTGTCACCCCTTGAGACTTACAATAATAAATAAATTAAAACTCCAATTAATTATAAAACGGTAATTTTCATTAATTATAAAATTGAAAGTTGTCGATTTTATCCTAGAGAAGTTAGCTACCCCTCAATACTCAGTAGAATACCATCCTAGCAAGTACACAGTAGGTACCTTAGACCCGTCAGCATTTATCCAGAATGTCGGAATAGAATGAAAAAATTATCCACCTCTTGAAAGCAGCTACCGCATAAGGAGAGCACTCTTTTAGCAAGTAAAGAAGGGGTTACCCTGTAATCGGCAGCATTCTTCCAGAGTGGATTGCCACCCCATTCCAAGTACCCCAATAAAAGAAAAATGCTACACCTCACTGTCCCCAATGTACAGAAGATTGCCTTTCTAGAAAGAAACACGACAATAATTTCAACAGGAAGGAGGAAATTACGTTTCTAAATGCAGACTGGAAGCGACTTACTTCAAGTGCGCCGAAACCCCGCGCCACCACTACCCCCACCCCAGTCCCTTCACTGCAGCGCGACGGCGGGGGAATAAATACCACGGAGATCTCCACAGTCGAATCAGTCAACGTCGGGAAGCACGGGAGATAACTTCGCCCATTGTCTCATCGCCTTTGATGATGTCTGCCGCAGCTGTAGACGAAACGTCAGGAAGAAATTCCATTGGGCCACGACTACAAAACCCGGAAAACGCTTTAGATTTTAATAAAAAAAAATGTATATTAAATCCTTTTTGTAACTACAAGATGTTACGCCAGACTGTGAACATCCCTCTAGGGATTTGGAATAGAATGTCATAACAACCAAAATTCTTTTTTTCGGGATAGCATTCTACTCTCACTCTCTTGAAGAATGCTGATGGATCTAGCAAAGCCCCTTTTTTTGCTTGCTAGAAAGGAATAGTTGCTTTCAATGACTTAAATCGGACTATAATTTCACCCTGAACTTTATATGTTTTTGAATGGTGATGGTTCTCAATGTTGGCCGATGTTCCGATTGTAATTTTTTGATCTTCCTGAGGTCCTTTTCTAAGCTTTGAAGGAATGTATGTCGAGAATGGTATATTTTGCATCAGAAGGCATTATGGAGATTCTGTTAACTGGTGTTTATGCCAGTTAACAGAGCTTCAAGTCAGGTGGAACCGGCATTATTATCAACAGTGTCCTTCAAGCTTAGAAAAAGCTCAGAAAAGATTGAAAAATTACAATCGAAACGTCGTTAATTTTTACCTAAATAATGACGTTAACCACAAATGACGATTTTATTTATAATATTATAAGTAATTGGAATTTATATTTGTTTGGCATACTTGGAAGGTGGACACTGTGAGTGTGAGCTAACCTCCAGGAATTTCTACAAAGATTCTCTACGTAAGGGGTAGCTACCCTTGGTCAAATTTGATGGTATTTTTCAATTTTATAATTATCTTCGAGAAAATCGGCATTTTTGCCGAAGGATGGTGGCAGGTCTGGGGTAACCTCTAGAACTTTCTCGAAAGACACTGCATTTAACGAGTAGCAACCCTCAATGGATAAAGATTACTTGTTTCTTTAACTATATATTTATTTTTATTTTTTTGGGTCTTAAGAGGACCAGCATTTCGCTACGACATTTTAGAGTAATGCTGATGGGTCTGGGGCAACGTTCAGTACTTTGTAGAAAGGTGCTTTTATTAACGAATAATGACTTTGTGGAGTAAACCACAATTTTATATAGTTTTTTTTTAATTTAAAATTTTTTTGAGATACTTGAAGAATTGAATGTCCACTATAATAAACTAGGCTTTAGAGGTATGCAGACGGGTGTGGAGTAACGTCCAGTACTTTCTAGAAAGGTGATTTTCGTAGAGGGTAGCTACCCTCAATGGAATAAATACGACAATATTTTATTCTATTTTATAATTATCTGAAACTTTTTTTTTTTTGGTTTGAGTCTTGGAAGGGTCAGAATTCTACTACGATACTGTAAACTCTAGAGCAATGCTGATGAGTCTGGGGCAACCAACCTCCAGTTCTTTGTCGAAGGTTTCTTCCCTATATATCTATTCTCAATAAAGTAAGGTGACAATTTTCTTCAATTTTATAATAATTAGAAATTTTTATCTTTTTGGAATTACTTAAAAGGATTGGTATTATGCTATGGTTATCTACAGGGATGCTGCTGGGTTTGAAACCACTAGTACTTTCTAGAAATGTGCTTACTAAGGGGTAGTTTTCCCCTAAGATTAGTTGAAATTTTTATTTTTTGGGAACCCGGAAGAGCTGAAATTCTACTACAACGCATCGGAGGGTACTAGAATGTTACTCTGCGATGCGTTGGAATATAGAATGGGGCATAAATCCGACGAATTTCATTAATATTATAGTTGTCTGAAGTCTACGAGTGACTGGCGTCCCAATAAAACTAAGTGGTAGATGGATTAGCGGGATGGGAACAAATAACGACAATTCAGCTTTATTCAATTGCCAACGTTTCGACCATATATTGTGGTCTTTATCAAGGCTGTAAGGACAAGAAACATCGATCAGTTTATATCAAGGAGCATGACTAATTTAAAATTATATAATTTAAAATTTATACAATTTAGAAAAATTTAATAATGAAAGTTGTTTTAAAAAATTAAAATCTGCATAAAATGCCACCATTTCCAAATTAACAAATAAAAAAATAAAAAAAAAAACATATTTTTTTTTTATTTATTTTGTTATATTTAAGAATTTAAGAATTTTTTATATGTAAGATATTTAAGAAATATAAAAAAAAAATAATTTGTTAATGTGGAAATGGTTGATAGGACTTGAGCTTTTTGTGCAGATTTCAATTTTTAAGACAACTTTTATCCTTGAATTTTTCTAATTTGTATAAATTCTAAATTATATAATTTTAATTTAGTCATGCTCCTTGCTGATCGATGTTTCTTGTCTTTACTGCCTTTATAAAGACCCCAATATATGGTCGAAACGTTGGCAATTGAAGAAAGCTGAATTGTCGTTATTTGTCCCAATTCCACTAATCCATCTACTACTACTACTTATCTGAAGTTTTTTTTATATTTTTTTGTTTTTCTTTTATTCTGGGGTAACCTTCGCCAGAAAGGGGCTCTACTTAAGGCTTATCTACCGACAATAGAGCAAAGCCGATAATTTTCTTAAATTTTGTAATTATCGAGAACTTTTGGCATTCTACTGCAACACGTTGGAAAATGCTGATGAAACTGAGGTATTCTGCTGCTAAAAACTCGCTAGAAAGGTGTTCTGCTTTCTTGTAGAACAATAAGAAATAGTGTACAGATAAGACTTTTTGTTCTATCTTATGCTCCTCTATAATAAAAAAATATTGTCTTAACAAGTTAAAACGGGGGGGGGGGGGGGGGGGGGACATGGACGGACCCCATCGCTGACATAAATGGTCTACACTGACACTTTTGTTAAAGAAACGCATTTTCTTAGCGCTGATGTTGACGATGAGTTGATTTTGAGCAATCAAAAAATTAAACATTTTTCGGCCGACAACATTTTTATTTATTTTTTTTGTTTTCTTTCAGATTCCAAATGCACGGTGCCGGTTTTAAATGTAAAGTGCGATGTGAAATGGCCGTATAAACAAATGTGACTGTTAGTTGGTGCTAGTAGTAGTAGTAATAGTGATGCTGTGTTGAAACGCGATAACGAATTGGAACCCAGGAGTTTTCCGCATCAGGTATGTAGTAAACAATTCGGTTTTTAGTATATTATACGTTGTCGCGACACTTTCCTGGCCACACACGAAAACCATCAATTCGGCTCGAAATTTAGGGCAGGCATAATCCGTCAGATTTGCAAGTCGTAAAGCGTAAGCCTCAAGATTGATCATTACACGGTTTTACGAGGGGCCATATAACAAAACCCACTTATTTATACGATTAAAACTGAACGCTATTCGGATAATGGAAACGCTCACGATTTGGTTTCAGTTCCCGGGCCGTAAGGCAGCCTTACGATGCGGCCGTAACCCCGCAGCGCGGAGCGGGCGTCCGGCGTGCCGTAAGCGGCGCAGTCCGGACGGGATCGGAGTAGGCGCGCGCAGTGGCGTGCTGCGGGGATGGCGGTGCGGCGCGGCAGGTGACGGGCGGCGCGGCGGCGGGACGCAGACGCCTCAGTAGCGGTCCCGCCGCACGTCGCCGTTGCGGCCTCTGCTGGGCGCTGGTCAGAAGTGCCCTACGACGCGCCGTCTGCGGCGCCGGAAGCAGACGATCGTCCGACGATTCCTATCAGGAGCTGCAACCCGCGCAGCACCCAGAGGAAGAACACGTGCCAACTGTAAGTAAAATTGTCAGCTGCAGTACTATAAGCCATTCGCTTATTACTGTCGTCAGGTAGGCGTTGTAAAATTGACTTTGACTTTTTTATCGTATTGTTACGGGATACGGGTTTTTCATCATCAACATCATTTATCATCATGTCCGCTTATTTCGTTTATTTGCTACACTGCACCATTCATTCGATCCCATCTCGCGCGCCTCGCTGGTTTATATGCCTGGCCTGAACACACTCTCGTACTTTCGAGAACGGAGGAGACTGTTTCCGGTTCTCGTTTAGTCTAGATGGGGTCGGGGTCGGCGCTCGGCGTTGCCGCTTCGGCCGGAATCTCTGTGGACCGACGGTCGGGCGTAACATTATCTTCTCAACATGTGCTAAAAGGAGATGGGTATAAAAAAAATTAAGGTTTCAAAGGTAACTAGATGACAAAAATAAGTGAATGGGTAATACGTACGACAGTTTTATAATAATGTCAACACAGAAAAAGTTAAAGCACGAATACAAAAAGAGTGATCAATGAAAGGATGGAGATACATTGAATCGAAGAAAACGTAAGTTCTGAGTACTATCTGAGACGTCTGAGATTAGAAGTGCAAGTTGCTGCAACTCAGAAGCAGTTTTCTGCATTTTATAGGAATTCCACTCTGTTATAATAAAGCTTTGTTTATGTCATATTTAAGTAATACTTAGGTAAAGTAAGAAATTCCTATAAAAATTTGATTAGAAAAATTAAAGTATTTTACTAGGCGCAGAAGATAAGATACGCTCAGAAGGACGGGTTCGCCTGTTATTCTGAAAGCATTGTTTCGGATAGGAGCTTACTAGCTATCTAAAATTAATTAATTGTTGTGTTCAACTTTTCAAACATGCAATGTTGCCACTCAAAAGCAGTTTCTGCGCATTCAAATTTCTGAGATTTAAGGATAGCATAAACTTTCTCTAGCAGAAGCTTTCTCTACTATTTGTACCAAACTCACTTTCTTGATTCAGAAAATTTAAACTTTACCACAAATCTTCATATAGTAAAGACTTATTTCTTTTCCTCTGAGTCTGTTTCTATGAGTTCTATCTTCAGAGAAATGCTGACAAAAATGACATTGGAAAAATCGGGCTCCACAAAATTTTAAAGACTCAGAAGCAAATTTGTTAAAACCAAAAAAATCTGGCACAAGAAATTTGATTTTAAATTTGTTTCTGAATCAATTAGTATGAGTTCGAACTTTCTAGTAAAACGAGACATGACTCAGAAAATTTAATATAGGCAGAGGCACGAGAGATTACAAGTTCTTTAAATATCTATTTCTGAGTACCTTTGTTCACTAGTTATTCACACACATCATTACTGAATAGTATCTTATGCCTCTGCCTATATTAAATTTTCTGAGTCATATTTTTCTTCTGAGGTTGTAGACAGTAGGTAATTTTTCTATAAGGCCTAAGGACAAAATAGATTTCTGAGTTAGATTTAGGCACAAAATTTAGCTTCTGAGCCAATTTACTCTGCTTATTTTTTTGATGTTGCATGCATACTTCTTCATGTTTACAATTAACATTATAAATCCTTTTTACACTAAACTTCCAAAAATCCAACTAATGTTACTCAGAAACACACTTTATGAATCAGAAAGTTTTCTATAATGCAAAATATATAAAATTATTCACACACATCATTAGTGAACAAATTTACTCAAAACTAGATACTTAATGAACTTGTAGTATCTTGTGCCTCTGCCTATATTAAATTTTCTGAGTCATATCTTTCTTCCGAGACTACAAAGGCAAATTTTTCTATAAAGCGTAAGGAATAAATAGATTTCTGAGTTAGATTTAGGCACAAAATATAGGTTCTGAGCCAATTTACTATGCTTATTTTTCTGATGTTGCATGCATACTTGTTCATGTTTACAATTGACATTATGAATCCTTTTTACACTAAATTTTCAAAAATGCAACTAAGAAGCACACTTTATGAATCAGAACATTTTGTATACTAATAATGCAAAATATATAAAATTATTCACACACATTATTAGAGAACAAATTTACTCAGAAATAGAAATTTAAAGAACTTGTCATCTTGTGCCTCTGCCTATATTAAATTGTCTGAGTCATATCTTTATTCTGAAGCTAATTTTTCTATAAAGCCTAAGGACGAAATATATTTCTGAGTTAGATTTAGGCACAAAATATAGCTTCTGAGCCAATTAACTATGCCTATTTTTCTGATGTTGCATGCATACTTTTCATGTTTACAATTAACTTTATAAATCCTCTTTACTCTTGTAGTATCTTGTGCATCTGCCTATAATAAATTTTCTGAGTCGTATCTTTCTTCTGAGGCTACTGTAGCTAGTTTTTCTACAAGGCCTAAGGACGAAATAGATTTCTGAGTTAGATTTAGGCATAAAATATAGCTTCTGAGCAAATTAACTATGCTTATTTTTCTGAGGCTGCATGCATACTTGTTCATGTTTACAATTAACATTATAAATCCTTTTTACACTAAATTTCCAAAAAGGTAACTAACGTTACTCAGAAGCACACTTTATGAATCAGAAAATTTCCTATACTTATAATGCAAAATATATAAAATTATTCACAGACATCATTAGTGAACAAATTTACTCAGAAATAGATATTTAAAGAACTTGTAGTACCTTGTGCCTCTGCCTATATTAAATTTTCTGAGTCATATCTTTCTTCCGAGACTACAAAAGCTAATTTTTCTATAAAGCGTAAGGTTGAAATAGATTTCTGACTTAGATTTAGGCACAAAATACAGTTTCTGAGCCAATTTACTATGCTTATTTTTCTGATGTTGCATGCATAATTGTTCATGTTTACAATTAACATTATGAATCCTTTTTACTCTAAATTTTCAAAAATGCAACTAAGAAGCACACTTTATGAATCAGAACATTTTCTATACTTATAATGCAAAATATATAAAATTATTCACACACATTATTAGAGAACAAATTTACTCAGAAATAGAAATTTAAAGAACTTGTCATCTTGTGCCTCTGCCTATATTAAATTGTCTGAGTCATATCTTTATTCTGAAGCTAATTTTTCTATAAAGCCCAAGGACGAAATAGATTTCTGAGTTAGATTTAGGCACAAAATATAGTTTCTGAGTCAATTTCTTTGCTTATTTTTGTGATATTGCATGCATACTTTTCATGTTTACAATTAACATTGTAAATTCTTTTTACACAAAATTTCCACAAATGCAACTAATGTTACTCAGAAGCACACTTTATGAATCAGAACATTTTCTATACTTATAAGGCAAAATATATAAAATTATTCACACACAGCATTAGTGAAAATTTACTCAGAAATAGATATTTAAAGAACTTGTAGTATCTTGTGCCGCTGCCTATATTAAATTATCTGAGTCATATCTTTCTTCTGAGGCTAATGAAGCTATTTTTTTCTATAAGGCCTAAGGACAAAATAGATTTCTGAGTTAGATTTAGGCATAAAATATAGCTTCTGAGCCAATTTACTTTGCTTATTTTTCGGATGTTGCATGCATACTTGTTCATTTTAAAAATTAATGTTATAAATCCTTTTTACACTAAATTTCCAAAAATGCAACTAATATTACTCAGAAACACACTTTATGAATCAGAAATATTTCTATACTTATAATGCAAAATATATAAAATTATTCATACACATCCTTAGTGAAAAAATTTACTGAGAAGGAGTATCTCGTGCCACTGCCTATATTACATTTTCTGAGTCATATCTTTCTTCTGAGGCTTCTGAAGCTAATTTTTCTATAAGGCCGAAATAGATTTCTGAGCTAGATTTAGGCACAAGACCCAGGTTCTGAGCCAATTTACTATGCTTATTTTTGTGATTGTGCATGCATACTTTTCATGTTTACAATTAACATTATAAATCCTTTTTACACTAAATTTCCAAAAATGCATCTACTGTTACTCAGAAACACACTTTATGAATTAGAAAATTTTCTATACTTATAATGCAAAATATATAAAATTATTCACAAACATCATTAGAGAACAAATTTACTCAGAAATAGATATTTAAAGAATTTGTAGTATCTTGTGCGTTCTGCCTATATTAAATTTTCTTAGTCATCATCAAGGCCGAAGTTGATTTCTGAGTTAGATTTAGGCACAAAATATAGCTTCTGAGTCAATTTACTATGCTTATTTTTCTGATGTTGCATGCATACTTGTTCATGTTTACAATTAACATTGTAAATCCTTTTTACACTAAATTTCCAAAAAATGCAACTACTGTTACTCAGAAGCACACTTTATGAATCAGAAAATTCTACCAGGCTTTAGATATAATTTCTGAGCGTCTCGACAAAAGATGCAGTTTCTGAGCCAATTTAACTGATTGTACTATGAGCATTTTGAATGATGTTGTGTACATTTTTGTCTTTGTTTAAAGACGTAAAAGTGAGAATTCTGTAGTTAGAGAAATTTCCCCGATGGTAGTTTTTCTTTAATTTACTTCTAAAGGAAACTTGTAAAGTTTTCTTTAGAATAGACTCTTTTCTTTCGGTAAGCGCAGCTTCCTCTAGAGCTTCCTTAGTTTGATCTCGGTCTTCATCATTTTCAAGTCATCTTCACCAAGTTCTTTTTCTTCTTTGGGTTGTATGGTAACTTTTATAGCAACTGCTTCCGGTTTTTGCGTACTCTCTCAGTAAAACTGTTTTTGTCTCTACTTCTTCAGGCTCCGCCGGTTGTTCTTTTTTTGATGTACACTTTTCGAAGCTTTTCTTGCTGTCTTCTTTATGTTTAAGATTAGTGGCCTGAACATGTTTTTCTTGTGAATATTCCTTGTCGTGAGACGCCTCCATGTCGATAAGAGCTTCCTCTCGAGCTTCCTACTTTGGTTTCGTACTTTTTTTTCTGTTTTTCTAGTCATCATCCATATTAGCAAATGAAATCTATTTCTTCGTCTGATTTTGGCAATATTTCCTTAGAGGTTCCTCTTCTTGTAAAGATTCCTTTAGAATAGACTTTTTCCTTTCGGTGAGCGCAGCTTCCTCTGGAGCTTCTTTAGTTTGATCTTGTTCTTCATCATTTTCAAGTCATCTTCACCAAGTTATTTTTCTTCTTTGGGTTGTATGGTAACTTTTATAGCAACTGCCTCCGCTTCTTCTAAATTGCGTACTTTCCTAAGAAAAACTGTTTTTGCCTCTACTTCTTCAGGTTCCGCCGGTTGTTCTTTCCGTGATGTGCAGTTTTTCCAAGTCTTTTTTTTTCTCTTTCTCAAGTCATCATCCATATTAGCAAATGAAATCTAGTTATTCGTCTGATTTAGGCAATCTTTTGTTCTCTCAGACTTCACTGGCTGGGCAATCTTAACCACATCCTTTTCTTCTTCTTCTGTTTTGGGTTCTTTCTCGAGTCTAAGTGTTGTGGAGCTTTCTTTGTGACTTCTTCGGTATCTTCCTTCTAAGGCTTTGGTACAGTCTTTTCAATGATTATTTTTTCGATTTCAGGTATCGGTTTCTAGTTTTTTTCTGGCTGTGTGGTTTGTTCTGGACTGTGTTTTCTCTACAGGTTTTTCCTTGTCGTGTTCCTCAGAACTACGTTTTTGTATGTCTCTTTCGGTGTCTTTACGAGGAAACTCAAATGGTCACTCAATACTCGGGAGTTCTGCGAATGGAAAACTGTTTGGTAACGAGTTTTGTTCCGCTGATGCTGAGCTGAGCTGAGAGAAATTTACAAGCTCTTAATTTCTCGGTTTATGAGTCAATTTGTAACAGATCCAATTTTCCATAAATGCAATTAAAGTGACACAGAATCACAATTAAGGCACTTAAAAAGTGCCTCAATTTTGCAGAGGAATTTGGTCGACACAGAGACTTTCCAGAGTCTCGATTGGCAGTATCGGTATCGCAGACCAAAATCGAGATCGCGACCAAGATAGTCTCGGTCGCGAAGTTGATATTGTAGTCTCGGTTTCGGGACTATTGAAGTCCGATTGATCTGAAGTGGCATTCCTGATAATAGTAATGGACTAACACGTCCTTTGATTAGTTACGCCCCATTCGTCCTCTGATCCTGATGGAAAAAGAACACGAGGTGGTGTAACTAAAATGCAAATCGGTCCCGAAGAAAAGGGGAATAAATTGGATGGGGCCACGCCGTCTCGAGCAGATAAAGGGTCCAAAGAAATGTCGGGCAAATTTTAATCAAACCTATCGTTCGACGGCTTAAATATGGAAATTTTTCCTCCGCCTTACGCCGATAATGCAGGCTGTTGGTGATTTGCACTTAACCATGTCTTTCTCCGGTCTTCTGGAAATATTTCTCTTAATTGATTTTCGAGCGTCGTCATTATTACTTGTCCCTTGTAGCGGGAATTGACATTACGGGGAAGCACCTAGCGAACCCCCTCAATTTCTTGAATTAGGGACTATTTCGGACGCGGAAATTTCCTCTCCTGGAAAATCGACATCTGCACAGGGTTGTCAGGAATGTTAAACTTGGTTTTCGGGCTGAGTTCATCATTGCGCCAACGACGAGACCGGGAAAATGCGGAAGCGATGTTAACCATTGCAGGAGATGAAAATTTAATTGCTCTTTTTGTCGGTCACAGCTTTTTCTTTTAACACCTCTCATCCTTCATTATCCGTTCTTGGAAAAATTTATGCTACTAGGCACTAGTTATTAGTAAATTAATAAGGAAAAATATTCCTGCCAAATGAATTGCAGTTCCATCATCCAGATTTCCGAAAACAGGCTCCTCGGAAAGGCCCTCGACCCGGTTGGAGCGTTGCCAAACGCGCGCACTTACGTACTCCGCTGACGTCACTACATCTATGCGCGTCACACCCCTCGCTGCGGTGTTGCCGTGATTTAATTACCTCTCTGGGGGGAGGACCGAAGGCTTTAGGGTGGCCTAATTAGTTTACAGTGGATACGTGAAAATTTTAATTTGGATGCATTAAAGATGCAGCCCATTTAGGTAAAATTGGTGTTTTGCTTTGAAAATTTTACCACTCTGCATAGTCATATATTCCTTCGGTTTTGAAGTAGTCATATATAAAATCTAAGAGTATTCCATTGCCAAATGGGAACATAAATCTAAAGAATTTACAGCCCACAACAAAGGACTCCATAATTCCCGTTTCTGGATTTCTAAGCCGGTTTGGCAACAGAGATAAACTTTATGACGGTCGTTCCTTTCAATTTACATGGCTAAATTGGGAACGAGAATACTCGTAACTCGTATTCCACGATTTCACGTTTTAACACCTATGTCGCACTAATTCAATTCTGGTCTTACGGCGTGTAAACGCCGCTCCTTGCCATATTTATGGAAAATCATGGAAATGGAACGTTCCGTGGGGGATCTCTCGGCACATAGAAAGGTTCTTTGCCGCAGCCGAGTCGGCCAGAGGAAAGACCCTTTCTTGTCTCTATAGGGTAACGTAGCGGTCTAAAAGGGGCTTTTCAAGTGTGGTGCCGGAAAGGGAAGGAGGCGGCTGCCGGAATGTCTGGATACGTTCAAAGCATCTGTCAAATTCGATATATTTTCTTTATGTCGTTGACACCGTTTTTTGCTCGAGATTGTATTGTTGTTGACTCATTCGTATTCGTATAACTTTAGTTATCGAAGCTAAATTTAGTAGAGAATCTCATTCACCGCTTTCTTCAGTAGTTGCCTAGTATTCCATTGTGATAGAACAATTGTCACTATAGTAATATTCAATAAACAAAAAAATTATCGCGGTAATTTCAAGAAAAATTACTTTGACTATTTTCACTCATTCATATTATCGCTATGGAGCAAAAAGGGTATTAATTTTAATTCGATAATTTTATGTGTAATACATATAATTCTATGGTAAGTGGTAATTCGATAATTCTCAAAAAAAAAAATACAGCGGTTATTTCACTCATCGATATTGCTGCTATGAAGCAAACAAGGTATTAATAAGCGGTAATTCGTAATTCTCTAAAAAATTACATCGGTAATTTCACGTTGTCATGGAACCAACAATAAAACCTTGTTAAATGTCGCTTTCTCATTGACTTATTTAATGTGATGTCCGAAATATTCTAATCATATTTAAAAATTATCAGTAATTTTAAACCTCTCGATAATCTTTCACGCTGCCATGTTTTCCTTGCAAATTTCACTGGAAAAAAAAAAGTACTCGTGATATTATGGAAAGCCTGCATGCGTGAAAAATTATCGGTAATTTTAAAGCTCTTGTGGTATTACCCCCCGATAATTTTTAACTCTGTTTCCTTGCAAATTTTACTTGTCCTAAGGAACTCGTGAAATTATAAAGAAAAACATGCAGTAGTGAAAAATGATCGGTAATTCTAAAGATTCATTTTCATTCATTTCATTTTTCATTCGTCATAAAGAACTCGTGAAATTATAAAAAAAATGCAGTTGTGAAAAATTATCGGTAATTTTAAAGTTCTTGTGGTATTACCCCCGATTATTTCACTCATGCAAACATTTTCCCATAAGAGGAGTGTGTTTATCAAAAAATGACAACGGTAATTTCACGTTGCCAAGTTGACGTGGTATTATCACTTATACTAACCTAAACCTTAATCAATGTCCTTGTCTATGTTAATTTGATTCGAGAAATAATCTCACTAAATACCGCTCGAGCTTTGAAATGAACCAGATAATTTTTCCCTCAGGCATGTTTTTCTTGCAAATTTCACCCGTTGTAAAGAACTCGTTAAAATATAAAAATCATGCAGTTGTGAAAAACTATCGGTAATTTTAACGTTCTTGTGGTATTACCGCCGATAATTTTTAACTCTGGCATGTTTCCTTGCAAATTTCACTCGTCGTAAAGAACTCGTGAAATTATAAAAAAACATTCAGTCATGAAAATTTGTCGGTAATTTTTAAGCTCTTGTAGTATTACCCCTTTTTCGCTAATTTCACTCGTCTTAAAGAATTCGTGAAATTATAAATAAACATGCAGTCGTGAAAAATTATCGGTAATTTTAAAGCGCTTGTGGTATTACCCCCGATAATTTTTAACTCTGGCACGTTTTCCTTGCAAGTTTCACTCGTCTTAAACGACTCGTGAAATTATGGAAAACATACAATCGTGAAAAATTATCGGTAATTTTAAAGTTCTTGTGGTCTTTCTCTTGATAATTTTTCAATATGGCATGTTTTTGGCAAATTTCACTCGTCTTAAAGAACTTGTGATATTATATAAAACATGCAGTTGTGAAAAATTATCGGCAATTTTAAAGCTCTTGTGGTATAACCCCCGATAATTTTTAACTCGATAAATTATCAGTAATTTTAAAGTTCTTGTGGTATTACTCCTGATAATTTTTCAATATGGCATGTATTTTGAAAATTTCACTCGTCTTAAAGAACTCATGAAAGTATAAAAAACATGCAGTCGTGAAAAATTATCGGTAATTTTAAAGATCTTGTGGTATTACCCCCGATAATTTTTAACTCTGGTATGTTTTTCTTGCAAATTTCACTTGTCCTAAAGGACTCGTGAATTTAAAAAAAACATGCAATCGCAAAAAATTATCCGTAATTTTAAAGCTCTTGTTGTATAACCCCGATAATGTTTAACTAGATAAATTATCAGTAATTTTAAAGTTCTTGTGGTATTACTCCTGATAATTTTTCAATATGGCATGTTTTTTTGAAAATTTCACTCGTCTTAAAAAACTCATGAAAGTATAAAAAACATGCAGTCGTGAAAAATTATCGGTAATTTTAAAGATCTTGTGGTATTACCCCCGATAATTTTTAACTCTGGTATGTTTTTCTTGCAAATTTCACTTGTCCTAAAGGACTCGTGAATTTAAAAAAAACATGCAGTCGCAAAAAATTATCCGTAATTTTAAAGCTCTTGTTGTATAACCCCGATAATGTTTAACTAGATAAATTATCAGTAATTTTAAAGTTCTTGTGGTATTACTCCTGATAATTTTTCAATATGGCATGTTTTTTTTGAAAATTTCACTCGTCTTAAAGAACTCAGGAAATTATAAAAATCATGCTGTTGTGAAAAATTATCGGTAATTTTAAACCTCTCGTAGTATTACCCCCGATAATCTTTCATGCTGGCATGTTTTCCTTACAAATTATGGAAAACCTGCAATCGTGAAAAATTATCGGTAATTTTAAAGCTCTTGTGGTATTACTCTTGATAATTTTTCATTATGTCATGTTCTTTTGCTAATTTCAATCATATTAAAGAACTCGCGGAATTATAAAAAAAACATGCAGTCCCGAAGAATTATGGGTGATTTTAAAGCTCTCGTGGTATTATCCCCTATAATCCTTCACGCTGGCATGTTTTCCTTGCAAATTTCACTCGTCCTAAAGAACTCGTGAAATTATTCAAAACATCCAGTCGTTAAAAATTATCAGTCATTTTAAAGCCCTCATGGTATTACCCTCGATAATCTTTCACCTTTGCATATTTTCCTTGCAAATTTAACTCGTCCTAAAGGACTGGTAAAATTATGGAACTTGAAAATATGGTAAAATGCAATCGTGAAATATTATCGGTAATTTTAAAGCTCTTGTGGTATTACCCCTAATAATTTTTCAATGTCATGTTTTTCTTGCAAATTTCACCCGTTGTAAAGAACTCGTTAAAATATAAAAATCATGCAGTTGTGAAAAACTATCGGTAATTTTAACGTTCTTGTGGTATTACCGCCGATAATTTTTAACTCTGGCATGTTTCCTTGCAAATTTCACTCGTCGTAAGGAACTCGTGAAATTATAAAAAAACATTCAGTCATGAAAATTTGTCGGTAATTTTTAAGCTCTTGTAGTATTACCCCTTTTTCGCTAATTTCACTCGTCTTAAAGAATTCGTGAAATTATAAATAAACATGCAGTCGTGAAAAATTATCGGTAATTTTAAAGCGCTTGTGGTATTACCCCCGATAATTTTTAACTCTGGCACGTTTTCCTTGCAAGTTTCACTCGTCTTAAACGACTCGTGAAATTATGGAAAACATACAATCGTGAAAAATTATCGGTAATTTTAAAGTTCTTGTGGTCTTACTCTTGATAATTTTTCAATATGGCATGTTTTTGGCAAATTCCACTCGTCTTAAAGAACTTGTGATATTATGTAAAACATGCAGTTGTGAAAAATTATCGCCAATTTTAAAGCTCTTGTGGTATAACCCCCGATAATTTTTCACTCGATAAATTATCAGTAATTTTAAAGTTCTTGTGGTATTACTCGTGATAATTTTTCAATGTGGCATGTTTTTTGAAAATTTCACTCGTCTTAAAGAACTCATGAAAGTATAAAAAACATGCAGTCGTGAAAAATTATCGGTAATTTTAAAGATCTTGTGGTATTACCCCCGATAATTTTTAACTCTGGTATGTTTTTCTTGCAAATTTCACTTGTCCTAAAGGACTCAAAAACACTCAAAGGGCTCAAAAAAACATGCAGTCGCAAAAAATTATCCGTAATTTTAAAGCTCTTGTTGTATAACCCCGATAATGTTTAACTAGATAAATTATCAGTAATTTTAAAGTTCTTGTGGTATTACTCCTGATAATTTTTCAATGTGGCATGTTTTTTTGAAAATTTCACTCGTCTTAAAGAACTCATGAAATTATAAAAAACATGCTGTTGTGAAAAATTATCGGTAATTTTAAACCTCTCGTAGTATTACCCCCGATAATCTTTCATGCTGGCATGTTTTCCTTACAAATTATGGAAAACCTGCAATCGTGAAAAATTATCGGTAATTTTAAAGCTCTTGTGGTATTACTCTTGATAATTTTTCATTATGTCATGTTCTTTTGCTAATTTCAATCATATTAAAGAACTCGCGGAATTATAAAAAAAACATGCAGTCCTGAAGAATTATGGGTGATTTTAAAGCTGTGGTGGTATTATCCCCTATAATCCTTCACGCTGGCATGTTTTCCTTGCAAATTTCACTCGTCCTAAAGAACTCGTGAAATTATACAAAACATCCAGTCGTTAAAAATTATCAGTCATTTTAAAGCCCTCATGGTATTACCCTCGATAATCTTTCACCTTTGCATATTTTCCTTGCAAATTTAACTCGTCCTAAAGGACTGGTAAAATTATGGAACTTGAAAATATGGTAAAATGCAATCGTGAAAAATTATCGGTAATTTTAAAGCTCTTGTGGTATTACCCCTAATAATTTTTCAATGTCATGTTTTTTTGCTAATTTCACTCGTATTAAAGAACTCGTGAAATTATAAAAAAAACATGCAGTCCTGAAAAATTATGGGTGATTTTAAAGCTCTTGTGGTATTACCCCCGATAATTTTTAACTCTGGCATGTTTTTCTTGCAACATTCACGCGTCTTAAAGAAGTCGTAAAATTATAAAAAACATGCAGCTGTGAAAAATTTATCGGTAATTTTAAATGCATTGTGGTATTACACCTGATAATTTTTCAATGTCATGTTTTTTGCTAATTTTACTCGTCTTAAAGAATTTGTGAAATTATAAAAAACATGGAGTCGTGAAAAATTGTCGGTCATTTTAAAGCTCTTGTGGTATTACTCCCGATAATTTTTCAATGTCATGTTTTTTGCTAATTTTACTCGTCTTAAAGAATTTGTGAAATTATAAAAATCATGCAGTTGTGAAAAATTACCGGTAATTTTAAAGCTCTGGTGGTATTTTTCCTGATACACATTCACGCTGGCATGTTTTCCTTGAAAATTTCACTCGTTCCAAAGGACTGGTGAAATTGTTGAAAACTTGCAATCGTGAAAAATTATCGGTAATTTTAAAGCTCTTGTGGTATCACCCCTAATAATTTTTCAATGTCATGTTTTCCTTGCAAATTTCACTCGTCCTAAAGAACTCGTGAAATTATACAAAACATCCAGTCGTTAAAAATTATCAGTCATTTTAAAGCCCTCATGGTATTACCCTCGATAATCTTTCACCTTTGCATATTTTCCTTGCAAATTTAACTCGTCCTAAAGGACTGGTAAAATTATGGAACTTGAAAATATGGTAAAATGCAATCGTGAAAAATTATCGGTAATTTTAAAGCTCTTGTGGTATTACCCCTAATAATTTTTCAATGTCATGTTTTATTGCTAATTTCACTCGTATTAAAGAACTCGTGAAATTATAAAAAAAACATTCAGTCCTGAAAAATTATGGGTGATTTTAAAGCTCTTGTGGTATTACCCCCGATAATTTTTAACTCTGGCATGTTTTTCTTGCAACATTCACGCGTCTTAAAGAAGTCGTAAAATTATAAAAAACATGCAGCTGTGAAAAATTTATCGGTAATTTTAAATGCATTGTGGTATTACACCTGATAATTTTTCAATGTCATGTTTTTTGCTAATTTTACTCGTCTTAAAGAATTTGTGAAATTATAAAAAACATGGAGTCGTGAAAAATTGTCGGTCATTTTAAAGCTCTTGTGGTATTACTCCCGATAATTTTTCAATGTCATGTTTTTTGCTAATTTTACTCGTCTTAAAGAATTTGTGAAATTATAAAAATCATGCAGTTGTGAAAAATTATCGGTAATTTTAAAGCTCTGGTGGTATTTTTCCTGATACACGCTGGCATGTTTTCCTTGAAAATTTCACTCGTTCCAAAGGACTCGTGAAATTGTTGAAAACTTGCAATCGTGAAAAATTATCGGTAATTTTAAAGCTCTTGTGGTATTTTACCCTCGATAATTTTTTAACTCTGCATGGCATGTTTCCTTGCAAATTTTACTTGTCCTAAGAACCTCGTGAAATTATAAAAAATCATGCAGTCGTCAAAAATTATCGGTAATTTTAATTCTCTTATTGAAGAAACTCGTGAAATTATAAGTCGTGAAAAATTATCGGTAATTTTAAAGCTCTTGTGGTATTACCCCCGATAAATTTTCAATATGTCATGTGTTTTGCTAATTTCACTCGTCTCGTTAAGAATTATGGGTAATTTTAAAGCTTTTGTGGTATTACCCCCGTACTTTCTTTCTAGAATGACAATTCTCAATTTATGTATCTTATAACAAATTTACTTTCCTATCTACATATTCTTTCAGTTGTAGCTCGGTCATATCCGACAATTTGCGGCTTTCATTTCCGTACTTTTAATGTAACAATTCACATTTATTCGTCAGTCAATTATCAATATCAATTTAATTTAAAAACTTGAAAATAGGTTTATCACAAAACACATTCGCGAACAGCACATTTTTGTGTTTACACGAAAATAAGCCTTAACTAAGCAATTTATCTAACTGGGTCACATAATAACCTATCAGCGGCGCAGTTGTTATTTATGACGCTGATAAAAGTCAAATAGTGTATTTGTGCATAAAGTGATTCTACTCTTACCTGTCTTATGTCGTCATGTTTTATGCTATTTGGTGGTTGCTTTTATAGAAAAAATATTTGTTTGGGGCCTGAAAGTAACAACAAAGGGTCGAGGAGTGCGAAAAGGGAGATATCTTGAGGGTGGTCATTCCCTCTCAAGGGTGTAAATCAAAACGTTGTCCAGCAGTCCAACAAAGGCTAAAATAGCGACAAGTTTCTCATTAAATTTAAAAGGAAGAAAAAAATATGCTAAAAAAAGTGGTGAAAAAAGGTGAAAAATTGCTAAAAATAACAAACATAAATGCTGACGGGTGCTAAAGTCAATATTTGGATTTGTTTTCAAGAGTTAATGTAGAAGTGTAAAAAATGTTGCGCTCTAACTCGAAACATTTGGAAGTGAAAAATGCAAAAAGTGTTATAAATTAAACGTCAATATTTTGAGAACAGTTAAAATCGGATTTGGTTGTGTTACATAAAATATTCTGGGAGATACTTCTATCGAGACGAATCGAAAATTGCACACATATACAGGGTGTTCTATTTAAAATGCTTAAATATATTAACTAATCTAATTATCTTTATTATTTGCTCAGCTACTTGAGTTAGAATCTACTTCCGATCTAATTGAAATTACCACCATCTTGAAAAGATTTTATGTGCAAATAACTTATCAATTATGGCGCCGAAAATGACGCAATGACGTGCCATGATGGGAAATGTATTAAAAGAAAAGATTTTTATCCACGCCTTATATACGCCGGGGTGAGAGTTGGAACTTGTATTTGAAGACAAATTCGGCGCAGGAAAGGCGGTGTGATGTTATGAAGGATTTCAAATAATGCTGCCACCTGTGAGTCGGTGGATGAAGTTCCTTCACAAATTAAAACAGAAAACTAGTGGGCGTAGGAACCAGGAAAGGAAGCGAAAACTTTATTCGGGTCATGGGGACATTTTGGATATATTTAACAAAAAAATTAGGTTAATAACTTTAATCATAGTATGTTACAAATGGTTTTTGATTTTAAAGGACCTATTGGTCGAATTGTACAAAAACCACGTTGTCTGAGCTTGTTACAATAAACCCAAGTTTTTTGCAACCATCATGGGCTTATATTTATTTTTTTAAGTGAAACTTTAACGAGGCAAAATTTATAAATTGATTATCAGGCTACCAAAAGTGTGACAGTAGTGAAAACTCTCCAGTCAATTGCTCTTCGATTGAATTGCGCAAAGGCGTTTACTAACTAAGTAGATGAAATTTTTGAGTGAGTGTTCATTGATTTCTCCCGCATCATCGCGAAACGAACATCGCTCAAAGTGACAGTGAAAAATGTTCAAATTAATAAGAAACCAACATCGCAGCGCCTTGCCAACAACGATCAAAACAACAATCCGTTCAATCGGATTTAATTCAATAAGATTACCACGTCAGCCCACTAATTAACTCTGACACTTTTGATAAACGGAACATATGTACTACATGAGTCACGTTATTTATTTATGTTTTTCCGAAACCTAACCTGAGCTAATTAGACCGTTCGTACCTTCCAATCCAAATTTCAAGTGTGTTTTAACGGTCACAGCTCAACTTCAAGTAAAGTGGTACCTAAGATTGGCGTTTCAAGTATTTACATTTGATGTTTTGATTGGCGATTATTGAATACACAAAGCTGATTAAGTGAGTAACCACTGTCGAAGTCCGGTTTTCCACCTACACGTTAATGCAAGAACTATGTAATCCGATTTACATCATGACTTGCCCTCTGTCGACATGCACGTGCTCGTATGTAGTAAATCTAAATACGACTAAATTAACATTCTTTTAAGTGCTGGGTATTTTACACCTCTTGACATGATAACAGTTTTGAAATTCCGTTAATAACCCTTTGCAGTAATCTCGTATACTGCTAGTTTTTTAATATGACCAATTTTGATATGTTCTGGTATTAAATAATTCCTTTCAGGGCCTGCAACGACTCTTTATTAAGTTTCGCAAGTTTTGAATTGAAATTTATAGACCCGAACCTACAGAGGGCGCACCAGAATCGGGTAATCTTTGAAATTCCTGCGGAGACGGCCAACTGAGAGAATATTTAAAGGGTTTTGGAATATTTCATGAATTTTACGGTAGAAAGGGTCGCAAGGAGTAATTTTAACTGACGTTTACAAGATCTCTCCGGGTTTCCAAGTTACAAACTACACGATCATTTAGACTCCCTGACGGGAATAGTTAGAAGAGTTCTAGGATAGAGGTTAAATTTGCATGGTCCGGATTGGGTGCAATACGTAATACTTTAGTGGACCTTACTAAATATGTTAGTCACTGTAATACTCTACAAAATGTTATTGAAGTAGTTTAGTGTAAGGTGTCTTTGTTTTCTATGTTTTTTCATCCGTAAATATTGCCATTTTGCATATTTTAGTTAGAGTTTCTGCGAAAAAACAACAAATTTCAATCTCTAACATACTTTTTGATTCTTAACTATTTACAGGAAGACCGTTTTTCTATTTAACCATGTGAATCTCGGCCATTTGAAGCGATACGATGAAGGTTAATTCCGACTGGTTTTGTAAATACGAGTATATGCAAATAATCGAAATTTTTAAAAACTTTTTGATTTTTTTTAAAATTTTAATTTAAAAAATTAATTAAAAATAATTGACATTTCTCCATAGCCACTTTTTGCTCTTCTTAACGTGGTATTTTTAAACTAAAGTCAAACGTTTCGTTTTCATGCAATCGTCATCAATTTTTTTTTAAATCTCCTTGCGATTCTGCATTCGGAGATATGCACCAATTAATAAGTCTATTAACTTTTAGGTTAGGACCTGTTGATTTTGTGATGGGAGTATTAAAATTTGGTGATAAAGTCGAGTCACGATCTTTTTGATACCCGCAGACTTTTTATTGGCCCATAGTTTAATCGGATTGGGCTGAATCTTCACACACTACAAAGATTAAACTGTTTGATTGGTGGTCGGTGCGCAGATTTTTCAATCAAACAGTCTAATCTTTGTATTGTGCGAAGATTCAACCCTATTCGACTATAAACTATCGGCCGATGGAAAAGTCTGTAGTCTGCGGAGGCCAAAAACATCGCAATCAGCAAAATTTATCAACTAATGTAGAAACGCAGTAGATTCAGAAACCGATTAAAAAAAAATCCAGGACCGAATTTAGAAAAATAAAGTTGATGATGGTTGAATGAAAACGAAACGTCGGATTTTAAATAAAAAAATATCATGTTGGAGAGAGCAAAAAGTGGCCATGAAGAAGTATCAACTATTTTTAGATGTCTCTTTTAATTTAAAACTAGCAAAAAATAAAAACGTTTTGTCAAAATTTCGATTTTTTGAAAATATTTCCGAAACCAGTCGGAATTTTCCAAATTTGAAAACGGCATTTTTATAGACTTCTAATTGCGCAAATTTGCCCTAACTTAACCTTCTTCGTATTTCTTCAAATAACCGAAATCCCCATGGTTGAACTCAAAAAACGGTCATCCTGTATACAGGCTGTATACAGGTTATCCAATTTAAAATAATGTACATATACAAATGGAGGAAAATTTGCGTATTGGTCTGCTCAAAGATAATCCTGTTCAATAATATTTTAAATCGATCCCGTTTCGTTGATACAGGGTGAAAACCAAAAAAGTGCATTTTTAATAAACTCCCAATACTTTACTTGCTACAAAAGTTACAGGCATGGCAATTTCAAGTTAGGGGTAGGAGGATATGGTATTTCCGAAAATACTGTCATAACTCATCTAGGCCTACTATGTCGCGCGGCCGTTGTTCACTTTTATTTTTCTTATAAAGGCCATATTGAATTTTTGCATTTTTAAATTCGTCATTAAAAATGCTCTTTAACAGTGTATAACATATGTAATGTATATGCGGCTGGTGAATACTAAAAAACTAAAATTAAGATTTTACCGTAGGTTCGATATTCTTATTAAAGTTTTAACATAGTGTGCTTAGATTTTTTATTTATTGCCAACTGTCACTGTCAGATCATAACAATTATTGTCTGTATGAAGTGTTTATAGCTAAAAAGTAGTGAGTTTTTAAATTAATACCTTTTCAAATAGTTAAAAATATGACATGTTACAGTGTTTTATTCTAGGTATGTCATAGAAATGAGGCAAATGCGGAAGAAATGTATTTGACTAAATACCCAGAGGCGACAACCTGGCCGAGCTATGTTTACACGTCTCCAAGCCAACCTGGTAAATTACGGGAGTTTTACTAAGGTAAAGAACAAGCCTCCAGACCATGATAAGGAAAATTTGGTTTTGCAAAGCGTTGTTGAGACACCTCATACGTCTTTGCGTCAAATAGAGAACATAACAGGCTTTGCTCGGTCAACGGCGGGTACTATTTTAAAGTTAGCGTCATAAATATCGCCTTTATCGTCAGCATCCCAGCCAAGGGCTCCAGAATGGCGATTTTATTAGGAGAATGGATTTTTCTCAATGGTTTATTCGAAAATATAACGAAATACCTAATTTTACCTCGAAGGTCCTCTGGTCTGATGAGAGCCGTGTCACAAACTGTGGACACTTTAATCGTATTACTGGTCAGATGTAAATTCGCGGAAAGTTCGTCAAGTTAGACAACAAGTTAGGTGGGGATTTAACTTCGGGCCAGGAGTTGTGGATAGGAAAACTTGAATTTTGAGGGATATCTGAACTTACTACAAAATAATGTAGCAGAAGACATTATGGAACTTCCACTAGCCACCCTGCAGAATCTGTTTTTAAGCAAGATGGTGCTCCAAAACATAATGGACGGATTATCACGGAATATTTGAATGGTAAATTTACCGATAAGTGGATAGGCAATATGGGACCAATAAGATCGCCCGCGAGATCCCCTGATTTAACGCCTCTCGATTTTTTCGTATGGGGTCACCTGAAAAATCAAGTATACCGTAGGTCTTACGAATCTGCAGAAGAATTGAGCTGTTACGGAAGCTGTTAACAGACTCACTCCGCGAATGGTAAGAAGCTCTTGTGAAGCGGTCCTGAGTGGTGCATGCAAGAGAATGGTGGTTTATTTGAACACTTAGTTCAAACCTAAATTAGAAATTGCCGTTTCTTCATTTTCATTATTTGCCGTATGAATAGAGTTGATTTGGTTACAGGTTTGTACAATTTTTAATTAATTTTACTAATGGGCTTGCCTTTACTATTTTGACAAAATTTACAGGAATATCCAAGCCACCTACGATGATGACTTTATTTTGTTATTTTTCAATATTTACCTTTGTCGCACATTGACATGTTATACATGGTTGAAGGGCATTTTTAATGAGGATTTAAAAAATGCAAAAATGTAATATGGCGTTTCTAAGAACGTGGAGTGCAATATTCTTTAAGCACTTTTAGAATGGCGTTTTTGGACCATTTAAAAAAAAAAACGTCCTGGGATTCCTAACGTGTCGTACTACGAAGGCGTAGAAGGGCCAACAAGATTTTTTTTCTTAAATTCCGAGTTCAAAGTCGGAATTTAGTTAAATTCCGAGTTTAAAGTCGGAATTTAGTTAAATTCCGAGTTTAAAGTCGGAATTTAGTTAAATTCCGAGTTCAAAGTCGGAATTTAGTTAAATTCCGAGTTTAAAGTCGGAATTTAGCTAAATTCCGAGTTTAAAGTCGGAATTTAGTTAAATTCCGAGTTCAAAGTCGGAATTTAGTTAAATTCCGAGTTTAAAGTCGGAATTTAGTCAAATTCTGAGTATATGATTGACAAATCAGTGGCGTAGACGCAAGGTTAGGTTAATAAAACATTTCTATTCCATGTTGTACAAGAACGACAAAATATTCTTTGTGAAATGGATCAATATTTTGTTAACTACGACGTCCTTTTTAAGACTCCTATTGTGATTACTTTTAAGAGCTATGATCGATATCTCGGAACGTTTTTTGCGGGAATACCCGCGCCAATAAAACACATAGGCTTTAAAAGTTAATTGATTTTAAAATCATTGGCGTATATTGATAGTTAATAATGAAAAAAAAATAAAATTGTAGAGATAATAAAATAAAAAAGAAAACTGCACATAAAAGTCGATACGACATAATTTTTCGTAATTTTGAAAGCGTTTTATCTCAGAAACCACTTGTGATAAATTCATAGTTTAAAAAAGCTCTGAAGGAACGTTTCTTCTAGAACTAACTACCTTGGGCAATCTTTAATTAAACCAGTTTTATCAATGTAATACGGTATAAAGCTTTAAAGTTGAACTCACTCCATTTGAATGGCGTTGGGTAGAAGAACATTTGCACTGGGGAATGGCAGAGTGGAACAATAATTGCATTTTTACAAATGAATGTAGATTTTTGTTGTATGCATCAAATGGACGTATTTTAGTGTTGAGAGGCCAGAATGAACGAAACCTGCAAGAAGATATAGAACCCAGAGTGCCATTTGGGGGTGAAAGTGTCAGCGTATGGGGAGGCGGAAATGGAAAGACGGACTTAGTGGTTTTGATTGGTTTTAATTTTAACCTGAACTAACCTGAACGCAGTTAGATATCGATATTTGTGTATGAATGAAATTGTTATTCCCTTCGCTCAGAACTTTGGAGATGGTTTTATCTTAGTTGACGATAATGCATGGTCACACCGGGCTCAAATTGTTAATGAAGTTCTGAGAGAGAATAGCATCGAGGGCATGAATTGGCCTGCTAGGTCGCCCGATATGAATGTTATAAAGTGATGAGCAGAATGAAACTAAAACTAAAGAAAGAGAGCAAGAATTGCAAAACTTGGATGAATTCGTAGTGGCACTTAGGGAGGAATGGGAAGCCATTCCCCAGGAGTTTATCAGAAATTTGGTGGAGACCATGCCAAGAAGGGCGGCTGAGGTAATGCGAGTTTTCGGTGGGCCCACACATTATTAAGTACATAAATTCGTAGATTTAGTTTACCTCATTAAATTTTTGAATTGCACTCGTATCTTATTTGAGACCACAAAACAAACATCCCCAAAACCGTTCCGATATTTAGCAAACCTATTAAATAACACTTCACTTAAGTTAATAGTACATTTTTGAAGTTACAGCAAAGGAGCTGGGAAATCATTAACAGTGATGATGTCACAGAAGTAATATTAAAGTTTTGCGAAAACATCCGAAGCAATCTTTACGAACTAGAGTTTTACATCACTAATTTTGTACTTAATGAGCTTTTAAATTTAGTTTATATCATTAAAATCGGGTGACCTACACTGCTATACCGAGCAAACAATAAAAATACTTCAAACTTTTTGAAAACACCCTGTAACTTTATCTCGAGCAAAAAAACAAAAACCGCCGAACATGTCCCGAGATATCTACCAAGCCTATAAAATGACATGACAAAGCTGAAAAGTTAAGATTTACCGTAGATATCAAATAATGCAATCAGTTCAAATTTTACATTTTTGCGCCGTATCACAATGATAAAACTGGTTTAGTTAAAGATTGGTTCAGATAGTTAGTTCTAGAAGAAAAGTTCTTTCAGAGCCTTTTTAAACTATGTATTTATCGTAAATGATTTCTGAGATAAAACGCCTTGAAAATTGCCAAAAATTAGGTCGTATCGATCATTTTTGTTAGCAGTTTACTTTTTTATTTTATTATCTCTACACTTTTATTTGTTTGTCATTATTAACTGTCAATATTCGCCAACGATTTTCAAATCAATGAACTTTTAAAGTCTATTAGTTTTATTGGCGCGGGTATTCCCGCAAAACACTGCAATTTTATAGAAAGGTGCAAAACTTTTTGTAAACGTCCCGTAACTCTTCTTGTCGACAAAAAAAAACAAAAAACTGCAAAAAACGTCCCGTGATATCGATCACAGCTCTTAAATGTAATCACTAGAGGAGTCTTAAAGTTAGGACACCCACCATGAAGTCGTAGTTAACAAAATATTGATCCGTCTTATTTTAAACATTTTTTTGCCGTTCTTGTACAATATTGTTCTTGCGTCTACGCCACTGATTTGTGAATAATATGTAACTAAATTCCGACTTTAAACTCGGAATTTAACTAAATTCCGACTTTGAACTCGGAATTTAACTAAATTCCGACTTTAAACTCGGAATTTAGCTAAATTCCGACTTTAAACTCGGAATTTAACTAAATTCCGACTTTGAACTCGGAATTTAACTAAATTCCGACTTTAAACTCGGAATTTAACTAAATTCCGACTTTGAACTCGGAATTTAACTAAATTCCGACTTTAAACTCGGAATTTAGCTAAATTCCGACTTTAAACTCGGAATTTAACTAAATTCCGACTTTGAACTCGGAATTTAACTAAATTCCGACTTTAAACTCGGAATTTAACTAAATTCCGACTTTAAACTCGGAATTTAACTAAATTCCGACTTTAAACTCGGAATTTAACTAAATTCCGACTTTGAACTCGGAATTTAAGAAAAAAAATTGTGTTGGCCCTTCTACGCCTTCGTACCATTCTGATGAAAAACAGAAAAACAAATCCCCGAAATGTTATTGAAAATGTTAAAAAGGAGCACCCCTCCCCCTTTTCCCCCCCCCCCCCCCCCCCCCCTCAGTATTACAATTTTTTCACAATTCTCAACTTTGACTGCCTGTAACTTGACAACGCCTCGACCGATTAGAGTGAGTTCCACTGTTTTATCCTCTTCTTGAGGTCCTCTTTCACTATCAGAAGTTCTGTGGGTGCAGTATCTTCGGAGATAAACCCCTTCGGAGGTCAATTTTTAAGCACTTTTAAAATCGCGTTTTTTTACAATTTTTAAACCTTTTTAGAGGCTAATTTCACTCGAATCGGGTTTGTTACGTTTTTATGTGATTGCAAACGTGCCATTCCGAGGAAAAACAGAAAAAAAAATTCCCGAAAGGTTTTTGAAAATGTTAAAAAGGCGGGGGCGAGGGGTATTACAACTTTTTTCTCAATTTTCTCCTCCACGACCGCATGCAACATAGTAGGCCTAGATGATTTTTTACAGTATTTTCGCAACTGTCATATCCCATTACAACTAACTTGAAAACTTCGTGAATAGAAAGGTGTTGAAGCGCAGGTGTAGGACAAATAGCCACTTCACTTTCTCGAAATCGCCAACGCTTCGACCTTTATTTTTAGGTGATCCTCAGGACTTTTTCAGTCATTGAAGACCGTCACCAAAGCATATACAGACCGTCATGGCAGTACATAAAACTAAAATTGTCGTTAAAATCCAAATGGTGGCAATCGCAATATGAATTTCGTGAATGTAACTCTTATACTAAGTAAAGTATTGAAGTTTTTCGAAAATGCACTTTTTTGATTTTCACCTTGTATCAAAGAAAGGGGTTGGATTTAGAATATTATTGACCCGGATTATTTTTGAGCAGACCAATACACAGCTTTTTTTCCATTTAGCCGACCTGGTATCTCCGACGGTTTTCAATATCCTCATGTATATAATTTTAAATTGGACACCTTGTATAGAGAAGGTGGTCACCAATTTGTCGATCAACCCATCTGCATACTATAGGTTCGGGGTCTACCCCTCATCAGTACAATATTTGTACCCAATCTTTGTATCCAAACTTTGTACCCAATCTTAAGGAAACAGAGTTTTTGAGGTGACCCAAAAAACAAAATTGCTACGAATACTTCAGAGACTTCATCAAATTCCGTTGAACTCAAAATGGTCACCTCAATTTTTCCACATGGTGCTTTAAAGTATTGACAAAGATCTACTTTTTGATTGGGCCCGGTATATAATCTACCAGGCGAAAAACATTTCGTATTAAAGTGCCTCCAATTAATGTCAGTACATTTGCCTACATGTTGGAGCAAACCACTCGAAAATGGGACTAAAAATAAAAAAATTATGAAATATCAAATTTTGTGCCCGTGAGTGTAGTATGCAGATGGGTTGATCGACAAATTGGTGACCACCTCCTCTTTTTAGCTTGAACAACATTTTCAATGAACACGCGATAACATGGCGGGTTCCAGTTCCTGATGTTCCATCCAGGAAAAACAACCTGGCTGGATTTAAACCGACTACACACTGAAAGTTTGACCCGAATGGCAATTCCCCGGTGAAAATATTACCCTAAACGCCGGATTGAGTGACTCGTCGAATTACCCAGGACAGGAAGTTGAGGAATAACTTCCCAATGGCAAACAAAATTTAATAGTTTCTGGAAGTTTCCCCCGGGGACCCGTCTCCGGGGAATACTTTAAAAAGCATTTTACGAACTTTCGGGGATTTGCTTTTATGTTTCGGAGCAAAAGCGATAAGGGCGAGGCACCGACTCGTAACTCTGGTTAAAATAAACAACAGTCGCTGAAACGAGACAGTTGCCGTATCTTTATAAACTTTGTGTTTGGACCGAGTTCTTTAAACTGCCACACTCTCGAAGACGACACAGGTCTTTCTATCTTGTCACATGAAATCCTTTGTGTAGCTGAGTCCTTTGGTGCAATTGTTTAAGCTTATTTCCGTAAACTAACTGAGCAGATGTTTTTGTGTTGGACACGTGACACCAACGTATTTTTTGTTTATATTTGCGTCGACAATAGGAAAATTATTGTTTTGTTTTTATTGAGGATTTAAATGGGCTATCGCGTACTGCCACGCTACACTAATAACTATAATCATTTGCCTTCGCGTAGGTGTTGTTAATAATGTTAATGCGTGGTAATTTTGTTCGCGGAAATCACAAAATTAGTATTGCTAATAAAATAATATTCACTTGTATTATATATATTTTTTAAAGCACCTCATCCCCATTAACTATTTGTTTTCAAACACCGGTTAAGCGAGGCCATCAATTGTTTTTACGATTTCTTAACCGATTTATTGGCGATGAATTTCCGCCGCACAATAAAGAAAAACAGCGACGTTATGTCACCCGACCGACTATATAAATAAAAACCCCATAAACTGGACCATTATATTTTCATCTTTACTGCAGAGGCCATAAAAATTTACTCGGTATTTAAAGTCATTATTTTTCATACGAGACGACGACGCAAAATTGTTCTGCCTTTGCTCAAGGGTTTGTAGGTAACCCTGATGATTCGCAAGAGTAGGACCTGGAAAATTTTCATCCTAAACAGTCTTCACCTACTTGCTACTTGCCAAAACGCAACAGTAACTCTTAAAAATACTGAAGTCATTTCAAAAGTTGAAGTGGGGTTTCAAGAGTTGGAAGACAGGGAGCAAGTGCTAATTGTTTAGCTGGCAAAAGAAAAAAAAATTGGATATTTTATCTTAGCCCTAATAGCTATTTGTGTATTAAGAGCGCAAAGTGATATATTGCCGCTCTGAGTGAGAAGTTTGATGCGCGACGCATATAGCTATCTCACGAGAGCATTGTCACTTTGCGCTCGAATTATACACAAGATTTTTTCTACAACCGATGTTTTTATATAAAAATTTGGTAAAAACTAATAATTATTAGTAGAGATAATAGGAGAGTAAACTCCTCATTTGAAACTCCTCCGCCAAAAAAACCTATGAGAGCAATAGCCTCCTCCTCCGAAAACCCATGAGAGCAATAGCCTCCTCCGAAAATCTATGAGAGCAAACTCCTCCTCCAAAAAACATATGAGAGCAATAGCCTCCTCCTCCTCCGTCATCTCCACATACCCATCAATTGCCCCACCATAACAAAACCACCACCACAACAAAACCGCCACCACTACAAAAAACCCCACCACAAAACCACCACCACTACAAAAAACCCCACCACAAAAACCGCAACCAACATATACTTATACACAAGTGAAGACACACGTTGACATACCAACCGCAAGAGTTACGGTTATTGCAGCAGAAAAGTTTTGATTTCATTTTCACAAAATGTCGTTCTCTAAATTTGCTAGTCAAAATAATGATTACTTATCAAATAGTAAGAAAAATAATGTGAGTGGAACATCCAACAAAGTTTTAAATATTGTGAATACCAAGTTTTTTTATCTTAACAGCTCTTTCACAAAATTTGTTTTAGTTGGAATAAGTGTAAATGATTTTTCACCCAAAATAGTAATTGGTGGAAGAAATGGTTTCTACATGACTCTGAGTGAAGATGAGTGGATAAACTTTTGCAAGTATGAAGGTGTAATTGCAAACTACTTTTACTATTCCGGAGTTGATACGTCTGCCATTCAGTGTGGAAACATTACTTTAAGTTTTGAGAAAATTAATGATTTTCCAATTCTAAAAATTAACAAACCAGATTCTAATTATGTTTATCTTGGTCAAGAATCCATTGATAGCTTGTGGAAAATAAAAGATTTGATGGCATATAGAATTTCTATTATAAAAGAACAAAACTTTGAAAATTACTTTAATGTTTACAAAACAACGATGGTAAATCAAATAGGCGACTTGCTCACCAATGTTTATAATGTTTTAAATCCAACTGAAAATCCAAATAGTGAGAATGTCAGCACCATGTTGGAGTTTCTAATGTTATATCCAGAGGAGTTAGAAAACCGACTGCAGAAGCATGGAACAAAAAGAAAATATTATAAAGAAATATGTGACTATTAGTGAAAGTAGTAATAAACTACATGTGCTAGTGAAGTGGGACTTTGCATATAGACAAGCACGAAAAAGTGATTATCTTCAACTATATTGTGACAGACTTCGATTCGAAAAAAGAATTGCTAGCTGTAGTTACATAATTAATCCTATACTAAGTGAAGAGCATAGAAATAAAATATACCTAAGCTTATGTAATAAGAATTAATGTAATAAAACTATTATTCTTAATGACTTGTATTTTATTAAAACATATTACAAAACATTAGTTTTATCAATCCATGAATTATGTGATTTATCGAACCCTAACCACTTTACATACACCTTATTGCCTTTGCGTCTTAACACTTTCTCAACCAAATAGGCATCTGGATATTTAACATGTTGTAATTCTTCTTCATAGAAAGCACCTTCAATATTCTCATTTCGCTGATCTCTTAACAGATATGTTCTTGGATTGGTCAGTTTAACCCTCCTTACTTGAAAAACTTCAGTAGACCAATTTGGAGTATATCCCTTAGCAAAAGCTTCCCGTTGTTTGGAAATTCTTACAAAATCATTCAACTTAAATTTAGGTTGTTTTGGATCTAAGGTTTTCTTGTGAGTGTATACGTTTTTTAAAATAATTTTTTCATTTCTTTTATTAACATCTGAAGGTCTGTAGCCAGTAGTACTATGTTTTGTTTTATTATATTTATCCACAATTTGTTGTAATATTCCAAGCCATTTGTATGTACCTTGATTACTAAATCGTTTCCACATAATACTTTTTATAGTCCTATTTACACGTTCTACAACGCTTGCTTTTAAATTTGAAAATGTACTGTAATGATTTATTTTATATTTTTCCATAAGCTTCTCAAAATCTTTATTGTAAAATTCAGTACCTCTGTCCGTTTGCAAATTTTTCGGTGGTGTTTTTGTACTAATTATTATTTTCTCCATTGCCCTACTAACATCTTTAGCATTTTTTGATTTCACAGGTTCAACCCAAACATATTTAGAAAAAACATTAATAACAACTAGAATATACCTATTCCCTTTGTTAAATTTCGCATAAGGCTGCATTTCAACTAAATCCGCTTGAAATAGATCATTCAAACCCCTTACAATGACCCTCCTTCGAGAATAGTTTTTTCTTGCCAGTCTATGTATTTCATTTACTATTTGTTCTTTAATGTTTGTCATTATTTGTTGTATAATAATTCTTCAAAATTTTTAAAGAACGTTTTTAGATACTTTGTATAAAATTCAATCCACTCTTCGTCTTCAAAGTTTGTTGGTTTAGTTAAAGACTTATTTAGTTTTACAAGTTCTTTATATAAATAATTCAAAGAATCTAATGTTTCTGCTTTTAAGCATTGTGAGAATTTTATTCTAATACCATTCAACAACATTTCATGTTTTTTTATTACTAGTTCCATTAGTTTTTCAATATTTGCTATTTGTAAACGTACTTCCTTAAGCTCATTATTTTTGTTTTTATAAGTGTTTATGTTTTCTTTATTTTCTTTTAATTTTTGTTCTTCCACCTTAATTAAATTAATTTTTTCCAAAAGTTCGTCTGTTGTAATATCTTTAAACTTAGTGTTCAATAGTTCACGTAATTTCTCATCTTCTTCTTTAACGTGTTTTTTTAATGATTTAATATCTTCACCAAATTTGTCAATACCACTAACTACTTTTAATAACTCTTTTAATTTGTTATCTTCTTCTACTATAGATGATTTTAATGATTGAATATCAATATCAATTTGTTGCACTTTGGAGACCATTTCTGTATCTTCATTAATTGTTTTTATATTAATTTCATTTTTTAAAGCTAAAATATCTGCTGAAATATTTTCAAATTTGTCCTTCAGTTCAACAGTTAGTTCATTCATTTTCATTAAATCACCTTCAACTCTTACTTTCAACTCATTAAATTGATCAATATCATTTTTATGAATCATTAAATGTAGCGTTAAATTTCTTTCAATTTCTTTTATGTTTTTGTCAATTTCGCTATGAGTGTGGCCAAAATGCTTTACTTCTTCCTTAACTCTTTTGTATACGTCAGCAGCAAATGTCTCAAATTTCGTTTTAACATCGCTCTGTAGAGCACTTTTAATTTTAGATATGTCACTCTTTATATCTTTTAATTTATTTACTTCCATTTCTAAATTATTTTTGGAAACATTCAATTCACTTTGATAGTTTGTTATAGTTTTTATGTCATCTTCAATCATGAGTAATTTCTGTTGAAATTCTTCTTTTTTTGAGTTGCTATCTTCTAAGAGCTTTACTTTTTTCGCAACATTTTCAATAACTAGATGGTTTTCATTGATTTTAGTAACATCAGTATTTGCTTTTTTAAGTTCACCTATTTCTGTTTCTAAATTATTTTGTATAGCTTCCACCTCATTTTGATGACTACTTATTGCTTTAATTTCCAATTCAATCGATTCTATTTTATTTTCAAGTTTTTGTTTTGAGGCGTCATCTTCTAGAAGCTTTAATTTTTTTGCAACATTTCCAATTTCTGCTCTGTTTTCATTAAGTCTTTTAGTTATGTTATTATTATTACTTAAGTTTTGGAAATTTTCTAGAATTTGAGCTTCAACATCTGCGATAATTGACTTTTCTAAATATGTTATATTTGGCTGTGCCCGCTTTGAAATATGACGTCCGAATTTATCCACAGTCATTTTTTTAATGAACAACAAATGCTTTTAGACTTTTCTATTTATAGTATAACCTTAGCCTCTTTTAATTCCTCTACAATAGATATAATTTCATTAGAATGAGCATTATTTCCTGCAACGGTAGAAGCTACTAGCAACCGCAGTCTGTCTACTAATTCATTGACATTATCCCAGTGTACATAATCAGTGTTCAATTGGTTTCTTTTTAAAGTTAACCCTTTTCCAGAAGCTGTTGCTCTTGTTGCTCTATATGGAGCTTTGGGCTTGCCAAAGGCTTCAGCCAATTTTTGCATCGCTGTAATTCTTGTTTTAGTAATTCCCTGTTTATGCAAATATGGTCCGATAATTTGTATATATTTGCTAGATGAGTTTCCCTGAACTTGTTCATTGGGATCATGGTTTCTTCGATATGCATGAGTTCTCGCCAAAATGTCCATATAATTATCTAAGTCTTCTTTCTTATAGGTGACAGGATGCTTTTTGAAAAGTAATTCATATAAACCTACTGTTCCATTATATGTTTTTCCTTCAACTTTAATATCTTTGCCTATTATGTCAACAGGTTTCTGCGTTGTACCCAAAAAAAATTTCTCTGTTTGAAGATCATGAACTATTCCATAGTTGTGATCAAACTTATGTTCTGTATCTCGTACTCCTTCATCAATATATGTTCTAGGTAATTCATGAAAATCTTGCAAATAATCTGCATATGAAGGTGTGGAAACATAATTTTGAATCGTTTTCTTAGTTTGTTCCAAAATGTCAGACAAGTTTAGATCTAACGTTGAACTAGATGGGTCACTAGTTTCAGCAATTACGTCTGTTTCTAATATTGACGGTAGTTGGCTGGCTTCAAAAAATGAAGGAATTGATGGTGTCAAAATCGGTGCTTTTTTCTTTTGTTTTGTCGGTGTAGATGTTTCAAAAATTTTTGATGGAGATTCAACTTCTTCCTTTGGTTCTACTTTTACTTGAAAAGGTTCAATATTTCCTATGGTAGAGAGTAGTTGATTAAGTGGTTGGGTAATTGGTTTATAAGATTGTTCTAGTTCTGATTGGGTCGAAGAGGCAGCCAATTTTAAACCACGATATTTGTCCTTGACTGCTTTTCTAGATTTTATCAATTCCCTAGCTACACGTTTGTCCATGTCAAATTAATTTTAAATGATGAAAAATTATGAAACAATTACTTTTATAGGTAAATGTAGGAATCAAATTTATTTCTATATCTGCCGTTGTTTATCTGACAGTCTTTGTCTATTACCAGAAATCCATAGGGCTCTTTCCAACAGTTGGAACAAATATTTTTAAACTGATCATACGTCATGTCCATGATGCAATGATCATTATAAATGTGCTTTATACTTGTTGAATCTTGTTTAAATAGTATTAATAAGTTTGAATTTTCCCTAATTAAACGTTTTAGAATGGAACTATACCCTTGGAAAATAAAGAAAACATCTGTGTTCCTATGTCTGCCATGTGTAAAAAAATCTCTAATAACATTCTGATTTTGTGATGGGATATCGTCAAAAATTATAATAGAATTGGGTTTTATTTCATGTGGTGAGATGATGTCTTCATCATTGTCATATTCCACATAGCCAATTTCTTTTATAGGTCCCAATAGATTTCTCAGATATTCATATTTTGGTTGATCTAAAGACTTTGAATATACATAGACATTTTCAAACCTAATACCGTTTGGATGTTCTAGCAGGGTGAGCATTACATTAGTTTTGCCACTGCCACTACAGCCTACTATCAAACATCTTTTTGATCCTCCTCCAAATAATTCACCATGCTTTTTAAACTGCCTTGAGAAAACTTTTTCATCATGATTCTTTACAGGCAGTGAGAAATTTTGTTTTTCAACCCTCATGTCTAACTAGTAGATTTGACTGAAGGTAAAAGTATTTATACCAGAGACATAATACATTCTGTCATAATAACATGATGACTTGTAGGAAGAAACGTATAAATAGAGCCGTCAAAACAGGTTCTGGTTTAGTAAATAAATTAGTTACTAAGCTTCCGTTTGAACTCCATATACCTGGATATAATTACTGCGGACCCGGAACAAAATTAGAGAAAAGATTAGAGCGTGGAGACATTGGAGTTAATCCATTGGATGCTGCTTGTCAAAAACATGATATAGCATACTCTCAGTCTGAGCAGTTATCAAAAAGACACGAGGCGGATAAAATTTTAGCAAACGAGGCTTGGGAAAGGGTGAAAGCTAAAGATTCTTCGATTGGAGAAAAAATCGCAGCATTGACAGTAGCTGGCGTCATGAGGGGCAAGAGAAAACTTGGAATGGGCTTAAAGAGGAAAAAAGTGGGAAAAAAGCGTGTTATTCGCCCTCCTAAGAAAATTGGAGGTTTTTTACCATTATTACTACCAATACTTGGTGCGATTGGAGCATTGGGTGGCGGGGCTGCTGGTATTGCTAAAGCAGTGAATGATGCTAAAGCAGCTAGAGAACAGTTGGAAGAATTGCATAGACATAATACAGCAATGGAAAATATGTCACAAGGCAAAGGTCTTTTTGTAAAACCCTTCAAAAGTGGCAAGGGGGTTTCCAAGGGAAAAGGATTATTTATTAAACCCTACAAAGGAGGTTCGGTTAAGAGGAAATCACAAAAAAAAAGAAACACCAAATAAATATTCCGAAAAGAGCGTTAACCAATGTAGAAATTCTAAATTATTCAAAAATGTTAAAAATTCCAAATTTTAGAGGAGTATTCATGCGTGATAATTTGCCAAACAAAATTAACTTTGTTGAGCGAGGAATTGTTAATTTAGATAGTGTGAAAAAAGAAGGAACCCATTGGATAGCTTACAACAAAAATAAAAGCAAAGTTATATATTTTGATAGCTATGGCAATTTAAAGCCTCCAAAAGAACTAATAAAATATTTTCAATCGAATGGCAACGTGACAATATTTTATACCTATGAAAATCAACAGAAATATAATTCAAATAATTGTGGGCAGCTGTCACTAAGATTTCTACAAACAGATATATAAGCCAATCACTGAAAGACTTATCAACATAATGTCTACAACTATTGCCATATCCGGAAATAGTTCCGTGTTATCTGCTGATTTTAATCCTCCCATTTACTTGGATGATGGAAGACAATATTACTTGGGTTTAGCGGATTTTGAAACTTTTATGACCATACCAAATATTGAACAAGGTCATAACAAAATATATATAGACAATAAAGTTATAGTTATTCCGGACGGAACTTATGATATTGCAGATTTAGACTCCTTTATTAAATCGAAAATTAAGGAAACGTTTCCAAACGAAGATGTTAATTTTCGATTACTTGCAAATACCAACACTCTTAAATGTAGTTTAGTTTGTAGCAAACCAGTCGATTTCACAAAGGAAGATTCAATAAGAAAGATATTGGGTTTTACAAGTAAAGTTATAGAAGCAAATACATTTGACATATCTGACAATGTAGCCAACATAACTAAAGTAAATGCCATATGCATTGATTGCAATATTTGTGTGGGATCCTTTAGTAATGGAAAACCAGTTCACATTATTCATCAATTCTATCCAACTGTACCACCAGGGTATAAAATAGTGGAATCTCCTTTACCTGTGTTATATTTTCCAGTCAGCGTCAAAACGATAAACAACATTACTGTTAAAATAGTTGATCAAGACGGAGATCTCATAAGTTTTAGAGGTGAAACTGTAACTGTCCGTTTACATTTAAAACCAAATAGTGAATAATATGGTGGTTAGATACAATAGAATACCCATAGTTACACTTTTAGATCAAAAACCCTATAAAAAGAAAACATCAACTCGAAAGCTCAGTATCAGAAAAAGCAGCAAGAGATTAACACGAGAAAATCGTCAATTCCTCACATCTCTTGGTTTTAAAGTTTTATAATGGACATTTTAAATGTTACTGAAAAACTATATGTAGATAATTCAATTGTTAGTTCTGAACTTCATACATATCAACCATACATCTCTTCAAAATTTGATTATAATGATGAAATTCGCATACCCATTCAAGAACTTGACGCCTACACTTTACCTACAGAAAGTTTACTTTATATCGAAGGCAAAGTAACTAACACTGAAGATAAATATACAAAAAAATTACGTTTTATTAACAACGGCATCACCTTTCTTTTTAGAGAGATTCGCTATGAATTAAACGGTATTACTATAGATTCTGTTAGAAATGTTGGTTTAGCTTCGACCCTCAAAGGATATCTCTCATACAACACAAATGAAAGCTTAAAATTGCAAAATGCTGGTTGGTTTCCTCACAGAAAGGAATCTGATCGAATTTTAGTTGACGATAAGGGAAATTTTTGTGTGTCTATACCATTAAAAATGTTGCTAGGATTTTTTGAAGACTACAAAAAAATAATCCTAAATATGAAACAGGAACTGGTTCTTATTAGGGCTAGTAATGATTTAGATGGAGTTATCTTTAAAGATGATGTAGAACCTCCTAGTCCCACTGTAGAAACACCAAAAGTGTCCTTTGATAAAATATATTGGAAAATGCCTCATATAACAGTAGATATTCCACAACAACTGGCTTTAACGAAAATATTAGAATCTAATAAAGAAATTTTGTTAGGTTTTAGAAGTTGGGAACTTGTAGAATATTCTTCACTATCGGAGAGTCTTAGACATACTTGGCCTGTAAAAACCACAAATAAACTTGAGGCTCCTCGTCATGTTGTTATCGCTTTTCAAGAAGACCGGAAAGGACAGATTAAAAAAGATATGAGTCAGTTTGATAATGTTGACCTAAGGAATATTAGAGTATTTTTAAATTCTGAGCGATATCCATATCATGACATGTTTTTGAATTTTAAAGAAAATAAATTTTCAACATTATATGAAATGTTTTCAAATTTCCGTCATTCATATTATGGAAATTCCATTGAACCTATTTTTACTCCAGAAAATTTTAAAAATATTTCTCCAATTACTCATATTGATTGTTCCCATCAGAAAGAGTCAATTCAAACTGGCTCCATTGTTATGAGGGTAGAATTCGAAACCAATACAGTCATTAAAAAAGATACTTCAGCGTTTTGTCTCATTTTGCATGATAAAGTTTTTAGTTACAATCCTCTCACAAAAATTGTAAAGCAACTGTAGTGCGCATGTTTTCTTCTATAAAAGAGAAAAACACCTTATTTAAGTATTCATTATGAGTTTAGAGCACCAAGTGGCAGACTTCTTCAAAAAATTAAATGTTTTAAAGAAGCAAATTCAAAATTATAGTGATCAAAAATTTTTGGTGAAAAAAATATCTCAGTTGAAACTATGAACATTATTCTTGACGTTCAAGGCTTTCGAATTGAAAACAATAAATTTATTGTAAAAGAATTAGCAGCATATGATGGTACAAGAACCAGTCACTATATTTTCAAGCCACCATTTCCAATAGATCATCTACCACCACACCTACACAAACAGGCAGTTTGGTTGATGAATAATCATCATTGTATAATGTGGAGTGAAGGCTTTACTCCCCTTCATAAATGCGGAGATATAATTAAAAGTTTATGTAGTAAAGCAGAACATGTGTATGTAAAAGGAGCAGAAAAAGCTGACTTTGTAAGACAGTATTCAACTAAGCCAATAATTGAACTGGATGAACAACCGGCTATAACACAACTGGATGCCAGCTGTTTTTACCATCAAAAATTATCATGTGTTTGTGCTTTATCTAATGTTTTTTATTTGTATGAACAAATTTTTATGTAATAAAACACTGAAATCTATAAATGTATTTTATTTATTAATAGGTATATTTTTATTACATAATGGATATATCAAAATATGTGGTCGGATGTGGTGCTCCAAGCTGGTCCCAGTCTGTCTTTCCAATGTAACAAAATAATTAAACATTTTAAAGATCATATCAGGAATTTAGGGCTTTAAATTTGTAATAGATGAATATTAAAATAATTGAAGTTAAAAATATAGTCAAACTTAATATTATATTAACAATCCAGGAAAAATAACATGAATTAAGCTCACTTTCTTGAAAATTCGTTTTATTGACAAGTCCTAAGGAAGAATAATTTTGCTTGTTGTGCGAATTGAAGTCAGTTATCCTAAACCAATTGGTATCAAAAATAGTCTTATTAGGATAATGATATAAGATTTTAAAAAAATCACTACTATTTTCATTTTTATTCATTTGATGTTTAAATACAATAGTATTATTGTTAATTAGTGCAACTCTCATAAAATGACAATTTTTGTCAAGTGTAATGTTTGTTTCATTCCCAAAACATACTTCACTTTGAGTAACATTTGGAGGATAATAAACAAATAAAGAATTTTGAATAATTGTGTACAATAATATAAATTGTGAGATTGGTAACATTATAACTGAAAATTAGAACCAACTGTATAGTTGAATTTCAAGATTTTAACTAAAAGCAAAACAACATTTAATCTGTTTAAATACCATTTAATAAGGGACATATAGTTCCTACACAAAAAATCAATTACAAAATCTTATTAATACACAATAGAAAAATATGATAACTACATATTACTTCGTAACAATTAAAAAATAACTTAACAATATTAAAAAGTATTTTGAAAAATAATGATGAATTAAAAAGTAATGGAAAGTAAATACAAAAAATTAAATACAAAACTTAAAAATACTGTGATGCATAAAAGCTTCAAACTGCATGTATTTGCATTTCTTAAACCATCAACTAGATCAAATATTTCTGTTTTAGTTAGCTTCAAGTCAATGTTATTTTTGTTCAAAAACAAACACTTATTGAAATCACAGTTCTTAGTATAGTGCTTAGTAAATTTATAATGTTCTTCAATGGGACAATCGTTCTGCAACCATTTGAATATTTCAATACCACAATAGGAACATCTGCAAGCATCATTAATTAATGTATAGTAGAAACCAGCCGCAGCCAACACTTGTGGTTTCACTTTACCATTCCATTTGGTGAAACTTGACAATCGTTCTTCATAAGTTTTGGGTTCATCAAAAGTTTCTAAACACATTTTGGAAATTTTGTAAAGTGTTAATAATGAAAGAACTGTTTGCTAAGAACTGAATCATGTGGTTGCGATTCTGGCTTTTAAGCGTCTCAGAATGAAAACCGGTTTAAAGAAAAATATTTAAATCGGGATGATCAGTACTCCATTGGTAAAATGGAATATCCTCGTGACCCCACGCAAGAGTGGTATAATTATTGGCAATTTTAAACCGTTTGTCATCTTCAGAAGTCAAAGCTAATTTGTTTATTTTTTCAGTATAAATGGTATGTAAATGAGATCGAAACACATACATAGAACAGAAACGTTTTGATTCTTTTTCTACAACATCTTTATAGTGTGTAAAATCCAACTGGTTTTTAATAGTACTTTTTTTCACTCCTTTTGCTTTCTTCATTAAACTAGTTTCTGTTTGTACGCAGTAGGCTTTTGCGCCTGTTCCGTAGAAAGATGTAATAATCTCACCAGCGTATTCATCTTTGAATTTCCCAACAACTGATTCTGTTACAGGCATATTATGCACATTGTTTTCTGAATAATTTGAAGTATCAAACTTGTGAATATTTTTTTTCATATCGTTATATGCATTATCGGTAGTAATTTCCAAAATGAATGAATCAGTATCTGTATACAAAAGTGAAACATTATCTCTATAAAGGGGCTTGAGAAAACTGTAGAGAAAATCATACATGACAGTTTTTGAGATATCTAAAATTGAGAAACCAACATAGATAGGTTTATTATAAGTAACTAGTGTCTTTTGCATTTGAATAGCAACTAAATTTTCAGAAAAAATTGTATAATCTTTAAAGTGTGGTTTGGCAATGAGATTTTCAGCTCCATCCTTTCTACCATTTTTTTCCCACTCTGTAACTAGTCTTACGTCAATTCTATTATCAACATTTTCCATAGTTTTACCGTAAATACTATTATTTGCTAATTTATAAGTGCTGCGATCAAATTCATTTTGAGATTCATTTCTTAACTTTGTATTCAAATCAATGTATTTTTTTAGCCATGCTGATTGAGAAAACTTTAAAACTCTATGAATTTTAGTTAATTTAAGTCCATGTTCAATACACTGCTTTAGTAATTGGTAGTGTATAATATATTTGGTTTTATTATGCAAATTAGGGATTAATTTTTTTGTTTTTGAATTTGAGGGTTTATACGTTTCCGGACAGAAAGGTAAATCATTATGATAGTCGTGTAAATCTGAAGGATAGTCTAAATCCACTTCCAAAACATAACCTATTGGAGAATTATTAGAAATTGTCATAATATTCAAATTTTCAATTTCTTCATTTGATAGCCAAGCAAAATTTCCTGTTGGAAGGTATTGTGACATTGCATAGCCATACAAGTTTGTTGCATCCAAATACATTATATACTTAGTTGGTTTTGAAGGATCATAAACTGACATAAACGGATTATTAGCTTCAGATTTTCTACAAATACATGAACTTACTCCCCCACGAACACTATTTTTAAAAAAATGTAACATATCTGGATCTGTTAATAGTTCCAATTCTATTTCAGTATATAACAAACAGGACTCCCATGATAATCCTGGAAAGGTATAAAAATGAGCAGGATCTAATTTATATGTTCGTAAACAGGTTTTTCTAAAATTCTCAAATATGTCTGCTAACAACAAAATATCTGAAAGTAAATAAATATCTGAGTAATGACCAATAGATTCACATTTAAATAAGTTCCAAACTGTTTGCGCCCTTTCATAGTCCTCATCAGAAATATGCTCATCTGTTAAACTGTTATAAAATTTTTCTTTATCTGGTAAAGTGTTCTCGTGTAGTTTACAATAATCATCAACATAATTGTATGGGAAAACCCCCTTTTGACGAATGAGTTTAAACTTCTCCTCATTATTAAAAATTTTTTTTATTTCTACACACTGTTCATCTTTTAACGTATTAGAAAGCTTTGATAATGAGAAAGGAAGAAATTGAAAAGAATCAAGGAATCTCAATGTAAAATTCTTCTTCTTGGTTTTCTGAGTCTTTTGATCAAAATAATTATCAACATGAATGTGTTTTTCAAATGAAATATACCTCTCCTTAGTTTGGGCAATAACTGACAATTGTTCTTTATTTTGACATAGCTCTTTTATAAATAGATGAGAATCATAATTTTTTAATCCGTGAAATACAACTGGAATAAAGTTTGGGATTTTAAAATTCAAATTACAAACTGAATGGGCGGGGCCTCTATAGCGTCCGCTAATGTGGCAATGGTCAAAAACTTTGTCATTATCGACAAATGGTTTGTCACAAATATGGCAAAGTGTGGCACAATGGTGATAGAAATGTTCTACCTCAGTCAAAGGTTTCATTTTTTTCGGTTTTTGAAGAAAATTTTGGTACAGCAATATAACATCTTTTTCTAATGTATTTATAAAAATATGATCACTATTTGGTCCTCTATATCGTTCAAATTTCGAAAAACTATCATCAAATGAGCATTTGATAAAATATGCAAATGAATATGGTATGTGTTCATATTGTCTTTCAGTGTATGAAGTATTTGGTGGCAGATCAGCAATGTCCTCATTTAAAGGTTTTAGAATACATTCAAAATCAGCATATACAATAAAAGGAACTGTTATTTTTTTTTGAAAATTCACAAATTTTAATTTGTTTTCGTATGTCAAGTGTCCAAATTTGTCTACAATTAAACTTTCTGATGGAAGATTGATTCGAACATGACCACAATCATAACTATTATGACGAATTAAATTCTCTTGTGTTTGAAAATATTGTAGACAACCGTCACATAGATGCTTTTTACCATTATGTTTCGACATTTGACTTGAAACTAACCTCGACAAATCTTTTATATAACAGTAATGAAAGTTTCCTATATCGTTACCTATCAGCAATAAATTCACATGTTGATTTTTTCTTGTTTTTGAATAATAAAGGGGACCAACAACTTCATAATCAATAGATGTTTTTTTTTTTAAATCTTCAATTCCATAAATATTAATTGAAATATTATTTTGATTTTCGAATTTGTTGATATCCTTTAATGAAATTGGAAAGTCAATACCTGTTAAATTTAAAACTGATTGTGGGTGTGGGTAGGATGATGCTTCAGACTCAAGACCTGATGGTGTGTGAAGAGCTGCCACAATGGACCAGGCAAAGCAATAGTCATCATCGTTTCTAATGTTGATGATGGCTTTACGTTGTTTGATTGCTCGAGGAAGATCGATGAAAGATGATGCTCTCAGTGGGTTATACTTGTTGATGTTCACCTCAAGGTAAAGAAGATTGAAAAGAATCCAACCTGGGAATTAAAAAGATACATATAAATTTTATAAAAAAAAAACAAAAATATAACTCACCTGAGTCTTTCTCTGCAAATTCATCTGCTTTTTTATCAATAATAGTACAGAATTGATCAATAGTCTCTTTCAAATCGGTAGCCTCACATATAACACGAAAAACAGTGTTAAATGATTTTACATCATAGTTTTCACTGGTTGGATTAAAGTAATATCCAAATAGTTCCATATTTATCTTCATGCATCTATGTTTCTGTAGCTCTTGATCCAATATGTGTAATATTTTTGTCTCCAAACTTTGGAAGTAATGTGGTATGTTGAGAAGTATTCCTTCAGTTGATAGTCTGTAGGTAATTATTCTTTCTTTGAAAGCTGAGTTAATAATTTGAACTCCTTTTTCCAACTTTGTCTTACACTTATTTCTGTGCAACGTTGAACGCAGATGCGCAGACCAATTATCACGTCTGATCTCCTTCTTACACTCTTGACAATGTATATCTATAACAATTAAAAATATTCCATTAGAAATACAATACCTATACTAAAATAAAATTTATTAGTTAGTTAATATAGTTAGTTAATAAGTAAAATAATTTTTATTAAGATTATTTCTCATAAAAATATGACTTGTTTTACCTGTTTTTTCTACAGACTTAGACCGCTGTGTTGATGGAAGGTTCTTGTTGCATGCCTTCTTGCTCCTTAAATGTCTTAGCAAATTGTCATTGCGAGTGAATTTTTTTTTACAAGTTATGCATTCCAACGCCATTTGTGAAACCTTTTGAAGAATAGATAGAATAAAATAAAGATATTATAAATTTTTTTTTTTTTAATTTTGCATACAAACATCCACCGCATTATTAAATTTTTCAATGGCATATTCCCACTCTCGTTCATTTTCCTTCCTGATTTTGGTAATATTAAACAAATTTTGAAGAGCACAACTCACGGATTTTAGAGAGGCCAATCTCTTTCTATTATTATTATTAACTTTAAATTGTTTTTTCAAAAGAAAAGAAAAATTCGGTTTTGAACTTGCCGCCTCCCCTTCTGAATCACTAAAAGGTTCAATAATAGCAGAGGAGCCAGGTAAATTTTCACTACTATCTTCTTCCGAGATAAGAGGAGATAACTGGGGACTAAAAGGGGAAGATTCGTTAAGGTTTTTGTTTAGTATGTCTGTCGGTTGGCTGGGTTGAATAATTACTTCGTAATCGTCACCTAATAACATGTCACTATCGTCAGGTTGTTTGTTTGTGGTGTGTTTTAGGCTTCTAGATTCTTGAATGTCATTTTGTCTACTTGCCCCCGCTCCTTTTAAGTCACTGAAATGGGTGGGTGTCATAATATCGGAGGGACAAGACGAACTTGAAACAATTGGAGAGAAAGCAAAAGTTAAATTAAATTCTTGAATAGAATTTTGTTTACTTGTTCCAGCTCTTTCTAAATGTCTAAAATGGTTGTCAATAATATCTGAGGGGCAAGGCGAAGTTGAAATAATTGGAGAGCAAGTAAAAGATAAATTAGTTTTTTGAATAGAATTTGCTTCAGCTGTTTCTAAATCACTAACATGTGAGTCAATATTATGAGAGGGACTGGGCGAAGGTGAAGTAATTGGAGATAAAGTAGGACAATAGGGTGACATATTATATGAATGAAAGTTATAACCAAGTGATTTTTGTCCGCATGGCACATCTTCATCAGCTTTGTCGTTAAGTGTATCTGTAATTAGATCGTATTTGTTGTCACATAAAACTTTGGCACTATTTGTCTGTGTTGTATTGGTCGCTTGTATGTATTGTAGGTTTGTTTCGTTGGCCCAATTTTCCATTTGTGACAAACAGAACAGAGAGTCTGAAATGTCTGGTCCAGTAAGGGATATGTCACATTTGAAAAGTTTGTCAAGTTCTTTGTCTATGTCAATTTCGTTATTGTCAGAATGAAGATATTTTGTGTCTAGAGGCATGGCTACATTGGTGCAATCGAGGGGGTTCAGGCTTGGGGCCATTGGGATCACTGGAGGATATATTCTGGAAGGGGGTGTGGTTTCTATAACTCTGGGAGGAATGATTGGTCTCCTAATATCTCTACTACTATCAAGCCTAATGTTGGACAAAATAATAATTTTGGAAGAACTGGTGGATAGGGTAGAGCACATGGCAAAAAAGTAGATAAAATAGAACAAAAAAATAAAAAAACAACTTACTTACACAAAACGCAAAGACAAAATGCTCGACGACTTAGAAGGAAGGCCAATTCTGCAACGAGATTGAGGACTGCATCAACGATCTGATGCGTATAAAGCTATGAATCCGAGATCTCATCTTATATACACTGCACTAACCTTTCTGTTTCGACCGTTTACCATAATTCTTATTATGCAGTGACCCACTTTCTCTCACGGTCTTCTTAATCACAAGGCTACCAGACGTAAGCTACTACATTGTAAACTTGACTCGGTTCGATCCTCCGTGTGAAAGCGAGAGTTGTTACCTGGCAGGTATAAGGTCAGCGGCATCGATTTATATTGTCATGCTAATTAGGCATGTGAACTGTTATTTTATGTAAAATTTGCTATTTTTGCTAATTAGGCGCTAATTAGGCGTGTAAACTGTTATTTTATGTAAAATTTACTATTTTTGACAGGGCGTTAATTTACGTTTTAAATCTCTATTCTTTAAATGAGTATCTGGTAGTCGTTATGTACCTCCCACGAAGGGTCCTATGCTGATTTACTCAATGAATGGGGGGCTTTCAAAAATATTGGTGGGTTTATATTTAAAATAAGAAGATGGGATTCAAGTAACTTCTATTTTCTGTGCCTTAAAATTACCCTAATTGAATGACCAATATGAAAACAAACACCGTTATTCTTCACCGTACTTCAGGGGTACTTCTATGCGTACCCGTCTCTTAGGACAACAAGGACTCTAGGACAACTTTTTTCCTTGTACTCAGACGATAACAAACTTTGGAAAACAATTAATTACTCTTTCGACGGGTGGTCGTTCGTCTATCGGACGTAACGTCCCCCAAAAGAATCAACCCGAACTTCAAAATCTTGGAGTCTTGCCTATGTGCAAACCATCGAGCAAGTTCTCATCGCTAGCCCAAAAATCCTCGAGCTTACTTCTCTTTTCGTCAACACTTTTTCTAAAGCATTGCAACGTTCTTTTCAATGACGTCAATCAGTGGTTCGAAGTACTCAGTTATTGATCAAATTTACGATCTATGATTTATAAATTTTGGTCAACTATTCCTTGGTTACTAAACCGGCATCGGCCGGTTTCCATTTCTAAGCACGCTGCAATTTTATGTCTTTTGCATCTTTGTGACAATATTTATATTAATAATGTTTCTTTAATTAGTATGTCTTAGTTATTATAATACGATAAGTGTACGACTATTATGGGTTATTATAGTATAAGTCATTTACTTACTATTATTGTCGTCAAGTGGGGGTTGGAAATTTGACTTTGATGTTTTTAGGGTATCTTCTCAACATGTGCTAGGGACATGGGCAAGGGACATGGGCATAAAAACGACAAAAAGTCTTTGTATAACTGTCAACATCTGATTAAAAAAAAAACTTAAAATTTTTCCTTTACGTTACGACGCTGGTTTGTGCCTTATTTAGGAACTGCAATCATCTGGTGCATCTGTAATCAAGGTTAATGCAATACGCATAAAAAAAACTCTTATGGTGCCTTGTCGCGTAACCTCCGTTTCTTCAGCCTTTAATCCACTTTTACTTTCTACAAAATTACTATTTAAGGCAAACCCCAACTCCATTGATTCAGTGTAATTCACACAACTTTTTTCGGTAAGTATATTTTGGTTTATACTACTATCAGGTATTATGTTTAACATTTTTAACAGTTTTGCAAACATGGCGTCATTTTATGAAAGAGTTTTGGAAGGCTACGCCAACGAGTTAGAAGACTCGTTGGCACTGATGTACTCGAAAAAGGGAAGACGCCTATGGATCCCCGAGTAAGTTTTTTCTTTTCCTGTTTTGTTTTAAAATTTGTACTTTGATACATGCGATTTGCGAAATTTCTTGTGCTAGTTGAATGTGCATGGTCTTGCAAAATATCTTTTTTATTATTTTTTTCTAGTGTTATCAAATACGAGATCCGCTGGCAGGATCGCCTACGGAAAGGCATAAAATTACTGAAGAAGTTCCTGGACGGCGGGCAAATCGAGGAGGCAGTCCTCATAAAAAAATTGGAGCACTTAAATCTCCTCGATTTACGTTCCTTTTTGTAACTTGGGGATCTAAATAAAAAAATTTCTATTGTGACTATTGTGTTGTTTTATTTTCAATAAATTTTCTAAGGGATTCCTTACAACTACTTCCTAGACTTAATAACCTTTTCTCATTGTGACTATATAGTGATGTCTAATTACTTTCTTTGAAATTTCAATCAAATATGTATAACTTTTGCGACAATAGGGACATTCTTTTAACATTGATGATGATAAACACCTTTCGTCAGTCCATCTTGTAATACATTGCAAGCAAAATTTGTGATTACAACTATTTGGGTAACAGACTTCATTCACTTTTTCAAAACAAATAATACAAGTCACTATGTCTTCTTCACTTTGTTGTTCCTTAGCTGCACATTCCATTTCAAAATCGCCTTCTTCACTTGGATAAGGTGGAGAGGAAAAGATGCTCGTATCTACAGTGATCAAGTTGGTAAACTGACTTGGCCTTGGTAAGTCTCCACATGGATAAGGCGTAGACAAAAAACTGTCTGTATCTTCCATGCTCAAATCAAATAACTGATTATTTGTTAAGTCCAAATCTAATGATTCCAAATCTAATGGAGTCATCTCCGTTAATTGACTCATAGACAGATCTATAGGTAAATTTTCTTCAGCTGGTGGTGTCATCTCCATTAATTCCGACATGTAGAAGTCTTTGGGTAACAATTCTTCAACTAATGATGTCAAATGAACTAATTCACTCATATTTTCCAATAATATCTAAACTTGTTTGTATGCCAACGTGTGTCTTCACTTACATATAAGTATATGTTTGTTGGCGGTTTTGTAGTGGTGGTGGTTTTGTTATGGTGGGGCAATTGATGGGTATGTGGAGATGACGGAGGAGGAGGCTCTTGCTCTCATATGTTTTTTGGAGGAGGCTATTGCTCTCATGGGTTTTTTTGGCTGAGGAGTTTCAAATGAGGAGTTTACTCTCCTATTATCTCTACTATTATTGATAACCTAAAATTTTTTGGTCAAGAACAATCTTAAAGTCTCGCGCTTGCCACAAATTTGTTCGACATCTGTCAAATACCGATACTATACTCATACTTTTGTGTCAAATGTTTGTTTATTATGGTTGCCATGATAACTAAGGGAGCGTTTTGGTAAAGGTAAAAAAACGCTCGCTCCTCGAAAAAGCGCAACTTTGGACTTTCTTTTGAAAGCGCAAATTTCTTCTGTTCGCTCGGTTGTAGAAAAAGTTACATCAAGAATAGTATCCTTTTACAAAATTGATTACGGCCATTAGGGTTAATAAAAATCGCATCTGGATACTGTATATCGGAAATGACAAGTTGCCTCGAGCTTCTTACCATTCTTGAGTAAAATTAGTTACAATAAGATATAATATTAACATTAAGATACAAGTTTCATAAGGAAGCTCATTGTCCAGCATCATTCCACGAGGAGCGTAACGAAAAGTTTTGCAATACAAAGTCTTATGAATGTGTCAAAGACACATAACACTTAAAATATATACCGCGGCAGGTGACCCCTACTCTTGACACTTCGTTCTGGTTCCGATAACCTGCGAGGTACAGAGCAATATGGGCTGCTTCTCGATCTGAGAGCCATCTGCCATGCAGTATTAGATCTAATACGCTGGTGGATGACGCCTACTCCTGCTCTGTACAACATCTCACCGCTTTTCCGTAGATTTTTGGCTTTAAGACGCGAACTCACGGTCTCCAATTTGTCGACCAGCCAAAGGTTGCTACAGATGAAGGCAAATATAGGAAAAAAAGTTACAGGGGTTTGAAAAAAGTGTGCTGTTTATAGGCAAATGTGTGTTTATAGCAAAGTGTTTTATAAGACTGCGAACTCTTTCACGGCCTGTCAAAATACAATACAAAATGTTTTCCGGGCTTTGAAGCCGTGGTCCAATAGAAATTCTTCGTGACGTTCCGTCTACAGCTGCGGCAAACATTATCAAAGGCGATGAGGCAATGGGCGAAGTGATCTAGCGTGCTTGCCGACGTTGACTGATTCGACTGTGGTGAGCTCCGTGGTATTTATTCCCCCGCCGTCGCGCTGCAGTAGAAGGATTGGGGCTTTCGGCGCACTTGAAGTGATAGAACTCGCTTCTAGTCTGCACTTGAAACGTAATTTCATCCTTCCTGTTGAATTTGTTGCCGTGTTTAAAGATCTCAATGGCCTCTCTCGTTAGTCTCGGATAGAAACGCTGCGATTGATATAAGGTATCCACCTCGCTGAAAAGGATGACGTGACCTTCGGAGAGAGCGTGCTTTGCTACTGCTGACTTTGGGTTTGTCCTTTGGCCTGCAGCTCTGCTTCGAAAAGCCAAGTGTTTCGAAAAAGTTAATAAAAAGGGTAGGTAGTCACCAATTGGTCGATCAACCCATCTGCATACTGGTTTCGGGGTCTACTCGTCATCAGAACAGCTTTGGTTGGTCGACAAATTGGAGACCGTGTGTTGCGGCTTTAAACCGAAACCGCTACAGAAGAGCGGTGAGATGTTGTGCAGAGCAGGCGACATCCGCCAGCATATTAGATCTAATGCTGCAAGGCAGATGGCTCTCAATTCGAGAAGCAGCCCATAATGCTCTGCACCTCGCAGGTTATCGGAACCCCAAAAGAAGTGTAAAGAGTAAGTGCTCATCAATATGTCGATCAACCTATCTCCATACTAGTTTCGGGGTCTATCCCTCATCAGTACCGGTTTGGCTGGTCGACAAATTGAAGACCGTGTAGGTGTCCTATCTTCTTCTTTAGGCTTTTCTTCAAAATCGTATTTTTAGGAACGTATTTTTTAGCATCAGGTCTTTCTGGGAAGTCTATTTCTTCACTCCTCCTTTTCTTCAATTTCTTTTCCTTTTCAACCACTTTCAGTAATACGGGCTGGTCTACCGGCTTGACCAGTACCTTATCCAGGTGTTCAGCTTCTCACCTTTTTTTCTACTCTAGCAACCAGTTTGAGCCTGTAATTAGCTCTGGCAATGCAATTTGTGCTTTCTCTGACAGTCGAGCGGACGTTAGTTGAATATCTTCAGATCATTTCATTTTTTCTTCCTCAATAATCATTTTCTTAATTTTCTGTTTCTTCGTTTCCTCTTCGCTCACCTTCAAGATAGTTGCATCTTCAACTTCAGTAACAGTTTCGACAATAACAGACACTATAATCTCAGGCTGTTTACTTTCTTTTTCATTAGTTACGATTTCCGATGGTTTCTTCTTTATTTCCCTTCTTTTTTTTCCTTTCTTATACTTCTTTTCTTAACAGTTTTTTCTTGGCTTACATTCTTCTATCAGAGTGGTGCACTTCTTTAGACAGTTCTTCAACAATCTTGGCTGGAAGTTCTTCTGGAGTCTTCTCTTCAGGTTTCAGGTTTCTCACCCTCTTTTTTAGTGTTGTAATTTATGTAGTTTCCTATCGCACTTCTTTTTATTTCTTAATTGTGCGTTTCTTAATCACAGTTTTCTTAGTTATCTTTTTTGTATTTCGACACGAAGTTCTTCAACAGTTCAACCTCTGTTTTCGGGCTTGATATCTAAAAGTGCCACTAGGTCCTTTACAGTTACAGTAGTCTTAGGTTGTTAACCCTCTTTTTCTGTACTTACAAATTTATTTGTCCACCGTCTCTTGAATTTGCTCAGGAGTTCTTCTACCTACCAGGAGTACACAAGAGTGACTTTTTGTGGTGCTTCTGTTTCTTCTATGTCGTGTTTTGTTTCTTCTACCGTGGTATCTGGCCCTTTTTCTTCCTCTTCTGTGAAAACGAGCAGCTTATTATTGGCTTCTGCCAAAGCGAGAATGGCAAAATTTAAGGTTTTGTTTATTGTGTGGCTTAGTTTTGTATTATTTTGATTTATTTTCAACTTCCTCTTCCTTAAATTTGTTTTTTCGCAATACAGGCGTGTTTTTTTTGTAAACATTGTAGCTATTGCAAGTGGCGCCATCGGACGACGGCAGGCGCTTCCACTAGGACAGGCGAGATAATAGTGAAGTTAAACCAAGCCAGTTTTCTCTTCTCACAGACATATGGCAGAGATTCGTACCTATACCGTCTTGGGACGATGTTCAGCAGAGTATCAAACTCATTTCTCTATCATGCAGAGGAACGATAGACCGATTACGCTCTTATTGGAGCTCATCAGTATGTCAAACCTGTCAGAAATACGAGTTCGAATGATAGTTGGTCTCCTCTCTTGCTCAAGGCACTGTGTATGTATGCGAGTGGCGCCATCAGACGACGGCAGGTGCTTCCACTAGGCCATGCGAGATAATAGTGAAGTGAAACCAAGTCAGTTTAAACCTGAACTAAAGTTGGTTGACTCCAGGGACGACGTTCAGCAGAGTATCAAACTCATTTCTCTATCAGGCAGAGGAAGCATATACCGGTTTCGTAAACTGGCTCGGTTTCACTTTACTATTATCTCGCATGCCCTAGTGGAAGCACCTGCCGTCGTCCGATGGCGCCACTTGCATTTGTACACAGAGTCTTGAACAAGAGAAGAGACCAAGTTTCATTCGAATTTGTATTTCTGTCAGGTTTGACTGGTTTGAAGTATACCATACTGATGAGCTCCAATAAGAGTGAATCCGGTCTATTGTTCTTCTGCCTGATAGAGAAATGAGTTTGATATCTGCTGAATGTCGTCCCCAGACAGTATAGATACGAATCTCAACCATCTGTCTGTGGGAAGCGACAACTTCAACAGAAAACTGGCTTGGTTTCACTTCACTATTATCTCGCATGCCTTAGTGGAAGCATCTGCCGTCGTCCGATGGCGCCACTTGCATTCATATACAGTGGCTTGAGCAAGAACCTAGACCAAGTATCATTCGAACTCGTATTTCTGTCAGGTTTGAGGTATACCATACTGATGAGATCCATTAAGAGCGAAACCGATCTATGGTTCCTGTGCCTGATAGAAAAATGAGTTTGATTTTCTGCTGAACGTCGTCCCCAGACGGTATAGGTACGAATCTCGGCCATCTGTCTGTGGGAAACGACAACATCGACAGAAAACTGGCTTGGTTTCACTTCACTATTATCTCGCATGCCTTAGTGGAAGCATCTGTCGTCGTCCGATGGCGCCACTTGCATTCATATACAGTGGCTTGAGCAAGAACCTAGACCAAGTATCATTCGAACTCGTATTTCTGTTTGGTTTGAGGTATACCATACTGATGAGCTCCATTAAGAGCGAAACCGGTCTATGGTTCCTGTGCCTGATAGAAAAATGAGTTTGATTTTCTGCTGAACGTCGTCCGCAGACGGTATAGGTACGAAGCGACAACATCGACAGAAAACTGGCTTGGTTTCACTCCACTACTGGAGCTATTGTTGTTATTTGGGGACGGTCGAATTCGATTAGCATATGGATGGCCAGTAGTTTGGGATCGCTCTTGGGGGAAACCCATAAAAGAAACACCCTGTATGTATACTTACCCATTTTGACAAATGGCCACAACTTACTAATTTTAATTAAAACTTACTTAAAACAACATAAATCTTATCTAAGATCTATTCCAATCAACGATACTAGGACACAAAATTTTCTAATAAAGAGAGATGCATCTATAAATTATGGCATGGGAAGAAGAGAAACAAAACAGTAGCAAGACCTCATTCCGTCTTTCTCTTCCCATTCGACCGAACTTCAACTTCGGACGCCGATCGAACTTAGGGAGTACGTCTTCTGATATCTGGTATAAATCGCTATTTTTAATGGCGTTTCGAATATAATAATTTAGACTAAAGAAAATGTCAAGCTTCTGCTGGGACTCGAACCCAGAAACACAGAACTACGGAGGCCTAATCACTTTCTTCGCCCGGCAAATGGAAGATCTGTGAATCAAATCCCAGTCCGAGCAAAAATTTGACTTTTGTTTTTTAAGTTTAATTTATTATATCTTAAACGCCATTAAAAATACCCATTTAGCCTAAGAGTAGCGAGATAACATTTTTAAAGAGAACAACTTACTGAACAATTGAAAAAAAAAACAACGAAAATAATAATAATTCAGATTAAGATCAGCTGTTCGTCAAAATATAGGAACAAGATGTGCAGTTAAGAGATGAGGCCATATGGCGGACGAGGGATGTGACAACTTATTTATTTACACTTTGCGTCTCTTCTGAGCGTCCTTCAAACACCCCAAAAATTATCTCCCGGGATAAGTTGGGCATATTAAAGGAACATTTTCTACGTTACGTTACACGTCAACGCGATACATAAACCATTTGTCAGGGAGCAGCGGGGACATGTAAACAGATTTATCAAATTGTGGACTGAGCCCACTGACTAATGGCGTAATAATTTTGAAATATTACAATTTCGCAGGTCCAGCAAATAAAGTGACTGGTTTTAAATTCAAAAAACTATATGCTTTCGGTATTCATTAGCTGACCCATCGTTGTAGCCCAGCTCAATCTAAAGTTTTGCATAAGTGGATCGATTTTAGAGCAAAGAAACAGCGTGTTCTTTCAATGTAAAGACGACGTCACCAAATTGAATATCTGTTCCATTTGAAATTCAAATATCCAGCTATACGAATATAGGAATTGGTAAACAGAGTTTAGCGCAGATTTCTATGTTTAGCTAATGCACTTCTTCCCGGGAAAATTGCTCAAGAAATCGTGCTTCGCTCATATTGTATGCGACAGCAATTTTACGTAAAAACGCAATAATAAAAGTGCAACACATTGAAAAAGGACGGTTAGCCCCTCTAGGCCTATATGGGAATGCCTGGAAAATATAATTGATGGTCCTGAATACAAACGACCTAATTAAATTTTTGTCCGCAAAATCTCTTTCTCGAGGCTTGAAATGAGCCTCAAGTAGGACGGAAATGAGCACATTCCCGGGTTTTGGTAGAAATATGGAGAACTAGAACGGAAGAAGATTCTACTATATGTATGCATAAGTTCTATACCGCATTCGCCTTGCATAATTGAAATACTACCAACTCAACACAATAGTTTCTGTTCGCCATAATATCAAGAACTCTTACAATTTGTTTGGAAATATTAAAATGTTCTTATGCCTGAAATTAAATTGTTATAAATCCATCTTAAAAAACCAACGTTGTTTTTGGAATAATATGTAACGAGTTGTTGAGCTAAAAATATCAACACTGTTTCATTCAAATAAAATGTATGGAGCACCAAAACTCGTTTCATAACTTTTGACTTTTTTTTGTTTCAGGGAGAAAATGGCATTTCAATCGATTTCGATGGAGGGAACGTTACCTACATTCCTATCAATGGTGAGTGCTAATTGGTTTTTCAAAACCCGTTTCATTCATTTGTCCCGGACGCGAAAACTGAACCGAAAAGAGGTCCATTGAGGCCCGTCGCCAATTTAAACACTCAAATATCGATTAACAATAGCCCTTTGTGTTTTCTTTCGATATTTCGTCCCAAATTGATTTAGATTTTTTTCTTTTTTTTTTTTTTGGTACGTACATGGAATGTTATTACGGAATTAGGCAACCCGGAATACGTGCAGCGACTTTACGTCCAAATTGCCCTCGGTTTTCGGGACACGTTATCCTCGAAATCACATTTTACGGTGCCCCGATTTCCGTCTAATCCCCTCAGGTATGGATCGTTTAAAGTAAAATGGGACGTGAGTGTTTCCATATTTTTTGTGTTTCAGTTAGTTTTATCTAAAATTGATCGGAAGATGGCCCCTTTTTTGTGCGCTCGGAGGGGCCTTGTTTTAAACAAAAGCCCTCCGAGGTCCGGAAAGACCTGAACGTCTTCTTTGGGTTTTTGCTCTCTTCCAGTTGTTAATTTGGTTGCGGTCAGAGAGGCCAATTTGTATCACTACACTTACAGGCCAGAGTTGTTTCAGAGTTTGTATAGAGGTCAATTATTATTTTTGTTTAGCACATTTCCAAGTCACGGAATTAATAAATAATAAGTCTCACCATGATCGAAGAATTTCTTCTGAACTCAACTTTTTTTTGAGCCCAGTTCACCGACTCTAGTGATTTTGTTCCTTTTGTTTTCTACAGTCATTTTTAGATAGATACAATTAGATACATTAAACATCAGCCTATATGCAATTGACTAGTTTTAAAAGGCGTTTTTTTGGCCAGAAAAACTTTTTTCTACACTATTTCAAGTGTTCACTAAGAGGCCGGAACTCGATGAGAAAAAAACCTGTTTTGAAGACCAAACAATTAGACAGAAAGAGAAATTATGGAAACAACCTAAAGTAGAGTGAAACAAGAGAACCTTGAAAGACTAATAGCAAAATGGAACAAAGAGAGAAAACTGAAAAAGCCACACAGAATTAGAAAGAAAAGAAGCAATCGAAAGAAGGTAAAAAAGAAAGCAATTTAAAAAAGAAAACTTAAGTATATTGGTAAAATGAAAAATCTCTCTATATTTTACTTTATAGACGATAGGAAACATCTCAAATAAAGGATAAATTAACAAATTAGAAAAATCAGAAACTTAAAACCATCAAAAAAAAAAAAATTCAAAAAATAATTGACAGAAGTCTCCCTCAATATGACACAAAAGCAGTTGCTACAGTGACATTTCTAGGTAGTTAATCATTAAAAAGTAATATTAAAAATTCAAGATTGTATATTAAAAAACTGGACTGAAGATGCTAGGTGCAGACCAAAACGTAGGGTTGTCAAATAAAAAAATCCGTACTCTACAATGTAAAACAGTGGTATAAGCCTAGCTAACCACGCCCACCATTCCTATTGGCCGGATAGTCGCCACCGTCACGCGTCAAGCGACCAGTACTTGTCCGCTGTATCAACGGATGCCAAGACGTCGCAACTTGGTTTACTAAAGACGCCCTCATTGCTTCCAATGAAAACTGCTTCCTTAAACTTTCGTTTCTTCCAGTGCTGTTCCCTATGCACAATTTTGTCTTCCAACCACTTAATATTACTAGCACTGGAAGAAACGAAAGTTTATGGAAGCAGTTTTCATTGGAAGAATGAGGGCGTCTTTAGTAAACAAAGTTGCGGCGTCTCTTCGGTAGGGCATCCGTTGATACGGCGGACAAGTCCTGGTCTCTTGACGCGCGACGGTGGCGACGATCCGGCCAATAGGAACGGTGGGCGTGGTTAAATAGGGGTTAGAACATAAGCAAGTAGCCTGGAGCTGAATGCTCAGTTTCACTTGAAAACGAGCAGAGATTCCACTGCTCGAAACGTGGTGTAAAAAACTCGATAAAGACAATGGAAGTCCAAAATGTTCTTCGTTTTTCGACAGCTCTAATGCTTAATTAGCCAAATAAACATCAAAAATTGAAGTTTTTGTTTTTTATTCGATTTCGCCTGCTTACATTTTTTAAATTTTGATTGCTGCATTTAATTTAACTCGTAATTAGCAACTTTGCCCTTATGTTACCAGCTTCGTATCTCGTATAGTTTACGAGAGCTCAGTGGTAACGCTGGTAACCAATCGAATTTGTAACACTCTGTATACTTTTGGAAACCAATAAAAGACACATCAGCAAAGCGAGACACGCCATGGGAGTAGAAAAAAGAATCAAAACAGAAAAAGTATAAAAAGGTTAATAAAAGGAAAAATTGATTAAAATAAAAAATAAAATATTTTGTACATAAAAAAGAAATTCTAGAAAACAATTGATTCTTAAAAGACCAATAAACAAGTTCACGAGAAAATGGGACGAAAAAAGAAAATATTTTCTATAAAAAGGTTATAAACAAGGTTGGAAATTGTCGTTAAAGAAAGAACTCTGAAGAATAGCAGTTAACCACAAACTAAATGAAAAGTACTTATACAAACATAAACGTCTGAATGATAGGAATTTAAATTGTTAATAAAGAATAAAATATTTGTATACAAAAAATTTGTAGAAATGGTAAAAATAAGACAAGCTTATGGCTAAGGGAAAAGCAAAGATAAATATAATTAAAAAAATTTAGATAATGTAACTTTAGATATATTTAGAGATATTAAACACTTAGAAGAAAAAAAGCAAGAAACTATTATGTAAAAAGGCGTGAAAATAGAAAAGAAAATCAAAACGAATATATGAAAAATGCAGAATTTCTGATTTTTATATGAACACAAGAGAACTTTCGGAAATTCAGTTCAGGTTAGTTCAGGTTAGTTGCACTGTAGTGTTGAACGTAGACTTATAATTTCAGCCTACATTCATTAGATGTACATACAACTATAAGCTGAATCTAAGATTTTAATTTCAAAGTATAATTGTAAGTTAAGTTTACAATTATAAGTTAAGGCTGCAGAACAAACTTACAATTGAGAGTTTAAGTTACAAGTGTAAGTTCAAGTTACAAAAGTTCAAGATACAAGTTATAACCGTAATTTCAACTTACAATTATAGGTTAAAGTTTCATATTACAACTGTAGGTTCAAGCTATAATTGTAGATTAAAGATACGGACGCATGATTAACTTTTAATTGTTGGCTGGAGTTGAAATTCTAAATTGAAGTTAAAATTGTAGGTATAACTCAGAAATTTAGGTGCAAGTTACAATTGAACGTTTAACTGTAGTTAGGGTGTAACTAGGTTTGACTTACAGTTAGAAGTTCAAGTTACAATTTTCATTTGAAAATGAAATTGTAGTTTGGAATTATATTTTAATGTTGAAGTTACAATTCTATGTTCAAGTTACCGTTATATGTTCAATTTTAAATTGTAGTTTCAAGTGGCTATTCTAATGTTGTAAGCTGTAAGTTGTAATTTGAATCTACAATTTTTAAGTTGAATGTACACTTGTAATTTTAGCCTATAATCATTAGAGGTACTTACAACTATAAGCTGAATCTAAGATTTCAATTTCAAAGTATAATTGTAAGTTAAGATTACAATTTTACGTTAAGCCTACAAATGTAAGTTAAACTTACAATTGTAAGTTGAAATTAGAATTGCAAGTTTATTAAGCATTATATGCAAGTATTATAAGTTCAAGAGTATGTAGGTAACTGTAGGTTGAACTTACAATGTCTACACTACAGTGCAACTAGCTCACAGCTTTCAGTAAAAAATTTATACATCGCCATCCCACACAGTCCATTAAAAATGTTTGGATCATTGTCATTTCACTGGAAAATGGCGAGGTGTTGCGCATGCGCTATGTAATACGAGTCAATTAGGCTATCACTGCTATCCCACACCTTTCAATAAAATGTTTATACACCGCCATCTCACACAGTCCATTAAAAATGTATGGATCATTGTCATATCACTGGAAAATGGCGGGGTTTTGCGCATGCGGTATGTAATATGAGTTAGTTAGCCTGGTACGACAGTAGGAAAGAGGAATATTTTTTTTTTACTATGCATAGTGTCATTTAACGATAGGCCGCAATTCAAAGGGCGCATTCCTAAATTAATTTCAAATGGAAAAGGTTACATTGTGTCCTAGAAAGTCTGGTTTTCAAGATACAGGGTGTCAAAGAAATTTCAACAAAATTGGCAAAAGGTCTTGAGATATCAATAAAAAACATTATTTTTTTTTAGTTTTCTCACTGTACCTTGAAAATCAGGCTTTCTAAAACACATATTCATATAAACTTTTCTATTTAAAAATTTAGTGCCTTTTAGGAATGCCTTCTTGAAATTACGGTCTAAGCCTTAACTAACAAAAAAGAAGAAAATAAATAATCTTTAAGAATGAAAAACCTCACACAGGAAAAAAACTCTGAAACTTGTAGGACTAAAAAAAAAACATAAAAATGCAACAAATTTAAAAGTCGGAAAAAACAATAGTAGCCTTCAATAGTGGAAAAAAAGCAGGGTATAAATTATTACGTAAATGGAAATAAGGTCGCAAACGGGAAAACTGAGGCAAAAACAAATAAGTATTAGAAACTTTAATCCTTTAATGATCTTAAAAGATCAATAAAAGGCAAAACAGCGAAATAGTAAACACCGAAAAGACAAAAAAAGAAAATTTAAATAGTTCTTGTTTTGTTGGGTACAAATCTTGTGCCAAATATATTGTTGCGAACTAGGGTTCGATAATTCCAGTTGTACGATTTGACACGAAAACACTATTTATTTATTCCACAAATACACTCGACTACTAAATAACTCAGTACTTAACACTTTATAGCCTTCTATTATCGCTTCGTAACTTTAGCTTACTTATAGCTCGCTTAAAATAAGACTACCTACTCGGGCGCTCTATGCGCCTTTTATATACAATCCTAAAATTACAGAAAAACCTAGAAAGTTCTTTATAAGAATTCTTGAATAATCTCATATAAAAAAAAAACGGTTGTAAACAACTGCCTTCTAGATTAAGCCAGACGAGCAATAAATCACTCGTGTCAGCCATGACGCAGCGCGGATAGGTCGCGAAGCTCCACCAACCAACACGCTCCCATGCGTTGCCCCGCCTCCCATGCGGCGTTGCTGCGATCGTAACATTGCCCTCCTCCTAAGTCTGTTCGTCCCGAACAGATAGAGTTCCATGGTATCGTGCTAATCGATCCAAATGAACGACCTTCATCTTTGACCTAGGGGTCCGCTGGATCCTATACACCACATCATTAATCTTCTTTATAATTGTATAAGGTCCTTCCCAATTTTGGCTAAGTTTGGGCGACTTTCCCACCTTTCGCCTCGGATTGTATAGCCACACCAAATCACCATCCTGGAAGCCGCGGGAGTTAGCTAGTAAGTCATATCTTGCTTTGGCTCGATCACTGGATATCCGCAGTTTATTCCTGACTTGCTCATGAACATTGTTCAGCCTCTCCTTAAGCTCCTCCACAAAATTCTCAGAGCTGAGCGACTCTTTTTCTGGTGTTCCATACATCACATCCGCAGGAAGCCTCATTTCCCTCCCGAACATCACTTTCGCCGGAGTATAACCAGTGGCTTCATGCGTAGAGCCTCGATATGCCATCAACATGAGAGGTAGATGTTGGTCCCAATCACGCTGATGATCTGCCACCATTTTAGACAGGTAATGTTCCATGGTCCGATTAAATCTCTCTACCATCCCATCCGACTGTGGATGCAAAGGAGTTGTCCTGGTCTTGCGAATTCCGAGAAGTTCCATGACCTTCTGGAAAACAGCCGATTCAAAATTTCGGCCCTGATCAGAATGAAGTTCGAGAGGGACTCCAAATCTGCAGAACATTTCATTTACTAGCACCGTTGCCACAGTCGTTGCTTCTTGATTAGGCAGGGCGTATGCTTCAGGCCATTTAGTGAAGTAATCCATGGCGACCAAGATGTATTTATTGCCCGACTCAGTCTGAGGAAACGGTCCCGCGACATCAATTGCTACCCTCTCGAATGGAGCACCTAAAGTGTACTGCACCATTCGGCCCCGTGATCTTGTTCGAGGTCCTTTTGTGGCACAACAAACTTCGCACTTGCGGCACCAAGATTCGACGTCTTCATGATAATTCACCCAGTAGAACCGCTCTTTAATTTTGGCCAAGGTTTTATTGACCCCAAAATGACCTCCACTGGTTCCGTCGTGCATTTCCTGTAGTACGTCCGATTTTCTGCTTCCAGGAACAACCAACTGACTGACTACGGTCTTGCCATCCGGACTCTCCCACGCTCTCTTCAGTAAACCATTTTCTATTTTAAGAGAGTGCCACTGGGCCCATAGCGCCTTCAGGTTTGGACTTTTACCAGCAATTTCTTGCCATTCTGGTCTCTTGTCGTCAGTCTTTGCAGAGAGGATGAGTCCAATATCTGGATCATTCATTTGTTCTTCTCGAAGGGTCTGTGTGGTCCAGCCATCGTTTATTTCTACCGACGTTCTCCTTACCAAAGGAAGTCCCTCACGCTGCTCAGTTCTTTGACAATGCCGACAATCTTCTTTACAAGGCCGTCTAGACAATGCATCGGCATTTCCGTGAGACCTTCCTGGTCGATGTTCAATTTGGAAATCGTACTGCTGCAGGCGCTCTATCCATCTGGCTATTTGACCTTCAGAGTTCTTCATCTGTAATAACCATTTCAAGGCTCCATGGTCAGTCCTAATCAGGAACCTTTTTCCATATAAGTAGCGATGGTAATGTTCGACTGCTTTAACGATGGCCAACAGTTCCTTTCTAGTGACGCAATAGTTTCTTTCTGGCTTATTTAAAGTCTTACTGTAGTATTCAATGACCTTCTCTTGCCCGTTTTGTCTTTGAGAGAGTACTGCACCTAGACCACAGTTACTTGCATCCGTGTCCAAAATAAAGAGTCCGTCCTTTATAGGGTAAGCCAAGATCGGACTAGAACAGAGGGCAGCTTTAAGCCTTGCAAACGCCTGACTGCATTCGTGGTTCCACAAGAACGGTGTTTTCTTTTCCGTTAATTTGTGCAGCGGTTTTGCGATGTCGGCAAATCCCTCTACAAATCTCCTGTAGTAAGTACATAGTCCCAAAAAGCTCCTTACTTCGTGTTTGTCTCGGGGAACTGGCCAATCTTTAATGGCAGATATTTTACTATGGCTAGTTTTAATGCCTTGTTCTGAAATAGTATGCCCCAAGTACTCGACTTGCTTCTGGAACAGGCTGCATTTCTTGTAGTTTAACTTCAGGTGAGCATTCCGTAACTTGTTGAAGATTTCTCTTAAATTCTTCAAGTGCTCGTCGAAATCACGTCCCATGACAATTATGTCATCTAAGTATACCAGGCAAGTTTTCCAAGTCAGCCCCCTCAAGACAAGTTCCATTAGTCGCTCGAACGTTGATGGAGCATTGCACAATCCAAAAGGCATAACAGTGAATTGGTATAGTCCAGAACCAGTAGAAAATGCAGTCTTTTCTTTGTCTTCGGGAGCAATCTTTACTTGCCAGTACCCACTTTTTAAATCTAGAGTGGAAAACCACTTTGATCCCGATAAAGTTGCTAAGGTGTCGTCTATACGTGGCAATGGGTAGCTGTCTTTCTTGGTTACATCATTAAGTTTCCTGTAGTCAACACAGAACCGCGTTGAACCATCTTTCTTCTTAACAAGAACCACAGGCGACGACCATGGACTAGATGATTCTTCTATGACGCCCTCCTTTAACATTTCATTCAGCAAACTGTTAACTTCCTGTTGTTTAGCCAGAGGGACCCTTCGTGGATGTTGTCGTATTGGCTGGGCATCTCCTGTGTTGATCTTATGGACAACTAAATCGGTTTGACTGTCGTTGCTCTTGAAGTTAAACATATCAGATTCATCCATGGCAAATTTTATAGCAGACTGAAGTTGTTCCTTTGACAGGTGACTCCACTGTCGCTTAAAAGCATCAATAACTTCTGGGGAAGCTTGGTTAGAAGATTTAATTTTGGATGTCTCTGCTTCGACACAATTGCATACCCATTGTACAGGCTCATAATTGGCAAGAACTGTTCCTTCTTTTAGCTTGATGGTCCTTTCTCCAATATTGGCAACTCGTACTGGCATAGTCTTCTTCGTGTCGGTCAAAGTTCGGGCTACCATGATTTCAGTCGTCAAATCCAGGTTAGGTTCTATAAGTCCTATGGACCACCCAGGATCATTTTCAGAAGTCACTGTGATAATTTGTTCTGAATTTGGAGGAATTTTTACATCTTCCACCACCAGTAGACGGATACTAGTTTCCACATTTCCATTGGTTAATGCAAACTCCTCATCTCCAAACGTGAGAATATTCTGTTTGTGATCATAGGATAATCCATGTTTCCTGATGAGATCCATTCCCAAAATAAACTCGTCTTTGATCCTGGCAACCAACACTTTATGCCGAACTTCAAGTCTTTCTCCAATAATGATGGTGACATCGGCTTCTCCGTCTATAGGGCAAGATTCTCCAGTGACTGATTTTAACATAATAGGGTTGGGCAATGGTTGTATGGTATATCCGAAAAGTTTATCTGGCCTTACAATGGTCACATCTGCTCCTGTATCGATGGTAATCTGGATCTTCTGTCCTTTAATGCGTCCGGCCACTGTGAGACTTTTGCCACCCAAATTATTGACTTTAAAGATCCTGGGGGTCTTAGCGGCCCCGGTCAATTGCCCCCTTGCATTGACCGGAATTAGTTTTCCTGGGACCTAGTGCGGTCTTGGTCGCCGCTTGGTCTTCTAAACGACGGCGACGGACTTCTTGCCCTATTACGGCAGTTACTCTTGATGTGACCCAGTCTGCCGCAGTTAAAACATTTTATGCCCCGATTGTCTGTTGATCGAGGAGTTCTTTCTAACAGGGCTTGCATACTGACTGCCATATCTTTCATCGCTTTATGTAAACTGGCCATGGATTCAGCCATAGACGTATTCTCCTCTTCACCGCAAGTTGCCATTCGTACGCGTGGCGATGAATTAGATGACACTCGTGACGCCTCGAATTCCAGGGCCCGAACTAGTGCCTCGCTGATATTCTTGGGCCTTACAAGACGTAAGTGGTATCTCATGTCACTATCGCGAACTCCCTCAATGAACCTTTCGGCGGCAAATTGCATTTGAAAAGATTCAGGGGCCGATGGATATGCCAGGTGAATGAGTCTGTCTATGTCCGCCTCAAATTCTTGTAAGGATTCACCTGACTTTTGCTGTCTCATCCTCAGCTGGGCCTGGAACACGGTTTCTTTGTGCTCATTTCCAAATCGTAGTTGCAGAGTGTGTACTAAAGCCGCATAATTACTTTGATCCGCTGCCGACAGAGATTGGAGTAACTCAGCCGCTTTTCCACGAAGTGCTACGACTAATGATGTAGCTTTCTGGGGCTCGGACCAGCCATTAGCTTTTGCAGCTGCTTCAAATTGGGTTTTATAAATTTCCCATGCAGTAGTACCGTCGTAATCGGGAGGCTTAATTTTAGCGTTGGCTGTGCTAAAACTCTCTGTAGACACGTTGTCGTCCTCAAGTTGTTCCCGGAATTTCTTTTCTAGCTCGAGAACCTTCTGGTTGACAGCTTCGAGTCCTTCGTTAACGGATTGCATTATTCTTTCTTCCAATTGTTGCTCCCTAGCTGCGAAATGGCTCACTAATTCTTCTTTAAACCGTTTCTGTTCTTCTTTTTGTTCTAAATAACGTTTTTCCTGCTCTTCTTTCTGTTCTAGATAACGTCGTTCCTGTATTTGATCACGTTTTTCCAGCTCTTCCTTCTGTTGTTGATAACGTCGCTCCTGTACTTGATCACGTCTTTCTTGTTCTTCTTTTTGTTCGTTATAACGTCGCTCCTGTAATTGGTCACGTTTTTCCAGCTCTTCCTTCTGTTCTAGATAACGTCTTTCCTGTACTTGATCACGTTTTTCCTGTTCTTCCCTCTGTTGTTGCATGAGGGACAGCAGGGCGGCAAGTTGATCTTCCATCGCTTGATGCTGGCTTCTGGTCACTGGCATAAACACGTAATGTCCGGCAATGAAGCACTCACTTACAGTTCAGTAATATTAGTCTTCAAATTCCCACTGGAATCGCACTTCTGACACCAATTGTTGCGAACTAGGGTTCGATAATTCCAGTTGTACGATTTGACACGAAAACACTATTTATTTATTCCACAAATACACTCGACTACTAAATAACTCAGTACTTAACACTTTATAGCCTTCTATTATCGCTTCGTAACTTTAGCTTACTTATAGCTCGCTTAAAATAAGACTACCTACTCGGGCGCTCTATGCGCCTTTTATATACAATCCTAAAATTACAGAAAAACCTAGAAAGTTCTTTATAAGAATTCTTGAATAATCTCATATAAAAAAAAAACGGTTGTAAACAACTGCCTTCTAGATTAAGCCAGACGAGCAATAAATCACTCGTGTCAGCCATGACGCAGCGCGGATAGGTCGCGAAGCTCCACCAACCAACACGCTCCCATGCGTTGCCCCGCCTCCCATGCGGCGTTGCTGCGATCGTAACAATATCAAGAAAGGATCAAGGAAATGGGGAGAAAAATAGCCATAAGGGAAGTTTGAAAGGTTAAAAATAATATGCATAAAAATCCTTTCCAGGCAGCCTCGGTTCCGAGGTAAATAATATCACAAGTTATAATAACTAATAAAATAAAAATACTACAAAGTTGAGAAATCGAGGTCTGAAACATCTGAACTTTTAGTATACAGAGTGAGTCACATTGAACCACTCATGTGACTCACCCTGTATACAGATAATTAATATGAAGGTCGTTAATTTTGTCATTTTTTAATACTTTAAACTACAATGAAATACAATCTAAAGTGCTTTCCGAGCTTTGAAGGCGTGGCCCAATGGAATTTCTTCCTGACGTTTCCTCTACAGCTGCGGCAGACATTATCAAAGGCGATGAGGCAATGGGTGAAATGATCTCCCGTGCTTCCCAACGTTGACTGATTCGACTGTGGAGAGGTCTGTGGTATTTATTCCCCCGTCGTAGGCTTCAAAGCCCGGGAAACACTTTACTGTATTTTGACCGGCCGTGAAACCCTTCAAAGTACATATAAAATGTTTTTTTCTACGAATGCCTTGCGCACTACTAACTATCGTTGAAAACCGCCTGATGCCAGTGTACATTGCGCACGCTCCCATACAGAAGCGTGTGCAAAGTCCACTTCGTCCAAATCGTAGTCGCAGAATAAGTATAGTGCGCAACACATATGAAAATCACTCTTCACACTCTTGTGACGTTGTATCACTCGCCTGCGGCTCGTAACCAAACCGTAACACTCGTGTGAAAAATGCAATTTTCCACACTAGTTACACAATATACTATTTTGACTGCTTATTATTTACTTTTACGGCTTGATTGTACAAGTCACCCTCAAAGTCGGGTTCAGCTAAACTCAACTGGTACTTGAAATCGCCCATAAGAAAAGCATTGCTGTCAGCAAGTGTCACAATTGAAGTTAATTTGACAGCAATGCGATTCTTATGGGCGGGTTCAAGTACCAGTCGAGTTTAGCTGAACCCGACTTTGAGGGTGACTTGTACAATTTTGGCAGCAATGCGATTCTTATGGGCGGGTTCAAGTACCAGTCGAGTTTAGCTGAACCCGACTTTGAGGGTGACTTGTTCATTCTGGCCTTACATACTACGAATAGGAACAGGTTTACGAGTATTAGCACTAAATAAAACCAGCTCTCTTTTAAAAAATTGTCGACGTTTCGATTGTGAATTACAATCTTCTTCAGGGCCTTTTAAAGTTGAAAACATAATTATGTCAGGAGAGTTTAATGCACAGATGCACAGACATTTCTGGTCGAGCATTCATTGAAGTAAGAAGCCGTTTACAAGCTATTTCGAGACGGCAATGCCTGTTTTGTTTGACATAACTAGGTTCTCAACTTAAAAAAAAGCGCTGAGAAAGATTTTAATACACAATCAAAGCGTCGCCAATTGTTAATACCCGTAAACCCGTTCCTATTCATTGACACCAAGGACATTAATCACACACAATGCTTACATACTACTTTTCCAGAGTTCCAGACTCATGGTTTGCTTTAATTTATGTTTGTGGCGCATTCTAAATTTACGCAGTCGTCGCAGCAAGGCTTCGCCTTCCACGCCAGAGTGGCGCCTACTTATACGAGGGCATCTCCTTAAGTACTGGCGCAGTAATGCAACTAAGCAAAGGCAGTTAGCCTTCGTAACACTCAGAGCGTTGGGAAAATGGTAAAGAGCAGAAATTGCTATTTTACATTTTGTCCTTTCATAATAAGTTCGTCAATTCTTTTTTAGTTTGCAAAGTTTGTCAAGAGAGGAAAAAACATTTTTTTCTTTCTTATTCCACTTGACAAAGTTCTCAAACTGAAAAACTTGTGCGGATGATCTAAAAATAGCAAAAAAAGACTGTAAAAAAGTATAAGCTACGGTTGGAAACTTGAAAAAGATTTGTCTAAATGTTTTATTATCCTGTTTATTTAAAAAATCTCAGGTTATAACTGGATAAAACGTACAACTTATAACGGTTAATAAGTTATATAAAAATTTTAAATATATTATCAAACTAATTTTGACATTTCTACACTCGCGGATATACTTTCATTCTGTACCCGTTCATCGACTTGAGCACCGAACAGGTACCAACTTGAATCTTGAACTCCGGGTCCTCTACCACTCGGAACCGCAGCAGGAATTTAGCTACGCAGGCTTTCAACGAATACATGGCGAACCTTTGACCTGAAACAAAAACATTAGTATTCTGATTGGAGCGCGACTATTAATTATTTAGCTAATTAGTTTTCACGAAATATAATTAGTTTCTTGATTACTTTTGAAGTGACCCACGTGTTTCGATCGAACGTTATTCGTCTGCGTCATGTAATTAGACCGTCTCTGGAATATTAATCTGGAGAAAAAACGTCGGGTCATTAAATATTTAGGAAAGCAAATGATACAGCCCCCGTATATATTGATTGGTTGGTTGAAAGTGAAAACCATTGGCAGCCCACCTAGTAAATTTATTGTTTCTTTTACTTTACTAATTGAGAGGTAGAGTGGGTTTATCTGAAGAGGTCCAAGTTTAACGTATATCCTGAAGATGACCTCATAGAGAACAAAACGTCGCCAAAGCACCAGACCTGGTCCAACGAACCCGTTCTAGTCTCCGCCACTGGTTAGATTTCTATCAACCCCTTTCCCCTCTTTCACCTACTTACCCGCGATATAACTCTCTTGACCGGACTTACCTATACAGTTCCGAGGTCCGGCGCTGAACGGTACGTAAGCGAAATTGTGCCTTTGGCTTACTTTTTCCGGGAGAAACCGGTCGGGATCGAATTTTTCGGGTTCCGGGAATATCGACGCGTCGTGGGCCATTCCGTAGAGGAACACGGCCACCGTCGTTCCCTTTGGGATCCTAATTCCATCTAAGAAATCGGGAAAGTGTTTCAGTGTTTATCGACGTTTCATTAAGAATTGCTATTTTTAGGTCTACTTTGCTGGGGTATTTTATGCCTGTTTAAGAAAAAGTGTTGCGCAAGATTTCGTAATAAGCTCATTAAGTGGTTTTTTGCCCGTTCCCGAAGCAACTCTTTTTTTTTCTTTCTGCTGCGGATCAAAAAGAAAAAGAGCAATCGTCCATATAGGAAATTGGTTCAAAAACATCCTGTCCAATTTGTCACTCCGGTGGACCAGAAAAGCACTTCTTTACTCTTTTTGAGGTCTTGAAATTGCCCCTATCCGGCGGCAAGATAAATATTGCGAAAATAAGTGAGGACTGCTTTGGCGAAATATTTTCCTGCTTACCTTTTGCAGGCTCGTTATCCCGATATTTCTTTTTAAAATTGCTTTCGTTTTCCTTGGGAAGTTGCAGGAAGCATGCTGTGCTCGACGGTAACTGTACCGAGGCAGTCGAAATTGAATAATATTTCTGTCAAGTTTAGATATAGAGAAAGTACTCGACTTTCAGTCGCAAAAATGGTCCATTTAGAAGAGTCGCATATGGTCGAATACATGAGTGTGTGAGATCTAGTTTTGTTTACAGGAAAGTCATTTTAAGTAGCCATTCTGCCATTGTATTTCCAGTTGAGCAAAAATAAACACGAGAAAATTCTGAATTCGTTGATTTCTTTAAATTTTGTCTTACGTTGAAATACCTACTTATTTTTTTTTAAAAAAAGTCAATATGCTTAAGTTTATATATCCGATTATTAATAAAATTATAGTCTTCCTGCGAAAATACATGTAAAATCGGTCAAAATTGGGGTCGAACTCTCGCTGCTTATCTACTACAACAGTTTAGCACTAATCTGTATATTTAAAAAAGTTATGTGGGATAGGTGACGTTGAGAGGTTGTTTTGTGTTCAAAATGGCTAGAAAAGATTGAACTCAAGTACGGGATTAATGCTTTATTATGTTCGAAAATCATTTTAAGTTACTTAAGTAGATAAGCAGCAAGAGTTCGGGCTCTATTTTGATCATATTTACATATATTTTTCCGTAGGGAATTCTAAGGACGTCTTTTTCCATTTTTTATATCGCTGCCATATTCATGAAGATACTTAGACGCGATCATGCCGACCTCATTAAGGGGCTACAGTTATCTGAATCAACAAAAATATGAAACTTTGAAATATTTGTCGAATATGACTTCAGAACTGGATGTTTTTACTCAAAATATATATCGTGATAACTTGGGAACCATACTGCATGCAGGAAGTGATAATATGTGGTTGGAAAACTTATTAACCAATTCATAGTTCTAACGTGTCAGCCTTACTATATTTTTCTTCCCATTGGAACCATAATGGAGAGATATAGAAATCTAAAAATAATGAAAGTTTTTCCATTAAATTTCCATTATCACAGAAAACGTATCGATGTCATCCATGGAAGTAATTGGACACGATCAAACGGAGCTCATTAAGGGGCTATAGTTTTCTGAGTTCCTGCTAATAACGAAAATATGAAACTTTCAAATATTTGTCGAATATAACTTCAGAACTGGATGTTTTTACTCAAAACATATATAAGGATTTAGATCGTGATAACTCGGTAACTATTGGACACACAGGAAGTTATAATATGTTGGAAAGCTTATTAACCATCCATACTTCACTACACTATTAGGCCTTACTATATTTTTCTTCCGAATGGAATTTTGATTATTTAATCCCCTCCTAAGTAGGCCACGCATGCTGGGGCCAAAAAATGGCAGAATTGAGTTTAATATTCCTCATAGGAAAATACATCACTACGTTTGACACCAATTTGTATAGTAATGTCGGATATGTGATGGTGGAATTTTGTGAATGGGTAAACTTGAGTAATGCTTTATTACGTTCATTGATGTTCGAAAACCATTGTAAGTAACTTAGCCAAGGTAAACAGCAAGAGTTCGAGTGATATATTAATAAAATTATAGTCTTCCTGCAAAAATGCATGTAAAATCTGTCAAAATAATTGGGGTCGAACTCTCGCTGCTTATCTACTACTAAAGTTTAATACTAATATGTATATTCAAAAAAGTTACGTTGGATAGGTGACGTTGAGAGGTTGTTTTGAGTTCAAAATGCCAGAAAAGAATGAACTCAAGTATAGGATGTAATGCGTTCATTGATGATCGAAAATCATTTTAAGTTACTTAAGTAGATAAACAGCAAGAGTTCGGGCTCTACTTTGATCATCTGTACATGTATTTTTCCTTAGGAAATTCTAAGGACGTCTTTTTCCATTTTTGATTCTGTCGTTATTTAATCCCCTCCTAAGTAGGCCACGCACGCTGGGGACCAAAAATGGCAGAATTGAGTTTAATATTCTTCACTAGGTTTCATACAATTTTATATATTAAAAAAATAGTAATGTTAGATATTTGATAGTGGGGTCGTTTTGAGTTCAAAAGGCCCGTAAATGGATAACCATAGAGTTCGAAAAGTAACTTCTAATCTCCTCCTCTCCTTCTAAGTAGACCAGGCACGCTGGAGACCAAAAAAATTGCAGAACTGAGTTTAATATTCCTTATAAGAAAATTCATCAATACGCTTGACACCGATTTGTATAGTAAAAAATAGTAATGTCGGATATGTGATAGTTGGGTCGTTTTGAGTTCAAAAGTCCCTTTAATTTGTGGTCGGAATTGTTGATGATTTGATTCCATAGGCTTAATTTTTTTTTCTCTGACCTGACTAAGGTCACGTACGCTATTTTCATTTTTAATTGAGCATATGCAATGAAGCAGAAATGAAGCTTAGTGATGTGAACATTTGTCAGCGTAGCAAAAACTCGAACAGAAACGTCAATCCTTTAATGATCCGGAAAATTACATAAAATGTCTGTTTCACTGTATTTTTTTTCTGACAGCTGCCATTTTTTTAAAATGTAAACAAAGTAGGTATATGTCGCCAATAAAAAATGAGAGATCTCGGAAAAAACTGACAAGCTCAGCTTCTTCATGTAAAACATTTTCCACAACTTTTGTGTTTACATCGTTCTGCAAGAGCCAATTTGATTTAAAGGAATCGTCAAAATTCGATTTTTTCTAATTATCTAGTGAGTCTTAAATGTTTTCCTTACGGAAATCTTAAGTCGGTTTTTGGTGTTGCGACTCTGTGTTTATTTAATTTCCTCCTAAAGAGACGATGGTAGGAATCAAAATTTGCTGAATGGACCTTAATGTACTTTATGGAAAAATACTTGTAAAAACAGCCGAAATTAGGGTCGAACTCTTCTTACTTAACTACTAGCAGGGTTTCACACTAATTTATATATTTAAAAGGAGTGATACGTTGTTATTGTTCAAAAGTTTCAGAAAAGGTATCGAGTACAGGATTTAATGTTTCATTACGTTCATTGATGATTAAAAATTATTAAGTTACTTAACCAAGTATATAAGTCATTACATGTATTTTTCCGTAGGGAAATCTTTAAAAGTCCATTGTCCTTTTTCGGTTTCTAGGGTCGCGACTCCAGAGTCCAGTCCATTATTTATTTCCTTCCTAAAGAGAGTGGACTAAGGAGAACGGACTTTAATATTCCTTATGGGAAAATACACGTAAAAACAGCCGATATTGGGGTCGAGCTTTTGCTACTTAACTACTATTAGGGTTTGACACTAATTTGTTTATTTAAGAAAAGTGATGTTGTTTGTGTTCAAAAATATCAGAAAAAGTATCGAGTATGGGGTTTAATGTTTAATGTTTCATTACGTTCATTGATGTTTGAAAATTCTTAAGTTACTTAACCAAATAAATAAATAGCAAAAGTTTTAGCGCTATTTAGATCTTCCATACATCTATTTTTCCTCGGGGAAATCTAAAAAGTCCATTTTCAATTTTTCGGTTTCTGTAGCCGCGAATATTTTGCGGACTGTACCTTAATATTTTTTATGGATAAGTACAGTACACAGCCGGAGTCGAACTCTTCCTGCTTATCTACTACTAGAGTGTAACACTAATCTGTATATTAAAAAAAGTTATGTTGGATAGGTGACGTTGAGAGGTTGTTTTGAGTTCAGAATGGCCAGAAAAGATTGAACTCAAGTATGGGATGTAATGCTTTATTACGTTCATTGATGTTCGCAAATCATTTTAAGTTACTCATTTTAAGTAGATAAACAGCAAGGGTTCGGGCTCTATTTTGATCATCTTTACATGTATTTTTCCGAAGGAAATTCTAATGACGCCTTTTTCCATTTTTGATGTTGTCGTTATTTAATTCTCTCCTAAGCATGAAGCAGAAAGGTAAAATCCTGCGGGTTAATGAAATTTCTTCAAAAATGTATGGTCGGAATTGTTGATTAATTTGATTCTATAGGATTTTTTTTTCTCTCACCTGACTAAGGTCACGTACGCTATTTTCATTTTTAATTGAGCATATGCAATGAAGCAGAAATGAAGCTTAATGATGTGAACATTTGTCAGCGTAGCAAGAACTCGAACAGAAACGTCAATCCTTGTTGGTATATATCGTCAAAAAACATGAGAGATCTCGTAAAAAAACTGACAAGCTCAGCTTCTTCAAGTAAAACATTTTCTACAACTTTTGTATGTACATCATTCTGCAAGAGCCAATTTGATTCAAAGGAATCGTCAAAATTCCATTTTTGCCAATTATCTAGTGAGTCGTAAAATTTGTTCTTACGGAAATCTTAAAAATCGGTTTTTCAGGTTGCGACTCTTGTCTTTATTTAATTTCCTCCTAAAGACACGATACTAGAACTCAAAATTTGATGAATAGACCTTAATGTACTTTATGGAAAAAATACTTGTAACAACTGTCGAAATTGGGGTCGAGCTCTTGTCACTTAACTACTCGCAAGGTTTCATACTAATTTGTATATTTGAAAGGAGTGATACATTGTTATTGTTCCGAATTTTCAGAAAAGGTATCGAGTATCTGGTTTAATGTTTCATTACGTTCATTGATGTTGTGCCATTGAGCCAAATAAATAAACAGCAAAAGTTCGAGCGCTATTTCGGTCTTCCATACATGTAAATTTTGCTCAGGGAAATCTAAAAAGTCCATTTTTTAATTTTTCGGTTTCTGTAGTCGCGACTCTGTCATTAATTTCCTCCTAAATGCACTAAGCTAGGAATCCAAATTTTGCGGACTGTACCTTAATATTTTTTATGGATAAGTACATATCAAAACAGCCGGGGTCGAACCCTTGCTGCTTATCTACTACTGAGTTTAACACTAATCTGTATATTAAAAACACACACAAATGGTTATTGCGGGATGGTCTTGACTTCAAAAGGGAACAAAAGGGGCAAAAAATGACTTGAGTATGGAATTTAATGCTTTATTACATTCATTGATAAAATAATAAAATTTTAAAAAGAATCATTTTTAAGTAACTTGTGACTTTAAGAGTTTGAGGGCTATTTTGCCTCTTACAAGTGTTTTTTGTTTGTAGAAACTTCTATTAAGGCCCATTTTTTGGTTTTTTAAGTATAATAGCCGAAGTCGAACTCTTGCTGCTTATCTACTACTGGATTTAACACTAATCTGTAGGACCAGAAAATGGCGAACTTGGGTATAGGATTTATTGCTTTATTACGTTCATGGAACATCAATGAAGGTGTGTGTTATTATGTTCAATAAACGTAATAAAATACAAAAAAAAATCATTTTAAGTAACTTGTGGATAAACTTCAAGAGTTTGAGCGCTATTTCGGTCGCCCTTACATGTGTTTTTTTTTCGTAGAAACTTCTGTTAAGGTCTATTTTATAATTTTTTGGTTTTTTAAGTTTTTGGTGTAAGTACATATCAAAACAGCCGGGGTCAAACTCTTCTGCTTATCTACTACTGGGTTTAACACTAATCTGTAGTGCCAGAAAATGGCGCAGTTGGGTATGGGATTTAATGCTTTATTACGTTCATTGATGTTCAATGAACGTAATAAAGTGAAAACATGATTTTAGGTAACTTGTGGATAAACTTCAAGAGTTTGTACGCTATTTCGATCGCCCTTACATGTGTTTTTTTTGTAGAAACTTCTGTTAAGGCCCATTTTTTAATTTTTTGTTTTTTTTTTAAGTTTTTGGTGTAAGTACATATCAAACCAGCCGGGGTCGAACTCTTGCTGCTTATCTACTACTGGGTTTAACACTGATCTGTAGGGCCAGTAAATGACGCACTTGAGTATGGGATTTAATGCTTTATTACGTTCATTGATGTTCAATGAACGTGATAAAGTGAAAAAATCATTTTAGGTAACTTGTGGATAAACTTCACGAGTTTGAGCGCTATTTTGCTTCTTACATGTATTTTTTTTTCGCAGAAACTTCTATTAAGGCCCATTTTTTTATTTTTTGTTTTTTTTTTTAGTTTTTGGTGTAAGTACATATCAAAACAGCCGGGGTCGAACCTTTGCAGCCTATCTATTCCTGGGTTTATCAATAATCTGTAGGACTAGAAAATGGCGCACTTGGGTATGGGATTTATTGCTTTATTACCTTCATTGATGTTCAATGGACGTAATAAAATAAAAAAAATCATTTTAAGTAACCTGTGGATAAAGTTCAAAAGTTTGAGCGCTATTCTGCCTCTTACAAGTGTTTTTTTTCCGTAGAAACTTCTATTAAGGCCCATTTTTGAATTTTTTGTTTTATAAATTTTTTATGTAATAACTCTTGCTGCTTATCTACTACTGAATTTAACACTCATCTGTAGGATCAGAACATGGCGCACTTGGTTATAGAATTTATTGCTTTATTATATAATACGTAATAATAAACGTAATAAAATAAAAAAAATAGTATATTATACAACAAGCATTTAATAACGCTCATTAAATGCGCGTTGAATACTATACTTTATCCATGACCAAGATTCTGGGTTTTCTGAAATATGATAGATTATAGGTGCCACAAAGATAATTTACAATTTTAAAACCACGACCACGACTGGTTTCGCTATTCAATGGCGCGAAGTCTGATGCGTCTTGTCGATAGATGACGGTCTAGTCACCAGCGCATGTCACCGCATGTTCATTTCAATGCTACGAGGGTGGACGGTAAATTACTTCATTTTATGGCCTATTTTAAGTATTTTTCAGTGAAAAGTACATATTTTAGTGAAAAACAGACACTGTAACCTACATTTGCCTCAATACATCCTAATAGAAGGATAATTATTTGAATGAACCAGTGGTAACTACCGATTTCATGTTTAGGGCAGTTTACTTTTTTGAGTTGTCAGTTGCCTACGACATGTTTCGTTTCCATGACAACTCATTATTCACTTGTGAATGATGAACATTATTCACAAGAGAGTTCATTATTCACTTGTGAATAATGTTCATTATTCACTTGTGAATTATCGTTAGTCTTGAGAGTGTACAAGAATAATGTGGTTATTATAGTATGGTCGTGGATAAAAATCATTTTAAGTAACTTGTGGATAAACTTCAAGAGTTGGAGCGCTATTTCGGTCGCCCTTACTTTTTTTCGTAGAAACTTCTGTTAAGGTCCATTTTTTCATTTTTTGGGTTTTTAAGTTTTTGGTTACTGGTTTAGGTTAGTTACCGGTTCAGGTTTTTGGTTTAAGTTACTGGTGTAAGTACATATCAAATCAGGTGGGGTCGAACTCTTGCTGCTTATCTACTACTGGGTTTAACACTAATTCGTAGGGCCAGAAAATGGCGCACTTGAGTATGGGATTTAATGCTTTCTTACATTCATTGATGTTCAATGAACGTAATAAAATGAAAAAAAAATCATTTTAAGTAACTTGTGGATAAACTTCAAGAGTTTGAGCGCTATTTCGGACGCCCTTACATGTATTTTTTTTCGTAGAAACTTCTATTAAGACCAATCTTTTAATGTTTTGGTTTTTTTTGGTTGCCACTCTTTTATTGTTTAATGATCTCCTAAATAGATGATCCCTAGAGATAATAATATAATAATCACTAAATAGAAGATCTCCTAAATGATCCTCATGGAAAAATATTCGTAAAACCCGCCAAAATTGATGTCGACCTTTTGCTTCTTATCTACTATAAAGCTAATCACTTTATAATAGATAAAATTATTTTTGTTTTATATTTATCTCATGTTTAATATTTTAACACACATGTATGTAGGTATTTTAATTCCAGACAAAATTGAAAAAAACTCAACAGATTCAAGCTGACAGATTGTTATATAGGCCTTTCCAGTACTAGCCTTGAGAAAAATGTGAATAAAAGTCGAAACGTCAGCAGTTGCAAACATCCCGGCAGTCTGCTGGCAAGGGGAAACCAAATATATCTTATTCGGTTTTGGTCTGATCGAGCAAAAGTCTGTTTGCTCTATTCTATGTCTCAACTGCTGATGCATTATTTCAGGGACGTGGAAATAGAGATATCGTCTGCAAATAATTATATTTTAATTATATTTCTCATGATTTTGGGCATTCGGAAAGTTAGATTTCGTCCTCAGTCAGTATTTCCAGCCTTGTAGAGATACCTGTTTACATAGTTGTCCATTAACTCGCAGTTCTGATCGACACTGTAGCTTCAATTTCTTCACTTGTTTATTCTCTGTTAGAGCATTCTATTAAATTTACAGTAGAACTCACGTTTTGTCCTTTAAATTGTAGAAATACGAATTGCAATTACTACTAAACCATAAGACGTTTAACATAACCAATATTTAAGACTAGCAGTTGAACTGCATAAAAGAAAAACAGTGTTTGTGCTAAACACCCTTTAATGGAGAGTGCCTCCATGGGTATACTAGCCGCCGATATCGTAAGCACCATGAAGTCGTCACGAAGAATCTTCATAGTTATTAGGTGCGTCATCATCTTCAGACGGCTCATCATAGTCCAGAACATTCAAGGTAAATTTAGTTACGTACTGGCTGTAGGTATATACGTAATTTCCCACATAAAACACTTATTACCGTTACTCATTCTAATTCTGAGTGAGATTCTACATATAAAGGTAACACATTTAATGTTTTGGCTGTTTCAAGTGTCACTGTCATTATGGTCATCAGCTATCGAGAATTTTTTACCGCCTATCTCGCCGCTATCATCGCAACGATTTAAGTTCGTACGTGACTTCAGTCAGCACGACACGAAAATAGTCATAATGCTAAATGCAGAACTGCCTAAAATGCCGCCTTAAGCCTACAGGTGGCTATGAGAGTTGAAGGGTGGGACCGGAATTCTACTTTTTTTTTTTGGTATATGCTGATAAAGTGATAGTTTACAGCCTGCTCGTTGATGGCCTATGACCGAAGGCTGCGAAATCTAATTTGGTCAACAATGGAGTGCTTAGCTCTGCGTCCTTCGGTCAGCAGCCGAGGGAGGTCTTTTCAATTAAGTACAATGTTTTCTTATATAGCCATGACTTGACATTAAAGCATTGTAACAATGAAAACACTTTATTTTGAACATTTCTACTTGCAAAGTGCTGCCGTGCTACTGTCAGTTCGTATATGCGTGCTTTTAAGAGAAGTTACCACATGCCTAAAAAAAAAAAAAAAAAATGTAAACTAATTTCTCTTGGTTAATGTATAACTGGTATTTACATGGCAGCTTAGCTTTATGTAAATACCAGTTATACATTAAAAATAAGAAAAAAGGTTCGCAAATTTTCGACTATAAAAGGTAGATTGGTAGTGTGTCTAGTCTAACCTTGTAACCTTGTATAAAGGTAGGCACGAAGTATGCTTTATGCCTACATATAACGTTAATCTAATCTTTGTTTTAACAGACCTTTTATTTACTTTATAAAAGAAGCAGGGCAAGAAGCTATTCAATTAAATGCAGGGCTAAATACCTGTTCGAACAGCTTTACTCTGCGTACTTTGTTTTTTTTTTTTGGAAAAGTAAATACAAAACAACTCTTACGTACGTATGTGTTTTTCTTTTTTTCTGTTCCTCTATCCTCCGCGTTCTCCAGGACACATAAAAGGATACTCATTTGCTGAAAAACCCTCCAAAGCCATTAACCTTCCAGGGACAACAAAAACACGGCCCAAATAATGTTTACCTCCGGCAGTCGGTATCTGAGTACGACAATGCCCTTTTGACTACATCGTCCCCTTTTAGGGCTTTGTTTTGACTTAGTTATCGATCCAGGACGACGCCAATAATAGAACGAGCCCCAACCGATATTCTTAATATATAATTCTTTATTTTTTGCTTACCCACGATCCATTCTTCGTCGATGTTTCGTTCGATCAGAGGCACCGCCTGATAGATCCTCATCGCTTCCTTGACGACGATGTCCATATAGTTTAGGTCGTTGATCTGCGAAAGGGTTATCTCGGTTTTGGGATCTTTGCCAAGCACTTCGCATAATTCCTCGTACACTTTGTCTTGATAGGTCGGGTTTTGTGCCAGGGCGTATAGCGTAAAACATTCCGCCGTAGTTGAAGTATCGTGGCCCTAAAACAGTCCCTTTGTTCACGTTATCAAGGCGAAGGTGCTTGCCAAATGTACCCACCTCGAACATGAACGTGCTCACTTCGTCGCAGATGTCTTTGTCGGACAGGTTTTCGCCGTTTTCGTTGGCTTCTAGCAGCATGTCAAGTAAAGCTGATCGGATTTTGATACCGTCCTCTCCTTGTCCTGACATCTGAAATTCAACTTTCTGCTATAATGGGGGATGTTCATTTAAAACACGTCTTCTATAGTTGGCAGTGAAATGTGAGAAGAAAATTATGAAGGAACAAATAGATAGAGATTTTCTAATGAACACACCATATAACAATGATTTTATTCGAACCGAAGAATCCCTAACTAACTAACCACCTTGAACTCACTTTTCCTTTTATGGCGTATTCTGCCTTCCTTTTCTTGATGACGCCCTGGCAGAAGTTGTGCAGAGTGTCCAAAGTCTCGTGGTAGATTTTGTAGGGTTCGGCGAATCTGAAGAACAAGGGATGGCCCATCCAGCCGGAGAAAAAGCGGAACACGAAGATTTCCAGAAAGTTTCTGACTGCTTTCACGTACTTGGGGTTTTCGTGAGTTTGAGCTCCGATCGGGGTGCCAAATGCCGTTTCTGAAGAGGATGTAAATCTAGTTTTTGAATAATTAATTTTTATTTATTGTATAATTTCCCCACCACCTTACAAAATGTTTAACTATCCTTTGGGGTTTGGCAGTTATTAATAAATTATGTTTAAACTAAAAATCACAAAATTATGTAAACCAAGTTTCTTTACGAGTTTTGGCTTGCTTTTTGCTGCGGGCTTAAATTTTTCTCATCTGACCTAACCGAGATTACGTACGCCATTTTCTCCGTTTGATCGGGCTTATGCATTGAAGTAGAAATCTTAATGAAGTGAATATTGACTGACATCTGACACAATTATCATTTTTTAGTTGCAGTATAACCTGGAGCGAAAAATGGGCGTAAGTGTGCCATTTTGAAAAGGAACCGGCCATTTATTGGTATCAATTTAAACCTAACAATTTTTTAGTAACTTACTTTCATAATTTTATTAAAAAAAAGTAAGTTTATACCGTCATTTGAAAGTGACAGCTGTCAGAAAAAAAATTGACAAGCGCAGCTTCTTCGGGTTAATTATATACTACACCTTTTGTAATTTACATCATTGTGATGGAGCCAATATTGATTCAAAGAAATTATCAAAATTTGGTTTTTGCCTTCTAGTGAGTCATAAAATTTTTCAAAATTCTGGAAATGGTTTTGAATTGCTCTCTTAAATCTGCAATTTTTTCCCATTTAACCCAGTTTGTAACTCTGCTACATTCTGAGATCTCGACACTAATCATCGAAAAAAAACTGTACCCATTATACTCTGTATAATGTTCATTTCTTAATTGTTTATCTTTCCAAATTTTTTCTCAAATATGTAACTATTTTGGTCCGTTTTTAAATGCTACTTTTCGCGCTTGAATTTCTCTCTCCTAACCTGACTGAGGTCACGTACATCATTTTCTTTTGCTTAAATGACCACATGCACTGACAAAGACTCTGATCTTTTCCGAGATCTCTTCACTAATCTTAGAAATAAACTCACCCTGTATATAATATTTTAATGTTCAATGGTTTGATGTTTCTTCAGGACCAAATTTTTTCACAATTCCTTGCTTATTTTAGTCTATTTTTTGATGCTTTTCTTTTGGGCGTAAATTTTTCTCGTCTGACCTGACTGAGGTCACGTACGCTATTTTCTTCTGCTTAAATGAACACAAGCATTGAAGCAGGAATACTAGGCAGCATTGCATTGAAGCAGGAATAATGAGATATCTTATTGATAAATTTAAAACGTCTAACTTGGTTGTTTTTAACTCTTATTTTTTTACCATTTTGTGAGGCTTAGAGGTCTTTTTTTGATGTGCAAAAGAATTTTTATATATAATTTTTGATGTTTCTCTTCATGCTACAATTTTTCTCGTCTCACCTGACTGTCGATACTGAGATCACATAAGACATTTTTTGCTATTTAATAGAGCAAAGGAAGCAGTATATCAAAGCAAAATCTTAGTGAGGTAGACTTTTGCAAACTTAGTAAAAACTTCAACAGTAACGTCATTCCATGACTATCCAGGAAAACAAAATGCGTTAATAGAAATTTTAAATTTTTTTTCGTTTGATTTGGCTGATGTCATGTACGCTACTGGTACGCTAACCCCTAGCGGAAAGATCAATCCCACAATGACCAAAAAAAAAAAAAATACGTAAAAACTTTCAAAATTTATATTGACTGAGGTCACGTACGCCATTTCCTGCCATTTGATTGAGCACATTCAATATGGACATTTGCAAACGTAATAAAAACTTCAACAGACACGTCAATCCCATAATGGTCTTGAAAAGGAAAATGCGTTAATCGAAACTTTTAAAACTCAGGTATTTCAAAACTTAAAAAATGTTTGTTCTGACTGTAATCACTTACGGCATTGGTGCTGTTTGATTGATCACATGCACTAAAGTAAAACAATTTAGTGACTTGGACACTATCTGTAAACGTAGTGGCACCCCAGCAGAATTGTCAACCCCACAATTATCCAAAAAAATATTAAAATACCAAAAGAAAACTTTCAAAAATTATCTTTTTCTGACGTGATTGACTTCACGTACGCCATTTTGTGCTCTTTGATTGAGCGCATGCGTTGAAGCGGAAGTCTTAGTAAAATTTTTTGGCAACGTAGTAAAAACCCCTACTGAAACATTAATCCCCAATGACCCAGAAAAACAAAATGCGTTAATGTAAACTTTAAAACTTTTTTCTCATTCGATCTGACTGAGGTCTTCGATCTGACTGAGGTCTGACTGAGGCCATTTTCTGCCATTTGATTGAGCACATGCAATGAAGCAGAAATGTTAGTAATATGGACATTTGCAAACGTAATGAAATTTCAACAGAAACGTCAATCCCATAATGATCCAGAAAAACAAAATGCGTTAATCGAAACTTTTAAAACTCAGGTATTTCAAAACTTAGAAAATGTTTGTTCTGACTGAAATCACGTACGCTATTCGTGCTGTTTAATTGACCACATGCACTAAAATAAAAATTTTAGTGACTTGGACATTTGTAAACATAGTGGAACCCCAGCAGAAATGTCAACCCCACAATTATCCAAAAAAATGAACATAACAAAAGAAAACTTTCAAAAATTATCTTTTCTGACATGACTGACTTCACGTACGTCGTTTTATGCTCTTTGATTGAGCGCATGCGTTGAAGCAGACATCTTAGTAACATTTTTTGCCAACGTTCTAAAAACCCCAACTGAAAAATCAATTCCCAATGATCCAGAAAAACAAAATGCGTAAATAGAAAGTTTCAAACTTTTTTCTCGTTTGATCTGACTGAGGTCACGTACGCCATTTTCTGCTGTTTGATTGAGCACAGAAACTTATTTTATTATCACCCTATATATATTAATTTAATGTTTAATAATTTTTTGTTTATCTAAGACTAAATTTTTTCACAATTCCTTGATTATTTTAGTCTGTTTTTTGAAAAAAATGCTTTTCTTTGAGCGTAAATTTTTCTCGTCTGACTTGACTGAGGTCACGTACGCTATTTTCTTCTGCTTAAATAAACACAAGCATTAAAACAGGAATATTACTGACAAAGACATTAAAATTTGTCAACTTATTAAAAAACTCCATTAGATATCTCATTAATATAACGATCCAGAAAATTAAAACCGGCTCTAGAACTGCAAAAACATCTTGTTAATTGATAAATTTAAAGCGTCTAGCTTGGTTGTTTTTAACTCTTTATTTATTTTTATAATATTATTATATGTATATATATTATTACACGAATATATATTTTAACTCTCTATTTTTTTGATGTGCAAAAGAATTTGTATGTACCATTTTGATGTTTCTCTTCTTGTTAACATTTTTCTCGTCTGACCTGACTGTCGATACTGAGATCGCGTAAGATATTTTTTGCTATTATGCGTTAATAGAAACTTTTAACACTTTTCTGTGTCTATCTGATTTGACTGAGGTCACGTACGCTATTTGTTGCTGTTTGAGTACATGCATTGAAGCAGAAATCTTAATGACTTGGATATTGGTCATCGTAGTGAAACCCTCCGCAGAAATATCCCACAATGAAAAAAAAATAAAAATGCATAAAACTTTCAAATTTTATCTTGTCTGACCTGACTGAGGTCACGTACGCATTTTGCTGCCATTTGATGTAGCACATTCAATATGGACATTTGCAAACCTAATAAAAACTTCAACAGAAGCGTCAATCCCATAATGATCCAGAAAAACAAAATGCGTTAATCGAAACTTTTAAATATCAGGTATCCCAAAACTTAAAAAATTGTTCTCACTAAAGTCACGTATGTACGTCATTTGTGCTGTTTGATTGATCACATGCACTAAAGTAGTGACGGAAACGTAGTGAAAACCCCAGCAGAAATGTCAACCCCACAGTGATAAAAAATAATTAATAAAAGAAAACTTTCAAAAATTATCTTTTCTGACGTGACTAACGTCACGTACGCCATTTTCTGCCCTTTGATTGAGCGCATGCGTTGAAGCGGCGTTAGTAACATTTTTTGGTAACGTAGTAAAAACCCCAACTGAAACATCAATCCCCAATAATCCAGAACAACAAAAATGCGTTAATAGAAACTTTCAAACTTTTTTCTCGTTTAATCTGACTGAGGTCACGTACGCTATTTGCTGCTTTTTAATTGAGTACATGCATTTAAGTAGAAATCTTAGTGACTTGGATATTGGTCATCGTAGTGAAACCCTTAGCAGAAATATCAATCCCATAATGAAAAAAATAAAATAAAAATGCGTATAACTTTCAAATTTTATCTTGTCTGACCTGCCTGAGGTCACGTGCGCTATTTCCTGCCTTTGATCGAGCACATTCAATATGGACATTTGCAAACGTAATAAAAACCTCAACAGAAACGTCAATCCCATGATGATCCAGAAAAACAAAATGCGTTAATCGAAACTTTGAAAACTCAGGTATTTCAAAACCTAGAAAGTGTTTGTTCTGACTGAAGTCACGTACGCCATTCGTGCTGTTTGATTGAGTACATGCATTGAAGCAGACATCTTAGTGACTTGGATACTGATCATCGTAGTGAAACCCCCAACAGAAATATCGATCCCACAATGAAAACAAAAAAATAAAAATGCGTAAGTTTCAAATTTTATCTTGTCTGACCTGACTAAGGTCACGTACGCCATTTCCTGCCATTTGATTGAGCACATTCAATATGGACATTTGCAAACGTAATAAAAACTTCAACAGAAACGTCAATCCCATAATGATCCAGAAAAATAAAATGCGTTAATCGAGACTTTTAAATCTCAGGTAGTTCAAAACTTAGAAAATGGTTCTGACTAAAGTCACGTACGTACGCCATTCGTGCTGTTTGATTAATCACATGCAATAAAGTAAAAATTTTAGTGACTTGGACATTTGTAAACGTAGTGAAAACCCCAGCAGAAATGTGAACCATACAGTGATCTAAAAAATAAAATTAATAAAAGAAAACTTTCAAAAATTATCTCTTCTGATGTGACTGACGTCACATACGCAATTTTCTGCTTTTTGATTGAGCGCATGCGTGGACACAGAAGTCTTAGTAACATTTTTTGCCAACATAGTAAAAACCCCAACTGAAACATCAATCCCCAATGATCCAGAAAAACTAAATGCGTTAATAGAAACTTTTTTCTCATTCGATCTGACTGAGGTCACGTACGCGCTTTCCTGCTGCTTAATTGAGCACAGAAACTGGTGACATGGACATTAGACATCAAGATAGGAACTTTAACATGAGACGTCAATCCTACTATGATCCAGAAAATTGATCCATGAAATATTTTAATTTTTTTCTCATCTTATTTGACTGCGGACATTGACATTTGTCAATATGTCAACGTAGTGAAAACCAAAACAGAATCGTCAATCTAACAATGAACCAAGAAATCGAAATGCTTTGAAAATTTTAAAACATTTTCTTGTTTATCCTGAGGTCACGTACGCCGTTTTCTGCTATTATTAACATTACTAAGTACCGGACAATTTTAGAGGTGTTTGAATCCATATTCTTGTTATGTTCTTCGCGGTTTCTTTGATCGATGTATGATTTTATTATTAACTTTTTTGCCTTATGAATTAAAGCATGTAAAAGTGAGTTTAGTTTTTTTTAAATTATATGAATTTTGAATTTTGACTCAAATAACTGATTTTACTATTGAGCATGCAAATCGGTATGTGGAGTGAGAAAAAAAACAAAAAAACTGGGAAGTTGATGCCGATTAGAAGACGCCACTGTGACGTGACCCGACCTACTGACTAAATGTTTAGGTCTTTTCTTTAATATTAAGAAATAGAAAGATTAGGAAGTACAGACTAATTTGTGCCTGCAGTTGGAGTTGTCTGTTCTTTAATATTCCTTTTCGTGCTTAAATTTTTCTAGTTTCAATTTTGCATTAGAGTGGACCTGACTGAAGTCACGTATGCCATTTTTTACGATTTGTTAGAGCATACCGGAAAACTTTTTCGAAATATAAAGACGTAGAAAGACGGGTTGAGATCTTAGTCAGGATGTTATGTACGATGGTTCTAGCAGCATTCTGATAAGGATCGTATAATTAATATAAAGGCCAAAAATGAAGCAAAAATGTGGGAAACAAGAAATGTGCAAGCAGTACTGTTGAATAGAAAGCGTGAAAAGTAAAAAAAAATCAATGAGGAAAATTCAAAGAGCGACAGTTAAAGATGAAAACAGTTGATACAAATCTAAAGTTGTGAGAAATTCGTTACTTAAGAAGCGTTATAATAACGTTTAGAACCCGATTACTGCTGCCATGAGCTTCAGACTTTTAGTACAGAATGTCGCTCTTAGCGGAACCCAATCGGATTTTTTTTTTAAATCTTGAGTCGTTTACTTACAAACAAATTAAAAAAAAAACATTTTTGCTGCCACTGAAATTTTATAAAAAGATTGAATGCATTTTCACAAAGAGCCTATAACTGTATTATAATTGGCCATCAGTCCCATTGACATAAAACTTTTCGTTTTCAAATTACAATTTTTTATAATTGATACTCTGTCAAATTCATAATCAATTAAATTTAAATAACATTTCTTCTGCTACTGGAATTTTTTGAAAAGATTGAATGGGTTTCCACGAAGGGCCAATAGTATTATAATCCCCCATCAGTGTTACATTGACTTAAGAGATTTTCGTCCTCAAATTACAATTTATTTTTGTGTGCTAATCAAGAACATTTTAAAACTTCAGTGTTAACTAACATATAAAAAAAAACATTTTCTCTGCCACTGGAATTTTGTAACGAGATTTAATGCGTTTCCACGATGTGCCTATAACGATGTTTTAAGTGGACATCAGTCCAGTTTACAAAAAACTTTTCCTGTCAAATTAAAAAAATAATAATAAACAAAAACCCAATCGGAAAACTTTTTAAATCGTGAGTCCTTTACTTACTACAAATTAAAAAAAAAAATTTTGCTGCCACTGGAATTATGTAAAGAGATCAATCCACATACCATCAGAAAGTGAACGTTTTGCTATGTTACTAGATGTAGTAAGTACGCAATCAAGTGGTAGAAACTGGCGTACGTGACTTCAGTCAGGTTGACCATGTTGGGTCAATAATAATTGAAACTAGAAAAAATTAAGCCCAAAGAGAAATCTCAAAGAACTGAACAATACATGAAAACAGTTATGAAGAAACTTGGTTTGCAATTAATAGCTGCGACGTCAGAGTGACTTTTTCTAATCGTCATCATCTGTCCTTTTCTTTGCCTGTTTCTCATTCCTCCCGTTGCATTGCATGCTCTTATCAATGACAAGGCGGAAAGATCGATCACATCGATGATCGATGATGAAGTTAAACGAACTGCTTCGACCAGAGAAACCAATGCAACCAACTCCAGAAGACTCACCACAAATAATATCCAATGACATCAAGTTCAAGAAATTGAACAAGTCCAGAGTTTCGCCAGGTCGTATTTTCACCTCCGCTGCGACTTTGTCCAGAAAAATGTTAATCTGCCTATTAAATATTTGCATAAAGTCTTCCAGAACTTTGAAGTGGAACGTTGGAGTTATCATTTTTCTACGCTGCTTCCACTTTAAGCCTGCAATGTTTGCTCTTACCACTACCTAGATTCTTCCAATTCTGAACATACCAGTGCTGAGCAGAAGTCCATCTCCCAGCCAAGGCTTGAACAAGTCGTACCCAGTGGATTTGGACAAGTTGATATTTGAGCTGAGGAGGTCTTCTAGGTATTCTGGTTTGTTGACAACCAGCCGAAGCGTCGGGCCCGTCCATAGTTTGTAGAAGTTTCCATATTTCTTTTGCAGAGTCAGTAGACCTTGCAGGTATTCTGCAAGTGAGTCTTCATAGTTACAAATTACATTATTGTAATACAGAAAAAGATTATATAATCAAAGTAAATTAACTTTTGTTCTTTCATAATTTTCTTTTGTCTTTTCGCAACCAACTAGATGTCGTTTTCAAATAAAAACCCTCTACTTACCACTAGGGGTTTTTCCTAGTAGGTGAGTGCTTCCTAAAATTGGCACAGGTTTTGGGCCAGGTATTTGGGCTAAACTGCGATTTTTGAACACATTCCAATACCAGTTAATTAGGGGAGTTAGAATCACCACCACTGCAGCAGTAACTATTGACCAGCACAAGTAAATGAGCATTGTTTTGTGTGTAATAGATATCTCAAGACTGGCACCGAAATATTTTTATTGACCAAATTAGGCCGATTTACATTCAATCAATTAACATGATTAGCGCTATCAAGCCGCGACCTTCTCTCGCATAAATACCAGGACGAGTCGGTTTTTGGGCAAATCAACAGTCTCCCGTAGGCTCTTGTACTTAAGCCTGGTGTTACCGAGTTGGTTTCGAAATTTTGAACTCCCTCAGGAGAGATAATAACAGTAATAATTTAATGAGACAAACGAAAAGTTGGTGTACGTGTCCCAACGATACCGGCAGGCGCATTTCCCTGATTGCAACCCAAAGCAAACTTATTTAAAGTTTGCTCATTATTCTGAAAGTTTTAAGTCCGCCTAACTTTCAAATTGTGTGTGTTTGGCCGGAAGTTTGTTTCCTTAATTTCATCACTTTAGGTTTAGGCAAAGCCCGCCGGTTTTGCGGACGGGAGGGAAATAAGCGAATTGATGGGAAATGGTTTAGTTCGGGCTTCCTGAGGCTTTCGACCGAAGACGATTATTCTTCCTAGAGCGAACAATATTAAAAAACCCATTCAGGAAGCACTCATTTAACACGTCTGTTTCCTTGCTGTAAAGTTCTTGGTCCATCTGGAACACAACAGATAACGAACAACAAAATATCTGTGGAGCGAAAAATAGGACTTTGTCGTGGCTTTAACACCCCGTATGTCACTCTTTGTTTGATGCCTCTCCAATATTATCTACGCAGTTAAGTGATGCACAAAAATAGCAATGTGTCAAGTACGAGTGTGTTGCAATACTATCTCTATTTATGTTGAAATAGGAACATGCATTCATGCATTTGGGAAACATAGATTTGTGTGTAAGGTAAAGACCAAGGAGATCACAATAATTTTGAAGAAAACAGTTTGGAAAAAAATAAGTTCTGTTTAATTGGTTTTAGCAAAACTAAAGTAAATTTTAAAAGGAAAGGAGAGAAAAGTTCTCCCTCTCTCAAGACTGGTGACCTATGACCGATAGTCCCCACACTTTCCCACTGAATCAAATAACGTCATAATCACGTCAATATGAGGTGATGTTTAGAAGAAAACCTACGTTTAAAAAAGATATAAATTTTATTTGAAGGAAATAAATTTTGATTACGGGTTCCAATAATTTATCGTCAAAGTAATATGCTAACTACACACTTTTATTTACTTTTAATTATTACTACACGATTAAAACACAATTACTCTCTACTCACAATTCGCACTGTTCGCTTATTTACTACACTGTCATCACATAAATCACACATAAACCATCTCGCGCGGCTCGCTGGTTTATATACCTGGTCTGAACACTCTCTCGTATTTTCGAGAACGGATGCGACTGTTCGCAGTTCTCGTTTTTTCTAGATGGTTTACCGGGGTCGCGGTCGGCCCTCGGCGTTGTTTGCCACGGATTTAATAGTGCATAAGCTTCAGGCCATTTACTGAAGTAATCCATGGTAACTAAGATGTATTTGTTGCCATCGTCCGTTTCTGGAAAAGGACCTGCCACGTCGATCGCAATTCTTTCAAATGGGGCGCCAACGTTGTATTGTTTCATTTGCCCCCTAGTCTTTCTTTGGGGTTCTTTTACGGAGCAGCAGGTATCACAATTCCTGCACCACTCTTCGACGTCATCTCGGCTATTCACCCAGTAGTATCTTTCTTTAATTCTATCCAGGGTCTTATTCACTCTAAAATGGCCTCCAGACACTCCATTGGGCATTTTTCGCAAGACATCTTTCCCTCTACTTTTTGGTACGACAAGCTAGAGCGTGTCACTTTTCCCGTCGCGGCTTTCCCAAGTCCTCTTCAGTAAGGTCCTTCTCGTTGTTCTACTCGTTGACAGTGTCGACATTCCCCTTTACAAGGCCTTCGTGATAATGCATCTGCGTTACCATGAGATCTGGCTGGACGATGTTCAATTTACGGGTTTCAATAATTAACTACACACTTTTATTTACTTTTAATTATTACAACACGATTTAAACCCAATTACTCTCTCTACTAATAATTCGCACTGTTCGCTTGTCCTCTTATTTACCACACTCTAATCGATCCCATATCGCGCGGCTTGCTGATTTATATACCCGGCCTGAACACACTCTCGTACTTTCGAGAACGGAGGCGACTGTTCCCAGTTCTCGTTTAATCTAGATGGGGTCGCGGTCGGCGCTCAACGTTGCCGCTTCGGCTCGAATCTCTGTGGAGCGACGGTCGGGCGTAACACTATTATAGTATTTATACGACCAAAAAGAGTTTTTATAATACCATATTAACATAGATAAAAATATCTTTTTATTGTTGATACATTGTAAAAATGCTATATATTGTAACGTGACACATGTGTTACAGTTTTGGCACCAACTTCACAAGCATTTTTCTTCATAAACTTAAGTTTACTAAACCCAAATGACGTTAGAAAAACGTTGAAATTATGTGACTAACAGTTTGTCTGAGGGAAATGCTTAAACTGATCACAAAAAAGGTTAATAAAACACGTTATTGTTGTATATTAACATAACTAAAATGTCTAATCTAGTATAATATCATAAAAATGTTATCTACTGTAATGTGATACATGTGATGTGTTTTATTAGATTCAACTACTCAACTCTCACAAAATTGAGATTTTTTTGTAATGCTTAATCTGCAGATAAAAGCGCTTTTTTTATGTAATACTTTTTTAGTATCAAGTAAACGTAACGAAAAATAACATAAAAATGTCATCTCTTATAACTTTATAAAAGTCTTTTATTAGCGACAACTTTTATGAGCGACAGCAACCAACAACAAGGAAAACAACATTTATTTTCATAAATTTCCGCCATGAAAAACTGAAAAAATCCATTAACCTCAGAACCACTTTAAAATTAAAAAAATGTGTTTTAAATTTTAATATAACATCTTAAAAATGTTATCTTTTATAACGTCATAAAGGAGTTTTGTAAGCATCAACAACACAAACAATTTTTTTTAATGCCTCATAAAAAGACAAAAAAACATCAGAAACATGTTTAAGCAATGTGATAAACTTCTGACAAATGTGTATTAAACAAATATCAATTTTTACTTGAAGAAAATCCGAAATGTGGTAAGAAAAGGTAGTATTTTACACGTCAGTAAAACATTTTTATAACATCACAGAAGGCAACGAAGCTAAAGGTGTCTAATGTTAATTAAATGTCATAAAAATGTTACTATAATGTTATAAAAGTGTTTTTTTGGAGTTAACCTCACAAAACTGAAAACTTTTTTTTTTGTTAACCGTTGAAAACGCCAGAAAGTTCAAATATAAACTATGAAATATTATTAATTTCCCATCATATTCATTAAAACCTTTTTTTCTACGACTGCTTCGAACATGACCAAATGCGCACTACTAACTACCGTAAATCGCATATTGCAAACAGCGTGCGCACTTGCCTACGGCTCGTGACCAAACCATCACACTCGTGTGAAAAGTGCAATTTTCGACACAGTTGTACAATATGCTATTATAACATAGGTACAGGTGCTGTTTTAATATTAACATATCATGAAAATATATCTTTTAAAACGCGTCATTGACATTGTATTAGCATCGACTTCATGTAATTCCTTGCGACTAGGCCTTAAAGGCCCTTTTCACAGTCCCCCGATCCAACCATTCCTACTCTGTCTGGGCCCTCATTCCCTCCACGAGTCGAACAGTCCCTCTAATGAAGGAGAGTATTTCGTCCCATTTCAGAGTGGAAAGCTCCTCTCGGTGGAAGAAGGCGGCTCCCAATGTGCTAAACAGAAAATGGTATAACGACTCTACCCTTGCTCCACAGTGGGTGCAGAGTGGACTGTCCACCATTTCTAGGACGCGCATGTGTCTGTTTAGTCTGCAGTGGCGAGTGAGGATTCCTACAAGGTCTCCAAGGCACTGCCGACTTCTCCCAAGTAGCCACGAGGCCTTTGATGTATTCTGCAGAGGGTAGATTTCCCTGGGCTCTCTTAATAATGAAGGATAGTATCCCGTCCCATCTCAGAGTCGGAAGCTGCTCTCGAGATGGAGGAAGGCGGCTCCCAGTGTCCTAGATAGAAAGTGGTATGACGACTCTACCCTTGCTCCACAGTGGGTGCAAAGTTTACTGTCTACCATTCCTAGGACGTGCATGTGTCTGTTTAGTCTGCAGTAACCAAAAGCACGTCTGGAATTCACGCTTGGCCGATTCATAAGCGCGCTCGTTTCCCTCAATGCCCCTATGTCCAGGAACCCATCCCAGAGTTATCCTTTTTGTTACTGCCAGTGATTCTAGAGCATCGCTGCAGTCCTGAATGAGCTTTCAACTCGCCCTGTCAACTGTCGGAGAATATGAAGATGTTCTGCCCTGCTCCTTGTTTGAGTTCTGGTGGTGTGGCCACTTCGAGTATTGCACTCACCTTCGTCTGGAAAACCGTCGTGTGGCTTCCCAAGGGAAAGCTCTCGCCCTCTTCACGACCTGCTTTCTATATTCAGGCTCCTGACGGCTGTGAATCAGCCATTCTTGATCGGTCTGTATACCATACCTGATTATTCTCAGAAGGTTGCTGAAGCAGCTCTTCTTTGAATAGTTCTCTTGTTGGGTATGTTTATCTCAAATGGCTGTTTTAGTCTCAGTCGATCGCAAGATACGCAAGGGCCTCCATCCTGCGACAGGACAATTGCGATGCCCCGCAGGATGAGGTTGGCGATCTGCGTGTGAATGCTTCCCATGACTGTTTCCTTCCACTGGTCGAGGTAATCCATCCTCCTGCGGGAAGCCCTTGCCTCCCTCTTAGGCGCGCTCGTTTCTCTGAAGGCCCCTATGTCCAGGAACCCATCCCAGAGTTATTCTTTTTGTTTCTGCCCGTGACTCTAGAGCACCCCTGCAGTCCTGAATGAGCTTTGAACTCACCCTGTTCCTGCAGATGGCTCGCAGGGCCGCCTGACTGTCGGAGTAGGTGAATATGTTCTGTTCTGCTGCTTGTTTGACTTCTGATCGTGTGGCCACTTCGAGTATTGCAAAACACCTCTGCCTGGAAAACCGTCGTGTGGCTTCTCAAGGAAAAGTTATCAGCCATTGTTGATCCGTCTGTATACCGTACCTGTGGACCATACCTCAGAAGGTTGCTGAAGCGGTTCTTCTTTGAATTCTTCTGTTGTTGGGATGTTTATCCCAAATGACTGTTTTAATGTCAGCTGATCGCAAAGGCGCCCCTCCTGCGACAGAACAATTGGAATGTCCCGCTGGATGAGGCTGGCGATCTGCGTGTGACCGTTTCCCATGACTGTCCTTCCACTGGTGGCAATCCATCCTGTTGCAGGAAGCCATCGTCTCCCTCTTCATCCAGTTTGAAAGCCCCGGCAGACCCAGTAAGGCATGACAGCTGCTCCCGGTGTTGTTCTGAACGCACTCGTTGCGTTGTCTAGCCAACCTCAACGCATAGCAGGTCTTGCCCACCGTTGGCCACCAGACCACAGACCCATAGGATATCTTCGGTCTGATTACCGCAGTGTAGAGCCAGTGCAGGACGTGTGACTTTAGACCCTACCTCCTGTCAATTTACGTTATCTAAACGCATTAAATAATTTTACGACTCCTTCTCGAATCACCATAAATAATGGTAGCTCCAAAATAGGGGTCAATTCTTGAGAAGTTCAACTGTGGCCGTTTCAGCAATAGCTGCAATAATTGCCACACAAAATCTAAAAGATGATAAAATGCAAATGGGCAATACTGGTAAAGCTATAAAACCATATCTTCTTCTTCAAGTGCCATGCAGATTCCTGCGTAGGCGTTCATCCTTTCACTCATCATATGATTCTATTAATTGCAGCATTTTGCAGTGTCTGGAAGTCCTGTATTCCTGTCCACTGTCGTATGTTTCGCAGCCAGGACAGTTTTCTCCTACCCACTCCTCTTTTTCCTCCCTCTATTTTACCCTGGAGTATAAGGCGCTGGAAATGATAGCGTTCTCCGCGCAGTACATGTCCAAGGTAGCCAGTTTTTCTTCTTTTGATGTTTTCGAAAAGTTCACGGTCTATCAAACCAGCTCTTCTCAGAATGTCCTCATTCGTTACATGTTCAACCCACGACACCCTCAGCATCCGTCGCAGGGTCCACATCTCGAAGGCCTCGATCCTATTTATAATTGTTGTCTTCAAAGTCCATGCCTCGACTCCGTACAAGAGAACGGACCAGACGTAGCATTTTACCATTCTATATCTGAGATTGAGATTCAGGTTTTTGTCTGTCAGAAATTTTTTCAGTTTTATAAACGTTGTTCGAGCTTGCTCAATTCTGCATTTTATTTCTTGATCTGGGTCCCATTTTTGGTTGATCATGCACCCCAAGTATTTAAATTGAGTGACTTGTTCAATGTTCTCTCCCTTTACGGACATTATGACATTTGGGGTGTCGTTTCTACTAATGGCCATGCATTTGGTTTTACGGATGTTGATTTTCAGACCTAATCTCTGGCTTTCTTCATTGATCTTATCTAGTAGAACTTGCAGGTCATTTGCACTATCCGCCAGTATCACGGTATCATCCGCGTATCGAATATTATTGATGGGAATTCCATTCACTTTAATGCCCATGGGACTGTCGGAGATTGACTCGATGAAAGCTCTTTCCACATACAAGTTAAACAACATCGGAGACAAGATACACCCCTGGCGGACGCCCTTTTTTACTTCGAAATCCTCAGTTGTTCCTGCATTTTGAATTCGGATTTCTGCTCTTTGGTTCCAGTATAAATTACCTATAAGTCTGATATCCTTTCCATCCAGTCCCAGGTCTCTAAGATATGATATGAGGAGGTCGTGCTTTACATTATCGAATGCCTTCTCGTAGTCGATAAAGCACAGAAAAACGTCTTTTCTCTGATCTTGGCAGTTCTGCACTAATGTCTGGAGACTGAATATGGCTTCTCTTGTTCCAAAACCACTCCTAAATCCAAATTGACTGGCACCACTCACTTCCTCGCATCTCCTGTATAGTCTCGTGTGCAGAACTCGAAGGAAAAGCTTGAGGAAATGACTCATTAGACTAATGAGGCGGTAGTCTTTACATGCTGTTGCGTTGTTTGTTTTAGGAAGTGCGACAAACGTAGAACGGAGCCAGTCCTCAGGAACTTGTCCAGTGTCGTAAATATTGTTAAAGAGTCGGACAATGATATCAAGGTTTTGTTCGCTAATCAAATGAAAAGTTTCTGAGTACATATCATCAGGGCCCGGAGCTTTGTTGTTTTTCATTAGAGTTATGGCATGTTTGATTTCACTCTTTAGTATACTTGGTCCTGATAGCGTTGTTATTTCGTTTTCGGGGTTTCCTGGTCTGTCATCCTGAAAAAGTCCGGTAGTGTATTCCCTCCATGTTAGTAGTAGTTTCTCGGTGTCCAATATTATTTTATTGTTTTCATCCCTAATGAAACCCACACTCTTGTTGTTATATAAACCATATAACAAAGTAAAAAACAATGGGATGTTGCAGAATTTGAGTTCCTATGATTGCATGTATATTGGGGTATCCCTTCTGCTCTAAGTCCTGATACAATGAAGAAACTAACCCCCAGGCCAGCTATTGAAAAAGCTAGAGCCACTGCAAGACACTTTGGTGTTAGTTTTCCTAGTGTTGGTGCAGAAAGTCACCTTACAACTTCACCAACACTGGTATGGCAAACCACTGTTTTACAATAGTATATCCGAACCCATCTTAGCTATTTTTCTATAAAAAGTACTCAATTGAAGGTCGTTGGTTAGTTTAATTAATAATTATTTATTACTTTACCGTTGGCAGACGACGTTGGCGTTACGTCAAAACTTCCAAGAAAATGATGGGACAGAAAATGACGCTGTTTGTAGTAGCATAAGACAACTTCATATAGATATAGGGCGCATTCCAAAACTCACCAGTCATCTACCGGTTAAGCAGGTCATGTGATGGCCATCTACCAATTCAATGGATTAATCAGGTGACTGATCTACCGGTTAAATGACCTGGTGAGTTTTGGAATTCGCCCAAAGTTCTGTGAGCCAAAGCATCAACGGACTGGTTTCAAACCCGACTAATGCGCAACCATTAACGGGCAACGTTGCGTTAACGTCGTCTGGACTAGGGAAGTGCAAAACATAAGAAAATATCGATATTTTAGAAATATATCAGTATCGGCATTCGATAAATCGTCAAAAAGTATCGATATATATCGAAAACAACAATGCTTTTCTAAGAAGCTAAGAACTGTACAACATAGACAAACTGAAACTGAACACCAAAATTTGGTGCCGCGCAAATACCAATAAAAAAATAGTGACAAGGTGACAACTAACTTAGCTTAACTCATTCCTGACAAAAGTGACAGCTGACTGACCACTAGATGTCATTTATGGAGTAGACCATAGAGATAGGACTGAAGGTAACCAACAAATGGTGATATTTCTCTAAAGTTTAAAATTGATCCCTTTTTTTTTCGAGGAAATCGCCGCCATTTTTGATAGGACCTTTGTTAAAAAGGGGGGGCCAGAACTATAAAACAGGAGAGTCTCTCCAGATGTAATATACTATGGTCCATTTCAAATAGATATTCATCTAGCAGGCTGAGGAATTGACAGATTTGTAAATGTGTCATTTATATGTCAATTTCTCAGCTTAATAGATGAATATCTATTTGAAAAGGACTCTAGCTTGCTGGAGCCTCATTTTGTAGGAAGTTGTGAAAGTGAGAATGAAAATTTTGACAACCTTGATTGGTCAAAAAAATTTATTGACCAATTCCATTGGCCAGAGATTTTCATTTTCACTTTCACACCGTTCTATAGAATAAGTGCCCTGGAGTCGCGGGTAGACTTTGCTTGATATTGACAATTGACACACGTCACGTCACGACACGAGTGCTAATAAAATATCGAACTCGATACTTTAATTTAACTATCGATATTCCGATATATCGACGCAAAAAATATCGCTCTAATATATCGATATTTTTTTAGAAATATATCGGCTCTTCGATATTTGATCCCTAGTCTCTAACCACTATTTTGTTAAAAAAGTCATTGAACAACCGTGATTTACACCTGTTTCGACGACACGTCGGAATTAGAGGACATTTAGTTGGAAGACGAAAAAGTGGTATTTGGGAAGGTTCGTAGCAATAGCTGTTTTTTTTTGTACTTTTGGCCAATATATAAACCTGACCATCCTCCATCCTGACTTAAGTGAGTAATTTCATATTTCTTGTCTCTGTCCTCTTGCCTCCCTCTGTGAGAAAACGGGCGTGTCCCTGTCCTTTAAGACCTAATAATAGCTGTTAAAATGCAAACCAAAAGCCCCTTGCATTACGACCATCAGAAATAACCACAAGCCGACAACCTTTTAGCAGTTCGCCGAGCCTATTACCGGTGTCAGTACCCACGGTCTTGTCCAATAGAGTCGCGGCAGCTCACTGCAGGAATTATCAATAGCCAGTATTTAGGAACAACGTCCATTTATTATTCAAATTGCCATTCAATTTTAAAACGGTCAGAGACAACACTGCAGGTCGCTTTGACGTCACACCTATGATCGATGCAGCCCGATTCCGGTTCGTCCTTACACATCGTAGGCCTGAAACCCAGTTTGTTTTCATTGCTCCTCGAAGAGAATGTGGTGCACGAGCAGAAGGTAAACGTCGGCCAGTACTTAGTCGCTGTTGACTTATAAGTTAGTGGTAGTACCATAAACATAAAAGCCATGTTTTAGAAAATAGCTTTTCCGTGCAAGACATGCGGGTACCCGATGGTTTTGTGAGTTTGGTGCAGGATGCCACTGAAGCGTCTTCAGGAAACGAGGTCAAGAGACAAGATTAGCCCGATGTGATAATCGTACGTACGTAAGTCAGCCTGTTACAGTTGGTTTATCAAAGAGCGTCCGTGTCAATGATATTACGTAGTAATTTAATGTGTTTTACTATATAAAAAAAAAACAATGTTATTTTTAGATGCATCTTAAACTAAAAATACTATCAAAATGTAAGAAGACCTCACTTGCAGAGAGAAGTCGAAAAGCGGAAATACTGTATAGGTATAACCTATTGTGCCTTTAATTATGCAACTTGATATACAGGATAAAAGCGCAAGTTTAAAATTTCAGACCAATAGTCTCATCAATCGATACCCTTCAAAATGGAAAACTCTTCGTCAAAGTTCAAAGACGGTCGACAAAACGTCAAATTAATAATTCCTTGCAAGCAGGACTCGAATCAAAAGAAACTTCTAGCTTTCATAACAAGTTTGGCCGACGTTTCGACGTTTATTTGACGTCTTTATCAAGACCATTCTGCTCAGCAATGATATAAATTCTTTGCGTCACATAATAGGTATAATCTACTGACATCACGGAAGAAGATAAAGGAACGATCAAGTATTACGAACAAACACGTACTTATAAGGTAGGTCGTCACCTGTAAACAAGTGAATTGCTTACTTCGACGACTTACCTTGTAAATGAGAGGTGTTCACTAGAAAAGGTATCAAGTTGGCTATGCAGTACTAGACTTTTGTTACTTCATCTTTTCTTTTGAAATTTCACCTCAGCCAACTAGATGACTTTTTTTTAATGAATACCCTCTATATGTGCCTTGAAGTTGTCAATGATTTATCACCATTATGTAAGACAAAGAGTTTTTAGGATTGGCGAAGAGGTGGTAAAAACGTCGAAACGTGCTCCAAATTTCTGAGGATCTGAAGTATTTTTTTATTCGCATCCTGTTCCTGCTAGAGGGTTCCGCTGTGAAGGATGGTGGATCACACACCCCTCAATAATTACATCAATAGCGTGATTGTTTCAGTCACGAATTACACAATTTTTTTGAGTTCAGAAGCGCGAAAACTATTCTTTTACACAGCAATTGAATTTTTTTACAGTTATTTTTACAGTGCTGTATTGCAAAAAATTGTTTAATATTTGAACAAAGATTCTGCAAAAAAGTGCTCAGAATAATGATATCGGGGAATTTTCTGATTTAGGACAAATACAACTCCTTCGTAAATCGAAAAATGCCTATGTTTTGACGTCCATTCACGTCTTCATCAGGGCTAAAATATATATTATGAAAGAAATCCGTTATCTTAAAGTACAAAATTCTTACAGCAACACTTAAACTAGGTACTCAAAAGTACAAAAAATACTCAAAATTCTGGTTATTTTAAGTGTAGCTATAAACATAATTTTTTCTTTTTTTTTAAAGCTAATTTTTTTCTTTTAGGCTGCCGAATAACACTCCAAAATTACTTTTTATCGTTTATTAAAAAAAAAGACATTTCTTAACTTGTCAGTAGTTTACATAGATCGACATAATAGTTATTTACCTAACAAGGGCGAAAAGAATCTGTCGAATAATACCCTAAAATGACGGCTTATCCTTTATTGAAAAAAAAAAACAACATCTTCCTAGTTTACATGAATTAGAATGATAGTTATTTACCTAACAAGGGCGGAAAGTGGCGCTTTACTATACGTTACTCTTGTGACGTTATATTACTCGCCTACGGCTCGTGCCAAATCGTTACACTCGTGTGTAAAGTGCAAGTTTCCACACTAGTTGGACAATATACTATTTTCTACGACTGCCTCGAAAATGAACAAATGCGCACTACCACCGTTGAAAATCGCATAGTGCAAACAACGTACGCAAAGTGCACATTGCACACGTTTTTGATTACTTTGCACACGCCTTGCATATATTTTATAATACGAATGATCATTTTGAAGCCAAATCGCAGTCGTAGAAAAAATGTAGGGTGCAACACTTAGGAAAATCACTCTTCACACTCTTGTGACTTTGCAAAACCGTCACACTCGTGTGAAAAGTGCAATTTTCGACACCAGTTGGACAATATACTATTTTCTACGACTGCCTCAAAATTGAAGAAATGCGCACTAGTACCGTTTAAAATCGCATATTGCAAACAGCGTGCGCAAAGTGCACATTGCGCACGCTCTAATACAAAAGCGAGTGCAAAGTCCACTTTGCACCCTTTCTGTTTGCTTTGCACGCTCCTTGCATATGTTTTATAATATGAATGATCATTTATGAAACAAAATTGCAGTTGTAGACAAAGTATAGTGTGCAACACTTACGAAAATAACTCTTCACACTCTTGTGACGTTGTATCACTCGCCTGCGGCTCGTGTCCAAAAAACGTCGCCCGGAAAATGCAATTTTCGACACTAGTTGCACTATGTACTATTTTCAAAGACTGCTTCGAAAATGAACAAATGCGCACTACCATCGTTTAAAATCGCATATTGCAAACAGCGTGCGCAAAGTGCACATGCATGCAGATGCGTGTGCAAAGTCCACTTTGCACATGCATGCAGATGCGTGTGCAAAGTCCACTTTGCACATGTTTCTGATTGCTTTGCACACGCCTTGTATATATTTTATAATGCAAATGATTATTTATGAAGCAAAACCGCCATCTTAGAAAAAGTATAGTGTGCAACACTTAAGAAAATCACTCTTCACACTCTTGTAACGTTGTATCACTCGCCTACGGCTTGTTTCCAAACTTTCACACTCGTGTGAAAAGTGCAATTTTCGACACTAGTTGGACAATGTATCATTTTCTACGACTACCTCGAAAATTAACAAATGCGTACTACTAACTACCGTTGATAATCGCATAGCACAAACAGCGTGCAAAGTGCACATTGCGCACGCTCTTATACAGGAGCGTGTGCAAATCCATTTTGCACACGTTTCTGTTTACTTTACAAACGTTTCTGATTACTTTGCACACGTCCTGCATATATTTTATAATACGAATGATCATTTATGAAGCAAAATCGCAGTCGTAGAAAAAGCGGAGTGTGCAACACGTACGAAAATCACTCTTCACACTTTTGTGACGTTGCATCACTCGCCTACGGTTCGTGTCCAAACCGTCACACTCGTGCTAAAAGTGCAATTTTCGACACTAGTTGCACAATATAACATTTTCTACGACTACCTCGAAAATTAATAAATGCGCACTACTAACTACCGTTGAAAATAACATATTGCAAACAACGTGCGCAAAGTACACATTGCGCACGCTCTCATACAGAAGCGTGTGCAAAGACCACTTTCCACACGTTTCTAATTACTTTGCACGCGCCTTGCATATATTTTATAATACGAATGACCATTTTTGACGCAAAATTGCAGTCGTAGAAAAAGTATAGTGTGCAACACTTACGAAAATCGCTCTTCACACTCTTGTGACGTTGTATCACTCGCCTACGGCTCTTGTCCAAACCGTCACACTTGTGTGCAAAGTGCAATTTTCGACACTAGTTGCACAATATACTATAGCTTAGCCCGAGTTTGCTGACCCATAGTGAGGAGGTTGCTGCGGTATTCTCGACTGTGTAAATTAGTTTGAATTAATTTAAAGTGAGATATTTGTGGCACAACAATTATGGGGTCCATCTGAGAAGAACTAAGACTAAAATCAGAGTTTTTGGTCTAAAATTGAAAACTCAAGTGCTCTCAAAAACTTTACCAAATAATTAAAACCTTCAATTAAAAACAGTATTTGTTAACATCGGTATGTTGAGTATAAAAATCCGGACACTTAAAGGACCCAAATTGAGGAAAACGAGCTACATATGGACCAAAACGGAACTAATTCGTTCATTTACTAACCCTTGTACGAAGGTTTGAGAAATTTTTAAAACTTTTTACGAAGAAACGGTCCTACCAAGATTTTTTTAAGCAACTTTTATTAGGAAACTATTTTCATTTTAGGAGTTTTTATTATGTATATTGTATTGTTTTTGTCTTATATGTAAATAGATTTTTTACAAAAAGGAAGCTTATTTATTTTTTTGGTCCAACATATGCGTGTTTTCAGTATTTTTACTTTTTTTCATATAGACTACAAATATTTGAGACATTTTTTAAAATTATTTGTAGCAGTTTTTTACGAAGAAAAACAATTTTTTTATTTTCTGTATTTTCTGTGTAAATCTGAAACTCTTCACCATTTTCTTTTTATCTGTTTTTTTCGAGGTTTTTTTTAAATTTTTTAGCGCAACTTGATAGCTGTAATAGTTTTCGAGAAACACTCAGTTACCATTATGAACTCACCAACAGAATAAAAGTTAGGCCTCTTAAAGGACATTATCTCCTTAGATGAACAACATGCCCTAAAATCCTCGTCAGGAATCAGGGTTGTCAACTCTTGAAATTTCGGGACAATTTTGACATTTCACAGCCAACTAGATGACGTTTTTTAATGAACTCTCACTAAGTTGTATGCTGTTTCTTTCCACAGCATGAACATTAACTAGGAAGATTTAAAAGAAAATTTTCTTGCTGTATTAAGCGTACAAAAAACCAACTTTTGTTATCACTATTCATTATCACCTTTGAGCACGTTCTGGTGAAATAAAAAAGTCCCACAATTTACGCTATCGAAATGCAACAACGTGTGCGAACAATTTGCGAAGGCGTTCTTTTGTTTTGACAATAATCAATTTGAATGAGCACGTTGCCTGTTGGCTAAACCGAACTGACCTGCCGTAATGGAAAATCCGCTTTCGTGGTTCGATCTTTGCCCTGGAAACTATGCATAGTTCATTAGTTCGTTTAGCCATGCCGGCAGAAAATTAATGCTTCAACGAGGCGTCCCATACTTTACCTGAATTTTGATGTCATCATCATCCCCAAACAAGATGGTCAAAAATCATTATTATTCCCTTGATAAATAAAGGTTGTTTGTTTTTTATTAATAATAGTTTTTTTTATAATGGACATATTTATTTAATATGTAGGTATAGTGGTATAGGAGCCTCTTGCTTGACATTCTCATATGTTAATGGAAGGATTTGCTTTACCGTATTTAGGAGTAAACCCCGAGAGGTTGTCATCGGCCTTAACCCACATCAGCCCGTTAATCAGACGTGTTAATGTTTGTTGTGCAATTCCGCGTGCTAGCCGATATTGAGATAACCATGGGCTGATTGTGCTTGTGTCGCCAGAATGATAATTTATCTAATTAGTGGGGATAGTAGTTTTCATTTGGAATTATCTATTTGTGCTTTTTCGGCCCTAGGTATAATCATGACTATTTCTTCTTTCCCCAGGTAAGAGTGCAACGAGGAGTGCACCGACGTTACATGATTCTGAGTGTTTCAAATGTTTTAATAATTAAAACTACATAGCAAACTAGTGGGCTCTACAAAACCGCCACTCCGTCTCGCACCACGGCCCCAGCCTTTCTATTTTCACACTCGACTTACATAATGGGAAGAATCCACACTTTCTTCTCTGGCCTTGTTTCTTCATTAAACCTGCAGACCGTGCCTCCATCCGTATAATATTTTTTTTTTCTTTGTGTATTCCACTCAGCTTTGCGTTTTGGTTGTTTCAGTGCCGGCCGAGCTATCGCCGCTCCAGCGAACCTTTTCCAAAGAGGACTGGGTCCTGCTGGACGCGATGGGCACGTTTCCTACGTTACAGTGCTCCGGGAAGTTCCTGACGATGCACAAGAGACGACGTAAACGTCTCTGTACACGTTCGCTCTCCCAGGACTACGCTATACTTGATGACATTCATCATGGCTTGGTTCAGGTAAGTCCAGTACCTGAAAGAGTAGAGAGGTCCTAAAACTTGTCTTTTTCTACGACTGCCTTGAAAATTAACAAAAACGCATTTTTAACTACCGCTGAAAAGCGCATAAGTATTGAGTCAAAGTGCGACTTAGCACATGCTATTGCATGACTGCACACGCCTTGCATATAGTTTATAATACGAATGAAAAAATTATGCAGCAAAATCGCAAGTCGTAGAGAAAGTATAGTGGGCGATTCGTAGGAAAAACATTCTTCACACTCTTGTGACGTTATGAGTGAGCATTTTACAAACCGCTTGCTGATGTGAAAAGTGCACTTTTGGGCCCTAGTTGCACAATATTCTATAGTTGTAGTAGTATTCTATCGTCTGTAGCACTTTGTTTAGCTCAACTACCAGTTATCTTATCTATCTAGAGCAGGCGCCCAAAGTAGCACTAAATGAGCAAATAGCGTTAATGGCAAAAAGTTAGTCATGAAGTGGTAAAAAATGGTCGGAATTTGGTTATTAGTTGGCCATTTATGTAAAATAATTTTGGTCAAAAAATAGCCATAAAAACGTATCTATTACTAAGATTTTGTCATAAAGCAGCATTGTTGTATGGTAATGATTTGCCCTAAATTTAAAGCCAAAATACAGGTTTTTATTTTGTTTTTTTTTCGTATTTGTCACTTTGAAGAGATAAATGACCGAGGTTTCAGACCTGTATTGTCAGGCGGCAACATAAACCCCAATAGTCAAATTTCGTTCAGAGACAATTGTAACAGTCTTGTTTTATAAAGCCAGAAATTATTCTTTTAGCATATGTGATTGTTGTCAAAACTTGTCTCCTGTCAAATGAGTTTTGGCATTAATGACATATCCACGAAGGATAATGAATAGTTTCTGGTTTTATAAAGGAAGATTGTTACAATTGTCTTATATATAAAATTTTTAATTTTTTTAATATGGTTTTCCATTGAAGGTGTTAACTTTAATGCAGAACGTCAACAATGTATATTTTGCTTCATTAAGTGTTAAAGTAGTTGTATGGGAATATATTGATTATGCATTAAATTCTCCAACGAAATAAGGTCTTGTTTACGTATAACTGATGTATAATTGGTTTGTAGCGAATTCTGGACCGCAGCAGCGCATGGGCTTTCAACGCTTTTACGCTGGAGACCGTGGCCGGTGGCCGATCACTGCCCGTACTCTGCGTACACCTTTTCCACTGGTACGGTTTACTCGAGCATTTCCAGTTGGATGTCGTGCGCGTCTGGAAATTATTTAGTAAGTCTCTTCTTCAAAAGCTCTTTCTAGCACAACCTCATTGACCGTTTTTGTTTTCTTTTTTTTCAGCTCTTATAGAGGAGGGATACCACAGCACCAATCCGTATCACAACTCGATTCACGCGACTGACGTTACTCAAGCGATGCACTGTTTTCTTCAGGAGGAACAGATCAGGAGGCACCTGACGCCGCTCGAAATTATGGCCTCGCTTATCGGGGCCGTCGCTCACGACCTGGATCACCCCGGAGTCAATCAAAGTTTCCTCATCACCACCTCGAATCACCTTGCCATTTTGTATCAGGTTAGTGTAGTCAATGACGTCACTTTTAAAAGCAGAGTTTGGTAATTCCATCGGAGCCCTCCGGACATAGACCATCTCTCAAAATCTTAACAAGCTAGAGTGAGATAGACTGATATCCCGAGCGCTCGGGATGTAATTACCGAACTCAACTAAAGTGTACGGAAGCCATCACGACAAAACTCATTCACTTATTTTTGACATCTTATTATTTTTAAAGTCTTTTCGAGTTTTTTCTCACGACACCTTGGCAAAATAGCCATCATTGCTAAAGTTGTAAACATCTGTCTCGCGTCACAGGCCATTTTTTGGTTTGATTGTCCAGTAGCCACACAACCACTAATGGTTGAACGTAGTTTTATGGCTAACTCACACTTAATTCCAGAATAAGTCGGTGCTCGAGAATCATCACTGGCGGTCGGCGATGGGCTGCCTTTGGGAAAGCGGAGTAGCTGAGCAACTGGTTCCGTTCAGGAATGAGTTGGAACAGCAGATTAGGGAACTCATTTTAGCCACAGATATCAACCGGCAGCAGGAGTTCCTTAACCGATTCAGAGTAAGGTTTTTATAAAAAGTTTCTTGGACAATGTGTTATGGAGATGCGGTTTTATAGAAACAGATAGACGAAGGTTCCATGGACCTGGCACAGGCGGACAATCGGCAATTCATTCTGCAGATTGCTCTGAAGTGCGCTGATATATCCAACCCCACCCGCCCCTGGGACATATCGCACAAGTGGTCACTGAAAGTGTGCGACGAGTTTTTCCGGCAGGGTGAGTTCGAAAGGGAGTTGGGCCTTCCACTGACCTCTATTTGCGACCAGCAATCTACGTCGGTGGCCAAAATTCAAGTTGGTAAGTCCTACACGACTAACAAGAAAATTACTGTATTTACAGAATATCTTATATCGTATGCACCAGACTTCTGGTTCACTAAATATCATACGCAATCTTCTCACTTTTTTCGAAAATTTAGAGCATAGTTATGAGGAAATAAATACAATTGACGTTATTCTTTGCGTAGGTTTCTTTAAGCACGTGGTGACACCTTTGTTCTTTGAATGGCACCGTTTCATGCGCAGCCCATTGTCGACCCACATGATCCAAATGCTCGACTCTAACCGCAGGCGGTGGGAGGAGCAGGAGCGCGCAGAACTAGCCGAGGAGACTCAGACCGAGCTGTCTGACGCCGATGCGGAGGGCAGCGAAGGCGAGGAGGAAGAACCCACAAAGAGGTCGTCAGAGACCAGCACTACTATACTTGATTTTATTGCGGTGACGATACCGACAAAGTAAGTCACATGTTTCTATAGCAACGTTTTCCGAGTGGACGTTCTGAGAGTACTCCCATCCTTAAATAGTTCTTGAGAGGACAAAGGATAGGAAACTCTTAAAGCGGCCACTCGAAAGTTTTCTATCCCCCTCTACATTATTACGGTTTCTGACAAGGTTATTTCTCTTTCTTTTCTTCGAAACAAAGCACGGACGTACGTTCACGTAACGGTTAATTATGTCATCGTTGATTGACCCTGAGTCGATGGCAAAGATGAAATATCAAAATTCTTGAACATATTGGTGTCCACTAATAGAAGATCTCTGGACCTCTGTGTTAATGGTTTAAAAATAACCAATGACCGAGTAGGTATGGACAGAGCCAACAAATGGCGATATTTCCCTAAAAATGGTCCCCCTTTTTGTCCATCGCTTCAAAGGTTTTCTTAACGTAATTTTGTCGTCAGCATACGTCATACAAGCGTAATAGCAACTTAAAATCGGACCGGATATTGATTGTGTCGATTGTTTTTGGTTTTTGTTTGGAAGTTAAGTTTTAGAAAACCTCAGGGTCCGCTAAGAGCTAGGAGCCCTAGCGCTCTAGCTACGAGATTGATATAAGTTCGATGTTCAATTGGATTGGAATTAAGAAGTAATGAGAGTGACAATTGTTTTGCGATAATTTGACGTAAGACGTCCTGACGTCACTTAAAAGGAAGTGTCAACTGTAATACAGGAGGGGTCACCGAACATAACAGTTTGTGGAAAAAATGGCGAAGGCGAAATTTCGAAGCTTTAAGAGCGTTCTGCAATAGTACAACTTACATATTGCATATATTTCATTACTTTTGATCGCCCCCTCCCTCTTGGGCACCACAGGGTTTCAACCGAGAGTTTGAATCGCAGGGGAATACCCCCAAGCCTCATGGAAGTGGTTAGAGGGCTCAACACAAACAACCCCCATCAATACGATCAAAATTAACAACAGAAAAAATAGAGCAAAATACAGGAACATGACATGGAGCAAGTGCGCAAGGTAGACCAGATATACAAGATGGGAAACTAACAACTTACAACGGACAGACAATATGTTACGCAGACGACGTAACGCTATTCGCGGACACGGAAGACGGTCTGTAATGGCTCAATGACTCTTACAGGCATTTAAGGAAGAGGCCGAAAAGGTCAACATGGAAATATCAACCACCAAAACAAAAAGCATGGTGATCGCCAGGGAACCACGCAGATGCAACAACTAAACAACAGAACAATAGACCAGACTTCTGAATTCAACTATATGGGAACAACAATATCACCATATGGTGAACTCAAGACTGGCGTACGAAACTAGATAAACAAGGCAGCCAGGATAGCAACAACCGCATGGAAAACACATGCCTATCAATCCCGACCACAGTTAGAATACGGAGTGTTCATTATACAACTTCATGCAGGCTATGAAGTTTTGACAGAAAAGGATGACATAATCAAAATAAATGGACTTTTGTTTCACCATCCTTTTCTTTTGACATTTCACAGCCAACTAGATGAAGTTTTATAATGAATAATTTGTATATAAAGCATGTGTCAGGCCCGTAATGACATACACGGCAGGAACACGAGCTGACACAGCGAAGACAGAAAGGATGGCACGAACCAGCGAAATGCGAATACTAAGAATGATCACAGGGAACACAGTTTGGGACCAAAGAAGGAGTAGCGAAATTAAGGAAGAGTGGTAAACAAAATGGTAAATTTTACGTTTGAAGAACTGACGGATATTCACCTTATTTACGGAGAGGCAAAATGTAACGAAAAAGAAGACGCATGCTTTTACGCGGAACGTTTTCCTAATCGTCGGCATCCTTGTCATTCGACATTTGCAACAATCCATCGTCGATTAAAAGAAAAAGGCAATTTTAATCCAGATGGAGGAGCCGGACAAACAAGAACTGCACGAACAGTGGCCTTAGAGGAAGAATTTTTGCAGCGATTTGAAGAACAACCGTCTACCAGCACGCGAACTGAATACTTCCGCTTCAACTGTGTGTCGTGTTCTTGAGCAACAGCTTTTACATCCATACCGCCGTCAAAAAGTTCAAGAATTAGGACCGCAGGACTATCAACCAAGACAGCAATTTTGTCGATGGTTTCTTTAAAATCGTGCGTTAGAACGGGATTTTGGTTTGATCATTATGTTTTCAGATGAATGTTGTTTCACTAGAGACGGATTTTTCAATAGCCATAACAGTCACGGGGACGATCAAAATCCTCATGCCACTTGGATTAGGTCAAATCAGCATAAATTTGCTTTTAATATCTGGGCTGGGATTATAGGCGACTTTCTGATTGGGCCCGTACTTGCTTCCGCCTCGATTAAATGGCAACATTTACTTCGACTTTTTGCAAAACGTTCTACCTCGAGTACTGGAAACTGTTCCTTTGGACGTTCGGCGTATAATGTGGTTTCAACATGACGATGCTTCGGCACATTTTACCCATTCCGTGAAGGACCATTTGAATCAGATATTTCCTGATAGATAGATTGGGCGAGGAGGGCCTGCACATTGGCCAGCACGAAGCCCAGACTTAAATGCGTTGGATTTCTTTTTGTGGGGGTTATGTCAGGTCCTTGGTTTATGAAACTTCTGTTGGCAACCAAGAGGAATTGTTAGGGAGAGTGATGGCAGCATGTCTCTTTATTCAAGAGACACCACACATCTTTCAACGGGTGCGTCACTCCATGATTCGACGGGCAAATTTATGCACTGAGGTCGGTGGTCACTTTTCTAATTAGTTGTATAAAAAAAAAAATTTAGTTTATTTTTTTGTTGCTTTACCCATGATTTTCATCATAATATTTAACGTTTAACTTAAAAACGGCGCATATTAGCGCTTTTAACTAACAATACCTTTTTTGTATAGAAAATATTGGCCCTTCACAATGTGCTTTCAAATTGCATTTTTTTCCAGTGGCGTAGTCGTTGCAAAACAATCCCAGGCGACCCCAAAATCTCCGCCACTGGCACATGAAAAAGCGTGCTCTAACACTCATAAAGTACGTCCAAGTAATGGTAAAACGCGTACAAAAATTCAGTTGTCTAGCTCAACTAGTTGCTGAAATATAAACAAAAAACTTATAACCGAAATATTTCTTTAACACCCTGTATCTCGAAAACGGTGCGTTTGCGGATAGGGGTTGATAGGCAAAATGTGTATGACCTGGCGTCCTCTATAACCCCCTTAAGTTTGTCAGTACCTTTCTGAAACACCCTGCATATTTCGAGCGTCAATCTTTTGCCACGAAAGTGCAGCTTCGAGTGAACCATGGAAATCAAAATCAGGTCGAACTTTTCCTAATGCGCAAGGACACGCACAGCAAACAAGGATCGTTTTCGAATGGCTGCTCTAGAGTGCACTGAGACTATTCCCGTTCTTTGTTTTTTTCACTAAGAATATAAAGATGGCAATTACTGTCAAGGTGGAACTAGGGCAGAGCTTCCCAGTGTATGCGCATCTGTTGCTTTTCGACCTCTTTTGTTACGTTCATATCATTATAATCAATTGTTAGTTATATAATTTTTACCTGCAGCCCAAATAAAAAACCCAGTGACGTCACATGCGCAAAGACGATGAAATTAAGACGATGTATCATACCTCGTTTCTCTTTACAACACTAATTAATAATAAAAAGTAACAAAATGACAGTGCAAGACATTCTTTTAATTTTTGAAAAGGGGTTAACTTAAAGATTTTATAGGGATACTCGAAGACAATCACTCGCCGTGCCAACGCTGGAATCCCTGGGAGTTCGGCGCCATTCCGTTCCAGTTCATATGGAAATTCCTTCTAGTGCATCTGGAGGGTCGCCACAGCGACACCAGGTAAAGTAAACTAATGAACATTTTTATTGAATTTTAATACGTGCATAATGTAGGCCATTAATACCGATGATGTCGTTTCACCCTGGGAAATAATGCAAGTTGGATAATATACTTTATCCACTACCATACTATAATAATCACATTATTCTTGTACATTCTCAAGACTAACGATAATCATTATTCACTTCTGAATATTGAACATTATTCACAAGTGAATAATGAGTTGTCATGGAAACGAAACATGTCGTAGGCAACTGACAACTCAAAAAGTAAACTGCCCTAAACATGAAATCGGTAGTTACTACTGGTTCATTCAAATAATTATCCTTCTATTAGGATGTATTGAGGCAAATGTTAGGTTACAGTGTCTCTTTTTCCCTAAAATATGTACTTTTCACTGAAAATTACTTAAAATAGGCCATAAAATGAAGTAGCATCCACCCTCGTCCACCTTCGTAGCATTGAAATGAACATGCGGTGACATGCGCGGATGACTAAACCGTCATCTATCGACAAGACGCATCAAACGTCGCGCCATTGAATAGCGAAACCAGTCGTGATCGTGGTTTTAAAATTGTAAATTATCTTTGTGGCATCTATAACCTATCATATTTGAGAAAACCCAGAATCTTGGTCGTGGATAAAGTATAGTATTCAACGCGCATTTAATGAGCGTTATTCTCTCGGGCAACTTGTGCCACTCGCTTCGCTCGTGGGCTCAAACGTTACCCTCGAGAATAACGACTCTCATTAAATGCTTGTTGTATAATATATTATTGTTCACGGCTTAATTTACAATTTTTACATAATAAGCAATTAGATAACACGAGTCTTGTTTTGATTTGAAAGTCGAGATGACATCAAAACCATCATGGCCGCCATCAGGACGGCCGTAATAGTTTGAACTTGTTTTGTTTGTAATATCCAACGTGGCGGTGTCTGCATGCAATTCTTAGTATAATGAAAGAAAAAACTAAAGATGCAGCGTGAAAACATAAATTTCGGGCCCAACTTTTCTTAAAAACAACTCCTAACGACACTTTAGTTGAAAATACAACTTTCCACATAACTTTTGAAAACACTTTCGATAGAACTTCTCTCTGAAACACAACACAATAAACACAAATCCCAACTTGTTGGATACATACTACTACTCTGCGTGCCGCGTGCAAAGGGCACGGACAACATTACACACGTTAACACAGACATGTGATGACTATTATTGAACAGCCGTGGACAAACTGAATCATTTGCTTAATTCATTTTTCAGTTGATATATAAAGTGTATGTTTTGCTGCAGCTTCCACGCACAATTTACCGAAGAGAAAGTCTCCCCACCTCGGCCGTCATCCGGTCAGCGCAAGGCAGGTCTCCGGTTTCGCCACAGACAGAGTCAAGAGCCTCTAGCGGGCTCAGAGAGGAAGACGAGCTATTGCAATACGGTTCGCAGTCCTCGGTGATAAGCAGCGGAAGCCCTTATCACTCTTCAGGTTTGTACACTTTTGTTATACTCCTTGTTCATTAGAGAACCTCATCTAGAAGGCTACGAATTTTTGACAGAAAAGGATGGCATAATCAAAGTAAATAGACTTTTTTTGACAATTCTCAGCCAACCAGATGACGTTTTAAAATTAGTGAACACCCCCCTATAGTCATTTTCGTTTCGCACTGGTTCTGGTTCAGGGTGACATAAAAATGACAGACCACCTGATTTTCAACCAATCATCTTTGTTGAAAATCAGCTGGTCTGTCATTTTTATGTCCACCAGAACCAGGACCGCTGTGAAACGAAAATACTTATGTGATGTTGAATAATAAAGTAACATCGAGTTGACGATGACTTGTCGAAAGAAGAAACTTTATTATTGAATACCTGTTACTATTGTATCAGCAGGGGGCGAGATGTGTTGCTAATACTTATGGGGGGTTTTTGTAGGACTGTCGGAATATTCATTTTTTCAGTAGTTTTGTGCCAGCACCGCACAATGTTTGCATAGTTTTTGTGAGTAAAGCAAAGAGAAGTTTGGATTTGGCTTGTCGAGTTGCACTATAACGGCATTTTTTTGCAGCCATTACTGTAGTGTTTGAATAAAACAAACTACTTACATTTTTTCTATCATTATTGCTGTTAAGTTTCAGTTTTTCTTCTATTTATTTTGTTTTGTCTTTATGTTTTGAGTATCGCTTATTTAAATTCGCTACTAATGAGTTATTTTTCGACGAGTGCGCATTCCTGTAATATAGGGAGAACAACAACTTCCAAGAAAAGTGGCGGTAGCTTTGTGATGGTAACACACTGTACAGTGTGTAAAAAATTTACAGCCTTGGCCTTGAAGATTATCGGAGCGTGTGTAGAAAACGGCGGCTAGTTTGATCAGACTGTACACGTCGACCGGACCTTGTGTGAAGATTTTCGATCGTTGAGGTGTTTCCCGCGTTTTGACAATATTTGACCTCTTTTGACAAGCAATAATATTCAAAGAAGGGGGCTTTGATCGATATTGCGAATTTACTGACAATCCGACATTACAAACTTACTTTCCTGTGTAGAAGAAAACCCGGAACGTCCACTAAGCGCCGAAAACCTGCTCCCGGAACCGTCGATAGCCTCGATGTCCAGTACCACCGCCATTCGCCATTTGACGTCGGTGTTGCAGAGCGCGGCCGAGCGCGCCGCTCAAGCCACTGTCGGAGCCACCACGAAGTGCCTCACGAGGCAGCAAACGTTCCCACCCCCGCAGCCTTACATGCGGATGAGGTATATGAGCGCTACTGTGGAGATGACCACTTGTCCGGAAACTCCTCACGAAGGTACGCTGCCTATTGTTGTTTGTTTTTTTCTTGCCCATAATTGTACTCTAACTGCACTGAGAAGAAAATAGCCGCACTACTGATTTTATGTTGTTTCCTTTTAGGTGATAGCAGATCGAGTTCTTCACACAGTTCCCACGAAAACATATCGTCACGCGGGGATAATACTCAGCAGTCGCAGAATAATTACACTATACCGGCGATAGCAGTTCTGAGTCCGAATAACAGTCGACCTCCCGATCTACTTTTACCAAGCGATTCAAAACCTTATAGGTAAGTTCCTCTAAAAATAAGTCGAAACTTTGTAAATTTTGTGACTCACAGAGAGACACTCACAGATTTTTTGAAAACAAAATTTCCAAAAAGGTGTGTTGGAAACACAACCAACACCACTCCAACAAGTGTTGTTGGAGTTGCGTTGGGATTTGTGTTGTGTTTCCGAGCGAAGTTTATCGGAAGTGTTTTCAAGAGTTGCGTGGGGGTTGTTGAATTATATTAGGAGTTATGTTTTCAAGAGAAATTGCACCCGAAATTTGTGTTTTTAAGTTAAAGTAGGTGGTAAAGGGTGAATGCACATAATATAATTATTTTTTTTTAGCAATAACAATAAGAGAGAAACTGACTTCTCCGGCGCTGAAAAAGACAAAGAAAAGCGAGTAAAACTGTCCGATAGTAGCGGCCCTTCTTGCGAGAAGGAAAATATGGACCCAAGAAAATTGCAAGCCGCTGTAAGTAGTTTTTTCTTCCGAATTTATAGTTGGAAAATTGACGAACTACTTTTAGCAGAGTATGCCTCGACGAGGATCCGCCCCCGTGTCTTTGCCTGTCTCAAAACCCGACGAATTAACGTCTTCCGCAGGCGGAGGACTCTCGGTAGCAATAGCAGACGTGCAAGCTTTGAGGCGTGGGTCGGTGCCCATTGATGTGGTTCGTCACTTTAGTGCGTCAAAATTGCCTATTTACAAGTTTTGTTGTGTACTAATAATTTCTTTCATTTTTAGGAAGTTTCGATGAAGACAATGGAAACGAACCTTCCTCAGGCCATATCATTAACATCACTCCAGTGGAAACCACCCGGGCCTTCTGGCAATACCAAAGAAGAGCCTCGGCTCCAGTCGACTTACCGCCAAGCGGTATGGTCAACCGGTACGAATTCACTCGGCACACTAGTCTTAACGGAAAGGTATTGTGGCAATTTTGCATTAGTGCGCAGTATCATGATGTTTGAATATTGTGGGAACAGGGAAGCCGTGGCCGCGGCAAAAAACCGTTGCGCAGGCGCAGCAGCGGCGGCCCGGAGACGGTGAGCGGTAACGGCGGCGGCGAAGTGGGAGGCGGCGGATCGGATGTGCTGGCGCGTTTTTGCGCGCAGCTTCACCGAAGGGTGTCGCCCGGTCAAAGTCCCGACGCGCTGCTGGCCCGGCGCCGGGGCTCTTTGCCTCTAGAGATCCTTACTGTCGGACACTCAGGTAAAAATAACTATGAATTTTTGTCAATGAATTTGAAAAATTTTTTTTTTGTCAAGAATACATAGCCAGTTTTCTTGACTTTTCTATTGATCACAAATTAATCTCGATCTGATGGTGAAGGCGCCGCATCATTCTGAAAGGGCAAAGGGCAAGAAATAGGGCCATGGTCTGTAGGGCTTCCGCGGTATATTCTACACTGGTCCATTTAGGCCTAAAATACCGGATGTCTAGCAGAACCCTGGACATAGGAGATTAACATGGGAACTCGGTTTTTGTTTTTTTTGCGCCTGTACGGTTTATTTGATTGAAAAACTTTTAAGAGTAAAGTTGTAGAGTTTATGGTCAGCTATCATCCTGTAATTTTTTCAATACCTCAGTTTTGACTGTTTTTTGGAAAAGTGCCTCGAAAAGTGCAAGAATTTGAATTTGGCAAGTCACCCTCGCCATGCATGTGCTGTGTCGCCAACATAATAGTTTTTTATATCAGAGTCAGAGTCACGTCTTTCCTTTCTTATTTATTTTGATTATGCAGTGAAAATATGTTGGCGACACTGCACATGCATGGCGGGGGTGACGCGCCAAACTCTAATTTTTTCTCTTTTCGAGGCGTTTTTCCAAAAAAACGGCCAAAACTGGGGTACTGAAAAAATTACAGGATCATAGCTGACCATACGCTCTACAACTTTACTCTTAAAAGTTTTTCAATCAATTCAAACGTACAGACGCAAAAAAATAAAAACCGATTTCCCATGTTAATCTCCTATGTCCAGGTTTGTGCTGGACACCCAGTATAAGAGCACGTGACACAGTGAATAAAACATTTTAGTCCTACGATTAGAATTTTCGTTTAAAAGAGAGTTCTAAAGGTTTAACTCTGATGTCTTGAGAACTAACCACACTCAACAAAGTTAAATTAACATCAACTGATCGAGCGAAACGTCGCAGAAGACGTGCCTATCGCTTTGGTTAATAAGGATGACTTTAGGCGCATTCACCATCACATCAAGATTGGCCCAGCTGTTTAAATAATCCGCTATAACATTTTTAAGTGGATGAGTAAACTTTGTTTACGAGTATCTTCGTTAGAATTGATATCCAAAATTAAAGATTTCTCAAATTTTTCATTCATAGTCAACTTACTTTTCTACTGAACACAAATAAATCTCGATTTGATGGTGAAGGCGCCTCATCATGATTTTGAAGTTACAAAGGGCGAGAATTAGGCCAGTTATTGTATGGCTTCCGCAGTGCACATTAGTAGCGGTATATTGTACAATTATCCTTTTAGGTCCGAAGCATCAGAAGTGAACCAAACATTTTAGTCCTGATTTAAATTTTTTGCCGTTCTCGTTTGTAAGTGACATCTAAAGGTTTAATGTCGAGGTCAGCGCAACTAACTTCACTCAACAGACCTGAATCAATATTAACTTAACGAGCAAAACCCGCAGAAGACGTGCCTATCGCTTTGTCCCTTATGGATGACGATAAGTCGCCTTCACCATCAAATCAAGATTAGCCCATTTTAGTAAACAAACTGCTGGACAAAACAAACGGGACAAACATATTTTTCGATAAATTGTTAAGCGAGATATTTTGAAAATAACACAAGATAAAAATATGAACTTTTCAGCAACCTCTAGAATGATCTATAGAGGAGTTATTCTAGAGTACTTTGAACAAAATTACTTATTTAGATGGGTATACAAGGTGAAAAATAAGATGACTATATTTTTACAAAATTTCTATTTTGCCAAGAATCTAGGATTCAGTTTTTATTTTGTTTTTTGTGAATTGAGGACGATCCTTGACAAGTTTAGAAAAAACAACTTTAACCGATTTTAAATATCTTTTCAGATTTCGGATTTTTTAAATTTTTTCTTTAGACATTTACCCATCTTGAATTTCAGCCTCCTGCTGATCAAGTAACTGATATGCTATTGGTTAATTTTACAAAATTGATTTGTTACGTGTGCACGAAGAGATAGTGATATAAGAGTTTTCTACAGGGTGTTGACTCTCAAAATGTTTTGACCATTAATATCGATTGGAGTGTTTTCTCAACAATTAACTGAACAGATATTTAATTGCTTGCTGATGAAACAATAATAATAATTTTTATCGTTCATTGCAAATGTTGAGATCAATAGAGTAAACACTCAGACGGGTTTTTCGCTTTTCATTTAATAGTATATTATAAACCAAGGTTGTGAACATTATTATGACCCGAACGTCATGTTTAAATCCCGAAGCGCGTAGCGCTTAGGAATCTAAGACGTGAGGGTCATAAGTAGTTCACAACCGCGGTGTATATACGATTTTTTCCACTACTAGACTCAATAAATCTACAACAGAAAATTGCCTAAATTAGTAAGATAGCGTTCCGCATATTTTATTACTAAGAACAGGGGCGTCTTCAATCTTTATGGAGGCTTTGTTACCGTAGAAACCGATAACCAAAATGGTATTTATGACGATATCACGGCGCCTAATGCTCCTGACAACTGACAGCTTTATTTACCGGTAAATAATCGGCCATAACGTTGTCATTATAGACCGCTTATGTTCAATTGTTTTATAAGCAAAACAAGAAAACCTATTTTACAGTCATTTTACTGGCCTTTAACGGTCTGTATTAAAGCTAGTAGTGGAAAAATTAATTTAAACAGAATATAGAGCGTCTTAAACTTGACCTTAATAAAAAAAAGGGTAAATAACTGATGTTGCCTTTAAATGGTATAATACTGGAACTTTATTTCGGAAATAAATTTCCGGTAGAAACATAAGGGGCGGAATAAGGCATTTGAAAACTCTGACAGCACTGACGTCATATTTACAAGGTGGTGTCAAGAAATACTTGTAGACGCAGGCCCAATCTTAAAGTAGTTGTCTGAAACAGACTGGATGAGAGTTATTGAGATGTGAAGTTGACCTGAATTTTGGAAGTTAGATGGACCTACAAAGTGTCCCAAATTCCTAAGTGTATTTCGTTTCAAGAAATGTTTTAAAGTGAAACGTGTTTACTAGCTCAAGTGATATTCTAACATGGTACTTCAGAGTTAACAATTGAATATTACTACCACTAATTATAAATATACTCTTAAGATCATTTGACACTACTTAGGTAATTTACAATGATAAAAAAAAACTAACGAAGAAATAATATTTAATATTGTGTGGGTCCACCTCTCAAATTTCCCGCTTCTCGACATCTTTCAGGCATGCTCTGTACTAAATTAGTGATGAAACCTCGTATATTTTCCCATTCCTCTCTAATCGCCAGAATCAAGTCAACTAAATTTTGAGGTGCACTTTCCCGCTTTCGTACTAATAATTTTAGTTTTGACCAAAAGTGTTCAATAATATTTTGGCGGCAAATGTATACTGTTTACATTGTTTTCTTCCAGACAATCTCGTACAATTCTTGCCCTATGGGGTCGAGCGTTGTCATATATTAATTTAAATCCTTCGAGTTTCGATTTAGCCATTATTCATAACTCTAGCCCAGATGTTTACACCATCTCCCCCACCAGCTTCTTGTAGTGCCATGTGTGCTTCTCTATATCTTTCATTGGGCTCTCTCCAAATTAGGATTCTTCCATCTGAATGGAACAAGCTGAAACGAGTTTCGTCGGCAAATAAACAATTGCTCCACTTCTACAGGATTCTTATCGCAACTGGTCATGTTTAAGTTTAAAATCTGGAAGTCATGTTTGCTGGTGATTTTCTTTTGTTGTTGTTGATTATTAATTTGTTTTTTTGAAAACACGAACCTTTTTTGAAAGAAAACTCGTAATTTTTTGTCAATAAGGAACTCAACGTGAGTAAATATTGACTGGTCCTTCGCAGCGAACCGTTGAGAACGACACGAATTGCACGTCCACGTAACATTTTGGTCAGAATCGAGCCGGATTGGAATCCAAAAATCTATGTTATTACAAATATAACCACGACATCGATGAGGAAGTTGACGTCGTCAGTGAATGTCAGTTGAATCACGAACATATTATCACGAAGAAAGGCAGGCATAGTGAAAATTAGGGAAGGCAACCGGTGAGTCCGTTCCGATTTTCTTTGACTGCACATTTTCCATCTCTTAAATTGCCAATTTCCATAATACCTGCATAATAACTACTATGGTACTATCTCCTCTCGTCTCGTAAAACCCGTGTATACAATTCCCGATCAAATCGATTGTTACTATTGTTGGAAATCGGCAGTTTGCTTTACTTTCACGCCTTGTTTTGAAGCTCGTTTTGTAAACTGTTTATATACCACCGTAAATTGGAGTTTGGAATAAACTATCGTAAGCGCACGACAATCTATGATTCAAAAGGGGTAGTTGGTGAGCTAAATCTCAGTACCCTCCCATTGCTTTGGTTTTACCACGTACCTAATTTCCTACTGAAAATAAGCAGCGTTAGGGATATTGGCCAGAAATGCCCAAAAAAGGAAAAAAGGATAAATCCAAGGAGGACGATGTTGTAGTTGCTCCTACCGAGGGTGAGGAATTTCGCGAGTTATTACATGTCCGTCGCGTAGTCATTCAGCGTTTGTTGCGTTTCGAGCTGTTTCTGCAAAGTAGTAATGGTAAAAATGATCAATTCCAACTTGAGACCCGCCTTAAAAGTATCGAAGAGGACTTCCAAGAATTCGATAGAATTCAAACAAGACTAGAATTCTTGGAACCCAATGAGATAGACAACCGACTCGAAACTGAGTCAGCGTATTACTCTTTAATAGCTGAAGCCAAACAATGTTTACACTCATCAAGTCAGCAGCGTTTGAGTAACACGTCGATATCAGTCCCCAAAGTTGAAACACAAAAATCACTCGATATGGGAAAATTACCCCAATTGGGATTACCGTCTTTTTTTGGCAGTTATGAATCATGGTTTAGCTTTAAAAATATTTTTGATTCTCTTGTTCATAACCGTGCTAATTTGACCGAAACAGAAAAGTTATTATATTTAAAGATGTGCTGTAAGGGAGATGCTTTAAAACTCATTAACGAATTAGATATAACACCCGACAATTATACTATCGCGTTAGAATTATTGCAAAAAAGATACGAAAATAAAAAAGCGGTAATTAATTTTCATGTAAAAAAAATTTTGTTTGACTTGCCAAACGCCACAAAAGAGTCTGTAGTGAACATTAGAAAGCTTTTGGATACAATTCAACATCACAAAGCGGCTTTGGAAAAGTTAAAGTTGCCGGTTCACGAATGGGACGCTATGTTGGTTCCTATTATCTTGAGTAAACTCGATGACCGCACCATTCGTGAATGGGAGATCAAGCAAACGCAAAACGAACTTCCTACGGTAGAAGAACTAGTGGAATTTATAAACAGAAAGTGTTTTGCCATGGAGGCAGTACGCGATTCTTCCAGTTTTTTTGTCAATAAACGAGATAAAACTGATAAAAGAGAAAAGCAATCTCAATATCGACCCCTTGATCGAGCCAATTACTCGTATTTGTTAACGAAGTCTTCGAGTAATAAATGTCAGATTTGTAACGAGGGACATAATATATATCAATGTTCTCGATTTCTAAGTATGTCGTTGCCTGATAAGTATAATGAAATTAAAAAATATAGGCTATGCAGTAACTGTTTAAGACAGGGGCATATTAATCAGGATTGTTTGTCAGGTGGTTGCAAGAAGTGTCATAAACGCCATAACACCGCGTTACACACTCAAAAAGTTTTACCAGATAGGGAAACAAAGGAAAGTATAAACAATAACGATGTATCATGCCCATTAGCAGGTGGACAGAGAGCGTCGCTATTCGACTCGCGAACCGACTCGCTTACAAACGCATCAGCTGATTCGAGCGAACCACGTAGGCCTACGATGCTAACGATCGGCAAAGGCCAAGAACACGGTAATTTTTCAGAATTAGGATCGCACACGTATATTAGTTCACGCGAAGCAATAATAAATAGTCCGATTTCTTTAGCTTCTTCTAGCTCAGCAAATAATCAAATATTGCTCTCGACAGCTACAGTTTTTATTGCCGACAAAGAGGGACGTTGGCACAAGTGCAACGTTCTACTTGACTCCGGAAGTCAATCTAATTTGATGAGTGAGAACTTGTGCAAAAAGTTAGGTTTGACTCTTCAAAAAGTCAACTTGCCATTGTCCGGTATTAGTCAGATCGTGACAAAAATTGACTACCGTGCCCGAACGAGAATAAAATCTAGAGTAGGTCAATTCGAAATTGATTTATCTTTTTTGGTTTTGCCTGTGTTAACAGAGAAATTACCTTTGATAGAATTCGATAGGTCGTTTTTATGCATCCCGAAAGGAATAGAGCTTGCTGACGATTATGTTGACAAACCAAAACAAATTGACATACTGTTAGGCGCAGAAATATTTTTTGATTTATTACAGAGTGGCAGGATAAAGCTGGGTCCCGGTTTACCTATTTTGCAGGAGACTGTTCTCGGATGGGTAATGTCGGGTAATCTAGTTTCTTTTGAAACGCAAAACAATAAAGCGGTATGTAATTTGTCAACGACTAGCTTATCTAATAAGATGTTGAATGATTCGCTTACGAAATTTTGGCAGCTAGAAGAATTTGCAAATTCGACTTTTCTCTCGAAAGAAGAACAGTATTGTGAAGAATATTTCTCACAAACAACTCAACGCGATATCGACGGTAGTTTTATAGTGAGGTATCCATTCAAGGATAATTTAAATAGTGGTTTAGGCGATTCTAAAACGACTGCATTAAAGCGATTTTATAATCTTGAAAAACGACTCGACAGAAATCAAGAACTAAAAACACAGTACGTTGAATTTATGAACGAATACGAGGCGTTGGGTCATATGACATTGCAAGGACCTCTTTCAGAAGACAAGTCTAATCCAGGTAGTTGTTATTTTTTACCGCATAGTGCGGTATTGCGCGACTCCATGACAACGAAGTGTCGTGTAGTATTCGATGCTAGCTGCAAGTCTAGTACCGGCATATCTTTGAACGATACGCTCAGGGTAGGTCCTGTAATACAAGAAGAGTTGTACTCTATCTTGCTGCGATTAAGACTTCGAAAAATAGTACTAAATGCGGACATAAAAATGATGTACCGATGCGTACAAATCAACAAAGAAGAACGCGATTTTCAAAAAATATTGTGGCGTTCGAATACATCTAAACCAATTAACGTGTTCAATCTTAACACCGTAACTTACGGCACGTCCAGTGCTCCTTTTCAGGCAACACGCTGTCTTGTTGAACTGGCGGATCTAAATAAGCTGGAATTTCCACATACATCGAATATAATAAAAAAGTCATTTTATATGGACGACTTATTAATAAGTGTAAACTCAGATGAAGAAGCTTTACAAATATACGAAGAACTCAATCAGATTTTAGAAAAGGCTAATTTTAGGTTAAGGAAATGGTCGTCAAACAGTCCTACGGTTTTGAATAAAATTTTCGAATTAAATCACGGCGAAAATTCGGATAACTTTATAATTTTTCACGAAGATAAACATTTAAAAACACTGGGTGTTGCTTGGGAGCCCAAGCAGGATGTTTTAAAATACTCGGTAAATGTCAAACAAAAGTTTTCCGCTATAACTAAACGAAGCATTCTTTCAACTATCGCGCAAATTTTTGATCCACTAGGATTGATTGGACCGGTGTTAATCAGAGCAAAATTAATCATACAAGCGCTGTGGAAGTTAGAGTTAGACTGGGACATTGAAGTACCAAGTGATCTAAAGAAACATTGGCTAGAATTTTTGTCTCAGTTTGAACATTTAAACGAGATTAAAATTGAAAGGTATGTAGTTACCTCAGAATCTGTTTCTGTCAAATTATATGGTTTTTGCGATAGCTCTGAGAAGGCCTATGGTGCGTGCATCTATGTCGGCTCAGTAGATAGAATGAGAAATCAGAAAACTAAACTACTTACCGCAAAATCCAGGGTAGCGCCCGCGAAGAAAATAACTCTTCCCCGACTCGAATTATTAGCTGCTCACCTTCTGGTGAAACTAATGAATAAAATACTATCCACACTTGACATAGAGATCTCGCAAGTGAAATACTATACCGACTCCAGTATTGTATTAGCGTGGATTAGAACCGAACCCTCTAATCTTAAAACATTTGTCGCGAATCGAGTATCGAAAATTAACGATTTGTCTAAAGTAGCGGATTGGTCTCACGTTCCGAGTGGAAGCAATCCTGCTGATGTAATATCCAGAGGTTTGAGCCCGCGTGAATTGCTAACATGCGATCTCTGGTTCAATGGTCCCTGTTTTTTACAGGATCATTCAGACAATTTTGATCAGTCGGATATGAAATTCAGTTTATCTGACAACGCTCGGTTTTCGGAAGATTATTTGTCGGAAATAAAAGGAAATCTGACTGTCACTAACACTACTTCTACCACTCAAAAGAACGATGAAGTCGAGTCTGATATTTTCGGCAGATTCTCAACAATGTACAGATTACTTAAAGTGATAGGGTATATATGTAGATTTAAAAATCGCACTTTAAGAAAAATTAAAGCACAGTCCGAAGTCCTTACAGTTGAAGAAATGGACGAAGCATTATCGTTATTAATTAAATTGGCACAAATAAACATTTTTCGAAAAGACATTTCTGATTTAAAGAAATGTAACAGAGTCTCTAGCGACAGCAAAATTTTGAGTTTGAATCCGTTTTTGGACTCAAGTGGAATATTAAGAGTAGGGGGACGCTTAACGAATTCTGACGTTGGATTTGATCAACGGCACCCTGCCATATTACCGTACAAACACAAGTTCACAGACTTGATAGTTATGAATGAACACATGAGAAATCTTCACGCAGGTGTTCAGAACTTACTTTCCATAATTCGTTTGAGGTTCTGGATCATAAATGGCAAAAACGCGATCAAAAGAAATTTAAGCAAATGTATAAGATGTTTCAAAGTGAAGCCGAGAGCATCGAAATTTCTCATGGGGTCACTACCAGCGGCTAGGGTTACACCGTCAAGGCCTTTCTCAAGTTGTGGCGTTGATTATGCAGGACCTATATTCGTAAAAGAAGGGGTCTTACGAAGAGCTAAATTAGTGAAAACTTATATGTGCATTTTTGTATGTTTTGCCACGCGCGCAGTGCACATTGAACTTGCTAAGGATTTAAGTACGGAAAGTTTTTTGAACGCTTTGCGAAGATTTTGCTCGAGACGTGGAAGACCGACCGATATTTACTCGGACAATGGTACGAACTTTGTAGGAGCAAGTAATCATTTTTTGGAGTTATATGATCTCATAAACAATAAAAAACAATTTGAATCTGTTTCTACATTTCTGGCCAAGGATCGTATCAAGTGGCATTTTTTGCCTGCTCGTAGTGCCCATATGGGAGGACTTTGGGAGGCTGCGGTTAAGTCCACCAAGTTTCACCTTCGTCGCGTTCTCGGGGAATCTTCTTTAACATACGAAGAAACTTCTACTTTGTTAGTGGAAATCGAAGCATGTCTAAATTCGCGCCCTCTGATGCCGATTTCCAACGACATTAACGATTACCTTCCTTTGACTCCCGCTCATTTCCTTATCGGAGACTCATTGGCTGGTTTGCCTCAGCATGAAATTGAAAACTTGCCTATGTCTCGACTCACTCGTTACCAACGACTGCGACGACTCCAGCAACAGTTTTGGCATAGTTGGTCGAGAGATTATATTTCCAACCTTCAAACCCGTCAGAAATGGAAAACACCTGTTGACCCGTCTGTAGCTGTTGGATCCTTAGTATTGCTGATAGACGAACGAAACCCACCGCTTCGATGGCCCTTGGCACGTGTTATACAGCTTCATGAAGGAGCCGACCATGTAGTGCGTGTTGTAACAGTACGTTTGCCTAATGGAACCTTGACGCGACGAACAATATCAAAAATATGTCCGCTACCTCTTACTGATTAATTATTAAAAAGTAAGAGCTTTTTAACGGGGGCGGCATGTTTAAGTTTAAAATCTGGAAGTCATGTTTGCTGGTGATTTTCTTTTGTTGTTGTTGATTATTAATTTGTTTTTTTGAAAACACGAACCTTTTTTGAAAGAAAACTCGTAATTTTTTGTCAATAAGGAACTCAACGTGAGTAAATATTGACTGGTCCTTCGCAGCGAACCGTTGAGAACGACACGAATTGCACGTCCACGTAACAGGTCAAATGACAAAGTGCTGCATGTGCATGCTGCATCTTTGTGAACTTTTCGCGATTCTCTTAAAGAAAAATTGTATAGTTTGGTTTGTTATGATCGTGAATTACTAGAAGTCGTCTACAAAAAATAACCCGTTATGAGGAAAGACTACTCATAAGGAAAGTTCGAGCCATAAGAACGACTTGTTCTAGAATTCTTAATGAAAGAACAGTAAATGTGGAAATATTATAAAGAGCAAATTTGAATTGTTCGAGGTATGATAATCCTCGAATAAAACAATATGAACAGTATACATTTGCCGCCAAAATCTCCTGATTTGAATATTATTGAACACGTGTGGTCAAAACTAAAATTATTAGTACGAAAGCATGAAAATGTATTTCAACATTTAGTTGACTTGATTCTTGCAATCAGATAGGAATGGGAAAATATAACTCAAGGTTTCATCAATAATTTAGTACAAAGCGTGCCTGATAGATGTCGAGAAGTACTAATTTAAAACGTGGACCCACACGATATTAAATATTATTCCTTTGTTAGTTTTTTTATCATTGTAAAATTACCTGAAATACTGTCAAATAATCATAAGAGTATATTTATAAATAGTGGTAATAACAATAATAACATTCAGTGATTAACTCTGAAATACCATGTTAGAATACCACTTGAGCTAGTAAACATTTTTCACTTAACATTTCTTGAAAGGAAATTATATTAGGATTTTTTTGTATTTGGTTTTTTGTTTCTTTGTAAGTCACTTTATTTGGTACACTCTGTAGATCCATCTAACTTCCAAAATTTAGGTCAACTTCACATCTCAATAACTCTCATCCAGTCTGTTTCAGACAACTTTAAGATTGGGCCTGCGTCGACAAGTATTTCTTGGTACCACCTTGTAAATATGACGTCATTGCTCTCAAAGTTTTCAAATCCCGTATTCCGTCCCTTATGTTTCTACCTGAAGTTTATTTCCGAAATAAAGTTCCAGTATTATACCATTTAAAGCAACATCAGTTATATTTACCCTTTTTTTAGTAAGGTCAAGTTTAAGACGTTCTATGTTCTGCATAAATTAATTTAAATGAAAAGCGAAAAATCCGTCTGGGTGTTTTACTTTATTGATCTCAAAATTTGCATTTAACGGTCAAAATTATTATTATTGTTTCATCAGCAAGCAATTAAACATCTGTTCAGTTAAGCTAAACATTTTAAGAGTCAACACCCTGTAGAAAAATCTTATACCACTATCTCTTCGTGCACACGTAACAAATCAATTTTGTAAAATTAACCACTCGCGTATCAGTTACTTGATCAGCAGGAGGCTGAAATTCATTATAATAAGTAAAATTTAAAAAATCCGAAATGTGGTACGATATTTAAAATCGGTTAAATTTGTTTTTTCTAAACTTGTCAAGGATCGTCCTCAATTCACAAAAAACAAAATAAAAACTGAATTCTAGATTCTCGGCAAAAAAGAAATTTTGTAAAAATGTAGTCAACTTATTCATCACCTTGTATACCCCATCTAAATAAGTAATTTTGTTCAAAGTACTCTAGAATAACTCCTCTATAGATCCTTCTAGAGACTGCTGAAAACGTCGGATTTTTATCTCTTGTAATTTTAAAAATATCTCGCGTCACAAATCATCCTGAAATATGTTTGTCTCGTTTGTTAAGTCCAGCAGTTTAATTCTCTACATTTTCAAATGGATAGATAAATTAGGTGTAAGAGTATCTCTTTTACAATTGACATCCAAAATTAAAGCCTCCCGGAACAATTTTACAAGAGATTTTGAAAGGTCGTTTCTTCTAGAATCACTGCGGGAGATTGATCTTAAATAAGTTATTCTCTAAGGGATATAAAGAAAAAAGCACTGCAAAATGGTTGCATTTCAACTCACTGCATTTAGTAGGTAGCGTAATTTCAGAACATTCATTGTTATGACATTGAATGGCGTTAGTTGGTATCTCGGGACATGTTCGGCAGTTTTTGTTTTTTTGGCCTACAAATCAAATTACTGGGGTTTTTCAAAAAGTTGACGGTTTTTTTGTAAGTCACCCTGTATCGCGATAATGCCGCAGCCGATTTTAATAAGATAAATGATCTCTAAAAGATAACTGGTTGTAAAATCAGCGGAGTAGACTCATCGTTAATAAAACAATTTTATTCCATTTTGTACGGATAGCAAAAAATCTAATAAAAAGCTGATTAAAATTTTGTTTACTACGATGTCATGACGGGAGCGTTAACATTAAGACTATTTTTGTAATGACATTCAAGTGGTATAGTCGATACCTCGGGACGGTTTTGGCGGTTTTTTGCCTACTAAATCAGTTACAGGGCGTTTACAGAAAGTTAGAACTTTTCTTGTAAGCTACAATACAAGATATCCTGAAATTAACTGGGAAATCTCTAGGCAAAAACAGGGCACAATGTTCATACAAACATAACCCGCAAACGCTTCGTCTCCGAGATATAAGTTTTTTTTTATTTTTTCTTTATAGCTCTTAGAGTTTGTTAACTCAAATTTTGAATATAGGTAACTATTTATCATCTACATCGTTCGATATACCAACCGCTAGCCAAAATCCACATGGTCTTATTTGCAAAAATGTTTAGAAATGCACATAATTTTTCCATAAGATATGTCTACTTTCTGCGTTCCTATTTAAATTCCCGGATACTGATGAAAAAGAGTCACTTATGGAAAAATTATGTGCATTTCTAGACACTTTTGCAAATTTCTCGAAAACGGTGGGAGGTAAGACACGGATGCAAGAGGCAAGAAAGTTTCTAAATTGAATAGAGAATTCAGACTTAAGAAAAAACGAAACCGGTCGATTTTGGCTAACGGTTGGTATATCCAACGATGTAGATAATAAATGGTTACCTATATTCAAAATTTGAGTAAATGTCTCAAAAACTCTAAAAGCTATAAAGAAAAAAAAATTCAACACCCTGTATCTCGAAGACGAAGCCTTTGCGGGTTATGTTTGTATGAACATTGTGCTCTATTTTTGCCTAGGGATTTCCCAGTTAATTTCAGGATACCTTGTATTGTAACTTACAAGAAAGTTCAAACTTTCTGTGAACGCCCTGCAACTGATTTAGGAGGCAAAACCCAAAAAAAAAAACGCCAAAACCGTCCCGAGATATCGACCATAGCTCTTAAATGTCATTCAAAAAAAATCTTAAAGTTAAGGTCCCGTCATGACATCGTAGTAAACAAAATTTTAATCAGTTTTTTATTAGATTTTTTGCCATCCTTGTACAAAATGGAATCGAATTTTTTTATTAACGATGAGTCTACGTTGCCGATTTTACAACCAGTATCTTTTAAAGATCATTTATCTTATTAAAATCGGCTGCGGCATTATCGCGATACAGGGTAGGGTGTCTTACAAAAAAGCGTCAACTTTTTGAAAAACCCCAGTAATTTGATTTGTAGGCCAAAAAAAACGAAAACTGCCGAACATGTCCCGAGATACCAACTAACGCCATTAAATGTCATAACAATGAAGGTTCTGAAATTGCGCTACCTACCAAATGCAGTGGGTTGAAATGCAACCATTTTGTAGTGCTTTTTTCTTTATCCTGTAGATCCTTAAGAGAATAACTTATTTAAGATCAATCTCCCGCCGTGATTCTAGAAGAAACGACCTTTCAAAATCTCTTTAGGTTTTAAATTTCGGCTAAGCCATTTCCGAGATACAGACCCCCAAAAATGACAACACATTTTTTTTTCTTTTCGCAGTGTTTTGACGATTACGTATGCGCCACTAGGGCTCTAAGGACCAAACAAACCATCCCGCACCGCCACCTGTAATTAATAAAACTACCCCGACGACTGACGTCTTCGACAAAAAGCGTTTTTCACCTGTTTAGCTCATTAGGTTTAAGGATCATTAATCGTACGTACCTACTATATTCGTAAATTATCGTTAAGGGAATCTACATATGGAACAAGCCAAATATTCATTATTACTAAATGTGTATCAGACGTACCTACCCGTTTTTGGTTTGGAGTTTTCAAGCTCCCGGTTTCTTTTTTTTTTTTAAATCATAGTGCAATGTGGATGTCTAGTCATTTTTATTTAACTGCTGCTGCTGCGCAATTAGATCGCAGCAATGTGATGATAGTAAGCCACAAACTAGATATGATCTAGAGATCCTTTAGCGCAGAAAATAAAATTTTCTGATTATAGTTGCTAGATGTTGCGTCCTCAAAAGTATACTCCAAAGGTTATCGGGAACAAGACAAAAGAAAAGTTCCACAAATTAAGCAGAAACGACGTTCCGACGTTTCTTGACGTAGAGTGAAAATTGTGTCATAAAACTCGTACTCAAAAGCCATCAGCACAGGCGAGGAAGAGCAGGCGATGCGGAGTAAACAAGGCGACATAAAACTGGTGTGAGTGTTTATTAACGGACCTAACGGTTTATTAACGAATATTCCTACAATATTCGTACTGGTGGTTTCTTGGTGACTAGTACATCCGATAATAAACACTGACGCCAGTTTTATTTCGCCTTGTTTAATCCGCATCGCCTGCTCTTCCTCGCCTGTGCTGATGGCTTTTAAGTAAAAGTTTTATGTCACAATTTCCACTCCACTCCAGTCCAGTCATAGAATAGCCTTGATAAAGAAGTCAATATACGTCGAAAAGTCGGCAGTTTCGGCTTAATTTGTGGAAATTTTCTTTTGTCCTGTTCCCGATAACTTTTGAAGTTTTCGATTATTTTAACAGAAAAAAGTTATTTGGAAATGGTACGTTAATAATTGCGTTTTAATGCCCTGGTTATCACTGTCCTAAACTCACCTTCATTATCTATGCGTGTTAAATAGAGATGACATAGACATTCAAAACATCTTCCAAAAAAATCCTAGTTAGTACGTAAGGTGGAGAATTGATTTCAATTCGCGGCAGTCGAAGATCAGCTCCAAGTACAGTTTACTTCGATTTAGGGTGTTTCACAATATAAACGGGGACTACTTTCTTAATACCTAATACGAGGTGTTCATTATAAAACTTCATCTAGCAGGCTATGAAATTCTGACAGAAAAGGATGATATAATCAAAATAAATAGACTTTTGTTTCTCCATCCTTTTCTTTTGCAACACCCCGTACAAATTAACCTGAATAAATACACAAAGATATTCTATGAATATTATTTTAGCTTCACCCGAGAAACTCATGGTTTCTGCTAAAAGACGACTGTGTCTTATCATAAGTTTTCGAGGTTACTCAAAAAGAATCGTGAAAAAAAAATTACTCGTAGAAAAAATATTGTCTAACACTTGCGGAAAGTATCTTTTTCGCACTCAACCTCATGGCCGAACTACCGCTACGCGTCGTTCGGCCAACTGCAGTCGCGTGCGGAAAAGTATCACTTTCCGCACCTGTTATGAAAATAACTATTTCGCTTGCTGCCCTGGGCAACGCGCGTAAAAGTAAACTCACATTCTGATCCTCAAAAAAGGTTAGATTTTCGTTTGTCTAATGAAAGCATAAAATGCGTTATTATTGGACGTTTGTAGAAAATATATATTATATAATCGCACACCATCCATAGCGGACTTAAATGTGGGCTAAATGTTTTCTAATTTAACCCAACCAGCACATTACGACTGACAAAACCAGCATTGCAGTAACAACAAATATCATTTAACAACTATTTTTGGAAACTACGGTTAAATGATACCACAAAAGAAGGACCATTTATTAATCTTTACACCACTAGTTGGGTCCAGTATTAGGTTTGTTAGAATACCTTAAGAGAAGTTAATAATAACCAATATCCGAATTCTCGTTGCCTTATACGACTATTTCGAAAGTTAGTGTTTTTAACAACTGTATAGTGAAGTTGCTAAGTGGCCGAATTTTTATATGTTTCCTAATTTCATTCATAACTAATGGCGCGTTTCCACGGGTCGACTCAAGTCGAACGACTTGGTAGTTCGACTAGAAATCGAGTGTAAACAAAATTCCGACAAAGCGTTTCGATTTCACAATGGATTCTACTGAAGTCGCAAGGCGAGCCACTTCATGCAGTTCTACTGATGACGTTTTAGTCGAACGACTAGAAGTTGACCGTGTAAACAAAATGTGCAACTACCGCGGTCGAACTACCAAGTCGTTCGATTTGAGTCGACCCGTGGAAACGCGCCATAATATGCTAGTTGGGAACGAGTCTAGCCCGTTATATATTGTGAAACACCCTGCGTATTTTGGAATTTTAGTCATACTGTGGTCATACGGTCATTATTTATTTTCATAAATTATTATCGCATTTCGTTCTTTGTTAAGTGTGTGAGAGTGATCGCGTTTTTTTTACCGCTCGTTTTATTTTTTGACGATACGTTTTAAGATTTATAATTTATTATAATAATGATAATTGTTATTGTTGAGACGGAATTTTAGTTCTTTTTTTGTCAAAAGCCATCTTTAAAACATGTTTTCAAAGAAAGCGACTATTTGTAATAATAGAGATGGCTTTTTTTCTTCGTGCAATGTTTCTTAGTTTAATTGTGAGGATATACTACGACCACCAATAAATTTTTTTATTGCTGGTAGATAAGTAAGACATAATCTTTGTGGACTTTTTGCCCCCCCTAAAAAATTATTACGTAATACTGACTGTTCAATGTGATTCATTTTTCGTATTCGTGATTGTACGTGTAGGATCTGTGTAGCGTAGATAGAGACGCAAATAATAGTTAATCTGGACCAGCAATTTTCATGGATAATAATTGTCCTGTAGAAGTTTTCCATGAAAATCGTAGATTGTGCCAGAACCGACCTTTTGAAATCAAACAAGTTTGCGCTCTAAAATAAATTTTATCATTGTACACCCTCGAGTTAAATAAATAAAAGTGGGTAATCAAATTTAGTCATAGGCCACATCTTTTAGCAAATAGTCTGTAACAGTGTTTTTGGCACAACATTAATACTTTAAACATTACAATGACTACACTGAATGAAGCCAACTTGCATCTCCCTCAAGTAACGTGTTTAAAGTACTAAATCCTTCTGCCAAAAGCAAACAATTCAAAAAATAAATAATATCCGCCACGTTACGTTCATTAAGTCACCAAAAACTTTCTCTAGGACCACTTCCTGTGTAGGTTGTGCCTAACCTAGTTTTACGGTTAATATTGGCGAGATTCACTGAGTAGTTCAAAAGACAATTTTGGGCACTTTTCTACACCGGGAAAACAGACAAACAGGGTTAAAATCTAACAAAACAAAATTTATGGTTAATCGATAAAAGACTGGTAGAAGAATGAAGTTAGGAAGGTGAATAAATGATGTGCGCCAACGTAGGTTTTTGGTCAAAGATGATGATGTTACGCTTAAAATTCAATTTAGGATTACTCATCGTTTGAAAAAAATTAATAATTGATTGACAAAAAATAAACATTCGTGTTTTTATGATCGTTGGTGTTTGATTTACCACCTCAATCTAAATCCCATCCAATCATAAATTTTATTTTTAAAAACATATTTATTTCCGTACGCATATACAGAAAATCTTAAACTTACGTTCTTTAACGGTTAGATTTAGCGACTCGCTCCAGCTCGTCCTTCTTTTTGATGGCGTAAGAGTTGGAAGAACCCTGAAACAAAAAAGCTGGTAAAGCATTTTTACCCAAGTGGTCAGAAGGTATTTAGTAAAATACTAATAATATCAGTTTGTGTACTTCGAAATCAACAGGGTAGTTCTGACAAGAGGTGTCAGAAATTGTAAGTAAATCATCATTTATTAGTTATTTCAAATCGAATATGTATTAAGACATTTCTTTAATGTACCTATCTGGACACCCATAAAACATTCACTTATTGACATCAAGAAGTCGGTCCACAAAGATTCGGGCCGAAGCGGCAACGCCCAGCGCCGATTGCGACCCCGGGAACCCATTTAGACTAAACGAGAACCAGCAACAGTCCCCTCCGTTCTCGAAAGTACGAGAGTGTGTTCAGGCCGGGTATATAAGTAATCGAGCCGCGCGAGATGGGATCGAATGGATAATGCAGTGTAGTAAATAAGCGGACAAGCCGACAGTGCGAATTGTTAGTAGAGAGTAATTGTGTTTTAATCGTGTGGCAATAGTTAAAAATAAATAAAAGTGTGTAGTTAATTGACGGTAAATTAGTGGAACCCGCATCCCGTAACAATACCATTGCAAACACTGCATTAATTGCCGATCTATTTTTAAGAAACAATTTTGACGTTTTTAAATCTTTTTACCCATATTTTCACACTAAAAATGAAATTTGGAAAGATTTAGCAGCTAAATAAAAAAACTAACAGCTTTCGTCTAATCGAGTCAATTAGTCTACCTCCATATAATCTCAATGGTAATATGAACCTCACAAAAACTTACCTTAGCGGCATTGATGAGCTCGTCAGCCAAACACTCGGCAATGGTTTTGATGTTCCTGAAAGCAGCCTCGCGAGCCCCAGTACACAACAGCCAAATAGCCTGGTTGACTCTCCTCAGAGGGGACACGTCAACGGCCTGCCTCCTTACTGTTCCGGCTCTACCGATACGAGTCGAGTCTTCACGGGGACCGGAATTAATGATGGCCGTCACTAAGATCTGAAACAATCCCAAAGGTCTGTGATCAGACTTTGTCTAATGAAAATTTCTACCCAGGAGTATTGTCAAAAATATCTCAGAATAATGATAATCACCAAATATATGGTCTGAAGAGGTGTCAGAAATAAAATATATCAAAATTTCATCATGAATAGTTTACAGTCCTTATTCTTATTCTTAATTTTCTTCCAACAGAACGCAAGTTATACAGACTTACGTTTGCAGAGAGAGGAAAAAACAAAAAGAAATGAGACTCTATATGTATCATGTGGTATAGAAATAAACTATGGATAACTTACCTGCAGAGGATTTTCTCCAGTGAGTAAATGGATAATTTCGAAGGCGTGCTTAACGATTCGCACGGCCATCAGTTTCTTTCCATTGTTCCGTCCGTGCATCATCAGGGAGTTTGTTAAACGTTCCACGATGGGGCATTGGGCCTTGCGGAAACGCTTCGCGGCATAACGACCGGCCGAGTGGGGCAGATATTTAGCGTTCTTTTCTTTTACCGCGATGTAGTCCTAGAAATGTGTCTATTTTTATCGGATAATAAAATAGAGAGGGACGTGAAAAAAAAGGTAACATTGGACTATCAGCTTTACGCATTCAACAAATATGTACTTTCTGAAGAGGTGTCAGAAATTGTTGCTTTAAATATCATCATTTAAAAACAAAATAAAAACATTTTTTACATCACATTGACAATCGGAGAGTTTATTACTCCTTTACACACCGTCATTATCAAGTGTAAACAACTCCATATTAAAATTGTTAAAAAGAAACGAAAAAACGAATGCCTTGCCTAGAGCAGGCTTTTTTTGCGTCTTCTGACGTCATCGTGTTTACCTGTACCAACTTTGAGTTTACAATTGTTAATAGACAGTTAAGTGCCTTTTGCTAAATATAAACATTTAGAATTGAACTGATTCCAAAAATTCTACACAGGATTATTGGATTATTTTATTCTTTGTGAAACTTTACAAATGATTATATGCCCATTAAGGGCCACTTTCACAAGTTCAGTTTAAACTTTGGATTAACCAAAATGTACTTTTTCCAACCTAATAAACTGACGCTGATACCCGGTAGTTCAGGTGTGGTTTAAACCCCAATCTGAAGTTTCCAACTTACAAAAGATAATGTTTGTAGCTAGTCATGTTTTCTGCCTTCCGTGATATATTTATATTTTTGAAATATCTTTACTGACAACTTATTTATTTCATTACAATGTGAAGAGTTCAACCTTTATGCTACCTCTCAGAAAATGTAAACTAATGGAAACCACGCGCGCAATTCTCCGCTATATGGGCAGCTGTTACCAAAAATGAAGAGACGCCATGTCTAAGGGCGAAAACCAAACGTTTCGTTGGCTATGTGTTTTTCTGCAATAAATTGCATTTTACAAGACTTTAATATTATAAATAATTGTGTTGTTTACAATGAGCCTGGAGTTACGTTTTACAGGTAAACAGATAATGGCGTTTTTCAGCAACAATTAAATTATTTCAAATAACTCTAAAACCAGTTATTTTACATCCAAATCTTCGAAATATGATTTAGTATATACCACAGTGAAGTCAATAATGCTATTAAATATTTTTCTAATCCGGTAACTTGTAGACAGTTTTTTTAGTTCAATTTTTGAGCAGTTTTTCCAGGGGCGCAGGAGATGTAATACCAGGGTTATCAACGACTATCAATTCACAATTATTTTTATATATTTAATAGTAACTCGATGTTTGCTAATAATATTACGTATAATATTACTAATTTTACAAATAGTAATTTAGTTCCATTATTATTTTTAATAAAATATTTTCTTATGTGCTACAATACCAATGCTACGTCACTGGCATTTTTATACTTGACAGATTGGAGCAAACTGGTAACAGGCGCCGGCGTCGTATCCTACTTCCTCTGGTTTACATTTTCTAAGTGCTACCTACTGGTAGTCTAGCAACAATATTTGGAGAAAAAATAAAGAAATTGAAGGTTATGTTTTTCCTGCCTAAATTTTTGGGTTCCACAAACACAATATACAAACTTCACAGCATTAAAATATGAATTCAATATGTCACATGCAACAGTGGATAACTAAAACTTGTAAAAACACTATTTCGAAGACCCACTGTTATAAGTTTAGTTTGAGGACAAACAAGAGATCCTGACGGATAAACAATCAAATCTGGAGTTTAAACTTTTGGTAGGGTTTAAAATGTGTAAGGACAACTTTTACAACTATCAGTAAAACTTCAGATAAAATTTGGGGTCACACTGAAGATATGAAAATATCAGAATAAATTCAACTGTCACCTGAATGCTTTGAAGAAGACAATGAGAAAAAGATTTTGATGTGTGTGTGTGAGTTTGCAATAGGTTGTAAAATGTAAATGTCTTGTCAATCTCGAGTTGAGTTTTATCACTAAAACTTCAAACTGAAGTTTAGAGCTAATGTTAAATTTAACTGAAAAGTTTTATCTAAACTTTTACCATTAGTTGTAAAAGTCGCCCTTAACAGTTTACCATTTATTTTGTTTGTGATGATCCTTATTGAATTTATTTTATAAATTTACCTGCAGAGACATATCAGAAACATGTACATCATCACAATTCCACTTGGAAAACAGTTTAATTTCTGGCAATTCAGCTAATTTGGGAGCAACAGTCCCAACTGCCGAGTCGTCTCCCCAATTGTCGGACATTGTGCTTGAGCTGAAACAAAAAAAGTGGCCTTTAAATATATCCTGTTTTTTCCTTTGTATTACTACTAACTTATTAAGGAGTATCAGTGAAACATATTTCAACAAAGTGTTTTTCTGCCAAGAGGTGTCAGAAATGTAATGTTAATTCATCATATTGTGTAAGCTTACACAAACTTTACAATCACAATCAATATTAAAAATGAGCAAAAGCACAACATAGTTATCTCTCAATAAATGCAGTTCCCAATAAACTCTTATAAAAATTAAAATTAAGTTCAATTATGAAACATTTGATATCCCTTTGTAACTCTACAGCCCTGTTATAAGTTTTCTGTCTTTCAATGTGGTTATTTTGCCATCCTTTACTTTCATTTTGGAGTTTTTTTAATGGTTGTTAGGTTTAGCAACACAGTGACAAGGGTTTCCACTTATTAGCTTTATCAGGCAAATACATGCCATCTGCAGTAGTAGACACACATCTCAAATGTCGGGAGTGTGTTTGAAAATGTCATCTAGTTGGCTGTGAAATGTCAAAAAAAACAAAATAAAAGAACAAAAATCATCTTTTTCTGTCAAAAATGTGTAGCCTTCTAGAAGACATTTTTTAATGAACATAAGGTAGACAAAAAACGGGAACCACATATTTGTTAGTGCTAACATATATATGATTATATATCAGCAGCTGAAATAATTCTTTGAAAGAATTTTCCATGTATTACTCATTCACTTATTTTTGCCATCTTGTTACCTTTGAAATCTTCATTCTTTCTATACATATCTCCTTTCAAATGATAAAAATGTCAGTCAGATTTCCAAAGCCTACTTGAAGTCAATAATAAATGAATGACTTATAGAGGGGCTTATATATTTGAAAATGTCATCTATTTGGGGGGGTGAAATGTGAAGATGAAAGGACAAAAGTCCATTTACTTTGACTATGACATACTTTTTTATGAAAAAATTTATAGCCTTTTAGATGACATTTTTTAATGAACATAAGGTATATGACAATATGGCATATGACACTACAAATATGTGGCTTTGAATAGCAATAGGCTGCCATCACATACAGTGGAACAGAAATGTCAATAACATCATTACACATGTCAATTCCTATTTTAGCTTTTATCTGATTGGTTTAAATTCAACAGTATGTGACCTCGCCCATATTTGAATAAATGAGAAAAACAAACAACTTTTTCAGGTGGCAGGCCCAGAGCACTCCGAGCATATATCTATCCTTTGTTTTCTCATTCAAGAATGTAGCGACCATCTTACAATATTACATATTTAGGATCAATTTTTCATTTTGATATTTCTGTTAGATTCCATTTTGACGCCCTGTAGAAGTATCTTAGATCTATTTGATTCTTCATTTCAATTTAGTGTCAATAAATAAAAAACAACTCATAAAAAACTAAGTTAGAATTGCAGCTTTGACAGTTCCAGGCGCATGCTCAAAAAAAAATCCTAAATAAAAATTGAATCCAAATAGATTCCGTCCCATTCCTTAAAATCGAATGAGAAAGTCTAGAGATAGATTGAACCGAACCAGTCCAACGTAAAACCAATTATTTTGGCCTTTCATTCAATAAATTAAAAGTTGAATGGGAAAATCCAATAATGTAAAGTAAAAACGAAAACAAGACAACGTAGTTACTGTTGATTGCAGCTTTAAAGCAACACATCATTTACACCGCTGTAAGAAAAGTTACAGAATGATACCATTAAGAATGACTGGCACCTTTAGAATGGACTATGTAAATCTAGGCAATTTTCTTTATGAAAACATGCAGCTTTTGGGCTGATTTCATGCTTCTTCCAAGTCATGTTATCGTAAATTGTTCACAGATCATAGCAATAACTACAGTTTTCTTTGTAGTTACCTGTATGTTGTAGAGTTTTGGCAAAGACATCCTGATATAGGAAAGAAATATTATTTTTATTTACCAATAGTAATTTTAGGACATGAAATATGTGAAAGCAGTTGGCTGTTCTGTAAACAAGATTACTTGATATACAATTTGAGCCTACATTTCCTTGCTCCTCTAATAGAATCTCAACTGGTTATTCAATTTTGTTCTGAATATATGTACCTGCAAATTCAACTACTTCAATTTTGCAGAAAATAAGACAAATTGGCTCACGAAAAACACGTGTAGTAAAGGGTACAGGAAGCTGAGGTTAGGATGAAGTTTATTACCAGTTTTAGTTCTCTAATATTACTAAAGTTGCTAGCACTCAGTTGTGTAACATGGTAACAGCTACAAACTCACCCTTTCTAGGTTTATTCCTTAAAATTCACTTAATTTTATATGGAAAATTATAAAACTCGGCAAAAAGCTTTCGCCAATTAGGCAGCCATTTGTAAAAGAAATGTGACGTCACTTATCATTCTTGTCAAAATCATAAAGTGACATTCGCTACAAGGAGCTGTCATTTATCGGCTTACCGTGCCAAGCGAGTGAATAGAGTTAACAGATTCTGAAGAATAATCTAATCAATATATACAAAAGTTTAACTATCCCTTTCAGGAGATAGGGGCTAGTAAGTTGTAGCGGTTAAACCACTAGTCCTAAATTAAATAATAGATTATTTGTTTTTTAAATATTTTGCATAATTTACCTTATTAAAGTATTATTGAATTTTAAATTACACTCCTTGGACCACTCTAGTTGGTGTTGACCATGCCGATAATGAAGAGCCGCTTTTCAACTGAAATAAAGGATTTGAGTGGTACGCTCCCGGAGCGTTTGGAATCATAATGTCCATACGGATTTGAACTGTTCTGGCTGGGGCAGCTTTTTATTAATTGTTAAAGTCAGCTAAAAGTTATTCGAGCGCGAAAGTATTGCTAGGCACTCGAAGTGCGAGTACGTAAAGTTTGGCAGTGTTGGAGAGCTATAAAAACGCAATTTACGGTTCGGAACTGTTCCGAGCTACTCCTACAGCAAGATGGAAAGCACCTTAGAATTGCTGCCTGTCACTGTCAACTGTCACTAATGATCGGCCATTTGTAATTTTCCAGAAATTATTCAAAACAAACATAATAAAAATTAAAAAATGATTTTCCCTTCCAAAACACTCTAATTATTGACAATATTGTTCTTAAATTTAAGTAAATACAGCGGCATATTAAACCCTGGAAATTGCACTTTACAAATGACTCTGGAAGATCCCTTCTTTGTTGTCAAAGAGTAAGACCATGGCTCACACACCTATGCATGAAGTTTTCCAGTGGTTTTTCTTTTTATTTGCCTAAAAAAAGTGTGTATTTTTATGATTTTTGCCTACTAATATTGTTATGTGTTAGTTAATTGCAATTCTGGATATCAAATATTGCATGAATTAGCATTTATTTATTATTAATAGCAAGAAACAGAGACCTTTAAATAGTTTGTGGTAATATATTTTTTGCAAGGGCTGATAGGGGTTGTTTTTCAGTGAAGTATTCAAAGCCTTAAAAAAAACTCGTGGACTCTACTGTCGATGGTCAGACTTTCAAAATGAGCCAGAGTTAATCACCAAAGATGAAATAGAGTGGACCAACACTGAACTGAAAAACTCTCTACGCAGTATCGAGTGGGACCTCGAGGATTTAGAGGACACCATTGACATAGTAGAAAAAAACCCATCAAAATTTAAAATTGACAATAAAGAATTGACCAAAAGAAAGCACTTCATAATCTCAACCAAAAATGAGATTCAACTAATGAAAGAAAAGATTAGTATGAACAGAGGCAAGGACAAAGATAGATTTGCAAGACAGCCTTTATTGGAGAACAACAGTCCAAGCAAGGTCACCAACATGCATCAGGGGACTAAGTACTCAAAACTGGAAAATGAGATCGAGAGCCCTCAACACCAGTTTCTACAAAAGCAGCAAATGTATGAGCTCCAAAATCAAGAAGAGCAACTTGAGGCAATTGCAGGGAGTTTGGGGAGTTTGAAAACTGTGTCTAGACATATTGGGATAGAGTTGGATGAGCAACAAGGGTAAAACTTTAGTTTGTTTGTAGAGGCAGCTGTATTTTGTGTTCTGTTTTGCAGTATGCTAGATGAATTTGGTATCGAGCTGGAGCATACAGAGTCTAGATTGGACACTACTATGAAGAAAATGGCCAAAGTTTTGAAGCTGTCTAATGGTAAGTACAGATGTCATTACACACTAATTTGTTAAAAAATACTTGAGACATGAATTTTCTTGTAGAGCGCAGCCAGTGGACAGTTCTCATAATCTTAGCTACAGTACTTATTATTGTGATACTTTTATTTTTTATACTGTGATTTTATTATTTATTTCACATCTGTAACACAAGTTTTGTAGGTTGGTCATAAGTACAAAAATCCATGTTATTTTTATTCAACTACAAAATTTTCCAGTAGTCAAGTTCAATCATGCTTTTCCATGAAAGATTGATCTTGATTCTTGGATAAAATATGAGTGCCATAATGTTTAAATTTAAATTATTACTCAGTAGCATACTGTAGATGGATCTCATTATTTAAATGAGAATATGACTAGAAATTTATTTATTGTAGCCAATAATGTAGCAAGGTGAAATGTTGTTAACAATTAAAAAAAATGGTTGCATTCATATTACATCTGTGGTATGGTTGATATAATCGAGTAAATTGTTGAGAATATCAATTTTTGTACTAAATGGTAGTCCTTAGAAGTATATATATATTTACCAATGTAAGTTTTAGGGTTATAATGGTAATCTATTTTTTGTTCCTTTTATTATCTATTAAAATTGAGAGTTCAGGATGGTGCTTCATAAGTCATAATCTTGCCTAAATTTTATGTTAATGTGAGTTGGATATTGATATGTTATTGTGTCCATGTTATTTTTGCATTGATATTTTTTTGCAAATTTAAGTATAAATATTATTGGCGTAATTAATACATACCCATATTTATTGAAGCATTTTATTTAATTTAGATTTAACCAAATTTAGGCCCACCATTGTTACAAGTTCAGTTTATCCTCCAACTTGCAGATTAACTAAAGATTTTTACTTTGAAATTAACAATGCTTTATACCTCAAATCTGGAGCTTAAACTTCAGGTGAGGTTTAAACTGTTTAGCATTAAGGATTCATTATTCCTAAAGGAAACATTAACCCAATTCCTCTAAATTATTTTTAGAATAAAGACAGTGCAGCTTATTTTATAATTTTATCAGCTCTATGGCAGTTAATTGCAAAACAGCTCAGAATGTTTACAATTTTTTTTATGGTCTTAGAACACTGTGCATCATGATAAAATATCAATGTTTTTCTTCCTCATCTGGATGTGTTCTTCTTATATTACCACCTCTCGCCTTTTGTGAATGTACGACACTTCAGTTACCTGTAGGTAACAGTTTTCTTTACCTAGTTTAGATAAGCTATTTAGTGCTAAGTGCAGGTGAAGCTTGATGCTGCCATAGATCGCAAAAACAAAATTTGTTCCTTATGAATTCCTTAGCAGAAGCAATAATTGAAGAAATTATTCTAGTTTGTGTAGCGGTTCGGATCGGAAGTGGAGTGCCGTTTCTAAGTCTTGTGTGTTAGTGTGTGCGCGCTCAGGCTTCTTAGCGCTAAAACCTAGGCAATTGTCATTGCCAATTAAGCTATTTTCACAGCTAAAAAGAAATTCGTTGGAGCGACGTTCGGTGGTAGTGAGTGTCAACAAAGCGGAGGAGTGCCAAGAAAGATGGACGAACACGAAGAACTAGACTTGTATGCACGTACAACTAGCCTTGGATATCACAAAGTGAAAGACAATATTGGCAAGAAAGCGAAGACACCAAACGCTGGCGCGGATTCGAAACAGAAAACGCTCCACTAAAAGAAGATCATTAAAACGCAGAAGAAATTGCAAGAGACGGAAATGCTACTTGCTAAGCAGACAAAAATGCTAGAAAATATGCAGAGAAACACGACCAAACCGGAAGAAAAGAAGAGGAAAACGTCAAAGAAATCAAGCATAGAGATAACACAAGCCGAGAAAATGATCGAGGATATGCTTCAAGAAATGCAAGTTACGGGAGCCAGCGAAGTTCTTTCGGATAGAAATATCCATCCGGATGTTGCGGGACTCAGCAATGTTCATAAAGAAAACACAAAGACGAACGCACCGAAAAAACTAGCAGAAGAAACAACACCTAAGGTCAAGCCTGTGGTGTTGAAAATGCAAACGACTTGGAAAGTAAAAAATAAAATACACCAAAGCAAAGATGACCCGAAATGGACTAGCAATCTCACCAGAATCTTTGACGGGAAGTTTAGTAAGGTGCTGTCTGATACAAAGAACAAGTAAGTACCACAGGTACACTTGAAGCGAAGACAAGACGGAACGACTGATGATTAAAGGCGTACCTACAGTGTATAGCACTAAGGGCGTTGCACAGGACCTGACAGCTTAAGACATAGCCACACTTTCCGTGCAACGGATGCACAGCTTTAAGGACAAGCACCCCTTGCCCTTAATGCTCGTGCAAGTGAAGAAAGATGAAAAAGGGGCTATGCTGAAGCTGAAGCGTTGCTGCGATCTAGCAGTCTAAGTAGAGTCCGAGAGAAGGCAAAACAGCCCCCAAATATATTACCGATGTCAGCGGTACGGGCACGTGCAAAGGCGTTGCACAGCAGCGGCAAAGTGCGTAAAATGCGCAGGTGACCACCACGAAGCAGAGTGTAGAAAAACGAGAGAGAATCCAGCCAAGTACGCGAACTGCGGTGGCTCCCGCCCAGCAAGCTGTCGAGGCTGTAAAGAAAACCCCACTCATAAGAAGCCACAAAAGGCTCCTCAAAGGCAGCAGAACACCGAAAAAGTCCCAAACAAAAGATACGCAGCCGCCGCTAAAGCAAGTAGCAGTTAGTCAAAAGCCCCAACAGCAGGAAACACCTCACTGCCACCGGATCTCGCTCTAGCAGCACAGGAAATGCTCCCAGCGAAGAGTGCATTTTTTCCAAAGCTTGCAATAGCTAAAGTTTAATTTTCTGTTTCAGATCCCACAGAAGCCAGGACTGTGGCCGTGGATAACTGGTGCTAACCAGCTATTTCCTCATCCACCGCTCACTCACCAGGGTGAGCTTCCTACCCACCCAATAAACCCAACCCACCCTGAATTGTTACAAAGATATAGCAATTTCAAATTGCTAGACGAAGAAAGAAGCGTCCAGGAGGACAAGAAGGACCCAGAAATGGCCACCACTCAGTACTGGGCAATCTTTAAGATTTTTCTGAAGAGAGACGAGTGGCTGAAATTTCTGTAACAGACTGGTCCGGTCTACAGCGATAATAGAGTAAACGGCAATAGTCCTGCCTATTTTATCTGAGGCCAGTTTATGTCATGGATAGTGGCACGATAGTTGAAGAATTAAATTCTAAGTAAATAAAACATTCTAACTGAAATGCAAAGCACGTTTAAATGTCGATTTAAATAAAAAATTTCTCGTTTTGAATTCGGTTTTTTTTTATATAGAGCGTTACTACGTTCTCAAGAATTGCTTCTTAATCGAGCTTAATCGAATTGAATTCTTAATGCTGAACAAATATGGTTTGTTATAAATTTGTTAGCAGGAGCAAACAGAAAAAAAACCTCCTGCTAATTTATGTTCTTCTAATGATTCTAACCCAATAATTGCAAAACATTTTAGTCATAATTTTGCCAACAAGAGCAAATAAAAAACTGATTCTAGGTATTCTGTTTTCCAAGAGTCCAAGTTTTTTAAATTAGTGGCAGAAGCAAATGACAACAAATTCATTGTGCGTTCTCCTCTCTACTAACCTCAATTATTTTGTTATCCTAATGCTGATAAATTCGATTTAGCAGGAAGCAAATTGAAGAAACCTCCTGCTAATTTCTGTTCTCGTAATAGTTTTAGCCGAAAAAGCATTATCACGGGTCGATTCAAATATTAGTCATTATTTTATCAATAGGCGCAAATCAAAAAATATCTTAGGTATTTTGGTTTTTCTGTTATATATTGAGAATTTTTAAATTGGTTTGTCCTAAATTTGAACAAAGCAACTATCAACAGCGAGCTGCAAGCCGTTGCATGATTGCATGTTCACTGGCCTTGTGAAGCAACTTTACAAGGCCGTGTTAAAATCAGGTAACAGATACTCGTTCTACAGGAAAACTATAAAGATGGACAACTTCTTTGAGGTAACCCTGTAAGCTTCCTCATAAAAGAAAAATAAAAAACATCGCTCTAGAAAACGACGCCGACCCAACGTTCTGCCTCTGGTTCTGAAAGAGAGAAATGAGATTTTAAAATTGTTTTGTTCTGCTGAAACCGCTTGAATAGCGCTTCTGAGATATTCCGTGTTGGAAGATGCTATTATAGGAAGCAGAAACTTTGTTTTTAACCGTTTTCCCAAGTTCCACCGCTTGACAACTCCTTTCGATCTAAAACAAAAACGAAGAAAACTGAAATAACCTGAACTCACTCAACCAAAAGAAAACCAAACGGTTGAGTTCAGTTATGTTTGTTCTTTTGTCCCAACCCAACGAGTTAACTTAGACATCCAGAACTAGTTAGGCGGCGAAAAAAAATTCTGCATGCGGAGCGAGTACGTTATAGCGCTCGAATCGTATTTCTTGATATTATGGTGAATGCGAATTACCGTATATTGGAAACACCTAACATTATTTTAATTCTTTCAAGCATCCAAATTTCTGAGTTTAGTCTTCTAAACAGAAAAGATAGGTCTACTGCTCCAACTTTCTGTTATTGTTCTTGAGAGTTTGCATGAAAATAATCTGACTGCGTAGAGATTACATTATAGCGCTCGAATCGTATTTCTTTACATTATGGTGGACGCTAATTTCCGCGTACTGGAACCAGCAAACCATTATTTTAATCCTTTCAAGCATTCACATGTTTGAGTTTAGTTCTCTATCTAGAAAAAAGATTTACTGTTCCAACTGTGTGTTGTTATTATTGAGTTTGCAGGAAAAAAAATTGTTTGCGAAGCTATAACGTCATCGCGTTCGCATTGCATTTCTTGACATTATGGTGGACGCATAATCTCGTGCATAGTAGACACCTAATATTATTTTAATAAGGTTGTGATCCAGAATCAATCTATGGTGTAGGTCATAGGGAAAATCGGCAGAATGAGGACAAGACAAGAAGAGAGACAAAGTTGTTGAATTTTTGCTGCCTTGTCTCAATACCGCCGATTTCAGATATCTTTCTAATATTTCTAATACGAAGAGTGGGTTAGTGCCAAAACTCGTCATTTTGAGATTAATCCATAGAAAGGTGTTAAGAGACTGTTAAGATAGCTGATGTTATCTCGGGGGGAGCAGGGTGCTGACGGGCATTTGTGTGCGCATGGTTAGGCTTATGTGGCGCATTCATTCTTTTTTTCTCCCACCAACGCATACGAAATTAGGGAGATCATTCCGGGGTTGAAGAAGAAGCAGTCATCGGGCTATGATGCAATATCGGTGAGAGTGCTTGCTGTTATGCCTGAGGTAGCATTGGATTTTCTTGCGGAGTGCGTGAATGTATCATTTCGTCTGGGTGAGTTTCCATTGTGTCTTAAGGTGGCACATGTTAAGCCGCTGTTCAAAGGGACCTATCGCAATGCTGCCGACTTTGTCCAATGTGATTGAGAAGCTTGTGAAGGAAAGGATGTTCCTGTTTCTCAATAAGTTGGAGATTCTAAGACTGGAACAATTTGGTGTAAGGCCCGGAAGGGGACGATGCTGTGTTGGGTTTTTTTGATGGACTGTACTATAACAAAGTGGAGAAATGGTTGCAGCAGTATTCTGTGACCTATCAAAAGCCTTTGACTGCGTATATCACGGGCTTCTGCTGAGGAAGAGGCAGGAATGTGGTTTTAGAGGTATTGTGGGAAAATGTTTTGAGTCTTATCTCTCGCACAGGCGACAATCAGTTACTTTTAATGAGGAAATATCTGAGCCACGATGGATGGATCGGGCGGTTCCTCAGGGTTCGGTGTTGGGCCCCCTCTTGTTCCTCCTGTATATTAATGATCTCGCAACTATTGATATTTCAGGCAGGTTAACCCTATTTGCGGATGATGCAACCATACTATAGCATAGTGATTTGAAGAGATTGAATGACTGTGTAAAGGAAGATCTGGGAAAGGTGACAATGTGGTGTGAAAGGAACGGACTGGCACTCGTGTTTCCAAGACCAATATACAGTCTTTCGGGTGTGAGTTGGAGGAAGTGATGATGAGTGGTGAGGCAGTGCGACACCTGACGGAGAACAGATTTCTCGGAGTGCATATTGATGCCAAACTGAAATTTGATGTTCATATAGCCAATGTTAAGAAAAAAGTCGTTTCAGGAAGCTGAGCGTTGAGGGTAATATCCCAAGAATTAGGAAATTTATGTATAGTAAGAAGCGCATACTTTGCCCTGGTGGAAAGTTACCTGCGTTACGGCATTGCATTCTGGGGCTGTTGCTCTGCTCAGCAGCTTAGGGGAGTCTTTCTTATTCAAAAGAGAGCAGTTAGATGGATGTGTGGGGCCCGAAGGTGGAAATCGTGCAGGCCCTTATTTATGGAGAAACAGATTTTGACTGTGCCGAGTCTGCTTATTTTAGAAGTGGTGTCTCTCATCTTTAGAAAGTATAGAAACCAGCGATGTATCAGTGTGAATCGGGACTCACACCGTCAGCATTGTTCAGGGGGTGAGTGGTTTGTAGGGGCAAGCTCTTGTACAACCATCTACCGGCATCTACTACTATAGGTACACTATCAGAGCTCTAAATATTTTTAATCTTTTTGAGCGCAAAATGAAAAGAACTCATCAACAAGGCATATTACTCAGTTGACGAGTTCCTACAGGATAGTTTGTGAATGGGATGAGAAGACGCATTTTCCAGATGAAATGTTAGGAGAAGGGAAGAAGGGGAAGAGAGAAGGAAGGAATGTGGAAGGAATTTTTTTTTGTTTTTTTCAGAACCGTGCACACTTCAGAACGGTGTACAACGTGTCGTAAAACTGTTAGTAGTTTGTCTTCGGTTTCAGTCACTCGGGTTTATTCCTGGTTTTATTCAATGTGTTAATTGTAGGCCTCTTATATTTAGTGTAGTCTATAAGGCAATGCGTGTGCTCCCATTTGTGTATTCTTAGTACCGATTTTTAGTTTTATAGTACCTACTACTACTTTTATGTTGATTTGTTAATGAATGCCCATTCCAGGCAATAAAGCATATTTGATTGATTGATTACATTGTTTTATTAACTTTTTTGCTAATTATCTCAAAATATGAATTTTGGCACTTACTACCCACTCTTCATATATTAAGAAAGAGTTTGGAATACAACACTACGGGTTAAAGAAATTTTATAGAAATTTCAGGTACTTAAAGCAACTGATATTCATATAGATTCCCACTAAATAAAGAGATTTTTTTCAATTTCTTTCTCGTATACACGAAAAGGGTGTGATCCATAATAATTTGGTGTGCTAGTGAAATATTTTCAAGTACAGGAGGAACAGGACTGAAAATGTATTCACCAAGCTTCATACTCTAACACTAATCGATTAAGAATAATTCGAGTAACATAGCTTTAACTGTAGAGAGACAATTGCAAGCCTACAACTTATTGTTAGCTTTTGTTTGTGACGGTAAGAGAGTTCCTATTAGTTACAAAGACGGTCTTCCTAGTAACTGTGTTGTCAAGCCGGGTCAAGGTTTATTAAACTGCTGTGTTTCTAGGCTTGTTCCATTGAATACAGGACTATCTTAGGTAAACGAGAAAAATGCACTAATAACCTCCAAATGTTGTTGATATAGTTCCGTGGCTGCTCTAACGTAAACTGATATAATAAAAAAATCCAAAATCCATAAAAATGGCTGAAAAATATCAATAAAGGATAGAAAAAATACCAGAAAGGATCGTTTTCATCGGAACTTCTACGATTTCTATTTTTTCACCTTTCGACATTTTTTTCCATAACTTTTCACCTGACTTCTCAAGGTTTTCAATTCTCACTGTGACAATTGGTTGAAACATAGATGCAGATCATGGGCCAATTTTTTTGTTTCCACGAAAATTCATACTAAAATTAACTAGTGGGTTCAAGAAGGTTAAACAAATGTAAGCCTGCAACTCGAGGTTATCCTTTGTGGCGAAGAGTGAATTTCTATTGGCTACGCACTCGGTAACCTTGGCAACCGAGCTGTTAAGATTTGTCAAGGTTGACTAAATTGCGATGTTTCTAGGGTTGCCCTATAAAATTATTTAGCCAACGAATAAAATCCATTAGTATAAATATTTTTGAGAAAGTTTCGCGATTAGTACTTCATATGGAAATTATAATTCTTACGAATCTTGGAATTTACTGTTCCGAAAACTGTGTCAATAATTATTGACATGTTTTTTTTTTGATGGTGCATTGAACTGCGAACAGTGCCAATTGTCATTTGCTTTTTTTCTGTGCTTATTATTCTCTTTGTAAGAAAAAAATATTTTTGCTTAGTCCCTGCTTAGAACAACCTGAACTAATAATTATTGACATGTTTTTTTTTTGATGGTGCATTGAACTGCGAACAGTGCCAATTGTCATTTGCTTTTTTCTGTTTATTATTCTTTTTGTAAGAAAAAAATATTTTTGCTTAGTCCCTGCTTAGAACAACAAACTAAAATTTTTCTGGGCTTTTGCGCCCTTTCTAGGTCATTTCCTAGTGCGCTTTTTACGGTAGCAGCAACTTCAAGTCGAAAAGTTCGGTTCGGCAGCAGCCGGACCTCGCGTTCCGGTCGTCTATTTGCCTCACGATCGGTCTTATGAATGAAAAACTTTTGCTGCCTTTATTTTCGAACTCACTTTCGCAAATAAAGGACTATTCCCCCGACCCGTTATTACTACACCCGTTCTCGACTCTTCTTGTTCTTCTTTCGACATTTTATTTCGTTTTGGTTGTTATTTCAACTTGTTGCTCTTCGACTGAGGATTTTTTTGCCTCTCTTATAAAGAGATGAACACGGCGGCTTAAGTGGCCAGTATTTTACTAAATGCTCGCTCCTAATAGGAAAATAAAATTGGTTACCAGCCGCAAGCACCAGTAAAACGATTCAAGCGTGTACCGTAATTAATAACAATTATCCATTAAACTAAGTAGTTGAGAAAAAGTTTCCTAAACGTATTTTTCCAATTTAACGCTTTGTAAGCGCCGGTTAGGACGAAAACTGGTGCGATAATCGCGGGCGGACTTTTTTATTTGTAGCTTTACGTTCCTTTTGCTTTGCAGGAAAAAAATTTATGTACAGGGTGTCCCAATAAGCGAGGTTGTGTCTGTGAAACTATTCATCGCAATACTTTGAAAGAAAAAAATTGATAGTAAATGTGGCCGAAAAGAATTTGACCAAAGTCTAAAATCTAAAAATAGAGCGAACTGTAACGCTAGCTGAAAATGAGTAAAAACTTCAATTATCCTTTTCTGCTTTAGAAAATAAGGCCAGGTTGTACAAGTCACCCTCAAAGTCGGGTTTGAGCTGACAGCATTGCTGTCAAATTAATTTCATTCGTGACACTTGCTGACAGCAATGCTTTTCTTATGGGCGAGTTCAAGTACCAGTCGAGTTTAGCTGAACCCGACTTTGAGGGTGACTTGTACAATCAAGCCTTAGAACATTAGTAAATAACTCGAGAAAGGTTTTAATCATAGTTTTAAAAAACTGGCTGAAACTGAGTGCAAACTTTACTGGTGTATTTTGGAAAACAGGAAAATTACTAAGTATCTCAAGAATGGTTTGACGTGCTAAAAAGAGGCCCTACTTATCCTAATCGGAAAAAACTAAAAACGAGTACAAACTTCATGAATTTCTTTCTAATTTGGCAAATAAGAAAATCAAGAAATATCTCGAGAAAGACTTGAGATTCCAAAAAAGCATTAGACCATTGTCTCAGTTGGAAAAACTAGCTGAAAATGAGTACAACGGTCATTGATCTATTTTAGGAAAGATGGAAAGTAGTAATTATCTCGAGAATGGTTTGAGATTCCAAAAATCGCACTAGACATAAAGAGATGATATAAATTTCCAGCTATTTCTCTTAGTCATACATATTATGAATAGTTTCGTAGAAACAGCCGTTAAACTCGCTTATTATTAGGACACCCTGTACGAAAAGCTAGAGCGCAGTGACTATAACTACTACTGGCCGCAAAAAAGCCCGTTTGGTACGTGCCTAGGAGAGGCGTTTCGCAGTGCGGTTTCTTAAGCCCAATTATAATTTCCTCTTATTTTGTCCTGCATCAGATTTCAGCCGCAAAACCTGCGAAAAAAATTGACAAAAAAATGACACTCACCCGCCCCTGTCTAGTTGCATCAAGCAGCCGAGGGCTTCATCAATTATTTTCCCGACAGACATCCGTGCAGCATCCAGTGAGCGATGGATGACGTGATGCGGCTGCGGGTGGCTGGGCCGGCCACGCCGCCAATGCATCTCCGCATTGTTGCCACTTGCCCAACAAAAAAACCTGCAACAAAACAAAAAAAATCAAGTCACCATTATTGACAATAAAAAAAAACTACTTAAAACTCTATATCAAGGAAATTAAAGTTTCAAGTAAATCGCTTGGCTGAAGTGCGGGGAATTTCTTTGATTGATGACACTTTTAGGAAGACGCGGCAACAGGGAGGAGACGTCCTGCTGCTGTTATCAGGTCCAGGATCCGCGCGGGGGCCTGCGGGGCCCGATCGGGAGGCCCTGTCTCAATGCAACGCTGATGATGATGATGAATGTGCTTGTCTCTGCACCCCCGGGAACGTTGGTGCCGCACAGGGGCGGCTCGCGTATAGCAGGATGAATGAAATGAGTAAAGTAACGTTAATAGCCGCTGAAGAGTGGGAAAGCCGATTTGTATGGGAGGTTGAACTTCTAGACAAATAGGCTTGTAGTAAGGGGTGTTTAGCAGAAAAAGTTGTCATCATAATAATTACCCTTTTAAAAACGCTGACACTTCGAGCACAGAATAGCCATACACGTTACTATTTATCACACAGAAGCGGCCATTTTGTCGTCTTTAATTTTCGGTGACCTTGAGTGGATTAGAACACGCCTACTTTTACCAATTATCAGATACTTTGTACTCAAAAACGCACATTTAGGTTTATGATAGAATAAAATACAATTGACTAAAAAATACTGCATTCAACAAAATTGGAATGGAACAGAATTCAGGAGCACGACGAGCAATCAGAGCAATTGTCACTGTCAGAGTTTTAGGAAATAATTATTTTAGCCATTTTCGATTCATACCGGTTCTGGTTCTGGTTGACGTAAAATTGACAGAACGGGTGATTTTCAACCAATTATCTTAGTTGAAACTCACCCGTTCTGTCTATTTTACGTCAACCAGAACCAGAACCAATGTGAAACGAAAATGACTTTTGGGCGAATACCAAAACTCACCAGATTATCTACCGGGTAGATCAGTCACCTGTTTAATCCATTAAATTGCTGGATGGCCATCACATGACCAGGTTAACCGGTAGATAACCCGGTGGTATATAAATAGTAGAAAATACAAGATAACAAGAAATTAATAAAAATAGACGAAATTGTAAAAATTCACAATATCACAAATGCGCCAGGCAAAGTACATTCTAACGATACAAAGTACAATTTAGTCGCCGATACGGGTACATTTTTTTGCCTTCCTATAACAACTTTGCCAACCGTTTTTGGTTGACAGCTCTAGAGCGCTCTGAGAGCATTCCCATCCTTTGTTTTCTCAATAAGAATGTCAGGATCGGAATAGTCTCAGAGCAGACCAGAACGCCCTCCCAAAAACGCTGTTAGAAAAACAAAGGTAGCTTTTGCGTTCGACTGCTGTGTGAGAGTATATTCCCATCTTTTGTTTTCTCAATAACAATGTAAAAATGACAAATCTCTCGCTGTTAGTTTTGTCTAACAGCGTTTTCAGGTGGTGGTTCTACAGCGCTCTGAGACTATTCCCATTCTTTGCTCTCTCAATAAGAATGTCAGGATCGGAATAGTCTCAGATCAGACCAGAGCGCCCTCCCGAAACTGCTGTTAGAAAAACAAAGGTAGCTTTCTCGTTTGGTCGCTCTAGAGCTGTGTGAGAATATATTCCCATCCTTTGTTTTCTCAATAAGAACGTAAAAATGACAAATCTCTGGCTGTTATTTTTGTCTAACAGCGTTTTTAGGTGGTGGTTCTACAGCGCTCTGAGAGTATTTCCATTCTTTGTTCTCTCAATAAGAATGTCAGGATCGGAATAGTCTCAGAGCAGACCAGAGCGCCCTCCCGAAAATGCTGTTAGAAAAACAAAGGTAGCTTTTTCGTTTAGCTGCTCTAGAGCTGTGTGAGAGTATATTCCCATCCTTTGTTTTCTCAATAAGAACGTAAAAATGACAAATCTCTCGCTGTTATTTTTGTCTAACAGCGTTTTCAGGTGGTGGTCCTACAGCGCTCTGAGAGTCTTCCCATTCTTTGTTCTCTCAATAAGAATGTCAGGACCGGAATAGTCTCAGAGCAGATCAGAGCGCCCTCCCAAAAACGCTGTTGGAAAAACAAAAGTAGCTTTTTCGTTTAGCTGCTCTAGAGCTGTGTGAGAGTATCTTCCCATCCTTTGTTTTCTCAATAACAATGTAAAAATGACAAATCTCTCGCTGTTAGTTTTGTCTAACAGCGTTTTCAGGTGGTGGTTCTACAGCGCTCTGAGACTATTCCCATTCTTTGCTCTCTCAATAAGAATGTCAGGATCGGAATAGTCTCAGATCAGACCAGAGCGCCCTCCCGAAAATGCTGTTAGAAAAACAAAGGTAGCTTTTTCGTTTAGCTGCTCTAGAGCTGTGTGAGAGTATATTCCCATCCTTTTTTTTCTCAATAAGAATGTAAGAATGACAAATCTCTCGCTGTTATTTTTGTCTAACAGCGTTTTCGGGATGTGGTTCTACAGCGCTCTGAGAGTACTCCCATTCTTTGTTCTCTCAATAAGAATGTCAGGATCAGAATAATCTCAGAGCAGATCAGAGCGCCCTCCCAAAAACGCTGTTAGAAAAACAAAGGTAGCTTTTTCGTTTAGCTGCTCTAGAGCTGTGTGAGAGTATATTCCCATCCTTTTTTTTCTCAATAAGAATGTAAAAATGACAAATCTCTCGCTGTTAGTTTTGTCTAACGGCGCTTTCAGGTGGTGGTTCTACAGCGCTCTGAGAGGATTCCCATTCTTTGTTCTCTCAATAAGAATGTCAGGATCGGAATAGTCTCAGAGCAGACCGGAGCGCCCTCCCGAAAACGCCGTTGGAAAAACAAAGGTAGCTTTTTCGTTTAGCTGCTCTAGAGCTGTGTGAGAGTATCTTCCCATCCTTTGTTTTCTCAATAAAAATGTAAAAATGACAAATCTCTCGCTGTTAGTTTTGTCTAACAGCGTTTTCAGGTGTTGGTTGTACAGCGCTCTGAGAGTATTCCCATTTTTTGTTCACTCAATAAGAATGTCAGGATTGGAATAGTCTCGGAGCAGACCAGAGCGCCCTCCCGAAAACGCTATTAGAAAAAAACAAACGTAGCTTTTTCGTTTGGCCGCTCTAGAGCTGTGTGAGAATACATTCCCATCCTTTGTTTTCTCAATAAGAAAGTAAGAATGACAAATCTCTCGCTGTTATTTTTGTCTAACAGCGTTTTCGGGTGGTGGTTCTACAGCGCTCTGAGAGTACTCCCATTCTTTGTTCTCTCAATAAAAATGTCAGGATCGGAATAGTCTCAGAGCAAATCAGAGCACCCTCCCAAAAACGCTGTTAGAAAGACAAAGGTAGCTTTCTCGTTTGGTCGCTCTAGAGCTGTGTGAGAATATATTCCCATCCTTTGTTTTCACAATAAGAATGTAAGAATGACAAATCTCTCGCTGTTATTTTTGTCTAACAGCGTTTTCAGGTGGTGGTCCTACAGCGCTCTGAGAGTATTCCCATTCTTTGTTCTCTCAATAAGAATGTCAGGATCGGAATAGTCTCAGAGCAGACCAGAGCGCCCTCCCGAAAACGCTATTAGAAAAAACAAACGTAGCTTTTTCGTTTGGCTGCTCTAGAGCTGTGTGAGATTATATTCCCATCCTTTGTTTTCTCAATAAGAATGTAAAACTGACAAATCTCTCGCTGTTAGTTTTGTCTAACAGCGTTTTCAGGTGGTGGTTCTACAGCGCTCTGAGAGTATTCCCATTCTTTGTTCTCTCAATAAGAATGTCAGGATCGGAATAGTCTCAGAGCAGACCAGAGCGCCCTCCCGAAAACGCTATTAGAAAAAACAAACGTAGCTTTTTCGTTTGGCTGCTCTAGAGCTGTGTCAGAGTATATTCCCATCCTTTGTTTTCTCAATAAGAACGTAAAAATGACAAATCTCTCGCTGTTATTTTTGTCTAACAGCGTTTTCAGGTGTTGGTTGTACAGCGCTCTGAGAGTATTCCCATTTTTTGTTCACTCAATAAGAATGTCAGGATTGGAATAGTCTCGGAGCAGACCAGAGCGCCCTCCCGAAAACGCTATTAGAAAAAAACAAACGTAGCTTTTTCGTTTGGCCGCTCTAGAGCTGTGTGAGAATACATTCCCATCCTTTGTTTTCTCAATAAGAAAGTAAGAATGACAAATCTCTCGCTGTTATTTTTGTCTAACAGCGTTTTCGGGTGGTGGTTCTACAGCGCTCTGAGAGTACTTCCATTCTTTGTTCTCTCAATAAGAATGTCAGGATCGGAATAGTCTCAGAGCACCCTCCCAAAAACGCTGTTAGAAAGACAAAGGTAGCTTTCTCGTTTGGTCGCTCTAGAGCTGTGTGAGAATATATTCCCATCCTTTGTTTTCTCAATAAGAATGTAAGAATGACAAATCTCTCGCTGTTATTTTTGTCTAACAGCGTTTGCAGGTGGTGGTTCTACAGCGCTCTGAGAGTATTCCCATTCTTTGTTCTCTCAATAAGAATGTCAGGATCGGAATCGTCTCAGAGCAGACCGGAGCGCCCTCCCGAAAACGCCGTTGGAAAAACAAAGGTAGCTTTTTCGTTTAGCTGCTCTAGAGCTGTGTGAGAGTATATTCCCATCCTTTTTTTCTCAATAAGAATGTAAGAATGACAAATCTCTCGCTGTTATTTTTGTCTAACAGCGATTTCAGGTGGTGGTTCTATAGCGCTCTGAGAGTATTCCCATTCTTTGCTCTCTCAATAAGAATGTCAGGATCGGAATAGTCTCAGATCAGACCAGAGCGCCCTCCCGAAAATGCTGTTAGAAAAACAAAGGTAGCTTTTTCGTTTAGCTGCTCTAGAGCTGGGTGAGAGTATATTCCCATCCTTTTTTTTCTCAATAAGAATGTAAGAATGACAAATCTCTCGCTGTTATTTTTGTCTAACAGCGTTTTCGGGTTGTGGTTCTACAGCGCTCTGAGAGTACTCCCATTCTTTGTTCTCTCAATAAGAATGTCAGGATCGGAATAGTCTCAGAGCAGACCGGAGCGCCCTCCCGAAAACGCCGTTGGAAAAACAAAGGTAGCTTTTTCGTTTAGCTGCTCTAGAGCTGTGTGAGAGTATATTCCCATCCTTTGTTTTCTCAATAAGAATGTAAGAATGACAAATCTCTCGCTGTTATTTTTGTCTAACAGCGTTTGCAGGTGGTGGTTCTACAGCGCTCTGAGAGTATTCCCATTCTTTGTTCTCTCAATAAGAATGTCCGGATCGGAATAGTCTCAGATCAGACCAGAGCGCCCTCCCGAAAATGCTGTTAGAAAAACAAAGGTAGCTTTTTCGTTTAGCTGCTCTAGAGCTGTGTGAGAGTATATTCCCATCCTTTTTTTCTCAATAAGAATGTAAGAATGACAAATCTCTCGCTGTTATTTTTGTCTAACAGCGTTTTCGGGTTGTGGTTCTACAGCGCTCTGAGAGTACTCCCATTCTTTGTTCTCTCAATAAGAATGTCAGGATCGGAATAGTCTCAGAGCAGACCGGAGCGCCCTCCCGAAAACGCTGTTGGAAAAACAAAGGTAGCTTTCTCGTTTGGTCGCTCTAGAGCTGTGTGAGAATATATTCCCATCCTTTGTTTTCTCAATAAGAATGTAAGAATGACAAATCTCTCGCTGTTATTTTTGTTTAACAGCGTTTTTAGGTGGTGGTTCTACAGCGCTCTGAGAGTATTTCCATTCTTTGTTCTCTCAATAAGAATGTTAGGATCGGAATAGTCTCAGAGCAGACCAGAGCGCCCTCCCGGAAATGCTGTTAGAAAAACAAAGGTAGCTTTTTCGTTTAGCTGCTCTAGAGCTGTGTGAGAGTATATTCCCATCCTTTGTTTTCTCAATAAGAACGTAAAAATGAAAAATCTCTCGCTGTTATTTTTGTCTAACAGCGTTTTCAGGTGTTGGTTGTACAGCGCTCTGAGAGTATTCCCATTTTTTGTTCACTCAATAAGAATGTCAGGATTGGAATAGTCTCGGAGCAGACCAGAGCGCCCTCCCAAAAACGCTGTTGGAAAAACTAAAGTAGCTTTTTTGTTTAGCTGCTCTAGAGCTGTGTGAGATTATATTCCCATCCTTTGTTTTCTCAATAAGAATGTAAAAATGACAAATCTCTCGCTGTTAGTTTTGTCTAACAGCGTCTTCAGGTGGTGGTTCTACAGCGCTCTGAGAGTATTCCCATTCTTTGTTCTCTCAATAAGAATGTCAGGACCGGAATAGTCTCAGAGCAGACCAGAGCACCCTCCCAAAAACGCTGTTAGAAAGACAAAGGTAGCTTTCTCGTTTGGCTGCTCTAGAGCTGTGTGAGAGTATATTCCCATCCTTTGTTTTCTCAATAAGAACGTAAAAATGAAAAATCTCTCGCTGTTATTTTTGTCTAACAGCGTTTTCAGGTGTTGGTTGTACAGCGCTCTGAGAGTATTCCCATTTTTTGTTCACTCAATAAGAATGTCAGGATTGGAATAGTCTCGGAGCAGACCAGAGCGCCCTCCCGAAAACGCTATTAGAAAAAAACAAACGTAGCTTTTTCGTTTGGCCGCTCTAGAGCTGTGTGAGAATACATTCCCATCCTTTGTTTTCTCAATAAGAAAGTAAGAATGACAAATCTCTCGCTGTTATTTTTGTCTAACAGCGTTTTCGGGTGGTGGTTCTACAGCGCTCTGAGAGTACTTCCATTCTTTGTTCTCTCAATAAGAATGTCAGGATCGGAATAGTCTCAGAGCACCCTCCCAAAAACGCTGTTAGAAAGACAAAGGTAGCTTTCTCGTTTGGTCGCTCTAGAGCTGTGTGAGAATATATTACCATCCTTTGTTTTCTCAATAAGAATGTAAGAATGACAAATCTCTCGCTGTTATTTTTGTCTAACAGCGTTTTCAGGTGGTGGTTCTACAGCGCTCTGAGAGTATTCCCACTTTTTGTTCACTCAATAAGAATGTCAGGATCGGAATAGTCTCAGAGCAGACCAGAGCACCCTCCCAAAAACGCTGTTAGAAAGACAAAGGTAGCTTTCTCGTTTGGCCGCTCTAGAGCTGTGTGAGAGTATATTCCCGTCCTTTGTTTTCTGTCTAACCGCGTTTTCGGGTGGTGGTTCTACATCGCCCGGAGAGTATATCCATCCTTGCATTATTGTTGAGAAAACAAATAATGAGAAATACTCTCAAAGCGTTCTAAAGCCGCTCATCCAAAAACGCTATAAATTTTCGAGGATACAATGACCTAAAAGATATGGACAGACCTACCAAATGCCGGTATTTCCCTAAAAATGGTCTCGCTTTGTGACGGAAAGTCCAGTACTTTTTATGTTCCCATGACGTAATGTGGCCGTCAGCAACTTAAAGCCTGTTTTTGGTTTTTGTTACATTAGAAGTTAAGTTTTAGAAAACCTTGAAGTCATCTAAGAGCTAGGAGCCGTAGTGGTCTAGCTAGGAGATGGATATAAGTTCGATATTCAATTGGATTGTAAATTAGAAATAATAAAAATAATGACGGTTTGTCATGATGTCGCCAAGACCCCACCCCCCAAAGAAACTGTAAAACAGGAAACAAAACATTGAACGTTGACAATCAACGTCGAGAAGAGATCACTTCGCTCATTGCCTCATCGCCTTTGATAATTTGATAATGTCTGCCGCAGCTCTAGATGAAACGTTAGGAAGAAATTCCATTGGACCACGGCTTCAAAGCCCGGAAAACACTTTAGATTGTATTACTTAGAACGCCTAGAAATACAAACTTTACATTCTTCTTACTAGACTTCTGACCAGGGTCAAAACCGGTTAAAAGGCGACTCAAAGCGTCTAAAAAATGCAAATTTTGAGTTTGCAAAAAAAAATTAGGTTAATATTGGGGCCAAAATTTGTAGAGTTTGGAGCTTAAATAAGAATTAAGACTAAAATTGCTTAAAAATCACTCAAAGCGTTTGAAAATGCAAGTTAGGAGTTGATGGAAAAAATCAAATAATCTTTTCTAACTTAAATCAAGAATTTAGGTTAGAATTAGGGCTAAAATCGAGTAAAAATGAGCTACATTGACCTAAAAGTGCAAAATCTGAATTTTTAGAAAAATGCTCGGAGAAGAGGGTAGGATTAAGACCAAAAGCAGTTAAAAATTACTCAAAGCGATGACACTTCTAGTTTATTTAGTTTAGTTTTCGCTCCTTATATTAATGTTCTAGATAAACTAGATAATGAACAATTACTCAGTCTTTTCTCCATCGCTGTTCATTACTTTCCAAGTCCAACTCTTTCATTACCACAGCATCACGCCTATACTTGGCCATCGCCAAAAATGTCAAAATCACCATAAAATTCATGAAGAAAAACACCATGATAGGCGGCGATCTCCACCAGCACCGGTCGCTTTTGGGTCTTCCGTTCAAATACAAATATCTGCTAGCCTCGACCGAAGACGTCTTCATCACCACAGAGTCAAAGTCGCAACGGGGATGCAGTACCTTTAATGTCACAGAGTCAGCTATTGGTACTTTTAGCTGAAAGTAACCGACACCGTCCAGCTTCAGTTCGATTTCTCGATCGTCTAGCAGAGCCACGAGGGTGTCTTCGTGGCCCCCGCCTTGGCATTCTATTTGACCAGTGACCGTCAAGATGGAAGCAGCGTTTGGGGGTTCCAGGAGGCCCACGGGAATTAGAAGATTCGGAATGAAGAGGATGTTGATTAAACAGTTAAGCGAAAGCATTTTTGGACATCGATCAGCTAAATTTGAGTGTCTATTTTGACATTGCAGGAAAGCTTCTGGTATTGACCAGTGACTTTGTATTACTAGACTCAGGCATGGCGACACCACTTGTAAATATAGCATCGACGTATTTATATAAGCCTGTCTCTTTTGTCGTAACAAAACTCCCAATATTTTGTCATTGTTGTCGAACCGGCACAATTAGTGACACCAACGGTGACATACGAAGTTAGAAATTGACTATTCACATCCTTTTTTCTTAATAAGAATGTATGGATACCAATACTCTCAGAGCGGTCTCCCGAAAACGCTATTTATTATAATAAGGAAGTCAGAAAATCAGGAAACGTCATGCATACGTCGGTGCTTGGGTCGTTGTTTTGACAATAAAGGATGCCACAAGAGAGATAAGCTTAACGCAGATACCGTAACGTAGAAAGAGATGATCAGAAAAAAAATGTTGGAGGTCTTGGAAATAGAGAGTATTTCGGCGACTACTTGGGTCTATAGTAGTACAAAGTCACTGGTATTGACCATACCAGAACAGCTATGTTTGACAAGCTTTTTTGAGGGGCATACAAACAGTGTAGTCAGAAGATTAGAAATGATGAATAAGAATCGAAAATTCAATGGCGTTTGTTCTTTTAAGATAATATATCCTCATTAAAACCATATGGTACGTCCCCATGTGCGGATATGGCGTATATTGCGGATGTGGCGCTGTGGTCTGATTGGTTTAAATTGAAGTTTCTTGCTAAGTGTTGCCAAATTTCTGCATTCTCATTAAAGCGATATAAGTTGTTGGATATATAGTGGAAAAAACGATAGTTACTGTATCTCATTAAGGTGATATAAGTCGGCAAAAATTGACTTTTTTGGCGGACTGATTTGGATCATTGGTCTTTGTCTGTCAAAGGTTAATTGTCAAGTTATATGCTACAAATTTTTAGTTTATATGTATATTTAATATTTTAATGCGGTCCGCGTAGAACGATGCATATATCCCACTGTGGATCCTTAATATATACGCCATATCCGCACATAAGACGTATCATAAGGGGCAAATTCCAAAACTAACCATGTCATTTACCTGGTAGATCAATCACCTGATTCATCTATTGAATTGCTAGATGGCCATCACATGACCAGCTTAACCGGTAGATGACCTGGTCAGTTGTGGAATTCGCCCAAGTTCGATAGTCGATTGGTTTGGAAATAAGAAGTAACAAAAATAATGAGAGTGACAATTGTTTTGCAAGAATTTGACGTCATGACGTCACCGAAACCTCAGTCCCGGCGGATATCGCTCCATTTTTAAGGTTCCCATTGCTAAAAAGGGGGGCCAAGATGGGGGTATCCAGATGTAATACACTAGCTCGTCGTGAGAGGCAACTACACCGGATTATGGTTCTTCGGCGGTTGATAAAGTTTGATTACTTCTGCTATGGCATCGCCACCTGACAGTTATATGCCGAAATATCAGTTGCCCTTCTGTGAAGTGACAAGTACATGGTAGACAACTATTTTGTCCACTCACATAATTAATTCTGTGAAGTGACAAGTACATGGTAGACAACTATTTTGTCCATATAATTAATAAAAATCATTTTGAGGCCTCTGGCTGGGACCTTCCAAGTTTTTGTTTCTCTAGACCTACCTTGTTTATTGCTATCCTTACGTCTTAAATGAGAAAACAAAGGATGGGAAAACTCTCAGAGCGCCCTAGAGCAGTCACCCGAATATGATTTCATAAAGTCCACTTCACAGCATTTTCATAGGTTGGCAATTTTAGTGCAAAACTTGTGAGTTGTCATACTGAGTACTTCATCGATCATTACGTACAATTTGGATAATAATACATCAATTTTACAATAATTCTTCCAATCGAAGACCCTATCACATAGATATTCATCTTGTAGGCTGAGTAACTCTAAAGTTAGAATAGCCATGATGATCAGCAACCTCCAAAGAAGAAGCTGAGATCAAGAAGAAGAAGGCTAAGGAATTGTGGCTGAGGCTGAGGAATGTAGCATTTATATGTGTTGAGTTCGGTAATTACATCCCGAGCGCTCGAGATATCAGTCTATCTCACTCCAGCTTGTTAAGATTTTGGGAGATGGTCTGGGTCCGGAGCGCTCAGATAGAATTTTCTGAACTCGGCTATGAATGAAATAGGAGAAACTGTCAATTTCTCGTAGCGTTTTTGTTTTCAGTCTCTTCAAATATCTGCCCCGGTGCAGTTCCAATAAAACACGCAATTTGCATTGCATTGCACTCAGGCAGAACAGCTCGTGTCGAAAATGTTGCACTCAGTGTGAAACTCGCTGCACTGGTTTTCCAATAATAACGTATTCCATTGATAAAATTGGTGCTGCACTAGAATCGCACTCGCTCGTTGTCAGTGCAGTAAAAGTGCAAAGCCAATGGACCTTGAATATCTTTGGCGGGAAATTTCTTAATATTAATTGTGCAAAAATTCAAGTCGTGCCCGTTTTCTTTAGTGGGGTATTAACGTTCTAAAGCATTCCCCAAATAAATAAAAATGGGTGATTTTGCAATAAAAATTAAAAATAAAGGATCAAATTGAAACTGAAATAAGGGTATTATAAGTACAGGAAGAGTATTATCCAAACTCACTAAATATTTACTGAGCAACCTAATCGCCATTAAAATGTTCAATAACATTTTTCACAAAGAATACATTGGGCCAAAACTTTTTTGTTCCCAAAAGAGTCAAAGTGTGAAGAAGAGTATTCACTGTATCACCTGAAAGAGAGAATTGAACGGCATTAATTTCCTGTCCATTTCAGTAAAGTTACCTATCAGAAAAATATAAAATAATGGTTTGTAGTCCCCCCCCCCCCCACCACCAAAATATAGAATAGGTGCCGCACCACCTACCCGACCTGGTGCGGAACTGGCTGCACGAAGTGCAAAAAGTGCAGCACTCGTTTCCCAATGGAACGCCCAAACTTGCACTAACTTCACCAATGGTGTGCAATATTTGCTCTGGTGCAGCACTAATTTTACCAATAGAATGCGCTATAAAACATACCAAACTGCACGAAAGTTACCAATCGAACGTAGAAATTGCTCTAGTTTTGCACTGGGGTTCCCAATCGAAAACGCTATAATAGAGAAAAAACTAACAGTGTTTTCAGGTAGGCGCTCTAGACCGTCCTCAGAGTATCGCTGTCCTTAAATTTGTATTGAGAAAAAAATGATGGGAATACTCTCAAGGTGCTCTAGAGCAGATATCCGAGAACATTGTAAGATATCGGCCATAGTATATCAGAGCCGTTTTCCAACTGTAGAAAAGGATTTGAGCAGTGTCAAGGCGTAAAAACGTATGCAAAACTTTTTGTTTTAATTGTTTCCGCTCATCTGATTGGTCAAGAGCTAATATGATCTAGCTCTTGACCAATAAGATAGGGAAAAACGGTTTTAGACTGAGAGTATTCTTATCATTTGTTTTCTGAATAAGAATATAAGAATGCCAATACTCTCAGAGCAGTCTAGAGCGGTCAAGCGAAAACGCTGTAAGATGTGCAAGTCGCTATTGGTACGTTCCCATGTGCGGATATAGCGTATATTGCGGAATTGGCGCTGTTGTCTGATTGGTTGAAATTGAAGTTTCTTGCTAAGTGTTGCCAAATTTCTGCATTCTCATTAAAGTGATATAAGTTGTTGGATATATAGTGGAAAAAACGATAGTTACTGTATCGAAATCTTTGACATTGCTATGCTTTGACATTATGATTTTAGAGGTCCGCGTAGAACGATGCATATATAAAAAAAGATGGAATGCAGTGTGCACTGCGGCAACACTGTGGATCCGCAATATACGCCATATCCGCACATGGGACGTACCATCATAGTTTGTTTATTTTATCGTTCTATTTGCACTTTTATTACAGGGGCATTATTCTATAGGAAAGAGTGAAAGTGAAAGTGAGAATTTTGACAACCTTGATTGGTCAAAAAATTCTGTTGACGAATTCCATTGGCCAGCAATTCTCACTTTCACTTTCACTCTTTCCTATAGAATATGCGTCCTGTAAATGACTAAACTGAACTAACCCTTTTTTTCACGATGTGAATCTTTCAAAAACTGTCTTCTCAGGGCGCCTTCCCACTAAACATCTCGAGTATTATCAACAACCTAAAAGCTAAGGTTATTTATTACATTTAGTCCCGTTTTCACGAAGAGGTTGATTTACCTTATAAAGCTGCCATGTCCACTTTGCGTTTGCGTCAACTAGTTGTTGATATGCCTTTGGTCCACTGGTCCTTTCCTATAGTTTTAATCCCATTTTCTTCGCTATTTTTCAATGCTTTGCTTCCTGGGGCATTATTCTATAGGAAAGAGTGAAAGTGAAAGTGAGAATTTTTACAACCTTGATTGGTCAAAAAATTCTGTTGACGAATTCCATTGGCCAGCAATTCTCACTTTCACTTTCACTCTTTCCTATAGAATAAGCGTCCTGGTGTCATTTGGAGGCACTCCTGCGCGGTATAATCTTCATTTTTCTTTAATCATTAAGTTTACCGGAAGATTTTTGACTTTGACATTTATATCATATCTTCTCAACATATGCTAAAAGGAGATGGGTATAAAAAAATTGAAGATTTCAAACTTTGAAAAGGTAAACGAGAGGAAGTAGGATATGACGCCGGCGTCTGTTACCAGTTTGCTCCAATCTGTCAAGTGTGAAAAGGCCAGTGAAGTAGCATTGGTATTGTAGTACATAAGAAAATATTTTATTAAAAATAATAATGGAACTAAATTAGTAATTGTAACATTAGTAATATTATACGTAATATTATTAGCAAACATCGACTTTCTATTAAATAAATAAAAATAATTGTGAATTAATAGTCGTTGCTAACCCTGGGATTACATCTTCTACGCCACTGGAAAAACTGCTCAAAAATTTAAATAAAAAACTGTCTATAAGTTACAGCATTAGAAAAATATTTTCCAAAATAGCGTTATTGACTTCACTGCGGTATATACTAAATCATATTTCGAAGATTTGGATGTAAAATAACTGGTTTTAGAGTTATTTGAGATAATTTAATTGTTGCTGAAAAACACCATTATTTGTTTACCTGTGAAACGTAACTCCAACACAATTATTTATATTATTAAAATCTTGCAAAACGCAATTTATCGCAAAAAAACACAGAGCCAACGAAACGTTTCGTTTTCGCTTAATCATGGCGTCTCATCATTTTTGGTAACAGCTGTCAATGTAGCGGGGAATTGCGCCCGCTACATTGACCGCGGATTCCATTTTCCATTAGTCTACTCATTCTGAGGTTGCAAAGGTAACTAGATGACAAAAATAACTGAATGGGTAATAGAAGAGATCTCCGTTGTATTGTACGTACTTATTATATCCCGCATATTAGCCATTCAGGATTTTTTGGCATCTTAGTGGCCATGGAATGTTCATTTATTCTCTTTCTACCCATCTTCGTTTTGCTCATGTGAAGAAGATTGGCAAGCCTAACGAGATGCCAAACTTTTGTGAATAGCTAATAGGAGATAACACCTCACGTGATAGAATTAGAGTTAACTAAACTAACCTGAACTAAGCAGAATTTTTTTTTGGTCATTCGATATTATTCGATCTCCAAGTGTGAAACTTACCCTTATTGAAAAAAGACACCAAACATCTTTTCTCCTTGACACGTGCAATTGTTTCGTGTTACGAAGGACCACCCTGAATTCGTGTGTTTCAGGGAAACCGCTACAAAACACTACACTGGTTTCTCCCGATTAAAGTTAACAACGAGTATATTTTAGTAATTACAAGCAAAGTTAATATTACCATGATCAAAAGTATTTTAGCTTTAAAAGCTCGTTGAGATATATAAAAAAAAAACAAAAAAAAATAAGTTTTACGTGACGTGTCGACCGTAAATACTAAATATTCTGCTAAATCGAGTGTGCGTGCTGCACTCCCACTCCTGCCTTCCTTGGAATTGTCTCGAAATTCTCAAATCTCGTAGCGCCCTCGCTTGGCGCACTCTGCAAGTGCCGAACTGAAGTATTGCTGGTTGCCGGCTAGTCGGCGCAGTGTAACGAATTGTCTTTTCTTACACATAAGTTGAGTTCGGTAATTAGATCCCGAGGGCTCGGGATATCAGTCTATCTCACTCTAGCTTGTTAAGATTTTGGGAGATGGTCTGTGTCCGGAGCATTCGGATGGAATTACCGAACTCGGCGATATTTGACATATTTTAGATAACTTGCCGAAACGTCAATTAGGTTTTTTTCGTCCGAGCCCTTTCTAGGGTAAATCTAAGTTAGTTTAGTATTCCCAATAATTTTACTGTGCGAAATTCATACTCCGACATCCAGAAAAGTTCTAAAGCGAAACACCAAAAATTAAGTAGTGAAAAATGAATAATCCGCCTCAAAGATTTAGGAGTAATCTCGTCCCAGGGGTAAGTACCTCGGAGCATATAGGGCAAAGATAAATTTTGCGTTATTTAATATTATGGAAATACTGGCAGCATTGCTGAAAAAAAATACTGTCTTGTACCGAATTCACGTTGTGAAATATCAAAAGAGAAGGATGAAGTACCGAATATCCATTTACGTTTAAAAATTCACATCCAACTTGATGATTTTTTCTAATGAACATCCATATAATACGCCATATATAAGCCTTGGACAAAGTTATTTGTTCTGTACCGCAAATTTTACCACATTTACAACATTTAAACGATGACGTTAAATCCGAAAAGGTCCCCGTAGATCGATCGCAAATAATGCAAATTCAGATGCATGTAACGGCCTAGAAAATAAACACGGAACGGCCGGCCATCAGTTTTAATGGTGGCCGCGGCTAGTAGCCATTAGTGACCGTGCGATTATTCAGATAGTCGCATTTTTGCTTGTTCGATTTGATTAGAATCTAAATAAGAACTTGTAAAATAAGATGGAAAGGTAGTAGCCCGTCGATCTTCCGAGCTGACGTTCGGTACTTTGATCGTTTTATTTGCAGATCGTTCTGTATAGCAGGGCTCCGCTCTTCGAATCGGAAGCTGCAATGCGCGGATATTCTTTTTGATTTATCACTGAATTAAATGCAGGCTGAATACCTTTGAGAGAGATGGGTGTCAGATTGCATGTCGCTTCAATTCGATGTCATCACAGACAATTTAATATATAGACATGTCACTGGTAATAGAGATGTGGAACGGATATTTAACGTCGTTACCATTTAAGCGTCAATTGGAACGGAATCTGGAGACCCCCTCCTGTTTTACAGTTTTGCCCCCCCCCCCCCCCCTTAGCAGTTAGGAAACTTGCAACTGATGACGACTTCCGGCGGAAGTGACGTCTCGGTGACGTCGTGGCGGCTTACGTCAAGTTTTTGCAAAACAGTTGTCACTATCATTATTTTTATTATTTCTTATTTCCAATTCAATCGAATATCGAACTTATATCCATCTCCTAGCTACGGTCCATTTCAAATAAATATCCATCTAGCAGGCTGACGAATCAGTCCTTTTCCATCCATGTAAATGTGTCATTTATATGTTAATTTCTCAGCTTACTAGATAAATATCTATTTGAAATGGACTCTATAGCGCTAGAGTACCTTAGCTGACCTGGCTACAAGGTTTTCTAAAACTTAACTTCTAACCTTACAATACCAATAACAATCGACAATCAATTTCCGGTCCGGCTTTAAGTTGCTATGAGGCTTGTATGACGTATGCTGACGACAAAATTAGGTCAGGAGACCCGGCCAAAAAGGGGGCCCATTTTTAGGAAAATATCGGAATTTGCTGGCTCTGTCTATATCTGCTAGGTCATCGATCTAGGTCAAGCTATATGTGCGGCACAAATAACAAACATGAAAGTGGCGATTCAAACACAAGACAAAGCTAATACAAAATAGAAAATAAAGATGAAAATTGACCACCATCATATAGTATAGCAGAACTTAGGTATTTTGATGACAAAGTCGTCTTATTTTTTTAACTCGGAATTTTCATATTTTTTTTTCTTCTATTTCACGATTTATCACCAATTTTCGTAATTGTTTCTCGACTTTTTTACTGATGCGTAATTTACTAAAAGGAAAGAGAAATTTATACGCAACTCTTTTAATACATTTTAATGTCTCCAGTGCTATTTTGTCTTTACCTACTTAATTTGACTAAAAACATCTTAAAACGAAAATATGATCTCCATGTAAATGTGTCATTTATATGTTAATTTCTCAGCTTCCTAGATAAATATCTATTTGAAATGGACTCTATAGCGCTGGAGCACCTTAGCTGACCTGGCTACAAGGTTTTCTAAAACTTAACTTCTAACCTTACAATACCAATAACAATCGACAATCAATTTCCGGTCCGGCTTTAAGTTGCTGCGAGGCTTGTATGACGTACGCTGACGACAAAATTACGTCAGGAGACCCGGCCAAAAAGGGGGTCCATTTTTAGGAAAATATCGGAATTTGCTGGCTCTGTCCATATCTGCTAGGTCATTGATCTAGGTCAAGCTATATGTGCGGCACAAATGACAAAAATGAAAGTGGCGATTCAAACAGAAGACAAAGCTAATACAAAATAGAAAATAAAGATGAAAATTGACCACCATCATATAGTATAGCAGAACTTAGGTATTTTGATGACAAAGTCGTCTTATTTTTTTAACTCGGAATTTTCATATTTTTTTTTCTTCTATTTCACGATTCATCACCAATTTTCGTAATTGTTTCTCGACTTTTTTACTGATGCGTAATTTACTAAAAGGAAAGAGAAATTTATACGCAACTCTTTTAATACATTTTAATGTCTCCAGTGCTATTTTGTCTTTACCTACTTAATTTGACTAAAAACATCTTAAAACGAAAACTTGAGTTTTCTGAAAAAGCCAAGTTTCAAAAGTCAGCACAATTTGAAGTTTTTGGAAAAATTTAAGTAACTGTTAGAGCTAAATCGGTTAAATAATGATCTAACGCCTCTAAAAATGCAAATTTGTATTTTTGTAGAAACGACTTTAGGCCAAAATCAAGCAAAACCGACTAAAATTTTCTAATTTGTTATTTTTTGAAATATTAAATTTTTGGACTAAAATAAATGACATTTGCCTCAAAACGCTGCAAATTACAAATTTGGTATCTTTTGAAAAAAATCAGTGAAAAATGTCTCAATGCTTACAAAAGTACAAATCTGGAGCGTTTGGAGAAATTCAGGTTGAGAATGGCCAAAGTCGTTTAAAAATAATGAAAAGGGTATAAAATCGCCCCTGTTCGTAGTTTTTGAAGAAATTCGATTTACAAAAATAGTGGTAAATCGGTTAAAAATGCCTAAAAATGCAAATTTTGATGTTCTTGGAGTAACTCAGTTTTTTGATAAAGTCAGGCAAAACCGAGGGTACGCTTCATATCTTCTAATTAGTTGTTTTTGGTAACATTTTTTTAACTAAAAGAAATAAAATGTTACTCGACGCAAATTTGGCGTTTTCCATAAAAAAAAAACAAAATTGAAGTTTTTTGAGTAATTCAAGAAGACCTAGGATCAGAAGCGAGTAAAAATTACTCAAGATGAGTCAAGGCATGTTTTGATCGTAATTCATGTTAACTGGTCTCGAAAACAAACTTGTAAAACAGTCGATAAGACAACACAAGATAAGCTGCTTCAAGGCACTTGTTTGCGGCATCACTAAGGGATAAAAATATAATGTGTAGTTGACATTTGGCAACATGTTTACAATCAGTTGGCACTATACAGTGTGGTGTGCGGGCGAAAAGAATAAAAGTGACGTATTGCTACCGCAAATGTAATCGCCACGTTGCCAAACTGAACAAATTGGAGAAAATTTTAATATTATTTTGTTTTTTTAGCGCCGTTCAACCTCTCATTGTCAATGAATGCATCTGATAAAGCTGATGCTCTATTGTAGCAAGGATAAAGATATAATTCTGCTGTAACTGATATAAGCGCTTCGTTACCACACTTAGAACAATTTATGAACTTTAAGAAAGATCCTGTTCTGTAATATGGTCTCGAAAGGCGTGTGAAATAATAGAATACACGAAAATTTTTACATACGTCAAGAGAGTACTTTTATTTAAAATGTAGAGCGGATTCATCACGAAAAACAGTTAAAACTTTCGAAAATTTGCTAAAAAATGTCCCATTTTTAGACCATAATCCTCTCAACTTGATTTTTGCGTTATAAAACTACTTTGGGCTAAAACTGTAAAAAAAAACTTGAAAAATCAGCAATCCTTGATCGTCAAAAAAAAGTTTTTTTAAGTTAAGAAAACTTTGAAAGGATAAAAACTCCATAGAAATTATAATTTAGATAGATAAACAAAAATGAAAGAACAAAGATTTAAACGAAACCTGACAAAAGATAAGGATAGAAAAAGACTGATAATAAAGAAAAAATAAGAAAGACAATAAATTAAAAACTACAAATGCACCGAGCTAATAAAACATGGATGAATTTAACTTCGGGCTGAAACTGGATAAAAACTTGAAAAGTTAGGTATTATTAATTTAATACAGTTTTAGGCCAAATTTGTTTCAATGCAAATGTATGTATATTACAATTATTCACTCGTCAAAAAACCTCAACAGCCCAATAAAAAGTCTAATTTAGATCGATAAAAAAATATAAAATATATAAATTTTCAATGAAACATGACAAAGAGTAAGAATAAAAAAACATGAACAATAAAAGAGCTGTAGAAAATAAAAAATGAAACAAACTTTTTTTTTAAGGTTTAAATGAAAAACTACAAAAAACTTCGGAAGTAAAAAAAAGTTGGAAAGTTAGGAATTATGAAAAAAAAATATGTCCAAACATTTTACTAATTATAGGCCAAAATTATTTAAAAGCTTTTAAAAATTTGTTAAAAGGGGTCGTATTTTGGACCATATATTTTTCAGTAAAAATTGATTTTTTACTTGTAGAAGTTCTATTTCGGATGATTAATGTATGAAAAGGCAAGAATCAAATCATAAAAAAACACACTTTTGAGTGAAAAAATAATAAAAACACTTTACATTACTAGTGTTTGTTCTTGGAAAAAATCCATTCGTGGATTAGAATTACGTCAAAATGCAATACTAAGTGCAATTTACATCGATGAAAAAATAAACAATTTAACTAAACATACGCTTGACACACAGATTGGTGTGTCAAACAGAAGACAAAGCTAATACAAAATAGAAAAATAAAATGAAAATTGACCACCAGCATAACCCTAGTTTAGCAGAAGTGAGGTATTTTGATGACAAAGTCCTGTTATTTTTTTAACTCGAAATTTTTATATATTTTTTCCTTCTATTTCACGACTCACCCCCAATTTTTATAATTATTTCTCGACTTCTTCGCTGCCTTGTTCTACACTTTTAGATACTACTACTTCTAACACCTTGATGCGTAATTTACTAAAAGGAAAGAGCAATTAATCGCAACTTTTTTCCTTCTTTTAATACATTTTGATGTCTCCAGTGGTATTTGGTCTTTACCTACTGAATTTGACTAAAAACATCTTAAAAGAAAAATTTGTTGTTTTCCGAAAAAGCCAGGTTCAGAAAGTCAGCCCAAAAATCGTTGAAAATGTCTCAGAGCATGTGAAGATGCAAATTTGAAGTTTTTGGAAACATTTAAGTTACTGTTAGAGCTAAATGGGTTAAATAATGATCTAATGCCTTTAAAAATGCAAATTTGTATTTTTTGGAAAAATGCTGGTTAGAGTTAAGCCTAAATTAAATTAAAAATGACCCACATCTTCTAAAAATACAAATTTTGATGTTTTTTGTAGAAACGACTTTAGGCCAAAATCATGCAAAATCGACTTTTTGTTATTTTTTGTAATAATACATTTCTGGAATAAAATAAATGACATTTGCCTCAAAACGCTTCAAAATGCAAATTTGGTATTTTTTTGAGAAAACCACGGTAGGTCAAAATGCTTACAAAAGTACAAATCTGGAGTGTTCGGAGAAATTCAGGTTCATTCAAACATCAGTTGTTTTTGGTAACATTTTTGAACTAAAAGAAATAAAATGTTGCTCAACGCAAATTTGGTATTTTGCACCTAAAATACCAAATTTGAAGTTTTGTCAAAAATTCAAGTTAGACTCACTCAAGATGACTCAAGGCATGTTTTATCAAAAATATAATATGTAGTTGACATTTGGCAACATGTTTACAATCACCTGTCACCAAAGATTTCCGCCGAGCGAGTTGGCACCATACAGTGTCGTGTGCGGGCGAAAAGAATAAAAGTGACGTATTGCTACCGCAAATGTATTCGCAACGTTGCCAAACTGAACAAATTGGAGAACATTTTATTGATTATTTGTTTTTTTAGCGACGTTCAACCATTGTCAATGAATGCATCTGATAAAGCTGATGCTCTATTGTAGCAAGGATAAAGATATAATTGTGCTCTACTCACAGTTAGAACATTTTATGAACATTAAGAAAGATCCTGTTCTGTAATATGGTCTCGAAAGGCGTGTTAAATAATAGAATACACGAAAATTTTTACATACGTCATGATAGTACTTTTTTTTTCAAATGTAGAGCGGATTCATCACTAAAAAGCAGTTAAAGCTTCCGAAAATGTGCTAAAAAAAAGGTCCCATTTTTAGACCATAATTCTCACAACTTGATTTTTGCGTTGCAGAACTTCTACTTTGGGCTAAAACTGTAGAGAAAAACTTGAAAAATCAGCAATCGTCAAAAAAATATATAGTTTTTGTTTGAAGAAACCTTTGAAAGAATAAAACTCAATGAGAAGTATAATTTAGATAGATAAACAAAAATGAAAGAACAAAAATTTAAACGAAACCTGACAAAGGATAAGAATAGAAAAAGACTGATAATAAAGGAAAAATAAGAAAGACAATAAATTAAGAATTACAAATGCACCGAGTTAATAAAACATGGATGAATTCAACTTCAGGCCGAAACTGTATAAAAACTTGAAAAGTTAGGTATAATTAATTTAATACAGTTTTAGGCCTCAATGCAAATCTATGTAAATTACAATTATTCACTCGTCAAAAACCTTAACTTTTGAGGAAAAAAAATACCTCAAAAGAATAAAAAACCAATAAAAAATCCAATTTAGATCTATAAAAAAAATATATAAAAAAACAAAATTTTCAATGAAACATGACAAACGGTGTTAAAATAAAAAAATATGAACAATAATAGAGCACTAGAAAATAAAAAATTAAAACAATTTTTTTTTATGATTTAAATGAAAAACTTCAAAAAACTTCGGAAGTAAAAAAAGTTGGAAAGTTAGGAATTATGGAAAAAATATGTCCAAAAGAGATAGATAGTTGGAAGTATACATTTAAAATTTTACTAATTATAGGCCAAAATTGTTTAAAAGCTTGTCAAAAGAGGTCGTATTTTGGACCATATATTTTTCAGTAAAAATTGATTTTTGACTTGTAGAAGTTCTATTTCTTGGCAAATGTATCCGCCACGTTGCCAAACTGAACAAATTTGAGAAAATTTTAATGATTATTTGTTTTTTTAGCGATATGTTTTTCGGGTGATTAATGTATAAAGAAAATTGAAAAGGCAAGAATCATAAACCATAAAAAATACACTTTTGAGTTAAAATTGTCTGAATAAAAATCACTTTACATTACAAGTGTTTGTTCTTGGGAAAAATCGAATTGTGGGTCAAAATTACGTCAAAATGCAATTTATATCGATGAAAAAATAAACAATTTAACGAAACATGACAAAAAACAAAAAATCTGTAGAGGAATATGAGCAATAAAAAAACATTAAGGAAGAAATAAATCAAAAACTAACAAAAGCACAAGTTAAAAATTAAGGAAGTTAAGAAAAGTACAAATATCTGAAAATTATAAAAAATAAGTCCAAAAGGAAAGTCACAAATTTCAAATTTCTTTCTAAAACTTAAAAAAACATTTACTAAAAGAAGTGTTTTTCCACACCAAAATTTTCATGATCAAAAATGAGTTTTGACTTAAGTTTTGTTTCGGCCAGTCACAATAACGTTTAAAGTTTTATTGGCAGAGGGTGTCTCGTTATAAACGGCATCCACTTTAACGTTCTTTAACGTTTATACTGAGTGTCCCAGAAAAGTATATATATATAGGTTGTCCGAAAACTAAACCTACAAACGAAGACAGCATATTCCAACACCAAATTTCAACTAAGTGTTTTCTTTAAAGACTGCTGGTGAATTTTGCGAAAAACTGTGCATTTTTAAATTATTCAAAGATAAAAGAAAAATATATAATTTAATTTTTCTCGCTTACGGTACATTTTAGCAACTTGAGACAAGAGCACCTTTTTAACCCTAAAGTTTTTGATATCACTCTTTCACCACGTTCACCCTCTTTCGCTAAAACGCTTCGACTTTTATGTAAAGTTTTTTTTTTCATAAAATGAAAAACAAAAAAGATAAAGTGGGTGTTAATGTATCCTGTAAAATATAAAATAACATAAGCCTCTCGAACAGTGAGAAGTTTGTAAGACTGTGAAGGCTTTCACGTCCGGTCAAAATATAATCTGAAGTGTCTTCCAGGCTTTGAAGCCGTGGTTCAGCGGAATTTCTTCCTGACCTTTCGTCTACAGCTGCGGCAGACATTATCAAAGGCCATGAAGCGATTCAGACGTGCGATCAGACGTTGAGTAATTCGATTGTGGTGAGCTCCGTGGTATTTATTCTCCCGGCGTCGCGCTGCAATGTAGAGACTGGTGTGGGTGTAGCAGTGGCGCACTTGAAGTATATCGTACAACTCCATTGGACCGCGGCTTCAAAGCCCGGAAAACACTTTAGATTGTAGTAAGAGGTTTACCGTTCTCCTGCAATATTTGTCATCGACCGGTAAACTCTCCTTACTGTCCTTTACATTTAATATGGTTTTCCGAACATTTTTTTCTTGTGCCCTTATCAGATACGAAGAGATTTGGATAAAGAAAAAAACATCCATAGTAGTGTTTCCATACTGGCCTTAGCAAAGCTACCACTTAACACAAAAATTGAGCTAGACGGTCGCTATAAAAGTGTATTGAAGACAAAGTAGTATGGTAATATGTGTACTCCCATACCTGATGGGAAGGGTAAGGGGTGAGGTAGTTTGTTGCCAACTTCGCGACACACATAGATCGATTTCCAAATGAAAGTTTAAAAAAGACAAAGAGCACCGGCATGCCGAATGTGCTTGTCGGGTTGTTAACGTTGCGCCCGCCAATAAGGGGCTGCGTTTTTATGCATTCGCCCCCCCCTGTCTGTCCCCCATCCCCCCGAAATTTTTCGGGCCCCCCCTTTTATTACCGCCCTGTTGCCATGTTTGCGCGTAATGTATAGCCACTTTTTTTTCGTCTCATTATTATTGATTATTTGTTACATACAAAGTTGGGTGCTGCCAGTCCGGTATTATTTTTTTCCGATCCCAAAGACAAAATTAAGATAAACGGCTTTAATAATTAATAGGAGCAAGTCACTTTCGTACATATAGGAAGGCGCAAAATAAGGAAAAATAAAGTAAAGCAAATAATAATCACGTATCTGATCGTTGCACTTGATAAGCGGATTCTTTATCTTTAACAGGATATCTACACATCAAGCTGCAATAAAATGCAAATCCGGAGGATGTTGCTTTAAATTGAAATGGCGAATTATATCTTGATGGGCGTGGTTTTATTCGAACTAATAACATTTGATTAATTGGCGCAACTGTAATACGCAGTTCGCATTTACAGCCTCCAATTACACCAGATGAACTCTCGTAGAGAATATTTCACAGATCGGCCAGGTAGGCCAGACGTGGCCGAGGTAAAAACGTATGTAAAATTGGCGGGTACCTACTGACTGACGCGGTACCAAACCGAAACTGGTTTCGGATTTAATATTGTTGTGTCTGGCCGTTTCAAGGGCGAACAATTTAGCAATATGCGTTCAATAGCAATAATTGCAGTCTTGGGTAAGGTCAAGACGGTCATTGTTGCAAGAAGAGCTTTTCGTTAGACCATCGTTGTTTTGAAAAAATTCCTTATGCTATAGGCACCCAGTGGGCTCGATAGTTACATCAACATGCGCATTGCCATATAAAATGTCCTGCAATATTTATCGGCTTTGCACAAAAGCTGCATTCCCATCGTATAAACTCACCTTTAATACGATTGTATGTAACAAACCGAAAATCGATGTTGAACGCCTTTATTATGCAGAAATCGAGGTTAGTAGATGCGCAGTTTCCCTATTTTTTTGGCAATAATTTTCCGAAGGAACAACAGCAGAATCTTCTGATTGTTGGTTTCTGCTTCACGTTGTCTTATAAATCTCTCAAGACCAGAAATTAGTTTTCTTGGAACAGGCGATCATCAACTAAAACATTACTATTTACATCGTTTTGGCAAATTGCCAAACTTTTTCAAGGAATCATCTTTCAATGATTGTTTCACGATAACTGTTTTTGAATGCAACAAATCGTCCTTCTTTGGACTAGGGCTAGATAGATTCTGACAAACTTGGTCACTTGCGAGAATAATCTCTTAGTACAATCTAAAGTCTTTTCCGTGCTTTGAAGCCGTGGTTCAATGGAAATTCTTCCTGACGTTTCGTGTGCAGCTGCGGCAGACATCATTAAAGGCGATGAGGCAATGGGCGAAGTGATCTAACGTGTTTCGCGACGTTGACTGATTCGACTGTGGTGAGCTCCGTGGTATTTATTCGCCCGCCGTCGCGCTGCAGTGGAGGGACTGGGGTGGGGGTAGCGGTGGAGCGGGGTTGTAGCGTTTTCTTTTTCACAAAGAAAACCTACTGGCTTCCCTTTCAAACTTTCATAAATAACTGTAAAATACCATTTTATTTCCAAAGAAATATGACTACCTTGGCCGCCATGTTTGTTCATCTTGATTATCGTTTCTTTGCGATCCTTCTACTTCGAGTTCTAGGGTTAGAGATCCGTTGAAAGGTGACTTCTTTAGGACATTGACATGTGTCAATGGGTTGAATAATTATTTTGCTATCTGTGCAGCATTGCCAAATTTCACCAATATTTTTACTTAAATTCCCTTATTTTCTTCATGTGCTCTTCTAATACTTTCCCTAAATTTATCTGTTATTTAACAACAATGGCAAGATTTTCATATTTCGTGGTTCATTTTCTCCTTCTTTTTATTTCCCCTTTTTGACACTATAATTTCCGTTTTTTTGACCAATTCAGAGCCCAGGTGGTAAAGGTAAAACGTTTGATAGTCCCTTTTCCATCTTGACCACTGTCCAGGGCACATCGGACGTCAGCCTGTCCCTAAACGGCAACCGCCTAGCCATGTGGCTATTCTAGTAAAGTTCTCTTATTTTGGGGTAAGAATTCCTTTAATTAATTTAAACTTATCTAACCTTTTCCTTGTTCAATTATTAGGTCCAATGTTTGAGTGATAAAGCTCAATACTTCCTTTTTTTTTTGGATCTTACACGTGCAACGTTTCATCCAGCACGTGTGCCGATAATGGAGCCGTTAGTGACGGTGATGGCTCCTAGGTTTTAAACCGTCTGGGTTTTGGAGCCCCTTTGCCAAGAATGGAGCCGTTAGTGACGGTGATGACTCCTAGGTTTTAAACCGTCCAGCCTTACCACACATGATGCACTGATCCTCTACCTCAACTACTAAGAAAGCCCTACAAACTGGCCAAGTATTTCAACCCGTAGGAGTAGATTTAAATACCAAGTGTACCTGCACTAACCTTAGGTAAGAACTAACACCATAATAAATAAATGTGCCTAATTTTAATAATTCCTGTTGGTTTTACTTTGGTTTGATCACCTAAACAATATGAACATCAATAATTGCTATGATAATTTTCTCAATTTTAATATTATAGCTACAACCTGTAAGTTAAATTGAGTGGCGCCCATTTAACGGGTCTAGCTTATATAGCTATACTAGGCTTCAACTCCTTTTTATGTAATTTTGAACCACGACCTAGCTCTCCACCTACCCAAAGCTGCCCTTCGCATAGTATGTGGCTTTGCTAACTTATACTTTTTTAAAAATACGTCACATATATATTTTAGCGTTAGCATAGTATGAGGCTTTGCTAACTTATACCTTTTTTAAAATACGTCACAGGGTTTCGGCGCACTTTAAGTATGACAGGATGCGCATTGAATGATAGCAGGCTACTGGAAAAGCACAATGTTAAAACTATCTTTAAATCCACTCGTAACAGAGCTTGAGATCGGCCAAAGACCGCAGACATACGCTATGGGAGTTTACCGAGTTCCATGGAGCTGTGGATCGGTATACATTGGCACCACAAAACGCAGTTTCAACACGAGGATTACGGAACACAAGAGGAGTTGCAGGCTGGGACAGACACCAAAGTCAGCAGTACCAGAGCACGCTCTCTCCGAAGGTAACGACATCGTTTTCAATCGCAACGTTTCTATCCGAGACTAACGAGAGAGGCTATTAAGATCTTTAAACACGACAACAATTTCAATAGGAAGGAGGAAATTACGTTACTAAATGCAGACTGGAAGCGAGTTCTTCGATATACTTCAAGTGCGCCACCACTACCCCCACCCCAGTCCCTCCACTGCACCGCGACGGCGGAGGAATAAATACCACGGAGCTGGTGAGCTCCAGTCGAATCAGTCACTGTCAGGAAGCACGTTAGATCACTTCACCCATTGCCTCATTGCCTTTGATAATATCTGCCGCAACTGTAGACGAAACGCCAGGAAGAAATTCCATTAGAAACAGAAAACACAAGAAATACGGGTCTGATGCTGAAGTGATAGCCACAACTAATTCTTATTTTGAAGAGTTGGACCAGTCTTCCTTTAAGGATGGCGTAAAGGCCTTAGAGCATCGTTGTACTAAGTGCATTGAAGTTCGAGGAGACTATGTCGAAAAATATTATTCATCACTTTCGATTCTTTTCTATAAGAAACCGTAAACTTTTCATTCTCTCCTCGTATTATTGTACAGCCGTGGACAAACCCTATTAAATTTCCTTCAAGACTCACTAAATCGAAAAGCATAAACAGAGTACGTTAAAAGCTTGTTGGCACGGCTATATACACCGAACGTCTTACTACAGGTACTCCTTTCTTTAAATTATAAATCAAACTTGATCAGTTTGTTTTGACGACATCAAAGAGGACAGAAGCTATCCATAGTATACAGGGAAAATTTCATGAGCACCTGAGATGCAAAAAATAGTGAAATGAGGTATAACTGTCAGCTGCCATGCTCTGATCAACTTACTTATTTACTATAAAAAATGGATCTCAGTAATGAAGCAATGCAAACAATCAGTAGGATTGAGGCAGATATTCAATTATCGGCAAGTTAAATAAGTAAACCTCATTGTCGAGTGGTACCCTTATTCGTATAGGTTAATTCGACAAATCATCCGCTGTAATTGGCTCTCCGAGGCGAGTGTACACAATTACAACAAAGACTTAAATATGCATTTTGTCGGGGCATCGTTTTTCTCGTCGGTAGCCGGTGGCGTGGACAAATGGCCGCCATTGCGCAAATAATTAATCTGGATGGAATTATGCGAGAAAGATTAGAGCCGCCGCTCATTTTGAGCTATAAACGCCACGATATATGACGAACTTCCTCCTCGTTTTTGTCGAACCGGCCGACAGGTCTTCCTCCTTTCTATTGCAGTCTACTCTTTAGCCCTAGGACAAAGAATTACGGTCATTAGTCATCTTGAAGTCTATTTAAAGTGTATCAATCTTCCGCGGTTTGTTATTAAACAAATGAGCTTCGCGCTCAGGTTGTGGAGGTTAATTTTTGACGTTCACATTCATCGTAAAACCGAGAGAGAGAGAGAGGACTAATAATATCGTATTCAACTCTATTTTACCCACAGTGAACGACCTTAAAGAATCCGCTTGTTAAATATGTGACATACTCTTACATACAAATTATCAAACATAACCAAAGAAAACTGACTCATTTATTGGTCAGTGGTTAATGATCCCAGTCATCCTATCCAGGTAGTTCTGTGAAGTGTATGTGTCCTATGGACTTATTGCCCTCTATGCCAGAGACAAAGAGTTAGTACCCAAATTCAAATTTACCCAGAAAAAAATTATTGCATTTTCTTAATAATTGCGCTGTTCATAAGAAATATCAAAACATATAGAGTGGTCCAAATTTGATAGAATTTCACTTTTCTTGAAAAGAAGACGAAACATAAAAAACGGGTCAGAGACGTTGTATGAACTCATGGACACTGCATATCAAGAACGTTTGGGACCAGAGACATTTGATACCACGGATGTTTCGTACCATGAATCATTCATAACAAAGATAGGCTTCTGTCTAAATCGCTTTTCCCGCTTTAAAACATCCCGAAGACATATATTAAGGGAGTTGTCCCCTTTTTGTTATTTATGTTATAATTTGTTATTAGCGAAACTAGTGATCCACTAATATCAACTTGATGTCACTACTTGATGTCAATAATAAGTGACTGGTTAATAAGCCTATTTACCCCAAAAATATTGAAAACTATGGGTGTTGTCGATATTAAGTATAACGCAATTTCGAGTTTTTTTTTTAATTTACAACTAAGAAGGCATCAAATTAAATAATTTAAAGTAAAAAAATCGCAGAATAACCATATTTGTATAAAAAAATGTTGACAAGAATAATGTATACAGAGTGACCGTTTTTCGAGTTTAACACTGAAGATCTGGTTTAATTGAAGAGATACGAAGAAGGTGAAAATAGGACAAAGTTGCGCCATTAGAAGTCTATAAAAACGATGTTTTTAGATTTCGAAAATTACGGCTGGTTTCGGAAATATTCGCAAAAACTCAAAATTTTGAAAAAAAGTTTTTATTTTTTCTAGTCCTATATTAAAATGATAATTAAAAATACATGACACTTCTTCATAGCCATTTTTTGCTCTCTTCAAGGTGATATTTAAAATCCGACGATTCGCTTTCATGCAACCATCATCAACTCAATTTTCTATATCTGTCTATTAACTTTTAGGTTAGATATTGCTATTTGTTGATGCAAAGCAAGGCTTAGTGCGGTGTAAACACAGCCAATTTTAACTGTTGTGGCGGTTCAATTTAGGCAACCCTTTATACACGTCTGTATTACTCACTTTGATGAGTACATTTGTTCAGGAGAAAGTTTGTCTAGTAGTAAAAAATGGTAGAGATACGAAAATTGGAAAAAAGTTGTTTTTTTTGTACTAGTTTAGGTGTACTCTAGTTTCATATGAATAAATAACACTGTGTGTAAACAAAAAAAGAACAATGAGAAAAAGTAATATTAGCTTTAAATGCGTCATCCCTATAGTAAATTGACAGTTTAATCTTTGTAGTGTGTACCTACATCTTTGAAAATGGCACGTTGAAAAGAGCAAAGAGTGACTACGAAGAAGTGTCAATTATTTGTTATTATCTCTTTAAATTAAGACTAAAATAAATAAAAACGTTTTTGCAAATTTTCGATTTATTTATATATTTTTTTATAAATTTAAAAACGTCATTTCTATAGACATCTAATTTTGCCCTTCTTCGTATATCTTCGAATAACCGAGATTTCCTTGATTAAACTCGAAAAAGTGTCACCCTGTATACAGGGTGTCCCGTAAGCACGACCAAATGGTACTGCGGCGTTCATAAGTTCAAAAGAAAACGATTTAATCAAACTTCCACAAAGAAAACGTTTTTGGTATTATTGCTATCCATGGTAAAAGTTTTTGAAAAAAGTTGTTTTTTTTTGCAATATCTAGAGAACGTTACGATTAGGCAAGTGGTAAGTTCTTCAGAGTCTGGTCGCACGAATTTCCAGAACTTTTCATTTGGTGGTCGAAATGGATTATATTTTTTTTATCTGACTCCATTTTTTGAAGTTTTATTGCTCTTGGTAAAATCCTGGTTTTAGGCAGAAAAATAATTTTTCTACCTTTGCTATTTAATAATTTTACACAATCACTGCTAAGATCATAGTAACTTGTACAATTTACCGTTTAATTGTATGTCAGATTAAGTCAAATTCTATCGATCACAGATTTTTATTGACATTAATCTGAAATTTAAAAAAAAAAATTGTAAAATGTGTAAACTATTACGATTTGAATCCGCTGCACGCATTGAACGTGTATTATTGTTAAATAGCAAACGTATAGAAAATGTTTTTTTTTGCGCAAAATTATAAATGCTCCAAGTTTTTGCCAAGGGCAATAAAATTTCGAAAGTACATTAAGTTCCATACTTGGGAAATAAAATACTTATCAGTACAAATATAACAAAAAACGTCAAAGGTATTTAACATATTAGCATGCGACTTTAATTTCAAGGAAATGTCACACGCCACTAGATAAACAAGTTGCATTATTAAGGTTTATCTTGATTTAATCACATCGAGGCCGGAAACTTTTCATCCCATCTTCGTATAATCATCATATTATGTACACATAATAAGGTGTGTCATAGTCATAACCTTCGAACGGGAATAATATTCATTATTGACACTGCGTCAATTGCTTTTCATTATACACTCCATAAGACTTGCACGTAAGCGACGCCTTGTTGGAAATTACTTGTATATAAAAATATTAGATGGCAGCTCTAGCCGCGATAGAAATGCACGGCCATAATGGTTTTAACGTCACTTTGACTTTGACAATTAAAACAAACAGCGTGTTGAAAGCAAATAATTTGAAGTTCTATAAAAATTACGTAAGTCCTCAAAAAGAAGCCAAAAACAGCTGACGATCGACATGCCTAGTTACTTGACGGAAATGATCTGCGCATGCGCGAGATTTGAAGATTATTTGAAAGTTCTACGTTGCCAACTTGTCGACGCATCTGACGTCAAGCGATTAGATAAATTAGTAAAATCTTACTAAAATCATCAAAAATTACCATTTTAGCATTTTCAAGTTTATGCAGGATACATATTACTTATATATTATATTATAACAGAACATATGATATTATAAAATGGATAAAATTCACAATTAATTGAATTTTTTAACACTCACAAACGGTAATACAAATTACATCTGTCAACCTTGCATTTAACCCTACTTTTTGGGGACGCTTTCAAGTTTTGATCTTAATCTTGTTCGTTCTTTGCTAAAGTTAAACTTTCAGTTTAGTGTTTGTTTAGTTTAATTTACTCAAATTATTAATCGGTCTGCATAAATACCGTTTGGTTTAATCTAATTCAACTTTGATTGGCTGAGTATTCCGGTGCGGCACCTTTTGTGCTATGTTTACTGCTGCAGATTCAGGATTGTTCCTACTTCTGACTGAGATTTGTTTAGTATATCTAGGTATGTAGGTTTGTTTTGCAATTAAACAGATGTTCAGGGGTTTTGCCTGTATCCAGGCCCTCCACTAATGAGCTCCTATAGGAGTTCCATATTATTTTACCCATACCAAGACCTATACCTAGTTCAGGTGTTTATTTTATGCCAAATTCTAGGAAAGCATCAATAAGATGGCCTTCAAGGGTGCTAGGCATATTGTGTGCCTGGTTTGTGACGCTTCAAGGCCAAGGGCCAAGGGCCACAACTACCAGAAGTTTCTTTCGGTATCGACTTTCGAAAAATTTGTAGACGTCAGATTCAAAACGTCACTCATCTTTCAACTAGCACGTGGTGCGCAGTAAACATGCGCAGTAAAATCTCGTCGACCTACTGCGAGATTTTTATAGCCAACTGAGGAGCTTCATTTTCGATTTACTGTGAGGGATTGACGTTCGCCGTATATTTAAATAATAGGTATATGGTTGAAAGTAGTCAATACGTACAGGATATTCCCTAGTGACCTTGAAGTCAAAATATGGGGACTCGGACCCGATTCACTAAGCGCGTGTGCGTGGGTTGTTGCCAAATCTCGAAACGTACTTGGTTAGGATTACTGAATTACATACCTCCGTATCGAATATTTTTCCGTCACACGCATTTACGTCGAGTAACCGAAGTAACTCGTGAAAGTATCGGCAACATTTGATGTCACGAATCACGAACCAAGTGCTCCCGGCCTAGTTCGTGATTCGTTGGGAGTACGTGAATCTAACTGCATGTGGGTTTAACTGTGCCACTTTCAAAAGGGCGCTCATTTTTTGGCAACGCATCTCTCTTTTAAACGCTCTCTTCTCCATAAGTCTTTCTCTATCCCACTCATTATTACTTAACAACGGTTTCGAAAACTTTTTTCTTGCGAGATATTTCATTGGAATTTGCGACTTCTTCAAAAGTGCTAAAAGCAACTAACCTGAACTCACCTAAATTAACTAGATATAAGTTGTTCTAACAAATATATAAAGGTGGGTCTTTACAGGTCCGCCTTTCGCGCACAAATGCAAAAAAAAGATCTATGCCTCTATCTTTTAAACGCTGTCTTCTCCATAAGTCTTTCTCTATCCCACTCATTATTACTTAACGGTTTCGAAAACTATTTTTCTTGAGAGATATTTCACTGCAATTTTTGCCTTTATCAAAAGAGCTGAATGCAACTAACCTGAACTAACCTAACTTAACTAGATATAACTTGTTCTAACAATTATATAAAGGTGGGTCCTTACAGGTCCGCTTTTCGCGCACTAATGCAAAAGAAGATCTACGCATCTCTCTTTTAAACGCTGTCTTCTCCATAAGTCTTTCTCTATCCCACTCATTATTACTTAAAAACGGTTTCAAAAACTTTTTTCTTGCAAGATATTTTACTGTAATTTTTGGCGTTTTCAAAAGAGCTAAAAGCGACTAACCTGAACTAACTTAAATTAACTAGATCTTGCTAGTTCTAGGAATTATATAAAGGTAGGCCTTTATGGGCTTTTGCAGTAATGCAAAAAATGATCAACGCATCTCTCTTTTAAACGCTGTCTTCTCCATAAGTCTTTCTCTATCCCACTCAATATTACTTAACAACGGTTTCGAAAACTTTTTCTTGTGAGATATTTTTCTGTAATTTTTTTATTTTATCAGAGAGCTGAAAGCAACTGAACTGAACTAACTTAAATTAACTAGATATAACTTGTGGTAACAATTAGACAAAGGCGGGCCCTTACGGGACCGCCCTTTGCACTAAGCAGGGAAAAAGATCTATGCATCTCTCTTTTAAATGTTGTCTTCTCCCTAAGTCTTTCTCTATCCCACTCATTATTACTTAAAAACGGTTTCAAAAACTTTTTCTTGTGAGATATTTTTCTGTAATTTTTTTATTTTATCAGAGAGCTGAAAGCAACTGAACTGAACTAACTTAAATTAACTAGATATAACTTGTGGTAACAATTAGATAAAGGCGGGCCCTTACGGGACCGCCCTTTGCACTAAGCAGGGAAAAAGATCTATGCATCTCTCTTTTAAATGTTGTCTTCTCCATAAGTCTTTCTCTATCCCACTCATTATTACTTAAAAACGGTTTCAAAAACTTTTTTCTTGCGAGATATTTCATTGGAATTTGTGACTTCTTCAAAAGTGCTAAAAGCAACTAACCTGAACTCACCTAAATTAACTAGATATAAGTTGTTCTAACAAATATATAAAGGTGGGTCCTTACAGGTCCGCCTTTCGCGCACAAATGCAAAAAAAAGATCTATGCATCTATCTTTTAAACGCTGTCTTCTCCATAAGTCTTTCTCTATCCCACTCATTATTACTTAACGGTTTCGAAAACTTTTTTTCTTGCGAGATATTTCACTGTAATTTTTGCCTTTATCAAAAGAGCTGAATGCAACTAATCTGACGAACTAACCTAACTTAACTAGATATAACTTGTTCTAACAATTATATAAAGATGGGTCCTTACAGGTCCGCTTTTCGCGCACTAAGGCAAAAGAAGATCTACGCATCTCTCTTTTAAACGCTGTCTTCTCCATAAGTCTTTCTCTATCCCACTCATTATTACTTAAAAACGGTTTCAAAAACTTTTTTCTTGCAAGATATTTTACTGTAATTTTTGGCGTTTTCAAAAGAGCTAAAAGCAACTAACCTGAACTAACTTAAATTAACTAGATCTTGCTAGTTCTAGGAATTATATAAAGGTAGGCCTTTATGGGCTTTTGCAGTAATGCAAAAAATGATCAACGCATCTCTCTTTTAAACGCTGTCTTCTCCATAAGTCTTTCTCTATCCCACTCATTATTACTTAACAACGGTTTCGAAAACTTTTTCTTGTGAGATATTTTACTGTAATTTTTTTATTTTATCAGAGTGCTGAAAGCAACTGACCTGAACTAACTTAAATTAACTAGATATAAGTTGTGGTAACAATTAGATAAAGGCGGGCCCTTACGGGACCGCCCTTTGCACTAAGCAGGGAAAAAGATCTATGCATCTCTCTTTTAAATGTTGTCTTCTCCATAAGTCTTCTCTATCCCACTCATTATTACTTAAAAACGGTTTAAAAAACTTTTTTCTTGCAAGATATTTTACTATAATTTTTGGCGTTTTCAAAAGAGGTAAAAGCAACTAACCTGAACTAACTTAAATTAATTAGATCTTGCTAGTTCTAGGAATTATATAAAAGTAGGCCTTTATGGGCTTTTGCAGTAATGCAAAAAATGATCAACGCATCTCTCTTTTAAACGCTGTCTTCTCCATAAGTCTTTCTCTATCCCACTCATTATTACTTAACAACGGTTTCGAAAACTTTTTCTTGTGAGATATTTTTCTGTAATTTTTTTATTTTATCAGAGAGCTGAAAGCAACTGAACTGAACTAACTTAAATTAACTAGATATAACTTGTGGTAACAATTAGATAAAGGCGGGCCCTTACGGGACCGCCCTTTGCACTAAGCAGGGAAGAAGATCTATGCATCTCTCTTTTAAATGTTGTCTTCTCCATAAGTCTTTCTCTATCCCACTCATTATTACTTAAAAACGGTTTCAAAAACTTTTTTTTTGCAAGATATTTTACTGTAATTTTTGGCGTTTTCAAAAGAGCTAAAAGCAACTAACCTGAACTAACTTAAATTAATTAGATCTTGCTAGTTCTAGGAATAATACAAAGGTAGGCCTTTATGGGCTTTTGCACTAATGCAAAAAATGATCAACGCATCTCTCTTTTAAACGCTGTCTTCTCCATAAGTCTTTCTCTATCCCACTCATTATTACTTAACAACGGTTTCGAAAACTTTTTGTTGTGAGATATTTTACTGTAATTTTTTTATTTTATCAGAGAGCTGAAAGCAACTGACCTGAACTAACTTAAATTAACTAGATATAACTTGTGGTAACAATTAGATGAAGGCGGGCCCTTACGGGACCGCCCTTTGCACTAAGCAGGGAAGAAGATCTATGCATCTCTCTTTTAAATGTTGTCTTCTCCATAAGTCTTTCTCTATCCCACTCATTATTACTTAAAAACGGTTTCAAAAACTTTTTTTTTGCAAGATATTTTACTGTAATTTTTGGCGTTTTCAAAAGAGCTAAAAGCAACTAACCTGAACTAACTTAAATTAACTAGATCTTGCTAGTTCTAGGAATTATATAAAGGTAGGCCTTTATGGGCTTTTGCACTAATGCAAAAAATGATCAACGCATCTCTCTTTTAAACGCTGTCTTCTCCATAAGTCTTTCTCTATCCCACTCATTATTACTTAACAACGGTTTCGAAAACTTTTTGTTGTGAGATATTTTACTGTAATTTTTTTATTTTATCAGAGAGCTGAAAGCAACTAACCACGGTTTCGAAAACTTTTTCTTGTGAGATATTTTACTGTAATTTACTGTATTTACTGTATTAATTGTTTTTTTATTTTATCAGAGAGCTGAAAGCAACTGACCTGAACTAACCTAAATTAACTTGTTAACTGAAAGAAGGCAAACAGATCTATGCATCTCTCTTTTAAGAGCAGTCTTCTCCATAAATCTTTCTCTATCCCACTCATTATTACTTAAAAACGGTTTCGAAAACTTCTTTTTCCTGCGAGATATTTCGCTGTAAAAATTGACTTTATCAAAGAGCTGAAAGCAACTAATCTAAATTACCTAGATACAACTTGTTCTAACAATTATAAAAAGGTGGACCCTTACGAGTCTGCCTTTCGCACTAAGAAGGAAAAAAAATCTATCCATCTCTCTTTTAAACGCTGTCTTCTCTATAAGTCTTTCTCTATCCCTCTCATTATTATTTAACAACGGTTTCGAAAGCTTTGCACGGATCCAATATTGACTTGAATTATTCGAGATGCACGATTTATAATGTTTGTTATATTATGTTAATTCTATTCATTTTCTTTTTTCTTTCTTTTTTTTTACTTTGATTTCTTATTAAATCATATTGTTGTCAATTCTGGTCATTTTGTGGCAATAGAAGGGGAAAGAAAAAAAAAAGAAAGAATAATCGGTATTTATTTAAAATTGTCCTTGTTGTGTTAAGTATTTGTAATTTTTTGTAGTTTTGCAAAATGTATGTATATTTATACTTTACCCCTGAGGAACACCTCAGTAAAGTTCACACCTGGTTTTATCAAGTTGAAAAAGGTGAATAATCCAACTTGATAAAAAGAACGCAAAACATATATGTTTACAAATATAGTTTAGGTCAAATATCCAAGGCTAATTGACATGCAGAAAATATTGGAACGGTGTATGTAAGGGAATAACTCAGCTTCATTCTGCAGTAGCTCTACCGTTTGTTGATTTACTCAATTTATGGCAGTAACAAGCACTGTAGCTGCTGCACCGTAAATTTGTCACGTTTTGTTTTTATTTCGGGCCCTCGATTATGTTTAGTGACCCCAATAAATATTAGATATCCCCCGTTGTGTTAAGGGCGACGCGATATCGGCCTCCGGCGACATATTTTATGTATTTTGGCTTGAAAACAGAGCAAAATGACCGGAGGGCCGGACCATTAACCAATTATTCTAATGGGGCTTTCGCATTTCGCTTTCACATCAAACCGCAATCAGTTTGATATTTTTGCTGAGCGCGATATATGGCGACGGCTCCAACCGACCACAAAACGACCATTCCGATTCGATTTTGAGACATCTGCCCTCGTGGTTCAAACGCCCATAAATCAAAAGCGACCATCACGAAACCCAGCAAAAACCCGAAACCTTCAGCGGATGATAAATGGTTTCCTATTCGCAGTAGCAAGAACCTATTACTTTAGCCCGCTACTTCCCCTTAGAAATAAACAAAACGGGCAACTAAAGAAAAATAGACGAAGAATAAGAAGGCAAAAAGAGAAGAACCCGCGATGCGTGAAGATAGTAGCGTAAGCGGAGTTGATTGGCTCTCGGGCCCGGTTCGGGCAATTAACATTGACCTTATTGCTAAGGCCGGACTTTCGCAAAAATATAACGAGGAGAACTCGCTCCAACCGACGAATAGCGAAGCCGCTATACGGCCCAAGGAGAGGGTGGAGAGGGGCAGTGGACTATGTGGTCAGCCTTGAAAACATACTCTGTTCTTTTAGAACTACCCAATGCGTTATACTGAACACTTCTATTCGTTGATTGTCAAATGGGCACCTCTCAACTATTCACTTGTACATTCAACGTGTGCTGAAAGGAGACAAATAGAAAAAAAATGAAGACTTTAAAAGTGACTAGATGACAAAAAGAAGTTAATGAGTTATGGCTTGGTCACAGTATACCAATCACGGAAATTTCGATATCACTGCAGAGCAGCACGATTGTTAGCGTTAATATTTTGGAACAGTATTTTGATACCTAATTCAATGATAAAAAAAAGGTCTTATAAGGAAGAACCTATATATTTTTTAAATCTTCTCCCTGCCATCGCCCTCGCAGAAGATGCAACGGCGATAATGTAGATTAAGCCGCCGCAGGATGAATGTATACTATGTGCATGCAATATTTGACCTTGGCAGGCCATATACATATACATCCGAGGCAGCTGCTGCTGCTGCATCCAACAAACACCGGCCCTGCTAACCCTCGCTACGTCACACGTTTGGGCGATTTACGTGCAGTCCCGATTTTTCCCTAGAAGTTTTTTTCAAAGGTTACACGTCATGACGCATTTTGCGAGATGCATAAGGGATTTAATTAGTTCCTTTGACGACGATTGCAACGCTGAAATCAAAAATGTGAAAAATCGGGAATCAAAGGAACGTTGGGGGAAATGGAAAATTGCTTACTCGATGTTTGAGTTAGATCATAACCGGTGGTTCTCAAAATTTTTCACTTGGCGCCCTCTACATGTTTCTCATACTTCCCAATTGCAATAAAAAATATTGCCCCTCCTCTGCCCTAAAAAAAAAGGTTTTCTTTCGCTTTGTACCCAAGAGACTTGCAAACCTGGTATTCCAACAAAAATTGGAAGTAAGAAGGGATGTCCTAGGTCCAAGTGGGGACGACACTAGACAAATCTAATATTTAAGCTCTAATACTAAGCTAGGTTTAGAAGCTTGTGGTGAGAACATACACAAGAGTTCTTTCTTTCAAGAAAGCAAGCGGGTTTTAGAACAAAATACGGTACCAACGATCACTTGCTCACAATGAAACTAATAATTGAGAAGTGTATAGAGTACAACAAACCGCTTATGCTGATTTTTGTAGACTTCAAAAAGGCCTTTGATACAGTGGACCACCAGAAACTGCTAGAAGCACTTGCAGAATGCCGAATTGACTACCGTTACTCCTCAGCTATTAAATACATATATACTACATCCACAGCATACGTGAAGATAAACAACAATCAACATACCAACAAGTTCAAAATTGAAAGGGGCCTGAGACAGGGTGACGCGCTTTCTCCTAAATTATTCGTTACTCTGCTGCAAAGTGTGCTAAACAAAATAAGATGGAACAACATGGGAATTAACATCGATGGAGAAAATCTAAGCCACCTTTGCTTCGCCGACGACATCGTCCTAATAACAGACGACACGGCTAAGGCACAAACAATGTTACAAGACTTACAAACAGCCGCAGAAAAGGTAGGCCTTGAAATAAATCTGTCAAAGACACAATATATGACAAACCTTGTTCTAAACAATTCTCTAAAAATTAACAACATAAATATAGAACAGACATATTCATACAAATACCTAGGACATGAAATCAGTATCGAACGGGACAATCAAACACGCGAAATCCAGCGTAGAATAGGTCTGACTTGGGCAGCATTTGGAAAACTAAAATCAGTGTTTCGGTCCAATCTTCCAATATGCTTGAAGAGAAAGGTGTTCAACCAGTGCGTCCTTCCCGTGCTGACATATGGTGCAGAAACACTAACACTTACAAGAAAAAACATTACGAAAATACAAGTGATGCAACGCAGGATGGAAAGATCGATGCTGGGAATCACCCTTCGAGACAGAGTCCCAAATACAACTATAAGACTTAGAACGAAGACACGAGATGCTGTCGAGACTATCTTACATTTAAAGTGGAACTGGGCGGGGCATGTTGCCAGAATGACGGACAATCGATGGACAAGGAAGATAGCAGAATGGCGTCCAAGACAGGACGCATATCGTAACAGAGGACGACCGCCTACCCGCTGGAGCGATGATATAAGAAGAACAGCCGGAAACTGGATACTGGCTGCACAGGAACGGGGGAAATGGAAGCATTTGAGAGAGGCTTTTGTTCAGCAGTGGACAGAATAAGCTACAGAAGAGGAAGAAGAAGGTGAGAACATATCCTTATATAGGTGCGCAACTCCCTTAATATTCCTCGCTCTGTACAATATCTCTCCCTTAATATTCGTTAGAGATTAATTGTATCCCTTCCGCTATGCTCCCCTTCTGAGGTCATGCGAAATCTTCCCGACGAGGTTGTTCAGTGCTAGATCGGTCGACTAGCCGCTCTGATACAGTAGGAAGGATGTTAGACTTATGGGTCTTAGACCCTTAGGTAGCGGTTTATTACGTCCCCCTTTTGGTATATAACCTCCTTAATCTTGGCCCAGCCGGTTGGAATGTATCCCCAAGCCAGGCTTGCTCCAAACATCTTGGTTAGTGTTGGAGCAATTATGTCCAGAACTTCTTATAGAAAGACCGGTCTCACTCCATCTTAACTAAGCGTCTTAAATGGTTGGAATGAACCCTCTGCCCACTTAAGCAACTGGAGCTTAGTCCATTTCCACTTGGCAATAAATGATGTTATGGCTGTTGTGGCTCAAAAAGCCTTATGAGGGATCGTAAATTCTTGTTTGGAGATTTACTTTATTCATATAAATCCACAAAATTACAAATGTGGGTGACTGGACTTTTATCGACATTTTACCGAAATATTTTCTCATTCTATTCCACCTCATCTTATTTGTAGCATGGATAAGCTAAAAGATCTTAAAGCGACATTTCTTATGATCCGCCTGGTGTAGTATGTCTAATTCCTATTCTTCACCTATTAATGTCAATATTTTTTTATTGTAGTCTACTAATGTGTTTGCTTTTATATCCAGTATTAGTGGTCAATGATTAATCTTTATCAGAAAGAAATAAATCACCCACAATAAATTGGTATAATATGTAGGTACGAACAAGTTCCACTAGTTTTAATGAATTCGCCATAGTTCTGGCATAATATGATAAAATTTATATATATAGACAGGAGGGAAAAGAAACTGGATCCCCGTTAGAAACACCGTTGTCAGTAGGCATTTAAATATATAAAACTTTATTAGACATTAATGACGATGAAATTATATTGCTCGCCAATATCCTGATTGATGCAGGTTCTTCGCAGGCCTTGGATTCGCCGCTTTCGGTTTAATAACCTGCAGTTAAGGTGATAAAGTCGGTTGATAGGAGATGAGGGCACTGTATACGGGCATATCCTATGAGCATCTTTTTCACGTCGCTTATTTTCGTTCATAACTAATAGAACATTTCATCTCAATTCAGCCTAAGTCTTAATAATTGTTAATGGACAGTCTGGCTTTCACACTGCACGCAAGACGAACAATTAGCAATGTACCTTAACAGGCTGTGCGCAAGAAATAGCGCAATTTCAATTACCTATCTGGAACGGTGCATAACATTAATTCGATATGTCCATCAAACCATCACTTACATATAGAGTCATGTCATAAATAACAGAACGCACAGAAGAGGTCAAAATAACATGCAGACTTCGTATAAGAAAAAATCGTATCTTGCTTGATTAACGATATACAGGGTATAAAACTGTGAAGGCTTTCACGGTCGGTCAAAATACATTCTAAAGTGTTTTCCGGGCTTTGAAGCCGTGGTCCGATGGAATTTCTTCCTGAGGTTTCATCTACAGCTACGGCCTTATCAAAGGCAATAAGGCAATGGGCGAAATTGTCTCCCGTGCTTCCCGACGTTGACTGATTCGAGTGTGGTGAGCTCCGTGGTATTTATTCCCCCGCCGTCACGCTGCAGTGGAGGCACTGGGGTGGGGGTAATGGTAATGGTGGCGCTGCAAGGTCACGACATCCTTTTCAACGAGGTGGATATCTTATACCAATCTCAGCGTTTCTATCCGAGATTAACGAAAGAGGCCATTGAGATCTTTAAACACGACAACAATTTCAAGAGGAAGGTGGAAATTACGTTTCTAAAGGCAGACTAGAAGCGAGTTCTACGACATATTTCAAATGCGCCGATACCCCGCGCCACCACTATATATATAACACCTCCTTAATCCCCACCCAAGTTCCTCCACAGCAGCGCGACGGCGGGAGAATAAATACCACGGAGCTTATCACAGTTGAATCAGTCAACGTCGGGAAGCACGGGAGATCACTTCGCCCATTCCCTCATGGCCTTTGATAATGTCTGCCGCAGTTTGCTTTAGATTGGATGATATACAGGGTATCCAAAATAAAATTTGGTCATAATAGCTAAAATGCTGCATGGCAGCAAATGCAGATGCATTGATGAAGTAACCAACGAAAAGACAACTTCTATAATAACTAAAATTAGATTTTACTGCTTTTTCTTATACAGGTAGAGTCAAAAATAATTTTTAAACTCGTAAAACTTTGACACAAATGAAGATTTTCAGCTACGATTGCCAAGTCTTATGCTTTTGTCATTTTGCTTTTTGCAATTTGCATTTTGCAACCAAAAACCTTACTCTAATCGGTATCGATATCTTCCACTTTGACTGATTAACTCAGGTTGTCAAACCAATTTTTTGCACACACAATCATTTTGACCTTTTCTTTATGTCATGTTATCTAATATCGATAACTGTTAAGAAATCTGGAGTAGTCAGAAAAATATTAAAAAATGTGTTCAGTGGCTGAAAGTTAGAGGCATAATTTTAAAATATTTCTAGTTGTGGGCAAAAAATCACCTAAAAACTTGCTAAAAAAAGTCTTTTGGAACGAAATATTAATTTTTTGCCTCGTAGAATTTCTATTTCGAGTCAAAACTGTTGAAAATCACAAATCATTAATCGTTGAAGAACACAACTTGTGTGTCAAAGTTTTCTCAATGAAAATCAATTAACATTACAATTGTTTCCTTGCTAGAGAGGTTTAATTTTAGACCAAACAACCGTAAAAGAATGAAAACAGAAAAGAAAACTAATTTAGAAAGAAAAAAAAAATTTAAAAAAACATATGACAAAGGATAAAATTCGAAAAATTAAAAATTAAAAAAAATAAGAAAGAAAAAACTAAAATAAAAACTACAAAACCGAGTTAATCGAGTTAAGAAACCTGGACAAATCAAGAAGTTATACAAAAAGGAAACTCCAAAAGAGATGTGTAGAGGCGTAAATTTAAAATATTTCTAGTCTTGAGCCAAAATTATGATTTAAAATATTTCTAGATGGCAGTGGGCTAGTGGGCAAAAAATCACCTAAAAACTTGCTAAAAAAAGTCTCTTTTGGAACGAAATATTAATTTTTTGCCTCGTAGAATTTCTATTTCGAGTCAAAACTGTTGAAAATCAATTAACATTACAATTGTTTCCTTGCTAGAGAGGTTTAGTTTTAGACCAAACAACCTTAAAAGAATGAAAACAGAAAAGAAAACTACTTTAGAAAGAAAAAAAAAAATAAAAAACATATGACAAGGGATAAAATTCGAAAAATTAAAAATAAAAAAAAATTAGAAAGAAAAAACTAAAATAAAAACTACAAAACCGAGTTAATCGAGTTAAGAAACCTGGACAAATCAAGAAGTTATACAAAAAGGAAACTCCAAAAGAGATGTGTAGAGGCGTAAATTTAAAATATTTCTAGTCTTGAGCCAAAATTATGATTTAAAATATTTCTAGATGGCAGTGGGCTAGTGGGCAAAAAATCACCTAAAAACTTGCTAAAAGAAGTCTCTTTTGGAACGAAATATTATTTTTTTTGCCTCGTAGAATTTCTATTTCGAGTCAAAACTGTTGAAAATCACAAATTATTAATCGTTAAAGAACACACTTTTATGTCAAAGTTTTCTCAATGAAAATCAATTAACATTACAATTGATTCCTCGTTGGAGAGGTTTAATTTTAGACCAAAAAAACCTTGAAAGGATGAAAACAGAAAAGAAAATTGATTTAGAAAGATAAAAAAAATTAAAGAAACAAAATATGACAAAGTATAAAATTGGAAAAATTAAAAATAAAAGAAAAATAAAAAAAGAAAAAACTAAATAAAAATCTACACAATCATCGAGTCAAAACTGTTGAAAATCAAAAATCATTAATCGTTGAAGAACACAACTTCTGTGTCAAAGTTTTCTCAATGAAAATCAATTAACATTACAATTGTTTCCGTGCTAGAGAGGTTTAATTTTAGACTAAAAAAACCTTGGAAGATTGAAAACAGAAATGAAAACTAATTTACAAAGATAAAAAAAGATGAAAAAAAAATAAAATATGACAAAGGATAAAATTCGAAAAATTAAAAATAAAAGAAAAATAAGAAAGAAAAACTAAATTAAAAACTACAAAACCGATTTAATCGAGTTAAGAACCTTGGACAAATCAAGAAGTTATACAAAAAGAAAACTCTAAAAGAGATGGGTAGATGCGTAAATTTAAAATATTTCTAGTTTTGAGCCAAAATTATGATTTAAAATATTTCTAGTTGGCAGTGGGCTAGTGGGCAAAAATTCAGCTAAAAACTTGTTAAAAAAAGTCTCTTTTGGGACGAAATATTAATTTTTTGCCTCGTAGAATTTCTATTTCGAGTAAAACTGTTGAAAATCAATTAACATTACAATTGTTTCCTTGCTAGAGAGGTTTAATTTTAGACCAAACAACCTTAAAAGAATGAAAACAGAAAAGAAAACTAATTTTGAAAGAAAAAAAAATTAAAAAACATAGGACAAAGGATAAAATTCGAAAAATTAAAAATAAAAAAAAAATAAGAAAGAAAAAACTAAAATAAAAACTACAAAACCGAGTTAATCGAGTTAAGAAACCTGGACAAATCAAGAAGTTATACAAAAAGGAAACTCCAAAAGAGATGTGTAGAGGCGTAAATTTTAAATATTTCTAGTCTTGAGCCAAAATTATGATTTTAAATATTTCTAGATGGCAGTGGGCTAGTGGGCAAAAAATCACCTAAAAACTTGCTAAAAAAAGTCTCTTTTGGGACAAAATATTAATTTTTTGCCTCGTAGAATTTCTATTTCGAGTCAAAACTGTTGAAAATCACAAATTATTAATCGTTAAAGAATACACTTTTATGTCAAAGTTTTCTCAATGAAAATCAATTAACATTACAATTGATTCCTCGTTGGAGAGGTTTAATTTTAGACCAAAAAAACCTTGACAGGATGAAAACAGAAAAGAAAATTGATTTAGAAAATTTAAAAAAATTAAAGAAACAAAATATGACAAAGGATAAAATTGGAAAAATTAAAAATAAAAGAAAAATAAAAAAGAAGAAACTAAATAAAAAACTACAAAATCATCGAGTTGAGAAACCTGGACAAATCAAGAAGTTATACAAAAAGAAAACTCCAAAAGAGATGGGTAGAGGCGTAAATTTAAAATATTTCTAGTTTTGAGCCAAAATTATGAATTAAAATATTTCTAGTTGGCAGTGGGCTAGTGGGAAAAAAAATCAGCTAAAAACTTGCTAAAAAAAGCCTCTTTTGGGACGAAATATTAATTTTTTGCCTCGTAGAATTTCTATTTCGAGTCAAAACTGTTGAAAATCACAAATCATTAATCGTTGAAGAACACAACTTGTGTGTCAAAGTTTTCTCAATGAAAATCAATTAACATTACAATTGTTTCCTCGCTGGAGCGGCTTAATTTTAGACAAAACAACCTTGAAAGAATGAAAACAGAAAAGAAAACTAATTTAGAAAAATAAAAAGAAAATGAGAAAAAAAATAAAATATGACAAAGGATAAAATTCGAAAAATTAAAAATAAAAAAAAAATAAGAAAGAAAAAACTAAATTAAAAACTACAAAACCGAGTTAATCGAGTTAAGAAACCTGGACAAATCAAGAAGTTATACAAAAAGAAAACTCCAAAAGAGATGGGTAGAGGCGTAAATTTAAAATATTTCTAGTTTTGAGCCAAAATTATGAATTAAAATATTTCTAGTTGGCAGTGGGCTAGTGGGAAAAAAAATCAGCTAAAAACTTGCTAAAAAAAAGCGTCTTTTGGGACGAAATATTAATTTTTTGCCTCGTAGAATTTCTATTTCGAGTCAAAACTGTTGAAAATCACAAATCATTAATCGTTGAAGAACACATTTTTATGTAAAAGTTTTCTCAATGAAAATCAATTAACATTACAATTGATTCCTCGTTGGAAAGGTTTAATTTTAGACCAAAAAAACCTTGAAAGGATGAAAACAGAAAAGAAAATTGATTTAGAAAGATAAAAAAAATTAAAAAAACGAAATATGACAAAGGATAGAATTGGAAAAATTAAAAATAAAAGAAAAAGAAAAACTAAATTAAAAACTACAAAATCATCAAGTTGAGAAACCTGAAAAAATCAAGAAGTTATACAAAAAGAAAACTCCAAAAGAGATGGGTAGAGGCGTAAATTTAAAATATTTCTAGTTTTGAGCCAAAATTATGAATTAAAATATTTCTAGTTGGCAGTGGGCTAGTGGGAAAAAAAATCAGCTAAAAACTTGCTAAAAAAAAGCGTCTTTTGGGACGAAATATTAATTTTTTGCCTCGTAGAATTTCTATTTCGAGTCAAAACTGTTGAAAATCACAAATCATTAATCGTTGAAGAACACATTTTTATGTAAAAGTTTTCTCAATGAAAATCAATTAACATTACAATTGATTCCTCGTTGGAAAGGTTTAATTTTAGACCAAAAAAACCTTGAAAGGATGAAAACAGAAAAGAAAATTGATTTAGAAAGATAAAAAAAATTAAAAAAACGAAATATGACAAAGGATAGAATTGGAAAAATTAAAAATAAAAGAAAAAGAAAAACTAAATTAAAAACTACAAAATCATCAAGTTGAGAAACCTGGAAAAATCAAGAAGTTATACAAAAAGAAAACTCCAAAAGAGATGGGTAGAGGCGTAAATTTAAAATATTTCTAGTTTTGAGCAAAAATTATGATTTAAAATATTTCTAGTTGGCAGTGGGCTAGTGGGCAAAAATTCAGCTAAAAACTTGTTAAAAAAAAGTCTCTTTTGGGACGAAATATTAATTTTTTGCCTCCTAGAATTTCTATTTCGAGTCAAAACTGTTGAAAAGCACAAATCATTAATCGTTGAAGAATACACTTTTGTGTCAAAGTTTTCTCAATGAAAATCAATTAACATTACAATTGTTTCCTCGCTGAAGCGGCTTAATTTTAGACCAAACCACCTTGAAAGAATGAAAATAGAAAAGAAAACTAATTTAGAAAGATAAAAAGAAAATGAAAAAAAAAATAAAATATGACAAAGGATAAAATTCGAAAAATTAAAAATAAGAAAGAAAAAACTAAATTAAAAACTACAAAACCGAGTTAATCGAGTTAAGAAACCTGGACAAATCAAGAAGTTATACAAAAAGAAAACTCCAAAAGAGATGAGTAGAGGCGTAAATTTAAAATATTTCTAGTTTTGAGCCAAAATTATGATTTAAAATATTTCTAGTTGGCAGTGGGCTAGTGGGCAAAAAATAAGCTAAAAACTTGCTAAAAAAAAAAGCCTCTTTTGGGACGAAATATCAATTTTTTGCCTCCTAGAATTTCTATTTCGAGTCAAAACTGTTGAAAATCACAAATCATTATCCGTTGAAGAATACACTTTTGTGTCAAAGTTTTCACAATGAAAATCAATTAATATTACAATTGTTTCCTCGCTGGAGAGGTTTAATTTTAGACCAAACAACCTTGAAAGAATGAAAACAGAAAAGAAAACTAATTTAAAGATAAAAAAATGAAAAAAAAATATGACAGAGGATAAAATTCAAAAATTTAAAAATTAAAAAAAAAATAAGAATAAAAAAACTAAATTAAAAATTGCAAAGCCGAGTTAATCGAGTTAAGAACCTTCGACAAATCAAGAAGTTATACAAAAAGAAAACTCCAAAAGAGATGGGTAGTAGATTTAGTAAATTTAAAATATTTCTAGTTTTGAGTCAAAGTTATGCAAAAACTTTAAATAGTTTGCCTTTTGGGACAAAATTTTCTCATTAAAAAAACAAATTTCACTCGTTGGAGAAGTTCTATTCGGGCCAAAACTCTACAAAAACTTATTAATAAGTTAAATAAAATAATTTAAAAAGAAAAAAATGCAGTTTTGAGCCAAAATTGTCATAAATTAATTGTTTACTCAGTTCCCGAAGCTCAATTTTGATTAAAAGTTACCTCGAAGAAAAAAACCTAAAAACAACATTATTTTAGAAGAATAAAAATAGAAATATAAACACAACAGAACAGGACAGTAAGGAATAAAAAAAATAGTGTGAAAAAACATACTTTTAAGTCAAAATTGTCTAAATGCAAATCAGTTGACATAACAATTATTCACTCGTGGAAAAAGCTCAATGTTTGGGTCAACCTCGAAAGAATAAACTCTTAATTTAGAAAAATAAGAACACAAAAATATGAACGATAAAAAGGCAATAAGAAAAAAAAATAAAATGGAAAACTAGGAAAAGCATCGAATCTGGAAGAGATATTTAGGAAATTACAGAAAAATATTCCAAAAAAAAAGCAGTTAGTTAGAAGTATAAATTAACTTTTAGGTCAAAATCGTTTAAAAGATTTCAAGAGTTTGGCAAGAAGTCCATTTTCGGACCATATTTTTATCAATAAGAATTGATTATTGACTTGTTGAAAAAGTTTTTTTTTTCAAGCTTTTTCAGGCCAATACCGTATAAAGAAAAATTGAAAATCAAGATTTATTAATCGTAAAAAAGACATCATGGTACAAAATATCTTCCAATGATAAAAACAAAGCAAAGTGCAATAATTTAGAAAAAAAGTATGAAAGAACAAAAGATGTGTCGTAACGTAAGAAATAATATGAACAGAGAAATGTGAAGAATAAAAAAAAATAAGAAAGAAATTGTAGGTATTAGACTACAAAAGCACAAGTTAAAAACTACGAAAGTTAAGAAATATAGAAAAAATCTGAATATTACATATAAAAAGGTATATTATTAAACTATTTCTAATTTTGGGCTAAAATCCTCTAAAACTGTAATCGTTTAAAAATTCAAAAAAGAAATTCCTTTTCCAACAAAAATTCTCTGAAAAAAATAGGTTATTGACGCATAAAAAAAGTTTTATTTCGGGGCAAAAAAAAAACATAAAACAAACGTAAAAAGCAAAAATTAATTTGAAAGACACAGTTTTGGGCACAAACCTCAATGCAAATTATCTAAATTTACAATTATAGTTTATTTTTTGAAAAGGTGAATTGCGGGTCAAAATTACCTTGAAAGAATGAAAATCTCCAAATAATCCAACTTGTATAAAAAAAGTCATCTAAAACTTTCAGAAACTTGCTAAAAAAATAGGTCTAAAGAAATGGTTGCAAGGAAGACAATAATGTCCAGCTACAATCCATCGCCGCACACCCATTTTGGTACTCCCAAAGTGGCCCCTCGCCATGAACAGTCCTCCCCTAAGGCAGATGAAAGCAACTTGCTGAAGAAACTCAAAAAATTAAACAACAATCCTTTTTCCTCCGACCTGGAAGAACAGGCAACGTCATTTGTAAAAGGGCTATTGCAGCCTGAAAAGCCCAAAGGCCTGCAGAGATTAAAACATACCATCATCGTGGGAAGTGACGAACTCGACCTGCCCCCTCACTACAAATCGATCTAGTTAGAGATGAAGATGATTTAGAATTATCCAATGAAGATGAAGAAGAACCATCACCTCTAGTTAGTGAGGAAGAGCCCTATGATTTAAAATACTCCAGTGAAGAAGAGGAATCATCAGCTTTAGTGGGTCGTCAAAGTTTTTTGCTCCCCCAAAACACCCAAGGCAGCTTTTTCCAAGTCTAAACAGACTGCAGCTTAGATCTGATGTGACAAACATGTGATTCAGAAGGCGGTGAAAGAAGCAGGAAAACGAGCAAAAACTCAAAGATATGAAAGCCAACTTGAAGGCGAAACACGCACCAGTTGTTCCTCAAAACCCGATATTTCTTCTACTTACCGCCCCCATGCAGTCTGCCAAGCACTTTAGTGACCTCAACAAAGGAGCTAATCCAATGATAATGACGTTATCAAAAACATGGTGTATAGTGCCAACAAGTGCTTCAAGGATTTTGAAAAAACTTCCATAAACACTGCTTCTGATTATAATCCTCTCAATTACTATTATTGCTTCGTTGTGGAATCACGCCCGGTCAAAATATAATCTAAAGTGTTTTCCGGGCTTTGAAGCTGTGGTCCTATGGAATTTCTTCCTGCCGTTTCGTCTACAGCTACGGCAGACATTATCAAAGGCGATGAGGCAATGGGCGAAGTGATCTTTGGCGCTTCCCGACGTTGACTGATTCGACTGTGGTGAACTCCGTGGTATTTATTCCCCCGCTGTCGCGCTACAGTGGAGGGACTGGAGTGGGGGTAGTGGTGACGCGGGGTTGCGGCGCACTTGAAGTATGCCGTAGAACTCGCTTCCAGTCTGCATTTAGAAACGTAATTTCCTCCTTCCTGTTAAAATTGTTGTGTTTAAAGGTCTCAATGGCCTGTCTCGTTAGTCTCGGATAGAAACGCTGCGATTGATATAAGATATCCACCTCGTTGAAAACGATGTCGTGACCTTCGGAGAGAGCGTGCTCTGCTACTGCTGATTTTTGTGTTTGTCCCAGCCTGCAACTTCTCTTGTGTTCCCTTCTCTTGTGTTCCCTAACGAGAGAGGCCATTGAGATCTTTAAACACGACAACAATTTTAAAAGGAAGGAAGAAAATGCGTTGCTAAATGCAGACCGGAAGCGAGTTCTACGAAATATTTCAAGTGCCTCGAAACCCCATGTCACCACTACCCCCACCCCAGTCCCTCCGCTGCAGCGCGACGGCGGGGGAACAAATACCACGGAGCTCACCACAGTCTAATCAGTCAACGTCGAGAAGCACGGGAGATCACTTCGCCCATTGCCTCATCGCCTTTGATAATGTCTGCTGCAGCTGTAGACGAAACGTCAGGAAGAAATTTCATTGGACCACGTCTTCAAAACCCGGAAAACACTTTAGATTCTATTTCTATTTTGGTACAAACTTGTATAAAAAAGAATAAAATATCAGGAATCGTTAAAAAACACAATTTTGTGCCAAAATTGTCTCAATTAAAATCAATTTACTTTACAACTATTCGCTCCAAAAAACTCCAATCTTTGGTCAAAAATACTCCAAAAGAATGAAAACACTGCAATGTGCATTTTGGATCGATAAGAAAAAAAATGTGAAAGATCAAAAGATTTAATGAAGCATGACAAATGTTAAGAATAAAGAAATATGAAGAGTAAAAAAAACAATAAAAACTACAAGAGTTAAAAAAGTTGAAAATCTAATTATCATAAAACAGTAAGCTCAAAGAATGTAAGAGACACATGTTTAAATTATTTATAATTTTGGGCCAAAGTCGTCAAAAATTTCCAAGGTCTAAAAATTGGAAAAAGAAGTTGTTTTTTGACCCAAAACTTTCTCAGAAAAATAGTTTTATTTCGGGCCAAAATCATTTGAAAAGCGTGAAAAATTAAGAATCATTAATTTAAATAACATAGTATTGTGCCAAAATGTCCATGATATTACTTTGAGAAATTGAAGATCTCTAAAAAGTCTAATTTTTTTATCAATGAAACAAAAAATTAGAAAACTAAAAGTTGCAGAAAACGTGAAAAAAGGAAAAATAATAGAAAATGGTGAGCAATAAAAGAACAATAAAAATAAAAATTTTCAATAAAAAACGAAAAAAGCACTTAAACCAAAAAATCTAGAATAGGCAAAAATTAAAGAAAAAATTGTCAAAAGAGCTAGATAGAAGGACAAATTTAAAATATTTCTAATTTTAAGCCATAATTGCGGACTGCTAAACTTAGATAGATCATTTCTTGGATAAATATTATTTCAATAAAAATCGTTTTGTAAAAGTTCTATTTCGTGCTAAAATCATATAAAAAAAAACTTAAAAAGCCTGAAGTTATTAATCGTTAAAAAGCACACTTTTGAGTCAAACTTGTCTAATGACAACTCAATACACATTACAATAAATGTTTTCTCGTTGGAGAAGTTCATTTTTGGGTCAAAATTATCTACCTCAAAAAAAATATAAATTCCAGAAAATAAAAGACAAGACGTTAAACAAAACTACAACACAATAATAGAAAAATATGAAAAATATGAAAAAACGCTGCAAGAAAAGACGGACATACCTACAGCATGTTCTAATGTCTTGGGAATTTCTTAAGGCTAATTGTGTGTCCAGCTTTGGTGGTTTTAACTTTCAATTATCAGAGTTTTAGCATCCAGAGACTCAATGTGCTCTTTGATTTCTTGGTATTTGGTTGCCTTTTGGCACATTTTAGATATTTCTTGGATTTTTTCTTCGTGGTTCATGTTTTTTTTAACTTCACTTTGTCGCCCTGTCTTCTGATTATATCTACATACCCCATGTTCATTAGAAAACGTCATCTAAAAGACTATGCATTTTTGACAGTAAAAGATGACTTAGTCAAAGTAGACTTTTGTTTTTCAATCCTTTTTCTTGGCAAGATGCTGGGGAACACCCCCCAGCATCTTTATAATTTAACTCTAAAATCTTTCGCCAAGGGCCAAAAAACAAGGACTAATCATTAAAAAAATGTCAAGTTGTCTGAGCCTTTTGTCCTCGTTCGCCTTCAGCACTTTTATACGGAGTAAACAGTTGTTAATTAATAATTCAGAGTGCACTGCTCAAAGGGAGAGGGCAGGGTGCAAGGTATCATTGTCAGATTTTGCATTAAACATTAGAGCCTTATGCAGAGTGACTACGACGCTAACGAATTATGTTCCACATTAACTTTATTAACAAGAATGTTAATTTGTTACAAACGTTCCATTATGGTATTGAATTTTCCATGAGCTTATGTATTTATTATAATACACACCAAGAGAGAGACCGAGTTGTTATTCGCATGTCCATAAGCGTAGTGTCATAGGGGGAGCGAAATGGCTATATTTGTTTTATGGAACGTGAAAGTAATGGACAAAAGGGTGTGCAAGTCCTCGTTTTTTAGAATTCCGATTTATTTGTGTCTGGTATCGCGAGTGACGTCAAAAGGGACAGTCCGTTTCGTTCGCCGACGGGACAAAAGGGGGGCGCAAACGTCCGCATTTTCTTCGACACCGCAAAACCTAGATAAATACGCCTAGGTAGGTGGTATCGCCGTTTCGAAGCAAGAAAAAAGTTGCGTGTTGCCACGCTAAATTAGCGCTAGCAAGCGGTAAATCCATTGAATCTGGTTTGCTACATTTATTTTTGCAGTTTGCCCCGGTAGCAGGCGCTCTTATTGGCCACGGTGAGACCGTAAATTTATTGCGAGACTTCTGCGATTCGCCAAGGCTTTTTTTACAAAAATATACGGTTATAGATATCGTTAAGCCTATTAGTCGCAGTGCATTGCCAAACGCAGCCTAAAATTATATATTACTGTCAGCCTTAAAGTGAAACATTCCTTACATAGTTACCACATTTTAATATCGCCAATTTTATTGTTAATTTTAAGTCTCTTTATTTATCCATAAATTGGAGTGTAGCCAGGTTTGGTAAAATTTTACCAGATTTGGTTTTTTTTTTTTGCCCACTTTAGTAATTTGGTGGGAAGTAAAAAAGCCAGTTTTGATGATTTTTAAAAAACTGTGAAGGCTTTCACGGCCGGTCAAAATGCAATCTAAAGTGTTTTCCGGGGTTTGAAGCCTTGGTCCAATAGATTTTTTTCCTGACGTTTCTATAGCTGCGGCAGACATTATCAAAGGCGATGAGCCAATGGGCGAAATGATCTCCCGTGCTTCTCGACGTTGACTGATTCGACTATGGTGAGCTCCGTGGTATTTATACCCCCCCAGCCGCGCTGCAGTGGAGGGACTGGGGTGGGGGTAGCGGTGGCGCCGGTTTTCGGCACACTTGAACTCGCTTGCAGTTTGCGCAATGTTGCCATTGGTAGAAAAATTTCCTTAAAAAAGGGGGGAAAATACACACGTCAAGGAAAAAGTTATTTTTCTTACAATTTAGGGAAATTTTGCCAAAGTCATTGACTATCTTACTTTAGCTTCAGTTAAGGACTTAGAACCACATTTTACTCGAGGAACAAGCAAAAAAATGTGAAAATTCTCCATCGACATAATCAGCATTATCAGTAATTGTTTTGATTAACACTGAACGTAACAATTTATACAAATTAAATAATAACGTATTACTTGAATTTCGGAAACACTGCTTAGAAGTTTATGTTGAAGATTGCTAACAAATTTATAAAAGATTTAATTTTAAAGACAAATCTTAAAAAAAATAATCAAACAGTTGGCCATGATTGACCCAAAAACGGTTATATATAGAAAAATCAATCAATCGCTCCTTTAGCCATTTTATTTCCAAATTTAATAGAACAAAGAAACCTAAGCGACCTAAATCGAGAATGGCGGGAGACTCAAAATTTAACTTTATCTGAATATGAAAGTTGTACAATTTTAGAGTTTTGGCACAAAATAAAGCTACTCAAAACTGGTAAACATGATATTTTATATCCAAACGTAAGCAGATTTGTTTTGAATTTACTTTGTTTGCCGCACTCTACTGCGACACTGAATAGAATTGTTTCTCAAATCAATCTTATTAAAACTAAAGCTAGGAATCGTCTTTCCACTAAAACGTTGACTGGCATTTTGCATACCAAAAATGTAACAAAAAATAGCACTTGCTTTGATTTTAAAATAAATGGAGAATTGGTGGCAAAATTAGGTAACACAATTTACAAACCCATTGCTCAGTTTAATAAAATAATATTAAATTTAATGGATAAAATAAAAATTTGATAAAACTTTAAAAATTTAAAAATGTAGATTAAGTAGTGGCATTTTATTTTTTAATAATTGGAGTATTTTTAGTTATTTTATTACAAAACGTTATTAATTTATTAAGTTATTTTTTATTTGTTAATAATTTAAAATGTTTAACCTTTATATGGAATAGTAAAATGTGTTGTTTATATAATGTCTTTCTAACCATCAAAAAGTAATTATCAGCTATAAAACCTTCTAGCTTTGTCAATTTTCCACGCTTCCTTTCGGCCTTTCTATAAACTAGGGATATTCTAGGGAATTTTTAGCATATTTGCTGGGGAATTTAAATAATAAAGCACAACTGAGGGAACAACGCAGACTCAGTGGCAACAATGACTGTGACAATCCTTCCTGTTGAAATTGTTGTGTTTAAAGATCTCAGTGACCTATCTCGTTAGACTCCATTCATTTCGTCGAAAAACTGCACTCTTTGACTCTTTCTCCAGGAGAAATTCTCGTTAGCTTCAATGTTCAACCTCTGCTTTAGACATCTTTCCAGTTAATTTTTCATTTTCCGTCACTTCTTTAGCAAATCTGAGTGCTCAGCTTCGTTTCCTGCCTTTTTTAAAGTTACTATCTCAATGATCTCATCTTCGTTACTCTTCTTCTTTCTGATTACTCTTTTATTATTTACCTTCTTTTTGCTTTTCCAACTACCAACACCTTCAATAACTTTTTCAGTGGGTACTATAAATTCCTCCTAAGGGTTGATGATACTTTCTGGTTTACCCCGTTATCTTCTTTAACGAGTAAATTTATCAATATACGATAATTATTAAGAAAAAAATATTTACGAAAACAGTTTAATGGTTTTTTGGTTTTAAAACTTTTTTTGGCCAAAAACCTCTAAGGAAAGATCAAGATAATTTTTTTACTCCAATGTACAGGTTGTTATCTTTGTGACAGAACAAGTTCTGCTCCACTAAGTGGCCTGAAGCTTTGCGCATTACGTATAGCAAAAACTCTAAATTGCGTTTAGAAGTGATGCGAAGAATTTTAGTTGGGGCATTTATCGCAATAGAGTGTCGCATAACATTCACGTAGATTGTTAATGGCTCTATTAAGACATCTCGTACCGGCTTAACATTGTACAAAAAAGTGGCTTAACCACTTAACATAATTGACGAAAAAAATGGCTGTATAAATGAAGTTTTTGTCTTTGACTAATGAGCATCCAAAAAACAATTAGACCACATTTCCTAATAATATAATTAATAATAAAATAGTGTCATCCGAGAGCGTATTTCCAGTTGTTGCCGGTGATCTTGAAAACACAGGAAACAGCATTTCTTTCGAACTTGTAATTTTAGATCTGGTATAGCTGCGGAGAACTGCAGCATCCGGTACCGCCGATGCTTCTTTGCAACGGCCGAGAATGTTAAATTGCCCCGCTACGACAAATGGGTATTTATTTATGTCCCATTCGGTCGCAATGGCTTTATTAAACATAATTCAGCCAGTTTGTTTTGCAGTAGTCCCCAATAGTACCAACACACAATCGCGAATTAGGTAGGTACCTACATTGGTTCGCGCGATCGTTATTGACGGCGCGCTCTCGACCTTGATGAACAAATAATGAAACAAGATCAACAAAAGTATACGATGACGAAACGTAATTTGGAAGTAAACTTTGTGAGGCAGGTCATGGGCGCACGGGCAATAAGAACAACCAGACTTGTTTATGAGGCGATTTTTTTAATTTCATTGCCGTCTTTCCAGGTCAGGCTTTCGTTTCTTCTTCTCCGCCTATCCCACCTTTTAGTACCTTCATAGACAGGGGAGATCCTACCTACAGGCAAAAACCCCGGCGGCCAATAATCACTTGCAAGTGCTTAACACAATAGGGTGGGTTTTGTGTTGGTTCTGGGCTAAGCAAAAAAAAAATCTAAGCATCTCTCTTTTAAACGCTGTCTTCTCCGTAAGTCTTTCTCTATCCCACTCATTACTATTTAAAACAGGTTTCAAAAACTTTGTTTTCTCGCGAGATATTACATTTTGATTACTGAAAATGACAAAAATAGATTCGAGCTAGAAAGTTGATTCAATTCCACCAATGACCACCATCCTTAATTTGACGGGTGTTGTGTTGCTGGTATGTTACAAATAACCCTCTACTGGTAACAAGGTTGTTGAAAAAAAAATAGGTACTGGTGGCGAGGTTGTTGAAAACAAAAATGACGGGAGGGATTTGTCAAAAAAAGTGTGGTAGAAAAGTCTCCGTCATCTTACATAACGATTATCGAATAACGCCCCTAATTAGCCGTATTCCTGTTTGGTTCGTCTCTTGTGAGAACTCTAGTCCAGAGCCCTACCCAATCTCCTTCCAAGTCCCACTTACCCTTCTAGTGAGCTCACTGAGTGAGCTCGGAAGCTTATATAGTAGCCTGCAGGTTTGAAGACTCGCTTAGGGAAGGAACTTGTGTTTCTAAAGGAGGTAATTAAATGTTAAGAAATTTTGATAGTGAAAGCTGAAGTCCTACGGAACCTGAGCTTGAGAATAAAGCGTGAACATTCAAGCATAAAGTGCACGAAACCACAAACTTGGTGAGTCATTCTTGAATCATTTTTTGTTGTTTGAGCTTCACTTAATTATCCCCCCCCTTCCAAGGGGAAAGAAAAAATTTGTTGAACTTTAATATGGTATAACCATTTTATCTTTGATCTGGACATTGAATCGATCATTGGATTTCTATTATTGTATTAGATAATAAGAAGATAGTTCAGGTTATCTGTTTTTTGTGCTACCTCTGAAAGACTGAGAATTCAGGAAAAGGACAGTTATTTAATTACGAATATATAACCGTGGAATTAACAAATTAAATTTGAATCTATAGTGTTAACTATTGTTAGTAGTAGTTTAATATTTCATAAAATTCTTCTTTTCATCTGGGTACCCAAATTTCCAAGCATAATCTATTCTTTCCTAAGTTGTGTTTTCATCATTTTCTATTCGATTGTGTTATTAAATTTAATTTCTATGCGGTCTAGATATTTTCTTCCCTTCAATAGTAATTTGTATTCCAGATCAAAGTACAACCAACCATCCAACAGGTAAATATTTATGTTTGAATTTTGCCTGAATGATTAAGAAAAAAATATATACATATATTTTTTCTACTAATTCTATCAATTGTAACTCCAGCGGAAGTGCAAGTTCCGTTTCTTCGGTTTCTGAGTTTCCGGCATTCGATTACAAACTCAGTGGCATCCCTAACATTGGGTGAGTATTTTATTTCCCTTTGATTTATCTTAGGAATAAAACACTCCCGGTTCTCTGATACTACCCTATCCGTTTTTTTTTTATTTTTTTTATTTTTATTTAACATGTCTCAAAGCTCTAGGTCTTCTCGTAATAGCGAGATATGGGAAATTGTAAATTCTTTGAACCAGCGTGTGGACGAACTATCTCGCTCACTGCCTCCAAAGAAGTTACCTTCTGGAGTTCAGACACAAACCCAAATTGTTGGGCAACAAACTTTCAATTCCCTTCTACCTCGAGTTCAAGGTGAATCCGAGTTGATTCAAGGTGTCAGAGAACGCAACACGGGCCCGCCTTTCACCTAATCCAAAAAAAATATATATCTATGCATCTCTGTTTTAAACGCCGTTTTCTCCTTAAGTCTTTCTCTATCCCACTCATTACTATTTGAAAGCGGTTTCGAAAACGTTGTTTTCTAACGAGATATTTCACTTTAATTATTGTTAGCTCTATCAAATGTCAGAAATAAGTTTTTCTATAACAATCCACATATTCGTTAATTGTGTTTGATTCTTCCTAATGACCATTGAAAAAAAAATTTTCTTGAAAATTACATAAATAGATTTGAGCTAGAAAGTTTCGATTTAACTCCACCACCCTTGTTTTGACGGGCCCGCCTTTCTCACTAATGCAAAAAAGATCTATGCATCTCTCTTTTAAACGCTGCCTTCTCCATAAGTCTTTCTCTATTCCACTTACTATTATTTAAAAACGGTTTCAAAAACTGATTTTTCTTGCGAGATATTTCATTTTAATTTTTAGCTTTATCAAAAGAGCTGAAAGTAACTAACGTGACCTTACCTAAATTAACTAGATATAACTTGTTCTAACAATTACACAAAAGAGGGCCCTTTCGGGCCCGCCTTTGGCGCAAATACAAAAAAAGATCTATTCATCTCTCTTTTAAACCCTGTCTTCTCCATAAGTCTTTCTCTATCCCACTCATTGTTATTTAAAAACGGTTTCGAAAACTTTTTTTCTTGCAAGATATTTCACTGTAATTTTTGACTTTATCAAACAGCTGAAAGCAACTAACCTGAGCTTACCTAAATTAACTAGATATAACCTGAACTAACAATTATACAAAAGAGGGCCCTTTCGGGCCCGCCTTTGGCGCAAATACAAAAAAAGATCTATTCATCTCTCTTTTAAGCGCTGTCTTCTCCATAAGTCTTTCTCTATTCCACTCATTATTACTTAACAACGGTTTCAAAACCTTTTTTTCTCGCGAGATATTTCCCTGTAATTTTTGATTTTACCAAAGAGCTGAAAGCAAATAACCTGAACTAACTTAAATTGACTACAAATAACTTATTCCAACAATTATACAAAAGAGGGCCCTTACGGGCCCGCCTTTGGCGCAATACAAAAAAAGATCTATGCATCTCTCTTTTAAACGCTGTCTTCTCCATAAGTCTTTCTCTATCCCACTCATATTTTAAAACGGTTTCGAAAACTTTTTTTCTTGCGAGATATTTTACTGTCATTTTTGTATCAAACAGCTGAAAGCAACTAACCTGAGCTTACCTAAACTTACTAGATATAACTTGTTCTAACAATTATACAAAAGAGGGTCCTTACGGGCCCGCCTTTGGCGCAAATACAGAAAAAGATCAATGCATCTTTCTTTTAAACGCTATCTTCTCCATAAGTCTTTCTCCATCCCACTCATTATTATTTAAAAACGGTTTCGAAAACTTTTTTTCTTGCGAGATATTTTACTGTAATTTTTGACTTTATCAAACAGCTGAAAGCAACTAACCTGAGCTTACCTAAATTAACTAGATATAACTTGTTCTAACAATTATACAAAAGAGGGCCCTTTCGGGCCCGCCTTTGGCGCAAATACAAAAAAGATCTATTCATCTCTCTTTTAAACGCTGTCTTCTCCATAAGTCTTTCTCTATCCCACTCATTATTACTTAACAACGGTTTCAAAAACTTTTTTTCTCGCGAGATATTTCCCTGTAATTTTTGACTTTACCAAAGAGCTGAAAGCAACTAACCTGAACTAACTTAAATTGACTAGAAATAACTTATTCCAACAATTATACAAAAGAGGGCCCTTACGGGTCCGCCTTTGGCGCAATACAAAAAAAAGATCTATGCATCTCTCTTTTAAACGCTGTCTTCTCCATAAGTCTTTCTCTATCCCACTCATATTTTAAAACGGTTTCGAAAACTTTTTTTCTTGCGAGATATTTTACTGTCATTTTTGTATCAAACAGCTGAAAGCAACTAACCTGAGCTTACCTAAATTAACTAGATATAACGTGTTCTAACAATTATGCAAAAGAGGGTCCTTACGGGCTCGCCTTTGGCGCAAATACAGAAAAACATCTATGCATCTTTCTTTTAAGCGCTCTCTTCTCCATAAGTCTTTCTCTATTCCACTCATTATTACTTAACAACGGTTTCAAAACCTTTTTTTCTAGCGAGATATTTCCCTGTAATTTTTGACTTTACCAAAGAGCTGAAAGCAAATAACCTGAACTAACTTAAATTGACTAGAAATAACTTATTCCAACAATTATACAAAAGAGGGCCCTTACGGGTCCGCCTTTGGCGCAATACAAAAAAAAGATCTATGCATCTCTCTTTTAAACGCTGTCTTCTCCATAAGTCTTTCTCTATTCCACTCATTATTACTTAACAACGGTTTCAAAAACTTTTTTTCTCGCGAGATATTTCCCTGTAATTTTTGACTTTACCAAAGAGCTGAAAGCAACTAACCTGAACTAACTTAAATTGACTAGAAATAACTTATTCCAACAATTATACAAAAGAGGGCCCTTACGGGTCCGCCTTTGGCGCAATACAAAAAAAAGATCTATGCATCTCTCTTTTAAACGCTGTCTTCTCCATAAGTCTTTCTCTATCCCACTCATATTTTAAAACGGTTTCGAAAACTTTTTTTCTTGCGAGATATTTTACTGTCATTTTTGTATCAAACAGCTGAAAGCAACTAACCTGAGCTTACCTAAATTAACTAGATATAACTTGTTCTAACAATTATACAAAAGAGGGTCCTTACGGGCCCGCCTTTGGCGCAAGTACAGAAAAAGATCAATGCATCTTTCTTTTAAACACTATCTTCTCCATAAGTCTTTCTCTATCCCACTCATTATTATTTAAAAACGGTTTCGAAAACTTTTTTTCTTGCGAGATATTTTACTGTAATTTTTGACTTTTCCAAACAGCTGAAAGCAACTAACCTGAGCTTACCTAAATTAATAACATATAACTTGTTCTAACAATTATACAAAAGAGGGTCCGTACGGGCCCGCCTTTGGCGCAAATACAGAAAAAGATCAATGCATCTCTTTTTTAAACGCTGTCTTCTCCATAAGTCTTTCTCTATCCCACTCATTATTATTTAAAAACGGTTTCGAAAACTTTTTTCTTGCGAGATATTTTACTGTAATTTTTGACTTTATCAAACAGCTGAAAGCAACTAACCTGAGCTTACCTAAATTAACTAGATATAACGTGTTCTAACAATTATGCAAAAGAGGGCCCTTTCGGGCCCGCCTTTGGCGCAAATACAAAAAAGATCTATTCATCTCTCTTTTAAGCGCTGTCTTCTCCATAAGTCTTTCTCTATCCCACTCATTATTATTTAAAAACGGTTTCGAAAACTTTTTTCTTGCGAGAAATTTCACTGTAATTTTTAACTTTATCAAACAGTTGAAAGCAACTAACCTGAGCTTACCTAAATTAACTACATATAACTTGTTCTAACAATTATACAAAAGAGGGTCCTTACGGGCTCGCCTTTGGCGCAAATACAGAAAAACATCTATGCATCTTTCTTTTAAGCGCTCTCTTCTCCATAAGTCTTTCTCTATTCCACTCATTATTACTTAACAACGGTTTCAAAACCTTTTTTTCTAGCGAGATATTTCCCTGTAATTTTTGACTTTACCAAAGAGCTGAAAGCAAATAACCTGAACTAACTTAAATTGACTAGAAATAACTTATTCCAACAATTATACAAAAGAGGGCCCTTACGGGCCAGCCTTTGGCGCAATACAAAAGAAGATCTATGCATCTCTCTTTTAAACACTGTCTTCTCCATAAGTCTTTCTCTATCCCACTCATATTTTAAAACGGTTTCGAAAACTTTTTTCCTTGCGAGATATTTTACTGTCATTTTTGTATCAAACAGCTGAAAGCAACTAACCTGAGCTTACCTAAATTAACTAGGTATAACTTGTTCTAACAATTATACAAAAGAGGGTCCTTACGGGCCCGCCTTTGGCGCAAATACAGAAAAAGATCAATGCATCTTTCTTTTAAACGCTATCTTCTCCATAACTCTTTCTCTATCCCACTCATTATTATTTAAAAACGGTTTCGAAAACTTTTTTTCTTGCGAGATATTTTACTGTAATTTTTGACTTTTCCAAAGAGCTGAAAGCAACTAACCTGAGCTTACCTAAATTAATAACATATAACTTGTTCTAACAATAATACAAAAGAGGGTCCGTACGGGCCCGCCTTTGGCGCAAATACAGAAAAAGATCTATGCATCTCTCTTTTAAACGCTGTCATCTCCATAAATCTTTCTCTATCCCACTCATTATTATTTAAAAACGGTTTCGAAAACTTTTTTCTTGCGAGATATTTTACTGTAATTTTTGACTTTATCAAACAGCTGAAAGCAACTAACCTGAACTAACCTAAATTAACTAGATATAACTTGTTCTAACAATTATACAAAAGAGGGCCCTTTCGGGCCCGCCTTTGGCCCAAATACAAAAAAGATCTATTCATCTCTCTTTTAAACGCTGTCTTCTCCATAAGTCTTTCTCTATCCCACTCATTATTATTTAAAAACGGTTTCGAAAACTTTTTTTCTTGCGAGATATTTTACTGTAATTTTTGACTTTATCAAACAGCTGAAAGCAACTAACCTGAACTAACCTAAATTAACTAGATATAACTTGTTCTAACAATTATACAAAAGAGGGCCCTTTCGGGCCCGCCTTTGGCCCAAATACAAAAAAGATCTATGCATCTCTCTTTTAAACGCTGTCTTCTCCATAAGTCTTTCTCTATCCCACTCATTATTATTTAAAAACGGTTTCGAAAACTTTTTTTCTTGCGAGATATTTTACTGTAATTTTTGACTTTATCAAACAGCTGAAAGCAACTAACCTGAACTAACCTAAATTAACTAGATATAACTTGTTCTAACAATTATACAAAAGAGGGCCCTTTCGGGCCCGCCTTTGGCCCAAATACAAAAAAAGATCTATGCATCTCTCTTTTAAACGCTGTCTTCTCCATAAGTCTTTCTCTGTCCCACTCATTATTATTTAAAAACCAATAGTTTTTTTCTTGCGAGATATTTCACTGCAATTTTTGTCTTTATCAAAAGAGCTGAATGCAACTAACCTAAATTAACTAGATATTACTTGTTCTAACAACTTAAGATGGCCTCTTAGGGGCCCAGCTTTCGCACTATTGCAAAAAAAATTTAGGCATCTCCCTTTTAAACGCTGTCTTCTCCATAAGTCTTTCTCTATCGTACTGATTATTACATAAAAAAAGGTTTCGAAAACTTTTTTTCTTGCATAAAAACGTATTAAATACGATATGTGTAATTTCCAAATTTTCAAAATATTCGAGGGTTTTACTTGAGCATTTGAAAAGCTAATCATGAAAAATCCAATAGGTGAGCCAATTTCATAAAATCTAACCCTACCCATAGGCCAATTTTATGAAATGCCTTTATAGTTTAGAGCCTGGTTAGATCACATGACATGAGGAGGTGATCTGCAAACCGCAGTTTTTGACCAAATCGACCAAATTGAGTTTGACATGGGATATGATATTTTAAACAGGCTTCTTCATGATAAGCCATGTTTGGAACATCAAATTGCATTTTTTCTGTGTTAAAATCCGGGTAGAAGTTCCTCATGATCTGCAAAACGCAGTTATTGGCCTTTAGTTGGATAAACAAAACGCAGTATATGTATACCGTCTTGGAATATCAAAACGCAACTTAGTAAACGGATACTGCTGTACAGATTGTCGCTTGCCCGACAAAACGCAGTATTTTTTAGAAGTAAGTGGGGAATTATTTCTGAATCTATTTAGTTGTTTACATGCAATTTTCGAGTAGAGTTAGGTTATAGTTTGTATTCAGCTAACATCCCTGATTGTTTGAAGTAGATATTTTTACAGAAAAAATGTGTGATAGTAGTTTAGTAATAGTCAAAGAGGTATCTGATGGTTCACGGAAAAGAAAATGTGCTCTTACAAAGAGAGAAGTAACAAAAAGGGTTCGGTAAGTTTTAATTTAAGTTTTAACCGGTGAGTAGCGAGTTTTCATTTTATTTGTTTTTAATTAGATACGCGAATCATATGCCTAATGCGGAAGACTTTGAAGTGTTATGTAAACATGGTGCTAAAAGTAAGTTTCGGTGCCACGAAATCTCCAAAGAAGATGTGAAGTGTATCAGAGAGTTTCTGTACAGGAAACCTGTAAAAACTGTTATAGATGAAAAAATATCACACATGATTGAAGTGAAACAGCCTAAGAAGAAAAAAGTAAAGGAGTTACTAAAAACCAAAGGCCAAGGAATTCGACTAAATTATTGTTTGAAAAACAAAAGCAGTGAAAGACTGACGGTTTGTCAAAAAACTTTTCTAGCTGCTTTAAAGATTTCGCAACGGAATATTCTTACTATTGGAAATAAGAAGGCAGAAGGGCACCTAGTCGAAAAAAGAGGGGGTGACCGAAGGAGCAAACAGTATCAAAAAAGGAGAGACAGTGTTAAGAACTTCATAGGAAATTTACAAGCGAGTGAAAGTCATTATAATCGTAACAAATCAAAAAGACTTTACCTATCGTCCAATTTAAATATAACGAAATTGTCGAAAATTTATAATGACTCTGTTGAGCCGAACTTAAAAGTGTCTCGTCGTTTTTTTTATAACATTTTTGTGCGCGATTTCAACGTCGGTTTTGGTACCCCAGCACAAGATGTATGCAGTCTATGCACTCGTTTAAAAAACACAATTAAGTTCACGGAGGATGTAGAGTTAAAAGTCAAGTCAATTACTGAACTAAGAGTTCATAAGTTGAGGGCCCAGCAATTCCATGCATTTCTGAAAGAAAGTCCGGAGAATAGTTTTACGGTATGTTTTGATTTGCAGCAGGTTCATGCTTTGCCTAAAATGAATATACAAGAGGCGTTTTATTTACGTCAGCTGGCTTTGTACAACTTTTGCATTGTCGAACCTAGTACAAGAAACCCTTACTGTTATTGTTGGACCGAGAATCTAGCAAAAAGGGGCCCAAATGAGATAGGATCAGCTCTTTATCACTTTTTGATGAATCGGAAATTTCCAGAACAGTGCAACTCTATAAGGCTCTTCGCGGATGGTTGCGGGGGCCAAAATAAAAATTCTTTTGTCATCCACATGTTAATGTTTTGGCTTTCCAATAAAGCACCAAATAATATTAAAGATGTATTTCTCTTCTTTCCTGTGAGGGGGCACTCTTATTTGCCTGCGGACAGAGTATTTGGCAGGATAGAGAAAATCTGCCGAAAGTGTTCTGAAATTACGACGAAGGAGGAATATTGGAAAATCTTTGAGGAGGTTGGTGCAAAGGTTCAAGTGCTAGGTGAGCATTGGAATTTGCGTGATTGGAAGGAACTATCCCTGTCAAAATTCAAGAAAGTTGATGGTATTCAAGAAGCTAAACGAATCCATTTGAAAAGATCACGTGGCGCGTGTTTAGTGAAATTAGAGGCTTTTTACAGAAACGATTCCGGAAAACAATACCTGAGTTACATGAAACGCGGAGCGACATTACAGACCTGTCAGCTCAAAGAAATCGAACTACATAATGACATAAAAAAAGTAAAACTAGAAAACCTTGAGACCCTATTAAAACAATATCAGGAAAAGTGGGAAGAAAATCCAACCTTTACATGGTACAAGAACCTACTAAATGAACGTCTAAGACATAGGACAGGGGATGACAACCAAGACGAAGAGAGAGAAACTGCGGAGCAAGACCAAGAGTTGTGTGATTGTCAGGAGGAAGACATAGGATTAAAAATCTAAAAAAGTACTACCTATTATGTACTTACGAATTTTTTGTTTTTTTTTTTAGTTTTGATGTTACATTTTTGTTTTTGATACTAATAACAGGAATAAAAAACATTTTTTCTGTCGAAAACTGCTATTTTGGTTACCTCGGTTTATCAAAACGCAGTTTTTATGGTCACGGAAAATCAAAGTGCAGTTTTTTGTTCTTTAATGTTGTGTAACTTGGGTATGATCCAAGATGGATTTTCGCAGATGAGTGTATTCATTTTTAGAACTTTTACTACTTTAGAATATGACATCTGCAGCAACATTTTATTTTTCAATTAGGCACACTCTAAATACCTCTGTATCTTAAAACAAAGTGATTTTCAAAAACTGCAGTTTGCAGATCACCTCCTCACATTATAGAGTGCTCTTTTAGTACTACACGTACTCGTAAGAAGGCGTAAATACGCTGAATCAATCCACGGAAAGCCCATAACCCGGCTGCGGTAACCCAGGTACTTAAGTCGTACGGCTTTCGGGTATCACCAGCCGAAAACAGGTTTTGCGAGGTTGAATATATTTTAATTAACTAAACGAGACTGAGAGTGTTTTACCAAAATTGCACGCTGATGAACCGCTATTATTATAGTATTCAGAGTTTCATACTAGGAAAAAAACCGAAAGTAAAAAAAAAATAAATAGTCAGAAAGACAAAAATATGCGAAAAAGTGGTTCGTTGAAGTCATAAAGTTAATTTTCCAATTGTCTAAAAACTATAAAAATTTGCCAAAAAAAAAAGGTCCCGCTTCGAATCATAATTCTCTATTGAGAATGAAAACAATAATTTTAGCCTCGTTGTAGAACCTCTATTTAGGGTCAAAACTGTAGAAGGAAAATTAGAAAAATGAGAAATTGTTAATCGTTAAAAAACACAGTTTTCTGCCAAAATTGTCTCAATGAAAGTCAGTTTACATTACGAATGTTTGGAAAATTCAATTTTAAGTTAAAAAAACCTTGAAAGAATGACAACACAATGACAAGTCCAATTTAAATCACAAAAAATGGATTACAAAAAATTTAACGAAACGTGACAAAGGATTAGAATGGAAAAATATGAAGAATAAAAGAGCAATAATAAATAAAAAGTTCAAAAGAGGTAGAGGTAGAGGCACAATTTTCAAATATTCTTAATTATAAGACAGGCATCTAAAACCTTTCATAAATTTGCTAATAATAAAATTGCTTGTTTCGGATCATAATTCTGTAAGAAAGAATCTATTTGAGCCTCCTTGTAGAACTTCTATTTCTGTCGGGTGAAAACCGACACTAGACTAGACTGCACAAGACCTGTCTAGTGCTGCCACTCGAAATGACAGCTAATAAGTAAGTGACAAATGTCAACAAATGACGGTGACAAATAAATGGCGAGTCAAGTTACGACGTGCTTTTATAACGCTCGTCTTTTCTGCAAAACAGCTGTCAACTGGCGCCACCTTGTGGCAATGCGTGGTATTTGGCATAAGTGACGTTACAGAATCGCTTGCGTTAACGTTTGAATCATGAATTTTAACTATTTTTTTTTTAGAAATCACCTTTTAAAATGTAAAAATTCCTTCTGTGATGTAAAGTGTCACTATTCCTTATTTTTAGGATTTGCCAAAATAGTTTTTTCCCCCAAGACCTGCTGTACCCTTTGGTTTTATTTTGGGGTAATCGATAGAACACTTGAGGTTCTTAACTAAACGTGCGCCTGTCATCTATCTATGGCACGTCAAGGTTAATACTACATAAGATCTCGATGGTCAAATTATCAAGGAGCCGCAACGGACCAGCCCAGCCACGCAAATAAGGTCCAATCACGATTCTTCTCACTATTCCGCACATTCTTCTACTCGCGTGCTAACGAAGCAAACCGTAAGTTGGCGATTTTTTCGCATTTCTGCTGCCGCTCCAGCATCAGCAGGAGTTTTTGCTGCTGATGGTTGCAATGCAAAATAAGCGCCTTTCCTTGCTGCCGATTTTTTCCGATTTCTGGCTTGAAATTGTAGAGCGAGCTGCGGGCGTTATTCGCGTTTTACAGTTAAGTCATTGCAGCAAATAGGGCTTTTTCAGACACTTCGACTAAAATGATTTTCTCAAAATTATACACTTTCGGAGCCTTCTGCGAAGCGTAGCTATTCCTAGCAGGTCAGTGCCACTTCTTCGGCGGCCGGTCCTGTCAAACCGGTGATTAATTGACCTCATAAGGTTGGCAACGCGGTCTGGAACTTATTTTCGGTTTAATAAGGGATGCGCCAGGATTGTATTAACATCCTTTTTGCGCTCTAACTCTTAGCCTGATCTAACTACCTACTGTAACGGTGCAAAATAATCTATCATTAAAGGTAGTATCTGATATGTAATTTGGCTTAAGCAAGCCCCAAGTCTTCTATATGCGCTTCTGATATCGCCTCCTAACTGTACCTACACTCGCCTAGGAAAAGTCTTGTAGTTATTGTATCTATTGGTAATGGCGGACCTTAATTATTAGCAAGGCGGGGTACTGTTAGGCCTCCTTCGTTTGTTCGCTTTTAAATATCAATCAGCGATCGCTCCGAGCTCCGGGTGCTGCGAATTAGAACGGATGAGCAGCCGACTTCCCTGACCTAAGTCACTTTGATTTGCTTCACTATTCATGCGAAATTTGTCCGATGATCGTCGGTAAATTATCGTAGCTTTGGCGCCAACGAGGCCGATACGGTCACTGCTCCGTTTTAGCTTGAGGCCACTCGGAACTGCTACTCCAACGCAGCGGGAGCTGATCTTGCCGGCTTCTCGATTCAAATGCTTAATTTGCATGTTTGATGTATTTCAAATAATCGTTAGGCACGTTTTTCGAGCAATTGCCACTTGGGCACCTCGCGTATGAACTTCCTATATGAGAATTGTAGCAGGATGTTTCTTATAGGTTTCATCTGAGCCTTTGCGAGAACCTTAAGAAAAATGTCTTAATCAGATCATTGTCTATTTCTTCTGAAGGTGTTTATCTTTTTACGATGTTGGCGACCGCGTTGGGCTATCTTCTCCTATTTGGTGCAGCTCGAAATAATTCAGTTGCTGTTGGGCCAATCCATCAACCATAGGATATACGCTTGCACTCACGGTCCCATCTGCTCTCAATCTTGCCCTGTAGGTTCAGTTGTTTCCGAGAACCATAAGAACATGTCTTAATCAGAAGACCGTCTTTTTCTTCTGAAGATGTCTATCTTCTTACCACATTGGCGTCCACGTTTGGCTATCTTATCCTATTCGCTGCAGCTCGGAATAGTTCAGTTGGTGTTGGGCAGTCCATCAATCAGGATATACGCCTGCACTCATGGCCCCACTTGCTCTCAATTTTGCCCTGTAAGTTCAGTTGTTTCTGAGAACCTTAACAACATATCTTAATCAGAAGACTGTCTTTTTCTTCTAAAGCTGTCTATCTTCTTACTAGGTTGGCGTCCACGTTCGGCCATCTTATCCTATTCGCTGCAGCCCGGAATAGTTGGGCCAGTCCATCAACCAGGATATACGCCTGCATTTAGGGCCTCGTCTGCTTTGTAAAATCAGTTGTAGAAGCCCGTACTTACCATTAAGCATAATGTGGTCAAAGTAAGCCATTTCCTGTTCTTTATGGTAGCAATAGTTTCCATGTTTTTTTTTTCTTAAGCTTTTGAGACTTGTGACGTCAATTATCACACCTCAAATGCCTCCAAGCGTTTGGCTGCAGCCTCGGTAAACTCCAGCCTTCCACTCTGTAGAGGAGGACATTGAAGACGTAGCCTCGGAAAATTTGTATACGCATATTGATATTTAGACAATAAAAAAACATAGCTTTTGCAATACGAGTTCTTATTTCATGACTATGGTCCCATGTATCCTTGATATTGCATCCCAAGTAGCATATTTTCTCTGCTCTTTCCAAAGATCTATTATTTGCTGTAAATTGGACGTCACACACATTACTATCTACTGTCATCCTTTGGAGACCCTCCGCACTATCTGCGAGCAGTACTGTGTCATCTGCGTATCTAATATAGGCGCCCGTTAATCGTAATACTGTCTTCTGACCCATTTAAGACTTTTCTAAAGGTATGTTCGGATATGTAATCTAAGATGCTTCTAGCAGTTTCTCCATGGACATCATCCTGGTGATTTCCCATGTTTAAGCTGCCTAATGAACATTCCAACTTCCTTATTTCTGGTCTGTAGGGGGTTGTTTATTTCGGGGGCTCTTCTTATTGTATCTGCGAGTAGTTCTTGCATGTATTATTTCCATTTTCTTTAATCCCGATCAAGATTAGGCTTTCGTTTTTCAGAAAATGGTTACTAAGTGAACATTTGTCAAATGTGACTTGAACATCATCTAAAGCTGACTGCAAGTCTTGAATTCAGCTTGACTTAAACTTCCACTGCTGGTTGAACTTGCCTATAAAATTTTGTTGGCTGTCAAGGACACAGTATTCACAATACGAGATGTACACCTTTGGTGGTTTTAGTGACGCGTTTCTTTTTGTATTTTTTTTTTCAAATCTGAGTAAAACAGCGCAAATTCTGCAACAACAGGAAACGGGTCTGAAGACGTAATTAAATCCATTAGATCTGATCTCGTATCCTCGTTATTTCTCAGTCCTCAAAAATGTGACTTTCAGAGTTAACATTTAATTACTTACTGTTTAAAATGCTGATTTTTGGAGGATGTTATTAAGTCCAGAAGGAATTTGTAACAAATGTGAATTTTTGAAGAAAACGTTGCAAATTATGCCAAAAACAGGGATGTCTTCTGAATAAAACATCGCAGAATCTGGTACAAGAAGGAATGTGTCTGAGGACAGACATTAAAACCACTACATCACGTATGCTTGTTATTTCTCATTATTTATAGGTGTGACTTTCTGAGTTGAGAGATGTGGATCTGTGAATAAAACATTGCAAATTCTGCTACGAAGAAATGTGTCTGAGAATATACCGGGTGTCCAGCAGAACCTTGGACATAGGAGATTAACATGGGAAATCGGTTTTTATTTTTTTGTGCCTGTACGGTTGATTTGATTGAAAAACTTTTAAGAGTAAAGTTGTAGAGCTTATGGGCAGCTATCATCCTGTAATTTTTTGAATACCCCAGTTTTGGCCGTTTTTTGGAAAACGCCTCTAAAAGTGCAAAAACTTGAATTTAGCGCGTCACTCTCGCCATGCCTGTGCAGTGTCATCAACATAATAATTTCTTATGTCAGAATCAAAGCCGATTTTTCGTTCTTATTTATTGTGAGGGACTATCATCTAGTAATTAACGTGATTATGCAGTGAAAATATATTGGCGACACTGCACGTGCATGGCGGGGGTGACGCGCCAAATTTAAATTTTTGCACATTTTGAGGCGTTTTACCAAAAAACGGTCAAAACTGGGGAATTGAAAAAATTACAAGATGATAACTGGCCATACGCTCTACAATTTTGCTCTTAAAAGTTCTTGAATCAATTCCACCGTACAGGCGCAAAAAAATAAAAACCGATTTCCCATGTTAATCTCCTATGTCCAGGGTTGTGCTGGACACCCGGTATATTATAATTATTAGATCATGTATGCTCATCATTATTCAAAGTTGATTGGCTTTCTGAGTCCACAGAATATTAAGTAACTTTACTTGCTGATTCCCGGTGGTTGGTATTCAATCAAGAAGTAATTTGTGGTAGACTTTTTGAGGAAAAACCTTGCAAGCTGTTTGATAAGAAATGTGTCTGAGGATACGTATCGAAAATCGTATGCTCGTTATTTCTCATTATTCAAATGTTTGATTCCTGACTCTGTTTTCTGATTGTGAAATTTATAATTTCTGGTGGGTGTCAATAAATGAAGAAGAAATGTGAGAAAAACATTAGATCTCATATCTTCGTTATTTCTCATTATTCAAAGGTTTGACTTCCTGACTTCACAGAAATATTTGATTATTTCTGCCGAAAATTATACGATTTTCAATGGTTGGTAATAAATTAAGAACTTATGACAAATGTGACTTTCTTCGTCAAAGTTTCAAATTCTGATACAAGAACAACACGTGTCTGAGGATGCATATAAAAGCCCTTATGTTTCGTTTGCTCGTCATTTCTCATTATTCAAAGGTTTGATTTCTGATTCTGATTTCTGAAATGAAAGTTATGAATTCTGGTTATTAAATCAAGAAGAAAAGTAAAACAAATGCGGCTTTTTGAGTAAAACATTGCAAGTTCTGAAACATGAGAGAATTGGTATGAGATTGACATCAGAACCGTTAGATCTCGTATTTTTATTATTTATATTATTCAAAAGTTTGACTTCCTGAGTTCATAGAACTATTTGATTATTTCTACTTAATGCCCCGCCACCACCGAAAATGATGATTTTCGGTGGTGGGTAATGAACTTAAGACAAATGTGACTTTCTGAGTAAACGTTTCAAATTCTGGTGCAAGAAGAAATGTGTCTGAGGATAACTATAAATTAGTATAAAAACAACATTTCGTATTTTCGTTATTTCTCATTAAACAGAAGTTTGACTTCTGTTTGTGATTTTAAAAGTTGTGATTTCTGGTAGCTGAGAATAAATGAAAAACAAAATTGAGACAAATGTGACTTTCTGAGTGAAACGTTGCAAATTCTGATACGTGAGAAAATCAGTCTTAGAACTCATATCGGAAACGTTAGATCTCGTATGCTCGTTATTTCTCATTATTCAAGGTGTGACTTTCTGAGTTTACAGAATATTGAAGTTTAAAATGCTGGTTTCCGACAAAAGTTGGTGTTGAATCAAGAAGGAACTTGTGACAGAAGCGACTTTTCGAGTAAAATATACACATTCTGTTACAAATGTGACTTTCTGAGTAAAATATTAGAAATTCTGCTACAATAGAGGAATCCGAGAGTCTTAGAACGAGTCTTAGAATTCGTATCGGAAACGTTAGATCTCGTATGCTCGTTATTTCTGATTATTCAAGGTGTGACTTTCTGAGTTTACAGAATATTGAAGTTTAAAATGCTGGTTTCCGACAAAAATTGGTGTTGAATCAAGAAGGAACTTGTGACAGAAGCGACTTTTCGAGTAAAATATACACATTCTGTTATATGAGGAAATGTGTTTTAACAACAATGTTTCACATGCTGTTTTTTGATGGTTAGGAATGTATCAAGAAGGAACTTGTAACAAATGTGACTTTCTGAGTAAAATATTAGAAATTCTGCTACAATAGAGGAATTCGAGAGTCTTAGAACGAGTCTTAGAATTCGTATCGGAAACGTTAGATCTCGTATGCTCGTTATTTCTCATTATTCAAGGTGTGACTTTCTGAGTTTACAGAATATTGAAGTTTAAAATGCTGATTTCCGACAAAAATTGGTGTTGAATCAAGAAGGAACTTGTGACAGAAGCGACTTTTCGAGTAAAATATACACATTCTGTTATATGAGGAAATGTGTTTTAACAACAATGTTTCACATGCTGATTTTTGATGATTGGGGATGTATCAAGAAGGAACTTGTAACAAATGTGACTTTCTGAGTAAAATATTAGACATTCTGCTACAATTGAGGAATCCGAGAGTCTTAGAACGAGTCTTAGAATTCGTATCGGAAACGTTAGATCTCGTATGCTCGTTATTTCTCATTATTCAAGGTGTGACTTTCTGAGTTTACAGAATATTGAAGTTTAAAATGCTGATTTCCGACGAAAATTGGTGTTGAATCAAGAAGGAACTTGTGACAGAAGCGACTTTTCGAGTAAAATATACACATTCTGTTATATGAGGAAATGTGTCTGAAACAACAATGTTTCACATGCTGATTTTTGATGATTGGGGATGTATCAAGAAAGAACTTGTAACAAATGTGACTTTCTGAGTAAAATATTAGAAATTCTGCTACAATAGAGGAATCCGAGAGTCTTAGAACGAGTCTTAGAATTCATATCGGAAACGTTAGATCTCGTATGCTCGTTATTTCTCATTTAAAATGCTGGTTTCCGACAAAAGTTGGTGTTGAATCAAGAAGGAACTTGTGACAGAAGCGACTTTTCGAGTAAAATATACACATTCTGTTATATGAGGAAATGTGTTTTAACAGCAATTTTTCACATGCTGTTTTTTGATGGTTAGGGATGTATCAAGAGGGAACTTGTAACAAATGTGACTTTCTGAGTAAAATATTAGAAATTCTGCTACAATATAGGAATCCGAGAGTCTTAGAACGAGTCTTAGAATTCGTATCGGAAACGTTAGATCTCGTATGCTCGTTATTTCTCATTATTCAAGGTGTGACTTTCTGAGTTTACAGAATATTGCAGTTTAAAATGCTGGTTTCCGACAAAAGATGGTGTTGAATCAAGAAGGAACTTGTAACAAGTGTGACTTTCTGAGTAAAATATTAGAAATTATGCTACAATAGAGGAATTCGAGAGTCTTAGAACGAGTCTTAGAATTCGTATCGGAAACGTTAGATCTCGTATGCTCGTTATTTCTCATTTAAAATGCTGGTTTCCGACAAAAGTTGGTGTTGAATCAAGAAGGAACTTGTGACAGAAGCGACTTTTCGAGTAAAATATACACATTCTGTTATATGAGGAAATGTGTTTTAACAGCAATTTTTCACATGCTGTTTTTTGATGGTTAGGGATGTATCAAGAGGGAACTTGTAACAAATGTGACTTTCTGAGTAAAATATTAGAAATTCTGCTACAATATAGGAATCCGAGAGTCTTAGAACGAGTCTTAGAATTCGTATCGGAAACGTTAGATCTCGTATGCTCGTTATTTCTCATTATTCAAGGTGTGACTTTCTGAGTTTACAGAATATTGCAGTTTAAAATGCTGGTTTCCGACAAAAGTTGGTGTTGAATCAAGAAGGAACTTGTGACAGAAGCGACTTTTCGAGTAAAATATACACATTCTGTTATATGAGGAAATGTGTTTTAACAACAATGTTTCACATGCTGATTTTTGATGATTGGGGATGTATCAAGAAAGAACTTGTAACAAATGTGACTTTCTGAGTAAAATATTAGAAATTCTGCTACAATAGAGGAATCCGAGAGTCTTAGAACGAGTCTTAGAATTCATATCGGAAACGTTAGATCTCGTATGCTCGTTATTTCTCATTATTCAAGGTGTGACTTTCTGAGTTTACAGAATATTGAAGTTTAAAATGCTGGTTTCCGACAAAAGTTGGTGTTGAATCAAGAAGGAACTTGTGACAGAAGCGACTTTTCGAGTAAAATATACACATTCTGTTATATGAGGAAATGTGTTTTAACAACAATGTTTCACATGCTGATTTTTGATGATTGGGGATGTATCAAGAAAGAACTTGTAACAAATGTGACTTTCTGAGTAAAATATTAGAAATTCTGCTACAATAGAGGAATCCGAGAGTCTTAGAACGAGTCTTAGAATTCATATCGGAAACGTTAGATCTCGTATGCTCGTTATTTCTCATTTAAAATGCTGGTTTCCGACAAAAGTTGGTGATGAATCAAGAAGGAACTTGTGACAGAAGCGACTTTTCGAGTAAAATATACACATTCTGTTATATGAGGAAATGTGTTTTAACAACAATTTTTCACATGCTGTTTTTTGATGGTTAGGGATGTATCAAGAGGGAACTTGTAACAAATGTGACTTTCTGAGTAAAATATTAGAAATTCTGCTACAATATAGGAATCCGAGAGTCTTAGAACGAGTCTTAGAATTCGTATCGGAAACGTTAGATCTCGTATGCTCGTTATTTCTCATTATTCAAGGTGTGACTTTCTGAGTTTACAGAATATTGAAGTTTAAAATGCTGGTTTCTGACAAAAATTGGTGTTGAATCAAGAAGGAACTTGTGACAGAAGCGACTTTTCGAGTAAACTATACACATTCTGTTATATGAGGAAATGTGTTTTAACAACAATTTTTCACATGCTGTTTTTTGATGGTTAGGGATGTATCAAGAGGGAACTTGTAACAAATGTGACTTTCTGAGTAAAATATTAGAAATTCTGCTACAATATAGGAATCCGAGAGTCTTAGAACGAGTCTTAGAATTCGTATCGGAAACGTTAGATCTCGTATGCTCGTTATTTCTCATTATTCAAGGTGTGACTTTCTGAGTTTACAGAATATTGAAGTTTAAAATGCTGGTTTCCGACAAAAGATGGTGTTGAATCAAGAAGGAACTTGTAACAAGTGTGACTTTCTGAGTAAAATATTAGAAATTATGCTACAATAGAGGAATTCGAGAGTCTTAGAACGAGTCTTAGAATTCGTATCGGAAACGTTAGATCTCGTATGCTCGTTATTTCTCATTTAAAATGCTGGTTTCCGACAAAAGTTGGTGTTGAATCAAGAAGGAACTTGTGACAGAAGCGACTTTTCGAGTAAAATATACACATTCTGTTATATGAGGAAATGTGTTTTAACAACAATTTTTCACATGCTGTTTTTTGATGGTTAGGGATGTATCAAGAGGGAACTTGTAACAAATGTGACTTTCTGAGTAAAATATTAGAAATTCTGCTACAATATAGGAATCCGAGAGTCTTAGAACGAGTCTTAGAATTCGTATCGGAAACGTTAGATCTCGTATGCTCGTTATTTCTCATTATTCAAGGTGTGACTTTCTGAGTTTACAGAATATTGAAGTTTAAAATGCTGGTTTCCGACAAAAATTGGTGTTGAATCAAGAAGGAACTTGTGACAGAAGCGACTTTTCGAGTAAAATATACACATTCTGTTATATGAGGAAATGTGTTTTAACAACAATTTTTCACATGCTGTTTTTTGATGGTTAGGGATGTATCAAGAGGGAACTTGTAACAAATGTGACTTTCTGAGTAAAATATTAGAAATTCTGCTACAATATAGGAATCCGAGAGTCTTAGAACGAGTCTTAGAATTCGTATCGGAAACGTTAGATCTCGTATGCTCGTTATTTCTCATTATTCAAGGTGTGACTTTCTGAGTTTACAGAATATTGAAGTTTAAAATGCTGGTTTCTGACAAAAATTGGTGTTGAATCAAGAAGGAACTTGTGACAGAAGCGACTTTTCGAGTAAAATATACACATTCTGTTATATGAGGAAATGTGTTTTAACAACAATGTTTCACATGCTGATTTTTGATGGTTGGGGATGTATCAAGAAGGAACTTGTAACAAGTGTGACTTTCTGAGTAAAATATTAGAAATTCTGCTACAATTGAGGAATCCGAGAGTCTTAGAACGAGTCTTAGAATTCGTATCGGAAACGTTAGATCTCGTATGCTCGTTATTTCTCATTATTCAAGGTGTGACTTTCTGAGTTTACAGAATATTGAAGCTTAAAATGCTAATTTCCGACAAAAGTTGGTGTTGAATCAAGAAGGAACTTGTAACAGATGCGACTTTCCGAGTAAAATATACAAATTCTGCTATATGAGGAAATGTGCTTTAGCAACAATGTTTCACATGCTGTTTTTTGATGGTTGGGGATGTATCAAGAAGAAACTTGTAACAAATGTGACTTTCTGAGTAAAATATTAGAAATTCTGCTACAATAGAGGAATCCGAGAGTCTTAGAACGAGTTTTAGAATTCGTATCGGAAACGTTAGATCTCGTATGCTTTGCTTGTTATTTCTCATTATTCAAGGTGTGACTTTCTGAGTTTACAGAATATTGAAGTTTAAAATGCTGGTTTCCGACAAAAGTTGGTGTTGAATCAAGAAGGAACTTGTGACAGAAGCGACTTTTCAAGTAAAATATACACATTCTGTTATATGAGGAAATGTGTTTTAACAACAATGTTTCACATGCTGATTTTTGATGGTTGGGGATGTATCAAGAAGGAACTTGTAACAAATGTGACTTTCTGAGTAAAATATTAGAAATTCTGCTACAATAGAGGAATCCGAGAGTCTTAGAACGAGTTTTAGAATTCGTATCGGAAACGTTAGATCTCGTATGCTCGTTATTTGTCATTATTCAAGGTGTGACTTTCTGAGTTCACAGAATATTGAATTACTTCTGTTTAAAATGCTGATTTCCGACAGTTGGTGTTGAATCAAGAAGGAACTTGTAACAGATGCGACTTTCCGTATTGCAAACGCAGTTTAAAACTGAGACAAAAATTTTTGGACCAAAATACGTAAAATTTTACTAAAAACGCCTTAAAACTGAAATATGGTGTTTTTAGAGAAAGTCAGGTTAGGATTAGGGCCAAAAAATCGTTGAAAAATTACCTAAAGCTTGTAAAAATATAAACTTGAAAAATTAGGAGAAATTCAGATTTAGTTTATGAACAAAATCGGTTAAAAATGACAAGATAATTAAATCAAATTAAAAGTTGGTGGAAAAATTGAGGCTAGAATTAGGGCTAAAATCATTTGAAAATGTCTAGAAATTTCAATAGGAAATTTTGGAAGATGGTTCAGCATGGAATTGGAAGTTCAGGGCCAAAATCGGTTAAAAACGACACAAAGCGTTTAAAAATGCAAATTTAGAGTTTGTGGAAAACTTAAAATTGGGAATATTGCCACAATCGTTCAAAAATTACAGAAGGCGTTCAAAAATGCAAATTTGGAGAAATTCAGGTTAAAGTAAAGCCTAAAATCTGTTAAAAGTAACCCAGATTGTCCAAATTCACACCATTGGTGTTTTTTCAAAATATTCAAATTAAAAAAAAAATTTTAGTCAAAATTATATAAAAATGCTTGAAAACAATTTAAAATGTAAATTAGAACTTTTTGTAAAAATTAGAACAGGTTAAAATTACAAACAAAACCGGTTAAAAAATTACTTAAAGCATCTAACGATAGATAAAAATTCAAGGTTTTTGGAGAATGCCAGCGAGAACTAGGGCCAAAATCCTTTAAAAATTAAACAAAGCAACTGAAAATGCAAATTTTAGAAATTTGAGCCCTCGGAGCAATTTAGACTAAAATTAGGGCTAAAACGGTAAAAAAAACTGCCCACCTAAAGCGTATAAAAATATAAATTTAGAGGATTTGGAGTAATTCAGATTTAGTTTATGGAAAAAATCGGACAAGACAATTAAAAGATGGTGGAGAAATTTAGGTTAAAATTAGGGTAAAACAGTTAAAAATGTCTTAAAATGTCTAAAAATTGAAATTGTAAATTTTGGAAAAACACGTTAGGTTCAGGGTCAAATTCGGGTAAAAACGATTCAAAGTGTTTAAAAATGCAAATTTGGAGTTTGCGGAAAAATTAAAGTTGGGAATATGGCCACTATCGTTCAAAAATTCAAATTTGGAGACATTCAAGTTAAAATTAAGCCTAAAATCGGTTAAAAGTAACCTACATTGTCCAAATTTGCTAATTTTGATATTTTTAAAGATTCAATTTTAGGGCAGAATCATTTAGTGAGGTAAGACCAGAAACGCCTCAAATTGAAAATGTCGTTTTTTTTTGAGAAAGTTAAGTTAGGTTTAGAAAAAAAAATCTCTAAAAAAGGAATCAAAAAATACAAATTTAAGATGTTAAAAAAGTACCTAAAGCGTGTAAAAATATAAATTTGGAGAATTCAGATTAGTTTATGGTTAAAAATGCCAAGGCAATTAAATCAAATTAAAAGTTGGTGGAAAAACTGAGGTTAGAATTAGGGCTAAAATCAGTTAAAAATATCTTAAAATGTCTAAAAATTTAAATAGCTAATTTTGGAAAAACACACGTTAGGTTCAGAACCAAATTCAAGACAATTAAAAGTTGGTGAAAAAATTGAGGTTAGAATTAGGGCTAAAATCAGTTAAAAATGCCTTAAAATGTCTAAAAATTTAAATTTGACATTTTGGAAAAACACACGTTAGGATTATAGGGTCGAAATCGGTTAAAAACGACTCAAAGCGTTTAAAAATGCAAATTTGGAGTTTGTGGAAAAACTAAAGTCGGAAATATTGCTACAATCGTTAAAAAATTACAGAAAGCTTTCAAAAATGCAAATTTGGAAAAATTCAAGTAAAAATTAAGCCTAAAATCGGTTAAAAGTAACCTACATTATCTACAAATATGCTAATTTTGATGTTTTTAAAGAAATTCAATTTTAGGGTAGAGAAGATTTAGTGAGGTTAGACGCCTCAAATTGAAAATGTCGTTTTTTTTTGAGAAATTCAAGTTAGATTACTACCAAAAATCTATAAGAAAATGACTCAAAAACATAAAAAATTAAGATGTTAAAAAATTACCTAAAGCGTGAAAAAATATAAATTTGGAGAATTGGAGAAATTCAGATTTACTTTATGGACAAAATTGGTTAAAAATGACAAGACAATTAAATCAATTTAAAAGTTGGTGGAAAAACTGAGATTAGAATTAGGGCCAAAATCAGTTAAAAATGTCTTAAAATGTCTAAAAATTTAAATTGGAAAATTTGGCAAAGCACACGTTAGGTTTAGGGCCAAAATCGATTAAAAACGACACAAATCGTTTAAAAATGCAAGTTTGGAGTTTGTGGAAAAATTAAAGTTGGGAATATTGCCACTATCGTTCAAAAATACAAATTTGGAGAAATTCAAGTTAAAATTAAGCCTAAAATCGATTAAAAATAACTCACATTGTTCAAATTCACACACCATTGATGTTTTTTGAGATACTCAAATTTAAAACACTTTTTGAAGTCAAAATCATTTCGAAATAACTGAAAACAATTTAAAATGTAAATTAAAACTTTTGGGAAAAAAATTTTTTGTAGAATGCCAGGGAGGATAAGGGCCAAAATCCTTTAAAACTTAAACAAAGTATCTAAAAATGTAAGTTTTGAAAATTTGAGCCTTCCAAGCAATTTAGGCTTAAATTAGGGCTAAAACGGTTAAAAACTGCTCAGATTGTCAAAACAAATTTTTATGATTTCTGGAGAATTACAACTTTAGGCCAAAATTGAGGCGTTTTTTTTTTTGAGAAAGTCATGATTTAGGACCAAAAATCTCTAAAAAAAAAAGAACTCAAAAAAGTACAAATGTTTGGAGAATTTAAAGTTAGACTTTGGCCAAAATCGGTTAAAAATGACGTAAAATCCTATGTCGATCACAATCGCCGAATTTGCGTTCTATATGCAAATGCATTGTAAAAAGGTAAATACATCGTTTAGTATCCAAAATCCCTTATTTACATGGACTAAAAACGCCTGTTAACAAGTAACATGAATATATTTAAAACAAACCCCTTAAGTAGACCATGGAATTCAAACAGTAGGTTTGAGATGACTTCATAAAAACAATTATTGATAGTCAAAAATGTCATAAAATAGTCCGATTTTCATTTGTTTATGAACTTATCTCATGACTTTTAATTCCATGGTTTGCTTGATTTTTTTCTTCTGAACACTATTTATAATTAGCAGTATAAGATAGAAAATTACTATTGCAATCAGTTTAGGATTATAGCAACAAAATCGATTAAAAAATATTCAAAGCGTCTAAAAATACAAGTTTAAAATTTTTGGACAAAGGCAAGTTTGGAGCCTTTCTGGTTAGAATTTAGGCGAAGTCGGTTAAAAATGTCCTACATTGCCTAAAAATGCAAATTTTGATATTTTTGGGTAAATTATACTTTCCGTTTCCGTATTTATCTGAGGAAGTGTGTTTTAACAACAATGTTTTTTTGGTTTTTGCTCATTTTTGATGGTTGGTGATGAATCAAGAAGGAACTTGTAATAGATGTGACTTTCTGAGTACAATATTAGAAATTCTGCTACAATAGAGGTATATTGTAGCATATTGTGGATGTATTTAGGAACGCATAAAAAAAACTTAGATCTCGTATTATGTATATAAATTTAAATTACTGAGTAAAATACGGCAAATTCTACTTCAAGAAAAAGAAATGTATATGTTAAAATCATTAGATCTCATACGCTCGTCATTTCTTATTATTCAAACATGACTTTCTGAGTTTATAGATGAGGAACTACTGCTTTGATGTCTGCTGACTTTCTGGTGGTTGTCGAAATTAAATCAATAAGGAATTTATGACCAATGTGTCATTCTGAATAAATTGACGAGTTGCAATTTCTGACACAAGAAGGAATGTGTCTAAGAATGTATATAAAAAAAAACTATGCTCGTTATTTCTCATTATTCAAAGATGAACTTTCTGAGTTCCTAGAATATCTATTTACTTCTTCTCGTGGTTGGTATAAAATTATGAAACAAATATCAATTACTCAAAAAAAAAATGCAATTTGTGCTACAAGACGCTCTATATGGTGCCACATATGTCTGAGAATGTATACTAAAAACCATTAAATCTTAGAAGCGCGTCATTATACAAAAGTGTGACTTTCTGAGTGCAAAGAATTTTTCATTATTTCTGTTTAAAACGATGATATCCGGTGATCGGTATTAAACAAAGAAAAAAATTATGTGAAATGTAACCTAAAAGGACCTTCGGAAGTTATGGCCTAAATATCTGGTTATGACCTGAATCACAGAAATTTCTGCTCACGCCTTAAAGTTGCAGTTTTTAAATTTTCTTGGCTTTCTGAAAAAATGAGTCTTTTTGGGTCAAACTTTGTTCTTACAATGGGCCGATAGATTCGAAATCGGGAGTAGTTATCTCTCTCCTCATCGCTTGGCTCTCCCTCTCTTTCTATTTCGTGAATGAATGGATAAGCGAAGACGTAGGTAGTGCTGTGAATTCCTGCATTCTCTAAGAAATAATGACATAATTAACCTAATTTACAGAGTTAAAATTATTAATAGACAAAGTTGTAAAAGGTTCTTCTTCAAGTTATCAAAAAAACCATTATTAGAATATACACTGTTATATATGTATGTACATTGACCCTACTTTTAACTAAGAAGTCCGTCACTGTGCTGGTAGTGGTTTGTCTGGACGTGTGCGGGGAAAGGGGGCTGCGGGTGGCCCGGCCCGGACCGGCCGAAGAACCAAGGGGAACTCGAAACCCTTGAGAAGGTCGCGGCCGCGAATGCGAAACTGGCCGGCTCCGATTTTTCTCCTCTTTCTTCGTTGTCGAGTGCATAATATTATGCATGTCGACTATAATATGTAGTCACCATATTATTTTTAACGCACATAACATAAGAGAGTCCTTTGTGTATGTGTGTAAAGTTATCTAAATTTTGTAGATGCACAGCAACAAATTTCGGCTCATAACACTGTAAAACTTCTGAAATGATACCGAATATCTTAAGAGGTTTAATAATAGAAGTGGCGTGCTCAGAAACGTTTATGCTTGGCAATATGGGCTTTAATTCGTGACCCACCCAAAAAGACCCAACAACCTCTGGAGCGTTGCACGCTCTCGTGTAATTTGACTGATGATGAACTATCCAGGGACGAGACACCTTTTTTCATAATAATAAAAAAAAACTCATTACAGTTACACGTAAATGCAGATTACGATCAGGAACCCTGTAAAGTACCCGCCGGGCAAGACTTTACACGTCAACTTTGTCAACTAATTAAGTATCGCTTCCACGCATTTCTTGTCAATCCCATCTCGAGTCACGCTCAATCTCAAGGATACTTACTATACACCAGTTCTTGTCGTATTAACGTTTATTAAAGCCGAGATTTCAATGTCACCAACAATTTGCAATGTGGACCAGAAAAAGTCGATGCACGTAACTTCTTAATTGAACTTCGATTGATTTTGGGCATTTGTGGAGATCTTCCGTTACAAAGGTAACGTTTTTCTGCAATTAGATTCACAAAGCGTTTACCGGGCACGTACCGAAACCCTCTGACTTGAAACAAGCCCAATGAACGTTACTTACGCGGATGAAGCTGACAATTTTTTCACAACAGTACCAGTAGATAGTAGTGAGAAAGTACCATCAAGCGTGTCGCTGAAGCGAAATTTTGAAACAAATCGACCGGTAAGCCTAGTGGTTTCGGCAGAAATTAATAATTTTTTTCCTTCATGTAGATGGTTATTCGGGACAAGAAAAAAACTGAAGAAAGGACCTTCTATCGGACGTCGACGTCGTGTTCAGTGCCCTCGAGGGCCGAAAATAGGCGTCGCGTGCGTCCCGGTGCAGACACGCATTCTTGCACTTCGCAAGTTTGCACATAAATAACTTTCAGTGACAACTGCTTTGCCGCCAGTCTGGACAAAGGAATTAGAAGAGACTGGGAGGTTCTTTGTTTTTGCGCCTGCATTACTCGAAATTGCTTAAATTTAGCTGGATTAGTTAAGTTAGTAATTGGTGGACAACATTTTATCGAACCTCTGCATCAAACTTGTCTTCCCATACTTTGTGCCAAAACTTTTTTAAATGTATTCGACGTAACATCCTAGAGTCACACCGAGGTCAAAAGGTATCACAGCTACATACCATAGGAGTCGTCGATTATTTCTAAAAGATGAGATCGTTTTTAAGTTAAGAAACTTTCATTAAAAGGTTTCTAGTCAGAAGTAACCAACTGACTCAGAAACATTTTCTTAGAAATAATATTGTAAACATTTACTCAGAAAGTCACACTTGTCAGAAATCGTATATGGTTTTTAAGTTAAGAAACTTCAGAACTAACTCAGAACTCTTCAGAACTAGCTCTTATTTCTGCTTGAAAATTAGTTCCAAGTAGAAATAACAAAATATTCTAATGACTTAAAAAGTCGCAATTCTCAATAATGAAATACCAAAGACTCTAGAATACCAGACTAAGAATACCACACAATAAAAAAGTTAATGATTCACAAATTTCTCACTTTTTTCACATCAAAATTTTCTTAAAATTTATAGCTAATTTTAACTCTCTACTTTTCAGAAAAGAGCTTTTTGTTGAAACAAATAAATTGTTCTAGTGACTCAGAAAGTCACACGTATTGATAAGGATATAAAACAGATGAGTGATAAACATATTGAGATGTTGACACACATTCTCAGATATCACCGCTCTTCCTACAAATATGGCAAATATTTGCTCAGAAAGTCACACTTGCCAGAAATCTTAAGTTTACAAACTTAAGAACGATATAAGAAACTAAGAATTTAAAAAACTGAGGAAGTTTTTTAAATTCCTCAGGAAGAAGTTGTTATTATAGAGTTTTTAGGCAGAACTTAAGAAGTAACCAAATACTCTACTGACCGAGAAAAGGTTTCAATAACATAGCATATATGAGGCCTAATAATTTTTACAAACATTTTCTCAGAAAGGCATATGTTTTTTCAGAAAAAATCTCAGAAAGTTATAACATGTTGAGATTTTGACGCACATCCTCAGATGTCACCGCTCTTGCTACAAATATTGCAAATATTTACTCTGAAAGTCACACTTGTCAGAAATCGTAAGCTAAGAAACTTAAGAACGATATAAGAAACTAAGAACTTAAAAAACTAAGGAAAACAACTTGTCACTATAGGCAGAACTTCAGAAGTAACCAAATACTCTACTGACCCAGAAAGGCTTCAGTAACATAGAATATATGAGGCGTAATAATTTTTACATAAATTTTCTCAGAAGGATATGTTTTTTCAGAAAAAAACTCAGAAAGTTATAACATGTTGAGATTTTGACACACATCCTCAGATATCACAGCTCTTCCTACAAATATTGCAAATATTTGCTCAGAAAGTCACACTTGTCAGAAATCGTATACTTAAGAACAATATAAGAATGTATGAACTTAAAAAACTGAGGAAAAGAACTCGTTACTATAGAGTTTCTAGCCAGAACTTCAGAAGTATCCAAATACTCTGACCCAGAAAAGGCTTTCATAACATAGAATATATGGCGCCTAATAATTTTCACATACATTTTCTCAGAAAAACATATGTTTTTTCAGAAAAAATCTCAGAAAGTTATAACATGTTGAGATTTTTACACACATCCACAGATGTCACCGCTCTTCCTACAAATGTTGCAAATATTTACTCAGAAAATCACACTTTTCAGAAATCGTAAGTTAAGAAACTTAAGAACGATATAAGAAACTAAGAACTTAAAAAAAACTAAGGAAAAGAATTTGTTACTATAGAGTTTCTAGGCAGAGGTTCAGAAGTAAACAAATACTCTACTGACTCAGAAAAGCCTTCAATAACATAGAATATATGGGGCCTAATAATTTTTACAAACATTTTCTCAGAAAGATAGGTTTTTTCAGAAAAAATCTCAGGAAGTTATAACATGTTGAAATTTTGACGCACATCCTCAGATGTCACCGCTCTTGCTACAAATATTGCAAATATTTACTCTGAAAGTCACACTTGTCAGAAATCTTAAGCTAAGAAACTTAAGAACGATATAAGAAACTAAGAACTTAAAAAACTAAGGAAAACAACTTGTCACTATAGGCATAACTTCAGAAGTAACCAAATACTCTACTGACCCAGAAAGGCTTCAGTAACATAGAATATATGAGGCGTAATAATTTTTACATACATTTTCTCAGAAGGATATGTTTTTTCAGAAAAAAACTCAGAAAGTTATAACATGTTGAGATTTTGACACACATCCTCAGATATTACAGCTCTTCCTACAAATATTGCAAATATTTGCTCAGAAAGTCACACTTGTCAGAAATCGTAAGTTCATATACTTAAGAACAATATGAGAATGTATGAACTTAAAAAACTGAGGAAAAGAACTCGTTACTATAGAGTTTCTAGCCAGAACTTCAGAAGTATCCAAATACTCTGACCCAGAAAAGGCTTTCATAACTAAAATATATGGCGCCTAATAATTTTCACATACATTTTCTCAGAAAAACATGTTTTTTCAGAAAAAAATCTCAGAAAGTTATAACATGTTGAGATTTTTACACACATCCACAGATGTCACCGCTCTTCCTACAAATGTTGCAAATATTTACTCAGAAAATCACACTTTTCAGAAATCGTAAGTTAAGAAACTTAAGAACGATATAAGAAACTAAGAACTTAAAAAAAAACTAAGGAAAAGAATTTGTTACTATAGAGTTTCTAGGCAGAGGTTCAGAAGTAAACAAATACTCTACTGACTCAGAAAAGCCTTCAATAACATAGAATATATGGCGCCTAATAATTTTCACATACATTTTCTCAGAAAAACATATGTTTTTTCAGAAAAAATCTCAGAAAGTTATAACATGTTGAGATTTTGACACACATCCCCAGATATCACCGTTCTTCCTACAAATATTGCAAATATTCGCTCAGAAAGTCACACTTGTCAGAAATCTTAAGTAAAGAACTTAAAAAAACTCAGGAAAAGAACTTGTTACTAGAAAGTTTCTAGGCAGAACTTCAGAAATAACCAAATTCCCTACTGACCCACAAAAGGCTTCAAGAACATAGAATATATGAGGCCTAATAATTTTTACACACATTTTCTCAGAAAGACATATGTTTTTTCAGAAAACATCTCAGAAAGTTATAACATGTTGAGATTTTGACGCACGTCCTCAGATGTCACCGCTCTTGCTACAAATATTGCAAATATTTACTCAGAAAGTCACACTTGTCAGAAATCTTAAGCTAAGAAACTTAAGAACGATATAAGAAACTAAGAACTTAAAAAACTAAGGAAAACAACTTGTCACTATAGGCAGAACTTCAGAAGTAACCAAATACTCTACTGACCCAGAAAGGCTTCAGTAACATAGAATATATGAGGCGTAATAATTTTTACATAAATTTTCTCAGAAGGATATGTTTTTTCAGAAAAAAACTCAGAAAGTTATAACATGTTGAGATTTTGACACACATCCTCAGATATCACAGCTCTTCCTACAAATATTGCAAATATTTGCTCAGAAAGTCACACTTGTCAGAAATCGTATACTTAAGAACAATATAAGAATGTATGAACTTAAAAAACTGAGGAAAAGAACTCGTTACTATAGAGTTTCTAGCCAGAACTTCAGAAGTATCCAAATACTCTGACCCAGAAAAGGCTTTCATAACATAGAATATATGGCGCCTAATAATTTTCACATACATTTTCTCAGAAAAACATATGTTTTTTCAGAAAAAATCTCAGAAAGTTATAACATGTTGAGATTTTTACACACATCCACAGATGTCACCGCTCTTCCTACAAATGTTGCAAATATTTACTCAGAAAATCACACTTTTCAGAAATCGTAAGTTAAGAAACTTAAGAACGATATAAGAAACTAAGAACTTAAAAAAAACTAAGGAAAAGAATTTGTTACTATAGAGTTTCTAGGCAGAGGTTCAGAAGTAAACAAATACTCTACTGACTCAGAAAAGCCTTCAATAACATAGAATATATGGGGCCTAATAATTTTTACAAACATTTTCTCAGAAAGATAGGTTTTTTCAGAAAAAATCTCAGGAAGTTATAACATGTTGAAATTTTGACGCACATCCTCAGATGTCACCGCTCTTGCTACAAATATTGCAAATATTTACTCTGAAAGTCACACTTGTCAGAAATCTTAAGCTAAGAAACTTAAGAACGATATAAGAAACTAAGAACTTAAAAAACTAAGGAAAACAACTTGTCACTATAGGCATAACTTCAGAAGTAACCAAATACTCTACTGACCCAGAAAGGCTTCAGTAACATAGAATATATGAGGCGTAATAATTTTTACATACATTTTCTCAGAAGGATATGTTTTTTCAGAAAAAAACTCAGAAAGTTATAACATGTTGAGATTTTGACACACATCCTCAGATATTACAGCTCTTCCTACAAATAATGCAAATATTTGCTCAGAAAGTCACACTTGTCAGAAATCGTAAGTTCATATACTTAAGAACAATATGAGAATGTATGAACTTAAAAAACTGAGGAAAAGAACTCGTTACTATAGAGTTTCTAGCCAGAACTTCAGAAGTATCCAAATACTCTGACCCAGAAAAGGCTTTCATAATTAAAATATATGGCGCCTAATAATTTTCACATACATTTTCTCAGAAAAACATGTTTTTTCAGAAAAAATCTCAGAAAGTTATAACATGTTGAGATTTTTACACACATCCACAGATGTCACCGCTCTTCCTACAAATGTTGCAAATATTTACTCAGAAAATCACACTTTTCAGAAATCGTAAGTTAAGAAACTTAAGAACGATATAAGAAACTAAGAACTTAAAAAAAACTAAGGAAAAGAATTTGTTACTATAGAGTTTCTAGGCAGAGGTTCAGAAGTAAACAAATACTCTACTGACTCAGAAAAGCCTTCAATAACATAGAATATATGGCGCCTAATAATTTTCACATACATTTTCTCAGAAAAACATATGTTTTTTCAGAAAAAATCTCAGAAAGTTATAACATGTTGAGATTTTGACACACATCCCCAGATATCACCGTTCTTCCTACAAATATTGCAAATATTCGCTCAGAAAGTCACACTTGTCAGAAATCTTAAGTAAAGAACTTAAAAAAACTCAGGAAAAGAACTTGTTACTAGAAAGTTTCTAGGCAGAACTTCAGAAATAACCAAATTCCCTACTGACCCACAAAAGGCTTCAAGAACATAGAATATATGAGGCCTAATAATTTTTACACACATTTTCTCAGAAAGACATATGTTTTTTCAGAAAACATCTCAGAAAGTTATAACATGTTGAGATTTTGACGCACGTCCTCAGATGTCACCGCTCTTGCTACAAATATTGCAAATATTTACTCAGAAAGTCACACTTGTCAGAAATCTTAAGCTAAGAAACTTAAGAACGATATAAGAAACTAAGAACTTAAAAAACTGAGGAAAAGAACTTGCCACGATAGGCAGAACTTCAGAAGTAACCGAATACTCTACTGACCCAGAAAAGGCTTCAATAACATAGAATATATGAGGCGTAATAATTTTTACATAAATTTTCTCAGAAAGATATGTTTTTTCAGAAAAAATCTCAGAAAGTTATAACATGTTGTGATTTTAACGCACATCCTCAGATATCACAGCTCTTCCTACAAATATTGCAAATATTTGCTCAGAACGTCACACTTGTCAGAAATCTTAAGCTAAGAAACTAAGAACTTAAAAAACTGAGGAAAAGAACTTGTCACTATAGGCAGAACTTCAGAAGTAACCGAATATTCTACTGACCCAGAAAAGGCTTCAATAACATAGAATATATGAGGCGTAATAATTTCTACATAAATTTTCTCAGAAGGATATGTTTTTTCAGAAAAAATCTCAGAAAGTTATAACATGTTGAGATTTTGACGCACATCTTCAGATATCACCACTCTTCCTACAAATATTGCAAATATTTGCTCAGAAAGTCACACTTGTCAGAAATCTTAAGTTTACAAACTTAATAACGATATAAGAAACTAAGAATTTAAAAAACTGAGGAACTTTTTTAAATTCCTCAGGAAGAAGTTGTTATTATAGAGTTTTTAGGGAGAACTTAAGAAGTAACCAAATACTCTACTGACCGAGAAAAGGCTTCAATAACATAGAATATATGGGGCGTAATAATTTTTACAAACATTTTCTCAGAAAGATATGTTTTTTCAGAAAAAATCTCAGGAAGTTATACATGTTGAGATTTTGACGCACATCCTCAGATGTCACCGCTCTTGCTACAAATATTGCAAATATTTACTCAGAAAGTCACACTTGTCAGAAATCTTAAGCTAAGAAACTTAAGAACGATATAAGAAACTAAGAACTTAAAAAACTGAGGAAAACAACTTGTCACTATAGGCAGAACTTCAGAAGTAACCAAATACTCTACTGACCGAGAAAAGGCTTCAATAACATGGAACATATGGGGCGTAATAATTTTTACAAACATTTTCTCAGAAAGATATGTTTTTTCAGAAAAAATCTCAGGAAGTTATACATGTTGAGATTTTGACGCACATCCTCAGATGTCACCGCTCTTGCTACAAATATTGCAAATATTTACTCAGAAAGTCACACTTGTCAGAAATCTTAAGCTAAGAAACTTAAGAACGATATAAGAAACTAAGAACTTAAAAAACTGAGGAAAACAACTTGTCACTATAGGCAGAACTTCAGAAGTAACCAAATACTCTACTGACCCAGGAAAGGCTTCAATAACATAGAATATATGAGGCGTAATAATTTTTACATAAATTTTCTCAGAAGGATATGTTTTTTCAGAAAAAATCTCAGAAAGTTATAACATGTTGAGATTTTGACACACATCCTCAGATATCACCTCTCTTCCTACAAATATTGCAAATATTTGCTCAGAAAGTCACATTGTCAGAAATCTTACGTTTACAAACTTAAGAACGATATAAGAAACTAAGAATTTAAAAAACTGAGGAAGTTTTTTAAATTCCTCAGGAAGAAGTTGTTATTATAGGGTTTTTAGCCAGAACTTAAGAAGTAACCACATACTCTACTGACCGAGAAAAAGCTTCAATAACATAGAATATATGAGGCCTAATAATTTTTACAAACTTTTTCTCAGAAAGATATGTTTATTCAGAAAAAATCTCCGGAAGTTATAACATGTTGAGATTTTGACACACATTCTCAGATATCTCCGCTCTTCCTACAAATATTGCAAATATTTACTCAGAAAGTCACACTTGTCAGAAATCTTAAGCTAAGAAACTTAAGAACGATATAAGAAACTAAGAACTTAAAAAACTGAGGAAAAGAACTTGTCACTATAGGCAGAACTTCAAAAGTAACCAAATACTCTACTGACCCAGAAAAGGCTTCAATAACATAGAATATATGAGGCGTAGTAATTTTTACATAAATTTTCTCAGAAAGATATGTTTTTTCAGAAAAAATCTCAGAAAGTTATAACATGTTGAGATTTTGACGCACATCCTCAGATATCACCTCTCTTCCTACAAATATTGCAAATATTTGCTCAGAGAGTCACACTTGTCAGAAATCGTAATTTCATAAACTTAAGAACAATATAAGAATGTATGAACTTAAAAAACTGAGGAAAAGAACTCGTTACTATAGAGTTTCTAGCCAGAACTTCAGAAGTATCCAAATACTCTGACTCAGAAAAGGCTTCATAACATAGAATATATGGCGCCTAATAATTTTCACATACATTTTCTCAGAAAAACATATGTTTTTTCAGAAAAAATCTCAGAAAGTTATAACATGTTGAGATTTTTACACACATCCACAGATGTCACCGCTCTTCCTACAAATGTTGTAAATATTTACTCAGAAAATCACACTTTTCAGAAATCGTAAGTTAAGAAACTTAAGAACGATATAAGAAACTAAGAACTTAAAAAAAACTAAGGAAAAGAATTTGTTACTATAGAGTTTCTAGGCAGAGGTTCAGAAGTAAACAAATACTCTACTGACTCAGAAAAGCCTTCAATAACATAGAATATATGGCGCCTAATAATTTTCACATACATTTTCTCAGAAAAACATGTTTTTTCAGAAAAAATCTCAGAAAGTTATAACATGTTGAGATTTTGACACACATCCCCAGATATCACCGTTCTTCCTACAAATATTGCAAATATTCGCTCAGAAAGTCACACTTGTCAGAAATCTTAAGTAAAGAACTTAAAAAAACTCAGGAAAAGAACTTGTTACTAGAAAGTTTCTAGGCAGAACTTCAGAAATAACCAAATTCCCTACTGACCCACAAAAGGCTTCAAGAACATAGAATATATGAGGCCTAATAATTTTTACATACATTTTCTCAGAAAGACATATGTTTTTTCAGAAAACATCTCAGAAAGTTATAACATGTTGAGATTTTGACGCACGTCCTCAGATGTCACCGCTCTTGCTACAAATATTGCAAATATTTACTCAGAAAGTCACACTTGTCAGAAATCTTAAGCTAAGAAACTTAAGAACGATATAAGAAACTAAGAACTTAAAAAACTGAGGAAAAGAACTTGTCACGATAGGCAGAACTTCAGAAGTAATCAAATACTCTACTGACCCAGAAAAGGCTTCAATAACATAGAATATATGAGGCGTAATAATTTTTACATACATTTTCTCAGAAATCATGTTTTTTCAGAAAAAATCTCAGAAAGTTATAACAAGTTGATATTTTGATACACATCCTCAGATATCACAACTCTTCCTACAAATATTGCAAATATTTGCTCAGAAAGTCACACTTGTCAGAAATCGTAAGTTCATAAACTTAAGAACAATATAAGAATGTATGAACTTAAAAAACTGAGTAAAAGAACTCGTTACTATAGAGTTTCTAGCCAGAACTTCAGAAGTAACCAAATACTCTGACCCAGAAAAGACTTTAATAACATAGAATATATGAGGCGTAATAATTTTTACATACATTTTCTCAGAAAAACATATGTTTTTTCAGAAAAAATCTCAGAAATTTATAACATGTTGAGATTTTGACACACATCCACAGATGTCACCGCTCTTCCTACAAATGTTGCAAATATTTACTCAGAAAGTCAAACCTTTCAAAAATCTTAAGTTAAGAAACTTAAGAACGATATAAGAAATTAAGAACTGAAAAAACTGAGAAAAATAACTTGTTACAATAGAGTTTCCGGGCAGAACTTGAGAAGTAACCAAATTCTCTACTGACTCAGAAAAGCCTTCAATAACATAGAATATATGAGGCCTAATTCAAAGACATTTTCTCAGATATCTGACATACGTTTTTTCAAAAATATCTCAGAAATTTATAACATGTTGAGATTTTGACATACATCCTCAGATATCACCGTTCTTTCTACAAATATTGCAAATATTTACTCAGAAAGTCATACTTGTCAGAAATCTTAAGCTAAGAAACTTAAAAACGATATAAGAAACTAAGAACTTAAAACACTGAGGAAAAGAACTTGTCACTTTAGGCAGAACTTCAGAAGTAACCAAATACTCTACTGACCCAGAAAAGGCTTCAATAACATAGAATATATGAGGCGTAATAATTTTTACATAAATTTTCTTAGAAAGATATGTTTTTTCAGAAAAAATCTCAGAAAGTTATAACATGTTGAGATTTTGACGCACATCCTCAGATATCACCTCTCTTCCTACAAATATTGCAAATATTTGCTCAGAGAGTCACACTTGTCAGAAATCGTAAGTTCATAAACTTAAGAACAATATAAGAATGTATGAACTTAAAAAACTGAGGAAAAGAACTCGTTACTATAGAGTTTCTAGCCAGAACTTCAGAAGTATCCAAATACTCTGACCCAGAAAAGGCTTCATAACATAGAATATATGGCGCCTAATAATTTTCACATACATTTTCTCAGAAAAACATATGTTTTTTCAGAAAAAATCTCAGAAAGTTATAACATGTTGAGATTTTGACACACATCCACAGATGTCACAGCTCTTCCTACAAATGTTGCAAATATTTACTCAGAAAGTCGCACTTTTCAGAAATCGTAAGTTAAGAAACTTAAGAACGATATAAGAAACTAAGAACTTAAAAAAAACTAAGGAAAAGAATTGGTTACTATAGAGTTTCTAGGCAGAGGTTCAGAAGTAAACAAATACTCTACTGACTCAGAAAAGCCTTCAATAACATAGAATATATGAGGCGTAATAATTTTTACATACATTTTTTCAGAAAGACATGTTTTTTTCAGAAAAAATCTCAGAAAGTTATAACATGTTGATATTTTGAGGCACATCTTCAGATGTCACCGCTCTTCCTACAAATATTGCAAATATTTACTCAGAAAATCACACTTGTCAGAAATCTTAATGTAAGAAACTTAAGAACGTTATAAGAAACTAAGAACTTAATAAACCGAGGAAAAGAACTTGATATTATAGAGTTTCTAGGCAGAACTTCAGAAGGAACCAAATACTTTACTGACGACTCTCTACTTTTCAGAAAACAGGTTGTAGTGAAAACTAATAAAATATTCTAGTCACTCAGAAAGTCACACGTATCAATAAAGATATGTAACAGATGTGTTCTAAACATGTTGAGATCTTGACACACATCCTTAGATATCACCGCTCTTCCTACAAGTATTGCAAACATTTACTCAGAAAGTCACACTTCTCAGAAATCTTAAGTTAAGAAACTTATGAACGATATAAAAAACTAAGAACTTAATAAACTGAGGAAAAGAACTTGTTACTATAGAGTTTCTAGGCCGACGTTCAGAAGTAACGAAATACTCTACTGACCCAGAATAGGCTTCAATAGCATAGAATATATGAGGCCTAATAATTTTTACATATATTTTCTCAGAAGGACATGTTTTTTCAGAATAAAATCTCAGAAATTTATGACATGTTGAGATTTTAACAGACATCCTCAGATATCACTATTCTTCCTATAAATGTTGCAAATGTTTACTCAGAAAGTGACACTTGTCAGAAAGCTTAAGTCAAGAAACTTAATGACGATATAAGAAACTGAGAACTTAAAAAAACTGAGGAAAAGAACTTGTTACTGTAGAGTTTCTAGGCAGAAGTTCAGGAGTAACCAAATACTCTATTGACCATAGACACATACATTTTCTCAGAAAAAACATATGTTCATGCAGAAAAAAAACTCAGAAAGTAACATATTTTACAAATTTCTTTCTTTTTCAGGTTAATATTTTCTTAAAATTTATATCTAATTCTGACTCTCCACTTTTCAGAAAAGAGCTTTTAGTCAAAAATTGATAAAATTTTGTAGTGATTCAGAAAATCACGAAATCGTAGGGAATTTATGACGTTAGACTTCAATTGTAAATTTTTCTGACTCTTTTTGGAGTCAAGTAGTCGAGTGCAAGTAGTTTGAAAATACCTGACGTCAAGTTAGACTCATAAAAGAAATCAAGTAAACTAAGGAGTTCAAGTATTTAGTTTTTCAAGTCAACTCATGTATTTCTTAAAATTGTCAAGCTACTTGACTTGTTGAATCCCCATGATTAATAAATATTAATGAAACTAGGCACTCGCCGCTTTGTGCGCATACCTTCCTATCGTACGTAATAAGCCTTATTACGTAACACACTAATACCTCGTTTCAATTCACCTTTTGATAAGGTCAACGATGTTAATTTTTTAAAGACCTAAAGGCCTTAGAATTTCCTCTCGCACGCCATCCTCCACTTCGGCCCCAAAACCCCACATTACAGCCAATAAACTCGCGGAAACAAAGAAAAAAATCGATGGTCCTTTTACGGCGGTGTAAACGAAGCTTTTGTTTTTCGGGGCCGTCGACGTGCATGGCGCACGCGATTTCGACCGACGAAAAATTCGGCGTCGCGATTGCATCGGTGCATCGCAGCCAGCCACGGTTCAATCGAATATCGGCGAAGACGGACAGGACCGGCATCGGCCCATTGTTCCCCGCCCCGCGTTTTCAATGCATGATTGATGGTGCTTGTTGCGCGTTGTTTTTTTAACTTTACCTCGCTAATAATTTCGCCAAGGCGGTGTAACGTACGAATTGACGAAAATGAGGTATTCATATTGGCCAGACAATAGGGGGGATGATGTAATGAATGTGTCGATTTTTGGGCGAAAGCGAATAAGAAAGAGGCTTTGAAATTTGCTTTCGACAAGGAAAAAAAGCGCCGCATTGTGTAAAAATAAAGCCAGTGGGGGGTAAAAGTGCATTTGTCCATCAATCAATTTCCCTCAGGGCCTCGTCACACATATTTGCGAATGTCTGCAGGTCGGGCAGAGCGGCAGCGAAAGTGGAGATATAAAAATAAATTGCACAAGTTGCCGTTTTGAGCGAAACTGGGCTGAACAAAACAATATCGAGAAGTTGCGGGAGTTTGCCAACTTTCATTCATTCAGCAGATCTCTCACATTATTTTCCGGCGCCCTTGGCAAATAGTTTTTAAATCGACTCGGAGTCAAATTACTGAAATGTTTTACTCGCTCTTTAGGTTTATTTACGAGCAGATCGCCCCGAGTGATAACTCCGAATTACCTCAATTACTTCTTCTCGAATTAAAAGTCCCATGTTATAGTGGCACTTAAAGGCCATCGTTAGGTTTATGGACGAATAAACTTTTACAGCTGTTTTATGGGTTTTCCACAAAGACCGACAGCCATTATAACATTACGCTCATCTACAGGGTGTTTTTTTTTCATGTGCATGTCCAAAACGGCAAAGCTACAAGGTCGCTTAAATTAGAAAAAAAGTTTACTTCAATTGGTCAAGTCCACAAAATTTGGAAAAATTTGAAAATTTTTCAAAACTTCAATCGCCTGAATTTGTGAACTATTTGTAATTGAAGAAAATTTTTAATTAAAGAGTATAATAACTTTTTAATCCTTACAAAATGGCATATCGCATGTCATCATGTATGTTTTAATAACTGAGTTATTGACACCAACTCAATTTTTTCTTAAATACGGACCTGGAATTTTTTCGCTAAATTCGAATTTTCATGGGTGCCTTTACCCAGAAAATCCATCATCAATGTTTTTTATATAATTAATATACACTGCTGGACATGGGTTGGAATAATGCAAATTTGTAAGTTTATTTTGAAAGCAGGTTTTTTCTAGACGATGTGGAATAGCAAAATAAATGTTTCAGGTCTTTTTCGAAATTCTTTATGTTTTATAATATACTTTTATACGCCGGGGTGAGAGTTCATAGTTGGAACTTGTATTTAAACACAAATTCGGGGCAGGAAAGGCGGCGTGATGTTATGATGGATTTCCACTAATGCTGCCACCTGTGAGTCGATGGATGAAGTTCCGCAACAATAGTAACTGGTCTTAATACCAGTTTTTCATTGTGCCTACGAAAGGAATATACAGGGTGTAAATTTAGCCCTTCACAAAAAATCAAATATTCTTTCTTACCGAAGATTTAGAAAAATCAAAATCGACTTGTAGTTTTTATTCTAGGGTAATCTAACGACTAATGGACAAATACGTATTCGACCAATTTTTGATATCTCGCTCATTTTTGAATATACGAGGTTTTTAACAAAAATTAGCACAACTTTTGAAAATGTACCTAGTTTCTGGTACACTCTGTATACTCGAAATGGTCGGTGTTCAAATATTACGCTAAAACGCTACAAGTTTTGTAAAAAACCTTTTCTTCCAAAATGAAAAAGAACAAAGTTTACGGGGGTGGGGTTTACAACGGGACACCCTATTTTCCTATTCAGAATTGTAACTGCTTATACACGGTGTCTGCAATTTTTTTTTTATAAACGTGTCTCACGAAGAATTCGTGAATTTTAATAAACTGCCTGCTGTACGCTGTATAATTAAAACGAGTGGTAATTTAGAATTTTTGAAATTGCGTAGAGAAAACTTGTTTGTCAAAATTTTCCGTGGAATTTTTACTTCAGATGAAGAGTTCCTCCGGCTTTTATCAGTCAGTAATGCAAAACAGCAATCCTGGTGCAAAAAAAGCAAAAACCTGGTGGAACTGCATGTATCCTTGGTACCAATCTCGGCAACACTGGCACATCCTCCGTCACTCAGCTCGCTCAAGCAACAGCGACACAACCAGTGTTGCCAACATGTCATGTGAGAAAATCCTTAGTGGAAGCACGATTTATCCTTAGAATTAGATTGAATGATTGAAATATGTTCTGTAAAATAAAAGCAAGCGAGCAAAAAAATTGCGCCACAGTCGAAAATTCTTTTAGGTGCCACGCTGCCACGCCAATTTTTTCAAAATGTTTACAAATATTTTTCAATTTTCGAAATACAAACGACAGTAACGAGTAACGACAGCCGACATGACATCCAATCAATAACATTTAAGTACCATTTGACAATTGACGGCTGACGCTTGCAGCGTATTGACCATTCGAGAATTACGTCATTTGACATGTTTGCCCCCCAAGGCAATATGGCGGACCAACTTATTTAGATATGAGAGCGAACGTAAAACTTGATATTGATCATCATGTTTCATGTTTGATTTGAGATTTATTTATAGCATATTCCCAAATTGTCTCTTTTAGGTAAAAGCTCCAAGGGAGGATTTATAGTTTTGTAGCTGTACGAAGTTCGAAAGATAATCCCAACACGTCAAAACAAATTTTACTATTTTTTCATACTTTAGGTTGTTTATGTCTGATTAGAAGTTATGCAGGGTGAGTCAGGATTAAACTGTCATACGTAAACCACGATAGGGAAATTGATTTAAAGCAGAAAGTTTTAGTAAGGGTGTATCGGAAAATACTTTGCAACCAAGATACAGGGTGATTGATAAAATTTAAAATTTTTTACAGGTTTTTTGTTGCTTGTATTTTATCATGCCTATCAATGGTTTTAAAATATTACAAAAATTAATATTTGTAAATGCAAATTATTTGTATTTGTAATTTTTTTCATACACTTTGCTGTCACCGTTTTATACAAAACGGTGACATTTACGAAAAAATATCCATACCTAGACAAAAAGTTTCTAAGTTGCAGAAAAAAATTTTTCGAAACAAATTTTCGAAACAGAAAAAGTATCGTCCCGTCCATATTTTCACCACAATTTGTGAAATGTTCTTGTGGAGATTCTAAAGAGTCCCGCATGGACAAATTTTAATCCTACTATGTCAAGAACTGAAGTAGCTATGAAACAAAACCTGTAAAAAATCTGAAACTTTATTATTCTGTATCTTGGTAACAAAAGATATGCAGGTACAACTTTCTGCTTTTAATTTTCTTTGATTCTTAATTCTTATTCATCATCTCCTTATAACCATGGAAAATTTCGTAAATTTGGCTACATGGTTTGGTTGCCCCACCAATCAGTATGATGAACTTTTATCGAAATCAGCTGTTCTAGAGTCGTCAAAAAGGTTAATTATCTGTCATTGTCATTGTCGTGTCATTATCATACTCAATCCAACGAGCTAACAGATAGTATGGAGAGAGCAACAATTGTCGACATTTTCTTAAAATCCGTTCCGTTTTTGGCCGAAGTTGTGTGCCCCCTTAACGGTGTGACGTCTCAGACTGATCGCACATTGGTGTATCCCACGGATGAAAATAGCCAAAAAAACAGTACAAAACGATGGTTTCTCCATTCTCTCCGTCACACAAGTGAAACCAACACCGTAGTACCATGTGTTCATTGGAAAACTTCATCTAGTTCGCTGTGAAATGTTAAAAGAAAAGGATGGAGAAACAAGAGTCATTTGCTTTGATATCTTTTTCTGTCAAAATTTCATAGCTTGCTAGATGAGGTTTTCTGCTCCACAGTATTGGCGCCCTTCTTAGCAGTTTTTGCCAGATGTTTTTGCATGAAAATGGCGAAATATCTCCTTATAACCACGGAATATTTCGTAAATTTGGCTACATGGTTTAATTGCCCTACGAATCAGTATGGCGGAACTTCGAATCGAAAGCAGCTGTTCTGGAATTGTGCCGAGATCATGCAGCTTTACTAAAAGTGCTCTGTTTACTCTCTGGACTTTAACTCCACTAGTAATAGTAGTAGTGTAGTTTCGTGAATATCATAATACGTTGTGTTTTTTATGCATTTATAATTTTGCTTCGTATTTGTCGCTTTTAAATAGTCAAGATCTGTATGCAAGAGAAAATCCTTAGATTCTAACAGATTTTACGAAATCCTCCTAAATTCCTAAACGTTGCTAAAAATCCCTTGATCTAAGGATAAAATCTATAACTTGGCAATACTGGACACAACTTCGTCCCCTCAGTTCGCAAAATGAGCCCCGCTTCTCTCCCATCATACAACCTCCGTTCTCGTTGTCACTGGGAGGGGAGTATTATGACGGAACTTCGTCCACCGACTCACAGATAGCAGCATTAGTTGAAATTCTTCATAACATCACACCGCCTTTCCTGCGCCAAATTTGTCTTCAAATACAAGTTCCAACTATGAGCTCTTACACCGGCGAATAAGGCAGGGGTCTACCACGCCTTACTGACTGATCCAAGGTAGACCCTGGGACGAAACGTCAACACTACATACATAGGCTACAACGAGCTCAGATCGTCCCAATATATTTCCCATTTAGGACACTTCATTAGCGACGCCATAAAGTTTTGAGAAATTTTCCAAATATCTAAGAAACAACTGAAAATGTGGCAACCTCAAAGGGAATATCAAAACAACCCAACAAAAGGCAACTTTTTCCTAATATAAGCGATCTTAGATTAGGAAATTTGGCCCTGATCTCAGACTGGTATCTCAGACTGGATCTCAAACACGAAATTTGTATTTTGCAAGGACTTTCACTTCAAATTTATTTTGGATCAAACAACGAAGGTTAAGATTACCCTTCATTTTTTTTAAAACTCTAAATTTGCATTTTTAGAGACTTTAAGTTATTTTATAACAATTTTAACTAGACATTTTCAAAAACTTTACATTTTTACATGATTTAAGTCATTTTTAATCGATTTTGAACGTAATCCTGAATTAAAAAAAGTAATTTGCGTAAATGTTGAGACGCTTTGAGCCATTTATTTTGCCGATTTTGGTCACAATCTTAATCCGATTTTTTTCCAAATTTTGTTGTGATGCTTCAATGATTTTTTAAACGATTTTGGCCCTTATCATCTCCTGAATTCTTTCACAAATTTATAATTTGCATTCTTGAATGCTTCGAGGCATTTTGATCCGACTTTGGCAATAATGCCAAAGTGACTTTCTCCAAACATTCTAAATTTGTATTTCTTACATGTTCGGAGTCATTTCTAACCGATTTTGGCCTTGAGAAGTTAACATATTTTAGTCCAAAAGTGTCATTTACCGAAAACAATAAATCAGAAAATTTAAACCAGTATTTGGTTCTAAAATTAAGTTTCACCAAAAACATCAAAACTTGCATTTTTACATGTTTTTTTTTTATAAAATTTTTGCTCTAAAACTAACCTGCATTTTTTTAAAATTTTCAAAATTGCATTTTTAGACGCTTTAAGTCATTTTCTTAACCGATTTTGGCCGAAATCATGACCTGAATTATTGTGAAAGCTTTTAGTAATTTTTTAAGTTTTTTTTTGCCCTAATCCTAGTCTGACTTTCTCGAAAAACCCCAAATTATCATTTTGCGGTATTGTAGGTTAAATTTTAGTTTTTTTTTACCAAAAACTATCTTTATCGAACACATCAAAGTAGAATATTTGAATCAGTGATGCCTAGATTTGTTCTAAAGCAAAAATTCTAACCTCAATTTTTTAAAAGGCTCCCCATTTGCAATTTTGGTCCTTCGCGAAATTTTTAAACAATTTTGGCCCTAATCCTTACCTGAATTTTTCCACAAACTCCAAATTTGTTTTCTCAAACGCTTTGATCATTTTTACTAATTTTAGCCTTGTTCTTAGCTTGAATTATTCAAAAAATTTCAAATTTGCACTTTTAGACGCTTTAAGTTATTTTTCACTATCACAGTTATTTTGACTCTATTCCTGACCTAAATCCTTCAGGAAAACTTTTAATTTGCATTTTTAGACGATTTGAATCATTCTTAACCGCATTTATCCAGAGAATTAGACATTTAACCTGAATTTCTTCAAACTCTCCAAATTTGTATTTTTAAAAACTTTTTACTTTGGGACTCAGGACTTTGGCCCTGATTCTCGACTATCTATTGAAAAACACCAAATTTGTTTTTTTTGTAGGAACTTTGACTTCAAATTTATTTTGGATCAAACATGTAATCCTAACCTTAATTTTTTTACAAACTCTAAATTTGCATTTTTAAAGACTTTAAGTTATTTTATAATAATTTTAACTATAAATTTTCAAAAACTTTACATTTTTACATGATTTAAGTCATTTTTTATCGATTGTGACCTTAATCCTGATTTAAAAAAAAATAATTTGCATTTTGAGAAACTTTGAGTCGTTTTTTGCCGATTTCCGAAAATTTTTAATTTATTTTTTTTTGTGACGCTGAAATGATTTTTTAAACGAATTTGGCCCTTATCGTAACCAGAGTTTTTTCAAAAACTTTTAATTTGCATTTTTAAATACTTTAAGTCCTCTTGATCCGATTTTGGCATTAATCACAAAGTGAGTTTTTACAAACACTCTAAATTCGTGTTTTTATTGTATTTTAACCTGACTTTCCTGAAAAATTCCAAATTTGAATTTTGAGGCGTTTTGGAGCCAAACCTAACTTATTTTAATCCAAGAGTTTAATTTACCGAAAAGAATAAACCAGAAGATTTAAATCAGTTTTGCTTTATTTTATTTTAAAATTAAGTTTATCCCAAAGCATCAAAGTTTGCTTTTTTAGAAAATGTGGGTAATTTTTAACCACTTTTTGCTCTGATGCTAACCTGCAGTTTTTTAAAATTTTCAAAATTGCATTTTTAGACGCTTTAAGTCATGAAACTTTTACCGTTTCACAGATTGCAATGGTGGGAACACATAACACCCTGTATACGAGCCGGGTTTCTACCCCAGGCGCAATGCAGTTAATCAGACCACAACAACACTGTCTCAAGTAGGACGCCGCTGTCTAGCAACACGAAAATCACAAAATCATCCCTCTCTAATTAGCAAAAGTTGGGAATTTGGCAAACTTTGTGGCAGGTGTGTGTGACGTCATAATTAATTCTGAAACTTTCGTAAGTGGCACTCGTGCCCCAGTTTATGGCGTCACATGCACCCCTCGCAAAAGCCAGGCCGGGACGACTTATCCCGCTGTGGGTTAATGAAAACACGCGTGGGGATCTTGCCGGAGCGTGTCAAGGGTGCGTGCCGAAGGAAGGTCAGTTAAGGGTGCAGACATGCGAGTCGGATTTGATTCGTGATGGATATTGGCTTCCGTCAACAGGTACCTGTTGTCTCTAATCTCCAATCGTTGACGAGATACTAACTATCCTTAAACCGTTCTTAAGATTACTTACTACTAGGTTATTTTCAAAAATACTCATGAAGTTTGCGTTCGTTTTTAGTTTACTTTTTCCAGCTGGCACACTCGTCTAATCAATTTCTATTACCCTCAAATTGGAGCTTATCCAGTAAAGAAACCGCACAGCAAATTTCAGCCTCTTAGCTCCCACCGTTTCTGAGATATCACAATTTGACCATATTCTGCACCGCAGTCATTTTGAATTTAAAAAAATCGAACTACTCCAACTACTATTGGATTCAACTTGATATCCATAGGATCATAAAATATATGTTATAACCTAGCTATCTGCTATATAAGAGCTATATCATAATTCATGATATCAATCATAAACTGTTCCCAAACGATTTCAAAATTTTGGCGCCCAACGTAGAACTTTAAAAAAGTTTTTTTAACGGAAAATGCGTTGACAATTACAGAAGCGCACAAATTACCAAAGACAATATGTAAAAACTGCTTGGAAGAAAAACATCCCAAATTTAAAAAATTTTGGCGCCCAACCTATCAGTTTCATCAAACTAATATTTGATAGGGAGAAGGGTACTAAAATCGGTCCAAATTTTGGAAAACTCTTCAGGTCTCCACTTCTAGTTCAATTATTTGTGTCTTGAACTGTTCCAAAACGCTTCTGAAAGTTTGGCGCTCAACGTTGGACTTTAGATTTTTTTTTACCGGAAACTCAATACGTAAAAGACCAACTTCCGAATCTAAACAATTTTGGCGCCCAACTTGGGCCTAGAAAAAGAATAGTTTTTTTTTCTGTTTAGCAGTCACATGTTTTATTTCTACCTGAATACCTGAAAAACGTCCCAACCATCACAGAATCACCAGTTCCGAGTGATTTGAAATCAGGCTTGAAAAAAGACACATTTCCAAATTTCAAAATTTTTAGCGCCCGACGTGGAGCTTGAAAAAATAAGATTTCAGAAAATTACTTTTTATTAATGTTTCTTAGATATTATTAAACTTAATCCCTGGTACACCCTGTATAAGAATTCTGTCATTCTTCGAAATAGAATACACATTATAAGGTGTACATATTACAGTATAAAACACCTTGTTTGAAACATGAATGGAGAGGTTGGGCTAGAGTCGTGGAGGACATGAAAAATTATAAATTTAATGAATAAAATTAACAATTAATATTTAGATGTACTAATTGTCTATAAAATTGATAAATTGATAAATGGTTGGAAAGGGACGTAACAGCTAAAGAAATGCTATCAAACAACAATTTGTTAAAACAAAGAGAGCATTAAGAATTGAGCCGTTCTGACAAACCTCATTTCACTCTCAGCCAATTCTCCAACTTTGCTCTTTATATGGGAGAAGTTTTGTACATAAGCTCTCAAGTTCAACGTGCTCCCCACCCTCCATCATCTCTTTACCCTACATTTGCCGCCATTCCACGTTTCTACTCCACAAACCTCCAAGTTCAAAACTTTCCTCTGCAACAAAACGAAGACTCAACGGCCTCGTAAACCACCCTCAGCGAGGCTCCGGGTCAAGCACTCCGGCGACGGCGGAAGCCGGCAACGTCGCCGCCGCCCCCCTCAGCCCCATCATTGTTAACCCCATCGCCGCCAAGTGGCGGATGCACGTGCATTTCGCGCAGCGCAGGGTTGCTGCACTCGGATCGATAATGGTCGGCGGCGGCGGCGGCGGTGGTGGCGGCTGTAGGGACGTCTCCGACGCCGCGGGGGGTTTCGGGACACCCGAAGAGCACACGACGCCGACGACCGGACCTGCAGGATCATGACGCGATGCACCCACATATCCTTAATATTTCAAATACAAAATAGAGAGTTAAATCCAAAAAATATTGGAAGAGAAAAAAAATACAAAAAAAAGAAAAATATTCTACAAGTACAAATAGTAAAGACAGATAAAGAGAGAAAAGAAGGGATGTGATGATAAAATTTCAAGTTGTTCTTGTATTAAAGCTGATGAATTGTTGATGTTGTTTTATTATAAACAATATTGGCCATTTTTATAAAAACTTTTTAACTGTGGCCCAGTAAAATTATTGAAAGAGAGGAGTAAGAATAATAAACCCTAAGAACGATTTTGGTAGAATAGAAAGACAGACGAGAGCCGAAACACCAAAGGAAAATTGGGCAAAAGTCCAGAATTAAAGAGGAATAATCTCTTCTCTTAGGGCAGGCCAGAGACGAAACAGCAAAGAAAAATAGGGTCCAAGTCAGAAATTAAATAGAATTATCTCTGTTTTTAGGAAGACAGGCCAGAGCCGAAACAACAAAGAAAAATTGGGCAAAAGTCAAAAATTAAAGAAGAACAATTTCTGTTTTCTAGAAGACAGGCTAGAATCGAAATACCAAAGAAAAATTGGGCAAAAATCAACAATTGAAGAAGAATAATCTCTGTTCTTATGAATACAGGCGAGAGCCGAAACAGCAGAGAACAATTGTGCAAAAATAAAAAATTTAAAAGGAATAATATCTGTTCTTAGGAATACAGGCGAGAGCAGAAACATTAAAGAAAAATTGGACAAAAGTCCAAAATTAAAGAGGAATAATCTCTGCTCTTAGGGCAGGCCAGAGACAAAACAGCACAGAAAAATTGGGTAAAAGTCAGAAATTAAAGAGGAACAATTTCTGTTCTCTGGAAGAGAACAGAAACTCAGGCTAGATTCGAAATACCAAAGGAAAGTTGGACACAAATCAACAATTGAAGAAGAATAATCTCTGTTCTTATGAATACAGGCGAGAGCCGAAACAGGGGGGCGAACAATTGGGCAAAAAATAAAAAATTATAAAGAAATAATCTCTGTTCTTAGGAATACAGGCGAGAGCAGAAACATTAAAGAAAAATTGGGCAAAAGTCAGAAATTAAAGAGAGTTATCTCAGTTTTTAGGAAGACAGGCGAAAGCCGAAACACCAAAGGGAAATTGGGCAAAAGTCCAAAATTAAAGAAAAATAATCTCTGTTCTTATGAATATAGGCGAGAGCAGAAACGGCAAAGAAAAATTGGGCAAAAGTCAGAAATTAAAGAGGTACAATATCTGTTCTCAGGAAGACAGGTTAGAGTCGAAACACCAAAGAAAATTGGGCAAAAGTCAAAAATAAAAAAAAAATAACCTCTGTTAGGAAGGCAGGCGAGAACCGAAACAGCAAAGAAAAATTGGGCAATAGTCAAAAATTAAAAAATAATAATCTCTGTTAGGAAGGCAAGCGAGAACCGAAACTGCAAAGAAAAGTTAGGCAAAAGTCAAAAATTAAATAGAATTATCTCTGTTTTTAGGAAAACAGGCCAGAGCCGAAACACAAAGAAAAATTGGGCAAAAGTCAGAAATTAAAGAAGAACAATCTCTGTTCTCTGGAAGACCGGATAGAGCCTAAACACCAAAGAAAAATTGAACAAAAGGCAAAAATTGAAATAGAATAATCTCTGTTCTCAGGAAGACAAGCTAGAGCCGAAACACCAAAGGAAAATTGGGCAAAAATAAAGAATTAGAAAAGAATAATCTCTGTTAGGAAAGCAGGCGAGAACCGAAACAGCAAAGAAAAATTGGGCAAAAGTCAGAAATTAAAGAGGAATAATCTCTGTTCTCAGGAAGACATTCTATAGCCAAAACACCAAAGGAAAATTGTGCAAAAGTCAAAAATTTAAAAAGAATAATCTCTGTAGGAAGGCAGGCGAGAATCGAAACAGCAAAGAAAAATTGGGCAAAAGTCAAAAATTAAATAAAATTATCTCTGTTTTTCGGAAGACAGGCCAGAGCCGAAACATCGAAGAAAAATTGGGCAAAAATCAGAAATTAAAGAGGAACAATCCCTGTTCTCTGGAAGACAGGCTAGAGCCGAAACACCAAAGGAAAATTGGGCAAAAGTCAAAAATTGAAAAAGAACATTCTCTCTTCTTAGGAAGACAGGCGAGAACCGAAACAGCAAAGAAAAATTGGGCAAGTCAAAAATTTAAAAATTATTATTTCTGTTAGGAAGGCAGACGAGAACCGAAACAGCACAGAAAAATTGGGCAAAAGTAAAAAATTAAATAGAATAATCTCTGTTCTCAGGAAGACAGGCTAGAGCCGAAACACCAAAGGAAAATTGGGCAAAAATAAAAAATTAGAAAAGAATAATCTCTGTTAGGAAGGCAGGCGAGAACCGAAACAGCAAAGAAAAATTGGGCAAAAGTCAGAAATTAAAGAATAATAATCTCTGTTCTCAGGAAGACATTCTATAGCCAAAACACCAAAGGAAAATTGTGCAAAAGTTAAAAACTGAAAAAGAATAATCTCTGTTAGGAAGGCAGGCGAGAATCGAAACAGCAAAGAAAAATTGGGCAAAAGTCAAAAATTAAATAAAATTATCTCTGTTTTTCGGAAGACAGGCCAGAGCCGAAACATCGAAGAAAAATTGTGCAAAAATCAGAAATTAAAGAGGAACAATCCCTGTTCTCTGCAAGACAGGCTAGAGCCGAAACACCAAAGGAAAATTGGGCAAAAGTCAAAAATTGAAAAAGAACATTCTCTCTTCTTAGGAAGACAGGCGAGAACCGAAACAGCAAAGAAAAATTGGGCAAAAGTAAAAAATTAAAAAATAATAAACTTTGTTAGGAAGGCAGGCGAGAACCGAAACAGCAAAGAAAAATTGGGCAAAAGTCAAAAATTAAATAAAATTATCTCTGGTTTTCGGAAGACAGGCCAGAGCCGAAACATCGAAGAAAAATTGGGCAAAAATCAGAAATTAAAGAGGAACAATCCCTGTTCTGTACAAGACAGGCTAGAGCCGAAACACCAAAGGAAAATTGGGCAAAAGTCAAAAATTGAAAAAGAACATTCTCTCTTCTTAGGAAGACAGGCGAGAACCGAAACAGCAAAGAAAAATTGGACAAAAGTAAAAAATTAAAAAATAATAAACTTTGTTAGGAAGGCATTCGAGAACCGAAACAGCAAAGAAAAATTGGGCAAAAGTCAAAAATTAAATAAAATTATCTCTGTTTTTCGGAGGACAGGCCAGAGCCGAAACAGCAAAGAAAAATTGGGCAAAAGTCAAAAATTAAATAGAATAATCTCTGTTCTCAGGAAGACAGGCTAGAGCCGAAACACCAAAGCTAAATTGGGCAAAAATAAAAAATTAGAAAAGAACAATCTCTGTTAGGAAGGCAGGCTAGAACCGAAACAGCAAAAAAAAATTGGGCAAAAGTCAAAAATTAAATAAAATTATCTCTGTTTTTCGGAAGACAGGCCAGAGCCGAAACATCGAAGAAAAATTGGGCAAAAATCAGAAATTAATGAGGAACAATCCCTGTTCTCTGGAAGACAGGCTAGAGCCGAAACACTAAAGAAAAATTGGGCAAAAGTCAAAAATTAAAAAATAATATTCTCTGTTAGGAAGGCAGGCGAGAACCGAAACAGCACAGAAAAATTGGGCAAAAGTCAAAAATAAAATAGAATTATCTCTGTTTTTAAGAAGACAAGCCAGAGCCGAAAAAACAAAAAAAAAATGGGCAATAGTCAGAAATTAAAGAGGAACAATCTCTGTTCTCTGGAAGACAGGATAGAGCCGAAACACCAAAGGAAAATTGAGCAAAAGTCAAAAATTGAAAAAGAACATTCTCTCTTCTTAGGAAGACAGGCGAGAACCGAAACAGCAAAGAAAAATTGGGCAAAAGTAAAAAATTAAAAAATAATAAACTTTGTTAGGAAGGCATTCGAGAACCGAAACAGCAAAGAAAAATTGGGCAAAAGTCAAAAATTAAATAAAATTATCTCTGGTTTTCGGAAGACAGGCCAGAGCCGAAACATCGAAGAAAAATTGGGCAAAAATCAGAAATTAAAGAGGAACAATCCCTGTTCTGTACAAGACAGGCTAGAGCCGAAACACCAAAGCTAAATTGGGCAAAAATAAAAAATTAGAAAAGAACAATCTCTGTTAGGAAGGCAGGCGAGAACCGAAACAGCAAAAAAAAATTGGGCAAAAGTCAAAAATTAAATAAAATTATCTCTGTTTTTCGGAAGACAGGCCAGAGCCGAAACATCGAAGAAAAATTGGGCAAAAATCAGAAATTAATGAGGAACAATCCCTGTTCTCTGGAAGACAGGCTAGAGCCGAAACACTAAAGGAAAATTGGGCAAAAGTCAAAAATTGAAAAAGAACATTCTCTCTTCTTAGGAAGACAGGCGAGAACCGAAACAGCAAGAAAAATTGGGCAAAAGTCAAAAATTAAAAAATAATATTCTCTGTTAGGAAGGCAGGCGAGAACCGAAACAGCACAGAAAAATTGGGCAAAAGTCAAAAATAAAATAGAATTATCTCTGTTTTTAGGAAGACAGGCCAGAGCCGAAACACCAAAGGAAAATTGGGCAAAAGTAAAAAATTAAAGAGGAATAATCTCTGCTCTTAGGGCAGGCCAGAGACAAAACAGCAAAGAAAAATTGGGTAAAAGTCAGAAATTAAATAGAATTATCTCTGTTTTTAAGAAGACAAGCCAGAGCCGAAAAAACAAAAAAAAAATGGGCAATAGTCAGAAATTAAAGAGGAACAATCTCTGTTCTCTGGAAGACAGGATAGAGCCGAAACACCAAAGGAAAATTGAGCAAAAGTCAAAAATTGAAAAAGAACATTCTCTCTTCTTAGGAAGACAGGCGAGAACCGAAACAGCAAAGAAAAATTGGGCAAAAGTAAAAAATTAAAAAATAATAAACTTTGTTAGGAAGGCATTCGAGAACCGAAACAGCAAAGAAAAATTGGGCAAAAGTCAAAAATTAAATAAAATTATCTCTGTTTTTCGGAAGACAGGCCAGAGCCGAAACAGCAAAGAAAAATTGGGCAAAAGTCAAAAATTAAATAGAATAATCTCTGTTCTCAGGAAGACAGGCTAGAGCCGAAACACCAAAGCTAAATTGGGCAAAAATAAAAAATTAGAAAAGAACAATCTCTGTTAGGAAGGCAGGCGAGAACCGAAACAGCAAAAAAAAATTGGGCAAAAGTCAAAAATTAAATAAAATTATCTCTGTTTTTCGGAAGACAGGCCAGAGCCGAAACATCGAAGAAAAATTGGGCAAAAATCAGAAATTAATGAGGAACAATCCCTGTTCTCTGGAAGACAGGCTAGAGCCGAAACACTAAAGGAAAATTGGGCAAAAGTCAAAAATTGAAAAAGAACATTCTCTCTTCTTAGGAAGACAGGCAAGAACCGAAACAGCAAGAAAAATTGGGCAAAAGTCAAAAATTAAAAAATAATATTCTCTGTTAGGAAGGCAGGCGAGAACCGAAACAGCACAGAAAAATTGGGCAAAAGTCAAAAATAAAATAGAATTATCTCTGTTTTTAGGAAGACAGGCCAGAGCCGAAACATCAAAGAAAAATTGGGCAAAAATCAGAAATCAAAGAGGAACAATCTCTGTTCTCTAGAAGACAGGATAGAGCCCAAACACCAAAGGAAAAGTGGGCAAAAGTCCAAAATTAAAGAGGAATAATATCTGCTCTTAGGGCAGGCCAGAGACAAAACAGCAAAGAAAAATTGGGTAAAAGTCAGAAATTAAATAGAATTATCTCTGTTTTTAAGAAGACAAGCCAGAGCCGAAAAAACAAAAAAAAATGGGCAATAGTCAGAAATTAAAGAGGAACAATCTCTGTTCTCTGGAAGACAGGATAGAGCCGAAACACCAAAGGAAAATTGGGCAAAAGTCAAAAATTAAAAAAAAATAATCTCTGTTAGGAGGGCAGGCGAGAAACAGCAAAGAAAAAGTGGGCAAAAGTCAAAAATTTAATAGAAATATCTCTGTTTTTCGGAAAACAGGCCAGAGCCCAAACAACAAAGAAAAATTGGGCAAAAATCAGAAATTAAAGAGGAACAATCCCTGTTCTCTGGAAGACAGGCTAGAGCCTAAACACCAAAGGAAAATTGGGCAAAAGTCAAAAAATAAAAAAGAATAATCTCTGTTGGAAAAAAAATTGGCCAAAAGTCAAAAATTAAATAGAATTATCTCTGTTTTTAGGAAGACAGGCCAGAGGCGAAACAACAAAGAGAAATTGGGCAAAAGTCAGAAATTAAAGAGAAACAATCTCTGTTCTCTACAAGAGAGGCTAGAACTGAAACACTAAAGGAAAATTGGGCAATAGTCAAACATTGAAGAGGATAATCTCTGTTCTTCTAGAAAGAGAGTCGTTCTATCTAGAAAGATAGTCGAGAGCCGAAACACCAAAGGAAAATTGGGTAAATGTCAAAAATAAAAAAAAAATCTCTGTTCTTAGGAAGACAGGCGAGAACCGAAACACCAAAGAAAAATTGGGCAAAAGTTAAAAATTAAAAAATAATTAAGTATCTCTGTTCTTAGGAAGACAGCCCAGAGCTGAAACAGCAAAGAAAAATTGGGCAAAAGTCGAAAATTGAAGAGGAACATTCTCTGTTCTTAGGAATACAGGCGAGAGCCGGAACACCAAAGAAAAATTGGGCAAAAATCAAAAATTAAAAAAGAATTATCTCTTTTTTTACGAAGACAAGCCAGAGCCGAAACACCAAAGGAAAATTGGGCAAAAGTCAAAAATTGAAGAGGAATAATCTCTGTTCTTACCCCCACCAAAGAAAAATTGGGCAAAAGTCAGAAATTGAAGAGGAACAATCTCTATTCTTACGAAGACATACTAGAGCCGAAGCACCAAAGGAAAATGGGGCAAAAATCAAAAATTGAAGAGGAATATTCTGTTCTTAGGAATACAGGCGAGAGCCGGAACATCAAAGGAAAATTGGGCAAAAGTCAAAAATAAAAAATTAATTATCTCTGTTTTTAGGAAAGACAGGCCAGAGCCAAAACAGCAAAGAAAAATTGGGCAAAAGTTAGAAATTAAAGAGGAACAATCTCGTTCGCAGGAAGACCAAAGCCGAAACACCAAAGGAAAATTGGACATAATTCCTCTTCAATTTTTGAATTCTGCCTACTGTGTAAGAAACATTGGGCAAAAATCAGAAATTAAAGAGGAACAATCTCTGTTTTTAGGAATACAGGCGAGAGCCGGAACGCCAAAGGAAAATTGGGCAAAAGTCAAAAATCAAAAAATAATTATCTCTGTTCTTAGGAAGACAGGCCAGAGCTGAAACAGCAAAGAAACATTGGGCAAAAGTGAGAAATTAAAGAGGAACAGTCTCTGTTCTCAGGAAGACAGGCTAAAGCCGAATAACCAAAGGAAAATTGGGCAAAATTAAAAAATTATAGAGGAACAATTTCTGTTCTCAGGAAGACAGGCGAATACCGAAACACCAAAGAAAAATTGGACAAAAGTCAAAAATTAAAGAGGAATAATCTCTGTTCTTAGAAAGACAGGCGAGAGCCAACGCACCAAAGAAAAATTGGGCAAAAGTCAAAAATTAAAAAAGAATAATCTCTGTTCTCAGGAAGACAAGCTAGAACCGAAACACCAAAGTAAAATGATTCAAAAGTCAACAATTAAAGAGGAGATTATTCCTCTTCTTTCCTGTTTTCAGGAAAACTGCCTAGAGCCGAAACACCAAAGGAAAATTGGGCAAAACTCAACAATTGAAGAGGAATAGTCTCTTCAAGTTCTTAGAAATACAGGCGAGAGCCGAAACAGGAGAAAATAATTGGGCAAAATTCAAAAATTAAAAAGAAATAATCTTTGTTTTGAGTATACAGGTGAGAGCCGACACACCAAAGGAAAATTGTAATTATTTTACATTTATAGTTTTAAGCTTAACTACGTGTGAAACATTCTCTGTTTTTCATAGTCCTGAGGAAGCATTTTATCCAAACAAAGTGAGAGCGAAAATGAGATACCTATAGTTTTAGCCCGAAATAGAAGTTGTAGAGACCCCTTTCTAAAAAAATTTTGAAAGTTTGTAGCTGATTTTGGCCCACCATTAGAACTATTTTAAACTGTGCCCTTTTTAATTTGACAGTTTGGGACTTTTTTTTTCAACGAGTTTAAAAACATTTTGAATTTTTCGGTTCAATTTTCAATGTTTTGACCCAAAACTTTAATATTTTAATTTTGTGCCTTTACCTACTTCTTTTAGATTTTTTTTTCTATAACTTTTTAATTTTTTTTTTAACTCGGTGCTTTTGTAGTTTTTATTTTTTCTTTCTGTTTGTGATTTTATTTTTTTTCTTACTTCAGCGTAAAGCATAATGATTTATAATGAGACAATCGTCGCACAAAATAAAACTTTTCCAACGAGTTATAAATCATTTTTTATTGAGAAATCTTTGGTTCGATTTTCTATGTTTTAGATGTTTTGACCCAAAGTTGAAATTTTGGGCCTTTACCTACCTCTTTTGACCTAATTTTGTTCTATAAGTTTTTGAATTATTTTCTATTCTTAACTCGGTGCTTTTGTAGGTTTTATTTTTTTCTTACTGTTTGTGTTTTTATTTTTTCTTTCTTTTTGTTTTTCTATCTTTTTTTTTCTTGTTCTACGATGATGAAAGAATTGTTGCCTAAAACCGTGTTTTTAAGTTTTTATTATGGAAAAAACACAACTTTACCAACGAGGCAAAAATAATTTTTTTATTGAAATTTCTTTTGTTCGGTTTTCAAACCGAACCAAAGTATGTAGTGTTTTTATTTTTTTTCCACTCTAGCGCCAGCTTCGCTATCGTGAGTAATAATATCAATAAGCATATTATTAAACAGTCTTCCTTTTTTTTTAAGAGGTACCCTTTTTATGTAGAAATTAGTGAGTAATAGGAATATTATTACAATCGTAGAAAAAACATTTTTTTCTTTAAGTTTATTGGGTCCTATGGGAGTTAAGAAACGTGTTAAGAAAACAAATTCCTAACTGGTGCACAGTAGATGTAAGTTTAATGTTTTTCTGAGACCTTCAAAAAGACGTCGTCTTGCCGCAGCGCGCATAAATCTATCAGCAAGACGCGACAAAATTCAAATGGAGTTCGAAAGATCGTCTACCTCCAGCACACGAAAATCGCAATCAATCTACCTGTACCCACATAACGAGCTGATAAACCCAAGTTCGCGGTCCTCGGAGCCATTACCTGACTCACGCCTGCCGGCCTGGTGCACCCACCCCACGCTCTTTTCTCGATGCAGCAGGAGATCGGCCGGTCGCAGGCAGCGAGCAGGAGCAGCAGCGCTGCAATTATCAAAAGAACGGCAACAGAGCGACGTCGACGTCCGTCCCCACCCCGTCTTCCCCTAAACGGCCCGGACGCCACCGACGTCGCGCCGACGTCGCTTCCAACTTGGACTCTTCGTAAATTTGTATGCAACTCGTTCGGCGGTGCAGCGCGTCGCACGGCGCGGCTTACTCTTCGCGCCAACACAAAGTGAACAGTGTACATCTGCGCTATGTGACCAGTGATTCTGTGATTTGTGATCATCACTGCAGAGGGAGAAATGGCGATCAACTTCTCGGCCTCGTTCGCCGCTTGTCTGGCCGCGGGACTCAAAGTGCCCAGGCAGATTATGTACTGCATCTCGCAAGGTAGGCAACCACATGCATTTTTCAAAAAAAAACCTTAACTACATTTTGGGCTAATAAAACAGATTTTATTTTAGTAAAAAGCGAGACTTAATGTGTAAGGAAAAAAGTTAAAAAGTCGTTATCAAGTTCTAAAAAATTATCAAAAGAAAGAAACGAGTTGCTGAAGATATTAAAAAAAAAGTTTTTTGGGTGTATTGTCCACTAGTTAGAAGCATTTTCCACAGCTTGGAATAATTTGACATAAAACATCGTTGCAAAACCATGAATAGTTTGGATGGGCATATATAAAACCAAAAAAAAAAAAAGTTTCTTCAGAGATCAAACTTTTGAAGAACTTTTAAAGTACCAGAAAAAACAATATTTTACTCATAATTTGACTATTATAGGTTCTAGATTATTAGAAAAAGCAATAGTTTTTCAGCCTCTAAGACAGCTTTATGTATTTTGTACTTCCTCTGAATGTTCCGTACAAGTTTCTGTTCTAATTCACTGTTGATGTCTCTTTATCTTAAGAGTCAGTTAGGCCAAAGAGTTTAAAACAAGCGACTTTTCAAAATGCTTGTCATAGTCACTGCCATTAGTTTTAAGTATGCAAAATCTTGACAATAATGCTGGATTATTGGAAAAAGCGATGCTTTAGTCATGCTTCACAATTGCTTATTTAAGTGCAAGGGCTTCCAAACCGTTTTCTGTTGATATTCTGCAAAAGTTTCTGTTCTAATTGACCGTTGATGCCTGTAGATATTAACGGTTAAGTAGGCCACAAACTTTGAAACAAAACTGCTTGAAATAATTACTTTTCATACAAAGTTTTGAGTTTACAACCTGGCATGCTGGTAGCCTTAGCACATAATGCAGCTGCAAACTTTTCTTCTTTTTTGATGATCATCTTGTCTCTTGTTTTCTTCTTCATAATGCAATCTTATGTTGCTTTATTTTTCCCCTTTCACCGGTTCAATTTCTTTGTTTTTCTTTCTCCTCTCTCCAAACGCTGTAAGGGTTTCTAAGAGACCCCTCCGAGAGTTCTTTAAGAGTTTTAAGGATCTTTTAGGTGCAAGTGCTTCCGCAAGCCGTTTTCTGTTAATATTTTGCAAAAATTCCCGTTCTAATTCATCGTTGACGTTTGTAAGATATTAACGGTTAATTAGGCCAGAAACTTTAAAACAAAAACTGCTTCAAGTAACTTTTTATAAAAAGTTTTGAGTAGGAAAAGTCTGGAATGCTGGTGGCCGTAACACACAATGCAACCGCTAACTTTTCTTCTTTTTTGATCGTCTTGTCTCTCGTTTTCTTCTTCATAATGCAGCCGATATGAATTGATGTTTCATTGCTTTATTTTTCCCCGACTTTTTTCCTTATCAGCAGTAGTTTTTTTGCTTTTCTTTTCCCGCTCTCCAAATTTATACTGCGAGTTTGGAAAGACTTGAGATATTTGGGGACTTTAAGAACAATTTTTGAGTTTTAAGTAGAACGTTTGAAACGCTTTTTTTTTTGATAATGCTGCCAATATAATTTCTCCTTCTTTTGATAATCTTGTGTCTCGTTTTCTTCCTAATTCATCCGATATGAATTGACTTTTTATTACCTTATTTTTCCCTTTTCACCACCTGTGTTCTTCTTTCTCCTCTCTCCAAACATCTACCGGGAGTTGAAGAGACTCCAAAGTTTTGATGATTGAAAGGAGATTTTTCTGGGTTTTTAACCTGAACTAGTCAATTTAGTTTTTCCTTTTCAGCAGTAGATTTTCTATATTTTTCTTTCTTCTCTCTCCAAACTTCTGCTGGGAGTTTGGACAGTTTTGAGAGACAGCAATGTGACTAGGGACCCACTTGAAGAGTCTATTTTTGACAGTCATAAAGATACTGTTCTAAAGATCTCTTTTTATTAGGAAAAAAATAAGTGAAAGTGTGTATTCGCAAAAAATGGAACAAAGTGATTATCCACTCAGAGTTTATTTTGACAGTTATAGATACACTATTCTATCGGTCAGAGTTAGAGATACGTCTGATCTCGTTTTATTAGGAGAAAATACATTAAAAATGTGTGGTACAACTGAAAGTGACCAACAAAATGGATTAGTCAATTTTTAAAGGTTAGAAAGAAACTGTCCTACCGAACAGGGCTAAAAAAAAATCAAAATATACTTTTGTACTAGTCAGAGCTAGAGATAATCAAATCTGATCAAAGCCTCATTTTAGTTGCAAAAAATTGGTAAAAGTATGTACCCGCTATTCAAAAATGATCCAAATCTGGTGAATTTTTAAAAGTCCAAAATATGCCGTTCTATTAAACATGGGTAGGGACAGGTCAAATCTGACAACGTCATCGTCTTAGTCAGGAAAAAATAACTGAAAATGATTACCCACTCGAAGGGCCTACCTTTGAACGTCATAAAGATATTTTTATATTAGCCAGTATTAGAGATAGTCAAGTCTGATATAGGAAAAAATTGTGTATCACTACTGAAAATGACTACCCACTTGAGGAGTGTATCTTTAAAAAACCAAAAGTTACTAGTTCATCACCTAGGTTAGAGATATGTCAGATATGGCAAAGACGTTGCCTTAGTTGGAAAAATTCTTTAAATCTTTAAAAATCATAAAAATATTGTTTTATCGAACTGAACTCATATTAAAAGTAAGTCTTTTACTAAATGATATTGAGTAGTTAATTAAAAATGATTACCCACTCAAAGAAGTCACTATCTTGAAAGTCAGAAAGATACTATTCTATTAAAAAATGTCGAGACTTTATCGAACTGTGCTAGAGATACGTGAAATCTGATGTGCACGTGAAACTTTGCAAAAATAACTGAAAATTAGATCTTTCAAAATTAAAGAGTTACGGCCTGGGTTAGAGAAACGTCAATTCTGAAAACGTCATCGTTTTGTTCTATCTTACAAATTTTTTTTAAATTTGAGCAACCTCTCGAAGACACTATATTTATCTGACAGTAGAAAAAATTTGCTGAAAATTCTGAACATGACGAAGATCCTCTCGAATAATTTAAAAACGTAATTTTTTATCTAACAGGATTAGAGCTATTTCATATCTGCCAGAAAAAGTAGTTTTTGTAGAAAAAGTGTCGCTATATGTACAAGTTTTGACCCCACTTGATGTATTTTTAAAAATCAGAAAAATACAATTTTTTTTAAACTGGGCTAGAAATACTTCAAATCTCACAAAAGCTTAGTTTTGCTAAGAAAAATTTAGCTATATGTATAAGTTTTGATCCTACTTGAAAATGGTGTTTTTTTAAATCAGAAAAGTACGATTTTATTGAACTGGGCTCGAGATACTTCAAATCTGACAAAAGAATCGTTTTGGTCTCAAAATGAACATCCACTCGAAAGGTCTGTCTTTAAACGTTAGAATGTTAAAGTTGCACATCACACACGGTTTAAAATACTCTTGAAAACTGTATTTTCAAAAGTAGGCAAATTGCGATTTTATTGAATTGGACTAGAGATACTTCCAATCTGACTAAAGAATTGTTTTAGTTCTAAACAGTTACCTCAAAATTAACATCCACCCGAAGAGCCTAACTTTAAACGTTAAAATTGTAGCGTTTTAGCCAATGGGATTAGAGATAGGAAAAGATAATGGAATCGCTTTAGTAGGAAAAAACTACCTTAAAAATGGATGCAGAAGGATATCTTAAGACATCTGATTTTATCGACATGGGCTAAAAATACGTTTTGACCCCCGTTACACTTGAAAATTGTATTTTTAAATTAAGAAAAGTACGGTTTTATTGAGCTAGGCTAGAGATACTTCAAACGGGACAAAATAATCGTTTTAGTTCTAAACAGTTACCTCAAAATCAACATCCTCCCGAAGAGTCAATCTTTAAACCTTAGAATGGTTGGGTTTTAGTGAATGGGGTTAGAGATAGGAAAAGATAACGGAATTGTTTTAGTAGAAGAAAACTACCTTAAAAAGGGGATGCAAAAAATATCTTGAACCATCTCACTTTATCGAAATGAGCTAGAAATACGGTTTGACCCCCGTTACACTTGAAAATTGTATTTTTAAATATAAGCAAAGTACGATTTTATTGAGCTGGGCTAGAGAGTTACCTCAAAATCAACATCCTCCCGAAGAGTCAATCTTTAAAAATTAGAATGGTAGAGTTTTAGCAAATGGGGTTAGAGATAGGAAAGATAACGGAATCGCTTTAGTAGGCGAAACGTACCTTAAAAGGGGATGTAGAAGGATATCTTGAGACATCTGATTTTATCGGCATGTGCTAAAAATAGGTTTTGCCTCCACTGTAAAATTGCATTGTTAAATATAAGAAAAGCACGATTTTATGGAACTGGGCTAGAGATACTTTAAACCGGACAAAATTATCGTTTTAGTTCTAAACAGTTACCTCAAAATGAACATCCACCCGACGAGTCTATCTTTAGACATTATAGACTGGTAAGGTTTTTGCAAATGGGGTTAGAGATAGGAGATATCTGATTTTATCGACATGGGGTAGAAATACGTTTTGCCTCCACTTGAAAATTGTAATTTTAAAAATAAAAAAAAAAACTATTTTATGGAACTGGGCTAGAGATACTTCAAACCTGACAAATTAATCGTTTTAGTTCTAAACATTTACCTCAAAATCAACATCCACCCGACGAGTCTATCTTTAAACATTATAGACTGGTAAGGTTTTAGCAAATGGGGTTAGAGATAGGAGATATCTAATTTTATCGACATGAAGTAGAAATACGTTTTGCCTCCACTTGAAAATTGTATTTTTAAAATAAAAAAATCACGATTTTATGGAACTGGACTAGAGATACTTCAAACTTGACAAACTAATCGTTTTAGTTCTAAACAGTTACCTCAAAATCAACATCCACCCGACGAGTCTATCTTTAAACATTATAGACTGGTAAGATTTTAGCAAATGGGGTTAGAGATAGGATATAACAGATTTTATCGACATGGGGTAGAAATACGTTTTGCCCCCACTTGAAAATTGTATTTAAAAAAAAAACGATTTTATTGAAACCTGAACTAACCTGAACTGGGCTAGAGATACTTCAAACCTGACAAAATAATCGGTTTAGTTCTAAACAGTTACCTCAAAATCAACATCCACCCGACGAGTCTATCTTTAAACATTATAGATTGGCAAGGTTTTAACAAATGGGGTTAGAGATAGGAGATATCTGGTTTTATCGATATGAGGTAGAAATACGTTTTGCCTCCACTTGAAAATTGTAATTTTAAAAATAAAAAAATCACGATTTTATGGAACTGGACTAGAGATACTTCAAACTTGACAAACTAATCGTTTTAGTTCTAAACAGTTACCTCAAAATCAACATCCACCCGACGAGTCTATCTTTAAACAATATAGACTGGTAAGGTTTTAACAAATAGGGTTAGAGATAGGAGATATCTGATTTTATCGATATGAGGTAGAAATACGTTTTGCCTCCACTTGAAAATTGTATTTTTAAAATAAAAAAATCACGATTTTATGGAACTGGACTAGAGATACTTCAAACTTGACAAACTAATCGTTTTAGTTCTAAACAGTTACCTCAAAATCAACATCCACCCGACGAGTCTATCTTTAAACATTATAGACTGGTAAGATTTTAGCAAATGGGGTTAGAGATAGGAGATAACAGATTTTATCGACATGGGGTAGAAATACGTTTTGCCCCCACTTGAAAATTGTATTTAAAAAAAAAACGATTTTATTGAAACCTGAACTAACCTGAACTGGGCTAGAGATACTTCAAACCTGACAAAATAATCGGTTTAGTTCTAAACAGTTACCTCAAAATCAACATCCACCCGACGAGTCTATCTTTAAACATTATAGATTGGCAAGGTTTTAACAAATGGGGTTAGAGATAGGAGATATCTGGTTTTATCGATATGAGGTAGAAATACGTTTTGCCTCCACTTGAAAATTGTAATTTTAAAAATAAAAAAATCACGATTTTATGGAACTGGACTAGAGATACTTCAAACTTGACAAACTAATCGTTTTAGTTCTAAACAGTTACCTCAAAATCAACATCCACCCGACGAGTCTATCTTTAAACAATATAGACTGGTAAGGTTTTAACAAATAGGGTTAGAGATAGGAGATATCTGATTTTATCGATATGAGGTAGAAATACGTTTTGCCTCCACTTGAAAATTGTATTTTTAAAATAAAAAAATCACGATTTTATGGAACTGGACTAGAGATACTTCAAACTTGACAAACTAATCGTTTTAGTTCTAAACAGTTACCTCAAAATCAACATCCACCCGACGAGTCTATCTTTAAACATTATAGACTGGTAAGGTTTTAACAAATGGGGTTAGAGATAGGAGATATCTGGTTTTATCGATAAGAGGTAGAAATACGTTTTGCCTCCACTTGAAAATTGTATTTTTAAAATAAAAAAATCACGATTTTATGGAACTGGACTAGAGATACTTCAAACTTGACAAACTAATCGTTTTAGTTCTAAACAGTTACCTCAAAATCAACATCCACCCGACGAGTCTATCTTTAAACATTATAGACTGGTAAGGTTTTAACAAATGGGGTTAGAGATAGGAGATATCTGGTTTTATCGATATGAGGTAGAAATACGTTTTGCCTCCACTTGAAAATTGTATTTTTAAAATAAAAAAATCACGATTTTATGGAACTGGACTAGAGATACTTCAAACTTGACAAACTAATCGTTTTAGTTCTAAACAGTTACCTCAAAATCAACATCCACCCGACGAGTCTATCTTTAAACATTATAGACTGGTAAGGTTTTAACAAATGGGGTTAGAGATAGGAGATATCTGATTTTATCGACATGGGGTAGAAATACGTTTTGCCTCCACTTGAAAATTGTATTTTTAAAATAAAAAAATCACGATTTTATGGAACTGGACTAGAGATACTTCAAACTTGACAAACTAATCGTTTTAGTTCTAAACAGTTACCTCAAAATCAACATCCACCCGACGAGTCTATCTTTAAACATTATAGATTGGCAAGGTTTTAACAAATGGGGTTAGAGATAGGAGATATCTGGTTTTATCGATATGAGGTAGAAATACGTTTTGCCTCCACTTGAAAATTGTAATTTTAAAAATAAAAAAATCACGATTTTATGGAACTGGACTAGAGATACTTCAAACTTGACAAACTAATCGTTTTAGTTCTAAACAGTTACCTCAAAATCAACATCCACCCGACGAGTCTATCTTTAAACATTATAGACTGGTAAGGTTTTAACAAATGGGGTTAGAGATAGGAGATATCTGGTTTTATCGATATGAGGTAGAAATACGTTTTGCCTCCACTTGAAAATTGTATTTTTAAAATAAAAAAATCACGATTTTATGGAACTGGACTAGAGATACTTCAAACTTGACAAACTAATCGTTTTAGTTCTAAACAGTTACCTCAAAATCAACATCCACCCGACGAGTCTATCTTTAAACAATATAGACTGGTAAGGTTTTAACAAATAGGGTTAGAGATAGGAGATATCTGATTTTATCGATATGAGGTAGAAATACGTTTTGCCTCCACTTGAAAATTGTATTTTTAAAATAAAAAAATCACGATTTTATGGAACTGGACTAGAGATACTTCAAACTTGACAAACTAATCGTTTTAGTTCTAAACAGTTACCTCAAAATCAACATCCACCCGACGAGTCTATCTTTAAACATTATAGACTGGTAAGGTTTTAACAAATGGGGTTAGAGATAGGAGATATCTGGTTTTATCGATAAGAGGTAGAAATACGTTTTGCCTCCACTTGAAAATTGTATTTTTAAAATAAAAAAATCACGATTTTATGGAACTGGACTAGAGATACTTCAAACTTGACAAACTAATCGTTTTAGTTCTAAACAGTTACCTCAAAATCAACATCCACCCGACGAGTCTATCTTTAAACATTATAGACTGGTAAGGTTTTAACAAATGGGGTTAGAGATAGGAGATATCTGGTTTTATCGATATGAGGTAGAAATACGTTTTGCCTCCACTTGAAAATTGTATTTTTAAAATAAAAAAATCACGATTTTATGGAACTGGACTAGAGATACTTCAAACTTGACAAACTAATCGTTTTAGTTCTAAACAGTTACCTCAAAATCAACATCCACCCGACGAGTCTATCTTTAAACATTATAGACTGGTAAGGTTTTAACAAATGGGGTTAGAGATAGGAGATATCTGATTTTATCGACATGGGGTAGAAATACGTTTTGCCTCCACTTGAAAATTGTATTTTTAAAATAAAAAAATCACGATTTTATGGAACTGGACTAGAGATACTTCAAACTTGACAAACTAATCGTTTTAGTTCTAAACAGTTACCTCAAAATCAACATCCACCCGACGAGTCTATCTTTAAACATTATAGATTGGCAAGGTTTTAACAAATGGGGTTAGAGATAGGAGATATCTGGTTTTATCGATATGAGGTAGAAATACGTTTTGCCTCCACTTGAAAATTGTAATTTTAAAAATAAAAAAATCACGATTTTATGGAACTGGACTAGAGATACTTCAAACTTGACAAACTAATCGTTTTAGTTCTAAACAGTTACCTCAAAATCAACATCCACCCGACGAGTCTATCTTTAAACATTATAGACTGGTAAGGTTTTAACAAATGGGGTTAGAGATAGGAGATATCTGGTTTTATCGATATGAGGTAGAAATACGTTTTGCCTCCACTTGAAAATTGTATTTTTAAAATAAAAAAATCACGATTTTATGGAACTGGACTAGAGATACTTCAAACTTGACAAACTAATCGTTTTAGTTCTAAACAGTTACCTCAAAATCAACATCCACCCGACGAGTCTATCTTTAAACATTATAGACTGGTAAGGTTTTAACAAATGGGGTTAGAGATAGGAGATATCTGGTTTTATCGATATGAGGTAGAAATACGTTTTGCCTCCACTTGAAAATTGTAATTTTAAAAATAAAAAAATCACGATTTTATGGAACTGGACTAGAGATACTTCAAACTTCACAAACTAATCGTTTTAGTTCTAAACAGTTACCTCAAAATCAACATCCACCCGACGAGTCTATCTTTAAACATTATAGACTGGTAAGGTTTTAACAAATGGGGTTAGAGATAGGAGATATCTGATTTTATCGGTATGAGGTAGAAATACGTTTTGCCTCCACTTGAAAATTGTATTTTTAAAATAAAAAAATCACGATTTTATGGAACTGGACTAGAGATACTTCAAACTTCACAAACTAATCGTTTTAGTTCTAAACAGTTACCTCAAAATCAACATCCACCCGACGAGTCTATCTTTAAACATTATAGACTGGTAAGATTTTAGCAAATGGGGTTAGAGATAGGAGATAACAGATTTTATCGACATGGGGTAGAAATACGTTTTGACCCCACTTGAAAATTGTATTTAAAAAAAAACGATTTTATTGAAACCTGAACTAACCTGAACTGGGCTAGAGATACTTCAAACCTGACAAAATAATCGGTTTAGTTCTAAACAGTTACCTCAAAATCAACATCCACCCGACGAGTCTATCTTTAAACATTATAGACTGGTAAGGTTTTAACAAATGGGGTTAGAGATAGGAGATATCTGATTTTATCGACATGGGGTAGAAATACGTTTTGCCTCCACTTGAAAATTGTATTTTTAAAATAAAACAATCACGATTTTATGGAACTGGACTAGAGATACTTCAAACTTGACAAACTAATCGTTTTAGTTCTAAACAGTTACCTCAAAATCAACATCCACCCGACGAGTCTATCTTTAAACATTATAGACTGGTAAGGTTTTAACAAATTGGGTTAGAGATAGGAGATATCTAATTTTATCGACATGAGGTAGAAATACGTTTTGCCTCCACTTGAAAATTGTAATTTTAAAAATAAAAAAGCACGATTTTATGGAACTGCGCTTGAGATACTTCAAACCTGACAAATTAATCGTTTTTAGTCCTAAACAGTTACTTCAAAATCAAAATCCACCCGACGAGTGTATCTTTAAACATTATAGACTGGTAAGGCAATGGTCGACATGGGGGCAAATGGAGTTAGAGATAGGAGATATCTAATTTTATCGACATGAGGTAGAAATACGTTTTGCCTCCACTTGAAAATTGTAATTTTAAAAATAAAAAAATCACTATTTTATGGAACTGGACTAGAGATACTTCAAACTTGACGAAACTAATCGTTTTAGTTCTAAACAGTTACCTCAAAATCAACATCCACCCGACGAGTCTATCTTTAAACATTATAGACTGGTAAGGTTTTAACAAATGGGGTTAGAGATAGGAGATATCTGATTTTATCGATATGAGGTAGAAATACGTTTTGCCTCCACTTGAAAATTGTAATTTTAAAAATAAAAAAATCACGATTTTATGGAACTGGACTAGAGATACTTCAAACTTGACAAACTAATCGTTTTAGTTCTAAACAGTTACCTCAAAATCAACATCCACCCGACGAGTCTATCTTTAAACATTATAGACTGGCAAGGTTTTAACAAATGGGGTTAGAGATATGAGATATCTGGTTTTAGCGATATGAGGTAGAAATACGTTTTGCCTCCACTTGAAAATTGTAATTTTAAAAATAAAAAAATCACGATTATATGGAACTGGACTAGAGATACTTCAAACTTGACAAACTAATCGTTTTAGTTCTAAACAGTTACCTCAAAATCAACATCCACCCGACGAGTCTATCTTTAAACATTATAGACTGGTAAGGTTTTAACAAATGGGGTTAGAGATAGGAGATATCTGATTTTATCGACATGGGGTAGAAATACGTTTTGCCTCCACTTGAAAATTGTAATTTTAAAAATAAAAAAGCACGATTTTATGGAACTGCGCTTGAGATACTTCAAACCTGACAAAATAATCGTTTTAGTTCTACACAGTTACCTCAAAATCAACATCCACCCGAAGAGTTTATCTTTAAATGTTAGAATGGTAAATGGGGTTAGAGATAAGAAAAGAAAACGGAATACTTTAAAAAGCGATGACCAAAAGTATCTTAAAAAATCCGATTTGATTGACCTGGCTAGAAATACATCAAACTTGACAATATCATTATTGCTTAAGGGAAAAATTGGAAAACTCTTGGGTTGAATGAGTTTTTGTGTACAGACTTTGTGTGCTTTGGGGGTTTCTTATTTGTATGTGTCTTATTGTATTTAATGTAACAACAATGAAAAGAGTGGCGATAGATACTAAGCTTGTCCAGCATTTCCAGGCAGGTTTTGACAGACTAAAACAGTGACTTCACTGTAATTGCGTCCGAATACAATTGTTGGCAGTAGGCCAAAGGTAACAATATTAACATAACAAAAACCATTGCCAAATAAAGTCGAGCCCCCGTCGGGAAATCGTCCTGGACAATATCGATCCAGACCCTTACGCACTAGGCGTGTAAAGTTTTCCGCGAAGTGCGGGTCAGTGAATCCTGAACGTGCATCACAGGGAGAAGAAACTGCAGGCAGGAAAGGGCCGAGGACCGTGTAACTGACGGGAAAAATTCGATTTTTCCCGTCTGCTTAGCAATAAATCATAGGGAGCTCTTGGGGGAGACGTATTCCATTATTTGGACAGGGAAATGTGGAGCACAAGCGCTGCACGTCAAGAATCTATCATAGAGTCTCTGAGAGTTTCGGGTTAGTAGAGACTGGTAGTAAATACTACTTAAAAGGAAATCCTATTCTTCTCTGCAAATCTCTGATAAAACACAATACGCAAAGACTAAAACTCACATTTCTGTAAAAAATCCACTTGAGGCTTGGAAAATTCTGCTAAAGTAGGCAATAGAGACGGCACTTGGGGCTGTAATGCAGAGCTTTTATTGGGCATATCCACGAAGCCCGTAATTTTGCAATATTTATTGATTGGGTGCAAAGAGGGATGCGCGCTCCTGGTTAAAAACGGAGCCGTTTCGAGCGTTGGGAGGTGTGAAAAAAGTGGCTGGGAAATGCATTTTTGCCGCTCCAGACTGGCTGCGATGCAGTTAAAGTACAAAATGGCCGCGGCCAGCAGGACAGTGTCGCATAATTATACGAGGACTGACCAAGAGGGAGAGTGAACGCGTTCCAGCTCATCGGGTCACTATCCCAACTATCGAGCGACCACTCTAGTTTATTCACTTTCTGGACCAAGTTTTGGCCGTCTCGCATCAGCTGCTGTGTCCCCTCTTCGCGTTCATTAACTCCAAAGTAACTTTGGTAATAAGAGGAAATAAAATTGGCCCGAAGGCCAGTTGCGCGCGCTTTTCGCAGAGAATATAACAACAAAACAAAACAACATCGGTTCTCTGGATGCAACCTTCCAAGTGCGACGTCCCGACGGCCGTGACGCAGCCGACGGCGAAACCCGGGTCAGTGATTCCTACAGGAGTCGACGACGTGCACTTGCTTACGATGGCGATTATTGCGAACGGGGTCTTTTGAAATGCCGAAAATTACTCATGTTCTGGTCACACGACGTCATCCTTTCTGGCGGCTAATGGCCCAGCTCATTTCATTTCCTATTCAGACCTCACACGTGTTTAATGCTTTTTTCTCGGTGTTTTTCAGGCTTGATTTTATTGATATAGAGCAGGAAAGTATAGAAAACGTCGTCATTTCTTTGTCTTGATACAATGCCTTGTTGCAGTCTATCAAAAACAAAAAAGCTTTTGATGTTGAATTAACAGTCAGCTTTCAGTATCTCAGAATTAGTACAGTAGACTCAGTAGACAAAAGATTTTTTCTCAGAAATTGTAGTATTATCTCTGATTAAAATTTGAAGGAGACCCCAGACAATTCTATTTGGTATAACTCACTTCTGAGCCTTATAAGATCAACTTTTCAGAAGATTTTAACTAATGAAATAAGATTAATTCAGATTAGCATTTTTTTTGCGTTTTTTGATTGCACATTTACTCAGAAAGATCGTCATGTCTCAGAATTAAACTAGCATCTCCAAAAACCTCCATAACCAGAAAATTTTTGTGAGTTGATACTAGATTCTGTGAATAGAACAGAAAAAGTACAACATTACTCAGAAGCTTTTGCTCTAGTTTCAGAAATTGAGACATAAAGTCTCCTTCCTGTAACAGAAAAAAAGGAGAAAATGGTCACCTCTATGAGAGATTAAATTCAAGCTTTTACTCAGAAACCAGTATACATGGCTTCTGAGTCCCGTTTCAATATAGAAACTGGACACAGAAGTTCAAAGTAGAAACTACTTTCTGTGAGTGGAATTAACAAACTTACAAAGACCTATGCTATTATAATTCAGAAAGTGACTCAGAACATACATCAATAAGGGCTAAAAACTTTGTCCTAGACTGTTTTAACATTTGCCGCAAATCTCTTCTGAGTTAGAGTTTCATGAAACTAATAACAAACTCAGAAAATCAACTTAAAAAAAAACGTTGTAACCACATAAGTTTAGTTCAGGTTAGTTGAGTTAGTGCCACATTAACTCAGACAATCTACCTTTTCTCAGAACGTGTAGAAGCAACTTACATATTAGAAAAAAACGGAAAGTAGCTACTGCAAAGGGAAAGTTATATAAAGATGTTAATAAAAAGTGTCAGGAAAAATTACACTAAACTCTAATCTCAGAAGTTTCAATTTTATTTTTGACTCAGAAAGTCACCCGTTTGATAACTGAGGAGACGTAATAGCTTAAAATTGAAATAGAAACCGACTCAATAATTTTCCCCTTGTATTAGAAAGTGCAATTTTGACTCAGAAATTCTAACTTGACATAAGTGACTTCTGAATCTCATTTCAAGGTAACAAAGAGCCAGACACTAATTTTATGTAGCCTTGACTCATTGAAACACACTGAGAAGTACTACAGCTTCTCATAATTTGTAGAATCAGAACAGTTGTTTAATGTCACAGAAAGTGTTATCTCAGATTAAAATTTGATAATTGATTTGATTATGCTTTTCTATTAGAAAATTGCATTTTTGACTCAGATAGATCCATTTGGTATAACTCACTTTTGTGCCTCAGAAGGGCAACTTTTCAGAACAGCAATTATTGCGTTTTCTGCAGTTATAATGGGTAAACGCAAATTTGCTCAGAAAGTCTTGTGTCAGAATTAAAGAGTGGTCGTAGGTGTTACAACAATTGTAGTTGACTCAGAAAGACTGTCTTTTCTAAAATTGTAGTATTATCTTAGATTTAACATTTGACAAAGACTCTGAGATAATAATTCGGCTCTATTACTAGAAATTGCAATTTTGACTCAGAAAGTCCCAATTAAAATAACTCAATTCTGAGCCCCAAAAATTTAACTTTACAGAAGAGTTCTCAATGAGTGAATGCAAATTCACTTAGAAAGTATGTTTCAGAATTAAAGAGTCCTCTCAGGTATTACATTTTTTATAGTAACCATATTTCAATTTGACAATTACCCTGAGATAATAATTCTGTTATTTTACTAGAAACTGCAAATTTGACTCAGAAAGTCTCATTTTATATAAATTACTTCTGTGCTTCAGAAGATCAACTTTTCATATAGTGGTTTTTGCATATTCGGCAATTATAATGTGTGAATGCAAATTGTCTCAGAAAATATGTCATGTCTCAGTTTTACAATTTTTATAATTTTATAATTGCACGTTGACATTGAAAAAGACTGCTTTTTCTCAAATGTAGTGTTATCTCAGATTTAAATTTGACAAAGACCCTGAGATAATAATTCTGTTCTCTCACTAGAAATTGCAATTTTGCCTCAGAAAGTCTCATTTCATATAACTCACTTCTGTACCTCAGAACATCAAGTTTTCATAGCGGTTTTTGCATTTTCTGCAATTATAATAGATAAATGCAAATTCGCTCACAAAATCTGTCATGTCTCAAATTTAAAGAATTATCTGATGTGTTATGAAATTGCATTTGACTTAGAAAGACTGCTTTTTCTCATATTGTAGTATTATTTCAGATTTAAGTTTGAAAACACCCTGAGATCGTAATTCTGTTCTCGCACTAGAAATTGCAATTTTGACTCAGAAAGTCCCATTTCATATAACCCACTTCTGTGCCTCAGAAACTTTTCAAAATAGTGGTTTTTGCTTTTTCTGCAATTATAATGGATGAATGTAAAATCGCTCAGAAAATCTGTCATGTTTCAAATTTAAAGAATTATCTGAGGTGTTTTGAAATTGCATTTGACTCATAAAGAATGCCTTTTCTCAAATTATAGTATTATTTCAGATTTAGGTTTGAAAACACCCTGAGATCATAATTCTGTTCTCGCACTAGAAATTGCAATTTTGACTCAGAAAGTCCCATTTCATATAACTCACTTCTGTACCTCAGAAAATCAACTTTTCAAAATAGTTTTTTTTTGTTTTCTGTAATTATAATGGATGAATGCAAAATCGCTCAGAAAATCTGTCATGTCTCAAATTTAAAGAATTGCCTGAGGTGGTTTGAAATTGCATTTGACTCAGAAAGAGTACCTTTTTTTAAATTGTCGTATTATTTCAGATTTAAGTCTGAAAAAGACCCTGAGATAATAATTTGGTTCTCTCAATAGAAATTGCAATTTTGACTCAGAAAGTCCCATTTCATATAACTCATTTCTGTGCCTCAGAAGATCAACTTTTCAAAATAGTGGTTTTTGCTTTTTTTTTGCATTTATAACGGATGAATGCAAAATCGCTCAGAAAATCTGTCATGTCTCAAATTTAAAGTATTGACTGAAGTGTTACAGTTTTATGAAAAATTACACTCTAGTATCAGAAATTGCACTTTTGAAGTGCAATCTTATGTAATAATGTTTCTTAGAATAAAATCCTACTGATACTGCTTTTGAGCGCAGTTTCTATAGAAAAACTGACTCAGAAAGTCCCGGCCTGTATGAGCAATTGAATTCAAGCTTTTACTCAGAAAGTCCCACCAGTATATATTGCTTCTGAAGCTCGTTTCACTATAGGAAACGTCTATCTCAGAATTAAAGAATCGACGCAGTTGTTACAGTTTTTATAGCATTGTAATTGCAGGTGACTCAGAAAGACTATCTTTTCTTCATTTGGTGTAACTCACCTTTGTGTCTCAGAACAGTGTCAATTTTTCAGAAATGTGTTTTTTGCGTTTTCTGCAATTACAATGGATCAATGCAAATTCACTCAGAAGGTCTGCCATGTCTCAGAATTAGAAAATCGTCTCCTGTGTTACAATTTTATAGTTTAGTAATTGCAGATGACTCAATGAAACTGCCTTTTCTTCATTTGGTATAACAGTATAAGAGAAAGTCTGTCAAGCCTCAAAATTAAAAAATCGACCCCCATTCACACAGGTGTTACAATTTTTATAGTTTTGTAATTACAGTTGACTCAGAAAGACTATTTTTCTTCTTTTGGTATAATTCACTTAAGTGCCTCTGAACATCAACTTTTTGTGTCTCAGAATTAAAGATTAATCTCAGGTGTTACAATGTCTTTTTTTAATTTCATGTAACACATTTTGTGCCTCAGAAGATCAACTTTTCAGAAGAGTGTTTTTTGGGTTTTCTGTAATTACAATGAGTGCATGCAAATTCGCCCATAAAGTCTATCATCTCTCAGAATTAGAAAATCGTCTCAGGTGTTACAATTTAATAGTTTAGTAATTGCAGTTGACTCAGAAATACTGCTTTTTCTTCATTTGGTATGTCACTTCTATGCCGTAGGATATCAACTTTTCAGAAGAGCGCTTGTTGCATATTTTGCAATAACAATGGGTGATTGCAAATTGGCCCAGAAAGTCTGTCAGGTGTCAGAATTAGAAAATCGACCCTGGTGTTACAATTTTTATAGTTTTGTAATAGCAGCTGACTCAGAAAAACTATTTTTTCTTCATTTGGTATATGCTTATGTGCCTCAGAATATCACCTCATAAAAGGGCCTTTTGCTTTTTTTGCAATTACAATAGGTGGGTGCAAATTTGCTCAGAAAGTCTGACATATCTCAGAATTAAAGAATAAACGCAGGTGTTACAAATTTATAGTTTGGTAATTGCAGGTGAGCCAGAGTCTTTCTTCATTTGGTGTCTCTGACCTTTATTTTAACTCAGAAGATCAATTTTTCAGAAATGTGTTCTTTGCGTTTTCTGCAATTACAATGGATGAATGCAAATTCACTCAGAAGGTCTATCATGTTTCAGAATTAAAAAATCGTCTCCGGTGTTACGATTTTAATAGTTTAGTAATTGCAGATGACTCAGAAAAACTGTCTTTTCTTCATTTGGTATGAGTATAAGAAAAATTTTTATAGTTTCTTAATTGCAGGTGACTCAGAAAGAGTATCTTTTCTTCATTTTGCGTAACCCATCTTTGTGCCTCAGAATATCAACTTTCCAGAAGAGCGTTTTTTTGCGTTTTTTACAATAACAATGGGTATATGCAAATTCGCCCAGAAAGTCTGTTATGTCTCAGGATTAGAAAATCGTCTCATGTGTTACAATTTTAATAGTTTAGTAATTGCAGATGACTCAGAAAAACTGTCTTTTCTTCATTTAGTATAAGAGTGCTTATTGCATTTTTTGCAATTACAATGGGTGAATAAAAATTTGTCCAGAAAGTCTGTCATGTCTCAGAATTAGAGAATCGACTCCCACCCACCTAGGGGTTACAATTTTTATAGTTTTCTATATATAGTTGACTCAGAAAAACTATTTTTTCTTCTTTTTGGTGTAATTCACTTATGTGCCCCTGAATATTAATTTTTTATGTCTCAAAATTAAAGATTAGACTCAGGTTTTACAATTTTTATAGTTTTTTAATTGCAGGTGACTCAGAAAGAGTATCTTTTCTTCATTTCGTGTAAGTCATCTTTGTGCCTCAGAATATCAACTTTCCTGAAGAGCGTTTTTTTTTGCGTTTTTTGCAATAACCATGGGTACATGCAAATTCGCCCAGAAAGTCTGTTATGTCTCAGAATTAGAAAATCGTCTCATGTGTTACAATTTTAATAGTTTAGTAATTGCAGATGACTCAGAAAAACGGTCTTTTCTTCATTTAGTATAAGAGTGCTTATTGCATTTTTTGCATATACAATGGGCGAATAAAAATTTGTCCAGAAAGTCTGTCATGTCTCAGAATTAGAGAATCGACCCCCACTTACCCAGTTGTTACAATTTTTATAGTTTTGTAATTATAGTTGTCTCAGAAAGACTACTTTTCCTTCTTTTTGGTATAATTCACTTATGTGCCTCTAAATATCAACTTTTATGTCTCAGAATTAAAGATTGGACTCAATTGTTACAATTTTTATAGTTTTTTAATTGCAGGTGACTCAGAAAGAATGTCTTTTTTATCTCGTATAACACATCTTTGTGCTTCAGAAGATCAACTGTTCAGAAGAGCGTTTATTGCTTTTTCTGCAATTACAATGGGTGTATGCAAATTCGCCCAAAAAGTCTGTCAAGTCTCAGAATTAGAAAATCGTCTCAGGTGTTACAATTTTAATAGTTTAGTAATTGCAGTTGACTCAGAAATACTGTCTTTTGCGCGTTAGGTAAAAGTCACTTCTGCGCCTCAGGACATCAACTTTTCAGAAGAGTACTTATTGTATTTTTTGAAATTATATGGGTGAATGCAAATTTGCCTAGAAAGTCTGTCAGGTCTCAGAATTAGAAAATCGACCCTGATGTTACAATTTTTATAGTTTTGTAATTGCAGTTGACTCAGAAAGACTATTTTTTCTTCATTTGGTATATGCTTATGTGCCTCAGAATATCAACTTTTCAGAAAAGTGCTTTTTGCTTTTTTTGCAATTAAAATAGCTAGATGCAAATTTGCTCAGAAAGTCTGTCACATCTCAGAATTAAAGAATGGATTCAAGTGATACAATTTTTATAGTTTTGTAATTGCAGGTGAAGCAGAAAGACTGTCTTTTCTTCATTCGGTGTCCTTCACCTTTATTTTGTCTCAGAAGATCAATTTTTCAGAAAAGTGTTTATTTGCGTTTTCTGTAATTACAATGGATGAATGCAATTTCACCCAGAAGGTCTGTCATGTCTTAGAATAAGAAAATCGTCGCCGGTTTAGTAATTGCAGATAACTCAGAAAAAGTGTCTTTTCTTCCTTTGGTATAAGTGTGCTTATTGCATTTTTTGCAATTACAATGGGTGAATACAAATTTGCCTAGAAAGTAGTAAGTAATTAGTAGTTAGTAATTGAAGTTGATTCAGAAATACTGTCTTTTCTTTATTTGGTATAAGTCACTTCTGTGCCTCAGGATATCAACTGTTCAGAAAAGTGCTTATTTTTTGCAATTACAATGGGTAATTACAGTTGACTCAGAAAGACTAAGAAGGGTTTCTAACAAGTGCGTTAGTTCTCTCAGAGTTGTCATTTTTCAAAATTAAAAAAACCTCAGATTTTAGAAGAAAACAATCCAAACTTTCAACCTAAGAAAATAGAAAATGCAATATAAAAATGCTTACTACAATTATCAGAAAATCTTATTCTATTATCAGAAATTACGAGTTTTTAATTATGACTCAGAAAATTACTCTTACAATTGGCGACTTTGGCAGACAATTTTTCTTTTATATCACGTATCAGAAACATCCACTTGACGAATCATTTTCGAGTCTTTAGTTTATATTGAAATCAATTTGTTCAGCATTAAGCAAGGTTATGAGTTATTGGAAAGAAATACTAATATTAGCGAGTTTGAAACGTCGAAACGTTGGCACTTTTAAAACTATAAACTTTTGGTCTAGCACCGGTTTATTTCTAACAATGAAAATAGAGGCATTTTCCACGTATTTGAATGTTAAAACAACACACTTAAAAATGACGAACACAAAATTCGTTTTTCTGTACTATAATCATTTGGTTAGTTCAGGTTAGTTGGCCAATGTTTATAAGTAGATGTTTTTGGGCATTCGCAACAACTTATTAATACTGATGGTTCGACCATAAACAATAAAAATTGTGCAAAAATGCAAACCCAAACAAGAAGCCGATAAAGTATTTAAATGATTATGCAAAAGTATTTATAAACATCGATTCTGTCACACATTTTTCGGAATGCTATTTTTAACTCGAGCACCAGCTTCTTCTTGGAGACAAGACGAGAAAGACGGTACCCACATAGACGCATCCATGGAGCATTAAAGTTGCTTGATCTCCTAACTTTTGCGCAATAAAACCGCAAGTTTTGTGCTAAGCCAACGTTTCGACTTTCCAAAACTTTTCTGCATTAATAGAAAATATCACTGATGTCATTATTCTAATTGTTTTTTATCTACCAATCGATCGATCGATGCAACAACATTTTTGGCTACATATTAAGAACGTTACAGCACTGTTCGAAAGCGTCTGACCTTGTGCATCGGTCGTAAACTGTTCGCTAGACAATGCACATCCAGACATACTGAACCCGTTTTGGAACCTTGTCTCTGACTCAAGTTTAGCGTGGCCTTTAGCAGACGCTCGTATTGGCGTAGATCTCGTATGGAGAGAGAGACAATCGTCGAAAATAAATTTTAAAAACATTTTGTTTTATTTGTTTTTATTGCTGTTTTGTAGCTGGCAAAAAAAAGTTGGGTTTAGTTAGTACAAACTTATTTTGTTGGGGTTACCAAAACGCAGTAATTCAAAGAGCGTCATTAATTGTGAATTAACAAAAAATGACAATAATGAATGGAAATATTTTCCCCACTATAAAAACTACAAAAACAAGAAAAAAAATAAGTACCTGCACCACCAGCTTCTATACCTTTGACTTCGTTTTCTAAATTATTGCCACTGCCTGTTTGTATGTATACACACACAGACATCAGTAATTATTGCATTGGAGAATTGGAGAAGAGTAATTTATTATTCCTTTTAGGTTTAAACGATTATCCCGGTTGTCAAATTAAGATCCCTATCTGTAAACGATATTTTTGCATTTTTTAGTGGAAACATAAACAAAGCATAAATAATGAATGTTATAATAATGGGACGCAAGGCTGAGCACGTTATAAGACCATAAAGCTGGGCAGTGGGTGGGTAATGACATCCTAAACGCATATACACATAAGCATTTGAGTTTTTTTTCGATTTTTTTTGCTTTTCAATAGTCATTTGTGCATTAAAAAAACGTTAATAGTAATAATTTATAAAAATTGTACTTTCTGAATTTATTCCAAAACTTTACATAAAAATAGTTTCACTTGTTAAAGCAAGTTCTATCTCAATATGGAAATGTGTGACTTTCTGAGTCATGAGATTCATGAGCACATGAGATTCAGTTATTTCTACTTAAAAAAACTCTTTTCTAAGAAGTTGATTTCCTGAATTTATTGCTTTCAGTTCTGTAAATGTCTTCAAAAAAACTGCGTTTAGAAGCAATTTTTAAGATCTGTAAATTTCTGAGTAAAAGTAAAATAATTGATTTCACCTGAGCTTAAGTTACTCAGCCTCAGAAGTAATTTGTAATTTGTGTTTCTGAGTTTTTTATTGGGTTCAAAGAATTCAGCTGAAAAGAAATATGTGCTATCTGTGGGTTTCTGAGTGAAAACTGATTTTTCTAGTAGATAATCGCTAAAGAACTACTCTATGTCATTATTGACTCGTGTGATTTTATAAATCAATATATAACATTCAATATATAAACAATAAATTAATTGTTTTCAGTTCTGAGCTTGCTTTAAGTAAATCAGCCCCAGAATCAATATGTGGGTATTTTTAGCAGGTTAGAATTAGTGCCAAATTTGCTTAGATATGGCTCAAAACGTCATTTTTGAAAAATTCAATTAAGACTTAGTAACAGCATCGGTTAAAAATTACCAAAATTTTTGAAAAAGAAACAGATTAGAATTAGCACAACAAATGTTTAGAAATTACCCAAAGCCTCTGAAATGCAAATTTTGAGTTTTTTTTTTAGAAAATCAGTTAATAACTTGCTCCAGAATCAGGTAAAAATTACCGAAAATATAAAAAAATACAAATATGATTAGGACAGCAATTGTGAAAAAAATACACAAAAAGTATCCAAAAATGCAATTGAGTGACAGAATTGCTTAAAAATGACCTACATGGTTTAGAGTACACATGGTTTTGAAGAAATTTAACTTTCGGACAAAATCTTGCAATTTCAATCAATAAAATTAAGGCCAAAACCTGTTTAAAAATTATGAAGCGTGTAAAAATATACATTTGGAATGTTAAGTACAATTCAGGTTAGGATGATGGCCAAAATAGGTTAAACATGACCCAAAGTATTTAAAAAGGCAAATAAAATGTTTTTGAAAAATTCAGTTTAGGATTATAGGGCCAAAGTTAGTTCAAAAGTATTTAAAAATGCAAATTTGGATTTCTGCACAAGCGTAGGTTAGAATTAGAGCCAAAATCGGTTAGAAATGGCTCAAAAGCTCTAAAATGCAAATTCGTTTTTAGTTTTTCGAAACATTCATTTAAGAATTAGTGCAAAAATCGATTGAAAATTACCAAAAGCATTTAAAAATGTTAATGTAAAGCTTGTGGAAAAAACGCAGGTTAAGATTGGGGCCAAAATCGTTTAAAAATTGCACAAAGCATGTAAAAATGCAAATTTTTTATTTTTGAATAAGTGCAGTTTAGAATTAAGACCAGAATCGTTTAAAAATTACTTAAAGCGACTAAAATGAAATATTACGGTGTTTCGAGAAACTCAATAAGGAACTAAAGCCAAAATCGGTTAAAATGACAAATATTTTTGAAAAAAATTCTGGTTAGAATTGGGAGAAAAAATCGGCTAGAAACGACTTGAAGCGTCTAAAATGTAAATATAGATAGTTTTTCAAAAAAAACCGTTAAGAATTAGTGTTAAAATCAGTTAAAAATAAACCAAGTTTCTGAAAAAATTCTGGTTAGAATCAGGAAAAAATACGGCTAGAAATAACTCAAAAATTTAAATTGTAATTTTGAAGTTTTTTTTTAACTAAACTACCCAAAGCAATTAAAAATGCAATGCAAAACTTGTGGAAATTTTCAAGTAAAGAATAGGGCCAAAAACGTTTAAAAATCACACAAGACCTCTAAAAATGCTTGTTTTGGATGCGGGTTAAAATTAAATTACCCAAATTTTTGAAAAAATTCCTGTTAAAATTTGGGCCTAAGTGGGTTAGAAATGACTGATAGCGCCTGAAATGCAAATTTGGAGTTTCTTAAGAAACTCAGTTAAAAATTAGTACCATAATCGGTTAAAAATTACCCAAATTTTTTAAAAAAGGCAGATTAGAATTGGTTAGAAACGACTGAAAGCGCCTGAAATGCAATTTTGATTTTTTTTTGTGAATCTTAGTTAACAATTAGCACCAAAATCAGTTAAAAATTTCCCAAATTTTTCCAAAAAAAGAAGTTTAGAATTAGGTTCAACTCGGATAAAAATCACTCAAAGCGTCTAAAATGAACAATTGGAGTTTTCTGATAAATTCAATTAAGAATGAGAATTTCCAAGAATTAGTTTTTTATATGGAGTAAAAATGCAATTTTTTTTTGTTTTTGCTAAAAGTACAGTTTTAGGCAACGCACAGGCGGGAATTCGCACCAGAACGCTTCAAAATGCAAATTTGATGTTTGTCGAGAGTCATTTTAGGATTAAGACCAAAAGCGTTAAAAAATTACTCAAAGCATGTAAAAATAGAAATTTGGAATGGTTAAGGAAATTTTGATTAGAATTATGGCGCATATTTTTGAAATAATTCTTATTAGAATTAGGGAAAAAATCGGCTAGAAATGAGTCAATTGTCCAAAATGCAGAGAGTTTTTTGAAAAAAATCAGTTAAAAATTAGTGCCACAATCAGTTAAAAATAACCCAAGTTTCTGAAAAAATGCTGGTTAAAATCAGGGAAAAAATCGGCTAGAAATAACTCAAAACGTCTAAAATGCAAATTTGGAGTTTTTCTAAACTAAAAATTTAAACACTATGCCATAATCGGTTAAGAATTACCCAAAGCGTTTCAAAATGCAATGCAAAGTTTGTGGAAAGCTTCAGGTAAAGAATAGGGCCAAAAACGTTTAAAAATCACACAAGACCTCTAAAAATGCTTGTTTTGGATGCGGGTTAAAATTAAATTACCCCAATTTTTGAAAAAATTCCTGTTAAAATTTGGGCCTAAGTGGGTTAGAAATGACTGATAGCGCCTGAAATGCAAATTTGGAGTTTCTTAAGAAACTCAGTTAAAAATTAGTACCATAATCGGTTAAAAATTACCCAAATTTTTGAAAAAAGGCAGATTAGAATTAGGACCAAAATTGGTTAGAAACGACTGAAAGCGCTTGAAATGCGATTTTGATTTTTTTTTTTTGAGTATCTTAGTTAATAGTTAGCACCAAAATCAGTTAAAAATTTCCCAAATTTTTCCAAAAAAAGAAGTTTAGAATTAGGGTCAACTCGGTTAAAAATCACTCAAAGCGTCTAAAATAAACAATTGGAGTTTTCTGATAAATTCAATTAAGAATGAGAATTTCCAAGAATTTGTTTTCTATATGGAGTAAAAATGCAATTTTTTTATGTTTTTGAAGTCAAAATTGATTAAAATTTTATAATTTTTTGTTTTTGCTAAAAGTACATTTTTAGGCAACGCACAGGCGGGAATTCGCACCAGAACGCCTCAAAATGCAAATTTGATGTTTGTCGAGAGTCATTTTAGGATTTAGACCAAAAGCATTAAAAAATTACTCAAAGCATGTAAAAATAGAAATTTGGAATGGTTAAGGAAATTTTGATTAGAATTATGACGCATATTTTTGAAATAATTTTTATTAGAATTAGGGAAAAAATCGGCTAGAAGTGAGTCAATTGTCCAAAATGCAAATTTAGAGAGTGTTTTTGAAAAAAATTAGTTAAAAATTAGTGCTAAAATCAGTTAAAAATAACCCAAGTTTCTGAAAAAATGCTGGTTAAAATCAGGGAAAAAATCGGCTAGAAATAACTCAAAACGTCTAAAATTCAAATTTGGAGTTTTTCTAAACTAAAAATTTAAACACTATGCCATAATCGGTTAAGAATTACCCAAAGCGTTTCAAAATGCAATGCAAAGTTTGTGGAAAGCTTCAGGTAAAGAATAGTGCCAAAGTCGGTTAAAAATTACTCGAATTCTTGAAAAAATGCAGTTTAAAATTAGGGAAACATTCGGTTAGAAATGACTCAAAACGTCCAAAAAAGCAAATTTGGAGTTTTTTCGAAAAATACAGGCAAGAATTAGTGTCAATATCGGAAAAAACTACCCAAAGTCTTTAAAAATGCAAATGCAAATGCAAAACTTTTAAAATTGCAAATTTTGAATTTTTAGACAAGTGCGGGTTAGAATTAAGACCAAAATAGGTTAGACATGACTCAAAGTGACTAAAATGCAAATTTGCTGTTTTTCGAGAATTTTAGTTAAGAATTAATTACAAAATCGGTTCAAAATTACTCAATTTTTTAAAGAAAAAAACAAGTAAAGGGTCAAAATCGGTTAGAAACGCAAATCTTTGAAAAAAATGCAGGTTAGAATTAGAGACAAAATCGGTTAGAAATGACGCAAAGCGCCTAAAATGAAAATTTGGAGTTTTTCGAGAAATTCAATTAAGAATGAATGCCAAAATCGGTTAATAAATAATCAACTTTTTGAAAAAAATGATGTTAGAATTAGGGCAAAAATCAGTTCAAATTACTTAAATTTTTGAAAAAATGCAGACTAGAATTAGGGCCAAAATCGGTTAGAAACGACTGAAAGCGTCTGAAATGCGATTTTGTTTTTTTTTTTTGAGAATTTTAGTTAACAATTAGCCCCAAAAACGGATCGAAATTTTCCAAATAAAAAAAAAAAGCAGGTTAGAATTAGGGTGAAAATTGGTTAAAAATTACTCAAAGCGTCTAAAATGCACAATTGGAGTTTTTTGATAAATTCAATTAAGAATAAGAGTTTCCAAGAACTAGTTTTCTACATGGACTAAAAATGCAATTTTTTTATGTTTTTGAAGTCAGTCAAAACTGATTAAAATTTTATAATTTTTTGTTTTTGGTAAAGTACATTTTTTAGGCAACGTAAGGGAAATTTGCATCAGAACGCCTCAGCATGCAAACTTGATGTTTTTCGAGAGTCATGTTAGAATCAAGGCCAAAATGCTGGTTAAAATTAGGGAAAACTTCGGTTAAAAATGACTCAAAAAGTCCAAAAAAGCAAATTTGGAGTTTCTCGAAAAATTAATTCACAAATTAGTGCCAATATCGGATAAAACTACCCAAAACCTTTAAAAATGTAAATGTAAAACTTGTGGAAAAATTCAGGTTAAGAGTAGGACCAAAAACGTTTAAAAATTACACAAGGCATTTAAAAATGTAAATTTTGAATCTTTGTGCGGGTTAGAATTAAGGCCAAAATAGATTAGACATGACTCAAAGCGACTAAAATGCAAACTTTCAGTTTTTCGAGAAATTTTAAGTTAAGAATTAATTCCAAAATCGGTTAAACATAACCCAAATTAAAAAAAAAAAAATTCGAAGTGTTTAAAATGCAAATTTTGAGTTTTTCAAAAATTCAAGGCCTATATCAGTTATAAATGACTTGGGCGACTAAAGTGCAAATTTGGTTAAGAATTAGGGCTAAAATCTGCTAAAAATGATCCCTAGGATTTGAAATCGTAAATTTAAAGCTTTTCAATAAGATCACTTATAAGATTAGAGCCAAAATCGTTTAAAAATCACACAAAGCGTCTGAAGATGCAAAGATTTGGTGCTTTTGCAGAAATTCAGGCTAAAATTAGTGCCAAAATCGATTATAAATGATCCGCATGATGGTAAAAATGTACTATTTGATGTTTCTGGGGAATTCCAGTTTTAGGGCAAAATCAGGCAAAACGGTATAAAATTTTCTAATTATTGTTTTTGGTGAAAGTATATTTTTAGGCATCCTAAGTGACATATGCCTCAGAACGATTCATAATGCAAACTTGGTGTTTTTCGTGACAGTCATGTTCGTTAAATCGCTGAAAAATGACTCAAAGCGTATAAAAATACGAATTTGGAGTGGTTGGAGAAATTGAGATTAGGACGGTGACCAAAATCGTTCAAAACTGACTCAAAGGATTTGAAAATGCAAAAGTTTTTGAAAAAAATTAAGTTTAGAACTAACACCAAAATCGCTTAAAATTTCCTAAATTGTTTATAAAAACACAAGTTTTAAGTTTGTCGAAAAAATCAGATTGGAATATGGGCCAAAGTCGGTTAAAAATGGCTCAAAGCGTTTAAAAATGAATATTTAGAGCTGTAGTTTATTGATAATCGTAGCAAAGTGCTTTAAGGGCTTTCCGGATGGATGTATTTAATTAGTATGCTATTTCCTCTGTCGGATTATACCTACGGGTTGGATGTAAGAATCCTCGCTTAAATTGCAATGGTAATTAAGCTTTAATTTTGCTTAAGGAAGTAACTGATAGAAAAGAAACTGCTCAATTCTTATTTTTGGGTCACCGGTCGTCAAGCTGCACACTTAAAGCAGAAAACGTAATACCTATATGGCATAATACCATGGTTGAGGTATTTGAAAAAAAAAACGGGAAGAAATTCCAAAAAAGGCTAAAACAGGACTAGTCATCTATGGCGGTAGGTGATTCGAGTACCTACCATGTTGCCCCACTGAATTCTTTTCTAATGCTTTGAGCAAAAAACTGAGGCAATAATTAGCTTCGGTTTAAGTTTATTAAGCGCGACATCGACGTGTTTTTCGTGTCACTCACGCTATCAGCACTAAACTATACAGGTGCAAACTATTGTTGTGCATTTTTTGCAATATAATTCTTGCGGTCGTACGGTACTTAAGTGTTAAAACGAAAATATTCCGCTCCCCATTTCATGCCGCATTATTATCAAGTATTATTTATTTATTTATTAATACAATCTACCTCGTGGTGATTCATCAACGAATTATTATTGCTGCTGCAGCAGGCAGACGCTAAACTCAAAGCAACTTCTAATTTCCTCTCGCCGCGTATTTCAAGTTCTTGGTTCTGCGTCGGGTTATTTATACGCCTGCGAATCTCAAAATCTAAATTTAATCCTGCGAAGGGGCACAAAGAAATCTAAAATCCGCCTCCTGCGGCAGCATTCGGCAGAAATGCAGACGGAGTGGCCTTGAACACGACACTGTTGGCCAAAGCTGGTGCACGGATTTTGTTCGACCACACCAGAGAGTTCACCCAACTGCTCTCGGGATGCAGATTTTTTAGACACGTCTATACATTCGACAGGGGCGGATTTAAGTTCGTAAGTCGACGTATACATTAAACAAAGCACATAAAAGTTGCAGAGTCAATCTGAACCATAATAGGTATACTAATTTGGGACTTTTTGGAGAAATGCAGGTTAGAATTAGTGTCTTAATCGGTTGAAACTGACCCACATGGTCTAGAAATGCAAACTTTTAGACCACAATCAGGCAAAATTGATTATCTAATTAGTTGTTTTTGGTAAAAGTACATTTTAAAAAAAACTTGCCCTAGAACCCGTCAAAATGCAAAGAACCTCGCAGTTTTTATATGGGAAATGTCTCTCGGTCAAAGTGGATGAATTTGTAATCAAATTTACATTCTCAGACCCTTTGGGTATTTTTTTAAATTATTTTAATCCTAAGCCTGAATTTATTCACAAGCTTTAAATTCGCATTTTTTAATGCTTTAATTTACTAATTGATTTTGTCCCTAAGTATAACTTGCATTTCTCAGAAAATCCCAAATTTGCATTTTTAGTTGATTTTTTTTGCCATAATAACCGGAATTTATCCACTCTGGTAAAGATTAGCTTTCAAATTTGCGTTTTTTATATAAAAAAAAATACTTTTTAACCGATTTTGTCAAGAAACTTAAAATTTTTATTTTAGACGTTTTGAGTTTTTTCCATACAGTTCTGGTCCTAATTCTAACCTAAATTAAAAAGAAATTTTAACCAATTTTGGTCTTAGTCCTAAACTTGGATTTTTCCAAAAACTTTTTATTTGCATTTTAAAATACTTTGAGTCAATTTTGAACGATTTTGACCATCATCCTAATCTTAATTCCTCCAACCACTCCAAATTTGTATTTTTATACGCTTTGAGTCATTTTTCAGCCATTTGACGAACAAAAAAAAAAAAAATGTTTCAATCAGCATTGCCTGATTTTGTCTTAAAATTGGATTTTTCCAAAAACATCAAAACTTGTCTGTTTAGAACATTTTTAACCAATTTTGGTTACCGAATCCTAACCTGTTCTTCTGCAAAAGTCCCAAATATGCATATTTAGACGCTTTTTGTGATTTTTAAACCATGTTGGCTCTAATTTAACCTGAATTGAATGGCAAGCTTTAAATTTGCGATTTTAAATGCTTTAGATAATTTTTAGCCAATTTTGGCCTTAGTTCTGACTTGAATTTTTTCAAAAATTTTGTATTAATTCTCAATTGCTGCTTTAAGTAATTTCTAGCTGAATTTTGTCTTGATTTTAACATATAGTTTTTCAAAATTTTTGGTCATTTTTAACCAATTTTGGCTCTAATTCTTAACTAACTTTTCGAAAAACTCAAAATTTGCCTTGTAATCTCTTTGAGTCATTTCTAACCGATTTTGGCCCTTATTCTAACTTGCATTTCTTAAAAAATACAATATTAACATTTGTAGAGGCTTAATGTAATTTTTAAACGATTTTGACTCTAATTTTAAAATAATTTTTTCCAGAACCTCTGCATTTGCATTTATAAAATGCTCCGGATTAATTTTAACCGATTTCCGGCACTAATTCTTCATTTCTGGCCGATTTTTGTCTTAATTCTATCCTGCAACTTTTTTATATTCGTTGTTTTCTTTCATTTTCATTTTTAACCGATTTTAGCAATAATGTTTCACTGATTTTTTCGAAAAACTCTATATTTGCATTTTAGATGGGTTGAGTCATTTCCAGCCGATTTTGGTTTCAGTTCTAATATGTTTTTTTTCAAAAGTTTGGGACATTTTTAAGCGATTTGGGCCTTAGCCTTTGATTGAATTTTTTGAAAAATTTAAAATTTGCATTTTAGCCCCTTTGAGTAATTTCTAATCAATTTTGGCCCTAATTCTAACCTAAATTTCTCAAAAAATCCTAAATTTGCATTTTTATCTATCTTATTTCATTTTCAAATGGTTTTGCCTTATTCTTAACACGAATTTTTGCAAGCTTTACATTTTCATTTTTGAATCTTTGGATACTTTTTAACTGATTTTAGCAACTAATTCTTAACAAAATTTCTCGGAAAAGTCCATATTTACATTTAGCCATTTTGAGTTACATCTAATCGATGTTAGCCCCAATTCTATCCTGAATTTTTGATGTAATGATGTGATTGAAATTTGGGTCATTTTTAACTAATTTTCACATCAATTTTTAACTAAATTTTTCGAAAAACTCAAAATTTGCATTTTAGCCGCTGTGAGCCTTTTCTAACCTATTTTGGCCAAAATTCTAACGTGCACTTCTCAAAAAATAAAAAGTTTGCATTTTTAGATGCCTTCTGTAATTTTTAAACCAATTTGGCCCTAATCTTAACCTGATATTTCCACAAGTTTTACAGTTGCATTTTTTAATGTTCTGGGTAATTTTTAACCAATTTAACCGATTAATCTTGACTCCATTTTTGGAAAAACTACAAATTTGCATTTTAGATGTTTCGAGTCATTTCAAGCCGATTTTGTCCCTATTTCTAACCTACAGTTTTTCAAAAGTTTGGTTAATTTTGAACCGATTTTGGCACTAATTCTTAACTGCATATCTTAAAAAATCCAAATTTGCATTTTAGTCACGTTGAGTCATTTGTAATCAAATTTACATTCATAGACTCTTTGGGTATATTTTAAAATGATTCTAATCTTAATCTTAGCCTGAATTTATTCACAAGCGTTCAATTCACATTGTTAAATGCTTTGAGCCATTACTAATTCATTTTGTCCTTAATTATAACTTGCGTTTCTCAAAAAAATCCCAAATTTGCATTTTTTGTTGGTTTTTTTTTGTCCTAATCTTAACCGGAATTTATCCACTCTGGTAAAGATTACCTTTAAAATTTGCATTTTTTTATAAAAAAAAAACTTAAAATTTTTATTTTAGACGCTTTTAGTTTTTTCCAAACAGTTCTGGTCCTAATTCTAATCTAAAGTAAAAGGAAATTTTAATCAATTTTGGTCTTAGTCCTACATTTGGATTATTCCAAAAACTTTTATTTGCATTTAAAATACTTTGAGTCAATTTTGAACGATTTTGACCATCATCCTAATCTTAATTTCTCCAACCACTCCAAATTTGTATTTTTATACGCTTTGAATAACTTTTCGCGAAAAAATAGAAAATGTTTCAATCAGTTTCGTCTCATTTTGTCTTAAAATTGGATTTCTCCAAAAACATCAAAATTTGTATTTTTAGACCATGTGGGTTTTTAACCACTTTTGGTTACTAAATCCTCACCTGTTCTTCTGCAAAAGTCCCAAATTTGCATATTTAGACGCTTTGAGTGATATTTAAACGATGTTGGCTCTAAACTTAACCTGATTTGATTGGAAGGTTTAAATTTGCAATTTTAAATGCTTTGGGTAATTTTTAGCCGATTTTGGCCTTAGTTCTAACTCGAATTTTTTCAAAAATGAACCAATTCTTAATTGATTTTTTGGAAAAACTTTAAGTTTTAAACGCTTTAGGTAATTTCAAGGTAATTTTTGCCTTAATTCTAACTTAAATTTCTTCAAAAATTTGGGTAATTTTTTGCAGATTTTGGCTCAAATTCTTAACTAAATTTTTAGAAAACTCCAAATTTGCATTTTAATCCCTTTGAATCGTTTTTAACCGATTTTGGCCCTTATTCTAACTTGCACTTCTTAAAAAATCCAAAATTGGCATTTTTAGAGCCTTTGTGAAATTTTTAAATATTTTGGACCTAATTTTAAAATGAATTTTTCCAGCACATATACATTTGCATTTTTAAAATACTTTGGGTAATTTTAACCAATTTTCTGCACTAATTCATGACTACGATTTTCGAAAATCGTGGTGGCTACCACACTTCAATTTTAGACGTTTTAGACACGTTGACATATATATGACAACGTGGAAAAGAGAGAGAGGGAGAGTTCGAGAAAAAAAGACGGTGGGTGGGGGGGCGCAGGAGGAAGTGACTTTAGGTAACTCTTATATTAACACCCTGTTTATTAACTGTCTGTGTTGTTAAGATTATTCATCTGTCTGTTCTATTGATATCAGTTTATTTACGGGGTGTTCATTAGAAAACTTCATCTAGCAGGCTATGAAATTTTGACAGAAAAGGATGACATAGTCAAAGTAAATGGACTTTTGTTTCTCCATCCTTTTCTTTTGACATTTCACAGCCAACTAGATGAAGTTTTTTTCACCCCGCACTTATTTCTGTTTTTAACAATAGTTTTCTTAGTTATTAATTTCTTTATATTAAAACTTGTGCACTTTTTTTTAGTTACAGAAGCTGTTTTATTTAGAAATATCTGTTTTATTTTTTTTTATCTACGATTAGTAAGTAAATAGCATTTTGACTTGGCAAAGATTTATTAGACGGCAAATTGCAGTTACAAGGCGTGATGAAAGAAATCAGCTAGCCAGTCGCCTTTGCCACTCGCCATCCTTTCTTCACTCCCTCCAACCCTCTCTAGCACTCAGCACTCTGCCTCTCTCGTCTCTCCTCTTACACTCTTTCCTGCGCTTTTTCTCCCTTTCTTTTTTTCCCTCTCTCGTAGTGCCCATGAGGACTTTTGCCCTACACACCGACGACTACTTGAATCCTAAGTTTTATCCACTTTGACCGAGAGCCATTTCCCATATAAAAACTGTGGAAGTTTTTCGAGAAAGTCATATTAGGATTAAGGGCAAAATGGCCGAAACTTTGGAGTATTTGGAAAAATTCAGATTTGGATGATTGTGAACATTAGTCAAAATAGACTCAAAAAATTAACAAATGCGAATTAAATTTTTTCAAAAAATTCAATCTCTGATTACGACTTAATTAAAGACATTAGACAGGGGCGGATTTAAATACACAAGTCGGTGCGAATGCATTAAACAAAGGAAATAAAAGTTGCATTAGATGCGAGCCGCAGGATGGAATATTTATTTATTGCCATCAGAACGAATCTGAACCATAATCGGTATACGTAGAATTAATCCTTTCCTGTTTACCCGACAATTTGCTCGAGAATCAAGTTACGTTCCGCAACTTTCACAAAAAACCTCTAGGAAAATAAAGCGAAAAGTGAGATAAATGAAGCGACAAAACTTTCATGCCTTCTTGTATCATTAATTAAGTGTGGATAATTAGCATTTGCATTTTGTAATTTTTCCAGTTAGTTTTTTTTCTCCGGTGCACGGGCAAAACCGATCACAGTAACTGGCGGTTCGAATTTTCATTGCACTTGAGCAATACCGATCCCATATTAGCTAGTTGCACACAAACAAAAGTAAGCAATATGGTAATAAAATAAATTATTTTAGCCCACTAGTTAAAAAAAGAAGTTATTTCTTAGTGTTTGGGTCCTGAAAAAAAGGGCTCAAAAAAAAAGAAAAAAGACATTAAAGAGATGAAAACGAATGAAAACATCCTTCCTCGCCCTCCTCAGTGCTAATACCCTAAAAAATCTTCTTGTTATAAAATAAAAGAGCATCTTTATGATTACACATTTCTTGGAGATTATCAAGCAGGAGTCATTCAGGAGGAGAATCCGTTCATTTAGAGTGGGTGATTGGTGGAATGTTGATTCTGGAGAGATGCATGAGAGTTCGCTTCTACAAAATAGTGACACCATACTAAACTTTGACGTTCATGGGAGGTACAAACTCTATGAGAGATACAATAAAAAAAAAAAAACACCGGCCATTTTGGTTTGGTTAAATCATAATGGCCGCACAGAGCGAAATTTCTTTTAAAATAGAAGACTCAGGAAGATAACAAATTTGTTATAAATAACTGTTTTTACACTTCCTGGAATAAAACCTTACTTTTTGACTTCTATTTCTGGGACTAAAGTGTCACTTTTTATCCCTGAAGGATTTAAAGTGTACTTTTTATCTCTTTGGAGAAAAAATGCACCTGCAACTAAGTAATTCGTCAATTTTTGCCACACTTTAGTTCCGAAAATTTTAAACCGACAAAAGAAGTAATTTTTAACCAACCTTGGCCTTTAATCGTACCTGAATTTCTTGAAAAACTAAAAAATTGCATTTTTATGGCGCCTTAATTAACTTTCAATCGAATTTGGCCCTACTCCTAACTTACATATTTCCACAAGATGTTCCAGATTTGCATTTTTAAACGCTTTGAATCTATTTGACCATTTTTGACCATAATTCTAATCTAAATGTCTCCAACCATTCCAAATTTCTATTTTTACATGCATTGAATAATTTTTTTGCGATTTTGGCTTAATCCTAACATGACTTTCGAAAAACATCAAATTTGCATTTTGAGGCGTTCTGCTGCAAATTTCCGTCTGTGAGTTGCCTAAAAATGTATATACTTTTATCAAAAACAAAAAAATATAAAATTGTAATGAGTTTTGACTGATATTGTCCAAAAATTGAATTTTTTCAAGAACAGACGCTTTCAGTCATTTCTAACCAAAAATGTAGGTAATTTTTGACCGATTTTTGCCCTAATTCTAACATATTTTTTTTTAAAAAGTTGGATTTTTTCTAACTTGTTTTTTTTTTGTGAAAATTTGGGAAATTTTTAACCGATTTTGGTGCTAATTGTTAACTGAGATTCTTAAAAAAAAATCAAAATCACATTTCAGACGATTTCAGTCGTTTGTACCGATTTTGGCTCTAATTTTAGTCTGCATTTTTTTCAAAAATATAGTTTATTTTATCCTTAATTGTTTTTTCTTAAAAAATTTGGATAATTTTTAACTGATTTTGATACTAATTGTTAACTGAGTTTCTTGAGAAACTCCAAATTTGCATTTCAGGCATTTCTAGCCCACTTAGGTCCCAATTTTAAAGTGAATTTTTTCAAAAACTTGGGTAATTTTTAACCGATTTTCAATTTCATTCTTAATTAAATTTTTCGAAAAACTGCAAATTTGCATTTTTAAATGCTTTGTGTAATTTTTAAACGATTTTGGCCCTTTTCTTAAACTGAATTTTTCCCTAAGTTTTACATTTGCATTTTTAAAGGCAAATTTGCTTTTTTTTGACGTTTTGAGTCATTTCTAACCGATTTTTTCCCTAATTTTAATCTGCCTTTTGGTCTTAATCTTAACATGACTTTCAAAAAACATGAAATTTGCATCTTGAGGCGTGCTGATGCAAATTTCCCTTGCCTTGTGTAAAAAAATGTACTTTTACATTTTTTGTCCATGTAGAAAACTCATTCTTGAAAACTTTCATTCTTAATTCAATTTATGAAACAACTCTAATTGGGCATTTTAGACGCTTTGAGTAATTTATAACCAATTTTGACCCTAATTCTAACCTGTTTTTTTTTTAAATTTGGGAAATTTTTAACCGATTTTGGTGCTAATTGTTAAGTGAGATTCTCAAAAAAAATCAAAATCGCATTTCAGACGCTTTCAGTCGTTTCTAACCGATTTTGCCTCTAATTATAGTCTGCAATTTTTCAAAAATTTAGGTAATTTTTAACCGATTTTTGCCTTAATTCTAACATAATTTTTTTCAAAAAGTTGGATTATTTTTAACCGATTTTTGGTAATTTTCAATCGAAAAACTCCAAGCTTGAATTTTAGGCGCTTCGAATCATCTCTAACCGATTTTGTCTCTAATTCTGACCTGCATGTTTTCAAAAATTTGCGTTTCTAACCGATTTTGCTCCTAATTCTTAATTGAATTTTTCGAAAAACTCAAAATTTGTATTTTAGACTTTATTTAGTGGTTTCTAATCGATCTGCCCTAATTTTAACATTGTTTTTCCAACAATTTTAAATTTACAATTTCAGTCGCTTTTGATAATTTTTAACCGATTTTGCCTTTAATTGTTAACTGAATGTAAAACTCCAAATTTGCATTTTTTGCGAAATTTCTAACTAATCGTGGCCATAATTCTAATTTACATCCTTTCTAAAAATCCTAATTTGCAGTTTTAGAAATTTTATGTCATTTTTAGCTGTAACCTAAACTGAGTTTTTCAAAAACTTTCAATTTGCATTTGTAAACGCTTTGGGTTACTTTTAACCGATTTGATAAACACTCCAGTCCAAATTTTGATCCCAATCATAACGATTTTCTCTAAAGACACCAAATTTAAATTTTCATTTTGAGGAGCCCTGAAGCTTTTATGACAAATTGTAAAATTTTAATCAGTTTTGTCTGATTTTGTCCAAACATTGACTTTCTCCAAAAACATCAAAAGTTTAATTTTTAGGCCATGTGGATTATTTTTTACCCAATGTTGGCACTAATTCAAGAATGCATTTCTGCAAAAGTCCCAAACATGCTTTTCTAGATGCTTTGTAGAATTTTTAAACGATTTTGGGTAAAATTCAACCTGATTTTATCCACAAGCTTTTTAAGAAGAATCATTTTTAGCCAATTTTAGCATTAATTATTAGCAAAATTTCTCGAAAACTCAAAATTTACATTTTAGACGCTTTGAGTAATTTTTGACCAAACACGCAATTTTTCAAAAAATGGGAAAGAACTGCTGGAGCAACTTGGGGTTGTGACCCCTCATGTGAAACGATACATTGTGTTCTACCTGAGACCGTTTAGACAAAACCAAAAGAATAGCACTGGTAAAAATGGCAACACCATAGAAAAACACAAATTCGAAATTTGCTTGTCTTTAAAATATTGACAATTTTTTAGTCAAAAGAATCTAGAAGAATTCATTTGCTAATAATCCACACTCGACCTAGTAGAAAGGCAAAAATAACCTTACAGTGGTAGTACAGCGTCATTTTGCAAAATACAGTGAAAATGAGTTTTTTTCTCTAATATGTCAAGAATGGATGGGGCAAAGTTGGGGTCGCGACACTTCGTTTGAAAGGAACTTTTAAGGTCTACATTATAGCATTTAACTTATTTTCTCAAAAAACGCTGATGCTTTCAGTCATTTCTCATGGGTTTTGTCCCTAATTCTACCTACGTTTTTCCAAAAAATCCAAATTTGCATTTTAGATGCTTTAAGTAATTTTTAACTGATAAGGGCGGAATTCTAATCTAATCTTTAAAAAAAAATTTATTTGCATTTTTAAATGCTTTGGGTCATTTTCAACAGATTTTCCTTCCATCATCCTAAATTGAATGCACTATACACACTCCTAATTTATATTTCTACACGCTTTACGTCATCTTTTTGACCCGTTTTTGGCTTTACTCCTAATCTAAATTTTTTGAAAACTCTAAACTGGTATTTAAAGGTGTTTTGTGCCAAATTTATTTTGGCCCAAAAATCAAATTTAACCAAAAATAACGAAATTTAACCAAAAATAACAAATTAGAAGATTTGGATCACTTCTGCATGATTTTGCACTAAAATTGAATTTCTCCAAAAGCATTTGCACTCTAGACCATGTGGGTCATTTTTAACTGATTCTTGTGACTTATTTTAACCTGTATTTCTCAAAAAAATCTCAAATTTGTCTCAATAACAAATCCTTATTAAAATAAGCTATAAAGTGCAAATAGTGGTGTGATGCAAAAGTGAAAATACTCTCGTAATAAGAAATTAATCGATTAAAATTAATTAATTTAAATTAAATTTAACTAAATTCCGTCTTTGAACTCGGAATTTAACTATATTCCAACTTTAAACTCGAAATTTAACTGTATTCCGACTTTAAACTCGGATTTCATTTAGTTAAATTCCAAGTTTACTAAATTCCGACTTTGAACTCAGAATTTGCTATATTCCAACTTTAAACTCCGAATTTAACTAAATTCCGACTTTGAACTCAAAATTTAACTAAATTCCGACTTTGAACTCGAAATTTAACTATATTCTGACTTTAAACTCGGAATTTAACTATATTTCGACATTAAATTCGGAATTTAACTATATTCCGACTTTCAACTCGGAATTTAACTAAATTCCGACTTCGAACTCGAAATTTAATTTAGTTAAATTCCAACTTTAAACTCGTAATTTAACTAAATTCCGGCTTTGAACTCTAAATTTAACTAAATTACGACTTTGAACTCGAAATTTAACTATATTCCGACTTTAAACTCGGAATTTAACTTTACTTCGACATTCAATTCGGAATTTAGCTATATTCCGACTTTCAACTCCGAATTTAACTAAATTCCGACCTCGAACTCGAAATTTAATTTAGTTAAATTCCAAGTTTACTAAATTCCGACTTTGAACTCAGAATTTAACTATATTCCAACTTTAAACTCGGAATTTAACTAAATTCCGACTTTAAACTCTAAATTTAACTAAATTCCGACTTTGAACTCGAAATTTAACTATATTCTGACTTTAAACTCGGAATTTAACTAAATTCGGACTTTGAACTCGGAATTTAAGAAAAAAAATCTTGTTGGCGATTCTACGCCTTCGTAAAGAACAATTAAAGAAAAAAACAGAAATTAAATTAAATATTAGTATAGGAAGTGTAGGAAAAATAAGGAAATTTAATTTACTTAAATTCCGGATTTACTAAATTCCGGCTTTGAACTCGGAATTTAACTAAATTCCGACTTTGAACTCAGAATTTACTATATTCCAACTTTGAACTCCAAATTTCACTAAATTCCGACTTTGAACTCAAAATTTAACTAAATTCCGACTTTGAACTCGAAATTTAACTATATTCCGACTTTAAACTCGGAATTTAACTATATTTCGACATTAAATTCGGAATTTAACTATATTCCGACTTTCAACTCGGTATTTAACTAAATTCCGACTTCGAACTCGAAATTTAATTTAGTTAAATTCCAAGTTTATTAAATTCCGACTTTGAACTCGGAATTTAACTATATTCCAACTTTAAACTCGGAATTTAAGTATATTCCGAGTTTAAACTCGGAATTGCATTTAGTTAAATTCCAAGTTTACTAAATTCCGACTTTAAAACTCAGAATTTAACTATATTCCAACTTTAAACTCGTAATTTAACTAAATTCCGACTTTGAACTCTAAATTTAACTAAATTACGACTTTGAACTCGAAATTTAACTATATTCCGACTTTAAACTCGGAATTTAACTTTATTTCGACATTAAATTCGGAATTTAGCTATATTCCGACTTTCAACTCGGAATTTAACTAAATTCCGACTTCGAACTCGAAATTTAATTTAGTTAAATTCCAAGTTTACTAAATTCCGACTTTGAACTCAGAATTTAACTATATTCCAACTTTAAACTCGGAATTTAACTAAATTCCGACTTTGAACTCTAAATTTAACTAAATTCCGACTTTGAACTCGAAATTTAACTATATTCTGACTTTAAACTCGGAATTTAACTAAATTCGGACTTTGAACTCGGAATTTAAGAAAAAAAATCTTGTTGGCGATTCTACGCCTTCGTAAAGAACAATTAAAGAAAAAAACAGAAATTAAATTAAATATTAGTATAGGAAGTGTAGGAAAAATAAGGAAATTTAATTTACTTACATTCCGGATTTACTAAATTCCGGCTTTGAACTCGGAATTTAACTAAATTCCGACTTTGAACTCAGAATTTACTATATTCCAACTTTGAACTCCAAATTTAACTAAATTCCGACTTTGAACTCAAAATTTAACCAAATTCCGACTTTGAACTCGAAATTTAACTATATTCCGACTTTAAACTCGGAATTTAACTATATTTCGACATTAAATTCGGAATTTAACTATATTTCGACTTTCAACTCGGAACTTAACTAAATTCCGACTTCGAACTCGAAATTTAATTTAGTTAAATTCCAAGTTTATTAAATTCCGACTTTGAACTCGGAATTTAACTATATTCCAACTTTAAACTCGGAATTGCATTCAGTTAAATTCCAAGTTTACTAAATTCCGACTTTAAACTCAGAATTTAACTATATTCCAACTTTAAACTCGTAATTTAACTTTATTTCGACATTAAATTCGGAATTTAGCTATATTCCGACTTTCAACTCGGAATTTAACTAAATTCCGACTTCGAACTCGAAATTTAATTTAGTTAAATTCCAAGTTTACTAAATTCCGACTTTGAACTCAGAATTTAACTATATTCCAACTTTAAACTCGAAATTTAACTATATTCTGACTTTAAACTCGGAATTTAACTAAATTCGGACTTTAAACTCGGAATTTAAGAAAATAATCTTGTTGGCGATTTATACGCCTTCGTAAAGAACAATTAAAGAAAAAAACAGAAATTAAATTAAATATTAGTATAGGAAGTGTAGGAAAAATAAGGAAATTTAATTTACTTAAATTCCGGATTTACTAAATTCCGGCTTTGAACTCGGAATTTAACTAAATTCCAACTTTGAACTCAAAATTTAATTTAGTTAAAAATTCCGAGTTTAAGTAGGAAATTTAGTAAACTCGGAATTTAAGTAAATTAATTTTTTTTTTACTACACTTTATTACCTATACTATTATTTAATTTAATTTATGTGTTTTCTTTAATTGTTTTTTTCGAAGGCGTAGAATCGCCAACAAGATTTTTTTTCTTAAATTCCGAGTTCAAAGTCAGAATTTAGTTAAATTTCGAGTCTACTAAATTCCGACTTTGAACTCGGAATTTTACTAAATTCCGACTTAAACTCGGAATTTTTAACTAAATTAAATTCCGAGTTCAAAGCCGGAATTTAGTAAACCCTGAATTTAAGTAAATAAAATTTCCTTCTTTTTCCTACACTTTACTACCTATACTAATATTTAATTTAATTTCTGTTTTTTTCTTTAATTGTTCTTTACGAAGGCGTAGAATCGCCAACAAGATTTTTTTTCTTAAATTCCGAGTTCAAAGTCCGAATTTAGTTAAATTCCGAGTTTAAAGTTAGAATATAGTCAAATTCCGAGTTCAAAGTCGGAATTTAATAAACTTGGAATTTAACTACATTAACTTTCGAGTTCGAAGTCGGAATTTAACTATATTCCGACTTTCAACTCGGAATTTAACTAAATTCCGACTTCAAACTCGAAATTTAATTTAGTTAAATTCCTAAAAAGTTTATTAAATTCCGACTTTGAACTCGGAATTTGACTATATTCCAACTTTAAACTCGAATTTAACTAAATTACGAGTTTAAGTCGGAATTTAAGAAAAAAAATCTTGTTGGCGCTTCTACGTCTTCGAAAAAAAAAACAATTAAAGAAAAAAACATAAATTAAATTAAATATTAGTATAAAGTAAAGCAAAAATTAGTATAAAGTAAATAAAAAAGTAATAAAGTGTAGGCAAAATTATAAAAAAAGTATAAAAAAGAAAGTAAAAAAAGTGTAAAGAAATGTTAACAAAAACTGTAAAAGTGTTAAAAAATTTTTAAAAATATGTAGAAAAAATTATAAAAAAAGAATATAAAAAAAGTGTAATGTGCAAAAGAAAGTGTAAAAAAGATATAAACAAAAACTTTACAAAAGAAAATAATCTGAGCTGGTGATATTTGGATAAATCTGGCAACTTCTTCGGCCAAGTTTTGGGTTCGAATTCTCGAGATTCGAATAGCCAAATACTGCTTTTTGTGGATTTATTTTTCCTTATTGATTTTGTAGCAAAACAGAATTTTGGACCAAAAATTGAGTTTCTTTAAAATTGCAAAATAAAATTAGTTTCTATTTATAGTCTATTTTTTCGAGGATTTTTTGAATTAAATGTAAATGTGTTCTTTTTCTGAGTTTTGAACCATAAACTGTTTTTTTTTATAATAACTGTGACTATTTCGATCGATTTCGTTCCAAGAAATTAAATTATTTAATTATTTTTTTCAATATATAATATTTAATATTTTTCAACAGATTTTGTCAATTGATTTTGAAGAAAAAATTGAAATTTTAGTTCACAAATTGAGTTTAATTAAAATTTGCTTAAAAAAATGCGTTATAGTGGTTACAAAACGTTTTTGAGGTGTCTTTTTTAACTAAATAAAAATGTATTTTTTTTTATTTTGAACCAAAGATTTATTTTTTGATTGAATGCTTTATGAGGGTTTCGTTGGAATTTGGCCCAATAACTAATTTTGTTAATAATTCTAAAAAAAGAGTTTTTGCCCCGAGCCTGAAACAAAAAGTGATTTGAGTTTTGTTCAGTGTGTATTATTCACTGTTTTTTAACGTTGGTGTGCGCCAAAGGAAGGTGGCTCATTAAATATCATCAGATCTCGACAAAAGTGTGATGAGTTGCCTTAGATATGTCGTTATTCTTACGCACGAGTTTACATCAAGGACCACTGAATACCCTAAACCAACTACCAAATTTTACACTAGAATTATGGTTAAATGTAATTAAACAGTAACATACATAACATACATAACAATTTGCAGTATGTATCATTAAAACAGACAGCGGAGCAAGGAGCAAGCAACCAATTTTTGATCTGCATGAGTAACTAACACTCTATGTTTCATTATTATTAAAGTTTAAAAAATTTGTGCGTGTTCAGTATGTTTTTGTGAAACGATTGCAAATTGATGCGTATTATTGTTGTTTTAGATACAGCAGCACCTTACGTCCTCTACAAAGATGGCATGGACAGGGCGCAATCTCAGTGGGGACCGCAAGACCTTTATCCGCCGCCCCAGCAGCAGCCCACCCCCCAGGGGGCGGCCAGCCCTCCGCAGCAGGCCCTGGGACCCACTCCGGTTCCACCCCTGGGGGTAGAGGCTGATTCCGTGCCACCCCGGGATCAAGTCAGTGTAAGTTTTATTATATCCCACTTTAATTTTTGGAGAGTTAATTAGAACTATTAAAAACAGAGTTTGCCGTCCCCCGCCCCGTCCCCGTACCCCGCCACGCAAGCAGAACCAGGCCGCGACGACACCGATCCGATCCAACCGGAGGCGCCCACGATGGACTTGGAACCCAGACCGTCGTCTCAGCAATGTTTTCCCACTGATCTCCAGCAGCAAGCAGCTCAGCAACAAGTTGTGGCAGCGCATCAGCAACAACAGGCCTACCAGCAATACGCTCGCGCCCCTCCACCGGCTGCACCGCCTCCCTCGGTTCCCGGAGTGCCGCCCCATATGCTGGGCGCCAACTTTTCCGCCCTCCAGTATTTGAAACAACCCGGAATGATGTTGACGAGTTTGGGACCCGATGGAGTAGGAGGTTGGTATTGTCGCACTTCTGACTGTAGATTTTGGGGTTTCAATCCCAGGATCCCAAAAATTGTTTTATTATCATTTTGTCATGAAAGTGATTTATTGGTAAATGATGGGAGTTGCGTATGTAATCTTAAAGTTTTGCATTCCTAAAGTTCGAGAAAAACCTAATTTTCTTATTTTCAAAGATTGACCCATCGAGTTTGTGCTCATTTTCAGCTACTTTTTTCCAACTGAGACAATGTCGTTGTCAGATTTTACTTATCTTTTAAGTAGTTCGAGAAAAACATAACTTTCTTATTTTCGAAGGTTGACCCATCGAGTTTCTACTCGTTTTCGACTACTTTTTTCCAACTAAGCAAATGCTCTTGTCAGATTCGACTTATCTCTCAACTAGTCCGAGAAAAACGTTACTTTTTTAGTTTCAAATATTGAACCATCGAGTTTGTGCTCATTTTCAGCTACTTTTTTCCAACTAAGACAATGACGTTGTCAAATTGTATTTGCCTCTCACGTAGTTCGAAAAAAACATAACTTTTTTATTTTCAAAAATTGACCCATCGAGCTTGTACTCGTTGTCGACTACTTTTTTCCAACTAAGACAATGCTCTTGTCAGATTTGACTTATCTCTCAACTAGTTCGAAAAAAACGTTACTTTCTTGTCAAATATTGAACCATTGAGTTTGTGCTCATTTTCAGCTACCTTTTTCTAACTAAGACAATGACGTTGTCAGATTTTACTTGTCTCTCACGTAGTTCGATAAAAACATAACTTTCTTATTTTAAAAAATTGACCCATCGAGCTTGTACTCGTTTTCGACTACTTTTTTCCAACTAAGACAATGCTCTTGTCAGATTTGACTTATCTCTCAACTAGTTCGAGAAAAACGTTACTTTCTTATTGTCAAATATTGAACCATTGAGTTTGTGCTCATTTTCAGCTACTTTTTTCCAACTAAGACAATGTCGTTGTCAGATTCTACTTATCTTTTAAGTAGTTCGAGAAAAACATAACTTTCTTATTTTCGAAGGTTCATCCATCGAGTTTCTACTCGTTTTCGACTACTTTTTTCCAACTAAGCAAATGCTCTTGTCAGATTCGACTTATCTCTCAACTAGTCCGAGAAAAACGTTACTTTTTTAGTTTCAAATATTGAACCATCGAGTTTGTGCTCATTTTCAGCTACTTTTTTCCAACTAAGACAATGACGTCAAATTTTATTTGCCTCTCACGTAGTTCGAAAAAACATAACTTTTTTATTTTCAAAAATTGACCCATCGTGCTTGTACTCGTTGTCGACTACTTTTTTCCAACTAAGACAATGCTCTTGTCAGATTTGACTTATCTCTCAACTAGTTCGAAAAAAACGTTACTTTCTTATTGTCAAATATTGAACCATTGAGTTTGTGCTCATTTTCAGCTACTTTTTTCTAACTAAGACAATGACGTTGTCAGATTTTATTTGCCTCTCACGTAGTTCGAGAAAAACATAACTTTTTTATTTTCAAAAATTGACCTATCGAGCTTGTACTCGTTTTTGACTACCTTTTTCCAACTAAGACGATGCTCTTGTCAGATTTGACTTATCTCTCAACTAGTTCTAGAAAAACGTTACTTTCTTATTGTCAAATATTGAACCATTGAGTTTGTGCTCATTTTCAGCTACTTTTTTCTAACTAAGACAATGACGTTGTCAGATTCTACTTATCTTTTAAGTAGTTCGAGAAAAACATAACTTTCTTATTTTCGAAGGTTCATCCATCGAGTTTCTAATCGTTTGTGACTACTTTTTTCCAACTAAGCAAATGCTCTTGTCAGATTCGACTTATCTCTCAACTAGTCCGAGAAAAACGTTACTTTTTTAGTTTCAAATATTGAACCATTGAGTTTGTGCTCATTTTCAGCTACTTTTTTCTAACTAAGACAATGACGTTGTCAGATTTTACTTGTCTCTCACGTAGTTCGATAAAAACATAACTTTCTTATTTTCAAAAATTGACCCATCGAGTTCGTGCTCGTTTTCGACAACTTTTTTCCAACTAAGACAATGACATTGACAAATTTTACTTGTCTCTCACGTAGTTCGTAAAAAACATCTTTCTTATTTTCAAAAATTGACTCATCGAGTTTGTGCTCGTTTTCGACTTCTTTTTGCCAACTAAGAAAATGCTCTTGTCAGATTTGACTTATCTCTCAACTAGTTCGAGAAAAACCTTACTTTCTTATTTTCAAATATTGAACCATTGAGTGAGTGCTCATTTTCAGCTACTTTTTTCCAGCTATCACAATGACATTGTCAGATGTTACTTGTCTCTTACGTAGTTCGAGAAAAACATAGCTTTCTTATTTTCAAAAATTGACCCATCGAGTTTGTACTCGTTTTCGACTACTTTTTTCCAACTAAGAAAATGCTCTAGTCAGATTTGACTTATCTCTCAACTGGTTCGAGAAAAACGTTACTTTCTTATTTTCAAATATTGAACCATCGAGTGAGTGCTCATTTTCAGTTACTTTTTTCCAACTAACACAATGACATTGTCAGATTTTACTTGTCTTTCACGTAGTTCGAGAAAAACATAGCTTTCTTATTTTTAAAAATTGACCCATCGAGTTTATACTCGTTTTCGACTATTTTTTTCAAACTAAGAAAATGATCTGGTCAAATTTGACTTATCTTTCAGCTAGTTCGAGAAAAACGTTACTTTCTTATTTTCAAATATTGAACCATAGAGTTTGTGCTCATTTTCAGCTACTTTTTTCCAACTAAGACAATGTCGTTGTCAGATTTTACTTATAGTTTGAGAAAAATATAACTTTCTTATTTTCAAAAATTTACCCATCGAGTTTGTGCTCGTTTTCAACTGCTTTTTTCCGACTAAGAAAATGCTTTTGTCAGATTTGACTTATCTCTCACATAGTTTGAGAGAAAGGTAACTCCCGTTGGTAAATCACGATGGTTCCGATATATCTTGACATGTAGACCACTACGTAAGCACAGTACATACCAAATTTCAGCGTCCTGGCACTAACCTTTCTCGAGATGTCATCACTTAATAACTTTTTCTACAGCGATCATTTTGTATTTTTAAAAATGTTATTTTTAGCGAATTGGTAGATATGACCATCAGTTCAAAAAACAGCTCTAACCTAGCTACCGTTAGCTATTTTACCATTCATGGTACCCCACCTGCATCCAATAAGCAATTCTCTAATTATTATCATAACTCAGCTACCATAGTTGCAATAACTAAGTCAGCTAAATTACCATTCATGGTACCCCCATGGGTACCAAGTTTAAACCAATAGTTCCCTAAATATGATCTTTTCTACATTCCCTCCATTTAAAATACATGGACTCAATGCAATTCTTATTGGAAAGTTGTGGCTGCGTATTTATCGTCGTGGTTTGTACGTATTGAGCCTGTGACCTGCGAATTTATCGTCGCGGAACGACTAGAATCTACGTAATGGCGTCTCGCATGACACAACATTTTTAAATTGTCCAGGCTTTGTAAATCGGGGACGACCATCGGGCATTTTGTCAACAGTCTTCCTAGAAATGTTCAAATGTTCACCTGCCATACTTTTTCATTGTTTTTGGGCCGATTTTCCTCAGTCTAAACCTTTAAAAGTTAATATTTATGTTGAGCTGTCAGACGGAAATGAAAAGCGACCGTGGCGCCCCAGGGGTGGCGTCCCATGACGACAAATCGAGAAACTAGGAAAAATTGACCGAAGACTTTGCAGGTTTTGCTTCGAAATTCAATTAAGACCATTTCACGACCTCCCAGCGAAAAAGTGATTCCTAGGTGCCGAAAACAAAACATTCCACGGTATCCGTTGGGATAGGAAGGGATATGCTAGAATATACGGGTTCGGCACAAATCGACTTCAAAGTTGCAAAATTTCAAATTTAAAGTTTAAAAATTCGTCAAAATTTCAAATTCAAAGATAGGATCTTGATTTTTTTTCGAGATCAAGGGCCCATATGTGTGTTATCTCACTGAGTAATTTCAGATTTTTTACTGCAAAAATGTGGATATATAAAGGTAAAAAAATGTAAAACAATTGGAAACAAAGGAGTGCAGAAGCCCAGGAAGGCGACTATTACAAGAAAACCCTGGCAATTTTGCTGAGATTTTTCTAGATTTTGATTAGATACTTAAATACATCGTAAAATTTGGTATCGAAAAAACTGCGTTTTTGACTTTTTGGTACGCTAGTGCTCAGCCCCCCTCCCCCCCCCCCCAAACCGACCATATTTTAGTTATCATAGTAAAATCAAATTGGGAGAGATGCTTAAATATTGGAACGCGTTCGGATATAAATATTGAAAAAAAGAGTTGTTTTTAGGTGGCCAGTTGGATCAGTACGCATCCAACATGCAAGATCTGCGCAGCGCTTCACTGCCCGACGTCATCCAGCAGCAGCAAGCCAACATGAAGAAGGCGTCCAGTCTGAGTGGGGAATTGAGGCTTTTCAAATGTTTGACGTGCGGAAAGGACTTCAAGCAAAAGAGTACATTGTTGCAGGTCAGTCGCACCACTATTTTCAGGAAAACCAAAGAGTTATTGGAGACGTTTACAGCACGAGAGGATACACACGGACAGCAGGCCGTACGGGTGCCCGGAGTGCGGCAAACGGTTCCGGCAACAGTCGCACCTGACGCAGCACTTGCGCATTCACGCCAACGAAAAGCCGTACGCGTGCGTCTACTGCGAGCGCACGTTCCGACAGCGAGCGATCCTGAACCAGCACCTGCGCATACACTCGGGTGAGAAGCCGTACGAATGTCCGGAGTGCGGGAAACACTTTCGGCAGAAGGCTATTCTCAACCAGCACGTCCGCACACACCAAGGCGAGCAAAGCCCCCTGGCGGCGGCCACTCTCGCGGCCTTAGCAGCACACTCTGTCTGAAGATGGTTCACTTGTCGAAACGTCGCCCTTCGCAATTTTAACCGGCTTTAGATGCATGTTACGCGAGCCATCTTCAGGCGTAAACCTGTAATTAGCTTGATGTGGATGCGGGCGGTTGGAGTGGTCTGCTGCTTGTTTTCCACACACACTTTTTTAATCACATTTTTCACTAAAATATGACCAGGAACTGATAAAGTACATGTCAATATACTTGTTTCAGAGTCAACTTGGAGTTGGTTCCTAGTTGTAGGTAGTTTTTTTTAATATTTATGCCCTACTAGTTTGTTTTATTGTGTTTTTATTGCTTAGTTACCAAGTACAGAAACGTAAACTTTATGACCCGCGCGGGCATAAGGTAAATACGGGGTGTTCATTAGAAAACTTCATCTAGCAGGCTATGAAATTTTGACAGAAGAAGAGGACTAGATTAAGTTTTCTAATGAACACCCCGTATATTTTACGATTTTTTTTTTAATAATGATTTATTGCTGAAACACACTAACATGAACTGGTGGGATATAAAAGTTTGTATGCACCACGGGCATGGGCATATGTCCATGTCCTTGATACATAAATAACTATTATGTATAGAGCACCTTACTTTATAATGGGCAGGTTGAAGGGCTCAGGGGGGCAAAACTAACAAAATGCTTTTCACTATGCAGCTCAATTACAATATCGAACGGCACATTTTTCCGATGAGATTCACTTCTATATACAGGGTGGCTCACGCAAAAGGAAACTATTTTTCTATGCAGGCTGCTTCTTTTATGTGTTCCCACTGTCTCCGAAACGGTCAAATTTTCATTGGTTTTCGGTTATTTGGAAAAATGTGAGAATTTCTTTTAAAAGTTTTTTTATAAAAGAGACAACTTTTTCCTAATTTGAGCGACCTTGTAACTCTTACCGTTTTGGAGATAGCAATGGTGGGAACACTTAAAGGAACACCCTGCATAAGTACATACATAAAGGTTAGTTTAACTCGTTCGTACTGAATGGACCCACCTATAAATTTAGGAAGTTACTAAACAGGGAAAATGTTAGCATGTCGCTTTTTATGAGACATCCTGTTGAATGGTCAATAACATCACCATTTTGAGGTTTTGATGATAATACATTATAAGATATTACTGTTTCTAGCTCTGACACATTCCTCTTTCTCTGTCATAGCAATTTGGCTTCATCAAATGCAATTAATGCACTCAAACCTGGTATACGATATACGGGGTGAAAGACAATATTTTAAAAGAAACAGTCACTGCTTTTCTCAGGTTGAAAGGAATATACCTATTGCTCATTCACTTGTTGTTGCCATCTCATTACCTTATGCCTATTTCCTTTTAGCTCACGATAAAAATGTCAAACTCAGCTTTCTAAAGCCCACTTGATGTCAATAATAAGTGAATTGGTTATATTAACAGCGATCTCAGAACTAACAATCTCGTTTTAATAACGAACGAAACGTTACAGACGTGAGCCCCCATCTGGTATTTAAGAACGGCATCAATCCAACTCTCTGGCCCCAGGACGTGCCCTTTCCTCCGGACGAAGGTAAGGAGGAGGTGGCCTCGACCTACGGAGATGGTGACAACGGAGCCAACGAAAGGACCAACTGCTTTTCGCCAAACGGAGTCGTGGGCAATTTGCAGTATCCTGCCTACTTTAAAGACGCAAAAGGTACGTTCAATTGTTGGTGATTTTAGTTTTAAAGAGACACTTAAAGCATTTTCGGAAACTTACACGGGTTAACTCACTAACCGCGCTGAAGGGTGTTTGTTTTCCAATTCGCGTGCGCGAAAGTCCTTTTACACGCACGCATCCAAACTTACAGAAGACTACAAAAGAAAAATTCCTTGAGGGAAAAATTTGGTACCTATAACAAGTGCGGACCACTTTCCACACTTGTTCCAAACCCGGCTCGAAGGACCAAAATGTTTCAAGCTGCTTAAATTTGATAATTAAAGAAATGCGGCTCGAAGGACCAAGAAGTTCGTTAAAAAAACCTTTTTGTCAAGTGTAATTTCGCAATTAAATCCTTGATCGTCAGCAGTAACACTGCGGATGAGTAAAAAAACAATTTAGTCACTTAATTCAACTGTCGTTTTCTGATCATGACCTCCTGCCTCAAAGGACCAAAATGTAAAAACCTGCTGAATCTTGCTGATTAAAGCAGTGCTGCTCAAAAGACCGGAAAAGTTAAACGTACATGTCGAGTCTAATATGGAGACTTTCTCCTTAACCGTCAGTCAAGATACTTTTAAGTGAATCCATGTTGTATGTATGAAGATGAAAGCAAATTTAGTCACTTTTAAATCGACTGTGGTTTGCTGATTATCAAACCCGGCTCGAAGGACCAAAATGTTTCAAGCTGCTTAATTTTGATGATTAAAAAAGTGCGGCTCGAAGGACCAAGAAGTTCGTTAAAAAAACCTTCTTGTGGAATGTAATTTTGAAATTAAATCTTTGACCAGGAGCAGTAATTTTGCGAATGAGTAAAAAACCAATTTAGTCTTAGAAGAAAAAATTAATTTTAGAACTTGGGAATAAAAAAAAATAATATATACCCGGCCTGAACACACTCTCGTACTTTCGAGAACGGGGGCGACCATTCCCGGTTCGCGTTTATTCTAGATTGGTTCCCGACGACCGACCATCGGGCGTAACACTATTAAGTGTTTGGCCTTCTTATAAGGTTTTGAGAGAAGTCTTAAATTTCATACATTTTCTTAGGAATGAACCATTCAGTTTTCGGCCCCGGCGGCTCCTTCAATCCCTTGCAATACCTGAAACAGGGCCAAGGGGGCAAAGGCCTGCCGGACGTCATCCAGCACGGCAGGTCCGCAGGAATGCCGCTCTACGTCCGCTGTCCCATCTGTCAGAAAGAGTTCAAACAGAAGAGCACGCTGCTGCAACATGGCTGCATACATATCGAGAGCCGACCTTATCCCTGTCCAGAATGTGGGAAAAGGTAAGAGACAAAGTTGTTTAACTAACTATTAGAAACTTTCTAGTTTTACTATTTACTAAATAGTATTACTAGACAGGTTCTCCTGATAATATGACAGAACCGTCCCAACTCTCCCACATAATATAGTCCATTTCAAATAGTTGTTGATCTAGTAGGGTGTAAAAATGACATATTTTTGATGAATATGTATTTGAAATTGACCAGATCAACGAGCTAGTGTATCATGTATGGAGAGACCCTATTATTTAACAGTTTTGACCCCCTTTTCGGCAGTGGGTCACACAAAAATGGCGACGATATCAGCCGAAACTGACGTCTTACGTGGGTTTTTCTTAAAAAATATGTCCACATTTCAAAAAATGTAGCACTTGGAAGTTCTTCATTAATTCCTGGGTTTCTTGCTACTAGGTTTAGGCAACAGAGTCACTTGACGCAACATTTAAGGATACACACAAACGAGAAGCCGTACGGGTGCGTCTATTGCGGGCGCAACTTTAGGCAACGCACCATTTTAAATCAGCACCTCCGGATTCACACTGGGGAGAAGCCGTACAAGTGCACTCAGTGTGGGAAGGACTTTAGGTAAGTAGTATAACTGTAGTCAATTATCGGAAGAAGAAGAGTTCGAGAGTGAACTCGCAGAGAGAAGAAACACTTTCCTATGAGTAAAAATTCTTTAGGAACCCAAAGCATCTGAACCAGTGAACTGGATTTCAATCCCAGTTAATTGGTTTAGATGCTCAAGTCAGGTGAAACCGGCTTAATATACCATTCTTGACACAAATTGCTTGAAAGCTTAGAAAAAGCTATGAGGGTGATTGAAAAATTACAATCGAAACGTCGACAATTTTTGGCACTCACCACCGATCGAGGCAATATTTTTGTTTAGATGGAACTCTTTATTCAGTAAAACATTGTTTCCTTGCATAGGCAAAAAGCGATCTTAGATCAGCACACCAGAACCCACCAGGGCGACAGACCGTTCTGCTGCCCCATGCCCAATTGCCGGCGAAGATTCGCTACGGAGCCCGAAGTGAAGAAGCACATAGACAACCATATGAACCCGCATGCGGCGAAAACGCGCAGGGACTCCACTAGCTCTGATGGAAAGCTGCATACCAATGGTAAGTCGCTGGGTCGAACAAAAGTCTTGTTCCAACAGGGAATCTGTCAAAAGTGGTCATGATCGCTTGCAACTTTTCCTGAAGGCCCAAACTCATGTCTGGTTTTATACCTTAAGTTTAAACAAAATTTTAACTAACTATATTACTTGACGCGTTAACTCTTCCCTTCCTTTTTCATATACCTCCATTCCTCATCTACTCTTGGTCTCTCTTGCTCTCTTGCCTTTCCCTTCGGTAGAATTCATCTCTCACAATTCCCAACTCCCACAAGGGTTATGGACACTGTCAATATCTTTAGTTTAACTTAAAGCCGAGTTTAAACTCAAGGTTTGGGTTTACTTCTTCTTGGAAACGGTCCAGCTAAGGTTTTTGAAGCAACTGTTGCTTTCATTACCAAGAAACTTAGGCCTAGTTTATACCTTAAGTTTAAACTTCGGCTCAATGATTCAACTATATTACTTGACGCGTTAACTTTTCCCGTCCTTTTTCACCGTCTCTCACAGTTCCCAATTCCCACACTCGTTATGGACACTATTGAAATCTTTGGTTTAACTTGAAGTGGAGTTTAAACTGAAGGTTTAGGTTCACTCCTTCTTGGTACTAAGACCTTTGAAGCAACTGTTGCTTCTAGTTACGGAAGCAAGAGTTGCCAGGTTGAGTTTCATGCTAAGCCACTACCAAACCTGAGTTTCTTACCAAGAAATCAGGTCTGGTTTTATACCTTAAGTTTAGCTGAAGGATTCAAACCTTCAACTATATTACTTGAAGTGTTAACTTTTTCTGTCCTTTTTCTTATTCCTCTATTCCTCATTCCGTCACCGTCTCTCTTGCTCTTTCCCTTCCTTTTAGCAGAATTTATCTCTCAAGTTCCCAATTTCGACAATCGTCATGGACACTTTCAAAGTCTTTGGTTTAACTTGAAGTTTGGGTTTACCCTTTTTTGGAACAGGCCCAGCTAAGATCTTCGAAGCAAGTATTGCTTCGGTTACCAAGAAGCTCAGGTCCGGTTTTATACCTTAAGTTTAAACTAAGGCTGAAGAATCGAACTATATTATTTGATGTCTTAACTCTTCCTGTCCTTTTTCATATTTCTCCATTCTTCATCCCGTCTCCGTTAGTCTCACTCTTTCCCTTCCATTTCGTAGAATTTAACTTCTCATTCAACTGTGGTTTATCATAAAGCAAAGATTAAATTTAGGGCATAAAACCTCATTGTTCAAATTGAATTCGTAGAAAAAATCAACCCTCAAAGAGATTGATAAAAGTCCAAGATCAAAAACAACTGAACTCTAAGTCAGCAACTACTACTGACTTAGAGTTCAATTGTTTTCGACTTTAGGCTCAATTTGAAAGGAAGTGTATTTGAAGTGGTACCAAGATATTATGCAATTTAGGGATGCTGCCGCGCGGTCTGACGCCCACCAGCGTAGTGAAACCGGAGCTGTACTTCCCCCAATGTTACCCTAGTTTCAACCCCCCGACGAGCGTAGCTCAGTTTCAAGCTGCGGTAAATCAGGAGTTCAAACCGACGAACGGGCTTCCCACCCAGTGACTAACAGCTGGCTGGCAACTGGGCCCGCCTTGTATAGGTTAATTCGAGGTCGGTACGACCTCGGATGGAGGGTGTATCGACCGTTGGCACATCGAATCAGCTCTTTCTCTCAAGACTTAAAACAAAATAACATTAAATTGTTTTGAACCCTTTTTTGATACTGGTGAAGGGCTTTGATAAGGGATTGACATTTGGTGCAAATTTATTCAGTGATTATGTTTGGTTTTATATTGATTAGCAGCAGAGTTAACTTGACAGAAAATCGAACTTCTTCTGATGGGTACAAAAATAGATATGAGTTGATAGAAACTCAGGTGCAAGTTAATGTAACATAAGCTTGTGCTTTGCTATTTTTTAAATGGATTGTTAACAAAATATTCTGATGTACTTCAGAATGTACTGGAGTTAAAAATCTTCGCAGAATGTAACTGTAAACCATGGGAAATCTCTGTAGAGAACGTATATGGAGATGGGCAATATTATTAATTCTGAAAAGCCCATACAAACTTCAGTGAATGCATTCTGAGAATTTGTATGTTAACATAACTTTTTTTTGTCATTCTCAGAGTGTAACATAAACCTGTCCTTTGAATTTTAAACGGATTAGTTTACTAAATTTGATTAAATTTCGGTAAATCATTTTTTTCGTAAAATTTCCTAAAGTCGCTCAGAATGTACTGGTGTCCAGAACCTTCTCAGAATATAACCTTAAACCATGAGAAATCTCCGCAGAGGACGCATATGGAAATAGGCAATATTAATAATTCTAATAAGTAAATCCTTCACTTCAGTGAGTACATTCTAAGGATTTGTATGTTAACGTGGATTTATCTTGACAACCTCAGAATGTAACATAAATCTGTGCTTTGAATTTTAAACGGATTAGTTTAAAAATCATGATTAGTTTTCGGTCAATTATTTTTTTTCTGTAAAGTCTCCGAATGTACCTCAAAATGTACTGGAATCAAGAATCTTCTCAGAATGTAAATGTAAACAATGATAAATCTCTGTAGATGGCGCATATGTTATTGGGCAATTTTTCTCATTCTGAAAAGTGCGTACATTCTGAGAATTTTCCGATTGTAACATAAACCTGAGCTTTGATTTTAAAAGGATTAGTTTAGAAAACATGATTAGTTTTCCGAAAATGATTTTTTTCGTAAAATCTCCGAATGTATCTCAGAATGTACTGGAGTCAAGAATGTTCTCAGAATGTAACTGTAAACCATAAAAAATCTCTGTAGAGGACGCATATGTTTATTGGCAATATTACTAATTCTGAAAAGTAATCCCAAACATCAGTGAGTACATTCTGAGGATTTGTACCTTAACATGCAATTATCTTAGCATTTTCAGAGTGTAACATAAATCTGCGCTTTGATTTTAAATTGGATTTGTTTAAAAAACATTACTAGTTTTAAAATCTCCGAATGTACTTCAGAATGTACTGAAATCAAGGATTTTCTCAGAATGTAACTGTAAACCATGATAAATCTCTGTCGAGGACGCATATGTTAATTGGCAATTTTACTAATTCTGAAAAGTGAGTCCAAATTTCAGTGAGCACATTCTGAGGATTTTGTACTTTAACATGAAATTATCTTGGCATTTTCAGAGTGTAATATAAACCTGAGCTTCGATTTTAAAACATGATTTGTTTTCGGAAAATAATTTTTTTCGTAATATCTCCTAATGAATCTTAGAACGTACTGGTGTCAAGAACCTTCTCAGAATGTAAGTATAAAACAAGAAAAATATCTGTAGGGGACGCATATGGGATTTTGCAATGTTATTCATTCTGAAAAGGGAATCCAAACTTTATGAGTGCATTCTGACTATTTTGTACCTTAACATGAAGTTTTGTTAGCATTTTTAGAGCGTAACATAAACTTGCGCTTTCATTTTGAAACGCATTAGTTTAAAAAACATGATTAGTTTTCGGTAAATTATTTTATTTGCAAAATCTCCTAATGTAGCTCAGAATATGTACTGGTGTCAAGAACCTTCTCAGAATGTAACCTTAAACCATGAGAAATCACCGCAGAGGACGCATATGGAAATGGGCAATATTAATAATTCTAATAAGCAAATCCTTCACCTCAGTGAGTACATTGTGAGGATTTGTATGTTAACGTGGATTTATCTTGACAACCTCAGAATGTAACATAAATCTGTACTTTGAATTTTAAACGGATTAGTTTAAAAATCATGATTAGTTTTCGGTTTTTTGTGAAGTCTCCGAATGTACCTCAGAATGTATTGGAATCAAGAATCTTCTCAGAATGTAACTGTAAGCAATGATAAATCTCTGTAGATGGCGTATATGTTAATTGGCAATTTTACTCATTCTGAAAAGTGAATACATTCTGAGAATTTTCAGAGTGTAACATAAACCTGAGCTTTGATTTTAAATCGGATTAGTTTAAAAATCATGATTAGCTTTCGATAAATTATTTTTTTCGCAAAATCTCCGAATATACCTCAGAATGTACTGGAGTCAAGAATCTTTTCAGAATGTAACTGTAAACGATGAAAAATCTCTTGGGATAACGCATATGGTAATTGGCAATTTTACTCATTCTGAAAAGTGAGTCCAAACTTCGAATGCATTGTGAGGATTTTGTACCTTAACATGAAATTATCTTGGCATTTTCAGAGTGTAACATAAACCTGATCTTCGATTTTAAAACGGATTAGTTTAGAAAACATGATTAGTTTTCGAAAAAATATTTTTTTCGTAAAATCTCCGAATGTACCTCAGAATGTACTGGAGTCAAGGATTTTCTCAGAATGTTACGGTAAACCATGATAAATCTCTGTAGAGCACGCATATGTTGATTGGCAATTTTACTAATTCTGAAAAGTGAGTCCAAACTTCAGTGAGTACAAAGGATTTTGTACCTTAATAGGAAATTATCTTAGAATTTTCAGAGTGTAACATAAATCTGTGCTTCGATTTTAAAACAGATTAATTTGAAAAACATGGTTTACTTTTCGATAAATTATTTTATTCGCCAATCTCCTAATGTATCTCAGAATGTATTGGTGTCAAAAACCTTCTCAGAATGTAATTTGTAAACCATGAAAAATCTCTGTAGAAGGCGCTTATGGAAATTTTCATTATTATTAATTCTGAAAAGTAAATACAAAGTTCGGTGAATAGGTACATTCTGAAGATTTATATATTAACATGCAATTATCTTGGCATTCTCAAATTATAACAGAAAACTGGGCTTTGAATTAGTTTAAAAAATATGATTACAGCCAGCTACATATATCATTATTCTAATAGCTTATTATAAAAGACTCGATGATATTACGTCGTGGGTCACACAAACATGGCAGACTTCCGGTCAAAAAACGATACAAATTTTAGGAAAATGCTGTCGATTGTTTGATATCTCTAGTCCTACTGGTTCCAATGCTCTATCCAAAATAACATGGAACACGTTTGGTCGAAAATACCTCAAATTGAGAGCAAAGTTTTGGTGAAGTTGTTGTTTTATTTATGTGTTTTCATGTTTTCACTCAGTTCAGGTTAGTTCAGGTTAGTCGAGGCCTATCTAGTCCGCCCCTGAACTAAGATTTTTGTGGGTTCATCTGAATCGAAATTCATTCATAGTTTTGGCTCGATTCTTATGCACCTATATTTGAGGCAAGAACAAAATTTAGTTGAGATTGAAAATATAAATATTACAAAATTTCAAAAGCAGTCTTACTACGTGTATATTTTATATACAGGGTGGTTACACGAAAATCAAACAGATTCTTCTCCGGGAACCCTGTATTCCCCTGGGACTCGTCTATTTTGTTTTTGAGGAAATTTTTTTTTTTAATTTTCTCTTTCGAAAACCAAAATTGATGTTGAAGGTGAGGTTGGATGATAATAATATAGAGGGTTCCTGAGAAAGACTCAGTTTTATTTTTGTTTGCCAATCCTGTATGTGAATTGATTTTCACCATCCTTGTCACCAGTTTTTGTATTTTCAACTTTCTTTTACAGGGTGGGTAAACAAAAAACGAAACAGATCCGTTTCCGGAAACTCAGTATATAATTATTAAAAATCCTCAGATTTGTCCATTGTGTTTTTGGTGAAAAAACATGTTTTTCTTTAAAATGTTTCCCTGGAAAACAAAATTGACGGGGTTGAGAATGATTCATGATAATATACAGAGTTCCTTAAAAAAACTTAGTTTTATTTTCTTTTGGCAATCCTGTATGTGAATTGATTTTCTCCAGTTTTTGTATTTTAAACTCTCTTTCACATAACATACTCCAAGGTGATTAAACGAAAACAAAATAGATCCATTTGGCAATCCAGTAGGTGAATTCATTTTTACTAGTTTTTGTATTTTAAACGCTCTTTTACATAATATAATACAGGGCGGCTAAACGAAAACAAAAGAGATCCGCTTTGGGAACCCCTGTATTTTATTATGAAAATTCTCTGGAGTCATATATTTTCTTTTTGAGGGACACAACATTTTTTTTTTTAACTTTCCTCTTCGAAAACAAAATTGTCGGGGTTGAGAATGGTTCATGGTAATATACAGGGTTCCTGAAAAAAACTTTTATTCTCGTTTGGCAATCCTGTATGTGACTTGATTTTCTCCAGTTTTTGAATTTTAAACTCTCTTTCACATAACATACTCTAGGGTGGGTAAACGCAAACAAAACCGATCCTTTCGGCAATCCAGTAGGTTAATTCATTTTCACCAGTTTTTGTATGTTAAACTTTTTTTCACATAGTATACTACAGGGTGGCTAAACGAAAACAAACCAGATCCATTTGGGAATCTAGTAGGTGAATTTATTTTCATCAGTTAATGTATTTTAAACTTTCTTTCACATAATATAATACAGGGCGGCTAAACACAAACAAAACAGATCCATTTGGCAACCAGTAGGTCTATTCATTTCCACCAGTTTTTGTATTTTACACTTTCTTTCACATAGTATAATACAGGGTGACTAAACACCAACAAAACAGATCCATTTGGCAATCCAGTAGATGAATTCATTTGCACAAGTTTTTGTATTTTAAACTTTTTTTCACATATTATAATACAGGGCGGCTAAGCGAAAACAAAATAGATCCATTTGCCAATCCAGCAGGTGAATTCATTTTCACCAGTTTTTATATTTTAAGCTTTCTTTCACATAGTATAATACAGGGCGGCTAAACACAAACAAAACAGATCCATTTGGCAACCAGTAGGTCTATTAATTTTCACCAGTTTTTGTATTTTACACTTTCTTTCACATAGTATAATACAGGGTGACTAAACACCAACAAAACAGATCCATTTGGCAATCCAGTAGATGAATTCATTTGCACAAGTTTTTGTATTTTAAACTTTTTTTCACATATTATAATACAGGGCGGCTAAGCGAAAACAAAATAGTTCCATTTGCCAATCCAGCAGGTGAATTCATTTTCACCAGTTTTTGTATTTTAATCTTTCTTTCACATAGTATAATACAAGGCGGCTAAACACAAACAAAACAGATCCATTTGGCAACCAGTAGGTCTATTCATTTTCACCAGTTTTTGTATTTTACACTTTCTTTCACATAGTATAATACAGGGTGACTAAACACCAACAAAACAGATCCATTTGGCAATCTAGTTGATGAATACATTTGCACAAGTTTTTGTATTTAAAACTTTCTTTCACATATTATAATACAGGGCGCCTAAGCGAAAACAAAACAGATCCATTTGCCAATCCAGTAGGTGAATTCATTTTCACCAGTTTTTGTATTTTAATCTTTCTTTCACATAGTATAATACAGGGCGGCTAAACACAAACAAAACAGATCCATTTGGCAACCAGTAGGTCTATTCATTTTCATCAGTTTTTGCATTTTACACTTTCTTTCACATAGTATAATACAGGGTGACTAAACACCAACAAAACAGATCCATTTGGCAATCCAGTAGATGAATTCATTTGCACAAGTTTTTGTATTTTAAACTTTCTTTCACATATTTATAATACAGGGCGGCTAAACACAAACAAAACAGATCCATTTGGCAACCAGTATGTCTATTCATTTTCACCAGTTTTTGTATTTTACACTTTCTTTCACATAGTATAATACAGGGTGACTAAACACCAACAAAACAGATCCATTTGGCAATCCAGTAGATGAATTCATTTGCACAAGTTTTTGTATTTTAAACTTTCTTTCACATATTTATAATACAGGGCGGCTAAACACAAACAAAACAGATCCATTTGGCAACCAGTATGTCTATTCATTTTCACCAGTTTTTGTATTTTACACTTTCTTTCACATAGTATAATACAGGGTGACTAAACACCAACAAAACAGATCCATTTGGCAATCCAGTAGATGAATTCATTTGCACAAGTTTTTGTATTTTAAACTTTTTTTCACATATTATAATACAGGGCGGCTAAGCGAAAACAAAATAGATCCATTTGCCAATCCAGCAGGTGAATTCATTTTCACCAGTTTTTGTATTTTAAGCTTTCTTTCACATAGTATAATACAGGGCGGCTAAACACAAACAAAACAGATCCATTTGGCAACCAGTAGGTCTATTCATTTTCACCAGTTTTTGTATTTTACACTTTCTTTCACATAGTATAATACAGGGTGACTAAACACCAACAAAACAGATCCATTTGGCAATCCAGTAGATGAATTCATTTGCACAAGTTTTTGTATTTTAAACTTTCTTTCACATATTTATAATACAGGGCGGCTAAACACAAACAAAACAGATCCATTTGGCAACCAGTATGTCTATTCATTTTCACCAGTTTTTGTATTTTACACTTTCTTTCACATAGTATAATACAGGGTGACTAAACACCAACAAAACAGATCCATTTGGCAATCCAGTAGATGAATTCATTTGCACAAGTTTTTGTATTTTAAACTTTTTTTCACATATTATAATACAGGGCGGCTAAGCGAAAACAAAATAGATCCATTTGCCAATCCAGCAGGTGAATTCATTTTCACCAGTTTTTGTATTTTAAGCTTTCTTTCACATAGTATAATACAGGGCGGCTAAACACAAACAAAACAGATCCATTTGGCAACCAGTAGGTCTATTCATTTTCACCAGTTTTTGTATTTTACACTTTCTTTCACATAGTATAATACAGGGTGACTAAACACCAACAAAACAGATCCATTTGGCAATCCAGTAGATGAATTCATTTTCACCAGTTTTTGTATTTTAAGCTTTCTTTCACATAGTATAATACAGGGCGGCTAAACACAAACAAAACAGATCCATTTGGCAACCAGTAGGTCTATTCATTTTCACCAGTTTTTGCATTTTACACTTTCTTTCACATAGTATAATACAGGGTGACTAAACACCAACAAAACAGATCCATTTGGCAATCTAGTAGATGAATACATTTGCACAAGTTTTTGTATTTAAAACTTTCTTTCACATATTATAATACAGGGCGGCTAAGCGAAAACAAAACAGATCCATTTGCCAATCCAGTAGGTGAGTTCATTTTCACCAGTTTTTGTATTTTAAACTTACAGGGCGGCTAAACGAACAGATCCGTATCCAAAATCCCTGTTTATTATCATGAAGAATTTTCGGGCTTGTCCATTTAGTTTCTGAGGAACATATTTTTTTTAAACTATTTCACTTGAAAAGAAAATTGGTGAGTCTGAGAATGGTTCATAATAATATACAGGGTTCTTAAGAAAGTTTCAATTTTATTTTCCTTTGACAATCCTGTATATCAATTTATTTTCACTATTTTTTGTATTTCAAATTTTCTTACTAGCTAAAGAAAAACAAAACAGATGTTTGAATGAACCTTGTATATTTTTATGAAAAATCCTGTTTTTTTTAAGAAAAATATCTTTTTTTAACTGTCTTATTCGAAAATAAAATTGACAGGTCTGAGAATGGTTCATAAAATTATACAGGATTCCTGAAAAGGGCTCAGTTCTATTTTCGTTTGGAAATCCTGTAAATCAAGTAATTTTCACCAGTTTTTATATTTGAAACCTTCTTTCACACAAAAATTAACGTCGCGAAAAAGGTGTGCCAATAAGAGTAAACCCTCCATCCAGTTCTGGACGATTCAACCACTTAATATAAAATTGTCGTTGGCTGTGCTAAATTTTTAGATCGGATAATCCGGAATATTTGGGTCTCTATAAATAAATAATTTAGGCTGAATTTTATTGAATCGTCCGG